>QXEO01000237.1:1364107-2592473 GCA_007115705.1 Dactylis glomerata
CTCCAACTCTACGTCGTCGCCGTCCAGGCTGCGCGTGGAGATCAGCGCGCCATGGCCAATTGGTTCTCCATGGCCCTCAAGGACGCTCCGCGAACTTGGCTCATGAATCTTCCTCACGAATCCGTGACTTCGTGGAAGGATTTGTGTCGTCAGTTCGTTGCCAACTTCATGCCCACGTACGAGCGCCCCGCTACCAAGAACGATCTTAAGGCGGTGCGTCAGTACAAGGGCGAGACACTTCGTCAGTACTTCCAGCGCTTCAGTCAGATGAGGAACAAGATCCCCAGGATCTCCAACGAGGAGGTCATCTCCGCGTTCTCCACGGGCGTCTGTGATGTCAAGATGCGGGAGAAGCTGTCTGTGAATGATGAGCTGACTTCCGTCGTCAGGCTCTTCGAGATCGCCGACCGCTGCGCCAAGGCTGGGGAGGGGAGGCTCTTCGTGCACAATCTGCCGGAGGCGCCTCCCCCAAAGCCGAAGTCCAAGGACCCCAAGCGAAAGGAGGCTGCTGTCCTCGCGGCGGAGCCAGATCATAAGCAACGCCGCGGGGACCGCTCCGATCGCGATAAAGGTCGACGTCGCCGCTACTGCATTATACACAAGAAGGACACCCACAATACCGAAGATTGTTGGATTGTCCGGAAGTTTCACGAGGAAAATGGCGGCGCCAAGCGTCGCGGGGGCGGCCGCAGCAACGGCAAGAGTGGATCCCGGGGCGATCGCCGCGACGACGACCGCGAGGAAGGTCGCCGCCGCGGGGGTCTGTCTCGAGCCGATCCCGAGCCGCTGCCGCTGCCCCCACCAGCAAACGATCATCGGGAGGAGGCCCAGGGGGGCTATCAAGAGCCGCGAGACTTCACCGCTTGCCTCCTGGGTGGAGCTCAGGCTCCTTTGTCAAATCGACACTTCAAGCAGCTGTCGCGAGAAATCGCGGCGGCGCAGCCCAACGTCGGCAATCGCCTAATGAAGTGGTCAACGTGCAAGATTGGCTTCGACGAGGAGGATCATCCGGCTTCCACAAGGGGCGTGGGTACAATTCCCCTCTTGTGCACGCCAACCATCAACAATGTCGCCGTCAATCGCACTCTCATCGACGGAGGGGCGGGCCTCAACATCATCTCGGTCGAGATCTTCGAAAAGATGCAGGTGCCGTACCACCGGCTCATGCCAACTCGACCATTCTTCGGGGTAACCGAGGGGTCTACAACGCCAATTGGGCAGGTAAGCCTGCCCGTCACCTTCGGCACCCGGGACAACTACAGGACAGAAAGCCTCGACTTCGACGTCGCCTACATCGCCCTGCCATACAATGCCATCCTTGGCTACCCAGCCTTGGCAAGGTTCATGGCAGCAACGCACCATGGCTTCAACGTCCTCAAGATTCCGGGCGCCAACGGCACGGTCACCGTGCGCTGCAATGAAAAGGATGCTCTCCGGTCAGTGGAGCACGTCTACCGTGAGGCCGCCACCATGTTCCCCGCCGACGAAGATCTGCTGGAGCACTCCGGCGACCTCACGAGGAAGAAGCAGCTCGTATCCCAAGAGCGGGCTGCTGCGAAGAAGGCCTCTCTCGAGCCCCACCCTCTGGGTTCGACAGGGAAGAAGTTCGCCGCCTCTGCATCGCCTACTCCGAGCGAGGACCTGGCCCATCCAATGCTGGACATGAGCATTGGGGAAGCTGCGATACCCTCAGGCAGGAGGCCCCAGTTTACCCAAGAGCGCTCGGCAACCAAGAAGGTCCCTCTTCAGGCTGGGGGCTGCGAAAACTTCGTCACCATCGGGGCAGGGCTTTCCCCCAAATAGGAAAGCGCGCTAGTCACCTTCCTGCGGGCAAATTCTGACATGTTCGCATGGACCCCGTCAGATATGCCCGGCGTTCCCAGGGAGGTGATTGAGCACCACTTGGCCGTGTGCCCTCAGGCACACCCCGTGAAGCAGAAGACTAGGAAACAAGCGCAAGAGAAGCAGAACTTCATCGTCAAGGAAATAGAGAAGCTCAAGAAGGCCAAGTTAATACGCGAGGTGGCCCACCCCACCTGGATTGCTAATCCGGT
Source organism: Dactylis glomerata (assembly GCA_007115705.1). Lineage (NCBI taxonomy): Eukaryota > Viridiplantae > Streptophyta > Magnoliopsida > Poales > Poaceae > Dactylis > Dactylis glomerata. The sequence continues at coordinate 1,366,162 of QXEO01000237.1, forward strand.
GGTTGTCCCGAAGGCTAATGGCAGTGGGCGCCTCTGCGTGGACTTCACAAGTCTCAACAAGGCCTGTCCCAAGGATCCTTATCCTCTCCCAAGGATAGACCAAATCGTCGACTCTACAGCCGGCTGCGACCTCCTTTGCTTCTTGGATGCTTTCTCCGGCTATCATCAGATCAAGATGGCAAGGGAGGACGAGGAGAAGACTGCCTTCATCACGCCCTGCGGGGTGTACTGCTACGTCTGTATGCCCTTCGGCCTGAAGAACGCAGGAGCCACCTTCCAAAGGCTCATGCGTAAGGCCCTGGGGGCTCAGATGGGAAGGAATGCGGAAGCCTACGTCGACGACATCGTCGTCAAGACTCGCGAGGGTCACACCTTCATCGAAGATCTAGAGGAAACATTCGTCAACCTGAGAAAGGTAAACATCAAGCTCAACCCCGCCAAGTGCGCCTTCGGCGTACCGTCGGGAAAACTGTTGGGGTTCCTCGTGTCTCATCGCGGGATAGAGGCGAACCCTGACAAGGTCAAGGCCATTGAAGAAATGCGTCCTCCGCGCAATCTCAAAGAAATGCAACGCCTCGCGGGGTGCATGGCGGCCCTGGGACGCTTCATCGCGAGGAGTGGGGAGAAAGCTTTGCCCTTCTTCAAGCTCATGAAGCGCACCGGGAAGTTCGAATGGACTCCGGAGGCTGACAAGGCCCTCGCTGAGCTGAAAAGGTACCTCACGAGCCCACCGATCATGGTCGCCCCAACGACCCGCGAGCCCTTGCTACTCTACATCGCGGCAACTCCAAGGACTGCAAGCGCTGTTCTCGTTGCGGAGCGAGACGCCAAGGTGATCGCCAAGGAGGAGGTCACTCCTCCAAGCTCGGGGGCTCCTCGCGAGGAAGAGGCTGCTTCATCTCCCGTTCCTCGAGAGGAGCCGCCTGCGGCATCTTCGCCGACCGAGCCGCTCTCACAGAGCAACGCTCAAAAGCCTCCCGAGGAGGAGCCTTCCGAGGGTGTCGTCAAGGTGCAAAAGCCTGTGTACTTCGTCAGCACGGTACTGCGCGACGCGCGGGAACGCTACACCATGCAGCAAAAGCTGCTCTACACCTTGCTCATCGCCTCGCGGAAGCTACGCCACTACTTCCAGGGTCACCCGATTAAGGTGGTAACCGATCGCCCCCTGGAAACCATCCTACGCAATCCCAATGTCACCGGGCGGGTGGCAGAATGGGCTGTGGAACTTCAACCCTTCGAGATCTCCTTCGAAACTACAAAGGTAATCAAGAGCAAGGCTTTGGCCGAGTTCACTGCGGAGTGGACTGATCCGTCCACCGACGAGCCTCCGGAGGTGGAGTCAACTCTCCCTGGAGAGGAGGCCCCAGGCCTCTGGGTCATGCACTTCGACGGTGCCTTCAACCTCCCCGGCGCGGGAGCCGGTGCTGTCCTAACCTCTCCCTCTGGAGACAAGCTTTTCTACGCTGTGCAGCTCTGCTTCAAGCCTGAGAGCAAGGTCTCCAACAACATCGCGGAATACGAAGGCCTACTCGCCGGCTTAAGGGCGGCGAACGCTTTGGGCATCAAGCGCCTCATCGTCAAGGGAGATTCACAGCTAATTGTGAACTTCTCGAACAAGAGCTACACTCCAAAGGATGAGCACATGGCGGCCTACCTCGAGGAGCATCGAAAGATGGAAAAACGCTTCCAAGGTTTGGAGCTGAAGCACATCCCGAGAGGAGAAAATGTGGAAGCCGACGAGATCGCCAAGCGCGCCTCTCATCGCCTGGCACAACCTGCCGGCGTCTTTGAGGAGCGTCTTTTCAAGCCGTCCGCTTCTCCGTCGACATCCGATTCACCTCCTCCTTTTGCCTTGCCGCCACCGCCGGAGCAGGGGGCTCCGGATTGCGGGCCTCCTTCGGGTCACCGCGTCCTTCTGGCACTGGCACGGCAGGAGGGAGTGGACTGGATCATCGAGCTCAAGGCCTACCTCACCAGCAGCAGGCTTCCCGAGGATGAAGAGGAGGCCGAGAGGATTGTGCGGCAAGCTTCGGGCTACTGTGTCAAGGATGGTGACTTGTACCGGCGTCGCCCAAACGGTGTCGCTCTGAAGTGCATATCTACTCACCAAGGCCAAGAGCTTCTCAGGGACATCCACGCCGGCGAGTGTGGCCATCACGCTTCTGCTGCGACTCTAGCTGCAAAGGCATATCGAAGTGGCTTCTACTGGCCTTCGGCGCTCGGAGATGCGGCGGAGATGGTTAAGAGGTGCGAGGCGTGCCAATTCCACGCCAAGCAGATACATCAGCCGGCCCTTTGCAGTTTGGGGGCTGGACATCCTCGGTCCATTCCCCAGAGCGCAAGGGGGCTATCGCTACCTCTACGTCGCCATCGACAAGTTCACCAAGTGGGTGGAGGTGGAACCGGTGTGCACAATCCCGGCGAGGTCCGCAGTCAAGTTCATCCGTGGGCTGGTCTGTCGTTTTGGTGTGCCTAACCGCATAATCACCGACAACGGCAGCCAGTTCACCAGCGGACTGTTCCGGGACTACTGTGCATCAGTCGGCATCAAGATCTGCTTCGCCTCTGTCGCCTACCCTCGGAGCAATGGCCAAGCCGAGCATGCTAACGCCGAGGTCCTCAAAGGACTCAAGACGAAAAGCTTCAACGCCAAGCTCGAGGCCTGCGGCAAAAAATGGTTAGACAACCTCCAATCCATCTTGTGGTCCATCAGGACTACCGCCACCAAACCCACTGGAGAAACCCCTTTCTTCCTGGTCTATGGGGCGGAGGCTGTTCTTCCCACCGACGTCAAGTTCGGATCGCCAAGAGTGCTCGCCTTCGACGAAATTCGCCAAGAGGACCTCATCAAGGATCGCCTCCTCCTGCTCGAAGAAGCTCGGTGCCAAGCCGCGCTCCGCGCCGCGAGGTACCAGCAAGGACTACGCCGCTACCATAGCCGCCATGTTCGAGCAAGAACTCTGGAGGTCGGCGACCTGGTGCTGAGGAGAATACTCTCTCGCGAGGGCCTGCACAAGCTGTCTCCAATGTGGGAAGGACCCTTCAAGGTGACGCACATCGCCAGGCTAGGCTCGGTGCGGCTGGAAACCGCAGAAGGCGTGCCGGTGGGGAACCCGTGGAACATAGCTCATCTGCGAAAGTTCTACCCTTAGGTTCCTCACGAGGAGAAAAAGACCGTTTTTACGGCACTTGTATCAGCTCAACCTGCTCTTAAGCACTGATATTAAGTTAAAGCGCATTATAGCGCCTCTGCTTCGGCATGACATCAAATGGCATGAAGTCCATTTATTTTCTGTTGTACTCCTCGCGGAAGGGGGCTAGGCACGGTGTCTATGCTGGGGCCTTCGCCCGGAAAACAGCGAGCCCGAAAAACCCGAAGGGAATGAGCTCTGGTCGGGGGCGACGGCCCTGTTATCGATCACCTCCAAATACCCATGGTGCTTAGTTCGTCGCGAAGTACATCGGAAAATAAAAAATCTTCGAGGTAAAGTCCAAGGTGTGCCCCAAGGCACCCGCTAAGGACCTACCCCTCGTGAGCAACCCTCACGAGGGAGCAAAGACGCGTTGATGCAACAGCATCCGCAGGAAGATTCCCTCTGCCGAGGAAGGCCTAACGTGGCAGGATTATTGAAGACCAAGGCCGCTCCGATCATCTTGCGAAGGAGACGCAGATCCGGAGGTCCGCGCCAGGCCCTTCACCTCATGAGCAACCCTTGTGAGGTGTCGACGGTCTCTGGGCTCTCTTAAGCGTCGACGTTTTCACGTCCGTGAGGGTCCAGCTTCCCTCAACGACGAGGAAGGCCCCGTGAATCGCCACGCGCGGCAATTTGCTCTTAGCTGCTGGCACAGATAGTGCCGCGCTCCTCCACGATGGAGAAGGTCCCTGTGCCGGTCACAGGGGCATCTTATTCGCCTTCTTTTTCCGTTTGTTTTATCGATTTGTTTTTCTGTTTTCGGGGATTTGGGGTTTTTTGTTTTCCAACTCTTTCTTCAACTTCTTGTCTCAGGAATCGTCCAATGTGTCGTCGACGCCGACCCCATCTCGAGCTCTGAGGCTAAGGGAGGCTTCCCGTCAATGCCAACAGCTCACTAGGGCTCTCGAGCGAGCAAACGACCAGGACAATGAAGAACAGCAAGATGATTAACAAGCGGATTTCATTAAAGCGCCCCCAGTGGGGGAAGGAGCAAAAGCACGGCGGGGCATACCCCGCCGGCGAGGACTACGCGACAAAAGAGGGGAGGAGACTAGCTCCCCTCCCCAGAGGACTACCGCGCCAGGGCCGCCTCTTCACTGCGCCGCGGGCTGGGGGTAGGTGCGGCGGACGCCGCCGGCGGTGAAGATCCGCACCGTAGCCTCCAGCGTCCCCAGCTTAAAGCGGAAGACGAGGTGGTCGCCGACGCGGAGGCGATGGCCAAGGGCAAATGCCCTCCAGGGGCCGGAGAGGACGGCGTTGCCGCCGTCCCCAAGGAGGATGTCCACAGGCCAGAAGAGGTCTGGCCTGCTCTGTTCCCCCAGGGCAATCTCCCCGGCGGCCGCGCCGGGGGCGTAAATCACCCTCCGGACGGCGTCGGGCAGCCGGAGGGAGTTGAAGCCCGGGGCGTCGACGACGACGAGAAGCTCCAGGAACCGGGACCCCGGGCCGATGAGGGGTCCCAGCATCGCTGCCGCCAGGGGGCGCGGAGTGGCAATCACTCCGTTCGCCGGCGGGGCCGGAGGATCTGCTTCAGGGGGAGGCGGGCCCAGGGCGGCCAGCACCTCCTGGAGGGCCCGATCGACGCTCCCCGAGGCGCGGGGAGAAGGCGCCGCCGTCAGCGGCGACGGCGAGTTCAGAGCACCCCCGCGCACTGGACCCCGGAGGGTCATGGCGCTGGAGGTCCCCTGGGCGGCGCGGCTCGCCTCTTCCTGCCGCGGGGCGCCAATGCGGAGGGGGCCGCCGACGCCGGGAGCGCATCGGGCCGGGATCTTCGCCTTGATCCCGCTGCCCAGGGGACGCCCGCGGCGTTTCGCTCCAGAGCTTGTTCCGGCGGCGGCGGAGGAGTTGGAAGGATCCATGAGCTCAGGGGCGTAGAAGCAGGAGTGGCACTGGAGGAAGTAGGTGAAGTGCCGGAGGTCTCGAGGAGGATCTATTTAAGGGGGGCGTCCGGCGTCGATGCGTCAAATCCCTGCGCGGGAATCGAAGCATTGGCGCAGTGCTCCGTAGTCAAGCGACGCGTCATCATGACGGTTTGACGCCTCGGAGACTGTAACGTCACCCGCCGTTTCGTCTCGCCAGTTGCGGCTGCGCCACGCGTCCGCAGCCTCCACTTCTTCACATGGACCTCTGACCGCACGGTTGACGCGTGCCGTTGGAGGGCCCAGCAGCTTCTGGGGCCCCCGTCCCTTCGCTCCCTCGAGAGGGCGCGTTTGCGGGCCGGGCTCCCGGGGGCTACTGTCGGTGTTATGGATACCGGGGTATCCCGGTCCACCTGCTCCTGGGCCACGTCATCGGCCCATCTTTGGAATCAAGGACCCAAGCTACGGAGAAGACCCTCACGAGGAGGCGCCTCGTGAGGAGAACGACAATCAAAACTGCTAAGGACCAGAAGACCTCCTCACGAGCCCCCGCTGGTGAGGAGAGGAAGTACGCCCACGTCAGCTCGGCATGTTTGCGTGCAGAGCAAGAAGATAACGGGCAGAAGACCGCGTACCGCCCACGCTACCCCCGACAGGGAGGAGACCAGCTTTCTCTGTGCCTGCCCAAAGTGGCACAGTGGTAGTTGGCCACCCCCCTAAAAATAGCGTGGACGGTGCAGGGCGCCAGAGGAGGACGTTAGCTTCCTCCACCCACTCCTGTGGACCGGCGCCACTACCCTACGAAGACCAAGTCTATAGAAGAGTGTAGTCTACAGCTGTCCTCCCTCCTTGGCCGTGTGTGGCAACCCCTTCCCCAAGAAGATAAGGGGAAGGAGGACCTTGGCGCTATAAAAGGAGGGGGAGGCCATCCCTTAGGGGGGATCGAATCTTCATCTTCTTCAGGCTGCTAGCTGGGCACGCAGGTTCTTCAACCTCTGACCAGCTAGAGCTTTGTAACCAAGGCCTTGTACTCCTCGCGAGGTGTCGCGTTGCAATACAAGAAGGCAGGAAGTAGGGGTTTTACCTCACCACGAGGGCCCTGAACCTGGGTAAAGCTCGGTCTCCCTCTCTGCAGTGCGTTGCGCGTTCGACAATCGAGGCTTCCATCACCGTGTTTCGTTGCGATCCAAGATCTCACACGTTCAGCCCCCTGCGTTCGAATCCTTGGGTCCGTCGCGTGGTACCCTGTGTTCTTGTGACACGAAATCCATCGACACTTATAGACGTATGCCGTTTGGTTTATGCAATGCTCCTGCTAATTTTCAAAGATGCATGTCTGCTATTTTTCATGGCTTCTGTGAAGAAATTGTGGAGGTCTTCATGGACAATTTCTCCGTCTATGGAACTTCTTTTGATAATTGTTTGCACAACCTGGATAAAGTTTTGCAGAGGTGCAAAGAAACTAACCTTGTTCGTAATTGGGAGAAATGCCATTTTATGGTGAATGAAGGAATTGTCCTTGGACATAAAATTTCTGAAAGGGGTATTGAAGTTGACAGAGCAAAAGTGGAGGCAATTGAGAAAATGTCCTATCCCAGAGATGTTAAAGGTATTCGTAGTATTCTTGGTCATGCTGGTTTCTATAGGAGGTTTATTAAAGATTTCTCCAAGATTTCAAAGCCTCTTACTAATCTTCTTCAAAAAGATGTACCATTTGTCTTTGATGATGATTGTAAGGAAGCTTTTGAAACTCTTAAGAAGGCTTTAACTACTGCTCCTATTATTCAACCACCTGATTGGAATTTACCTTTTGAAATTATGTGTGATGCTAGTGATTTTGCTGTTGGTGCTGTTCTTGGACAGCGAGTAGATAATAAGTTGAATGTTATTCATTATGCTAGTAAGACTCTTGATGCTGCTCAGAAGAATTATGCTACTACTGAGAAAGAGTTTCTTGCTGTTGTTTTTGCATGTGATAAGTTTAGATCTTACATTGTTGATTCTAAAGTTACTATTCATACTGATCACGCTGCTATTAGATATCTTATGACTAAGAAGGATGCTAAGCCTAGGCTTATTAGATGGGTGTTGCTTTTACAAGAATTTGATTTACATATCGTAGATAGGAAAGGTGCTAAAAATCCTGTGGCTGACAACTTGTCTAGATTGGAAAACATTTCTTTTGATCCTATTCCTGTTAATGATAGTTTTCCAAATGAACAGTTGGCTGCAATAAATGTAACTTTGCGAGACCTTCCTTGGTATGCTGATTATGCTAACTTTATTGTTTCCAAGTATTTGCCTCCAACCTTTACAGCTCAGCAAAGAAGAAAATTCTTCTATGATTTGAGGCATTATTTTGGGGATGACCCACACTTATATAAAGAAGGAGTTGATGGGATTATGAGAAGATGCGTACCGGAATATGAGCAACAAGAGATTTTAAGAAAATGCCATAGCTGCGCCTATGGAGGGCATCATGCTGGAGATAGAACCGTGCAAAAGGTTCTACAATCAGGTTTTTATTGGCCAACCCTCTTTAAAGATGCCAGACGGTATGTTTTATCTTGTGATGAATGTCAAAGAGTTGGTAATATTTCTAGACACAATGAAATGCCTATGAGTTACACTCTTGTTATTGAACCGTTTGATTGTTGGGGATTTGACTTTATGGGTCCTTTTCCTCCTTCAAAAGGCTATACCCATATACTTGTTGTTGTTGATTATGTTACTAAATGGGTAGAAGCCATACCTACAAAGAGTGCCGATGGTGAGACTTCGTTAAAAATGCTTAAGGATGTTATTTTTCCTAGGTTTGGTGTGCCTAGATATCTTATGACTGACGGAGGTTCTCATTTTATTCACGGTGGTTTTAGAAAAACTCTTGCTAAATATGATGTTAATCATAGAATTGCTTCTGCTTATCATCCCCAAACTAGTGGGCAGGTAGAGCTTTCTAATAGAGAAATCAAGTCTATCTTGCAGAAGACTGTCAATAGATCTAGGAAAAATTGGGCTAGTAAGTTAAACGATGCTTTATGGGCTTATAGAACTGCTTATAAGAACCCCATGGGTATGTCTCCTTATAAGATGGTTTATGGAAAAGCGTGTCACTTGCCCTTAGAATTAGAACACAAAGCTTTTTGGGCAGTGAGAGAGCTTAATAGAGACTTTAAACTAGCCGGTAAGAAGAGGTTGTTAGATTTGAGTTCTCTAGATGAGTGGAGAAACGAAGCGTATGAGAATGCCAGGCTTTTTAAAGAGAAAGTCAAGCAATGGCATGATAAGAGAATTCTTAAGAGAGAGTTTCATGTTGGTGAGAAAGTTCTATTGTATAGGTCTCGTCTCAGATTTTTTGCAGGAAAATTACTCTCTAAATGGGAAGGACCATATGTTATTGTGGAAGTGTACCGCTCAGGTGCTATTAAGATTGCTTCATTGAAAGATGACTCTACACAAGTGGTGAATGGGCAAAGACTCAAACATTATATTTCTGGAGATTCTTATAATGAAGATGTTGATGTTATTGAAACAGTTTCTCCGAAAGAATTCATCCAAGACAAATTGAAGGTACCTGCAGAGTTCATTTTTGAATAGGTAATAGTTCTAGTCAGAGAAGTTTCGCGAAAAGCTCTTCCTTTAATATTTTTGCTGTTTCTACTAAATATGAAAAATCACGAGACGAAAACGGGCAGGAAAAGGAGTCCGTGTGCTTCTCACACATAGGTGGCGCGGGCCCACCCCTGGCCGCGCCACCCAGGTGTGAGAGCACCCCGGAACTCGTTTCCGTCCCGGTTTCCTCCTGTGATTTCGTTTTGATGTACTATTTTCGCTTATATAACCCCCCGGAGTCCCCGAGGTCTGTATATCGTTTTCTCGTCGTGTTTTGTTTCAAACTGTTTTTGTCAGAGATTGCTCTCGTCTTTGGAGTTACAATGTCTTCGTCCGATCCATCTGAGGAGAACCCTCTTGCGGATTCCATCAATCCGTACATGAGGGAGCTGAGGATGCATCTAAAGGAGTTGTCACTCAAGGATGGGGAGTTGCAGATTAAAGATGTTCAAGGACCCAAGGGAGAAGGGAGTCTCGAAGCGAGGATGGAAGCACTGGAACAAGAAGTTTTCAAATACAAGAAGATGGCAGAACGCGAGGTGGACATTATCTATAGGATTAATCAAGAGCTTGTTGCCAAGTACAAGAAGGAGACTACAGAGCTCTGGAGGGATATCCTCTCACTCCAGGAGACGACTAGCCAATTACAAGCACAACTCTACGACGTGCAGAACCAAAATTGTGAGTATGAAGCTAGATTTCAACAAATGAGTGCTGCTGCAAGTTTCAGGATTTTGGAGACCAAGACATCCTTCCTTGATGGAGGACCTCTGCCTTGGAAGTATGCCAACGATGAATATTCACCGCCGCCGCCACAAGAATAATTCGTCATCGGTATAGGCCTCCCCTTGGCTCGTTCCAAGCTTGGGGGAGTGCCGCGGTATCACATTATTACCTTTTTCTCATTTACTTTTCAAGTAGAGTCATATCATGAATAGAGAAGTTATCTTATAGAATAGTTTGCAGTTTGGAAGTATCCTCCTTAGTTGGTTATCTATGTATCCCTTGGTGTGAGTTGCAGTAATAAAATATTAATGAGAAGTTTTATCATTTACTTTCCGCACACTTTATGTTAGTTTGCAATCTCTCTTGTATGACTAGTCTTGTTGATTGGTATTGGTATCACTTTGGGAGCATGAGTAAATTTAGTTGGTTTTGGCAAACCTAGCTTGGTCAGTAGCATCTTTACCTTGAGGTTTGAGTAGAAAAGAATAAAGAAGTGTTTGTGGTTACATCACTTCAGTTTTCCTTATGATTGGCTTATAAGCATTGTTATTCTCAAAGTTAAAATCATTGTACCTTCAAGGGAGTTTGCATGATTGTTCTTATTATATGTATGTTTGTCTGTTTCATGCAACTCTTATGCTTGCTACCCAGCCTTGCTAGCCAAAAACTTGTACTAAGAGGAAATACTTCTCGTGCATCCAAATCCCAAAGCCAAGTCACTTCCAAAGAGTCCACTATAAATTCCTATGCATGGTATCTCAAGCCATTCCAAGTAAATTTTCATGTGCTACCTTTCAAAAACCTTCAAACACTTCTCATTTTGTGCCACTATTTTTAGCTCATGAGGACGTAGTGGATGGGTTTGTTATCTTCCATACTAAATTAAGTACCCCTCGACTAGGCAGCTTCATCTGCTCGTCATTAATTTTGCAAGGGAGCTGGTCAGACCATTATAATCTTAAAAAGAAAAGAAAGAAAAGAGCACTCCTCCATGGTATGTGAAAGTTGGTTGGCACCCGATGGAATCGGTTAGCCATGCTTTGAGAAAGGAAAAAGGCGGGGAGGAGTGCAAAGCTATAAAAGAGCACCAATGTGCCAATTAATCAAACATCTCGGAACCGCTCTCACTTGTTTAGTATGGAAGATATCAAGAACTCCGTTGCTAGTCGTTGACAAAAGCAACCACCTCTCAAAACAATTTTTACCTCTGTTTTACAAATGAAAAGCTCTAGCACATGTTAAATCCCTGCTTCCCTCTGCGAAGGGCCTATCTTTTACTTTTATGTTGAGTCAACCTATTTCCCTCTATCTCAAGCAAGCATTTGAGTTGTTATGTTTCACTCATCCATATGTTGATTCGTTTAATCATGTTTACTATCTTCCTTGTTTTGTACAATGCTTTTGTCTGAAGGAATATATCTTTGAAAGCTTTCTATAAATGCAAAAGTTTATTTTGTTGAGCATATGGTCTTTGCTATATTAGCTCTGTTTTAAAAGGCTCCGTTTAAAAGAAAGAATAGTTTGTTCATCATTCTTTGACCAAGAACTAAGGTTTGCCATTGCCAATTATAGTTTACCTTGTGCATCTTTACATGTGATTCCCTTTTACCTATTGCAAGTCTATATCTTATAAAGGGAAGTTGCTGTCTATTATAATTTGTGCCTTGGTTAATGTGATGCTTCTTGTCTGTATTTTGATTATCGACACTTCACTCCATAAACCTATGGTCATGTTTACCGAGTTTAGTTTTCGCTTGGGGACAAGCGAGGTCTAAGCTTGGGGGGGTTGATACATCTATCCATTTTGCATCACTATTTTGTATCATAATTTACTGTTATTCATTGATATATTTCACATTTAGAGTTGATACTTATGTTATTTCCTTTGTTTTCACATGTTTGATGATCATTGGAGGATTTGCTGCCGGAGTCAGGATTCTGCTGGAAAAAGGACCATCAAGGGACCATATTTTGAAGATCAGGAAAATTCCAAAAAAATACCAGGAAATTATATTTTCCCAGAAGACTCAGGAAGCCAGAAGGAGGAGTCGAGAGGAGCCAGGAGGGGCCCTCACGCCAGGGTGGCGTAGCCTGACCCCTGGTCGCGCCAGCCCTGTGTGAGGCCACCCTGGCCCACTTCTGGTCTCGCCCCTTCACGTATTTCATCATCCCCGAAAACCTAAGTCAAGGGGGCTCAGAGTTAGACACCGCCGCCTCTGCGGGGCGGAAAACACCAGAGAGAGAAAATCTCTCCGGCAGGCAGAAATCTGCCGGGGAAATTCCTTCTCGGAGAGGGGAGATCGTCGCCATCGTCATCACCATCGCACCGGACTTCATCGGGATCATCATCATCATCATCTCCATCACCAGCACCTTCATCTCCATCATCACCACGCCATCCCGCTGTAACATCTTGAGTTGGATCTTGTTATATTCATAGGGGAAACTTTCCCGGTGTTGATTACTCTTGTAGTTGATGCTATTGAGTGGAACCGTTGAATTAAGGTTTATGTTCAGATTGTTATTTACCATGATTTCACCTCTGATCATGATCCATATGATGTCTTGTGAGTAGTTCGTTTAGTTCTTGAGGACATGGGAGAAGTCAAGATGTTAGTACTGAATTATTGTTGAGAAATATTTAATGGTTCGATATTGTTGTGGTGCTATTTCACTAGTGGTGTCATGTGAACGTCGACTACGTGATACTTCACTATTTATGGGCCTAGTGAGATGCATTGTGTATTTGGCTACCAATTGTGGGGTTGCTGGAGTGACAGAAACCTAAACCTCCGTTGGGAAACCGTTGCACCAGGGAGCGTAGGATCTTAGAGTTTAAGGCTGTGGTTAGATTTATCTTAATTACTTTCTTGTATTTGCGGATGCTTGCAAGGGGTATAATCACAAGTGTGTATTTATCCTAGTAAGGGTAGTGCGCTAGCACAGGTTCACCCCCATAACACCTATCAAACCAATAAAGACTATTGGCTTTATGACGCGAAAGCTCTTGACAGAAACTCCCGTGTGTCCTCGAGAACGTTTGGTTATTATAAGTTACACAACCGGCTTATCCTTTGCTGAAGAAAGGATTGGGCCACTTGCTGCAATTGTTACTACTGTCTTTTATTTACTTGCACTTTATTTACTCGTATTACCAAATACCCTGAAAACCTATTTGCTAGTATTTACAGTGAATCCTTGATCAAAACCACTCATCAACACCTTCTGCTCCTCGTTGGGTTCGACACTCATATTTATCGAAAGTACTACGATACACCCCCTATACTTGTGGGTCATCAATGATGGCGATGATCTCCTCCAAATCCCCGTCCCGGCAGGGTGCCAGAATAGAGTTTCTGGTTCCGAATCGCGGTTTCTGGTGGTGGCGGTGCAGCGGAACTCTATCTGGGAAAACACCAAACCCCTGATATTTTTAGGTCAGAGGGTATATGTAGGTAGAAGGAGGGGTCAAGGCGACGTCTAGGGCAGCCACACCACCCCTTGGTGCGGCATGGCCTGGCCCGCGCCACCAGGTGGTGTGTGCCCCCTGTGGCCCCTCTCCGTCTTGTACTCTGGCTCCGTGTGTCTTCTGGTAAAATAGGAACTTTGCGGTATTTTCCAGGATTTTTCCTGAAAGTCGGATTTTTGCACAAAAACAAGACACCAGGGCAATTCTGCTGAAAACAGCGTTAGTCCATGTTAGTTGTATCGAAAACACAGAAATTAGAGGAGAAACAATAGCAAAAGTGTTCAGGAAAGTAGATACGTTTTGGACATATCACACCTCCATAGCCGTCGGTGGAAAATCTGATGCCTTTTGCACCACTACTGCATCAGATGTACCCTGACGATCAGAGCAAGAACCATTGGTGCCAATGCCATTGTGCTGATTATACCGATATCTAGGTTGATAATTATTTATGTATGGATGGTGGTAACGATAATTGCCATAGTTACCACCTCCATAGCCATAGGCAAAACCTTGATTACCATCATAGTACACTGATTGAAATTTCCTAAATCACCCTCAAAACCTTGACCCTCGAAACCCTACTGATCTTCAGCCCTCCAAACAGTTTGATTACCACGATATCCCTGATTAGAACTTGATCTGGTCTCATACCTTGATGGTCCCTGGTGCAGCTGATGATGCAGGGCGTAGCCCACACGGCCTTGTGCCGGGGCACCCCTGTGAGCACCATCAGAACCTCGGCTAGCTTGAGCCGATGCACGGGTAGCAGGATATGCTGGAGTAAGATTAGGGTTGTTACCCCTTAGTGCCGGTGGCTTCCAACCCGCCATGGTCGAGGAGCAACCAGAGAACGAGATCGAACAAGGAGATCAAGACCGCGGCGATGCAATAGGTAATCCCTAGAAAATTATCATTGATCTTAAACCCTCTTTTGAGGATGCACACGCATATGGGCCTTCATGGCCTACGTTGCAAGAAACAAACGGGTTGGTACCTTGGGCCTTATGCCCTTTTGGCCCAACGATCTCATCAGTTTGAATGTTTGAACTGCCTCTCATCACGGATCGGTAATCAGGCTTCGATCGAGGTGATCTCCAGCGATCTCTATCAACCACCGTAGATCTATGCAAGACCTTGGATCTCCTAGGCAGCATCTGCCTCATTTTTCTGCGATGCACACAAATCTAGTCCGCATCATTGAATGAAACCAAGATGAAAACTGAGGGTTCCAGTACCGATAGTTTGTGCTTTCTCACTAGCAACATTGGAGAAGAAGGGATCATAGATTTTACCTTGATCGATGTCGGATCCAATTCCATCGCAGACAATCTCTGAACTCTGCGTTTCTCCATCCTAGATGAATCCGACAGATTTATCTCTGATGACGTACTTGAATTCAGGTACATAGACATTTTCCCAGAGAGACGAGACTCCTCTTCCTTGTCCTCGAGATTGGATAGCAGTGCACAAAAGTGGCCACCGACCAGGTGCTTGGTGCCGGCGGCGATCTAACCACCGACAAGAGGCAAACTGGCGGCGATGGCGGGGGAGCGCGGTCGCCTCCATCATCGCCGTGGAAGTTGCCCTTCTTATAACGCATGACGCTAGGAGACAATAGAGTTGCAGCAGCAAAAGGCAGAGGAAGCTAGCAGGTAATGAGCGATGGATCTCTACTACATCGGATGTGCGCTACTGGTTTGCAATAGGGTTTTTGGTGATTTCTAGTTGGTGGGCTGTTGTTTGTGTGTTTAGGGCATAAGGCCCCCGATGACATGATCTCCCCCATTGCCGGATAGTTTGTAGGTGTTGGGTGGTGGCATTGGTTTGTTTGATGTATATTCTTGTCAGACCTTTGTTGAATAAATTTTAATATGGGTCATATGCATCTTCTCGATGTAGAGGCTGAGGGTCTTAACCTCCTTTTCAAAAAAGGTTGCTTCTAGTCATGAGTGGTTATACACCACGAGCAACTTTTTGTGTAAGTATGTGTGCCCTAGGGGCACGATCAAAACTTTTATCCTGGACCCTCGCACCATGTAGTGAGCTCATGCAATAAAGGTCGGGTTAGATTTCATCTTGTTGTGGTCTCATTCTTGAATAGTTGTAGCATTTCGACCCGTAACAAAGAAAGAATAGATCTTGTGTGAACTTCTTCATGCGCTTGAGAAAGTTTCACATCGATGTTTTTTAATAGGTTTGCATGCTTTGTTGTAGAACAACTCATTGTTAGAGATATTAAAACTGGGGAAAGAGGGAGCTCTCTCAGGCTATCATCAATTTTAGCCATTCAATTGCGAGTTTTAATCATTTTAAGCCATCCAATGTACTCATTTTCCCACGTGGATGCTCCTAGGACAAATATCTGGAGGACCGCTACTCTGTGGGTTGAATTGGAGGCCTCCCATTGATCCTATATAAACAGCTATGATTGCCAATGCCTGCATACAAAAAACAGGAGCAGATCGACCGACGCCCACCTCCCCACACAGCCACACCCCACGCTCCTCGTACACATCCTATCTTGGCATGGGCAAACCCTAGGTGTGCCGCCGCTGCCATTCTCATCGTGGATAGAGAGGATACTAAGAAGATAGGGAGAGGGATAGAGTGGCTAAAAGAGCATGTGCCCACATGTGTGGTTTTCGTAATTAATGACAATCCCTATGGACTAATGTTTGCATTGAGTTATATTTGTAGGACTTGTCCATAGACAACGCTTGGGCCATATGTTGGTTTCAAGGTTGTGGGAAGATGAAAATAAAGTGTGTCTTGAGGAATATTATGGAGTGTGCTCTCATATGCATTCTCAAGACATCATCATTTTGGAGAAAGAAGATGAAGCGCAATGTTGATCTAGTCAATGTGTGAAGACAAAGTCAAGTTAGTGCAATGGACTTATGAAGACGAAGCTTAGCAAGGCTCTCCCATATTTGGTTATGGGGGAGTATTTGGAGATGTCTTCATGAAGCTCGTGCAAGCAAGCATGATCAAGAAAGGTGTTCCATCTTGAGGGAGTCAAGACCGTCATCGTCTAGCTCAAGTGGATTGCGCAAGGCAAAGGTATGATCTTGATAGGTTTTCCTTCTTCCCGGTCTCATAGTGTTTGGGAGACTGGGTTTTAGGATCGATAGCCGTACTATCAAGAGGGGCTCTCGAGTGAGTAACCTAATCGTATCTTTCGGAGACAGCTCAAACCTTTGCATACTTGGCATTATCTTTCTTGGGTGTTATTTGGTTTCTATCCTTGTGAGGTTCTAGAGTTTGTGGTTATTCTCATGACAAGCTCTAGTTCATCAAAAACGGATTTCCTATGGAAAACTTGTTGTGTTTTCTATGTTTGGAGAATTTACCGGTACCTCATATAGAGAGGGTTCATACCTCTAAATTTATATTAAATTCTCCCCTGCTGGTTCTTAATATTTCCAACAAAATTAGTTTCATCTCATTCGGAGTTTCCCTGCAAAAGTTATTTGAGTTATATTGTCCCGGGGATGGGAAGCCCAGTTCGGCCCCTGGTTCAGCCCCAGGCTGGATCCCAGGCCAAACCATCCAGCCCCAGACCGGATTTTCCCGGCGCTCAACGAAACTATGTTCTGATTGGTTTTTTGGCGCGCCGCCGGACTGGCCGCCGGACTGTCCGGTCTGAAATCCGGCGCTGCCGGATTGGCCGCCGGACTGGCCGGCCTGAAATCCAGCACCGCCGGACTTATAGCCAAACTTCGTCGTGAACTGCTTCCAACGGCCAGATTTCCCCACCTATAAATACCCCTTCTTCCTCCTTGAGCTAACTACGTTTTTGGGCTTCTCTCTCCTCCATTGTTGATCTTGAAAGCTTGCCCTCCCTCCTCCGTTCCCCCCATGATTCTTGCATCTTTTTGAGGGAAAAGAGAGAGGAGATCTAGATCTACTTTTCCACCAATCACTTTCTCCTCTATGTGAGGGGAACCTATTAGATCTAGATCTTGGAGTTCTTTGTGGATTTCTTCCTTGTTCTTCCTCTCATATCCCTCCATAGCATTTGTTGCTTTGGTAGGATTTGGGAGAGAAGGATTTGAGCACTTCGTGTGTTCTTGTCATTGCATCGGTTGCATCGGTTTGAGTTCTCCTCAAAGATTCAGTGGTGAAAAGTTCATTGAGCTTGTTACTCTTGGGTTCTTGGAACCCTAGACGGCTTAGTGGCTTAGTGGATTACTTGGGGACCTCCAATTAAGTTGTGGAGATCTTCCCAAGCTTTGTGGTGCCTCCGTGGCAATTTCTTGGGGACCTCCAATTTAGTTGTGGAGATCTTCCCAAGCTTTGTGGTGCCTCAGTGGCGATTCTTGGGAGCCTCCAATTTTAGTTGTGGAGATTGCCACAAGCTTGTATAGGTTCGGTGACCGCCCTCAAGTGACCCATAGTGGTCGGGTCTTCCATCTTGGTGGGATGGCTCGAGGAGATTACGGTGAGCCTCTGTGGCGTTTGGGGAGCCTTGTGCCTCCACACCGCTCCAACGGAGATTAGCACCCGCAAGGGTGTGAACTTTGGGATACATCATTGTCTCTGCGTGCCTCGGTTATTTCTATACCCGAGCTCCTTTACTTATGCAATTTAGTTTGTGATAGCCTTCGTGCTTGAAGTTATATATCTCGCTATCACATAGTTGCTTATCTTGTTTAGTATAAGTTGTTGGTGCACATAGGTGAACCTAGTTTATTTAGGTTTTGTATGCTTGGCAAATTAAACGTTAGTTTTATTTCACATTTGTCAAGCCACTCATAAAAGTTTTAAATTGCCTATTCACCCCCCTCTAGGCGACATCCGTGTCCTTTAAGTGGCAATTATGATGTTGGACCACAATGACAACCGAAGAGTTTGTTGTCGATGCAAAACCCGAGGGGAGGCGATTCAGGGAGTAATGTGGAAAGAGTGTTACACTAAGCAATCTGCCACTTCGTTGGGACTCCAAGTGTAGAGTGTTGTAGCACGAATGGTTTTCCCCACGAGGATGACTTGGGGTTAATATCGAACTCTCAGGGAACAGTAAAAATCTCTCTTCATTCTCGTCAGGCAACCTGCAAAGCAAACTCCTTGCCTTGGGTCCCCAACTCCACCGAGTGGTTGTCAAGCACAATGTTTCGGAATAAGTACAGCTAATAAAATAAAATAACATAAAGTAAGTGAAAAAGTAAACTAATGCTATAAATAAAGATGTTTTTGTGTTTTTGATATTATTACAAAAAAGTAAAAGATATTTTTTCATTTTAGGATTTAATTAATTCTGAAAATTAAAAGACACATGCAAGCATTGGAAAGGTGTTTCTTATGGTTAAAATTGGACTAGGGTTCATGGGTTCACTTGTCTACTCTCTCATAAAGTTGTGGTGGCATTAAGCGCAAGATAGATGGCCAAAACAACGACATGATTTTATAATGTTACTTGATAATATTTGTATGGGCATCACGTCCTAACATAAAGATGATATTACACATCTTACTTATACTCAACTAGAAAGGAATAACTTTCAAGCAATCTAGTCTCACTGCCAATCTCCACCGTGCAAGCGATTGGCAAGTCTCACTGCCAGATGCTTCCTACGGCATTATCTGAAGCTGTCCTCGCATATGACAGCTCCAATGACAGTGAATAAAACTTTCTACAAACTGCATAGTTATCCCTAGGAAATCATTATATTTGTGTGCTACTCTATGTGATTCTCCTCTCAGAGGAAAACCTTTTATGTATCATCTATTCTATGTGGCTGAACCTTCTATGATGCATCTCTTTGATATTTTCATGTACTTTATCTTATCTGTGATGCATTGTATGAGAAGAATCCCTGCTTTCTGGTCCTCTCTATCATTCCTAGCAATTGTGCAGTACCTGTGTAATCCATATTCTCCAATATTTGTTTCCAATGCATAGAAACTGGTACATATTAGGTTGGAACGTGAGATGAATTAACTCTCAAGGGAGATGGGACGATATCATTTGTTTGCAAGACACCAAAAGGGAATCATTTGATAGCTCATATTTGAGAAACTTCCGCCCTAGAAGATGAATCAATTTATTTATTCCCCTTCCATTGGAAATTCTGGTGGTCTTATTACCATATGGAATAGCACAACCTATAATGGCAGATTGATCAGTCAGTCATATTTCCATATCACTATTGAATTTACATGCACTTTCAGCCTCCAGACTTTTTATGTTACAAATATTTATGCTGCTTGCAATGATGAGGGAAGAAATGATTTTATACAATGGTTTAATTCACTGGATTCTTCAGAATTTGAATTATGGATTGTTATGGGGGATTTTAGTCTCATAAGAAGTCAAGATGATAGGAGTAGACCAGGTGGAAATACTAATAATATGTTACTATTTAACTCTCTCATCGAACTGCATGATCTTGAAGAAATCCCTCTAAAAGGAAGGGCATATACCTAGAGCAATATGCAGGACAACACCATTACTGGAGAAACTAGACTAGATTTTTACTTCTTCAGCTTGGACTACTACTTTCCCAAACACAATTGCCACCCCTTTGGCTAGACTTGGCTCTGATCAAATTCCCATTCTGATTCAGATTGGCACAAGGATCCCCAAATCAGATATTTTCAGATTTGAAGAATACTGGCTGCAATTTGAGGGATTTAAAGAGGTGGTGGAGGAACACTGGATAAATAAAGGTGTTTACAGGAATTGTGCTCAAGATCTAGTGGCCAGTTTTAAATCTCTCAGGCATGGTATTAAAAAATGGAGCAAGCAGTTATCAAAACTTACCATTATTATTAACAATTGCAGTTATGTCATTGCCCTCATAGATGGCCTGGAGGAACAGAGAAGTTTATCTATCATTGAAAAAAACTTCAGAAAAGCACTCAAAGAACACCGGTCCAAACTGCTTCAAGCCAAGAGATTGTACTAGGGGAAAAGGGCCAATTTTAGATGGGCCAAATTAGGGGATGAAAATACTAAAAAAATCATGCCATTGCCACAAGAAATTATAGACACAACCATATTGCTATGATAAAATCTGACAGTGGAGTTGAGATTACTGAACATGAGCAGAAAGCTGCCATTCTATGAAATTCTTTCAAGAAAAGACTTGGCTCATCAGATGATTGTGAGATGATGTTTGATCTTTCCAACTTGATCACTCCTCAAAATCTATCTAGTCTGGAAGACCCCTTTTCAACTGAAGATATTGACAATATATAAAATGTATGCCAAATGACAAAGCCCCTAGACTTGATGGTTTCAATGGACTATTCATAAAGAAGTTCTGGTATCTGTTGAAGCAGCAATTTTATGATCTATGTAATGCTTTTTACAATGGGAACCTGGATCTCTCCTGCCTAAACACTGCTTTTATTACTTTAATTCCAAAGGTTAATAGTCCATCTACTGTTGCTGACTTCAGGCCAATATCTCTGGTGAGTATGGCCATGAAAATTCTAACCAAGCTACTGGCCAACATATTGCAAGACCACATTATTCCCTTACTGCACCAAAACCAATACGGTTTCATACAATCCAGAACAATTCAATATTTTTTATCTTGGGCCTTTGAATATCTCAATATCTGCCATAAATCCAAGAAAGAGATTATCATATTGAAGTTGGATTTTGAGAATGCATTTGAAATGGTAGAATATAAAGCAATTTTACTAGTTCTCAAGCATATGGGATTTGGGGACAAATGGCTTTCTTGGATTAGCACTATCCTCAACTCTGCAACTACCTTTGTAATTCTCAATGGGGTACCTGGCAAAAATATAATGCAAAAGAGGAGTTAGGCAGGGTGGTCCTCTATCTCCATTGCTATTTGTTGCCACTACTGAACTTCTGCAAGTTGCTGTCAACAATGCCTGGCATCAAGGACTTATTAATCTGCCAATTGTTGATTCATATGGTCAAATTTTCCCAATATTACAATATGCCGATGATACCTTGCTTATTATGCCAGCTAATGAAGATCAACTCTGCAATCTAAAGGAGATGTTGCATAACTTCACCAAGTCTACTAGACTAAAAATTAATTTTCATAAATCGTCCATGGCTCCAATCAACATTTATCCAGAAAGGTGTCAGGTCCTAGCTAATGTTTTTGCGTGCAAAACAGAATCTCTTCCATTTACCTATTTGGGATTGCCAATGGGTTCAACCAGGCCTAAAATTGTCATCGTGGTGAAATAACATATGTCATGGGATGGCTTAAGTAGGGGCCGAACTAAGTACTGGAGGATTCGGGAGAGGGAAACACGCTAAGGAGCACGACAGAACGGAACACACGATCTACCCAGGTTCGGGGCTCTCGTAAGGAGATAACAGCCCTACTCCTACTCTACTGGTTCTGTATCTAGATCGATGGAGGTACAACAATGGTGCTTTTCCAAGCTCTCTGCGAGAGGAGGAAGAAGAACTATGAACTGTAAGACTAGAGAATGACCAACCCCTGACTAGAGCTCCCTGGGCCACCTTATATAGTGGTGCCCAGGGTTACAACGGTCATCTAGGGGTAGATGACATATGCTACAGACAAGTAGGACATGGTGACGATCTCCTGCCACGCTTGACTTTCTCCCTGATTGCTCTCGATGGGACAAGCCATCCATGTACCTTGTACTTGCTTGAGCTTGACCTCTCCACTATGGCAGAAAGTACTGTCCTTAGCACTGTGGTAGTTGGTAGACCACCACTGTGCACTCTGTCATCATCACCCTCCCCCATGCCTGGGAAGGTTCTGTCCTTGATTGTAGGTACATGACCCTTTGGTTGACTTCTGTGTCTAGGATATAATCGTTGGTCATATCCCGGACTCATATGCCGGACCACCAACCCCTGACTGGATAATCCGGCCTGCTCCTGTTCCTGCATAATATACCAACTAGGTTAGGCCGGTACCCAGCATAGATTTGCCGGCCACGACCGCTTCAGCAATTTCAACTGCTCGCTTGAGCTTCTTCTTTTCCTCTGCAATGATCAGAGTCTCGGCCAAACTTGACCCGGCCGATGCGCACGCCATCGAGCGCTTGTAATCACCAATGATGGTAATCACCCCTTTGGGCCCTGGTATCTTCATTTTCAAATACGCCACATGCATAGATGCCATGAATTTTGCCAATGCCGGCCTACCCAGCAGTGCATGGTAGGGACTGTCCAGATATACCACCTCAAACTTGAGGTTCTCCACTCTGCAGTTATCCCGGTTGCCGAACATGACATCTATCCGGATTTTGCCCATCGGCGCACATGAAAGTCCCGGCACAATGCCGTGGAAAGTTGTCTGACTTGGCTCTAGCATATTCTCCTTGATGCCCAACTTCTGCATCATATCCCGGTACATGATGTTGATGTTGCTTCCATTGTCAATGAGGACCTTGCTGAACCTCACATTGTTTGTCGGCCCGACAAATGTCGGATCCATCACAAGCGCATAGCCGCCGGGGTTCGGGATGATATTGGGATGATCCGCCCTATCCCAGCCAATGGCTTGGTTAGACCAGTACATCAGTTTTGGCACTGCTGGCATAACAACATTCACCTCCATACTCCGTCGGTACAAACTCTGTTTGTCGGTTTTCTCAGTCTCAAAGACCATGTAACTTTGATCAGCATCCTTGTACTCATTTCGGCCCGCTGCTAGGCCTCCGCCATAGAACTCTGGGTTGTAATTTTGTTCAACTTGATGAACATCGGCATTTCCGCCGTTGTTCTGATTCCCGGGATTAGCCGGCCTGGGTGGTACTGCTACTATGTTTGCACCTGTTAGCGGCGATGGAGCTGCCGGGACAGATGGCCTAGCCGGCCCAAACAGACCTGCACGACCTGCCAACATGTCATTCAACCATGAACAGTTTCTGGTCAAATGATTCGCCGGCTTACCCGGCTGGAAAGTATGGAAACAACATCGCTTGTCCATAGCCAGATCTACAGTATACTTCGGCCACTGCTTTTTCTGGCCAGCGCCAGCACTCTTGTTAACCCACACATTCTTTTTCTGCCACGGCTGCGCTTGCTGCTGCGGTGGCTGCTATTGCTGCTGGCACTGCTGAGGCTACTGATAGCCCTCATATCTCGGACGCTGGCTACTGTCGGCACCTGCTTGCTCTTTCCCAACGGCCGCTACTTGGGACGAGCCGTATCGATAATCCGGCATGTCATCTCTCCTCTTGTTCCGGTTATCAGGGCGATAGAACTGCCCTGATGTCCCGGCACCACTGTTGTTCCGCTGAGACTGCCCCTGACCCGACGAGGCAAGTGTCGGCTACATTGGGTCTGCCAACGCATAACTGTCAGCTATCTTTATTGTCTCGGCCAAAGTGGTCGACATTTCTCTCTGGAGCTTCTGCCATAACATGGTGCCATGCCGGTACCCCTGTGCAAACCACATGATGGCCTGCGATTCCACAACTCCCTCACGGGAATTGCGCATCGTGCACCACCTAGTGAGGTAGTCACGGTCTGTATCACAGTCTCCTTGCCGGCAGTTAGCTAGCTGCTGCGGGTGGTTGGGTCTCTTGTAAGTACTGGTGAAGTTAGACACAAACTGCTCTTCAAAATCCATCCAGCCGTTGATACTTCCGACTGGCAAGTTATTCAGCCATATCCTGGCTGGCCCTTCAAGCATCTGCGGCACATAGCGCACCGCCCACCAAAGGTTTCTTCCGACAATGTTCACTGCAGTGGAGTAATCCTCCAACCAATCTTCCGGCTTTGTACTGCCATTGTATATCATCGCGCCATGCGCAAGCTGAAAGCAGTAAGGTGCCGGCTCAGCCATAATTAGGGGGGGCCAAAGCACATAGGACCCGGAGCTCCTTGCCTCTCCACCAACTCTGTCTGGTAGATTCTGTCCAGCTTAAAGCGCGCATCATCCGGGGCCAAGGACCGAGGTCCTAGCCGGGAGGCAATTGGGCCCGAAATCATGTTTTGCTGCTGCACCGGCTGGTCTTGCTCATACCGCTGGCTTTGCTGATGCTGCTGCTGCTGAGGTTGCTAATATCTTGTCCTCGCAAGGGCAGAATTTCCATCATCTTCCCGATGTCTCGGCTGGCCTCCTCCTTAATGCTGCACCGCATATCCGGCACCTTGCTTTTGCTGATGCTGGACTTGTGCCGGATAGCGGGGAAGGTTATTATTCCGGCCACCACCAGCCGAGCGTGCTCCTTGCCCGGCCGGGTAGTTCTGGCTGGCACTCTTGTTGCCGACATGCTGGTCACCTTGACCGGCATTCCCCTGCGTCATCGCCTGCTTTCCGGCAATCGCCGGATCATACACCTGGATCTGCTTGTCCCGGCGACCAGAGGTCACACTTCTGGCACGACGGGCGCTATGATGCGGGGACGAGGCTTGGCCCCTCAACCTCGCACCGGCACCGCCCATCGAGGCGATGTACTGGGATGCGCCGGAACCTGGATTCGCCCTCTTAAAGGCCTCCTGTTGCTTACTAGATTCAAACAAAAGTTGGTTAAGCCAGGCTTGCTGCTCATGCAGTGCTTTGCCGGATAAACTAGACAATTCCTTAGCTACCTCTGCTGCTGCTCTAAGGTTCTTTACTGGCGAGCTATATATCGGCTTAGGATGTGTCGGCACAGTACTGGTAGCACTATGAGCCCTAGTTCTAGTATCCTTATCCAGCTTAGTATTTAGATCTCTACCCCTGGTTCTAACCTCATCTATCCGGCTAGGCCGGGTTACGACAAGAGTAAAACCTTGGGTAGCCTCATACTCACGTAGCTCGCGGTTGAACTTGTCCCGCTCCTGCTGCATGGCCAGGGCCTCATCGACGAGCGTCTGACGTTGCTCCTCCAAGACTTCCTTTGCCTGCTCCGGGTTATCATCGGACTGCACCGGCTCGAGAAGCCGGTTGACGATGGGGATCAGGGGCTGGTCCCTAGCCGACACACCGGAAGTGCCGGCCAGGTTCTCCGCCCTCTCCAGTGGTGGACGCGCTGACCTCTTCGCCTTCTCCTGCTCCGGAGGAACATCTGCTGGAGCGCCTTTGCCGGCGCCTCCTGCCGGCGGTGCAGCAGTGCCGGACATCATGACCTTTGCCGACTCTACTGGGCAAGCGCTACGCCCAGCACGGGCCAGCATATGCGACGGAGGATCCGCCGCCACCAGCACCTGTTCCGGGTACCTGCACATTCTCTCAGTCCCCACATACACCTCATGGGAACCGAAAGTGATAATCCGGCCGTTCCTGGGGAAGGGCCGGCCACCGAGACAACCAGCATTGTCGGAGATGAAGCTAAGCGAGCCTAGCCTCTGGACGAGGCCAGAGACCACGCGCTCTCCCGATGCCGCTATCACCGATCCCGTTCGAATGAAGACTCCAGACAGCACATCGATCTGCCCCACGGTGGGCGCCAAATGTCATCGTGGTGAAACAACATATGCCATGGGATGGCTTAAGTTGGGGCCGAACTAAGTACTGGAGGATTCGGGAGAGGGAAACATGCTAAGGAGCACGACAGAGAAAGACACACGAGCTACCCAGGTTCGGAGCTCTTGTAAGGAGATAACACCCCCTACTCCTGCACTACTATCTGTAAAATGGATCGATGGAGGTACAACAATGGTGGCTTCCAAGCTCTCTGCTAGAAGAGGAAGAAGCATTATGGACTGTGAGACTATCAAGTGACCAACCCTTGGCTAGGGCTCCCTGGGCCACCTTATATAGTGGTGCCCAGGGTTACAATGGTCATCTAAGAGTAGATGACACCGACTACAGTCCAAATAGGACAAAGTAACGGTGGACTGCCACCCTTGACTTTGTCCCTGATTGCTCTCGATGGGACATGCCATCCCTGTACCTTGTACTTCTTTGAGCTTGACCTCTCCACTATGGCAGCAAGGACAGTACTTAGCACTGTGGTGGTTGGTAGACCACCACTGTGCACTCTGTTTAGGGGCTTTCGATTCATGGAGCGTACGTGGGCGCTGACAAATTCGACGGCTTCAGACAAAACAGGAGTACACGTGAAGTTACCCAGGTTTGGCCCCCTGGAGGGTAAAGACCTACATCCTGCTTGTCTGATCTTGTATTGCTGGTATAATTGGAGCTGTTACAATGGTGTGCAGATAGGATCTAGCTATGGTCGAAAAAGAGATGGCGTGTGCTAGCCTATGCGTGGGATCTATGCGAAATCAGGGATCTATGCGAGATCAGGGATCTATGCAAAATTAGATTGTCTAGGGGATGCCCTTGGTGGCTTTATATATGCAGCCAGTTAGGGTTTACAAGTAGTCTTTGCCTTCTACTCCAAGTCGAAGTGCTGGGCCTTGCGGGCTTCATGTATCCTTCGAGCGGGCTTCTTTCTTGGCAGGAACCAGGTAGGCTAATATGAGTACCCGAGGGGTCGTTCCCTCGTCAGTCATCATCATCTTCCCCCATGCCTGGGAAGGTTCTCTCCTTGATTGTAGGGATGTGACCCTTTGGTTGACTTCTGCGTCTAGGACATAACCGTTGGTCATATCCCAGACCTATGTGCCAGACCACCGACCCTTGATCGGGTAATCCGGCCTGCCCCTGTTCCTGTATAATATACCAACTAGGTTAGGCCGGCATATTACACATGCCGGCATATTACATACTATACTCCGGCTAAGCCGACACTCCTGAATACCAGCCGGGATATTGCCTGTATGCCGGCCTGGCCAATACTTCCATATGTCGGCCAGGCCCAACCTTGGTCAAACCTGACAAAGTCAATCTCTTATCCCATCTCCTTCTAGTCTCTTGACCCTACCGGGGGTCATCCCCCCGACATCGTCCTCGTCGGCAGCAGCGTGACCACTCCATTTCGGTAACCTCTCCCCTCGCCATCTTCCTCACCCTGATTTCCCTACGCATCAAGGGCTACCAAAGCACCCTCCTTTGGCAGGGCCAAGTTCAGCATCACCGGCTACCACTCAGGCAAAGCCCCCACCTTCGACAGGACCTAGTTTGTCTTGCCCGCAAGCACCACCACATATTACTCACCCCACAAACCACACCACGCAACCGCAATATTACACACCATCACCCACATACACGCCACACCAACTTACTCCCAATTTCAACCAACTCCAGCAACCTCCAATGCCATACCAGCCCACCTACTTCCAAACTTTTCAACATCCTATACCCTTCCCCTCAATTTCACCAAATTCAACACCTTACTACCCATCCACTCCCAATTACCCACCCCACCAACCCACATACACTCCTCTTCAACCAACAATTCCAATACTGCCACCAAATTCTGTTTACCCACCCAACTACAGCACCCAGCAACACACACCTGCACCACCGTCTACACAACAAAATGTTGTCCTAGATAGTCGTCCACAACATCACCAAGTGGAACCACACATTCGCTCTCCTACGGTAGAACTGCCTTTATTCTACGGGGGCAATGCTTATCAATGGTTGCAGGATTGCAAAGGAGTCTTTGAGTTAGCTGGTATTACTAATGAGTATAAGCTGAAGTGGGCTGCAGCACACATACGAGGCAAAGCCAAAACCTGGCTAAACAACTGTAATGTTCATCCCTCCTTCATTACTGCTTGATAGGTTCCCTGACAGTGGTATACATGAGTCTATGGAACAGTTTTAGCAGTTAAAGCGACACACTACTATCAACCAATATATTGACCTCTTCGAGGAATGGATGACAACAATGAAAAGAGACCACCAATATCTGCCAGAATTCTTCTTTACTCTCAAATTTTTGAGTGGACTCAAGGATACAATAAAACATGTAGTTAAATGTCACAAGCCACCAGATCTTAGCTTATTGGTATGCCAGACATGAAGAACTTGCTTACTTATCTGTGCACAAGAAGCAAGCAAATATTTCTATTCCTGCCAAGCAAACCCAACCACAGCCTGCCAGAAATACAGTGTTCAAGGAGAACAAATTTAGACCTACTGCAGACAAACCCAAGGAAAGGGGTAAATGTTGGTATTGTCCTAAGGACTGGAGCTTTGGCCACAAGTGTTCTAGAATTAAAAGCATGGTGCATGCCATTGAAATGCAGGGCCACAGTGATGACAAACTAGAAATCCCAGCGCCACAAGCCCCCTGGGTCCTTGTCTAGCCCAAATGGCCCCTCCTATCTTACCAGCACCTGAACAAGCTTCTCAAGAAGCCCCTGGTCCCGTCAAACAGCTGATGCTTCTTTCTGTTGAAGCCTTGCATGGCATACCTGGAAAAGGAACTTTGGAAATCAAGATTACAATAGAGAACAAACAAGCCATCACTCTCATAGATTCTGGCATCACAAATACCTTCTTGGATAAGAGTTTTGCAGTTTCTCACAAACTCAACCTAAAGCCGGTCTCTCAGAAAAAAAGTTTTAGTAGCCGGAGGCGGAGAACTCATCTCAGATGCCATTCTACCAAACTGCAGCTACTCCTTAGCAGACAAAACATTCTCAACTGATTTTCACGTACTTCCTTTGAAAGGATATGATATCATTCTGGGTGCTAATTGGTTGAAGAAATACAGCCCTAATTTTCTGGATTGGGATAACAGGACAATCTCCATATTTCATGAAGGGGATTGGCTCACTTTAGCAGACCATCAATCCAGAGGGAAAGACTACATCATCTCAGCCAAGGCTTGTTCTAAGCTTTTATCCCAAGGAGCCGATGCCTTCGTTCTTCAACTAAATCTGCAGGACAATCAAATTTCCGTTAGTGATCCGGGCACCCATCCAGCTGTAGTGGCAGACATTCTGTCCGACTTCAATGATGTCTTCGCAGATCCTCAAGGCTTGCCTCCAGCGCGACCTTGCGATCATAAAATTCCTTTGGTAGAAGGAGCAGTTCCACCCAATATCAGACCCTATCGCATGCCACACAAAAGAAGGATCTGGTGGATGAACTCATCAAAAACTTAGAGTCTAAGTGTGAAATTCGCCCAAGCACAAGTCCCTTCTCGTCCCCGGCCATTTTGGTACGCAAGAGAGACAAAACTTGGCGCTTATGTGTCGACTATAGACAACTAAATGCATTGACAGCGAAGAACAAATATCCTATACCTGTTATAGAAGACTTGCTCCATGAACTCAATGGTGCTAGGATTTTCTCCAAGTTGGATTTGCGTTCCGGCTATCACCAAATCCGCATGCATCCTGCTGACATCACCAAGACAGCATTCAGAACCCACCTGGGACATTACGAATATCTCGTTATGCCCTTTGGCTTGACTAACGCCCCGGCAACGTTCCAGGAACTCATGAATTCTGTATTCTTAGCTTTTCTCAGACGTTTTGTCTTAGTGTTCTTCGACAACATATTGATATACAGCAAAGACATGTCTGAGCACAGGAAACATCTGAAACTTGTTCTCCAGATCTTGAGAGTTCACCAACTGAAAGCAAAGTTATCTAAATGCAGTTTTGCCACCCATTCAGTGGACTATCTTGGCCATATTATTTCTGGAGACGGGGTGGCTACTGACCCTTCAAAGATTTCTGCTATCATCTCTTGGAAAAATCCTACAAATATCACTCAGCTTAGAGGGTTTCTGGGTTTGACAGGATACTATCGAAGATTTGTCAAACAATATGCAACAATCTGTAAACCTCTTCATGAAGCACTCAAAAAGAATTCCTTTGTGTGGGGTCCTGCTCAAGAAGAAGCTTTCAAATTATTGAAGCACACCTTGACATCTCCACCAGTTCTCAGTCTTCCTAACTTTGAAATTCCATTTATTTTGGAATCTGATGCCTCTGCCACTGGACTAGGAGCTGTCCTTATGCAAGGAGGCAAACCTATTGCTTTCTACAGCAAATCACTGGGACCTAGAGCACTCACATTATCTATCTATGCAAAAGAGGCTTTAGCTATCCTTGAAGCACTAAAGAAATGGAGGCACTACCTACTTGGGAATCAGTTGACTATTCAAACTGATCAACGAAGTCTAAAGTACCTATCCAGCCAACGACTTCTCGAAGGAATACAGCACAAACTCATGCTCAAGCTGCTGGAATTTGACTATTTGATAGAATATAAAGAAGGGAGCCAAAATGCAGTTGCGGATGCCCTTTCCAGAAAAGATATGGCAGAGGAAACTTGCGTAGCTACATCTGTAGTTGTACTAGCTTGGATCTTAGATGTTGAAGCTAGTTACTTGGGTGATTCCAAATGTTCTTCCTTGCTACAAGAACTTTCTATCAACCCAGCTAACCACCCACACTACACTCTAAATGCTGGCATCATCAGATACAAGAATAGAATCCTCATTGGAGATTCTACTGATTTGAAGGACAAGTTATTCCAATCTCTTCATTCCTATGCAATTGGGGGTCACTCGGGACAAAGAGTATCATATATCAAATTAAAGCAACTATTTTACTGGCCCAACATGAAGGCTTTCATTCATGACAAGATTGCCAACTGCCCCATCTGTCAGATCTCCAAGACAGAAAAGGTACCTTACCCTGGCCTCCTAAACCCTCTCCAAATTCCAGCAACTAAATGGAGTGAAATCAGCATGGACTTCATCGAAGGTTTACCTACTTCCAATGGAAACAATGTAATACTGGTAGTAGTGGATAGATTAACAAAGTTTGCTCATTTCTTGCCATTATCCCACCCTTACACAGTACACAAAGTAGATACTCTCTTCTTAGACAACATTTTCAAGCTACATGGTCTCCCCAAAGTAATAGTTTCGGATCGAGACAGAATATTTACTAGCAAGTTATGGCAAGAACTCTTCTCTGCCTTGAAAGTGGACCTTCATTTCTCTACCGCCTACCATCCAGAGTCAGATGGTCAAACCGAAAGGGTTAACCAGTGTCTCGAGCAGTACTTGCGTACAATGGCTTTCCAGGAGCCCAAGAAGTGGAGTACTTGGTTGACAACAGCTGAATGGTGGTACAATTCATCTTACCACACAGCTATCAAGACTTCTCCCTTTGAAGCTTCATATGAGTACAAACCTCCTCAGCTACAGGAAATTTCCATTGCTGACTCTGTTTCTTCTGAAGCCCAAACTGCTCTCCAGGAGAAATCTGACATGATACAGACACTCCAACGCAACCTCTTGCTAGCTCAAAAGAAGATGAAAAAATATGCTGATATGAACAGGACACCTCGAACATTTCAGGTTTGCGACATGGTCTATCTCAAGGTACAACCGCACAGAGAAACAGGTCTGGGCCAAGGGCACTCCCTCAAGCTATCTTCCAAGTACTATGGACCTTTTCACGTTCTCTAGTGAGTTGGTCAACTAGCTTACAAGCTGTTACTGCCAGAAAATGCTCAGATTCACAACGTTTTTGATACGTCTCAAACGTATCTATAATATTTGATGCTCCATGCTTGTTCTTACACCATTTGCTGAGTGTTTTGTTACACTTTGTGCCGTTTTTATGCATTTTTCGGAACTAACCTATTAACAAGATGCCACAGTGCCAGTTCCCTATTTTCTGCTATTTTTGTGTTTCAGAAAAGTTACACAGGATATATTCTCGGAATTGGACGAAAGAAAAGCCGAACCTCCTAATATTTACCGAAGCTTCTAGAAGACCGAAGAGGAGACGGAGGGGGGCCACGCCCCTATGGGTGAGGCCGCCCTGGTCCATTCCTGACGCCGCCCCTTCGCCTATAAAGACCCCCCGACGGGAAAAACCTAAACACCCGATCAATTTTCTAGAAACACATCGCGATCCGCCGCCGTCGTTGACCCGAGATCGGGAGGGTCCAGAAGCTCTTCCCGGCACCCTGCCGGAAAGGGGAATCGCCACCGGAGGTCTTCTTCATCGCCATGCTTGCCTCCGGCGCGATGAGTGAGTAGTCTACCTTGGACTATGGGTCCATAGTAGTAGCTAGATGGTTGTTTTCTCCACCATGTGCTTCATGTTGAGATCTCGTGAGCTGCCTTACATGATCAAGATCATCTTTATGTAATTCTACATGTTGTGTTTGTTGGGATCCGATGAATATTGGTGTTATGTTAAGTTGATGTTCTGAATTTTATCTTATGTTATATCTATGTTATTTATGATCTTGCATGCTCTTCGTTGTTAGTAGCTATCTTGGCCAAGTAGATACTAGTGACTCCAAGAGGGGGTATTTATGCTCGATAGTTGGGTTCATGCCTCTATTTAATCTCGGGGAGTGACAGAAACCTCTGAGGTTGTAGATGTGCTGTTGCCACTAGGGAGAAAACAACAGTCTTGTGTCTAAGGACATTCGCTTTGTTTACATTACACACTTTGCTTAATGCAGTTATCTGTTGTTCGCAACTTAATACTCAAGGGGTCCTCGGATGATTCCCTGAGATTGGATTATTAGTCATAGATGCAGTTGGATGGCGGTCTATGTATCTTGTTGTAATGCCCAGAGTAAATCTCATAGTGATCCTCGTGACATATGCACGTTATTTTTATTCTATCAATTGCCCAACTATAATTTGTTTACCCAGCATGTCGTTATTTATCTTATGGAGAGACACCACTAGTGAACTGTGGACCCCGGTCCAATTTCCTTTACATTGCTATTATTGTTTACTTTTACTCGCACGGTTTACTTTCTCGCATACTACTATTGCTTTCCACTCGATACGCTCAATCCTTTGTTTACAGCAAACCGGTGAGATTGACAACCTCATCGTAAGTTGGGAGCAAAGTTCTTGGTTGTGTTGTGTGCAGGCTCCACGTTGCTGCTGGTGCAAAGCAAAGCCCTGGACGAGGCGCCTTGTAAATTGTCCGGAGCTATCGTGAAGCTAGCAGGCATCACCTTCTGAAGTTTGCCTTTTTTTCTACTGGTTCGATAAACCTCGGTTTCTTACTGAGGGAAAACTTGCTACTGTGCTCATCATACCTTCCTCTTGGGGTTCCCAACTGGATGGTTATCTGCCTGCATCAATCAACTTTTTCTGGCGCCGTTGCCGGGGAAAAAGAAGATTTCTGCAAGGGGAGTTTCGCACGCACATCCTTTACTTTGTTTATTGTTTTGTTTAACTTTACTTTTGCTTGCATCTTTTTATCAAAAACACAAAAAATTAGTTTCCTTTATAGTTGCTTTTATTTACTTGCTTTTAGTTTTGTTAGAATGAGTAATCCTGAAGTTGAAGTTTGTACTTTTAAGCAACAAGGGGGAGAGAGCTTAAAAGATGCTTGGTACCGTATTAGCAATTCTCATCATAGGTGTACGAAGAAGCATTCTACCATGATCCTCCTTAGAAATTTTTATATTGGTATATCTAGTTGGAATAGGTACGTTCTTGATACTCTTGCAGGAGGAAATTTTCTAGGTACTCCCGCTCTTGAAGCATGCACTTTAATAGAAAGTTTAGTGGGAGTACCACCTATCCATGTTGTTAAAACTAAGGTCACTTTGGATGAAGTTTTAGAAAAACTTAGCTCTTTAGAAAAAAGTTTGCTAAATATCCTTGATAACACTAGCCAGGTTAATGAATTGATAGAAAGCATCGGTAAGAGAATCACCGCTTTAGAGGCTCGCACTACTCTTGATAGTCAAAACCTTAGGATTGGTAAACTAGAGGAATTTATGAAAACTTTGAGTTCAAATTTCTCTTCTCTTAAGTTTAAGAAGGAGAAAGCTTTTATTGGAAAAGAGCAAAAATTTATGTATGTTCCCAAGGTGTCTGTGCCTAAACCGCGGCATGTTTTTAAGATTGGTAAAACTTTTAGTTCAACTAAGAGTGACTTGCAGGTTGAATCATCTTCGGGAACTTCTAAAGTGCCTAGTGTGGTAAGTGGTGATCTTGAGGAAATCGTTGATCTTAATTCCTCTTTCGAAAATACTTGTTTTGCACCTTTCTACGCCTAGCTCAAAGGCGTTAAAGAAAAGCACTCTTGAGAGATAACCCATTGTTTTATTTTCAGGTCTTTTTCTTTTATTTGAGTCTTGGAATTTATTACTACTATAATGACCGCTCCTTATCCTTTTTATTTCGTTGTTGTGCCAAGAGAAACCTCTAATTTGAGTGAGGTAAGATTTGGGGAAGTTGCTGTCCTGAAATAGATTTCGGTGCTGCACCGTAAAAATTCGTGAAAATTCTCAGGATATCTTTTTGACCTGCGATTTCTTGTGCATATGCCCCAGGATATATCCAAACTTTCATTAGTTTTACACTTTTTTATTTGAGCAACAGAAGGTCCTCGAAAAAATCGACCTTTGTCAGCTGTTCTGTTTTGACAGATTTCTGCCACTATTTGTGTTTGCCTCTCGATCGCTTTCTTTTTAAGTTCTTTTGATCATGGACCTTTTGGGGAAGTTGCTACAGTAGTATATACTTTATATGTGGTGGTTTTGAGTTGAAACCTGAACCGAAAGGGGTTGATTCATTATTACGTTTATGCTAACGTTGCTAATAGAATTGTGTTGAGTTTTGTATGAAGGAAGTTTTGAAGTGTAGGGATTGGAGAATGATGAGATGAGTTGAAGAATGGAAAAAAGCTCAAGCTTGGGGATGCCCACGCACCCCAAGAAATATCCAAGAGGTACAAGCGTCAAAGCTTGGGGATGCCCCCGAGGCACCCCTTCTTCATCGGCAAAAATCAGGTCACCTTTGAACACACTATATTTTTATTGCTTCATGCACTATGTGTTTTTCTTGGAGCGTCTTTTCTTTTGCTTTTAGTTTTCTTTTGTTTTATTTGCTGCAATAAATGGTTGGACCCCAACAAATTTCTTTTGGAGGAGATGTACTCGTTTTCATTTGCCAAGAACACTCCGTTTTTCACTCTTATCGTTCAATGAGTGTT
Source organism: Dactylis glomerata (assembly GCA_007115705.1). NCBI lineage: Eukaryota > Viridiplantae > Streptophyta > Magnoliopsida > Poales > Poaceae > Dactylis > Dactylis glomerata. Next base: position 1,400,743 of record QXEO01000237.1, read on the forward strand.
CTCTTTTTCTGCTACTGCGTTTAGCTTTCGTTTTTCGCCTTGATTTTTGTTCAGATCTTATTTTATCTTTGCATCAAGGTGTATTTGGACCTATGGTCTATGTTGGTATTTATTAAAAGAGTTGTTTCAAAAAGGTTCGAATGGTGTTGGAAAAGAGAAAAAGTTTCATGCAAAAAAGTGGTACAAAAAGGAGCTTGTTTAGAATGCGGCTTAGAATTTTGCATGTCGTGCTTGATATCGTTTTGATAGTATGCTTAGTGGTTTTGCTGTAGCATGACTTGTCTCAAATGACTGAGATTGCTTAATGAGCCTTTGAAGAAATCATGCGTTGTTTTTATTTTATGGAAGCATTAATTTGGTTTTCTCCTTGATGCTTTATTTATGTTGACTTGGCGCATGCTTAGAACATGTTTGACTCATACAAAGTCGCCATAAGCCTTTATGATCATTTAGTTTTTTACTTTTGATGCCATTTTATGCTTCTCTTAATGATGTTTTATCGCTATGCATGATTATGGCCGTTATTGCTCTCTTAGTTGGTCGCTCCCAGTCTTTTGCTAGCCCTCATTTTGTACTGAGTATGAGGTCTACTCGTGCATCTAACTCCCAAAAACCAAGTTATTCCAATGTGTCCGCCATACATACCTATTAGCAATTTGCTATTCCAAAGTACATTTGACTTGCTTTTATCTATCCTTCAAATTAAACTCTTTTTGGTGTTATGCGAAAATTGGTCAGTAAAGCTCTCACGAACCTGATGGCACACTTTGCTTTTCTCGTTCTTAAAAAATTGACATTGTGTCTCTCTTATGTTGAGTTGTTATGCTTGCAAGTTGTAAGTTGGAAATTAGCCAAACCATGTCGTCATGGGGTAAGCTTTCAACATTGCACTTCTTATTTGAGTTGATATCGTGATTTTTTGTTTATGGATACTCGCGATGTGAAATAAGTTGGGAATCTTGCGGGATCATGGAGTTTCTATATGTGTTAGAGAAACGCCTGGGCCGCCAATCTAATCCATGCATAATTCATGGTGGAAATTTACAGCATGCCCAGAGTGGACATTCGACGATGCATCTCAAAATAAAAAGCTATACCAATGGTAAATAAAGAGATGCCGAGGTGTTCATTGTCTGTTTGTCCTATCATTTTGATGTGGGCTTGTTCCATGTCATCAGGCACGGAGGTACCCCGTTGGCAGTTCTCAATGATACATATATACTTACAATGACAAGAGCTTGCTTGGGACTCTAAGTCGAGTAGCATGAGGTTTGGGTATTCGTACTTCATGGGACATGAGGTTTTCAACTTATGATTTGTCAAGCATATGCTTCATAATTGTACTTGCATTAACTTTAACCATTCAAGATGCCTATGATGGGGGCAATGAGAGCTCAAATCTAGTAAGTACCATAATTTTTGAAGGTTTATAAAACTTGCAATCACTGCTTCTCTCTGCGAAGGGCCTTTATTTTACTTTTATGTTGAGTCACCACCTTCTACCTTTATGCATCGTCTAAGAGAGCATAGTTGTCATTCTGAGTTTAATGTGCATTGTCCCAAAGTTATCATTGATTGATTCATTATTTTGGTTTCACTTGTTCTTAAATTATTTGTATCTAGTCGCCCTCTTAAACTTGAAGGTGTCCTATGCATTTATGTTTTGCTATTCCATGAAGGACAAGCTGAAAACCATTTGTTATGTTTTTCCATATAATTTGAAAACACGTTTGACTTTCATTGTTTCATTTTTCATGATCTTTCATTTGTGTTATTTTTCATGTTATAACATGGTTGCTAAGTTTCTTCTATCAAGGTTATGTATTTCATGCCCATGTTTTAAGTTCTTTTGATCCCAGCACTCAATGCTTACATAGATGATCAAGATTGTAATGGTGCATGTCACCTCAAAAATTATTTTTTGCTATCACTTACCTACTCGAGGACGAGCAGGAGTTAAGCTTGGGGATGCTTGATATGTCTCAAACGTATCTATAATTTTTGATGCTCCATGCTTTTTCTTACACCATTTGCTTAGTGTTTTGTTACACTTCGTGGCGTTTTTATGCATTTTCTGGAACTAACCTATTAACAAGATGCCACAGTGCCAGTTCCCTATTTTCTGCTGTTTTTGTGTTTCAGAAAAATTACACAGGAAATATTCTCGGAATTGGACAAAACAAAAGCCGAACCTCCTAATATTTACCAAATCTTCCAGAAGACCGAAGAAGAGACGGAAGGGGGCCACGGGCCGGCCACACCATAGGGCGGCGCGGCCAGCCCCTGGCCCGTGCCCCCTATGGGTGAGGCCGCCCTGGTCCACTCCTGACACCGCCCCTTCACCTATAAAGACCCCCGACGGGAAAAACCTAAACACCCGATCAATTTTCCAGAAACACATCGTGATCCACCGCCGTCATCGACCCGAGATCGGGAGGGTCCAGGAGCTCTTCCCAGCACCCTACCGGAGAGGGGAATTGCCACCAGAGGTCTTCTTCATCGCCATGCTTGCCTCCGGCGTGATGAGTGAGTAGTCTACCTTGGACTATGGGTCCATAGCAGTAGCTATATGGTTGTCTTCTCCACCATGTGCTTCATGTTTAAATCTCGTGAGCTACCTTACATGATCAAGATCATCTTTATGTAATTCTACATATTGTGTTTGTTAGGATCCGATGAATATTGGTGTTATGTGAAGTTGATGTTCTGAATTTTATCTTATGTTATCTCTATGTTGTTTATGATCTTGCATGCTCTCCATTGTTAGTAGCTATCTTGGCCAAGTAGATACTAGTGACTCCAAGAGGGGGTATTTATGCTTGATAGTTGGGTTCATGCCTCTATTTAATCTGGGGGAGCGACAGAAACCTCTAAGGTTATAGATGTGCTGTTGCCACTAGGGAGAAAACAAAAATCTTGTGTCCAAGGGCATTCGCTTTGTTTACATTACACTCTTTGCTTAATGCAGTTATCTGTTGTTCGCAACTTAATACTCAAGGGGGCCCTCAGATGATTCCCCGCGAGTGGATTATTAGTCATAGATGCAGTTGGATGGCAGTCTATGTATCTTGTTGTAATGCCCAGAGTAAATCTCATAGTGATCCTCGTGACATATGCACGTTATTTTTATTCTATCAATTGCCTAACTGTAATTTGTTTACCCAATGACATGGATATACCCTTTGGGTACCCACGGATTAGTATACCAGGTCCGGCCCATTAAGGAGGTGGACTAATACAAGGACTCGAAGATTTACTTGAAGACGAAGAAGGAAGGTTTTAATCCGTATTCGACTAGGACACTTGTAAAACCTTAGCCCGGTTGCATATATAAAGCCAGGAAGGGTGCCCCTAGAGGGATATCTAAGAGAAGTTACATCGAGAGCTAGAACATACAAGATAGATTAGATACAAAACTCCGCCTACGGTGGTACCATGTAAACACCCAAGTTTACTTTTGATATACACCTGTTTCGACTAACTTTACCTTCGAGTTCATCCAACGCTCTTCCCCCGATCCTAAGTCCTTCATCTAGGACATTTGTCGAGTTAACCCCTCGTCACCCAGCATGTCGTTATTTATCTTATGGAGAGACACCACTAGTGAACTGTGGACCCCGGTCCAATTTCCTTTACATTGCTATTACTGTTTACTTTTACTCACACTGTTTACTTTCTCGCATACTACTATTGCTTTCCACTCGATACGCTTAATCCTTTGTTTACAGCAAACCGGTGAGATTGACAACCTCATCGTAAGTTGGGAGCAAAGTTCTTGGTTGTGTTGTGTGCAGGTTCCACGTTGTTGCTGGTGCAAAGCAAAGCCCTGGACGAGGCGCCTTATAAATTGTCCGGAGCTGTCGCGAAGCTAGCAGGCATCACCTTCTGAAGTTTGGCTTTTTCCTACTGGTTCGATAAACCTCGGTTTCTTACTGAGGGAAAACTTGCTACTGTGCTCATCATACCTTCCTCTTGGGGTTCCCAACTGGGTAGTTATCTGCCCGCATCAGTTTTCCACGTTAATCAGCTCAAGAAAAATTCTGGGAAAGTAGCACACCAAACAAGAAACTACCCCTTCTAACAGCAGATGGTAAGATCAAAATTTCCCCTATGTCAGTACTCCAACGTCGCCAGGTACCCAGACGAGAGGGTGAATACGATGGCGCAGTGCCTCAATGGCTTGTCCATTGGGACAGAATGTCCATTGATGAAGCCACCTGGGAGGATGCGTATTTCATTCAGCAGACCTTTCCCACCTTCCAGCCTTGAAGTCTGGTGTGGCAGAAGGGAGCAATGTCAGCCATCCTTGCCTTCTTCAGTATCGAGTCTCTGTCTTGATCCAACGGTGGAGAAGCTCACTTACCGTATCCGATGGTATCTGTTGTAATAAGCTAGTTAAGTTTGATTAGCGCCTTAATGGCTGATTTTGTAAACCTAAAAACATTCACGTGGCTCCAGGATGGTTCTATAAATCCTGGAGAGAGGGTGGTCGGGTGGCACGTGATATGAAAAACCCTAAATTCTCCATCTTGTTTTCCTCTTTCGCTGTACCGTTCTTCTTTATCTAGCTGTTATCTTTCTCTGAATTACTACCATACCACTAGTTACTGAAGAATTCCCCTGTCTGAAACCATCCAAACTCTGAGTAGCCTGACACGCTGTCAGCCAGTGACACCATTTTGCCGGCCACCGCCCCTCTCCGCGCCATCGGCCAGGATCCTATTCCGCTAGCCCCCGACCCTCTTTGCGCCGCCAGCAAGGAACCTCGCTCCGTCGTCCCTGCCCCGCCTCCCCCACGCGCGTCGTCGGCTAGACAACTCCGCCGGCACAGCCCCTGCTACTCCGCCGCTGGAGCCCCCTGCTACGGCCGACGATGGAGTGAGATGACCACGCGCCCCTTCGCTTGAACTTCCAAGGAGCTCCCGATTGAACTTTTCTGAGTTCTCGATTGAACTTTCCCGCGGGATGGCCGACCTTCCATTTGGGTGTGGGATCAGCTGCCGCCATGGCTCCCGCCCCGCATGAACTGCCATGAGCACCAGCTTGGACTGACGTGAGCACCGAATGGACTCCTGCGGGCCAGCGTGGAATGCTATGAGCCAGCATGAACTGTCGTGACCTCCCCTACTCGTCGGGGTAGATTTGTATGACAAGTTTCTGTACGAAAAAGTTCACTTTCATTTGTCACATTTGTATGACAAGTTCACTCTTATGTGCGGATGCGGCTAAATCACTACACTCGTTCGCTAGTGGTAGTACACTTCACTGCCAAAAAAAGGTCTAATAACTTCCATGAAATGACTCCAAGCAGTTTAGGCGTGCATCCTGGACAGTACAACTTTAATTCGTGAGAAGTACAACCATTGGATCAGTAGAAGTTTAGCCACAGAGTGTTATTTTTCATGTTTGTAAAAAATAGCAAAAAAGTACACACCAAGCATAGCCGACAGTTCAACTACGCTAATGAGGGAAGTACAAGTGAGCGCAACTCCAGAAAGTTTAGGTACACTACCACGGTAGTTCAGGTGCTTACGAGAGATCTACCTGGGCAGTTCAGGTGCGCTTCCTGAGGCAGTTTAGGCACATAAGAGGAAAGTACCCAGGCAGTTTAGGTGCACTTCCCGAAATAGTTTAGGTGCTACAAAACGCAGTTCACGTGCTCTTACAAGGGAAGTATATGAACTGACTCCCGAAATTTATAGTACAACAGGAAGTTCAGGTGCTACTACAAGGGAAGTACATGCAGTGACGATAGGCAGTTCATGTGTACTAACGCGACAGTTTAAAAAAAAGTGACTTGCGGGTGTGACTCAGAAAAGTTTAGGTGCACCAACGCGACAGTTCAAGAACGCAACTCTGGGAAGTTTGGATGCACTAACCACAACGATTCACCTCAAACACGCTAGAATTTTCACTTTTGTTGTATTTCTTTGTTACCTCGGTGGAAATTTCTTTTTATACTAAGCGAAAGTTTACTTTGAACAAGAGGAAAGTTTGATTGCAACAAATTAAAAAGTTAAATTTTATCAAATTTCAATTTGATCATAACAGAAGTTCAGTTACACGTCGAGAGCAGTTCAGCTGCATGTGAGAAGCAGTTCAAGTATTCTGTTTTTTCGGAGCGGAAATCCTAGTCATTAAACTTGTTTCTATACGTCTCGGTTGCACAAGTAAATGACATAAATACTTAATATACAATGATATGAGTCTACTTTCACTTGTACATGGCGTCATGCCCCACTCAACCACCATAGTCATGCCAAATTCAAATCGCTCGCATATTGGCATAGTTCCTATTGTTTACTATTCTTGAAAATGATTTCTAAACTGTGCAAAATTTGAAAACATAACCTTGAATTTTTTTGCGGAATTTAAATATCTTTCAAACGGTGTATCATTTACTTCATTCCAATAAGTCGTTTAGAAGTAATTGCAAAAACAATGCATGCAAAATCGAGAAATTCAGAAATCCGAATCACATATATTCAAAACTGCTCTTAAATGGTAAGAAATCCATAAAAATGATCAACATGAAAAAGTTGCGCCTAATCTATAGCTTTCTAATGCCATATCATTTGCATCAATCAGATAAACGATTTGAAAATGCCAAGCAAAAAACTGTCTGCAAAATAGAAAATCCATGAAATTGTTGTTTACCATATTTAAAATTACTTTTAAACTATCCAGAATTTCAGAAAATACTTAAGATGAATAAGTTGCGCAATTTCATTACGAATCCAACAGTATATCATATGCATCATTCTGATAAACGGTATGAAAACCGCGATAAAAATACTCTTCAAAAATAGAAATAGACGCGAAAATCTGATTATTAGTTTTTTGAAATAACTTAAAAAATGTACAGAATTTCGGAAAACTTCTGAAACATAAAAGTTTCGAAATTTGATAAGCTTTCCAATGGTATATTATTTACCTGAATCCGATGAATGATTCAAAAACTATAATCAAAACACGTAGATTGCATGTATAATAGCGAGAAGTTCAAGACTGTTTAACATCTATTGTAGCTAGAAGTTCAAGTGCGTGTATAAGAAAGTTCAGATCCTTAATCTACAACCGGTTGTAGAATAGCTCGGCTATACATATACATACATACATACATACATACATACATACATACATACATACATACATATATAATGGCTAAAGGTTTTAATGGACTCTCGATGCACCACGTACTATAGGCATTGTTCACATAAACAATGTCATGTGAATGAATAGTTCCTGGCATGTCTTAGACTATTAGATCTCAATATAACGGTTCACACAATTCCACATATAAACAGGATTTAGCCTCTTTCTTATATGATACCTTCGAAAAATATACTTACTACATTGCATCTTTTGTTGCCTATTTTTATTTGGCAAACATACTACTGCCTTCTTCTATAATAACTTAAGAACATATTACTATAACATTTGTCGCTATTTTACCATCGGAAAATACTACTGCCTTATCGTCAGGAAAATATACTTGCTCTACCTCCCACCACCTCTCTACCCGGGGAGAACTATAATATCTTTTTCTGTAGCCACAAAAATAAATTTACTCCCGTGAAAATACTACTATCTAATCTAAAAAATTGTTGTATCAGTTCTTGCCTACATACTTGAATAATAATCCATCTTTCATTGTCTTTTTTATGCAATGATCTGTAATATCCCAGGATTAGAGGTTACAAAATAGAGGCAACAGGCATGTGCATTGCATTCATGCATAAGAAAATCCGGGTAATTTTCGCGCCATTAATAAAACATATCAAAGTGATTGCAGTTTCACTTGAGTTGATGGAATTGAAGTAGCTCATCAACTGAAGCGCGATAAACTTCAACATGACCTTTGCTAAGACCGGGTTTTTGGGTAGAGAGAACAACATAAGTTTTAGGAGAGTAAAGTGAGGTACAACAATAGTATCACCACAACATATCATGAACCATACCTATTGCTACCAAGACTATTATGGAATCTTATATTTACTAATTGGAGGCACCGTACAAGCCTCCACATTAATCCTAGAGGTTAGAAAATTTTGTCCGTCCAATTAACGAATAAGCTATCTAGAGCCGTTAGATTAAAGGAGCCTGCTCCGCCTTTCCTCTGCAAGATGGGCAGATGTCCTGGCGCGTGACTCTTCTTTTCCTATCTTTTCAGATCTAATGTCGCTACTAATCAGGCTATCTTCTACTACTACTTTGCCAATCTCGCCGGACGAGTAATCCGGCCGCCAAGCTAAGTCCACAGGAGGTGCAAGATACGTGAGATGAAGCCGCATCGTGTCCTGTGGTCTGTGGACACACGCCTCTCTGTGGGGAAGAAGAGCCAAACCATCTGACAACTGACAATATTTGATCTTAGGTACGTATGCGTCTCTTTCTTTAATCAAATCCATAAGCATCTATGCTGATTACCTAAACGTCACCAGCTATAACCTTGGACGATTCAATTCCGTGCAATACATGTTTCGGCGATCGATTTTCCAGAGGCCATACATGCACAATTACTTGACCTATGCCGATATGCCGCAGCTTGGACACAACGGCCAAGCAGTAATTGCAGTAATCTCAGGTATGCAATGGCCCTTGATGTTTCTTGCTACGTAATCAGATTAGCTGATCTACTACTGACCCATCATTAGCTATCTCCACTAATAATTTTACCTGGCAATCAAATTGCATGCACACTATGTAAAAGCCTCGATAGTTTTTGCAGCTACTGCTCACAATTAGTTTTATCTCATAATTGACAAATACAGGTCATATCAGCAATCAATTATAGGGTTATGGTTTTCGGTGACGAAAATTGGGCCGATTATTAGACGGAGGCGATGAACTCTCGGTCAACCAATTGCTTAATGCCTCTCATCATTATGCAGCAGGTTTTCATGGAAGCGCTCCTGAATTGCCTGCAGTTCTCACCGCACATATGGCTGCACCAAGTTATCCAGATTATTTGGTGCCCCTCATCAGAAGTATCATGCCTAGATGCAAAGCAAGCATCAGCCATGAGGTATCCTTCAACTTTATTCCCTGTTATGAGTTAATTAACATGTGTGCAATTCGATGGAGCAGATGATTTCCCTGCTCTTCTCCACGTCCAATGTGCATCATTTATCATGGGAACAAATCAAGATAAACTGTTAAGATATCACAGACATCCATGTATGATGCATGCACAATGAATCAGACGTGTACATAGAGAGTACTGTGCGGAAGAGCCATAGCTCATAACTCCAGTTTGTATAGAACATGACGTGTAAATGCGGAAAGTTCGATTCAAAGCAGTATTTTAATTCATATAGGGAGATTAAGCAAGCGAATTCTCTCCTGTCTCTCTGAAGCTCAAAATTATATAAGACCAAACGTTTCATGTAATTCCGTGAAGAATGACATTAATAAATAGTTCACCTATGTTTGTTTATATATTTTCTCCTAGAATTTATAGTTAATTTCATTTTGATATTACTGTCATATTACCAATAATCAACAAGAAACTATGTATGTTGTGTTCATGACATGGTGTGTTGGTTTCAGTCACCAGTTTGGATGCATATTCGATTCTAATATAGGTGTAACTGGCATTTAATGTAATCTTAGTCACCTGATGTTTAGCAAAATCGTTATAAATATGGACCAGCCCATACGGGGAATAGAGTGACGGTGCACTCTAGAAGTAATAAAAATGATATAACTATATCATGTACTTTTTGTCAGTATACATTTTATATGATTTATTAGTGAATTTAAAAACATAATTAATAATTTAAAGGGTACCAAGAGGAAGCATTGTATGTGATGTATTGGTAAATGAAGCTCAAAATTATAAAAGATCAAAATGTTTCATGTAATTCCGTGAAGATGACATAAATAAATAGTTCACATATGTTTGTCTATATATTTTCTCCTAAAATTTATAGTTAATTTCATTTTGATATTCAGAGAGTGGATTTGCTACACACCTAGGTACCTACACACCCCCTTTCAAATTTTTATTCAAGACATATTAACCTATTTTTAGTTTGGTTTCCTAGTAGAGCACGGGATTCTGGTGTACAAAAGTGGTTTCAGAATTTTGATTTGAATTTTTTTTCATCAAAGTCAACTCAAAAATAGATTTTTCGTTGACTTTTTGTTTTTCGGGTTGATTTTGACCCAAAAAAATTCATACAAAAAATTTGAAACCACTTTTACACAGCAGTATTTCGTGTTCTACTAGAAAACCAAGCTAAAATAGGTTAATACATTTTGAATCAAAAGTTGAAGGAGGGGTGTGTAGGTACCACCGTGCATACCGTATTATTTTTGTTGATATTCATATGTCATATTACCAATAATCAACAAGAAACTATGTATGTTGTGTTCATTACATGGTCTGTTGGTTTCAGTCACCAGTCTGGATGCATATTCGATTGTAATATAGGTGTAACTGGCATTTTTAATGTAATCTCAGTCACCTGATGTTTAGCAAAATCGTTATAAATATGGACGAGCCCATACGGTGAATATAGTGACGGTGCATTCTAGAAGTTAATAAAAATGATATAACTATATCATGTACTTTTTGTTAGTATGCATTTTATATGATTGATTAGTAAATTTTAAAACATAATTAATAATTTAAAGAGTACCAAGAAGAAGCACTGTATATGATTTATTGGTAAATTAAACACATAATTCAAAATTTATGGGGTAATCTCTTTCATCTACTCTAGGGCGCACGTAGGAACACAATTTCATAAATTTATGTGCTCCTTCTGTTATGTTTTTGGTACAACTGTTGCATCCATAATCCTTTTAATGGTGATTCATATGGTGTGGACGAAAAAAGAAAATCAAGCTGAGTGCGGTTCATTTTTCTCACCATTGACCTCACAATAAATTCACGGTTCTTTTGCATTGTATATTAAACTATTCTCTTAATAAAAAGAATACAAAACTTCTATAAGTACAACATGTGAATAATTTATATTCTCTTATTTCAATAAAAGTATGAATTCAATAGTTTGATTTTTTTGTAAATTTTTCATGGCAATACAAAAAACATATTTATCAAATCAAATCTATCTGGTGAGAAATGCAAATTTCAAAAAGAACTCCAAAATCTTAGTTTTACAATATTTTATAAACTAGCATGTGCGGATGCACGGGGTTGAAGACTAGTTCTTTGAACTTAAATCAATGAACCATGAGAACCATAAAGTAATTCAACACAAGTCTTATTTTCAAATATTTACCTATCTTATATTCTCAGACATTCAAATCTATTTCTCTTCTGGACTAGAAGAGAGAAACTAAATCCATTTAGTTTTATCCTCATCTTATGGGATAACTTAGGTTATAATTTAGAAACCCAGTGGTAGGAAAGGTTAACCAAAATACCAAGATGCTTAGAAGAGTAATAACAACCTTAGGTGAGATTTAAACTACACGGATTTTAGAACCATCCTTAGGAAGTAACCAATATCTAGACTTATGGATTTAAGAAGTGGAAGTAGATCCTATATGAACAACACAAAGGTGAGAATATATCTTTAATCTCAGAAGGCAGGTACAACCAAGAGTTTATCCCTAGTTAGGAGTAGAATAAAGACCAGGATGAACCATAATAGGAATGTGGATTATGAGTAGTGAAGTGTCCTAAACTTAGAAGTTAACCTTAGGATAATGTATTGGTTGGACCCACTAGATATCAATGAGGAGTATTGGTAGTAGTATTGATCTCAATACTTTGAGAATGAGTTTATGAAGGAAGTTTAGATGCACAGACTATGGGAGTTGATGAAGGAAATAAAATATGATCATGTCTAGTACATGATTATACTTGTTGGTGAAAGATAGTTAGGTTATCCGTAAAACCTAATGTGGTAAGCAGATATCACCCTAAGAATAAGGGTGGAGTGGGAGCCCAACTTAAGCATGTCCCAACCAAGAAACACCCATACTGTGGAATCTAAAGGGGAACCTTGATCTTTGTACAAGATTCCATCTTAGCAGAGTCACTAGATATTAATGGTATATTTCACAAGCCTAAACCCTAGATTTATATTTAGTATAGAATCTAGGTCACACTTTTAGTATTGAGTACTATTTCTTCAATGAGGGTAATACCATTGCATCAGATTCTATGTCCCTTTAGACCATTCATTTTAAAGACAATCCAAAGTATCTATTCCAACTTATGCATCACTTAGTGATCATAAGTCATGTCTAACCCCATGTCCTAACCTTAAATTTAGGAATGGTGTTCCAACTACAATTCTTATGAGATAAAATAACCAAGACTTTTACTTAGTGGTCAATTCATATATCAATAGATGTTTTGGTCTTATTACCAAACCAACCCTTCTTTGGGGAAACACTAAGTATTGTTATCAAACCCAAGTACATATTCAGAAATCACTAGTGTTTAGTAAATAATTCCATATGACATTCTCTTGTTATTAGCAGTTAGTGTTAAACCCAAGATGATGTCCTTAAGACAACTCTTTTATATAAAGGCATTTATGTTAGAATCTTATATACATTTTCTCTTATAAAATTATGTACAAATTAATCTTATTACACAAAATATTGAGATGGATCAACCTAGTCAAATATTATGAGAGCAACAAGAGTGTTATTCAAACTCATCCCTATTTGGGATTCTATGCAAACTCAAATGCTACCTAAAATATTTTAGGTGCTATTACATATGAAATATATCTTAATACATTATATGATACTATTGTACACCTAAATTTATTTAGGAGAAACCTCAGTTCAAATTCCTGCAAAACAGAAATCAAATGTTAGTTAGAATGTTCAAAACAGAAAACAGGAAATAAAAGAAAAGAAATGAAGCAGAAAAAAAGGAAACTTACCTAGCCGCCGCAGCCCACTAGCGCGGCCCAACATCCAGCCCAGCCGGAGTCGATTCAGCGTACCATTTTGATTAAGAGAAAAAAAAAGGCAGTCGCCTTCGTCTTCCTCAGCATGCCCGCCAACGCGACGCCGAAGCCACGTCGCCGGCCGCCGTCTGAGACTACCGCCTAGCCTCGTTGACCTACACGTCCTCGCTCCTATCCTTTCGGGCCTGTTGGCAAGCTTGGCGCCAAGATTCATGCCCAGAGAGAGCGCATCGTCCGCGACGCATCTCGGCCACCGCCGCCGCTGTAACAGCGATAGAGATCACCTCGAGTCCTGCAAAACCTCCTGGAGCATCGCTTAGAAGCACTAGTTCCCCTCTATTCTCTCAATCTCCCTCTAACCTTCTCTGTCTCTCGGAACTCGCCGATGAAGCTCGCCGGAGTTCATGTCTGGTCCATTGATTGAGGTCACCCCGAGCCCCAATATGAGTACTCGGAGGACCGCCTTGTCTAGGTAATTCCCTCAGCAGGAGAAATCGAGAAGGGAAGCTCGGAGTTGTGAGATTTTGGTCGTTCCCTTTTGCTGCCGACTGTCGGAGTTCTGGACAATACGCTCAGCTCCATCAACCATTGCCGTCTTCCAGCGCACCATAAGGTTTGTGACGGTCTTGCGCATCTCCAGAGAGTCCTTTTGCATCATTTTATTACCGGTAGCACCGAGTCCACATCCGGCCGTTGTGCGCCGCCATAGATGAGCTCGTCGGAGCTCGCTCCGGTGACCAAAAAGGGGCGGCGCGGCCACCATAAGGTCCGCCTCGATCTTCTCGTTTGATTTCGCTTAGCTGTGCGTCTGCGGGAAGCCCTTAGCACCGCTGCCGCCGTCGACAGCCTCACCGGCGGCGAGCGCCAGTGCCCAGTCAACTTGTGGACTGGTCAATGCACCTATGGCATCTGACGCGTCACTGACACCACCAGTCAGCCTCTGTAGCTAGCTCCAGTCGGGTAGGAAAAGTATTTAGCTATTTCGGTAATAAAATCTAGAAAATATTGCAACCTTTGAAAATTCATAACTATTTCATAAAAAATCAGAAAAATATAAATAATATACCAAAATGATCACAAAAACATAATCTATCTAATTAAGTTATAATCTTTAATACTTATGTGAAATAATTATTGACGAAATTTAAAAACTTGTTTAAGTAGTATTTGAATTTTTAATTTAAATCCAACTAAAATAATTTAAACAAAATTTTCAAATACCAAATAAAATTTTAACAACTTTAAGAATGTTATTTTAATTAATACTTCATTATTTCAAATAAATAAATAAATAATATACTTTACTATTAGGATTTCAATCCCTAAAATGATTTTCTTAAAACAAATTTAAAAATAGTAAAATTTGGGAAATCATAAAATTGAATAAGAATTATTTCCTAACTCTAACACTATTATTTCAACAATTGTTTCATTAATAGATAATTTGAAAACCTGTAGGACAATTTGACATCATTTCAAATTTAACTTAACCCTTTAAACAATTCTCTTAAATGATAGGAAAATCGGAATAACTCTTTAATAAGCATTAACTTGAGTTTAGACTTTATTTTCAACTATAACCCACTAATGGAACAATGTTTATATAAGATTATTATACCATTATGACTAGTACTTAATGTAAAGTGGTAACCAGTTGAGGCTATGCTTCAAACCCTAGCAACTATAAATATAGGAAATTGTGTTCTCTTTGTTACTCAAATGCTCCTTAAAAGAGAGGGGTCACTAAATAAAGTTTTGTACTAAATGACTTTTAAATATTGTGTTCTTCAAAAGTAATTCTTTTTAAGAACATACCAGATAAGCATCACACCAATTTCTATGCCCTAAAGTAAACAATGACCTATGCATGTTAAGATTATTAACAACCCTGGAATCAACCATGAATAGATTACTTTAGCACTGCTTGCTCATAATTAACTATTTGAGTGCCTATGCTTGTTAAGATTGTTGTCGATTATAGAAATAACTATTTAAGGTAACAACAAGCTAAACTACTTTGAATGTCCATGCTTCACTAAAATCCTTTTAATATTAAATGAAACTTAGCTTGTTCCCTTGGTATGCTCATCTGTTAACTGCTCTTTGGTTATGATAAAATCATGCTAAACCCTAGAACACTAAACCTTAGGTGTAGTGCTTCTAATCAATAATAAACATATTCTTCAAATGTTATTCTTTCAAGAGACATTTAAAGTAAGTAACCAACTATTCCATTAAGCTTGAACATATATAACTTTATTTATGTCTTAAGATTGTTGTCAACCCTAAGACTAAATGGGTATTCTTATCAAATAAGAATTACCTCAGCTTTGCTTGTCAATACTCAACTACTTGTTTGATAATAATATGATACCACTTAAAAGTGTTACTTTCAAGTTTTCACTTATTGCTATACTAGTCCTCTGCATTAACTCTTGTATTAAGCTTTATTCTATTACTTTAAAAGTTTGTCAGTCAATCTAAAAGCATTTACAACTTTGTTATGGAGTGAATCTAAAAGTGCAACTCATTATAAAGAAGTCATCACGACCTTTTATACTAAACCATTGGGGGTTAGGTTACGCCTAGAACGATGCATAGCATATGATTTGCATATCATGCTGCAGCTCTTTTAACATCATCTTTACCATATGATGGTGTTATTTCAGAATTTGGATTTCTTACGTATCGAAGACCTTGACTTGTATAATCTTGCAGTCAAAAAGGCAAGTTCACTCTTGCTCATATCTCTTGATTATGTTTATCAAATTATTTGCAAATATACCTGTGGTATTACTACTGCATCAAAAAGCAAAAGGTTCTCTTTTCATAATTAATATGACTAGTGGTTATCGACCTGAGTGGTGATAACCTAGGATGGCTGGCAGGTAGAACCACGGTAAGATTGTTGTGGTGGAGGTTCCACTTGCACGGGAAAGTAAACCTTAGGAATTAATAACCAATGCCGCAGTTATTCTTGTGCCGTAAAAACCGTGTCGTCCAAGAGACTTGGAATGGGACGGGAAAGTCATCTGTATCTTCTCTCGTTCGCATGTCAACGGGCAGCCAGCTACCGTTCGCTGTAGGTCTTGCGAGACTACATGCACATGGGTGAGACCCCTCAGTTCCCACGGCACTGGTGTCTATGATGGTCCGCAAGAGGTGCCTATGTACTTCATCGTTGGGGGTGAATATCAGGGGCTAAACCTGCTATGCGTGAATTGGGTGGGCATGCGTTGTGCGGAGAAGGCAGTGAATGGCTTGGATCAATGACTGGGCCCCACACCAAGGAAGTGTGGATGAGCAAGCTACTCGGTTGTGTAACAAGGCTTTGATCTCTTTTGGAAGGACACACCTCTGCAGAGTGTAAAAGGATATGACATGTTACCCCTTGTTCCGGGAAGGAGCTGCGAACGCGGCAGGAAAGGTCCTCTCAAGGCACTAATACACTGTGTTGGCTGTTGGGCATAGTTTTCAGAATAAAATCAACCTCCTGAAGAAATGTTTACAAAAACTTGCATTACCGAATGACTCTTGGGTCTAAGGCTGTAGTTAGTGCATCAAACACCTTATACTCTATTTGAACTTGCTGGGTAACGCTCGTTACTCACCCCACTCCCTTGTAACCCTTGCTTAGATTGAAGGCAACCCAAGGAGACAACCTCAAGACATTGAAGATGAAGATGAAGCATTCTACCAACATCATGATTATCAGCGGAGCCTACAATTGTGTGAAGCTTGGAGAAAAACTAGAATAGGGTTAGAAAGGAACCAGTTTCCTAATCCTAGATCCTAAGTCGTTAGAGTAACTCTATATTTGAGTAGTAAGCCAAATGCATTAGTTGTAGTTTAGTTTAGTCTTCCTTATTTCTTTCTCGTTTATTGTCGCCAGGATTAAACCTCTACCTGTTGAGGAGGTTCTGAAGATCTTCTGTATGCTGAAAATTGTAATCATATAGACATACCTTGGACCCGCGATGTTTCTGTTGTATCACTCTGATGGATGTAATACTAGTGAGACGGTGTTTCATTAGTGTTATATCAACGACTTGCATACTACACATACAGTGGTATGCTGGGTCACCACACGATCATACTACTGCCTTCTTCTATGGTGACGCCGACTATTTTACTATCAAAAAAGACTTGCCTTCTTCTATGGTGACGCTGCCTATTTTACTATCAAAAAGACTACTGCCTCATACTTTCTATAACACCCGCCGCATTTTTTACCTAGAAAATACTATGTGTTTTTCTATAGCTGAAAAAAAATACTTACTCCACCGTTTGCCGTCTCTTTTAACCACGGAAGTACTACTATCTATTTATATATATATATATAATAGTGTATCATATTCCGCCTATTTTTCAGATAATATACTAATGTATACTTAAAAAATACTCCATTTTTTGTTGTCTTTTCTATTTGGCAAGCATACTGCTGCCTTCTTCTATGTTGGCTTTAGAATAAAATACTCTAATATCCAAGTTTTACTGTCAAAAATGCTAATGTCTTTACTGTTGGAAAAATAGACTTCCTATACTTTTAACCGTTGAATTACTACTATCTGATTACAAAAGATGTCCTATCATTTGGAGAATACGCTAATGCATACTTTAAAAAAAATACTCCATCTTTGATTCTCTCTTTTATTTGGCAAACATACCGCTACCTTCTTCTATGGTGACTTTAACAAAAAAAAATCTAACATCCGTCATCTATTTTACTACAAAAATACTACTTCCTTACCATTGGAAAATATACTCCCGTTACCTCTTTTGCCAAGGAAAAATACTATGTCATCTTCTAATACAATGCTAGAGAAAAAAAAATACTTACTCCAAACAGTAACTCCCCGCCGACAAATATCTAATAGAATTTTTTTAATGGTTTTTAGTACTTGGATGGAAATTTTGTGATATTATTTTTTCAAATGTTCATGAATAAATAATTGTTGCACATTAATTCTATGACAAAAATCTCCAACTTCAACTGTAGTTCACCTAAAATTTAGATACGCGTTCTCCTACAGTACCTTTGAGAAGACTTCTCTTTTAAACTTCCCCACATAGAAAGGTAGATAAGCAAAAGCTCAAAAATTACATCCAAATAAGTAACCACTAACTACTTCTACTAGAAGATTAGCACCACGGTGCACAATTTTCATTCAAACTTCACCACTTAAAAGGTAAATATGCAATGGCTCAGAAAACACACTCCATAGAACTTCAGGGTTCTCCTATTGTAACTTTTAGAAGACTTTTGTTTTAAGCCTCAGATATTAAAACGTAGATACACAACGGCTCAGAAAACACACTCCAAAGAAGTAATAAGTAACTATCCATACTAAAATATCATCACCATAGGTGCCGCCGCGCCAACCTTCCCTAATATTTTTTACAACTTGCATTATATTGCCTTCAACGTATGTGCAAGAGTGCAATACACGATACGCAGCGCGTGCTCGCATGGCCGTTGGTCTACGTACCACCTAGAGACGAGTGTCGCGAGGTGGGGATTGCTTTGATCGATCTAGTCTGCCGATTCACATGTATGTAAACCTTGCGCCGCACACTTTGATCCAAGATCGAGTGAACACTAAGACTTGTTGCTCTTTGTTATCGAAACTGAATATATAGAGTCTGTTTGGTTCTAAGTATAATTTACCAAGCTAAAGTTTAGTAAAATGTGTTAGCTATAAAGTGTGTTTAAAAATTAGAAACCAAATTTTAGCAAAAGTTAATAAATAATTAAGTATATAAAAAGTGAGCCATATAAATAATAAAATATGATAAACTATAAGTGTGGTAAAAATCAAACATAAACCAATCAACCCATGACTACCAAAGTCTGGTTTGGCAAACTGTGACCAAAAATCAAACAAGCCCGTTGTTATCAATATTGCCTAAGCCCCATTCTTTCAAACGTACGGGGCCGGCCTAGGCCTACAAACATTGAAAGAACTTGTACGATCCATTGGTAAAGAGTGATGTCGTCATGGTTACCATAAGAAAGGAATGTATGTACGACCTCTAAACGAGACACATGTCATTCTTTTCACCATAATCAAAACCATTGATTTGAGAGTAGGATTGGGCGAAGTGAGGAGCCATGTTGTGTACCACTATTTTCATCCTCATTTTGCTTTTTGAAAGACATGTCCACACTTGGTTGCTCTCAAATTAATTTGTGAAGTTCTTCATACATGGCATCCACCTAATCCAGATACACAAGCCCTTTTTCAAAGGATGGCATTTTTGGTACCGATGTCCCATTGAACCCAATATGTTGGCATAGGGAGGCGTACATGTGGAGAGCTAGGTCCCATAGCAAAAAGTCAATGTATTTTTTGAGAATGCATTTTCGAGTTCAAAAAATTTTGAAGAAAAAAATTGCACGTAAGCAGTGAGAACGCCTACGTATGTATGAAATTTGAAACTTAAATATGTATATTTGTAGCTTGTATAAAAAGATAAAAATATTTTTTAGATTAAGAGGGCCCCTGGAAGGGGGGAGCCCCGGTTCCATTAAAATGAAACCAGCCACACCAACAAAGATTCAGATTCGCTCCAACTAAAGAGGAGTCCATTCTAACTCTTATTCTACGAGCAACGAAAGAGCAGAAACGCTAAAAGCTAAGAGGATTGCCGCTAGACAAGTCTACAAGTACAATAACCAAAAGAAAAACGTTATTACAAATGTCGCACTTGCAAAGCAAGGCTCAAGCACTCGGACGGTGCAGCGCATAGATTGCATGAATGGCCGCCCTTGTCTCCTCAGCAGGCTTCAGGTCCGTAGATTTGGTGCTCCAAGCTCCAAGCCAGAGTGAGGAAGGTGTCTTCGGAGCAGGAACATCCCCAGATGACGGAGGAGTAGCCGGAGTAGCAGACGGGACAGGGAGGTGAGCTCCAAGTGAAGCAAGAGACCAGGGAGAACTCACCCCCACTGAATTGCTCTAGGAGCCTTGATGATCAGCAGCACCCAGCTCGAAAAGCGATCGATCAGAGGGAGCATTTCTTCCTTGAAGAGAAGTCTCCACTTTTTGATTGTTCTCAGAGCCATCAACCAAACCAGTTTGATTGAAATCCATGTTTGACCATCAAAAATCAAAGCATTACGACATTTCCATATGCTCCACAAAATGGCAGCACAAATGGCATTAAGAGAAGCATGCTTTTTATTTGAGATCCAAAACTTGGCAATCGACAAGTAGTCTTGGCCTAGATGAATACCAAAAAACTGGGAAACCAGGCCCCAAATATGCTCAGCTACAATGCATCTAAAAAACAAATGTTCTATAGATTCATCTTCACTGCAAAACATACAATAGACAGGTTTACCCAAGTTTCTTTTCTGGAGATTATCTCTAGTCATAAGCTTATTATTAGATAAAAGCCAAAGAAAGATATGGATCCTTGGAGGAATCACCAAAGACCAAATGGCTGGAATATAAACAGGTGTGACACCTCTGAAACTAATAATGCTGTAACAAGAGCTAGTGGAGAATTGTCCACTAGAATCATAAGTCCAAATAAGGGAATCACAGTCACCAGAAAAAGAAATACTCTTTGCAATTTGCTCAAGCTCAAACCATTGTTCCATAAGGGAGTCATTAAAGTTCCTACGAAAGGAAAGCTTCAACTCAGTTCCATCCCACACCTCACTAACAGTGGCTAAAGGCTCATTGCAAATACAGTAAACTTCCCAGTACTGTACAGATAGAGGAGAGGTGCCAAACCAAGTATCTTCCCAGAATTTGATCTTGGCACCATCTCCAATAATCCACCTAAACCCAAACTTAACCAAGTTTACAGCCCACATAAACCCCTTAAAAACTCTAGAGGTAGCAGCCGAATTGTAGCTAAAGATATTTGGGTTTTTAGTGTCATATTTTGCATCAATGACAGACTTCCACAGTTTCCCTTCCCCAGAAGAGTATCTGTTAAGCCATGCAGCAAGGAGGCAAATATTCACATCTCTAAGACAAGGAATACCTAAACCTCCTTGTGCTTTAGGCATACAAACTAAATTCCAGTTGGCCAAGTGAAGCTTCCTTTTATCTTTAGTGTCATTCCAAAGACAATTGGCCATTTGAGAATTAATCAAATCTAGAGCCCACTTGGGAAATTTAAAAAAAAAGAGGAGGTAAATGGGAATGCTAGCAAGACATGTTTTGATAAGCAGGACTCTGGCAGCATGAGAAAGGAGTTTCCCTCTCCAGCCAGCAATCCTTTTAAGGATCTTATCAATTAATGGCTGCAAGTCTTCCCTTTTGAGTTTATCATGATGCAGGGGAATTCCCAAGTATTTGATGGGGAATACACCTACAACACAACCCATCACCTCTTTGATAAGCTCAGTTTCAGCCAGATCTAAATTGATAGGCACTAATTCACTTTTTTCATAATTGATTTTCATACCAGAAACTTGCTCAAAACAAGTAAGAACCCATTTGAGGTTCCTGGCCATCTCCACATCATTCTCAACAAAGAGAATGGTGTCATCAGCATATTGAAGGCTGATAATGCCACCAGGGTAGAGCTGGGGACAAAGCCCTCTGATCAGATTGTTACACTCAGCTTTGATCAACATGCGAGTGAACACATCTACCACTAAATTGAACAGCACAGGCGACATAGGGTCACCCTGTCTAAGGCCTTTCCCAGTGGGGAAAAAATGACCTTCTGTTCCATTTAGTTTGACAGCTACAGACAAACCCCTAGTAGCTAAATTAATCCAATGAGCAAATTTAGAGCCAAAGCCCCTCAGGGCCAAAAGCTTATCTAAGAAATCCAGATTGACCCTGTCAAAAGCTTTCTCATAGTCCAGCTTGAGCACAGCCCCTTTGCTTTTACTATGAACTACAGAATGGAGAACCTCATGAGCAGTCACTACACTCTCAAGAATATACCTCCCTCTAATGAAAGCAGTTTGATTAGGAGCAATCAAGAAATCTGACACCAGGCCAAGCCTATTGGTGAGAACCTTGGCAAAGATTTTGAAAATGCAGTTAATCAGACTAATAGGACTAAATTTTTTCATGGAGGTGGCACCAGGTTCCTTAGGGATAAGTGATAAGACAGCAAAATTCAGTCTATAAATATCAAGTTTCCCTTCATAGAAATCTTTGAACATATCCATGATGTCTGATTTAACTAGCTCCCAGAAAGTCTGGTAAAACATAAATGAAATACCATCTGGCCCTGGAGCCCCATCTGAATAAGAGTCAAACACTGCTTTCTTGACCTCTTGTTCAGAAAAGGGAGCTTCCAAATTCAGATTTTGCTCTGGGGACAATTTTCATTATGACTAAAGAAATCTGGGTCCAGAGAAAAACCAGATCCTTCCTCAAAACTAAAAAGATTTTTATAGTAAACAGAAGCAATGTCTAACATTTCAGAAAGGTCAGAGGTTTGCCCCTCGGGGCCCTCAAAAAAATATATGAGGGTTTTCCTCCTCCTTTGGTTAGCTACTGCATGAAAGTAAGCCGTATTTCTATCTCCTTCAAGGATATCTTTATCTCTGGAATGCTGTTTTGCTTTAGTTTCCTCCTTAAGCCACAGCTTTTTCATTTCTAGATTGATCTCCTTTAATCTAGCTAGCTCAGCCTCACTAAGAGCTTCAGATTCAGATTTGATGTCAAGAAGATCAAACTCTTCCATCATATCTTTTTTAAGCTTCCTAAGATCAGCTTCTATATTCCTACTCCAACCTTTGGAGGTTTTACTAAACCTTCTAATTTTTCCTGCCATCTATCTAAAGCAGTTTTCCCTTTAGTAGGAGCCTGCCAAGATTTGGTGACAAGCTCTTTAAAATCTTCCCTCAAAAACCACCAATTCTCAAATTTATAGCTTACAGGTCTATGACAGTGATTGACTCCAGAATCCCACAGGATAGGAGTATGGTCACTGCCAAGCCTAGTATAAGCTTGAGAGGAAGCTAGAGGGAAAATAGCATCCAACTCAGTGTTGCAAAAAATCCTATCAATGGTAGCTAGAATGGGATCTACTTGATTATTGGACCAAGTAAATTTCCGGTTAGACATTCTAACTTCTATCAAACCCCAAATCTCAATCCATGCATTAAATTTGTCACACCATTTTTGGTTGACCACCCCATTACTTTTATCTTCCTGAAATCTTACTAGATTAAAATCTCCACTAACCAAAGTAGGAAGATTATTATCTAGAAACAAAGTATGCAATTCAGAGAGGAACTCTTCTTTGCCCTCCTCATAAGGAGAACCATAGACAGAGATGTGTCTCCAAACTCTTGAATCAACTTTGTTTTTAAGAATACAGGAAACAGAAAAGTCCTTAATATCCCAAGCTATAATTCCAAAAAGGTCAGAATCCACTCCTACTAAAATGCCACCAGCAGTGCCTTTAGCAGGGAGAGAATTCCAAACAAAATTCCTACTAGCACTAATAGAATCTAAATATGAAGCAGAGAAACTTTATTTTTTTGTTTCCTAGAAAGCAATAATAGAAGCATGTGATTTAGCTAAAGTATCTGTGATGCATTTTTTTCCTACCAGGAGCATCAATCCCTCTAATATTTCAACTGAGACTATTCATGGGGACCTTTTTGTCCTGGGGTGCTTGCCCCGCCTATTTCTGCAAATTTTGGTCCACAACAAATCACTATCTTCCAGTACTCTTCCCTGTACCTCAGCACAAGAAGGGGTTCTGGGAGAAGACTCAACTACAGAAACTAAACTTTCAGGAGAATTATGGGAAACATGGGAGACAGACTCACCCTCAGGTGCCTTTTCTCCTAAATTTGAATTATTATCTACATGCAAAGTATCAAGCAAAACATTCCCAACATGACCAGCATTAGGTAGAGCAGACTCATCTGTCCCACCAGGGTCAATATCTTCAATAAGAATGCCTACTTGTCTAGCTTTAGCTAACCAAACATTGTTTTGGAGAACAGAGAAAGGATTTGCAGAAGTGATACCTTTGAAGGAAGGAGCAGGGACTTCCAGATTTTGCTTCTTCTTGTTTTCTTGCGCTAACTCCATTATAGTTTTGCCAGCATTGCCTTGAATCCTTGAGCTTTGCCTTGTGCCATGGGTAGGACCCCAGGTCTTGTTTTTTTTTAATTTTCTGTCCATCCTCCTGAAGGGAAGGCTCCATGGGCCTTTTGTCATTGCTCAGGGTAGCAGGTGGAGTAAGCACACTAGAGTTTGACTCAGAAAGGTCAACCAGGGGGTCAGAATCATCATAAGCAAAGAAACCATCCTCATTGATCACCTCCATGTCCCTAAGCAGCTTGTAGCACTTTTCCTCATCAGGATTGTCAGAGGACAGCCAGGACAACAGCTCTCTCCTGGCTGGCTCAAGATGCACAGGAAGAGAAGAAAGGCAGCTCCCAGGGCTATCCACATGGGGGTAGAGGCAGTTTGTTTACCAGAGGAGCTAGAAGAATTTCCTTTACCAAATCTATCACCAGCAGATTTCTCAGGTTGTTTCTGTGCAGTAGATGAGTTAGCCTCAGTGTCCATGTTGTCAGCCTTCTTAGCCGCAGCAGAGGTGATATCATGGTCTGGCCCATCAGGGCCATCAGTGGCCTCAACATCAATGACAACAGGGGGCTCAACCTATAGGAGAATCTTGTGATACTTCTTCTTGACTTCAAACAGCCACTTGGCAGGAATAAGAGTAGGATCTTGATGCGTGGTGAATGACCAGCCCGTTGGGAACCCCAAGAGGAAGGTGTGATGAGTATAGCAGCTAGTTTTCCCTCAGTTAAGAAACCAAGGTTATGTCGATCAGGAGAAGAGCGGGCAATACGACTGAAGGTGATGCTTGCTAGCTTGCGACAGCTTCGGACAATTTATATATGGCGCCTCGTCCAAGCTTTGCTTGCTAACTGCAACGCGGAACCTGCACACAACACAACCAAATACTTTGCTCCCAACTTGCGATGAGGTTGTCAATCTCACCGGTTTGCTTGAAACAAAGGGTATGAGCGTATCGAGTGGAAAACAATAGAAGAATGCGAGTAAAGTAAATAGTGCGAGTAAAGTAAATAGGTGATAGCAATATGATGGAAATAGGACCGGGGTCCACAGTTCACTAGTGGTGTCTCTCCATAAGATAAATAACACATGCTGGGTAAACAAATTATAGTTGGGCAATTGATAGAATAAAGATAAACGTGATATGTCAAGAAGATCACTATGCGATTTACTCTGGGCATTACAACAAAATACATAGACCGCCATCCAACTGCATCTATGACTAATAATCCACTTGTGGCGAATCAATCCGAGAACTCCACAAGTATTAAGTTGCGAACAACAGATAATTGCATTAAGCAAAGTGTGTAATGTAAACAAAGCATATGCCCTTGAGCATATGAATATTGTTTTCTCCCTAGTAGCAACATCACATCTACAACCTTAGAGGTTTCTGTCACTCCCCCAGATTAAATAGAGGCATGAACCCACTATCTAGCATAAATACCCCCTCTTGGAGTCACTAGCAACTACTCGGCCAAGATAGCTGATGTCTACACACGCTTCTGTTCTTGTAGACAGTGTTGGGCCTCCAAGTGCAGAGGTTTGTAGAGCAGCAGCAAGTTTCCCTTAAGTGGATCACCCAAGGTTTATCGAACTCATGGAGGAAGAGGTCAAAGCTATCCCTCTCAAGCAACCCTGCAATTACGATACAGAAAGTCTCTTGTGTCCCCAACACACCCAATACACTTGTCAGATGTATAGGTGCACTAGTTCGGCGAAGAGATAGTGAAATACAAGTGGTAGTGATGATTATAAGTAGTAACTGTGATATGAAATAAGTATCGCTGCAAGCAAACATGTAACAAAACAGCAAGTAAACGGTGTGCAATGCTTGGAAACAAGGCCTAGGGATCATACTTTCACTAGTGGACACACTCCCAACAAATATAACATGATTGAACAAATAAACAACTTCTCTTCACTATGGTACTCTGAATTACTCTCCTATTGAACAACACTAATCATTGCGTAGTGGCTACAGAAGCACCCCTTAAAGTTCATCAAGTACTTGACAAACACCGCTCATAGAGATATCCAAATCAAAGCACAATTCAAGATAAATATTATTGCAACTTAGACCAAGTACTAACACGGTGCACACACTGTCAACATTACACCATGAAAGGAGAAATAGATCACTTCAATACTATCATAGCGATAATTATTCTCATAATCCATAACAGATCACAATCGTAGCCTAGACCAAGTACCACCATGATGCACACACTGTCACCATTACACCATGGCAGGAGGAATAGATTACTTTAATAACATCACTAGAGTACACATAATATCTGAATAATAACATCTACTTGTTCAACATGATACAAAGCTCACGATCACATAAAGATCACATCATGGGAGAGAGAGGTGAACCACATAGCTACCGGTAGAGCCCTCAGCCCCGGGGATGAACTACTCCCTCCTCATCATAGGAGACAGCAAGGTTGATGGAGATGGCGGTGAGGTCGATGGAGACGGCGGAGACGGTGATGGAGACCGATGGAGATGGCTCCGGGGGCACTTCCCCGTCCCGGCAGGGTGCCGGAACAGAGACTTTTGTCCCCTGAAATTTGGCTTCGACGGCGGCGGCGCTGCGGAACTGTTCTGGAAATTTCGCCGACTCTTTTAGGGTTTTCCGTCCCAAGGCTTCTTATAGGCGAAGGGGCGTCGTCAGGGGGCAGCCAGGGGCTCCTCACACCAGGGTGGCGCGGCCAGGGCCAGGGCCGCACCACCTATGTGTGAGGGCGGCCTCTGGCCCCCCTCCGGCTCTCTTTCGGTCTTCGGGAAGCTTCCGGGAAAAATAAGACTTCTGGAACTTGTTTCGTCCAATTCCGAGAATATTTCCTGTGTAGCTTTTCTGAAACACAAAAACAGCAGAAAACAGGGAACTGGCACTGTGGCATCTTGTCAATAGGTTAGTTCCGGAAAATGCATAAAAGTGCCACGAAGTGTAACGAAACACAAGGCAAATGGTGTAAAAACAAGCATGGAGCATCAAAAATTATAGATACGTTGGAGACGTATCAGCATCCCCAAGCTTAACTCCTGCTCGTCCTCGAGTAGATAAGTGGTAACAAAAGAAATAATTTTTGAAGTGACATGCACCTACACAATCTTGATCATATATGTAAGCGTTGTGAGCTGGGATCAAAAGAACTTAAAACATGGGCATGAAAGACATAATCTTGATAATAGAAACTTAGCAACCATGTTATAACATGCAAATGAACACAAACAAAAGATCATGAAAATGAAACAATGAAAGTCAAACGTGTGTTCAAATCATAAGGAAAACATACAAATGGTTTTCAGCTTGTCCTTCATGGAGAGCAAAACATAAATGCATAGGACACCTTCAAGTTTAAGAGGGCGACTAGATACAAATAATTTAAGAACAAGTGAAACCATAGTCATGAATCAATCAATGAAAACTTTGGGACAATGCACATTATACTCAGAATGACAACTATGCTCTCTTAATGGTGCATAAAGGTAGAAGGTGGAGACTCAACATAAAGTAAAAGAAAGGCCCTTCGCAGAGGGAAGCAGTGATTAAACATGTGCTAGAGCTTATCATTTGTAAAACAGAGAGATAAAAATTGGTTTTGAGAGGTGGTTGTCTTTGTCAACGATTGGCAATGGGGTTCTTACTATCTTCCATACAAAAATGAAGCAAGTTTTTGAGAGAGAGATTGGCACTTTTGTGCTCTTTTATAAAGCTTGGCACTCCTCCCCACATTTTTTTCCTTTCACAAACCATGGCTAACCGATTCCATCGGGTGCCCACCAACATTTACTTTCCATGGAGGAGTGCCTTTTTTCTTTCTTTTTTTCTCTTTTTTTTATTTTTGGAATAAGCAATATGGAAGATAGCAAATCCGACCACTACGACCCCATGAGCTAAAAACAGTGGCACAAAACGAGAAGTAGTTGAAAGTTTTTAAAAGGTAGCACATGAAAATTTACTTTGGAATGGCTTACAAATACCATGCATAGGAGTTTATAGTGGACACAATGGCAAACTTGGTTTTTGGGAGTTGGATGCACGAGTAGAGCTCATACTCAGTACAAAATGAGGGCTAGCAAAAGACTGGGAGCGACCAACTAAGAGAGCAATAATGGCCATAATCATGCAGAGCGACAAAACGACATTAAAAGAAGCATAAGATGGCATCAAAAGTCAAAAACTAAATGATCATAGAGGCTATTGGCGACTTTGTAAGAGTCTAACATGTGTGAGCATGCGCCAAGTCAACCCAAATAAAGCATCAAGGAGAAAACCAAAATAATGCTTCCAAATAATTAAAACAACGCATGATTTTTTCAAAGGCTCATTAAGCAATCTCAGTTATTTGAGACAAGTCATGCTACCGCAAAACCACTAAGCATACTATCAAAAAGACATCAAGCACGACATGAAAAAGTCTAAGCCGCAGTCTATACAAGCTCCTTCTTGTACCACTTTTTTGCATAAAGCTTTTTCTCTTTTCCAACACCATTCAAACTTTTTTAATCCAACTCTTTTGAGGAAAACCAAAATGGTCCAGAGGCAAAAATACACCTTGATAAATAAATATAAGAATATCTGAACGCAAATCAAGGCGAAAACGAAAACCAAAAGCAGTAGCAGAAAAAGAGAACACTCATTGAAACGATAAGAGTGAAAAACAGAGTGTTCTTGGCAAATGAAAAACGGAGTTCATCTCCCTCCAAAACAACATGATGTGATCAAACCATTTATTGCAGCAAACAAAACTAAACTAATAATGAAAACTAAAACAACTGACGCTCCAAGAAAAACGCATAGTGTATGAAGCAATAAAAATATTGTGTCTTGAAAGGTGACCTGATTTTTGCCAATAAAGAAGGGGTGCCTCGGGGGCATCCCCAAGCTTTGACGCTTGTACTTCTTGGATATTTCTTGGGGTGATGCATGGGCATCCCCAAGCTTGAGCTTTTGTCCATTCTTCAACTCATCTCATCATTCTCCAATCCTTACACTTGAAAACTTCCTTCATACAAAACTAAACACAATTCTATTAGCAACATTAGTTTAAGCATAACATATAATCAACCTCTTTTGCTTTAGGTTTCAACCCAAAACCACCACATATTAAGCATATACTACTATAGCAACTTCCCCAAAAGTTCCGTGATCAAGAGAACTCAAAAAGAAAGCGATAAAGCGGCAAACACAAATATTGGCAGAAATCTGTCAAAACAGAACAGCTGACAAAGGTCGAATTTTTAAGGGGTTTTCTGTTGCTCAAATCAAAAAAGTGTTCTACTAATGAAAGTTTGGATATAACCTGGGGCATATGCACAAGAAATCACAGGTCCAAAAGATATACAGAGAATTTTCACGAATTTTTATGGTGCAGCACCGAAAACAGTTTCAGGACAGCAACATCCCCAAATCTTTACCTCACTCGAATTAGAGGCTTCTCTTGGCACAACAATGAAATAAACAAGATAAGGAGCTGTCATTACAGTAGTAATGACTTCCAAGACTCAAATAAAAGAAAAAGTACTGAAAATAAAACATTGGGTTATCTTCCAAGAGTGCTTTTCTTTAACGCCTTTGAGCTAGGCGCAGTAATTTGCAAAGATGCTCATGTGGGCGCCATAAAAGAGCTTAAGGCAAAGGCGCCATATAAGAACTTAAAGCAATAGAGAGCATCAAAAAGCAAATGTGAAAGACATTTATATCTGAATCACTTAATATTATTGAGATCCATCAAACCATGTTTCCCTCTCTCATAATAACTTTCAGTAGCATCTGAAGGGTTTCGTAGCATAGTAAATCAAAAAATTTCCTACGCAACGAACAAGAAAGCCAAGATCTAATCTAGGAGATGTAATCAACGAGAGAGGTAGATGAGATCTTCATACCCTTGAAGATTCGCACAGCGGAAACGTTCAAGAGAACGTGGTTGACGTAGTCGTACTCGCCGTCTCCTCCTCGCGATCCGATCCGATCCTACGCCGCAAGTGGCGGCGCCTCCGAGAGTTGCACACGTGCGGTGCAGCGACGTCTCCTCCTTCCTTGGTCCAGCAAGTATGGTGGAGAGATAGATTGGATCGGCAGCACGACGGCGTGGTGCTTATGGTGGAGAGTTTCTGCGGCAGGGCTTCGCCTACGCGCAGTCGCGAGAGAGAGAGAGGGAGGGCAGCAGTTGGCGGCTAGGGTTTGGGTTGGGGTGAGAGAGGGCTGCGCCCTTGCCCCCCTATATATAGAGGGGTGGCCGGCCAAGGCCAGCTTGGCCTCTCCCCAAACCCTAGCCGACTTGGAGTAGGAAGAGTGGGGGGCAAGTTTCCCCCCATTCCTTCTTTGAAGACTCCCTTAGGGTTTCCCCTTGGGCTGGCCGGCTGGGCCTTAGGGGCCTTGTGCGCCTGGCCCAGGGTGGCCAGGGCACTTCCCCTTAGGCCCACGCAGGCCTCCGTCAAGTGGGCCCACGTTGGTCCCACTCCGGAACCTTCTAGAACCTTCCGGTACAATACCGATAAACTCCGAAACCTTTCCGGAATCCAAAAACTGCTTTCCTTTATATGAATCTTATTCTCCGGACCATTCCGGAATCTCTCGTGACGTCCTGGATCTCATCCGAGACTCCGAACTAAAACTCATAAACCAATTATCCATTCTATCCTAGCGTCGATGCACGTTAAGTGTGTGACCCTACGGGTTCGAGAATATGTAGACATGATCTTCTATCAATAATCAACAGCGGGATCTGGAAACCCATATTGACTCCCACATATTCATCGATGATCATATCGAATGAACCACGATGTCAGGATTCAATTAATCCCGTATATGTATTCCCTTCGTCACACGATATTTTACTCGCCCGAGATTTGATCGTCGGTATCGCCATACCTAGTTCAATCTCGTTCACAGCAAGTACTTTACTCGTTCCGTAATCCGATATCACTTTGTGATTAACTCATTAACCACATGCTTGCAAGCGGTGTTGATATCGATTACTGAGTGGGCCCGAAGTATATCTCTCCGACTTGGGAGGGACAAATTCCATCTCGATACATACAACCCAACAAGTACTTTCCGATCACCTGAGAGACACCTTTATTATCACCCTCACATAGGATGACGTTTGATGACTTCAAAGCTTTCTTCCGATACTAGGGAGTTGTATTATCTCATGGTCTAAGGAATACAATACATGACATAGGAAAAGCTTCGCAAAGATGAACACGATGACACGATCTAATTGCTCTGCTTTATTTGGGTCTGTCCATCACACTATTCTCCTAATGGTATGATCTCATTATTAATTGACAACTCATGTCTATGGTTAGGAAACCTTAACCATCATTAATCAATGAGCTAGTCCAGTAGAGGCGTACTAGGGACACGGTGTTGTTCATAAACCACACAAGTATTAATGTTTCCGCTTAATACAATTATAGCATGGAGTATAAACATTATCATGAACAAGAAATATGATAATAACAATATTATTATTGCCTCTAGGGCATATTTCCTTCAGTCTCCCACTTGCACTAGAGTCAATAATCTAGTCATACTTGCGCCTTTAACACCTATGACATTCCGGTGTTATTCATACGCGTTGCATGTGGTAAACCTTATCTACGGGTCTGACACTTTCAGGTCCGTTTGTATTTGCATATTCCTTTTGCGTCAGCACGCATTACTCATCTTGTATGAGATGGCATCGTATAAACTTGGTCTTCTGGTGAGACCTTTGTTTCTTGGCCGAGATTATGTTGTCACTATTGTCATACAATAGAACTACATAGTACTAGCACACTTTTAAAAATAGCGATATCCACCGTGCGTCAAAATACTCATTGGTCCGCACACATCGGTATGTATGATTTCCAATAAGTTCGTTGCTCGCTCCATTATACCGGAGAACGGGTTTTTTTTTGATCATCTTGCCCATGAGGCATGGCTTGCACGTGTCAAATGATTCAAAATCAAGAGACTTCAAAAGTCCATCAGAATGGAGTTTCTTTATGCATTTTATGCCAATATGACCTGGACGACAGTGCCACAAATAAGTTGGATTATCACTATCCACTTCGCATCTTTTATGCCGCTTCTTAAAACGATTATATACTTAGCCCTCGTTGCAGTGTCCGCCACAATATTAACATTGGAACTCATCCAAGTCATCATGGAACTTTCTTCCATCTTATTGTGCCACCTTCTAATCTCAAAACAAATAGCTTAAAAATTGAGATAAAATTTTACTTGTATGTGTGACAAAGCCAATGTAACTCATTGCAATGAACCATTTGTCACTTCTGCATACAGAACATATTCTTACTTCTTCGAAAGTGCATAAGAATATCTTTTACTATTGTCCAACGATCATCATATGAATGCTATAACCTTTAGAGCATTGGACACATCTGGATCTACATATCATGGTATACAAGATTGATAAAATCATTCTTGTGGTTTTACTCATCAAGTGTCAAAACAATTGATTCTTGCTCCAACCTCTTCCATGCAACAAGAACCGTTCTTATTGTTTCCATATTGAATAAATTCAATATTTCATCTATGTACTCTGGCAAAACTATATTAGTGCCTCAATCTATCTGCATAGACATTGATGCTTAATATTCTGGTTTTACCTAAGTCTTTCATCAAAAACTAATTTTTTTAAATGAAAACTTAACAATATCAAGAAAAACACATTATTTCCAATAAACGATATGTCACCTACATAAAGCATTAGAAATATGTCTTAGCGCTCCCACTTACTTTCTTGTAATACAAGCATCTTCAAATATCTTGATGAAATTAACACTTTAACATTTTCATCATTGAAGATTCCAACTTCGCTATGCTTACTTCTACCATAGAAGTTTGCATACATATCTAGGAACCTTTGAATCAACAAAACCCATTGGGTCGTGTCAGGTACACATCCTTGGTGTGCATTCCGGTAGAGGAACGTTGTTTTGTTTATTCAACTAACATATCTCTATATGTAATTGTTGCTAGAATAATTCATATGACGAAGTCAGGGCCCATCATTGCTTCTTTGTATATTGTTGGTTACTATTATCTAATAATATCTCGTCCTCAAATCTTGCTATTTGATTACGACCAACTTGGTTAAATAGGAACTTCGATGTTGTGACTACAACATATTGTAGACGCGTGAGCTATGAATGCAGTTGCCGCTTCCAGAACATATTCTGGTGCTACGCTACTCTGATCAACTTGCTCAGATTCAATAACCTCATCAAGTTCTATCTTCCTCCCACTTAAACCTTTCGCAAGAAAACTCCTTCATAAGAAATTCACTTCTTTTAGTGACAATCACTATGTGTTTGGGTTCATAGTAGAAGGAATACCCATCGACATTCTTTGGGATAACCTACAAAGACTTACTAATCCGATTTTGGTTGTAAACATTTTACACATATGCCTTGCATACCAAAATTCAAGAAAAGACAACTATAACTTATATGGTGTCATTTTGGCAGATTATGATGGCACTCTATTCAGTGAAAAGCGGTAGTCTCTAAAGCATAATCCACAAATTATATTGGTAGTTTATTTCATTATTGATCTAACCATGTCAAACAAGGTTTGATTACATCCATCGAAAACTCCATACTCCTATGGTGTTTATCACGATGCAAGTTTGTGGAACAATTCCTCTAACTCTTAGATGTTTGCTAAACTTGTAACTCAAATATTCTTCTTGATGATCTAATCATACAACTTGAATATTCTTGTTACAACAATTTTCACTTCATAAATTGAACAATTTCAATTGTTTCATACTTCTATCTCATCAAGTAGATATACCATACATCTATTCGAGTCATTGATGAAATAGAAAATACACCATGATCGACTTCACACCATGGACTATATACATCAACATGTATGATATCCATTTAGTTAGTCACTTGATCTGTCCATGGCCTATGAACGGAGTTTAATCATCTTTAGGAAAAGTCTCACAAGCGTCAATCAATTCAAAATCAAATGACTCGAAAATCTATCAATATAGAATTTCTTTCATGTTTTGTTTCCAATATGACTTAAACGGCGGTGTCATATATAAGTGAAATTCATTTTGTCTGGTGACCTTTAGCATCAGTGTTATAAATGTCTATTTCACCAACAAGATTTATAATAATCTATCCATCGATTATGGAAGACGGTAATGACATGAACAACAATTGTTCTCATAATACCAGAACAAGATAACAATTATTAAGTTCATGAAATATCTTGAAGGCTAGGTTTGATGTCGACGAGAAGCACAATAACACTTTTATTTGTATCTCGACATGCATCATTACCATATTCTTTTACTAGTTACTTAGGCCATTGTACTTCTTGTATTGTGTTGCTTTGTATGACATTTCATACCAACAAATCAGTATCGAATACCCAAGAATTACATTGTTAACGAGCAAAAGAATTCATCTATAACATGTATATCATTTATATACCTGAGCTGGACAATTCCAGTCTTTTCCTTTTTCTACCAAATAATTTTGCAGATTCTATTTTGCATTTCCTCCCTTTTAGAAGAATCTATCGACATCAATAGTGGCATCAATCATTTGACACATAGTCCAAAGGATTTTTAGTCAAATACTAATAGTCTTGGATTTTGCACTTTGAAGTGGATCGCCATCATCATATGATTGGTATTCTTCCAGATTCCATTCTTTAGTATTCTTTTGGTATAGCAAAACAATTTAGCCGATACCTTTTCATTCGTCCTATCATGACATCTTTCATGATGAAACTACTATAGTTTATAAGGATGAATGCAAGTATAATATTAGTTCCCAAACTTTTGGGTGATCGGGACGCCTAGCATCTTCAATCTTCGCATATAGTCATACAATATGAGCATATGTTCTTTTACTAAATTATACTTCATCATTTTGCAAACAATCGAAGTCTTAGATATCAAATATCTTTCACTTCTTATTTGTTTCTGAAACAATTCTTTCAGCTCGATGATCACTTTGATTCTCAAACAATTTTGAAGATCAATTTATCATGAAGGCAAACATATGATCTTTAGATACTAAACTTGAATCGTTGCTCTTAGATTAATACAATTTATTAAATCGTATGGAGCAAGCAAGGTTTGCTAAAGTTTGCAATAGGACTTAATCTTTAGTCTTGATATTCTAACTAAACGGCACTAGACCGGAAAGTGATTATCCAGAATTCTATAGTTCTTTTAACTCAATTAAGCTAAGTGTCGGTGGAAAACGGTGCCAAAGACTACAACGACTTATGCAAATACAACAAGATTTAGTTCAAGATAATTAGTTCAAGTTAATCAAATTACTAATGAACTCCCACTAAATTCAACATCCCTCAAAGTTGTTTAGTGAAGCATGATCCAAATTCACTACACCGAGACCGATCATCACGTGAATGATGTAGCTTTAATGGTGAACATCAACATGTTGATCATATCATCCATATGACTCATGCTTGACCTTTCGGTCCGTGTGTTCCGAGGCCATGTCTGTACATGCTAGGCTCGTCAAGTCAAACCCAAGTATTTCCGCGTGTGCAAAACTGGCTTGCACCCGTTGTATGTGAACGTAGAGTTTATAGCACCCGATCATCACGAGATGCTTCAAAACGACGAACTTTCGCAACGGTGCATACATGGGGAGAACACAATTTTATCTTGATCTTTAAGTGAGGAATCATCTTAAAATGCTACCGTCGCGATCTAAGCACAATAAGATACATAAAAGGATAAACATCACATGCATATAATTTTATGTGACATGGTATAGCCAATCTCCGCGCCATGATCTCCATCCTGTGCGCGCCGGCATGATCTCCATCACTCCACCATGATTGCCTCCACCACGAATAGCAACTACAACTATTGCTAACTATTTAGCGATAAAGTAAAGCTATTACATGGCGTATAAGAAGTTGACACGCAGGTCATACACAATTATAAAGACAACCATATGGCTCCAGCCGGTTGTGAACTCATCGACATGCAAGTCGTGAAAGATTACAAAACATGATCATTGCATACAACTCAATTCATACACATCATGTCTTGGGCCATACCATATCACAAAACACTCCCTGCAAAAACAAGTTAGACGCCTCTACTTTGTTGTTGCATGTTTTACGTGGCTTATGGGAGTAGCAAGCTAAGAACGATTCTTACCTACGAAAAGCCACAACGGTGATATTATGGTTGCTAACATCCGATGTAAATCCCATGACTACTATAGTGAGAGAAACTGGCATCCACCAGCCGCATGTATGGAACAAGCCACACGTCAAGTGCGGAGCCGGTCTCGCGAACGCGGTCGCGTAAAGTTGGCCTGGACCGCTTCGATCTCACTATACCGCGCCATAAGAGATACACAATAAGAGGTTTGCAACAGAAAACATCAACGCCCGCAACAAACATGTTGCGTTCTACTCGTGAAACACATCTACGCATAGATCTAGCTCTGATACCACTGAAGGGTTTCGTAGCATAGTAAATCAAAAAAATTCCTACGCAACGAACAAGAAAGCCAAGATCTAATCTAGGAGATGTAATCAACGAGAGAGGTAGATGAGATCTTCATACCCTTGAAGATTCGCACAGCGGAAACGTTCAAGAGAACGTGGTTGACGTAGTCGTACTCGCCGTCTCCTCCTCGCGATCCGATCCGATCCTACGCCGCAAGTGGCGGCGCCTCCGAGAGTTGCACACGTGCGGTGCAGCGACGTCTCCTCCTTCCTTGGTCCAGCAAGTATGGTGGAGAGATAGATTGGATCGGCAGCACGACGGCGTGGTGCTTATGGTGGAGAGTTTCTGCGGCAGGGCTTCGCCTACGCGCAGTCGCGAGAGAGAGAGAGGGAGGGCAGCAGTTGGCGGCTAGGGTTTGGGTTGGGGTGAGAGAGGGCTGCGCCCTTGCCCCCCTATATATAGAGGGGTGGCCGGCCAAGGCCAGCTTGGCCTCTCCCCAAACCCTAGCCGACTTGGAGTAGGAAGAGTGGGGGCAAGTTTCCCCCCCTTCCTTCTTTGAAGACTCCCTTAGGGTTTCCCCTTGGGCTGGCCGGCTGGGCCTTAGGGGCCTTGTGCGCCTGGCCCAGGGCGGCCAGGGCACTTCCCCTTAGGCCCACGCAGGCCTCCGTCAAGTGGGCCCACGTTGGTCCCACTCCGGAACCTTCTAGAACCTTCCGGTACAATACCGATAAACTCCGAAACCTTTCCGGAATCCAAAAACTGCTTTCCTTTATATGAATCTTATTCTCCGGACCATTCCGGAATCTCTCGTGACGTCCTGGATCTCATCCGAGACTCCGAACTAAAACTCATAAACCAATTATCCATTCTATCCTAGCGTCGATGCACGTTAAGTGTGTGACCCTACGGGTTCGAGAATATGTAGACATGATCTTCTATCAATAATCAACAGCGGGATCTGGAAACCCATATTGACTCCCACATATTCATCGATGATCATATCGAATGAACCACGATGTCAGGATTCAATTAATCCCGTATATGTATTCCCTTCGTCACACGATATTTTACTCGCCCGAGATTTGATCGTCGGTATCGCCATACCTAGTTCAATCTCGTTCACAGCAAGTACTTTACTCGTTCCGTAATCCGATATCACTTTGTGATTAACTCATTAACCACATGCTTGCAAGCGGTGTTGATATCGATTACCGAGTGGGCCCGAAGTATATCTCTCCGACTTGGGAGGGACAAATTCCATCTCGATACATACAACCCAACAAGTACTTTCCGATCACCTGAGAGACACCTTTATTATCACCCTCACATAGGATGACGTTTGATGACTTCAAAGCTTTCTTCCGATACTAGGGAGTTGTATTATCTCATGGTCTAAGGAATACAATACATGACATAGGAAAAGCTTCGCAAAGATGAACACGATGACACGATCTAATTGCTCTGCTTTATTTGGGTCTGTCCATCACACTATTCTCCTAATGGTATGATCTCATTATTAATTGACAACTCATGTCTATGGTTAGGAAACCTTAACCATCATTAATCAATGAGCTAGTCCAGTAGAGGCGTACTAGGGACACGGTGTTGTTCATAAACCACACAAGTATTAATGTTTCCGCTTAATACAATTATAGCATGGAGTATAAACATTATCATGAACAAGAAATATGATAATAACAATATTATTATTGCCTCTAGGGCATATTTCCTTCAGCATCATGAATAGAACTAACAATATAACTATCACATAAAACATCCCTATCATGAGCCACATGCATAAAAGAATTAATACTCACCACAGGAACAATAGTAGTAGGAGCAGATTCAGCAGAATAATTATTATCATCACCATAATCATCAAAAATAGGAGGCATATTGTAATCATAACTAATTTTATCCTCAATAGTAGGTGAACTGAAAATATTATACTCATCATCACAAGCTAGAGAACTACTATGTCGCAAAACATATTATTCAAACATATCATCATAAGAAGGAACATCACATAGGGGAGATAAAATATCATCAGAGCAAACTTTCTCCACTAAAGCTGGGGAACTAAAAATATCATGCTTAACAAAATCAGCTTCCCCAAGCTTAGACTTTTCTATAGCATTAGTAATAACAGTGTTCGAAACATCCATACTAACAACACTATTAGCATGCAAATTAAGCTCCAAAGGTTTTTCAAATTTCTCTTCAAATCTAAAATCAGGAAAAAGACTAAAGAACTCTTTGTTTTCCATTAAGCCTAACTAGTGAAAATAAAAACAAGAAACAAAAAGATAGAATTGCAGAATCTAAAGGAAATAGCTCCGAGCACTCACACAGGAGGATGCGAGTACCTTTTATCTTACCTCCCCGGCAACGGCGCCAGAAAAGAGCTTGATGTCTACACACGCTTCTGTTCTTGTAGACAGTGTTGGGCCTCCAAGTGCAGAGGTTTGTAGAGCAGCAGCAAGTTTCCCTTAAGTGGATCACCCAAGGTTTATCGAACTCAGGGAGGAAGAGGTCAAAGCTATCCCTCTCAAGCAACCCTGCAATTACGATACAGAAAGTCTCTTGTGTCCCCAACACACCCAATACACTTGTCAGATGTATAGGTGCACTAGTTCGGCGAAGAGATAGTGAAATACAAGCGGTAGTGATGATTATAAGTAGTAACTGTGATATGAAATAAGTATCGCTGCGAGCAAACATGTAACAAAACAGGAAGTAAACGGTGTGCAATGCTTGGAAACAAGGCCTAGGGATCATACTTTCACTAGTGGACACACTCCCAACAAATATAACATGATTGAACAAATAAACAACTTCTCTTCACTATGGTACTCTGAATTACTCTCCTATTGAACAACACTAATCATTGCGTAGTGGCTACAGAAGCACCCCTTAAAGTTCATCAAGTACTTGACAAACACCGCTCATAGAGATATCCAAATCAAAGCACAATTCAAGATAAATATTATTGCAACTTAGACCAAGTACTAACACGGTGCACACACTGTCAACATTACACCATGAAAGGAGGAATAGATCACTTCAATACTATCATAGCGATAATTATTCTCATAATCCATAACAGATCACAATCGTAGCCTAGACCAAGTACCACCATGATGCACGCACTGTCACCGTTACACCATGGCAGGAGGAATAGATTACTTTAATAACATCACTAGAGTACACATAATATCTGAATAATAACATCTACTTGTTCAACATGATACAAAGCTCACGATCACATAAAGATCACATCATGGGAGAGAGAGAGGTGAACCACATAGCTACCGGTAGAGCCCTCAGCCCCGGGGATGAACTACTCCCTCCTCATCATAGGAGACAGCAAGGTTGATGGAGATGGCGGTGAGGTCGATGGAGACGGCGGAGACGGCGATGGAGACCGCTGGAGATGGCTCCGGGGGCACTTCCCCGTCCCGGCAGGGTGCCGTCCCCCGAAATTTGGCTTCGACGGCGGCGGTGCTGCGGAACTGTTCTAGAAATTTCGCCGACTCTTTTAGGGTTTTCCGTCCCGAGGCTTCTTATAGGCGAAGGGGCGTCGTCAGCGGGCAGCCAGGGGCTCCTCACACCAGGGTGGCGCGGCCAGGGCCTGGGCCGCGCCACCTATGTGTGAGGGCGGCCTCTGGCCCCCCTCCGGCTCTCTTTCGGTCTTCGGGAAGCTTCCGGGAAAAATAAGACTTCTGGAACTTGTTTCGTCCAATTCCGAGAATATTTCCTGTGTAGCTTTTCTGAAACACAAAAACAGCAGAAAACAGGGAACTGGCACTGTGGCATCTTGTCAATAGGTTAGTTCCAGAAAATGCATAAAAGTGCCACGAAGTGTAACGAAACACAAGGCAAATGGTGTAAAAACAAGCATGGAGCATCAAAAATTATAGATACGTTGGAGACGTATCAATAGCTACTAACAACGGAGAGCATGTAAGATCATAAACAACATAGAGATAACAAAAGATATATTTCAGTATAGCAACTCAATC
This sequence comes from Dactylis glomerata, assembly GCA_007115705.1. Taxonomy (NCBI): domain Eukaryota; kingdom Viridiplantae; phylum Streptophyta; class Magnoliopsida; order Poales; family Poaceae; genus Dactylis; species Dactylis glomerata. The sequence continues at coordinate 1,441,188 of QXEO01000237.1, forward strand.
ATAACACCAATATTCATCGGATCCCAACAAACCAAACATGTAGAATTATATAACGGTGATCTCAATCATATAGGGAAGCTCATGAGATCTAAACATGAAGCACATGGTGGAGAAGACAACCATCTAGCTACTGCTATGGACCCATAGTCCAAGGTAGACTACTCACTCATCGCTTCGGAGGCAAGCATGGCAATAAAGAAGACCTCTGGTGGCGATTCCCCTCTCCGGCAGGGTGCCGGGAAGAGCTTCTGGACCCTCCCGATCTTCGGGTCGACGGCGGCGGCGGATCGCGATGTGTTCTGGAAAATTGATCGGGTACTTAGGTTTTTTCCATCGGGGGGTCTTTATAGGCGAAGGGGCATTGTCAGAAGTGGACCGAGGCTGTCTCACACGTAGGGGGCGCGGCCAGGGCCTGGGCCGTGCCGCCCTGGTGTGTGGCCACCTCGTGGCCCCACTCCGTCTCCTCTTCGGATCTCTGGAAGCTTCCGGGAAAAATAAGACTTCAGGAACTTGTTTCGTCCAATTCCGAGAATATTTCCTGTGTATCACTTCTGAAACACAAAAACAGCAGAAAACAGGGAACTGGCACTGTGGCGACTTGTTAATAGGTTAGTTCCGGAAAATGCATAAAAGTGCCACGAAGTGTAACGAAACAGTAGGAAAATGGTGTAAAAACAAGCATGGAGCATCAAATATTATAGATACGTTGGAGCGTATCAAGCATCCCCAAGCTTAACTCCTGCTCGTCCTCGAGTAGGTAAGTGATAACAAAGAATAATTTTTGAGGTGACATGCACCTACACAATCTTGATCATGTATGTAAGCATTTGTGAGCTGGGATCATAAGAACTTAAAATATGGGCATGAAGATATAATCTTGACAATAGAAACTTAGCAACCATGTTATAAACATGAAAATAAACACAAACAAAAGATCATGAAAATGAAACAATGAAAGTCAAACGTGTGTTCAAATCATAAGGAAAAACATACAAATGGTTTTAAGCTTGTCCTTCATGGAGAGCAAAACAAATGCATAGGACACCTTCAAGTTTAAGAGGGCGACTAGATACAAATAATTTAAGAGCAAGTGAAACCAACAATATGAATCAATCAATGAAAACTTTGGGACAATGCACATTATACTAAGAATGACAACTTTGCTCTCTTATGGTGCATAAAGAAAGAAGGTGTGACTCAACATAAAAGTAAAAGAAAGGCCCTTCGCAGAGGGAAGCAGTGATTGCAAGTTTTATAACCTTCAAAAATTATGTTACTTACCGGCTTTGAGCTCTCATTGCCCCCATCATAGGCATCTTGAATGGTTAGAGTTAATGTGAGAACAATTATGATGCATATGCTTGACAAATCATAAGTTGAAAACCTCGTGTCCCGTGAATACGAGTACCCAAACCTCATGCTACTCAACTTAGAGTCCCAAGCAAGGCTCTTGTCATTGTAAGTATATATGTATCATCGAAAACCGCCAACGGGGTACCTCCGTGCCCGATGACATGGAACAAGCCCACATCAAAATGACAGGACAAGCAGACAATGAACACCTCGACATCTCTTTTATTTGCCATTTGTTTAGCTTTTTATTGTGAGATGCGTCGTCGAATGTCCACCATGGGTATGCTGCAAATTTCCACCATGAATTATGCATGGCTTAGATTGGCGACCCAGGCGTTTCCCTAACACATATACAAACTCCATGATCCCCACAAGATTCCCAATTCATTTCACACCGCGGGCATCAATAAACAAAAGATCACGATATCAACTCAAATAAGAAGTGCAATGTTGAAAGCTTGCCCCATGACAGCATGGTTGGGCTAGAATCCAACTTACAACTTGCAAGCATAACAACTCAACATAAAAGACCACAATGTCAAATTTTTAAGAACAGAAAAAAATAAAGTGTGCCTTCCGGTTCGTGAGAGCTTTACTAACCAATTTTCGCATAACACTGGTAAGAGTTTAATTTGAAGAGAAGATAAAAGCAAGTCAAATTTACTTGGAATGGCAAATTGCTAGTAGGTATGTATGGTGGACACTTTGGAAAACTTTGGCTTTTAGGAGTTGGATGCACGAGTAGAGATCATACTCAGTACAAGGCGAGGGCTAGCAAAAGACTGGGAGTGACGAACTAAGAGAGCAATAATGGCCATAATCATGCAAAGCGACAAAGCGACATTAAAAGAAGCATAAGATGACATCAAAAGTCAAAAACTAAATGATCATAGAGGCTATTGGTGACTTTGTAAGAGTCTAACATGTGTGAGCATGCGCCAAGTCAACCCAAATAAAGCATCAAGGAGAAAACCAAAATAATGCTTCCATACAATAAAAACAACGCATGATTTTTTTTCAAAGGCTCATTAAGCAATCTCAGTTATTTGAGACAAGTCATGCTACAGCAAAACCACCAAGCATACTATCAAAAAGATATCAAGCATGACATGAAAAAGCCTAAGCCGCAGTCTACACAAGCTCCTTCTTGTACCACTTTTTTGCATAAAGCTTTTTCTCTTTTCCAACACCATTTGAAATTTTTATAAACACCTCTTTTGATGAAAACCAATAAAGATCAGAGGCAAAAATACACCTTGATGAAAAGATATGACAAGGTCTGAACGCAAATCAAGGCGAAAATGAAAACCAAAAGCAGTAGCGGAAAAAGTAGAACACTCGGTGAAATTGTAAGAATGAAAAACAGAGTATATCTCCTCCAAAGGAAATTTGTTGGGTCCAACCATTTATTACAGCAAACAAACTAAACTAACTAAGAAAACTAAAACAACTGACGCTCCAAGAAAAACACATAGTGCATGAAGCAATAAAAATATAGTGCTTTGAAAGGTGACCTAATTTTTGCCGATGAAGAAGGGGTGCCTCGGGGGCATCCCCAAGCTTTGACGCTTGTACTTCTTGGATATTTCTTGGGGTGATGTATGGGCATCCCTAAGCTTGAGCTTTTGTCCATTCTTCAACTCATCTCATCATTCTCCAATCCCTACACTTGAAAACTTCCTTCATACAAAACTAAACACAAATCTATTAGCAACATTAGTGTAGCATAACATATAATCAACCTTTTTTTTGCTTCAGGTTTCAGCCCAAAACCACCACATATATAGCATATACTAGTGTAGCAACTTCCCCAAAAGTTCCGTGATCAAAAGAACTCAAAAAGAAAGCGATAAAGCGGCAAACATAAATATTGGCAGAAATCTGTCAAAACAGAACAGCTGACAAAGGTAGAATTTTTGAGGGGTTTTCTGTTGCTCAAATCAAAAAGTGTTCAACTAATGAAAGTTTGGATATAACCTGGGGCATATGCACAAGAAATCGCAGGTCCAAAAGATATACAGAGAATTTATATGAATTTTTACGGTGCAGCACCGAAAACAGTTTCAGGACAGCAACATCCCCAAATCTTTACCTCACTCAAATTAGAGGCTTCTCTTGGCACAACAATAAAATAAAAAGGATAAGGAGCGGTCATTACAGTAGTAATGACTTCCAAGACTCAAATAAAAGAAAAAGTACTGGAAATAAAACATTGGGTTATCTCCCAAGAGTGCTTTTCTTTAACGCCTTTGAGCTAGGCGCAGAAAATTGCGAATCAAGTAACAATGAAAGGGGGATCAGGATCCACTATAGGAATAAAGAAATGAATACTATCCAATTAAGGTTTTGAGTATCCCTTGTAGTCACGCTTTTGGTACACTATTTTCATCAAAAAGATTTTCAGAACAAATCCAACTAAAATTAGTTACCAAGGCATTATGAATTCCTACGAGTTTACAAGGTATTGGCATTCTAGAATCTTTGTTGGGTGTACCAACAATTTTAATAGGCGAGCCAAGCTTATTAAACTTTTTAAAAACTTTCCTAGCCTCAATTGCAATATCTCTAAATTCTATGCGCAAAGTTTTCAAGATAAAAGCTTTCTTTTCAGGATCTTCAATTTCATGAAGCTTAAGGAACATGTATTGCATAAAAGGATTAAGACTAGCAAACCTAGTTTCCAACATGTGAATTAAATAAGCAGAAGCAACTTCAATACTAGGAGCTAGCTCAACCAAAGACTTTTCCTCAACTTCGTTATGCATACTAATGTGATTAAAGAACTCCTCAATGTTACTTTTTCCAATAATTGAACCACTACCTACTGAGAGGTCTTCCAGAACGTACTTAGGGAACAGCATGATGAACTAAAAGTAAAGAAATAACAACTACCAAGGATTCTAATTTTTTTGGGTTTTTGATATAAAACGATGCAGGTAAAATAAATAAAGTAAAGCAAAACAATAACAAAGTAAAGGATGTGCGTGCGAAAAACTCCCCTTGCAGAGGTCTTCCACTCTTCCTCGGCAACGGCGCCAGAAAACTATGCTTGATGCGTGGTGAATGACCAGCCCGTTGGGAACCCCAAGAGGAAGGTGTGATGAGTATAGCAGCTAGTTTTCCCTCAGTTAAGAAACCAAGGTTATGTCGATCAGGAGAAGAGTGGGCAATACGACTGAAGGTGATGCTTGCTAGCTTGCGACAGCTTCGGACAATTTATATATGGCGCCTCGTCCAAGCTTTGCTTGCTAACTGCAACGCGGAATCTGCACACAACACAACCAAATACTTTGCTCCTAACTTGCGATGAGGTTGTCAATCTCACCGGTTTGCTTGAAACAAAGGGTATGAGCGTATCGAGTGGAAAACAATAGAAGAATGCGAGTAAAGTAAACAGTGCGAGTAAAGTAAACATGTGATAGCAATATGATGGAAATAGGACCGGGGTCCACAGTTCACTAGTGGTGTCTCTCCATAAGATAAATAACACATGCTGGGTAAACAAATTACAGTTGGGCAATTGATAGAATAAAGATAAACGTGATATGTCAAGAAGATCACTATGCGATTTACAATGGGCATTACAACAAAATACATAGACCGCCATCCAACTGCATCTATGACTAATAATCCACTTGTGGCGAATCAATCCGAGAACTCCACAAGTATTAAGTTGCGAACAACAGATAATTGCATTAAGCAAAGTGTGTAATGTAAACAAAGCATATGCCCTTGAGCATATGAATGTTGTTTTCTCCCTAGTAGCAACAGCACATCTACAACCTTAGAGGTTTCTGTCACTCCCCCAGATTAAATAGAGGCATGAACCCACTATCGAGCATAAATACCCCCTCTTGGAGTCACTAGCAACTACTCGGCCAAGATAGCTACTAACAACGGAGAGCATGCAAGATCATAAACAACATAGAGATAACAAAAGATATATTTCAGTATAGCAACTCAATCATAACACCAATATTCATCGGATCCCAACAAACCAAACATGTAGAATTACATAACGGTGATCTCAATCATGTAGGATAGCTCATGAGATCTAAACATGAAGCACATGGTGGAGAAGACAACCATCTAGCTACTGCTATGGACCCATAGTCCAAGGTAGACTACTCACTCATCGCTCCGGAGGCAAGCATGGCGATGAAGAAGACCTCCGGTGGTGATTCCCCTCTCTGGCAGGGTGCCGGGAAGAGCTTCTGGACCCTCCTGATCTTTAGGTCGACAGCGGCGGCGGATCGCGATGTGTTCTGGAAAATTGATCGGGTACTTAGGTTTTTTCCGTCGGGGGGTCTTTATAGGCGAAGGGGCATCGTCAGAAATGGACCGAGGCGGTCTCACACGTAGGGGGCGCGGCCAGGGCCTGGGCCACGCCACCCTGGTGTGTGGCAACCTCGTGGCCCCACTCCGTCTCCTCTTCGGATCTCTGGAAGCTTCCGGGAAAAATAAGACTTCAGGAACTTGTTTCGTCCAATTCCAAGAATATTTCCTGTGTATCACTTCTGAAACACAAAAACAGCAGAAAACAGGGAACTGGCACTGTGGCGACTTGTTAATAGGTTAGTTCCGGAAAATGCATAAAAGTGCCACGAAGTGTAACGAAACAGTAGGCAAATGGTGTAAAAACAAGCATGGAGCATCAAAAATTATAGATACGTTGGAGACGTATCAGATCTCTGCATTGAAGTTTCACCCTCACCACCTCATAGTAGTTTAGGAACATTCCTTGCCAATCAATGTCTGTCAAAATACCAAAGCTAGATGTGAATATGGCAAGAGTGTCCCAGGTACACCACTGTGGCTTTAAACCTCTAAGTTGCACCCAAACCTCAGAGTTTTCCTCCTCAGAGTGAAACTCACCATCCCACACCTCAACATTGACTGTGACACCTTCTTTCATAAGGCCAAAGCATGGATAACTTGCTACATCTTCAACCAGCAAATATGGTGGAAATTTCACAAGATAAGACCAAGGCTCCATCTCCCTGAACTGCCATGGCCAATTGGTCTTGTAAATTACAGCAAACTCACACTTCAGCTCTTCTTTACTGATTTCCCCAGCCTCTATGTATACAATCCCCACATTTTTCTCTTCTCCAGCAGAATCAGAGCACTCAATGTGAAAGAATTCCGGACCAGGAACTCCACTGCCATACACCTAAGCCATAGGAGGAGGAAGCTTGCGGACAGGGCAGTTGTCTTCCTTGTGGTTCAGCTTTTTGCAGATGAAGCAGAATGGAGCAACAGAGCACATAGACTTATTGTGCCCTGGCTCCCCACAGTTGAAGCAAACCACTGCTAAATACCCATCCTTAGTTTTAGTAGTCTCCTTCTCCTTCACAGACCCAGAACCATCACCAATTGCAGCTGCATTTTTCCCTTTCTTCTGATTTTTGTTGTTTGCAACTTTCCCAGACTGCACCTGCATCTACTGCTGTTGCACAGGCTGCTGAAGCTGAATGCCTCCTTGCTGCCCAATCTGAGGAGCTTGCACCTGTGTGAAAGGGAGAGGCTGCTGCTGCGGGAATTGTTGAACCTGCTGCACACCCGGAAACTGCTGCTGAGAAGGAACGCCCCCAGCCCATGATCCCTGTGGATTGATCCACTGATTCACAGGAAAAGGGCCAGGGAATTGCCCAGGGAAACCCCAATTCGGTGGAAAACCATACCCAAACCCCATCTGTTGATTAGGGTTTTGCTGCTGCATCTGATTCTGATTCTGAGGCAGCCAGGAGCCCGCTTGATCACCCTTTGGCCTGAAATTTCCTCCACCTCTCCCTCTGCCTCTACCTTGGTTGGTCATCTCCCCCTTGAGCGTGAGATAGAGGTCTCTGCTTCTGAGAGAGAGAACAGGGTGGGTGGAGAGGTCAGAAGCAAGAGCTGGGATGAAATCCTCAGAGAGAAAGCACCCCGAGCTCGCAAGGCCCTTGCGCATCCAGAAGAGCAGCGGCGAATCTGAAGGAACCCTAGGACCAGGATCCGGTGGCACCAACAGTACTTCCACCGAGCCAACCAGCAGAGAACGCTTCCCCAAGGGCGAAGGCGGAAAATGAGAATCCGCGTCCACCGGTGGGGAATTTTGAACAGTTACCTGACTACCGCCACCGCACGATGCCACCGGAGACGATGACGAGACCACCAAGCGCCCGCGAGGCCTCACGCGCCGGAGCTGCCTCCCACGGCCGCACCGTTTCCTGAGTGGCGGGGTCACAAGCGACGAGATGGAGGAGGCCCCATTGGAGCGCGCTGGCCCCTCCGAGAAGACGAACTCGGAAGACCCGCCATCGAAGCCTGATTCTGCTCGAAGAGGCTTGCTGCTTGCGCCAGGCTCATGGGAACCAAGCGGCGCTGAGAGGTGTGGATATTCCTCACCACTGCCACCGCCTGATTCAAACCCACCAAACTTGACCCCATCAGAGCTTGCGCCGTCGAATCCCTCACTGCGAGCGCCCGACGCACCTCCCCCGTCATGTCCCTGTGCAGGAGCAGAGTCCAGCCCAGAGACCTACACCGCTCCGAGATCTCTGCCACCGCGGCCTGACGACGCGGGGGCGGCTCTGCCAGAGCTTGCAGCGTTGCCGAGGTCATGTCCCGGAAATGCTGCCCCGCCGTCGCGCGGTCCTCTCCCAGAATCACTTCCCCCAGCACCAGCAGCGCCTCTGCGCTCTCCAACTCTGGCGTACTGACCCACTGCTGCGATTGGCCCAGATCTGGGTGCTCCATTGAGGAAACACCGTTGAAGAGCCAGAGCCGAATCCAACTGGAGACGCGACGAGCCTGCGCTCTGGTCAGCACTGCGCGGCGCGTCAGAGGAGCACGGGAACTGCGGCGATGGCATGGAGGTGGGTGGGCTAAGCGAGGGCGAGAGGTTAGGGGCGAGGAGGGGAGCGAGAGCAGAGAGACCGCTCATTTTCCCGTGTTCATGGACAATCATTACATGCGATCAAAAGATAAAAATATGTATTGTGCGCGAGTAAATTTCAAAGTTTGTAACTTAACTGTAACTTTCTATAACTTAGTCATGCGAGATTCGCATGCATATCAGTGCGCGGCAGTGCAACCCCGCTACCACTACAGCACGGATCTCTAACAAAAACTTGGAGCCATGATGTTCGGTTCAATGGACCTTTTAGCATATCCGCTTCTTCAACCTATATACATACTACATATATAAAAGTTACAAGTTTTACCAGCCTCCTAGAGATGCCACTTGGTCGATATGCACTGTAGATGTGCAAAACCACACATCTACAGTGCCTCATATCTGCAGAACCGTTAGATGTGATCTGGATGGTTCGGATAGATGGGTTAAAAGGCCACAAACACGGTCAAAGCGGTGGAGACTGGAGACCTGTCCACAAAAATCTTGATCCTTCTCCTCTCTCACGCCCAATCCTTATCCAGAGTCCTGAAGCTCCTGCCCCCACTCTAGCCCTCCTATCCTATAGCAGCGGCAAATTAGATGCATGCGGAGATGGAGGAAGACCCGGCGGCAGAGGAGATGAAGATGGAGGACGACGCCGCCTTTTTTTTCTTCTCCTCACCAGCGCCCGCTGCCGCCGGCCGCCGCCCGTCCACATCGACCCCGTCGCGTCTGCCGGGCCACCGCTGGTTGACGACATGGAGGAGGAGCTCGGGCCTCTCCTTCCCTTCAGGAGGTGACTGACGACGGCCGAACAATCTCAGCGCCGTGCGTGTGGTCGCCAGCGAGCGGCCGGATTGGAGCTGGGGCAGCGCTCCAGGCTTCTTCTCTCTTACCGGCACCGCTGCTGAAGGCCACCCCTCCTCTCTCTCTCTCTCTCTCTCTCTCTCTCTCCATGGGTGTCGCCGGGTCCTGCCAGAGTTCCTCCCCCAAACCTAGAGCTGCACCATGGCTCTGATTGTGAGAAGTGCCCTCTCCAACCGTGAGACGATGAGCTCACATGTTTTGACGAGAGAGTCCACCTGCAGGTCAATCTCCTTTCCCATTACTTCTGCACATGCTTTAAATTGTTCATTTTTCAACAGATCAAGGGCATCGTATTTGGTCTTGCATGATTGGCACAAAAGGACTAAAAATACTATGTGCTCTTTTTTGTGGTTTTGGTGCCTATGACTTGTTTGTTGTTTTGCCTACAAGAACTAAACCAGTCTATTTTAAGATTTCTCATTTGGTCTGGGTGGGCTTAAGTAATTTATCTGAGTGATACCTATCGTCTTAACATGCAGTGTATCTAGGACTTCTTCTTCTTACTAGCATTGATACTTTATGGGTGTTAAGAGGGGTCTGATGATCTAAAATTTTCCTGTATGCAATTAGATGTTGGAGCTCTGGAGGTCAAGGAGTATGCAATCAGATGTTGGAGCTTGCTTAAGAAAAGGTGCAGATTTTCTTTCAAATCTAAATCTTACCCATGCGATTTGGGTTCATATTTTCCATGTTTGATTCACAGAGAACCACTTCTTTTAAACACCAGTAGTTGTTCAAGTATGATTTTTTAGAACAGCATTCAGTTAGACTTATATATCTTCTGTATTAAGGGTTATTCAACAGGACTCATAATATGATAATATATGATTTTAACTTTTCAGTTATTACTTATTTACTCTGTTGGTTCCAACAAATGAAAACAACATATTATGCTTATGGAAAGCTATGCTGAATCATTTACTCAAAACATTGTAAATTATAAACCACTCCGTATTGATTTTGAAGAATCCTTGATTTTGTATATTCTATTATGTCAGGGTCAGGTTTTTTTTCATCTGCCAGTAATTCTGGTATTTCACCAGTAACTGATTCTTTCATTGCATAGATCATAGATCAGGAAAGACAGTCCGTCCATTTGTTTTCCTCTACTTGCTAATTTTAGTACTCGAAATGTGAAAGCTTAGAGTTCATAGTACTGATGTACTTCCTATTATATATCGTCTGCAAAAGAGTAATACTATACTAATGTTGATTCTTCTATGTTTGTATTTCTCCACTCTCGCTAAAAGTACTCTATTAGTTTAGCAACCAATGCACAAATTCACATGTTAAAAAATGGAATGGCATATTACCATTGTATGACGCAGTTGACGCAGTTCAACATCTTTTTTATTTAGGTTGTAGATTTAAATATTCTGGTATGCTTTATTTCAGATTGCTTTATGGTGTTCGACACACATAGGAACATGTTGTAAATTTAGCTAATCCACTACACTGTATTTCAGATTAAAGTAGCTAAGTTTCTAGGTCTGGTCCTTAATCTAAATTTGTAACACAATCTTTGTGTGTGACTTTAGTTTGATAACCCGTGCTTCATGGTCTATAAGTGGCCATGGCTGCTGCCCAGGTTGGTTCATCATTTCAGATCCATGTTCTTCTTCCCAGTTCACATCATTTTTTTGCGAATTAGACATCAGTTTTGTTAGGTTTTCATTTTGGCTGCTATAGAATATGCAATGCTGAGTTGGCTGTACTGGACATGAACTCAATTGAAGAAGACTATTTTTGTCTTTGCAGATGAACAGAAACGTGAAGAACAAGGCCATTAGGTAGTGGGTAAGGAGACACAGCAGAAAACAAGGGAGTTTGAGTCCGTGCAAGACCTTGCCGGTACAACACCGGCAACGAGCTCATCGTCGGTGGCGGCTTCTTCTCCCCATTGCAGTGGTGGCAGTCGTTCTCCCTCTAAGGTAGAAATTATAATGCCAAGATGCTTCTTTCCTTTCTTCTGAAAACTATATTGGAGGCCGCCTAGGTGATCTTACTCTACGAGGACACCAAGCATTTGCGCACTAATTCTTGATTTTTCCCTTTCAGCTGATGGTTCAATGCTGTAGTATGACTTGAGCACCGAGAAGCACCGAGCGTGTTTTACTTTGATGGGTAATGGAAAATAGTGAAATCAGAATGTCTAGATGAAGTCATGTGCAGATCAAGTTTATAAATAGGCACTCCGATGTCATGGGCAAGTAAGTATATGCATATTACAGTCCTATTGATGCCCAATAGCAGATTATTCTTTCCAAGGCATTATGCTGATTTTCTTTATATGCATACAAGTTAATAATTTGACAAGGGATTCTCAGGTATATGCATATTACAGTCCTATTGATGCCCAATAGCAGATTCTTTCCAAGGCATCATGCTGATTTTCTTTATATGCATACAAGTTAATAATTTGACAAGGGATTCTCAGGCAAGTATGACAAGTTCATGTAGCATGTATGGAGCCAATAGGAGATGAGAACAAGTTGGAGATAATATGAATTTCTATCCCCCTTTTAGGAAACAAAATATGGTATTTGATTTTGTTTTATTCTTATCTTTTTTAATGGAAGTGCTGCTTTTTGTTCGATTTTAGTGGCAGTACTGGTTTGATAATATAAGTTTCTATCCCCTTTTATGAAACAAAATGGTATTTGATTGAACTATTTAGAAGTATTCCTCAGTAGTGGTTGTGCACCCAAAACCCGATGCTTACTTTGCAGACTTGCAACGTGTCTGTGAGTTTGTCAAAAAGAATGTGCATATTCGTGTCTGGGTGAAGCTGCTAAATGACGCATTTTACTGGATTTTTCTCAGGATTGCCCTTCTATTTCTCTGTATGAGATTGCCTTTCATTCGAATAATGGATTGCTAATGGAAAGATCGAGATGATTTGGTGGATACCTGAGCAATATGGCTCAGTCGGGTGTGTGGTCAATTAGACGGCCAAGCTTAAGATAACTGGTATATTGTTGTAACAAGTGTTCTGCTCTAGCAAGATAAATCCAATCCCAATTTCATGAGGCACTTATGTATTTTACTAACAGATCCATAAATCAGTGGATGGAGATGTGTAAAAGTATAAATGCAACATAATTTCAATATATATCTAGCAAATTATTAGCTGAAATAAAGGTAAGATTAGAGGTGACAGCGCTGATAATATCCAATTCGTTTTTGCTATCCAGTGACTTCTTTAAGTATTAATGGTAGACACTTCACAAGGTTGGTGTGTATTTGCTAAAGCCTACTTTTTCTCATGGGCAGCTCTCTCAAGGGTAGCATCAACAGAAGGAATTAACATATTTGGGCTTGATGGAATTGGTGGCGTACTAACTACAGAAACAAGAAACATAGTGTATAAAGAAGTGCTTGATCATCTTTAAATATATCACTTCTATGTATATTAAATGTACCACTTCTATGTATAAATATCTGCACACTCGCACAATCGATTTATATTCTGCTGTCTATTTCAGGATCTGCTTCATACGACCGAGTGTATTTTACTTATAAATGATGGTTAGTATGTACAATTTACTTGCTCTAAAAAGTATGTACTATTTAATGCAACAATTCTCCTTGGCTTATATAGAATAAGAATTAATTGTTTGAAATCAATTGCAAGAAAGACTGTCCTCGAGCAAACAGTGTCAGGTTGGTGCAAATGCCAGCTGCAAACATTTCATGCTGAAACTACCTACAGAAATTTGCTACGTTTTCAGACAACCTACATGAACTGCTGCACTTCAAGGCGCAACTAGCTCAGTTTAGATCACACTATGCTTGTGTTTATGCACTTTTTATTAGTAGATACTTCGATGTTATACTCTATAACCAGCAATATGTTGTCTGTACTTCGTATTCCACTATATTACTGTACCAAATATTATACTGAAGACCACTCTTCGTCTCTTCTGTTTTATTGTTCCATATTATTGTAATCAGTTTGTAATAAGACATAGTCTCTATGCATGATTTCCCTCTGCTTTTCTGATTGGTGTTTATTCATGAGCATGGATAAAAAAATATTTAGTTACTATTCAGAGTGTCAAACTCTTCCTTATGTCCAGTACATCAATTTTTATTTAACGTGTACTCAGAACGATGTTAAAACAACATTGGAACTTTGTAGCTTTAGTTCCAGATTTCCGCTATTTTAAATGACACTACAGATAAAAATAGCATTCAGTGCACGAACTTATATACTAAGCAAGAAAGCAACATACCAGGCATCAAGATATCAGCTTGCACCAGCTCCCATCGTTTCCCCTCAATTCGCCTCCCATGGCTCTCTGTCCACCACCGCCAACTAATTCCTCTACATCCAGGAGCTCATCGACTAGGTCGGCGACGCCCAAGTGCAAAATCTCGCCCGGCAGCCAGGCTCCATCGCTTCAGGAGAACCAGCTTGAGTAGCTGCGCCCGTCGTTTCCCCTCGATTCGCCCCCCATGGATCTCTGCCCGCCACCGCGCCGCAATTTGTCTTCATCTAGGATCTCACCAACTAGGTCGAGGACGCCAAGTGCCGAATCTCAGCCGGATGCAAGGTTCCCTCGCTGTCAACGAGCTAGAACTCCTCTTTCTCCTGTCTACAGCTTACCTTCCAGTCATTCCTTCTTCTGGGTCTCTGCCTCTCTGGTGCTTTGGTCGCTGGTGGTGACAGTCTGCTCTTTTTGCTCTTTCTGCTATTATTATCCGTTCAGTCGCTCACAGTTCCATAAATTGTTTAAATGCCGCTCAAAGGTTATTTTTAACATATGCTGCTCAAAGTTTTAAATTCATCAAAATATACATAATTGAACTTCATAATTATATATAGAACATGTAAAATCAGCAATACAAACTTTGGTTCCACCTTTAGATTTCTGCATGGTTTTTTTTATCTTATGACAGAATAGTTTGCAATCTAAATAGATTATGAGCAAGCAATTGATACTTAACTCTCCGTTTTATGTCCACTGATTCATCGCTTTGCTCCTTACATAGCTAATTAACCACACCTCCCTACATACTGTCAAAAAATACACTCTAAAATAATAACCAATAATTATTTATGCTTGCAGATTAGTAAGACGGGCGCGGCGTATCGCCGCGCCAACATTCCTAGTAACATACTTAAAGGGGGAGGAGTTCCTTTTTTTGAATTTTTTTGAATTTTTTTTAGAGGCCTTAAGAAAATGACACGTACCCCTCTTTGTGCTATCCAATTCCGCTGCCTACTTCTTGTGAATATGTGGGGCGATGCACTTGATCTGTTAGCTGAGTTTGTTGTCTTTACTTATTGGCTTTTTACATATTGTCTCGTGGGTTTTTGTTTTCTCCCTTCACATGTAGCTGATTGCGGTATGGGTGTGATTGCATTTTTTGTTGGACTCTGTTTGTTCACTGGTGTGGATCCATGCATTGATTGTTGTGGTAGGTTCAAGATATATCCAGTTTTGTCTCTTTGGTGTGCACTTGCAGTTAGAGCCGCCACGTATACAGCTGTTGTTTACACACGTGCACTTTCTAGATAATTCCCATGCCTTTCTCAAAAGCTCTACACTTACATCGTTCTTAAATAGGAACTCGAAAGGCAACTTTTACGGTACCTTTTACTCCTCTCGAAGGCAGAGGAGTATGATTTCAATCAACGATCGGGATCGAACGAGGTAGATTAGGCCCAGCAGCCCAAGATAATGAAAAAAAAAATCAAAACCATAGTATTCGGCCAAGCCCACGGTCTAGCTAATCGGTTTCCAAGGACGCGAGGTCAGCGACGCCGCCGCCGCCTCGTCCACTCCGTTGCCACGACTCTGCCGAGCAGCGAGCGCCGCCGCCACAGCCACATCGATCAGGGACGCCGCTGCCACCACATCGATCAGGGACGCCGCCGCCACATCCATCGGGCACGCCGCCACCAGCTCGGCCCTTCCTCCGTTGCTGTCGCCTTGCAGGTGGTAGTAGGTTCAGGTAGGCCCTAATCCTACAGTTCTCCTTGACCGCTCCATGATCAGCTCCATCGCTAGATATTCTTACAGGGATCCTACGAAAGCTAATTTGTTAATTAGTACAGCCCCAGTGTTAGCCATCAAAATTTGCACCATTTTTAGATGTTTAATTCACCGTTTACACAGATTAAGTAGGATTATTGTAGACAGCAACAAGTGCGGCTGTAAGATTTATGCAAGTATTAGATTTATAAGTTTACGCTATCTGAAAAAAACAGTGTCGCTCATGTACAAGTATAAGATTGTGTGAATGCGATGGTGAATTGCAGTATGGATGTGAATCGTTTCATGTTCTTCTGTTATATAGATGGAAATGATACCTGCCATAGGCTAGCGATTACTGAAGTTCTGCAATCAGGATAGTACTGAAAGGTTATCTTCATAGCTCTATAAGTATGTCACTAATGTAATTTCTGAAGTGTTCAGCTTAGTATCTGTTGTAGCTAGTAGTTTCAACTGTCTAGAAGGTTATAAGCTCTATATAGCAATTCAGAGTTTGCTAATTTCATGAACTTGATTGATAAATTTTCCTAAATTAACCTCTGAAAGAAATCGATATAACTAAAATTGCCTCATGCTCCTAAAGTTGTTAATTGACCCTCTTGTTCACATTTTTCCTACCAACTCTAAGCTGTTTTTTTTTTTGTAAGACATGATTTACTTGAGTAGTAACATGAATCATATTCTTATGATTGGCGGTTTTCAGACATGGATGGTGAAGCCAGTGGTGAGGAGCGTGAAGAGTATCACCGCGTGGTTAGCCAGACCTTCAGAAGTGAGGAGGAAGGATATCAGTTATGAATCACGTTCTGATAAAACCAAGAGGTGCTCCATGTTACTGAGCACTTGGGTTGAACAATCTCGCGCAACAAGAATCCTGGAAACGTAACAACCTTTCTCTAACCCTGAATTTGTATTTATGGCCTCATCAGATGCAAAGAGAAACGTAACAACCTTTCTTTAACTGTGAATTTGCATTTGTGGCCTCATCAGATGCAAAGATTACAGGAGGTGCAGGATGCGCGAAGAGCAAACCGAGATGTTGAAGCAATCTGAAGAGTACTGGGAGTCCCAGGCAATGCTATCGATGGTTATCTAGAAAGAAACATGATCCAACCATTTTTTGTGTACCCTTCCGTTGTAGTTTGAAATGAAGTATTTTCGGTTTAGCTTTTTTTTTTCTCACCTATATGCTGGTGTGCTCTTCGCTTTGTAGATACAAGTTGTTTGCAGTAAACATTTCTGAATCTTGTGCAGCTTAACATTCAGGCATCTTGCATTTGCTTATATGTATTGATTGTTATCATATGCCATTTCAGCGAGTTATAGATGTTCCTGCCACAACCTTAGGGCATGACATGTCCTGTTTATAGCACATGAATTATATTCCAAGTTTACTACATTGTTCCCATGTTCAAGATGACATGTAACTATCAATTGTATACTCAAATTATACTCAGATTTGTTACATCAACTATATCGGCAAATGCTAGATGAACTGACAAACTAAAACCCAGTAGCAAATATATACATTGGTTTCTGTACCCACAGTTCTCAGCTCCAGTGTAAACACCTATCAACCAACTAGGCAAGTCATACACAAGGATACTCCATAAACAGAGAACCAAAACTGGACAGCTACTTTGCTTCCACACAGAGCTCATCTACTTCTTATCTCAGCCTGTTATGTTCTGTTTTGTTCTGCTGCCAGAGCCTGTCCAAAGTACCATCGGCATCACCCTTCAAGCAAGATGGTAGAAGAACCAATGATGGGAGTTGCAACAATGATCATGTTCGAACAAAACACACTTAATCAAATAGCTCGCTATCTTTGTACTGAGTTATCAAAATCAAATGAATGTTAGTACTAACCAACAAGCAACCAGAAAATTAGTCTAAAAGGGCACAAAATCACCACATGACCAGTAGAAAAGGAGGCATTTAGAGCAGCCAAGTTACTAATACTCATGCACAACTCATCAAGTATATCTGAATATGTGTAACTCAGAAGTAACAGGGTTCATCTGGACAATCATAATTTTGAAATGCTAAAACAAATACTAGACAGAGTCACCCATGCAAAGGATTTTTTAAGAAACTGATATCACACACATCAAGCCATCAAGGGAACCACAAGCATGTCACTATATTATCAAAATTATTCTCCCACCAAAGAACAATCAGAAGTCCACACAATTTCTTCACTTTTGTTGTATTTGTCAATTATGATGAACATACAAGTAGCCAAACTACACACTAGTTAACGAATGTGGAAGCTTCAGATCCTTTATTACGAAGTATCACAGTACAAAAGAAAAAGAAAAAGAAAAGGATGCAACAAACACAAAATATATTATGTCTTCTATCTGCTGCTTTCCAAATCCTAGTTTGTTATAACATGATGAACATACAAGTAGCCAAACTACAGACTAGTTAACAAATGTGGAAGGTTCAGATCCTTTATTACGAAGTATCACAGTACAAAAGAAGAAGAAAAAATTCAACAAACACAAAATATATTATGTCTTATATCTGCTGCTTTCCAAATCCTAGTTTGTTATAACATATCCTTAGGTGGCCGAATGATGTATGGCACCTGCTTTTCATTTATCAGCAAAACAGCAAAGTGGCAAAACCTCTCATACTTTCTCTCTTCATTTATATGCCATTGTAAGCTTCTGTGTGTCACGATAATTGTTGTTTCGACCAAAAATGGCACAATGCTTTACTAAAATTATATACTGCAATTTCAGTTTACATTTGAGAATGTGGTAGCACAAAATTTACATGGAGCCTATCGGTGTCTTGTTCAGAGAGCTGGGACTCGCTGAGTGAGCCGGTGCTGGCCACCAGGCGGGCGGTGAGAGCACACCTACCCGGCACGTACACGAGCGTCGGCCACCTGGTCATCGTGGGCACCTCACAACTGAACGCCTGGCCGAGCTCCGCCCTCTCGCACGCAGCTGATTTCGATTTTTGATGGTTTCTTTGATAACATTATAGCACCACAGAAAGAAGAAGAAATACAGCAATTTAATTTTGCAAAAGGTTCTCCATTGATCTTAATCACTTTCCTTCTAAAACATAGAACTCATGTGGGTAAACTTTGTTCTTCTTCTACCACAATTCAAGCTAAATGAGTGACAAAGCTAAATGAGCAGCAGACAAGAACAAATTGATGATGAACCATACAAAAGTCTAAGCAAAATCTTGAGCAGAATGAATGTCAGACATACCCCAGGTTGGAGTCTATGCAGTACTCCAGACCATGGAGCTGGTCCTCTGGCTACCCACGGCCTTCTCGCCGATGAAGGGCACCATTAGGTCTAGAAGGAGGCCCAGGGGCTCGTGCAGCCACTACGGCTTGGCGCGAAGAGCAACGTCGGAGCGAGGGACGACCTCGACGGGGGGCTGCGCCAGGACCAGACACTTCTCGCACAGACAGGGACGGCGTCGTTCCCGTACGATGGCCTCATGGACCGAGGCGGCCTCGCTCGCCGGCACGTGCATCAGTTCCACGACATGAGGCTCTCCGTCCAGCTCGCCTGCCGACAACTGCTCATGTTCTGACCGACCAAGTCCTAGGCCCCGGTGGCCGGGAGAATGGGAGATCCGGCGCCCAAGTCCTAGCTGCCGCAGCAATGCCTCGCCTCCGTCCTGATGTCGTGACGCCGCCACAGCACTCACCTTCTTCACGGACGTCATGCTCGCGCAAGTCCCAGGTGCCGGTGGCCGTAATCGGCGGCGTCACCCACCCAGCGTCGGGAACTAGTTAGGGTTAGGAATAGAATCGCTGGGTCGCTGAATTGGGAATGAATTGGCGACTCAGCGTCGGCACCCACTCCCGTAGGACGCAATCGAAGGTGATGGGCCAATGACGTCCACTGGGCTGGGGCCCAGCTACGGCCTTTTTATTCATTCGGTGCGAAAATTGGTACCAGTATGTATGATACCGGTCACGATTTTAACAGCGGTATGAAATCTTTTCAGCCATTGGATGAACGAAAATAAAGGGCTAATAATTATTTGAGGGTACCACAAAACAACTCACTCGAAAAAATCCTTTTTTTCCACCGCCATGTTCTTCGGCGTTCCTCCGCCGTTCATCCTCTTCCAGCACCATTCCAATTTGCCGTCGCGAACAAGAGCAATTTGGCCGCTCCATCTCTGCTGCTCGACCGTCGACGTCGTCCCGTTCCCTACGCAGTCGGCCCAGGACTCCGTCCTCGACCCACGAGTATGCGCCCAACTGCGACAACAGTCAACACGGCGAGCCGGAGATTGGCGCCGGCATCGGTCTACAGCGAGAGGAGGGTGGCACGCGTCGTGCCGAGCGGGGTGAAGCTGCTGCATACCCGGAACACGGGTGACCGAGGTGCTGCGGCGGCGGGGTGGTACTGCAGTCCTGGCGTGGGGGCGACGGAGGTGAGGGATTTGAGGCGACAATATCATGGCGAGCCCTTCCACGTCGGGATCAAAGATCTCCAGGCCAAGCTGCCCAAACTCTCCTCCGAGCCCTCTCGGCCACGAGCTCCCCCTTGCCGAGCTCCTTCTTGTCTGGCAGCCATGGAGGACGCCACCGCGTGCATCGGAGCCGCCCACGGCCACAGGCAAGCAGCCGCCACACGTGAGCGGCGAGGGCCTCGAGCTGCGTGGCGCTGCGGCCGATGTGCTGGCCGCGGAGGCGGTCGACGTCGGCGGCCTCGACTACGTATTTCCGGCGCACGAGGGCATCAACGAGGAGCGCGTCGAGGAGACTGCACGGGTCGTACCGCAGGAACTCGGAGTCCAGCGACAGGGGCCATATCAGCTACTCAATCTCGCTTCCTCCTTTTCTCTTTCACGACTTCGCACAACATTCTTTTGTCCACGAGGATATAGGTGTAACCAAGACGACAACAGGAGGTGCGACGGCACAATAGGAGCCTGGGAGGAATGCATTTGTGATTCAAGAGCACAAACGAGCGATGTTCAGTGGCCATGGGCTCATCTCGGCATAGTGCTGAGGTTTCAACTGGAGCAAACATTGCGGTCATTGATATCAATGACCATTTGGGAGATTCACACCGGCGGAAGTCCCAGGTTATTTGACCATGCAACTTAAAAATTTCTGTTAGTTTTGTATGTTCGTGAACGTCTGTGCTTCACATTTCCCCCAGATTTGGTCATGGTAGTATGGTACATGCTCTGCTGCTGAGCTTTGCTGTTCTTTTTCAGATTTTTCTATGCTGGTGGTGCTAGCGGGAGAGAGAATCACCATACTGACAAGAATATAAATTTTCCTAAGGTATGGTGAATTGGTGATGCATCGCTGTGAGAGGGTGAGAGATATCCTCCTGCGCTCTGATGGTATGTTTGTTTTTGTTTGAACTGAAGATTCGTTAATTCTTTAGGCTTTCTGTGATCCTTCTTTGTGTTCAGGATTTGGTTTTTGGGTTTGTATTGATTATAAATTGGTGGATGCTTGTAGGGCTGAGCTGGTGGTTCTGCAGAATTAATCAAAAGGAGAGAACATTGGCCTGATTATCAAGAACTTGCATAATTTTGTTACCATCAATCTCATCGTCGCTTAAGTGAGGCTGTCTCCTCTATGTCTAGCGTCACTCTATGTCCAGTATCATCTCTCCTAGCTGATTTAATTCTTTGTGAGGAATGGAGCTGACAGAACCTAGGTAGCAAGAACTAAACATTAAATACTATTCTGTTTGCTACCTTTATCTGCATAACTTTTTTTTCTCGCTGAATCTGAGCTGACAGAACCTAGGTAGCAAGGACTAAAGATTTCACAATCTTGGTGCTCATGGCCATCAGGATGGAGATCTGGAACCACTACAGGGTGCTATGGTGTCATTTTTGGAGGTTCGTGGTTGAGTCTCATGAAACCAGTTCGGCCGACGGTGAAGGTGTGGCGCAGGTCCAGATGTGGCACGGGATGGACACAACGTTCTTTCGATGGGGCTGGCCGTAGAGGCGGCACGCAGACCTCCTTACCACTTTTCCCATCTGACCAGATACATTCTTCATAAGATGCTTATAGTTGGATGTCTGATCAACAATATACACCAAACAAATTCTGCAGATTAAAAGCTATATTTAGGTGCAGCCGTTCATTTTGAATACTATTTCTTTTCTTCTCAGCATACATGTATAGGTGTATAGAAAATAAAACTCATGTGTGCGCTCTATTTTAGTTTATCTTTCCATCCATTTTCACCGAGCTGAATGGCTCCAATAAATATTGTGCATACGTATATTCTGTTAAGGAATCTTATAAATAAATATATAGTGAAAACATTTAGAATTTTCAAAAATTCTTTTCGTTTATGGTAAATTGGTCTGCTAATTTACTAGGTCGTCTGTGTTGCCATGAAGTAACAGATCTTTTGTCGTTTCTTTTGATCGATTCCAGTTCTTCGCTTCTATGAGAATAGAGGTTATCGAGCCCTTTGAATGGTGATGTCTTCCAAGGAGATCAATGCTTAGTGTCAAAACGATGTGGGTGTTGCATTTTCATGGCTCTGCCTGGTAGGGGTCCGTTAGCAAGCATGTGTCCATCAAGAAGGCAGGGCTCCTGCCGTTCAGGGTCAAAAGAACATTCACATTGTCGTCGTGGTCGTGTCATAGGCAAGTCGAGCATCTTCCATGCTTTCTTTCCAACATCTATGGGATTTTATATTTATATTAGCTTAATTGGTAAGACAAGATATACAAACTTTGCTACCTAACATAGTTTAATTGATATTAAGCTGAAGGATGGATAATTGCTTCCTTGTGTGGGGAAGCACCTGACAAGTCTCACATTTATGTATATTATTTTTTGCAAAGAGTTTTTCCTCTGGGTTACAATTGTGTATTTGAGTAGTTCAGTAGCTTACAAATCTCCCTGGACTATACTTGTTTTTGCAAATAAATAATATATAACTATTACAAGCCCTTTGGATAGTGGGTTTTTCCTCTTGGTTCAGGAAGCATGAAGAGGAAAAACACTGCTATGGATCTGCGAAGTGTAGTGATCTATCTGCACAGTTGTTCTTTTTCTCATCAACTCTTTATTCTACATCAATATGAAGCACGCTTTTATGTTCCCTTGCATGTTAGACATTAAGAAGATGCCAACTTAACTTAATAGTTCAATGGAAGTAAGTTTTCTAATTCAGTTGTGTTAGCTCCCCTATAGCATACTGTTGTGTTAGCTCCCCTGTGGCATACTGTCGATCTGCCATTTTGCCGACCTTGGAGAATAATGCGTATGTAGTTAGTGTCGCTCTGCCATTCTGATAAGTTGGAGCTTCCTAAAGAATGAAAATACTAAATATTCTCCTGCAGCCTGACCTCGTTTCTGTGCTTGATGTCGTTGAAGAGACCTATTTTCTATGCTTGCTGTAGTTAAGGCTCTCTGTTGTCGAGGACAACAGACTGAGGAGAAATGCAAGCAATGTGGAGATCAAGGAACAAAAGGTGTTGAGTAGCATAGCTTGAATTCAGTATTTCTGTAGAGTTCTAAGATAGAGGCTGGGTTTGGAGTACTGCCAAGCACACTATGGTGTATATGATCTCTGATATCCTTTTGGTGAATTTTTAGTGCATGTTGTCTGGTATAACATATAACATAAACCAGTGCATGGGACAGTTATATATTATTTTTTGCAGCTTACCGCATGGAGTTACAGAAATTTCTGTGATAAATGGGATATACTTGAATATATGTAATACTCTTCTCTTTTATATGTAACTGGGACGTTCCAGGTTGTTGGGATGATTACTCCTAGGGCATAGCACTTACTAGGAAAACAAGCTGGCTTGAAGTTTGGACTCACATTTAGTCAAAACAGAGAATTTACTTGGATACTTTCTTGATAATCTACAAGGAAATTTGCATCTGACTAGCTTTTTGGAAAGAAAAAAAGATTTGCTATCAGTAAATATATTACACGTCATCCCGTTTTCTCTATTTCAATATAGCACATATCTCTTTGGGAAATATTACACGCCCATGTTTTGATTTACATCCTCAAATAAGTATGTGAGTAAAATTATCTTAGTAGTTGCATGTTCTATGGGAAACGGCTGATCAAATATATTTTTTTCCTCATCGTATATTACATGGTTTAGACTAGCCCTCAAAATTATCTTAGTAAAGTATTGGCACAAGTCGGAACGATGAGTATGACTTTGGTCCTTTGGTTGCATGTTTCTTATTGGAAATTTTCCTTTTTAATAGTGCTTCTGATGTACATTATCACAAATTCAGAAAAGAAGAGCTTAGCTTGCAAAATATTTATTGTTCTGTCTGGATCTTGGTTATCTTTTTCCGTCTCCTTGATGTTGAAGAGTGCCTCCATTTCCTTTTCTCTGTACCGCTTAATGATTTTTCGATGTTGTATGAACATTAGTTTTGGCTCTCCGTTTGTAGTTTAGTGAAGTAGATTGGAGGGCCCATGCTATAAATGGTAGCTATATTCCTTTTGTTTTATGCAACTAGATAAATGGTTTCAGTTGAACTTTTGAACTCAGGGTAATTTAGAGGTTTGCTTACAGGGAAGGCATTCAACAGACTTTTACTAAACGAAGGATAAATTATTATGTTAGTATGAGTGAAATCGATAATTCCATGTTCTGTTTCGCTCTAGAAGTGCCACATTTTATTCCGCAAAAGGAAGCCATTGGTCCAAAAGAGGTCAGGTTTTGATTTTATCTGAATTTATGCTCTCTTTGTAATCCCGATTTCCTTTCTACTTAGCAACTCATTGTGCGCCCATGGTTTGATGAAGTTATAAGTTGACATTTGGAAATACACTGTAAGAAGATGGAAAGTACTCTGTGGAAAGTTGCCAAGGATATTCTGATACACGTGTTAGGCACTCATGATGTGTACTCATGTGGTTTATTATGTCCTAAAAAACTACTCCCTTGGTCCAAAAAAGGTGTCATATAATTGTTAAAATTTGGATATCTAGACGCTATTTAGTGCATATATACATATAAATTTAGACAAATCTTTGACAAACTTTTTGGGATGGAAGGAGTACATGAAACGACATGTGCTCATGAAAAGATTCAGTGTCGTTGTATCGTTATTAGTACTTTTGGTGGAAAAGAAATGTACAAACGGCACACCAGTTCGTACTTATTGTGATTCATTTGCTCAAGTTCGCTCTCTACATAGGTTCTGTTTGTATGCCTTTTTTAATATTGGAGAAGCGCAGTTTGAATGGTTGTCGCTTCCTAATTAGGTCTTTCGCTAGCGCTGGCCACAACGGTGCTCTTTAATTTGCCAGCGATAGTGGAACCATCGGTTGGTGGAGAACAGATGCAGCGGTGGGCCAGTGAATTTGTGGCGTGTGTTTGCGTCGTGTTGCCTCGCGCATTTTGCCGCGGATGAAATCGTGTCTTCTCGTTACGCTTGGCTAGGTCTATCCAGTTTAAAAGTGTAAT
The DNA here is from genome assembly GCA_007115705.1 of Dactylis glomerata. Classification (NCBI taxonomy): domain Eukaryota; kingdom Viridiplantae; phylum Streptophyta; class Magnoliopsida; order Poales; family Poaceae; genus Dactylis; species Dactylis glomerata. The sequence goes on from QXEO01000237.1 coordinate 1,465,719, forward strand.
CTCTATGTACGTACCATTATCTAACGTTGCAACGATCGAGCTACAACACAGGTTGCAATGATCAAACTACAGCATGAGCGCGGCGTGCGCCGCGCCAGCCCTTGCTAGTTGTTCCATAAAGAAAACAGACGAGTAGTGCTAGAAAAGACTTGGCAATTTAGTTGCATAGTGAGTTTGAGTCCCTTTCCTCGTATCGCCTACAATATGTGAATATGGTGGTCATCTTGGATTTCTTTCTTTAAGACAGGATGATGGACTTAATTGCGTGAAGGGGTCATTTGTTATCTTCTATCGTTAGTTCGCGGGGCTTCGTCATCCTGTGGTAGTGCTTCTTAACTTCGTGATCAAAGTGCTCATTCAGGGCAAGTTAATGTACCAAAAAAGGTTATTTAAAAGTTTTAAAAAATTGTAAATGTAGAAATGTTGTGTTCTATCAACATGTAAAAAATCTATTCCAAATACCTTATTTTTTGGCCATGCAAAAAATGAAAAAAAAAGAATTTTTTTGTGGTTTTCGAATTATGCACCTTTCACATTTTTAGAAGTCAAACTTTATTAATTTTTGCGTAGCCAAGATTATAACATATTTTGAGTTTATTAATTTTGTGTTGGTAGCACATATGATATTTCTTTCAAAAAAGTTAAGTCTTTGAAATGCCGTTTTAATTTTTTTAGGAAAACAACTATCTTAAGTTTGGGCTACAACTCTTGGTTTCCGCATACATTGCCGCTTCAATACATGCATGTTTAGTAGGCTAGGCTTCCGCATACAACCTCGTCCCATTGATATCATAGTGACCTTACCTCACCCATCACAAGTATCACCCATCATAATTATCACCCATCACAAATATCACCATGTCGTTGTTCACGAAGACGGACACCACCATGACACCGCATGTCCACGCCGGCAAGCCACGACTGCACCATCACAAGCATCATCATATTGGCGTTCACGAAGCGGGACACCACCATGCGTCGCCGTTCATGCTGGCAAATCATGACGGCAAAGTGATAGGTTTAGCACATAGCAAAATGAACTCACACATGTGCACTAGTTACAGTATAGTAGGGAGTCATTTATCTATCTGTCTATGTTTATCGAAGAAAAAGAACTTACAACGCAAGAGTTGTGCCGAATGGTGAGGTGAACCTACTCTTCAGAGGAGATTTCAAACGGTTGAGCGTGTGCGATAAATTTGATGAAATTCGCTTAAAACTGAAAACTCAAAATTTACAATTTATGGCTTACGAAACTTGAAACCAATTGTCGGAATGGATTCATATCACCGACCCGTATATTTTCATATACAAGTTATTTGATTCAGCGCACGGTTACATTGATTATAAGAGCAGGTGAGACTTTGAGAACACATTACCCTAGACCCAACCGAACTGATGACACATAGTATACCAACGAGTTGTTTATCTATCTATGTACATCTACCAAAATGGAAAAAATTAATACAAGAACGGTGCATAATGGTGAGGTGAACCTACTTCTCTAAGAAAATATCAAACGATTGAGTCATGTGCGATGAATTTGGCTAAATTTGATCAAAACTCAAAATTTATGATTTACGGCTGACGAAACTCTAAACCAATTGTCCAAATGGATTCATATCATCGACACGCATCTTTTTCATGTGCAGCTTATTTTGATTTGAAGCATTGTTGTATTGATTTCAATGGTAGTAGATGAAGCATTTATTTAAAAGAGAGAGTGAGCATAACCAGCCCCACATGACTAGCCAGCCCGCCTCCACGAAAACTGTTAGAATTTAATTAGTCTTTAATTAAAAGGGTTAATCCCTGCTTGTAACTGCTACATGGATAGCCACTCGTTTAGGGAACCGTCATTAGCCGGTTATTCCCTGGAGCGACGCCTCCAGAAACCGACCTACTCACGACACTTCCCCCCCTATATATATGTAACAACTTCATCAATCAATACAGAGATTTCATTCCAATCATTTGTCTCTCGCTTTCTCTCTTCTCACTTTAACACGTTATCAGCACGCTCTGCCGAGAGCGAACTCCGGCGATCGCCGGAACGAGAAGAATAAGAGTGAAATCCACAGGCAAAAAGGTAAGGAAGAAGACCATGCCTCGTGGACTTCGATCGCTATACCTTCAACTGCTTCGGGAAGATGGCCGTCGCCGTCTCACCCGCCACGGCTTCCATGGTGCCGGCGGCCGTCGTCGCCTTTACCGCACACTGCGTGACCTCCACCGGTTCATCGGTCGCCGCCACGGCGAAGGAAGTCGTCGGGGCTACCGCGGCCCTCGCCGCCACCAGCAGGTCGCGCCGGCGGTTCCCAACCAGCTCCGCGCTGGTCCGGCCGCACCATTGCTCGAGGCCGACGAGAACGTCGACCCGGCACTCGCGGCGCCGCCGCCGCCATTCTGGTGCTCAATGCACGGGTGGGTAATTTGCCCGCTGCACGAGTACGGCCCCGTCGCATCACCTCCAGAGGACGCCTCGCTACCGTCCTCGACGATTTACACCGTCGGCCTGGGCGCCCGCAGGGAGTCGCCAACCTCCGTCTTCGAGCTTGGAGGCGCGTCCAACGCGGCAGCATCCGAGGCCGACGAAATAACGCCGAGGGCACCGTCCCCGACTCCCGTGGTCGTCGCTCCGACGTGGCTGCCGTCCCCGACCCCCGCGACTCCTCCGCCTTCACCACGCGAAGAAGCTCGCCGTCGCGTGGCGGCTTTTGGCCTGCCTCTGTCCAGCCCGGCGTCCGCCTCTCCATCAGGCAGCCGCGAGCGTCGCTCGGGGACATGGAGGCCGGCTGCGCTCGACCCCCCGAACAGCCGCACAAACGGCGTTGCGTCCGGCGCCAGGCTCCGCGGTGACTCCTCCGGCCGCCGGTGAAGGCTGCAGATGCGGCTCGCTGGGACGCTTGGGTGGAGTTTGTAGTCTCGTGGTGTCGAGTCCTCACTGCCATGGACGGGAGAGAGAGTTGATTTGGGGATAAGGCAATGAAAAATATCTGCTGACTCCTTCCTTATCTTCTCGTATTGCCTAGAAGTGTCTATGGACCGCTCAATGCGTTTGCCCACGTGACCTGGCTAACTAGAATACGTTATGTAATTCAGTTTTAGCTTAACAGTAAATCTAGCAGTAGTTTCAACTCTGTTTTAGATTCTGTAAATTGCAGCTAATTAGGTTCTGTAATTTATTTCAGTAAGAGTACTACGTATTCCTGAAAAATATGTGTGATGTAATATATTTCCATGTGTGCACATGTTGAGATTAATTATGTCCATTATTTGCAATTGAAATTTTAAAATTCTTGCAAATAAATCGATTCATCTTAATTGAGCTATTTTTGGTTCAATACTAGCAAGAATTGATATGCAAAATTAAATGTCAATTTACCATCAATTAAGTCCAAAAATGCCTTAAAAAGCACGAAAATTGACTTAATTCGAACTAAATTGACATGCAAAAAAAAAGTGACTACTTCAAATTTATATATGGGATCACAAGGTAATGTGGCATCTACTGCATAATGTGCAGATTATCTACAATATTGTGAGGTCTACATTTTGTCAAAATTGACATAATGACTACCTTCAATGTGCTCTCCCATATATTTAAATCAAATCATAACATAAGGTACTAAGAAAAAAAAGCATCTACTGACTTAGGTCAGACTATGCTTCTTGGTACTGAGAGATGTACTCCATAAAAATGGTGATTATCTACAATGTGTTATGATAGATGATTTGAGGCCTACACTAAAACCCAAGTATTCACTTGAGTTTACAAGATTTTGCAAATTTTATTACAACACAACCAAGATGAATTTAATTTACATACACGTAGATTAATCAAATCTCTGGTTCTCGTTCATGTAGGACGACATGGCCACAAAAGATTTTGAAGAGCTTGCGCTCGACGGACATAACTATCCTACATGGGCAATGGATGTTAAGATTAGTCTTTCATCCCGTGGCATTGCAGGTGCACTCATACCACCTGAGAATCCTCCTCAGGAGGGAGATGCACAAGTAACTGAGCAACAGAAATATACTGCTTTATCCCTTATAAGGCAACATATTCATCCAGATTTGAAATCTGAATATTTGATGGAGGAATCTCCAAGCAATATGTGGCAATCACTTAAAACAAGATATGAACAGCAAAAGGCCGTCATACTGCCTGAAGCTAGTCATGAATGGACCCATTTAAGACTCCAGGATTTCAAATCCGTTGGAGCTTATAACCATGAAGTCCATAAGATTTGTTCTAAATTGCGGTTTTGTGAGAAGGAACCTTCAGAACTGGAGAAGATAGAAAAGACTCTATCAACTATGCTCCCCGCTGACAGGATCCTACAGCAACAGTATCGTGCCAGAAATTACCAAGTTTATTCTGAACTTATACATGTACTCCTCCAGGCTGAGAAACATGATGAACTTCTTTTAAAGAATAGTCATCAACGCCCGGTTGGGGCTGCACCTCTCCCTGAAGTACATGCAAATTTTCAGAAAAACAATAAGTTCAATGGCTCATTTAAAGGCCAAACCAAGAACTTCAAGGGTAAATTCAACCGCAACCGCAACAAGAAGAACAAGCCACACAATTCAGATAAGGGGAAGGGCAAAGCAAAGAACAAGTTCGATAAGACAATTCTTTGCCAGAAATGTGGATGCTACAAGCATGTCACTAAGAAATGCCGCACCCCAAGACATCTGGTAAACCTCTACCTGCAATCCATGGGACGTAACGGACATGCCCAAGGAGCAAGATATGAAGCTCACTTCAATCTTCAACCTGATAATAACATGGAAGCGGGATGTTCGCAAGATGTTCAAGGAACACCAAGCAACACCAAAGAATTCCATCTACCATAGGACTCCATGGACAAGGAGAATATGATGATAGAATACGCCTCAAACGACGTGTTCGGAGACTTTGACTAGTCAATCAACTCCATTCGATAATAAATTTATCTACATTCATCGAATTGTTGTAATAAAATAATAATATTATGTAAAGTACAATATGTATTGTATCAAACATATTATTATTGTTATTGGTGTCATCACCCTATATTGTAAAGCACAATATGTATTGTATCAGCACTTTGATATTAAGATAGTTGTATGTATTCTATATATCCAATACAAGTCTTTTCATCACTGAAAATTCTACATTTTAATATATAGATTTCTACGGGAGTCAATCCAAATGGAGGAGGAAATGTGCCTTGTGGACAGTGGTACCACAAACTCTATACTTAGGGAAATAAAATATTTTCAAACTCTCAAAAAGTTAAATGGAAATATTTTAACAATCGCTGGACGCGATGCGGTAATTGTTGGCACAGGACGTGCAATATTTACCCTCCCTATGGGTACGCAAATTATAATTGAGGATGCTTTATTGTATCCTGATTCAACTCGTACCCTCATTGGTTACAAAGATATCCGCAAAAATGGATTTCATATTGAAACCCATGAGGACAACAAAGAGGAATATCTCCTCTTTATCAAAGATAACGGATATGGCAAACAAATATTTGAGAAAATTCCTTCTTTATCATCAGGATTGTACTACACATACATCAAACCCGTAGCACACGTTGTATACAAGGTAATTTTTCAAAATGTCAATGCATTTCAAACTTGGCATGATCGCCTAGGTCATCCTGGTATCGGGATGATGAGAAAAATTATCTGCAATTCCAATGGTCATGACTTAAATGAAGCTAAATTCCCACAATCTTCGGATTTCATGTGCACTGCATGTGCTACTGGGAAACTCATTTTAAGACCTTCTCATCTTAAAATCCAAGCGGAACCACTCCAATTCCTTGAAAGAATTCAAGGTGATATTTGTGGTCCTATCCAACCATTGTCTGGACCTTTTAGGTATTTCATGGTTCTTATAGATGCATCTACACGATGGTCCCATGTGTGTCTATTATCCACACGAAACCATGCATTTGCCAAAATAATGAGACAAGTTATTAAATTACAAGCTCATTATCCTGAGAATCGAATTAAATCAATTCGAATGGACAACGCTGCTGAATTTTCTTCACGAGCTTTCAATGATTATTGCATGGCACTAGGAATTGAAGTTCAGCACTCGGTCCCATATGTCCACACTCAAAATGGTTTGGCCGAATCTCTAATAAAGAGAATTAAGCTCATAGCACGACCTTTGCTAATGAATTGCAACTTACCAACTTCATGTTGGGGTCATGCAGTTTTGCATGCTGCTGACTTAATTCAATTGCGACCAACTGCATATCACAGCACTTCCCCTCTACAATTAGTACGTGGAAATCTACCTAATATTTCCCATCTGCGTAAATTTGGATGCGCCACATATGTGCCAATCTCACCACCGCAGCGTACATCCATGGGCCCACACAGGAAACTGGGGATCTATGTGGGGTACAAATCACCGTCAATAATCAAGTACCTTGAACCCCTCACAGGGGATCTATTCACAGCCCGTCACGCTGATTGCATCTTTAATGAGGATCATTTCCCGGCATTAGGGGGAGATATCAAGTACCAAAAAGAATGCTCGGAAATCGATTGGAATGCCCATGGCATTTCCTCCTCTGACCCACGTACTCAAGAAACTGAACTTCAAGTTCGGAAGATAATTAATTTGCAACATATAGCAAATAATCTGCCAGATTCATTTACTGACTATAAAGGTGTCACTAAATCCTACAATCCTGCAATAAATGCGCCTGAAAGAGTGGAGGTACCAACAAAAACCACTCAACCTCCTATTCAAAATAAGAGGGGGAGAAGTACGGCCATAAAACAGGATTCAGCTCCTCGCAAGCAACAAAGGAAACAAGGGAAGAAACCCTCTGAACAAGTAAATATAAAACAGGATTCAGCTCCTCGCAAGCAACAAAGGAAACAGAGGAAGAAACCCTCTGAAGCAGTAAATGTAAATCAACCTAGCGTTGATAATCTAGTGGAAGGACAACCTCCACAACCCAGCTCAGTTGTGCACTCAATGACTGGGACATCGGAAAACCCAGACTCAACCGTATTGGGAAATCATGACGAGTCAACAAGGGTAAATGAAATTTCCACAAACTATATAGACTCTGGAGAATCTTACAACCGTAAGTCTACAATTGTCGACATAAATTTCTCTACTACAATTGCAAACAACCTTCTAAATGATCATGATCCAAAGACCATGGCAGAGTGTGAGAAACGCTCCGACTGGCCTAAATGGAAGGATGCAATCCAAGTAGAATTAGCCTCGCTCAATAAACGAAAGGTATTCACTGAAGCAATACCTACACCTCCCAAAGTTTTCCCCGTGGGATTTAAATGGGTTTTCGTTCGTAAGCGAAACGAAAACAATGAGGTGGTGAGATATAAAGCAAGGCTTGTAGCCCAAGGTTTCACGCAGAGACCAGGCATTGATTTCAATGAAACTTATTCTCCAGTAATGAGTGGTATTACATTCCGATACCTCATATCTATGGCAGTACAAAATCGTCTATCTATGCAGTTGATGGACGTAGTGACCGCTTACCTTTACGGCTCACTTGATTCGGACATCTATATGAAGGTTCCTGATGGAATCCCAATTCCGAATCCAAACGCAAAACGCAACGTATATTGTGTAAAACTAAATAAGTCTTTATATGGCTTAAAACAGTCGGGACGCATGTGGTACAACCGACTTAGTGAGTTCCTATTGAAAAAAGGATACTCCAACAATGATGATTGTCCATGTGTCTTTATCAAAAAGTCTGAAACAGGATTTTGCATTATTTCAGTGTATGTTGATGACCTTAATATCATTGGCAACACACAAGATATTGATGAAGCACGCAATCACCTAAAGACGGAATTTGAGATGAAGGATTTGGGTAAAACCAAATATTGCTTAGGATTACAACTTGAGCACCTTCCCTCAGGTATTTTGGTTCATCAAACCGCCTATATCCAGAAAATATTGGAGAAATTCAATATGGACAAATCCTATCCATCCAAAACTCCCATGGTTGTTCGATCTCTAGACGTAGAGAAAGATCAATTCAGACCAAGGGATAATGGAGAAGAGATACTGGGATCCGAAGTTCCATATCTCAGTGCTATTAGAGCGCTTATGTATCTTGCAAATTGCACCAGGCCTGATATTGCATTTGCAGTAAATTTACTAGCTAGACATAGCGCAGCTCCTACTAAACGACATTGGACGGGAGCTAAGAATATCTTTCGATATCTCCAAGGCACAAAGGATCTTGGCCTATTCTTTCAATTTCAGAGAAATCTGGACATTGATATGATTGGGTATACCGATGCTGGCTACTTATCAGACCCCCATAATGCCAGATCGCAAACTGGTTTTGTGTTCCTACATGGTGGGACAGCCATCTCATGGAAGTCTTCTAAACAGACCCTAGTGGCTACATCCACCAATCATTCTGAAATAATCGCATTATATGAGGCATCACGTGAATGTGTATGGCTTCGCAGAATGATAAACCACATACAACAATCATGTGGAAAAGGTTCTATCGAATCTCCAACCATTATCTATGAAGATAATGCTGCCTGTGTTGCTCAAATGCAAATGGGTTACATAAAGAGCAATATCACTAAACATATTGCACCCAAATTGTTTTATCCCCATGAACTACAGAAAAGTGGAGATATAAACATTTTGCAAGTCAAATCATGCGATAATCTCGCTGATCTATTCACAAAGTCACTACCAACTTCAACATTTGAAAAGTATGTTCATGGAATTGGTATGAGACGACTTCGAGATTTGAAAGGATCAGGGGGAGTATCCCTCTGAACCATAACCTATTCAAACATTATATTACACTCTTTTTCCCTTTATGAGTTTACTCTCATGGTTCTCATCAAGGTTTTTAATGAGGTAATATCAACATAAGAATATATGTCATACCTCCTATTTTCCCCACCGGGGTTTTTAACGGATGTATACAAGACATATTAATTGTTATCTAAACTTACCAATGAGTTTTATCCTTTTAAGGTTTTCTCATATAAGTTATCAAAGAGATAATAATCATTATATGTTGTACTATTTTCTCCTTATTTTCCCACTGGGTTTTAAAGGAGTTTTGGGCAACATATCAAATCCTAGTGTCCTCATATTTTTCCCACAGGGTTTTTGGAGGAGACTATTTCAAGATGATGAAGATTCACAAGGACAAGCATAGATTAGGGAGAGTGTTATAATTTAATTAGTCTTTAATTAAAAGGGTTAATCCCTGCTTGTAACTGCTACATGGATAGCCACTCGTTTAGGGAACCGTCATTAGCCGGTTATTCCCTGGAGCGACGCCTCCAGAAACCGACCTACTCACGACACTTCCCCCCCTATATATATGTAACAACTTCATCAATCAATACAGAGATTTCATTCCAATCATTTGTCTCTCGCTTTCTCTCTTCTCACTTTAACAAAAACGACCGATTTGGCTTTTTCTCCCAGACGAGGTCCAACACTGCTTCAGGAACCGTATCATGCGACAACAAAAAGAAATCAAAAAAATGTGACAACACTGCTTTATTTATTTATTTTGGGCAAGCAATAATATAAGTAACTTGGAGTCTATTTTTTGCGTGTTGGTAGCACAATCCATTATCTACATACGATATTTCTTTCCAAAAATTTAAGACCTTGAAACGCCGTTTCGGAATTTTTTCAGTAAAACAGCTATGATTAGCATGATCCATTATCTACACCTGTGGTTTCCGCCTACATTGCCGTCTCAACACATGAACCCCATTTTTCCAACGCACGGCCCCATTTCTTCCCCAGCTGAAGATCTCGAAATCTCCCTGACAACAACAGCTATACGCTACTGCTACCAGCCACACCTCAAGTCCTCGACCATTATTATGCATCCATAGTTAATCACGCACATGACTCACGAGGCGGAGGCCCGACGGTGACGCCGCGCCCGACCCCAACCACCGTCATCTCATCCGAAACCGAGAACGATGGTCCAGCGAGGCAAGCAAGGTATCCCATGGCCGATCTCCCTCTGTCAGGACCCAGCAGACAGCCGCATCGAAACGAACTCCGTCCAACTCAGATCGGCCTCGCATCTCGCTCGCCCCCCAAGTCCACACCCACGCGCTCGTCCCGTCCCAATCCGCTCCGTGTTTATTGCTCCCCACGCCTCGATCTCGTGTCGTTCTCGCGCTCCCATTGGCCTCCCCTCTGGGTTTTTTACTCTGTTTCGCTCTGCCCTTTTCCCCTTTGCCTGCTTTGCTTCTACTACTTCGCACTCGTCCTCCTCTCCTCCCTTTCCTCGCCCCTTCCTCCGCTTCGGATTCCTCCCATCCGGTCCCGTTCCCATCCCACCTCTCGCTCTCTCCGAACGCACCAACCCAAAACCCTAGCGCTCTCCCGCCCATGGAGTCCCCCGCGCGCCCCGCCGCCGCGTCCGTCTCCGGCGCCTTCGCCCTCCCGCCCGACGCCCGCTGCTCCTTCGACCAGACCCGCCGCCGCCCAGAGGTACGCCCTCTCCTCCGCCTCGATCCCCCCACTACTACTCGACGTCTCTCTCGATCTCGACCCGTCCCGTCGGTCCTGACACGGAGATTGCGCAGGATTTGCAGGACAAGCGGCTGGTGCGGACGTTCGTCAACGTGTACGGCCAGCACCCGCAGCACCCGCAGCAGGAGCCCTGCTACCCGAAGGAGGCGGTCATGGCGGCCGTGGAGGAGTGCATGAGGAAGCAGGCCGAGGGGCTGCTGCACTCGCTCGAGGGCATCGGCGGCAGGCTCTCGCAGCTCGAGCTCTACTGCTACAAGCTCGAGCGGTCCATCGGGGAGCTGCGCAGCGACGTCATGGACTACCACAGCGAGGGCACCGTCAACTTCAGATGCCTCGACAAGAACATCAGACAGGTACGTACGTGCTCCGTTTCCCCTTCAGAATTAGATCTCTGCACGTGCACGCTCGCCCATTTATATTTGCTTGCTCTCGAGTATCAAATCAGTTGAGGAACTATTCACATTCAGCTTCTGGTCGGTGGTAAACACTAACAGCAATATTTTACGTTTGTTCTGTGTGATGCTTAAGGAATTACAGCGCAACATTTTCACGACCTGCTGTTTTTAACTACGTACGGTGGAGTCTGACTTACTGTTCTCATGAGAATCACATCATTTTTTGGCACAATAAGAACAATGCGTCCTGACTGAACGCGTTTTTTGGTCAACAGGTTCAAAAAGCCGTACAGATGCTCCAGGACAAGCACGAGCCTGCCGCCGACATGGCGCAGCAGCTGGCCAAACTTCAGATAGCGCACGAGTTCCCCGCCAGAGCAAACGAAGCCGCTCCTCTGTCAATGCTTCCAGCAAGGGAAAACGTCAGCGATCACGGCGCACAATTCGTGAATCCTGAGGTTTCCTTCGTGCCAATCCACCAGGTCAACGCTGCGCAATCTCCCGCTATGCCCACCCAAAGTGGTGGCGGTGGTTATATTCTGCAGCAGCTGGTGCCCGTCTCTTTGAGCGCGCAGCACGACCAGCAGCACGCTGTGTACTATATGCAGAGCCAGAATCATGTCAAGTGCGCAGACAACAAACCTTCTGAGTCCTTCATTCAGGTTATGCAGCAGCAGCATGTCCAGATTCCTGAAGCAATGGTTGCGGCTGAGCAACCTCAGCAATCTAGTCAGACAACAGAAATGTGTCCTCCACTGCAGCATCATATGCTACAGGTACCTGCTCAGCTTCATGAGTCACAGGCATGGCGATCACAGCCCCCTGCCTCGCAACAGCAGCAGTACAGTGTTCAGCAAGTTCAACAACAGATTGTTCAACAGAAAACGTCTTCTCCTCATGCCCAAAGCACTCCTCAAGTCGCACTCATGTATCCTCCATACTCTTCTCAGAAGCCTGCCAGTGCTACCACCGAGCCACTTCAGAGAAGTTTGGTCGTGCAGTCTCCATACTCTTCTCCTCAGCAGAAGCATCATGAAGTCATGCCTTCGTTTTATGGCCAAGGCAACACAATTTTGCTTCCGGCCACAGAGCGTAATATCCAGCATCAACAGCCACAGCAGCTGCAGCCACACAGCCAGACCGCAGAGCATAATATCCAGCATCAACAGCCACAGCAACTGCAGCCACACAGCCAGACCGCAGAGCATAATATCCAGCGTCAACAGCCACAGCAACTGCAGCCACACAGCCAGGGCTCATACCCACCTCAACCAAGCAAGCCCACTCATTGCAGCGTTGCTTCATATGCTGTTCAAGGCAGTGGCCGAGCCTACAACGCCACATATAAGAATTCTTCTGAGTGCCCTGCAACTGTTGTTGCTGTTCTGCCTCAGCATCCGGCAACTGCTTCTATGGCGTTTCACCATTTGGGCTCACAAGTCATGCATACCAATCCATATGGAAGTATGTTTGAAACGGCTAGCGTAGTAGGGTATCCACAGGATGTGGCTGGGAATATGACTCTCCCAGTGGTGACTGCAGCCCTCCAACCTATGGACTCTAATGGCATGGTTAATAAGCTCAATGCTGGTAGTAATGTTACATCCCCTCGAGACTGGTCCGCATAGTGCAGAATGGCCAGTTACAGTGGGTACTACATTACTCCCACAACTTATTTCCATGACTATAACTGGAAGCTATCTGCTCTCACTCTGGTATTTCATCTGCCTTCCTTTTTAATTAGCCAGCAGATTGGTACAGACCCTTCTACTTTTTTTCTGCTGAAGGGTCAATCTGAAATAAGAATGGTAGATTAGGCTAGTGATGATGCTGGCATATGTCCTCACTTTTAATGGACATATCTTGCTTGTAACCGACAGTTGACGAAGAATTTGTGCCTTTGCAATATGAAAATATGACGAGTTTCACATCATCTTATTCGTTGTTCAAATTTTGGTTATGAATCTGCCCTATAATTTATCTATCTGAGTGTTTTATAGTATGCAGTGGAGATGAATGGAGCTGGGATGTAGGAATCTAATCATCTGGAAACGAACTTATCAATAGTTCATTGTTCTCTTAGTAATCAGTTACGGGTCGTTTGGCACCCATCATTTTATTTCATTTGGTAGAAATAAAATGAAATGACATGATGATATCATTTCATTTTGCCAAATCCACAAAAATGACTGGGTACCCATTAGGTATTGAGGTTAGGCTTGAGATGAAAAAACATGGAATTCCAAATGAATTCCATAACCAATTCTGTGGCAGCCACACAAGTAAATGTTAGAATCATAAATGAATTCTTTGATTCCAACTCCAAATAATGGGAGCCAAACATACATTTGACTTGCCGAAGCAGTTTTTATTTAGTCTTTAGAATAATCTTTAGAACAACTAGAATTAGTACACTCACGGGAGTAATTAGGTGCTGCTGTGTAGAAAACAATGGCGGCAATTTTTCTCTTAAAGCAGAGCTGTACAAAAAGTACTCCAAAGGTAATATAAGATGTTAATACTGGGACGGAGGGAGCACTAAACAAACCACTTCTTGCTGATAAGATTGTTCCAGCTTCTACAGTCGTTGAAGAAACATAGTTCTATATATCTAAAGTGGGACATCTTGCGTGATTGTCCTTTTCTTAAATCTAAGCAACCCTTTCGTAAATCCAAACAAACTTTTAATAAATCTAAGCAACCCTTTCATAAATCCAAGCAAACTTTTCGTAAATCTAAACAACCTTTTCGAAGTTGTCCATAACAAAACTATGAGTTGCACACATTGCGTAATTTTCCAAGTTGTCCAGATGTATAACTTAAGTTTGTTCTTAAAATAAAACCATAGCCCCTTTGAATGAGACTCCATCCATGACTGGGCTGTTGGCGCACAATTTTATATGCATCTACACGACATATCAGCATAGATGCAATAAACTTCAGAAGTTTGTTGACCTTATTGCCTATACCTGTAAATGGACACGTCCGTGGGTGTCCACGAGCTGACCGTTCTTGTCCGCCAGATATTAAAGGGATGTCCAGTTCCGTTCATTTGTGCACCTGATTTTAGACGGCGTCCGGCGGACAACTTCCGCTAATACGCTTTCGCTAATACGCATCACCCCGTACGTCGCACCGCTAGACTGCTGGACGCATTGAGTCGAATTTTTTTTCCCTTCTTCTTGTCGCTTGGCCCTTAAGCTTTCTTTCCTCTCTCACATTTCTTCTTTGCTTTCACATTAAATCAGCCAGTTATAGGGAAATACTATTTGCTTACGCTAATTCATCCTCTATAATTACACTTGCTTTGCAAGAAATCTTACCATGACATACCAACTAATCAAAATGCGCCTTTTTGGACATCACCAACCAATGAATATTTGTGATTACAGTATCACAAGTGCACCCAGCACAACGTAAATATACGATTCAACTCCCATTGCATCATAGAAACGTTACAGATGCAATTTTACATTCTTGCAAATCCACTCCTAAATATTACGACTTCTTGAGACCACTACTAAATATTATTACACCACTTGGAACACACTATTCTACGGTTAGCTGAGTCGCAGTTTCGCCGACGCTTGCTGCTCTCCTTCGGTGACACGCTCCTCTACGCCCCGACGGCGCCCCGCTCCCTCCACTGGCCATCCTTAACATCGCTGAAGGCGGTCTGCTCTAGACCAAGATGATCACCATTTGTCAAAAAGGGCTCGATGTCAGCACAACGAAATATAACCGGCGAGTACAAGCCTGAGATACCATCAGACCTGACTTTCAATCAAAATAACCATAAACAAATATTCTCACTGTAGCAACGCATGCCCAAATATATCCAAAGACAGCCTTGAGGCATCTCACCAGTTCTTCAAATATATCCAACCACAGTAACAAGAAGTTTCAGACTTCGGTAACACGTGACACTACTTACTCAAAACAAATAGTAGTATTTAACTGCATTGAGTCATGATCAAGATCACAGTATGTTTTTGCGAGTTCTTTCCAAGTTAACCATGTGGTACACCATATGGATATATCATATTGAACTATAGGTGATAATGCTCAGTTCTATGTTGGACAGAAGTAAATAATAGTAATTGGAGATGGAGATAAGATGAATATCATGCATGGCCTCTTTGGTGCACATAAATATTACAACACATACTGACCATAAAGATTTCAAGCGATGTATATTTGCAACCAAATATCAGAGCACATAAACAATGAGGAATTATTAACAACTAAATACAACAAGTTCCATTGGACGTAGATAGTACTGCATACTTCCATTCAATCACCAGTTCAATGATAAGTGTCAACCTAAAAACGCGAGGATGCCAAACAAAACTTGCTGTAGTCATATTTCTGAAGTTAAATGCTGGTATAGGATAAAGCAACTATCTCTTGCGAGATATCTAATCAGAGTAAAAGGAGAACAGCAAACCTGAAAGAAATTCAGAAGCAGCATGAACTCTGAACTAAGATGATTTAGGTACGCATAAGCTTCCTAGTTCTTTCTTCTCTCTGGTTGTTTCTTGGTGGGCTTTCCATTTTTCTACTGCCCAATCAGTGTGGCACCTTTTTTTCCTGGGTCAACATGGCTACTCACTAATCAGCATATCCAGTAGTCCCCTTAACTCTTGAGAAATTAGTTAGTGCTACTCATTAATCAGCAGCAGCTGGGTGGTCTAAATCTAATTCCAACTGAATAATCAGCACTAGTTTTGCTACTACTACTAATCGGTAGAGCAGTATTGAGTAGATCACTCCACTCGAGACAGTCAACGGAGATCACACACCGGGGAATAAATCCAAGAAAAATAACCACATGAGATCTTACAGGGACGGCGCATAGCTTATCTAGTACCTGCTAATCGAGGCGCTTCCAGTTCTCCCTTGCTCGAGACGAGAGATTGGGGGGCTGCGGATCTATCCAATTAGCAAATCCCCGACAAACTCGCCGGCCGCCGGCTGCTCCCCACGGATCGCGTCGGACCTCTGCTGCTCGAGGGGGTGGAGGGGGGTGGGGGAGGAGTGGAGGCTGGGTGAAGGGCGGGCGGAGGGGGCGAATTTTCCCTGGCCATGGCGCCCGTCGCCAACACCATTGACCTTCGAGGCGGCGTAGCGGTGGTAGCGGTGGCGCCGTGGATGTCCGTCCCTTTTTGTCCCCGGGTCGTGGGTGTCCAATTAGCAAAAAATAATGGGATGGGCTGACGGCGCCGCGGACGTCCCATGTCCAATTACAGGACTATTATTGCCTCGAAATAAAATCATATCCCCTTCGAATGAGACTCCATCCATGAGACCATGACTGGATTTTCCCTTCTCTCCCTTCTCTCTCTCCACAGGAAAAGGGCGAAGCAAAAGTCGCTTTGTTTTCCGGCGACGGCGTCGGTAACTCCTCTACCCCGGGGGCCTCGTGCTCACCAGTGGAGGGTGTGCTACCGGCGCCATCGCGCGGATTTGTGTAGCCGTAGACTAGGTGTAGTCTTCATAGCTAGGAGTTTGCCGGCCATCTTCTTGTCTCTGACGGAGATGGTGGCGGCGGCGTTCAATAAGTGTGGTCCAGATTCGGGCTCGGCACGACGGTCTCCGGTGCTGCGGATGTCCGATCTACGAGCCAGGCGTCCAAGCGAGGTCGGCGCTGCGGCGGCGGCGACCTCAATGCGGCTTTTGTCCTCTGACTCCGCCGACGTGGTCGCGTTCGCTCCGGCGCCGCTACGGAGTTTGGGAGGAAGTGTACAGGAGTTTGGCCGGCGGGCGACACCGGCGTGCTCCAGGTGCTGGTGGTTCCGATGCTGGGATCAAGGGTGCTGGCGGGCGGCGCTACTCCTCTATGTCGACATGGTCGACTGGATCGAGCGGTGCGGCGGCCCAGAAAAGTTCTGGGGTATTCCCCGGCCGATGTTCCCCAAAGGATATGTTCTCGTTGCCAGCGGCGAGATCCATTAGAGGTCCACAAAGCAGTTCATCTGCGAGGAAGCTTTCTGGGTCAAGGATTTGTGGTGTCTCTTCTTCTCCAACAGCGTCTTCGGCCGCTGCGCTTCAAGGAGACGAGCGATGGTGTTTCTCTGCAGGGGACTCCAAAGACTTCATTGTAATTTTTCGTTTTTGGGGGTTCTTTTTGCATAGTGTCGTGACAGCTAGTGCTTCTGGAGCTTTCCGGCTGGGTCTGCGTGTGTTGTATCCTGGATGTTGATTAATTAACATGTGGTACCTTCTCAAAAAAAAAATGACTGGACAATTGGCACACACTTTGCATCGACATGACATATCAGCATAGATGCAATAGAAACGTTTGAAGCCTACCACAACAACCAAATAACTATAACAATTTTGCGAGCACACTAGAGATTCAAAAATATAACTAAATTTTTTAGTTTGATCAGTGTAACAAACAGGACTGGTTAAACAAACAAATAATACACTGGGGCATCCGACTGCTGCTGCTAACTTAAATGTTTGCCAGCCTGCCACCATTGGGTCACATAGAGCTTTTCCAGCGGTCGATTTTTGTGCGATCTCCCATAACATATTGTAGATACCATCGGTAGCAGCACACAACTCACCACCTACTAATGTGCGTGTACTGTGGGAGTGTATTTGTAAATCTGTCGTACTCTCGTGGTCCTTTTCTTCGTCTGCTGCTTCCTGCACTGTGATGCTTCCTTTCACTTTGTGTCGACCCTTTCCCCTTACTGTGTTCTCTTCGGTTTCTGGACCCATCTTCGGTATCATCACTGCTTGAGGCATCAGCCTTTGCCTTCTTTCTTGATTTCTTATTTGACTTGGACTTGCGTTTCTTCAATGGTGATGAACTAGTGTCCTCAGAAGCAGGTTGAGTATTTCTGGGCAATGGTTCGTCATCATCTAATGCATGCCAATTGTACATTGCATCATTCTCACTGTCAAACCGTTGGGTCACTGGTTCCCAGGGTTCTGCTAACATGTCAGCTAATGCACCATCAGTGTTCCAGCCTTTACGGTCAAGGAGCACTGAATCCGGTCTGACAATGGCACCCAGAATGCTCCTGTTTGGTCCCAAGCTCGTAATCAATTTTGCATCAGTCAGCACTGAGTAAGCCTTCGAAAATGCTGATTTCACCTGCACCATGAATTAAGCTTCATCATCAAATGTTTGCCATTTAGATTTTTTGCATATCTCAAGACTTGGTAGAAGTTGCAGCATAGAGAAAATGCAAATGCACTTCAAAGATCAAAGTCAGATAAGTGAACAAACTAGAGCATTTGGCAAGAAAAGAGGCAGAAGTATGAAACTGTTATCAAGACAGGTTGGCTGTTGAGTATTTGTTCATGTACCCTTGTGGTACACTGGTACTTGATTAAGAAAGCTTCCCCAAACCAGAGACAACTAGCATCCCACATTAAAGATGTCAATCGTCAAATTTAAGCACATACAAATCCTCATTCCAATATAAGATAAGTTCAGATTGATGGTCCCAAGTTACAAACAGAAATTGAATCACCATTTTGGGCCATTCATCACTGAAGAAAATGCTAGGCATCTGGTCAGTAACTGATGATATCAGATAGTCATCACTAAACTTGACAGGAATAACACCAAGAAGGAAAGGAAGGATCAAACCCAATCAAATCGCCAGAGAGAACTAGTAAACTAATCGGCAAAATAAGATCATTTCCATTAACTGCTAATCTGAGACCTGTACTTGTACTGTAAGAACATGCAGCATTATGAAAGAACAAATGAGCTACAGCATTGAATTACTCGAGTATCACATTCATAGCATGTCGTACAAAAAGAGGTGTACAAAAAGATAAATAGGAATTCAGAAAGCTACCTTGAAGTAGTTGAAGGAATTCTTCCCGATATCATTATCTGGTACCTAGGCCGTGCAAGTAATTTCGATAGGTAAATATACTGCCACTGAAGATAAACTTCAACCAAAATGAAGGATAACAATCTTACCATGGGATCTTGAATGGCTATAAGATGCGGCCGGTCAAGATTCACAAAGCTTATCAAACAAATTAGAAATAGAATCAGTGAACATCATGACTGAATCGTTACTGAAGTGGGAGTAATACAATTAAAACTAGTTGCCTTACTCTTGATCACTCTTCAAGAAAAAGGTTTTTGCAGAGTTGCAAGATATTCCAACATCCCAATTGTTCAACTTGCGCCCATAAAAGTCAAAAAACTTGATCTGGCATAGAGAAACATAAAGCTTGTATGAAGGGTTGCAACCATGTTTCATTTCTCCATAATAATAAAGATATTGTATGTTTCTCCATTATATCAAAGGTGATGTACATTTGTCCGAAAGTAGAAAAAAGAAAATAACTCGGGCATTTCATGTGTGTACACAATGGTATATATCCTGGTGCACACCATGAGCCAATGACTATTGTGTCCAACTTTTCATAAGATATACTCCCTCCGTTCATAAATATAAGATGTTTCAGACATTCAAAGTGAACTAGATACACCCCATACTGAGTGAATCTACACACTAAAAGTAGACTAGATACATACTAAAATAGTGAATCTACAAAAAGCTAAAACATCTTACATTAATAAACGGAGGGAGTATAATAAGCATATAAATGCAAAACATCTCATTACTACGAAACATTAAGAAAGTATTGCTTACCAAAAGAATTCCCAAATTGTGCTCCTTGGATTGTCGATAGCCCAGCATATCTTTCATTCCCCAGATCAACTAGCAAAAAAGGGCAATTGTCACAGTGATAAATATGATAATTTATTATCGTCAGGTCAGAAAATAAGTTCTAGGGCTTTATATAAGTGAGAAATGTCACACGAAGGAAAGCATAAAGCAATTGAGATAACTACATATATCAACCGCACTTTGCTGCTACTATTCTGAATAATGTTTTCTTTTACCATCAACAAATATATGTATAAAAAGCTTAAAAGCTTATCATATGTTTATAAGTTCTAACTTCTAAAGCCTAAATGTATCAGATGCAAGGTGTCCTTTCATGAAATTGTACATGCAGTTTATTTTCCACCCTTACTAATAAATATGTGTTCTTTTAAACATCTCTTAGCAACTTATGACCCGATTTAATACTTACAATCAACTTCAATATGAAGGCTACCTAAAAGGTTCCTCGCAAAAAAAAAAAAAGAATGCTACTTAAAGGTGATGTGGCCTAGTAGTGATGCACTGATGCTGCATTAGGACTTTAACCGTCGATCATGGTTTTAAAGGCGTCGCCTAGGCGTCCAGGCGCTGGACCTCAGCCTTGAAAAACTGCCCGCCTTGGGCGCCTAGGCGTCAGAGTGCCCCCCCTGGACGCCTTGACGCCTTACCGCCTTTAAAACCATGCCGTCGATAGTTAATATAAAGAAGGGGTGTTATGAATGTTCTGGAGCTAAATGATAAAATGGCCCCCAAGTCGAGAGCGTCGTTTTGGCGGACGAGCTCCATGGAGCCCGTTTTTCCAAACTTCAAAACATTCAAATTTTAAAGTTTGAAAAAATTCAATAAAAATACCAAAGTGTAGTCTATGTCATAGACTCTATGATTTATTCTACCAGTGTGTAAAATTTTATTACGAAATACATTGTATTTTGTCCTCGGTAAAAATAAAAAAAATTCTAGATCTGGGAACATGTTCCAACTTTTGTCCAATTTGTCTTTTCTTTTGAGGATGCAATACAAGGTATTTAACATTAAAAATTTGCACGCTCATAGTGTATGTAGTTGACTACATCCTTTTTTTTTTTTTTTTTTTGAAACTTTAAAATGTCGATTTCAAAAAAAGGGCTGCACAGAAACCGATTTCCGCCCCAAGTCCTGCTACTCAAATACATTAACTAGGAAAGCATTAAATATATCACAAGACAAGTAACTAAAGCACACTTTTTGGCAAACAAGGCTAACTTGTGGAAGATGGGGGAACAGGTGTGGCAAACTTAGCAAAAAAAATTAGTATATGACACATGGGGCATGAGGCTGAGAAAATATGGCAAGGACTTGTAGATAAAATAGAACTCAGTTCACCTGTAAATGTGTGATCAGCATTGTGAGAAGAGCATATGACCCAATCCCACCAGTGTAGACCTACCAAGCAAAGTAAAACAATAATCTCTGTAAACCCAACAATTCAAATCAACTATTTCTTTATGTTATGGAACGAAGTAAATTACAAATTTAGTTGTGTACCTCATTGAGTTCTCTTTGATGAAGGAAAACCTTCAGAATCATAGACAAGGGTCTTAAAGCAGGCATCTTCTTGATGGCATCCTATGGTACCAAATGGAAAAACTGTCTTGAGTATGACTAACATAGATGATTGAACGTATATATTGGCATGTGTCTTGTCACAAATTAGCTACTCCCTCCGACCACTAATACCTGTCCTAATACGGATGTATCTATATACTAAAATATGACCAGATACATTCGTATTAGGATAGGTAATAGTGGTCGGAGGGAGTACAACAGATTAATTATGTCCTCAGTAGTGTGGTAACTAGTCCTTCGTTGCAACAGGTACCTTGATAAAATCCGCTGCCTGTGGTCCACCATCAATATCAAAGCTGGAAAAGGAAAAGAAGACTAAGTGCTTGGACAACGCAGTAAGTGTGGGGGTGGTAGCTCTAGCTACTTCAGAAAACAAAATATAACCTGATGTCAAAAGGTATTTCACTAATTCTTTCCACAAATTTCACAATTGGCACACGGGCCTTTGCTATCACCTGCCAAGAAACAAAATTAACATAACAACTAGCTTGAGAATAAATAACAATCTGGCAACTGCAGAACAGAGCGGTGGCAGCTTCCAAAGATCAACCGACGGCTTTTGGCAACACCCCACATTGTAATTCAACTGGGGTAATTGTCTTTTTTATTATATAAAAAAGTAGTAACACAGGATTTCTTGCTTCCGAAGCTCTTGTTACGAGCAGGGCACGGATCCTGGCAAGTTACCTAGGATTCCAGCCAAGGCAAAGTTTGTTAAATCAGCCAGTTTCAGCTTGAATTTCAAACTCCAGTAGCCAAGTTTGGTACTGTTGCACCTAGATGGTGCTATGTCAAAAGCCAATGGACAAGAATATCGTCAACCATTTGTCTGGTGCAAATGTAGGGATGTAGAACAATAAGCGAACTGGGTTCTTATGTGCCATTAATATCCTCACAAGGTTGAGCTCACATGCACATTTTCTCAGAAGCCGGAAGGTGAGAAAATCTATTTGGAATAAACAGTGTTTTTCCATAAGCCACTAGCAGGCATGCAACACCACTTCAAAAATATGGATAGCCATTCACACAAATGTGGAGTTCAATTCTCCGCAGCACATTCGAAAGCATGTTAACAACCTCCTTGTTCTGTACTGAGTTGAATGATGAGCTTAACAATGAAGGAAATTCAGTATAACTTCCACATCACTTCTTGTTTTTCCATAAACTCGATTTCCCGCAAAAATCTTATACATGCATGTGCAATATACCTATATGATCACTAATCAAAGAGCCACTGCCATAATCACCTATTTATTGTAATATGATGCATCACAGCATGAATGCCGCAAATTGTGTTCTTTGAGAGCTCAATGCAATACTCCCCGTAGTGCAGGACATTAACACTGAAAATTCTATGTGCAGGCAACAAAACAGAACTGGCTCAATCTGATTTTTGAAGTTCAAATTTGGGAAATCAAAATTTTAAAACTAGAAAGTTTTCCATACAATGGCAGGAACAGTCCAGCAACAGAATTTGACGCCCTGCTAATGACTATGGGTAGATCTTTAATGGAGGAAACAAGAGGCTTCCATACACATCTTGCACGCTAGATACAGAAAGGGTGAGAACAGGAACCTGTATCTTCTTGGCAACACCTTTTTGAGTCAATGCTTTTGCAAGAGCATACAGGCCAACTTGAGGAGTCTTGACCCTGGACTCAAATATTACAACCTGCAACAGAAGTACACATATGAACTTACAAAGACAAAGATGTTCCATATTTCTGATCATGACTCAACCACTAGCAAAGGGGATGTGTTTCCAGGTAAAATAAGGGGGTGAATGCAAGTGGTTTGTAACAAGCTGATATATCCTGGTAATTCATTTCATGATGAAACAGCACAAGATGCCCTATCTGAACTTTCAAATACAAAAAAGAAGACACTCCCAAAAGACATATGTTTACCATGTTTTTCCGTGGTGAATGCAATCATTTGTTACAAGCTGATGTATCACGGTAATTTATTTTATCATGAAACAGAACACGATACCCTATTAGTTTCGGTAAGAATTGACAAGTGCAATCGGTAGGTGAACATTGGTCCAGAGAAACAGTGACACTGTACTATTATCGTGCGCTCAGTGTACTCAATCTCATTTTCTCCTCTATGTTACAGCCCTGCTGCTTTCTGTAGTTGGAAAAACAGTGTGGGAACTCCACCGGTACTATATTTGTAATTTTTTCTCCATACATGTTACTTCCACTGAATAAATCTTTTGCCAAGATTCTAGTATTTTGGTTTGAGATTGCTTACCACACTTGCCGACGTTGCCGTGTGATGATTCTTGGATTTTTTTATTGGAGTGAAATGCACCTCGGACCAGGTATTGTGCCATTAGTTGCACTCTGGACCAGGGGTAAGTTTGCACTTCGGACCAGGTCAGGTTGGTTTATGGGGGGAAACAGGTTAACCGGTTTGGCCCCACTAGTCAGTCTGTCATGCTGTATTGATCTGCCACGCCACGCAGGAGGAGCACACATACTAGGCTCGAAAGAGAAAAACTCCAGCCCTCCTTTGGTGTGGACAAGGAGCAAGAGGAAAGGAGAATTATTGATGAACATGAGCTAAATAATTGAGAAATGCATACAGATTGCAACTGAAATGCTACTTCAGTCGTACTCCAGTTCTTTACAAAATACACATGTATTTTTTACTCTAGAAAATACACATATTATTAGCCCTTAAACTTTGCAAAATACATACAAGACGGCAGAGAGGAGAGAAAGTACTCTTACATCAATATCACTTGTTGGTAGATAAAGCCCTGTTCTGAAAGATCCGAATACTTCCACCTGCCATGCAAAATCAAGAATTACCAAAATTACACGTGGCTACAGACACACACAAAAAACAGAGAGGGGAGAGAGAGTGAGAGAATTCTACGATGCCTTGCAATGAGGCCATATATGCTTGACAACATCAGAGACAGCTTGCACAGCAGCTGTCCGTGAAGATTGCTCTTCAGCAGAAGGTGAGATAAAATCACAGAAGTCGAGAATCTCTGTAAAGATACGCAATACTTCAGTATCTCATCAAACAAAATTTTCAGCTAAAAAATACTATATAATATAAGTTTCTTATGAACCCAAGTATTACTATGTAAGCTCTCAAAGATTAAATCAAATGTGATTGGTGAGCCTAAATAAACAAAGTAGCATGGATGTTTGCCAGAATCTTCTCATATCACTTCTCCATCAAAAACACATGCAAACCACTATATGATTAGCCTTAATGAGCACTTTTACATGTTTTAGATGTAAAAAGTGAAATAATGCTCATTTATCAATGATGCAGAGAATGCAGCAATATTTTGCTGGACCATTATTGCATAAACTGTAATGGCTATTTCCTGCTTTCTAAAGGCATCAAGTTAGCATTCCAATTTACTGATAACTCATTATGATATCTTCCTCGGTATTTTCTATAACAAATTAAACTGTTCGTATCAGTTAGGATATAGAAACTATCACCCCCAAATGTGTACATTTCATAACTACCACTCTCCAATCACTTCTCATTGGGGAAAAATCGAGAACTATGGGTAGCAGGTCAATTCTAAGCATATCAAGACCACAAACTTCATTCTCCTGATCACCAACTACAGTGAAGTTCTAGGCAGTAACAATGCCAAAGTTCCTAACCTTTGTGTAGCTGCAGCATGGGGCTCCTGAACTGCCTGCCTCCTCGGAACCACGCGCGCTCAGACCCCTGCGCCGGCTGCGCCGTCTGCTCCGTCTTAGCGAGGGAGCTCGAAGGCGTCGCCGCCCCGGGGGAGGCCGGGACGGCCTTAGCATCCGCCGAGACGTCGAGGGAGAAGAAATCGGCGGCGGGTATGTCGCCGATGGCGTCGCCAGCCGCCGTAATCTCGTTGCGGAAGACGGCGTAGGGCTCCTCCGCGGCGGCGGCGGGGTAGGAGGACGGCTGCGGCTCGACCTCCTCCGGGGAGAAGTCTAGGGTTAGGCCGGGGAGCGTGTCGTAGAGGCAGGTCACAGCGCTTGCTTCGGCGGTCTCCATGACGGCGGCGGCCGCTTGGGTCGGCGCGTGGTGGGGCGGATGACCTTTTTTGTTGCCCTCGGACCGCCGGGAGGAAGGCTCCGCGGCTTTCGCTTTGCGAGCCATTGCTCGAGTTGATGGATGGGCTTCGGTTGGACCCGAGAGAGAGACGGCCCGGCAGAAGTTGGTCGTTTTATGACAAGGGTCCGCCGATGTCGGAATGAGTTAGAGCCATCCACGATTTGGCGGCCCGTAGAGTGGAGCAGAGCACCAACGCAGAAGTTTTCTTTTCCTCTGGACCTTTTTTTTTGGGGGGACTGTGCTTTGTTGCCTCCTGTAATTCTCTTGCAAAGTATGCATGAGCGTGGATAAACTAGAGCGAGCTACAATAGGTTTTTATTTTTAATATTTAATTTTTCTAAAACAAATAAAATAAAATTCTAGAGATTTGCTACTACAAACGTGTACAATCTTAATATGAAATACTTTATATTCTAAGTTGCAGAAAAAATGATAAAATATAATACTCCATCCGCCCACTATTACTTGTTCTCATACGGATATATTCAGACATATTTTAGTATCTAGATTTATCTATATTATAACAAGTAATAGTGGTAGGAGGAAGTAAATTCTTTTAACTAAACTGAAACCGAAAAGGTGATCCCGAAGGACTTCCTCTTCCCGTATAGCTCTCGCTCTAGCTGCCGCTGCCTCCACTTTTGCCTCTATCATAGATCGGTTCCCCCTCCTCCGGCCGGCCTCGTCGGTATCAAGAGGAGTGGGGAACCTGATCTATGAGTGGAGTTTTAATTAAAGTAGTGCTTCTGATAGATGAAATTAGGGTTTTGGTTGTCTTCTTTTAGCCTCCGCATCAATGAAGATAGCATTGTCTACAATAAGAGATCTTCTTGCTTTCGTTCGACGACGATATCCCCTTCCCGACTTCAATGATGGTGGTGGAAGATTAAGTTTTTTTAGGTATGGTCCTTCAGATCTTGCTTCGCCAGATTAATCTTGGACTTTTTCTCATGGTCGCCACAAGGAGTATTGTCCTTGCAATATTTGTCCCGGCTGCTACGCTTCGATAATGGTGATTCATACTCTCGGCTTGCCAGCGACATCGACAAAGCTATTTGGTTACTTTTCCTTAGTATACTGGTGTTGGTACTCTTGCCGATGGTGGTTTACTATTTTAATGGCTACGCGCATGCACGTAGCCTTGGCATTGTGGCACAATTTAAAATTATGGGAGAACCTTCATTGGTATTTTCAACTCTATGGTTTGATTGTCTTTCGCTGTATTTAGAAAAAATACAAGATATCTGACAAGGGTATAATTACTAGAGCCCGTTAGTTGAGTACCCCTGAGGCCCGTTAAGCTAGGCCCAACTGTAATAATAGTCGAATACGAGTTATTACCGTATGTCGATATTTGTAATCTGTATCGAACCCGACCCGATCCTCGAGACCTGGCCACCTATATATAGGGGCCAGGAGGGGACGGTGGAGGGTAGATTGAAAGCAAGCCAGGTTGAACACCCAAGTTTACTTTCGATACACACCTATTTCGACTAACTTTACCTTCGAGTTCATCCGACGCCCTATCTCCCCGATCCTAAGTCCTTCATCTAGGACATTTGTCGAGTTAAACCTCGTCAATTGGCGCCGACCGTGGGGACTCTTGGCGTTGGAATCATGAATTCGACGGCTTTTTCGCTTTTAGCCAACAGCAGTCCAGAAGTCGACGGAAGTCAAGAGGTGGAACTAACCATCGGAAGTTTGAGCATCCTAATCGGGCCGTTGGGTTCGTCCCGCCTTTCGGATCCGACAAAACAAGATCCGTCGGCAGGCAAGCCTGAAACAGAGGAAACATTGGAGTCATCAGAAGGCTCTTCCAGCGAGGTAAACTCGCCGGTCAGCTTAGAAAAAGCGTCAATCGCGGAAGGCGACGGAATTCAGGAAAATTTCGACTCAGAAGAAAAAGCGTGTCAGATGCACAACAATACAAAGGACTTCGCCGCAGGAAGCAGCGGCGTCTCCAAAGTACATCAGTTATGCGTCATCATCACTGACGCAGAAGAAGGAAACAACAGCGAAGGAAGTAAAAATTTCGACAGGCAAGTCGACAAAGTGAAAGATCACAACAAAAAGGAAAAAGAGAAAGTCCATGTCTCGGCAGGTGAATGGAGAATGATCAAATCAGCCATTGATTATGGTACATAAGTGCCCGAAGGATCAAGAAGAGAAGTTCTAATGGGATATCAGTATGCATTATACCAACACAAGAAGAAACTAAGGGAGGAAAGAGACAGGATGATTCAAAACAAAAACAGCATATCAAGGGAGGAATACTGGGAAGACTATAGTGAAGAGTCAGAATATAGCAGAGAGAGGCGTGGAGATCCAAAGCACAACAGGGGAGCGACAGCATGCGGCAGAGAAGAAGAGTACTCGAGGAGCCCCACCCTGCAGCTAGAAGAGGAAAAAGATGACCAGATACAAAAAACACCTGAGGCGGCATTAGCAGCAGCACAAGCGTATTTACTAGCCACAAGACCAGAGCATGGGGACCCGCGAGAAGATATGCACCGAGCCGCGATACGAAGCCTCGGAATAGTAGAAGGAAAGATCAGGGAGCAAGGCCTAGAGATAAAGTCGACAAGTCACAAAGAGAAGTTCAGATACAACCGCACAGACAGCGACTATAGCGAGACATCAGAAGAGAAAAAGCAGCAGAAAAAGGAGGATGCAAGAAGTATAATAGCACAAGCTCGAGTAAATAAATCGCGACATGCTTGGAGGGAAGAGAATTATGAAGACGACGATAAAGATATGGGTGCGTTATGCTTTACCCGCAGAGTTCGCAAAACGCGAGTACCCAAAGGATTTAAACTACCCCATGATCAGAATAAGTACGACGGGTCGCAGGAACCCACCTTATGGCTATCAGATTATCTACAGGCAGTGCAGTTATTAGGAGGAACAAAGGCGACTGCAATGCAAAGTTTGCAGCTGCACCTCACCGGCGCCGCCCGGTCCTGGTTGAATACCCTACCCGACGAATCCATTGGAAGCTGGGGGGAACTCGAAAGTCAATTCGCAAAAAAATTTCGTTCCACCTACAAGCGCCCAGCATCACTGGAAGAAGTCAAGGCATGTGTGCAAAGGAAAGGCGAAACGCTACGTTCTTATATACAACGCTGGAGTATAATTAAAAACTCAGCAGAGGACGTCTCCGACGAACGAGCAATAGACGCTTTTTCGGAAGGACTTCGTCGCTCAGATCTCGTGGAAGAGATAGGAAGAACAAGACCTACGACAGTAGCTGAGTTAATGGAACAAGCCAACAAATTCGCTGATGGAGAGGACGCGTATAACAATAAAAGAGGACGTTCACCAGAAGTCGACAGAATAAGTCGACAGAGGAGACGATACCGCAGCGGGGGTAATCAAGGAAGACGAAATCAGGTAGCCACAGGTTATGTACTAGAAGAAGAGGAAGGGTACGAAAGCAGGAGGTTTCAGGCAAAAGGGACAGAGAAATCAAGATACTCTGGTCCTTCGGCTGAGGATATGCTCTACGGACCTTGTCGAATCCACTACGCGTACCTCGACGGGAAAAGGGTCTCAAATCACCAGATGAAGGATTGCAGAACATTCCTAAGGTTGCAAGGTGCCATGGGCTCGAGCCAAGAAGGAAGGCAAGGAGAAAAACGTAGAAGTCAAGGATATCAAACTCAAAGATTATCAAAGCACCTAGAGTCGCAAGTATACATATCAGCCATGATTCAACTAGTGCCCAAGTCGAAAAAAGAGCGAAAGAGCATATCCAGGCAAGTGAACCTAGCAATATCATCACCACCAGCTACCACAGAGTACCTACGATGGTCAGAGCAACCAGTCAAGTTCAGTAGAGCAGACCACCCACGGAAAGTTCCTAGGCCGGGCCACTCGCCTATGGTTCTAAAAGCGCAAATAGGAGGGTACGACATCGGAAGAGTGTTCATGGATGCAGGGAGCGGCATAAACTTAATATATGCTAGAACACTGAAGGCTATGTGCATCTCACCGACGAGTCTGAAGCCAACAGATTGCTCTTTCCACGGGATAGTACCAGGAGCAGCAAACTACCCTTTGGGAAGAATAGAACTCGATGTCTGCTTTGGTAGCAGCGAAAACTATAGAAGAGAGAAACTGGAGTTTGAAGTTATGGATTGGCCGTCACAATATCATGCAATCCTGGGGCGCCCAGCCTTTGCAAAATTCATGGCAGTACCGCACTACGCGTATCTCACGTTAAAAATTCCAGGGCCCAAAGGAACAATCACAGTACAAGGGAGCTTTGAAGTAGCCAACGCATGCGATAGAGAATTCAACAAGATGGCGCAAACCTTCGGCATGACAGCAGAATACGAGAGGTTAAAGGGAGAAACAGATCATAATGTGATACCCGACGTTGGACGATCCCTGCCAGATAAGGCTTTCGACACAACGCAGGATTCAAAGAAAATTCAGGTCCACCCTACGGATCCAAGCAAGACGACATCAATTGCGGTGAACTTGGATCCCGCATAGGAAGGCGCGCTCGTCGAGTTCCTCCGTGAGCGCTGGGAAATCTTCGCCTGGTGTCCATCGGACATGCCAGGGGTTCCCAGGGAACTCGTCGAGCACGCACTAAATGTAGATCCCAAGGCGAAACCAGTCAAGCAACCATTGCGACGATTCGATGAACCCAAAAGGAAGGCAATAGCGTCAGAATTGCACATATTAGAAAATGCTGGATTTATCAGAGAAATCAAAACTTCGAGTTGGGTGTCGAACCCAGTAATAGTACCCAAGAAGAACACAGACGTACAAAGAGTATGTGTTGACTACACATCTCTCAATAAGCATTGCCCAAAGGATCCCTTCCCTTTACCCCGCATCGATCAAATAATCGATTCAACAGCGGGTTGCGCAAGGCTTTCCTTTTTGGATGCATACTCTGGCTATAACCAGATCAAGCTGAAGAAAGAGGACGAGGAAAAAATGGCCTTCATCACACCGTATGGGGTGTTTTGCTACCAAGTAATGCCATTCGGCCTAAAAAATGCAGG
Organism: Dactylis glomerata; assembly: GCA_007115705.1. NCBI lineage: Eukaryota > Viridiplantae > Streptophyta > Magnoliopsida > Poales > Poaceae > Dactylis > Dactylis glomerata. The sequence continues at coordinate 1,496,020 of QXEO01000237.1, forward strand.
AGCAACTTATCAAAGGATGATGCAAAGCTGCCTCGGGAGCCAAATAGGGCGTAACATACAAGTCTACATTGATGATGTAGTCATCACCACAAGAGAGGAGAAATCTTTAATCAGCGACTTGGCAGAAACCTTTGACAACCTGAACAAGTTCAAGCTTAAGTTGAACCCGACAAAGTGTTCCTTCGGAGTTTCAGCAGGGCAACTTCTGGGGTTCTTGGTATCAGCACGAGGAATAGAGGCAAACCCAGAGAAGATTCAAGCAATTCTAACAATGGGGAAACCCACGAAACTCCACGACGTCCAGAAATTAGCAGGACGCGTCGCGGCATTAAGTCGTTTCGTTGCTCGACTAGGGGAGAAGGCACTTCCTTTTTATGCACTCATGAAAAAATCAGACGACAAATTTGAGTGGACAGAAGAAGCAGACGCAGTGTTTGCGCAATTAAAAAAAGTGTTTTCCACGCCGCCAGTGCTGGTCGCACCTAAAGAAAAAGAACCACTGCTGCTGTACATCGCCGCAACCCATCAGGTGGTAAGTACAGTTCTAGTAGTCGAAAGAAGTGAAGAAGGCAAAGCTCATGGCGTCCAGAGACCGGTATATTTCATCAGTGAAGTGCTATCTCCAACCAAACAGAGGTACCCGCATTATCAGAAGTTAGCATATAGTGTCTTCACAACTGCACGTAAGTTACGACAGTATTTTGCTGTGCACCCAATTATAGTGGTCAATGAAGCACCACTATCGAACATATTGAACAACCCTTTAGCAACGGGTCGTGTCTCTTTGTGGGGAATCGAGTTATCTCCCATGGACATCACGTACGAAAAAAGGAAGGCGATCAAGTCGCAGATCTTGCCAGATTTTACAGCAGAGTGGCTCGAGTTGCAAAGCACGGGACCACCAGATTTATCGAGTACTTGGACAATGTACTTCGACGGTTCTAAGCGGGTCCAAGGCGCAGGCGCAGGAGTAGTATTGATATCGCCTCATGGCGACAAACTAAAGTATGTCCTAAGGATGAGCTTCCCACAGGCTTCTAACAATGAAGCGGAGTACGTGGCTTTGTTGCACAGAATGAAGATGGCTAAAGCTTGTGGAGCAACTCGCCTAAAAATATTTGGAGATTCTAACCTTGTTGTTCAGCAAGTCATGAACAGGTGTGACGCAATCAACGACAACATGATGGCCTACAAGAATTTGTATCATTATCTAGAAGGGACGTTCGATGGATGCGAAGTCTCGCACATCAGCAGGAACAGCAATGAAGAAGCCGACACTTTAGCAAATATCGGATCACAATGCTTACCTGTGCCATCTGGAGTATTTTGGGAAGAAATAGCGGAAAGATCAATAAAAAGTGCTAAAAGTTCGACTACCACGGCAAGCTCGGGGGCTATGACAGAACCAGAGGAGGTCATGATGATAGAAAAAACATGGATACAGCCATATCTTGCGTACATGATAAATAAAAAGCTCCCAGAAGATGCAGTGGAGGCTAAGAGGATAACTCGAAGAGCGAAAGCATTTGTCATGTTGGAAGGAAAACTATACAAGAGAAGTATTACCGGCGTCTTACAGCGTTGTGTCACACCCCAGGAAGGACAAGCAATATTGAAAGACATACACGGCGGAGTATGTGGCCATCACGCCAGCAGCAGAGCAATAGCGGCAAAAGCTTTTCGAGCGGGATTCTATTGGCTAACAGCCATCGAAGACGCAAAAGATATAGTTCGAAAGTGTGAAGCATGTCAAAGGTTTGCGTCCAGACCACATGCACCAGCAGCGGAGCTACAAACAATACCATTATCCTGGCCCTTCGCACAATGGGGACTTGACATGGTGGGAAAGTTGCACAAATCTTGGCCAGGAGGGCATGTCTATATGCTAGTGGCAGTCGATAAATTCACCAAATGGGTGGAAGCGGCCCCAGTAACAACTCAAGACTCTACAGCAGCAATCAGTTTCATCAAGTCGATAGTTTTTCGTTTTGGTGTACCACACAGCATCATCACAGACAACGGGACAAATTTTACTTCAAAAGAATTCAGAAGTTACTGCGAAGGATTGGGAATCAAGCTTAAATTTGCATCTGTGGCGCACCCGAAGACAAACGGGCAAGTCGAAAAAGCCAATGGCCTGATAAGTAGTGGAATAAAAAAGAGGCTTTTAGCACCTCTCGAGAAAGCCAAGAGCGCTTGGGTAGAAGAATTGCCCTCCGTTCTTTGGAGCCTAAGAACTACGCCCAATGCAGCGACCCAAGAAACTCATTTCTTCCTGGTCCATGGCGCAGAAGCCGTGCTTCCAGTCGAAGTGACACACGAGGCTCCAAGAGTGACAGCGTATGATGAGACAATGTCAACAGAAGCATTGCAAGATGACGTCGATGCATTGGATGAAGCAAGAGACAAAGCATTAGAAAGGGCTACACAATATCAATAAAGTCTACGAAACTACCATAGTAGTCGAGTTCGTCCACGATCCTTCGTGGTGGGAGACCTTGTTTTGCGACTTAGGCAAGACAGCCACGGCAAATTGGAGTCCCCTTGGGTGGGACCTTACATCGTCACGGAAGTAATACCAGGAGGAGCATATCGACTACAAGACAAGAAGACTGGGAAGGACGAAAGCAACCCGTGGAATGCAGAACAGCTACGACGTTTTTACGCGTAGACTAAGTATAGAGATATCAATATATTTGAGTCAGCCTTCTGGACCCAGAACATGAGGCCACAGGTCGGGTTCTTTGGGTTGAACTCGACAAAATTGTACGATTCTCGTGTTACTTCTCCGCTCGGGGGCTTCAACCCCTGGGTCGTACGAAAAAATCATTATGACAAGATGGAGGGGTTTTTCTTCACTATAAGGTTGTTTACACAACTCGATAAATATAGAGAGAACTTGGTTCATAAAAGGAACCCGATATTATCCTTACATTTATTGGTTCGCAAAGAACCCGACATATGGAAAGCGTATCTCAGAACATGACTTGTTCTCATGGTACTAGTAAACGATATCGACACAAAGTACGAATATTTATTACAAATATCATTGCAGGAAGGACATTGTCAAACGAAATTACATGGATAACAGATCCTAATAAAAGAGGGCTTCAAGCTTCATACTCCTTCTGGCAAAGAGTGCCATTATAGATCTTCACGTCAAACTTCGACGTACCGACGTGGAAGTCGAAGGCCATGATGAAGCCTTGATGGATGTCGTGGTCCACAGCAAATTGCGACCAGCCACCTCTGAAGTACTGTTCGCTGTCGCCATCATACCACACCTCCACCTCATAGGGGATGCCACCGCCAGACTGTTCACGGAGAACCGCCTCTCGCAGTTCGTGGCCATCCATAAACTTAGTGAAATCTAGCGGCAAGCGCTGAATCTCACGGCACTGCGCCATGGCAATACAAAGGAAAGAAAAGATACGGGGAGGTGCAGCAGGAGCAGCCGGAGCAGCAGGAGGAGGAGCGATTGGACCTGGAGCGACGTTAGTCACTTTGGGTTTGTTCTTGCTACCAGGTGGGCGGCCGGGACGGCGCTTAGCCGGAGCATCTGAAGAAGTTCCTGCCGCGGCCGGCGCGGTGTTCTTGTTCTTGCTGCCGCGAGGGCGACCCCGACCTCTTGGTGCCGCCGGGGAACCAAGGTTCAGACGGGAGCCTGCAGCATCTGCCATGAGTGCGAGAGAGAAACCTCAGAAAAACCCTAGATGGAGGAGAGAAGATGATGCGGCGGAGGAAAGAATCTGATTAGGGTTTTTTGTCTTTACCAGATGGTGCTTTCTTTATAAGCGCGTATTATTGGGCCCCCGTGCTACAGCGCAGCCCACAAACAAATTTTAAAGAGGAGTTAAATTCTGCGTACAGCAGACGATAATATCAATAAAGAAAAACAAGACAGGAGACTATGATCGCACGATATGGAAACCTCGACTTGGACTCGGGGGCTCGTCAAATAGTAAAAGGTCCACAGTAGAAAGAAGAGCTGAACTTTGAGCCTATGCTTGACTACAAGTTGCCAAACATAGCCTCGGGGGCTACTCCCATCGGGAGCGCTGAGCGCGCACCCGATAGAGATGAAATGGTCAATATTGAAAATGCAGAAGGATAAGCATACAAAACTTCGACTACGTAGTCGACAAATTGAAGAGAAATTACTCCCATCGGGAGCGAGTTTTATGGTTGTAGAAACCCGAATATTTTCAGTCAAACTTTGACTGCGACATAAGATTCTCGAGTTGCGTTATCGCAACGAAACTCGAATGCCGTGATTTATCACGAAGGTAAGACCCCGGGATCCATCCTGTGTGGCCTGGTATACGCACATGGATGCGCTCTGCTGGTATGTATCCGTGTCTACGACGCGAAGAAAATCCTGGTGGACGCACTGGGTACCCTGAGAACCACTGGGACTCATTTTTTGTAAGTCCTAAATGAGGCAAAAGAGTGAGTTTGACCGGTATCCCGAATTCAAGTCCAAGGGGATTGAATTTGAAGTAGGTGACAAGTATCTGTTCCGGCAGTTAACTGACCTCTTGATCCGTCAGAGTTGTCAGGCTTGTTCATCAAGACCCCTTGCGAGCGAATTATCATTATCATAAGTCGAAAGACCAAGTCGAAGATTTGAAGAAGTTGAAGAATTGTCCAAGTCGAAGATTTGAAGATTAGAGATTCAACCTGAATCTGCAATTCTGGTAGAATCTCAGGGGCTACTGACAAGGGTATAATTACTAGAGCCCGTTAGTTGAGTACCCCTGAGGCCCGTTAAGCTAGGCCCAACTGTAATAATAGTCGAATACGAGTTATTACCGTATGTCGATATTTGTAATCTGTATCGAACCCGACCCGATCCTCAAGACCTGGCCACCTATATATAGGGGCCAGGAGGGGACGGTGGAGGGTAGATTGAAAGCAAGCCAGGTTGAACACCCAAGTTTACTTTCGATACACACCTATTTCGACTAACTTTACCTTCGAGTTCATCCGACGCCCTATCTCCCCGATCCTAAGTCCTTCATCTAGGACATTTGTCCAGTTAAACCTCGTCACATATCGAAGATATCATTATGGAAGAAGAAAGAGTTTGAACATATCGAAGATTTGCTTGTCTTTTAGACTTTATTTTATAATCGTTGAAGTCAACTTATGTATCTATACCATGTACTATTTGTTTTTATGTATCAATGACTCCATGGCAATTGCAGGATGCTGCTAGCGTTGCTTAAGCATATGTCTCAATGGTGGAAAAAAGGCTATTGGTCCCGGTTTGTAAGGCTCATTTGTTTAGTTGGAGCAACCGGGACTAACAAAGCGGGACTAAAGGCTGGAGTCTTTAGTCCCGGTTGTTTACGAACCGGGACTAAAGGGCCTCCACGTGGCCCGGGTCATGTGACGCGGCTGGAGGTCCTTTAGTCTCGGTTTATTGTATTTGCTTTTTCGGAATTTCTCTATTTTCAGAATTTCTCTAATATCTAATCACCTCTATTCTCATATCAAATTACATACTTATAGCTCTCACTCTATTCTCATGTCGAATTACAAACTTGTGGTTCTTACTTCCCGATCGGTCACCCATCCTCACACTGCTCCACCCTTAGCACGCTTAACTTCTCCGTTCCTTTCATAGTAGCTTTCAAGACTGTGCTCGTGACTTCTTGATAATAGTATGCTACCAATTCTATTAACCTATACACTTTGGTAACATATAATATTACTTTATTAAATTCCAAATAAATTCACAAAATAAGCAACAATGATTAAGTAATAATAAGCACGAATGAATTCCAAATAATTTTTATGCATAATTTAATTATTAATTTTTTATAATTAAAATATTCAAAAAATGCCAAAAAACTTGAAAAATCCAAAATTCAAAAATTAATAGACTTGTTAACCAAACAAGAGGGAGTATATATTTTCCAAATATATATGCATGCTACTCAACCAAAAGACTCGCACACCACACCACACACACATCTAGTAGCCTTCTAGCTTCTAATACCTCCTAGCAATCTCGAAGCCCAAGCGAGCGTCTAGAGTGGCATACAATATTTGCTTGTCGCTCAATGGAACTTTGGCCCAACCATATATAAGTTATTCTTCTTCTTCTTCCTCGTCGTCCTTCTTCTTGTCCTTCTTCCTCTTCTTCTTCTCAAGCTTTGTCCCAATAGTAGCATTGGACAGATCGTATAGACTCGGAATTGGATTCTTGGTGGGGTTCGGCATAATCCTTTGGAGGTCGTACACCGATGGAATTTTAATTCCGTATGATTCTAGCATGCGCACGTCATTGCCGATAGCTGCGCCGCAGAATCTAATGGTAGGGTCCTTCAAGAAATCCTTGAGCAGCTGCGGCACATGATCGGCCCGACATATCTGGAAGATCAAAACCTCGGACGCCACCGAGAGTTAAAGGACGGCGGCACGCTGATGGCGCCTACCCTCGCGAGGGCTGGTGAACTCGCAGTCCAAGCCCACACATTTGATCAGTGCGGCGTTGAGGAACCGCTGCTTGACGGCGCGGAGCCACATCTCCACCATTGATGCACCGAGAGTTTACGTGATGGTGAATTCCATCCCTTCGGTGGTGATATTATGCACCCGAGATTGAGGTAGCATCGTCGGCTCCATTGAAATGAGAGGAAGAGAGAGCTCGCCGGTGATGCTATGGTGTTTTTGGAGGAGATTAGGAGATGAAGAAGATGCTTATAGGTACATCCTTATATACTAGAGAGAGAGAAGAAGAAGAGGTTGGCCGGCGGTGTGATTAGGCCGCTGGCGATGAGGTCCCGATGCGTCAAGTGACGATTACCGAAGCAATCAAGTTAATTGCGCAGCGATTTCCCAAAACGATCGGCGACCATGCGTCGTAACTGGTGCGGGAGCGGCGGTTCGTTTGAACTGGCCTTTAGTCCCGGCTCGTGACACTGATGGGGCCGAGTTGATGTGGGAGCTTCTTCTACTTCAGTCCCTGGCAATGCGCCAGAAAACTTGATGATGGTGCCAGAAAGCTTGTTGGCGTTTGTTGATGAAGCAAAAATGACCGGCCAGTTGGAAAACCCCAAGAGAAGGTTTTGATGAATATAGCAGCAAGTTTTCCCTCAGTTATGAAACCAAGGTTATCGATCCAGGAGGAGGCAGACAAACGACTGAAGGTGATGCCCACTAGCTTCGCGACAGCTCCGAACAATTTATAGGGTGCCTCGTCCGAGCTTTGCTTTGCGAGCGGCAACGTGGAACCTGCACACAACACAACCAAATACTTTATTCCCAACTTACGATGAGGTTGTCAATCTCACCGGTTTGCTTGAAACAAAGGGTATGAGCGTATCGAGTGGAAAGTGATAATAGTATGCGAGTAAAGTAAATAGTGCGAGTAAAATAAACAGGTGATAGCAATATGATAGAAATAGGACTGGGGTCCACAGTTCACTAGTGGTGTCTCTCCATAAGATAAAATAATACATGCTGGGTAAACAAATTACGGTTGGGCAATTGATAGAATAAAGACAACGTGCATATGTCGAGAGGATCACTATGAGATTTACTCTGGGTATTACAACAAGATACATAGACCGCCATCCAACTGCATCTATGACTAATAATCCACTTGTGGCGAATCAATCCGAGAACTCCACAAGTATTAAGTTGCGAACAACAGATAATTGCATTAAGCAAAGTGTGTAATGTAAACAAAGCATATACCCTCGAGCATATGAATGTTGTTTTCTCCCTAGTAGCAACAGCACATCTACAACCTTAGAGGTTTCTGTCACTCCCCCATATTAAATAGAGGCATGAACCCACTATCGAGCATAAATACCCCCTCTTGGAGTCACTAGCAACTACTCGGCCAAGATAGCTACTAACAACGGAGAGCATGCAAGATCATAAACAACATAGAGATAACATAAGATAAAATTCAGTACTTCAACTCAATCATAACACAAATATTCATCGGATCCCAACAAACACAACATGTAGAATTACATAACGGTGATCTCAATCATGTAGGGCAGCTTATGAGATCTAAACATGAAGCACATGGTGGAGAAGACAACCATCTAGCTACTGCTATGGACCCATAGTCTAAGGTAGACTACTCACTCATCGCTCCGGAGGCAAGCATGGTGTCGTGGGAATTTAGAGACAGTAGCCATGGGGAGGCTTATCGGAGGGGCTCGACGATGGTGACGATGGGTCCGGCTCGGGATCGTGCCAACAGAGACACCTCGGTTTACCCAGGTTCAGGACCCTCCCGGTTGGAGGTAAACCCCTACTTCCTGCCTGCTTCGTATTGATTGGAGAGTATCGGTTACAATGCTCCTCGAGCTGTTCGGGCTAGAGGAGGAAGAAGAAGATCGGATCTCCCCTACGCTAAGGGTCCAGGCCCCCTTATATAGATGGGGGCCTGGTTATAGGTTTAGGTAGCGATTCGGCCGGCTGCCGGCTCCTCGGCGGCGGCGTCCTTGGCATGATCCTCTGGCACTGCTCTGGCAAAGGCACTTTATAAAGTGCCTTTTTCCTGGGCCGGCATCTGGAGGGCATATCCCTTCTCCTCTGCCTCGGATCCCGTCGTGGGGAAGGGTCTTCGATCTCTCATTGGCTGGACGTGGTCGTGGCGCTCGTCACTCCTGTCCTGCGCCCCTGCCGCTCTTGTCAGGGCCATCCTACTTTTGGCCAGACAACCGTTGAGAAGCTTTGTCTTCATCGCCCGGCTCCAGTTTTCCTCGGTGGAGTCGCCAGCCGGCTGCTGGCGCAGCCGGCCCTTCGGGCGGAGCCGGTCTTCTCGTGCTGAAGCCGCGGGGACTCCTGGGACGCCAGCCGGCACATTGCCTGGCCCGTGGTGCGCCCCCTAAGTCATCCCCACGACACTAGCCCCCGAAACTGGCGAAGTCTCATGGGCTAGCATGGGGCTTCGGCGGGTTCCTCTTCTCGCCGAAGTCTTGCTCGTCCTCGTCGAAGTCCCAGGATTTCTGGTCTGGCTTGGTCGCTCTAGTCATCGGGGTTGAGTCTTGCGGAGTTCTCCCGGCCGTCTCGAGACGAGCCGGCTCCAAGGTGCGACCCGGCTGGCGGCCGCGAGCCGGCGTGCTGCCTCCTGGGAACTTGCGCCGCTTCGGGTCTTGTTCCCACGCGGCGGCCGGCGCTGCATGCCAGTGGCCAGTCCTGTCATTTTGACCCTTCGGCCACCACAATGATTCCGGCAGACGTCACGTAATGGAGCGGGGCTGGCGTCAGCGTCACGTCCCATCGAAACGCCACGCGTGTGATTAAATCGCATTAAACCGGCTCGGCTTTTCGTGCCTTGCCAGCCCTTAAATCTTGGAGCTCTCGAGGGTTTTCTTCACTCCCGAGCGCCTCCATTCCTTCTCCCCCAACAAACTGTTGCCCCCGCTTCTCCCGCTTTGACCTTGATGTCATCACTCGGGACAACCAGCGGGGCTGGGGCCAGAGCCGGCGACGGGCCGGGCGGGCGCGAGCGCGGTCGCCCCCTCGGAGGCCTGGCGGCGACGCCGCCGATGCCTCGGAAACGCGGTCGCCCACAGGGCAGCCGCAACAAGAAAACTCTAGCTACGCTCGCGGCCGCGCCCGCCACCGGGCCCTTCGTGACCGGCCGTTCCTCCACCATCGTCGCGGCCCCTGGCGGGACCGTGGCTGCGGCCGCGACCTCCATTGCCGGTCTCACCGGGACGCCCCTGGAAGCGGCGGCAGCCCTCGTCGGTGCCGCGATGGCATTCGGGGCCGCCCCTCCAGGCCTCGCCGGTCTGAGCGTCGGCGACTCCTCTAGCGCGGCCGCGAAGAAGGCACGAGCGCCGCCGCCGCGTCCGCCGACCAGGCAGCGGCTCGCCTACGTCCCGAAGCACGGGTTCGCCACTGCCATGGTGCCGCTGCTGGCCGGAAGTAGGGAGCGCCTTCCGCTCCCGGCCAGCTTCATTGGCACAATGGGGAAGAATCCCCCAACAAGCTTCATGATCGAGGATGGCAGCGGCGGACAGCCGTTGTACGACGTCGAGGTCCTCCACGACGACGAGGGGAAGAGCTATCTCACCGGGGGGTGGGAGCGGTTCTTCACCGACTATGGCTTGGAGCGGGGATGGTCCCTCATCCTGACCCACCGCGCCGGGTCGCCCATCCTCTGTGTCCGCGTCGTCGACGGCTCCGGCTGCGCCCGCGCCTACTTCCCCTGGCCACGATCGGCGAGCGCCCTCGAAGCCCCTTCCTCGACAGCAGCATTGTCAACAGGAGTCTAGGGGTAGGAAGGGGAAGTCCTTTTGCTACTTCGTCCCTTAGCGTGGCCCTTATTATGTAACCGTTCGCCTAAGAACTCTTTTTAATTTCGTGCAAATCTTTGCTTGCTCTTCTTCGTTTGCTATGTGACTGCTCTTGCGTGAGATTGTCTTCTGCTTGTACCGTAGCGCCGAGACGATTTTCCGGCTAGGATCTTTCCTTGGATGGAATTGTTGACGAGCGAATCCATAGATAGGGACCACGATGATCACTGGCTTGCGCAGATGCTTCGGGCGGGCTACTCCGGCTTCGACGTAGAGGGAACGGTGCTTCTGCTAGCCGGCTCCGGGAAGGGCGGACTAGCTCCGGCCCCAGCGCGGACGGCACAGTGTTCCTGCTGGCCGGCTCCGGGAAGGACGGACTAGCTCCGGCTCCAGCGCGGACGGAACAGTGCTTCTGCTGGCCGGCTCCGGGGAGGATGTACTAGCTCCGGCTCCAGCTCGGATGGAATAGAGGCTGAGTCCTGTACCGGCTTGGGCGAGGGTCGGAGCCGGCACGTTTCCTTCCCTGGGCCTTCGCACGTTCCTTGCTGTAGTTGGAGTAGATTTCCCGGTTTCCGGCTCTAGCCGTTGCTTTGCGTGTGTTAGGTTTCGATTTCGTTGCTCGTTAGCTGACCGCGTCGCAGCGCCAACTGATCGGACAGCCGGCGAGGTACTGGAGCCGGCCCACTTCTGAGGGCCAATTCCCTTTCCCCTAGCCCCCGAGTTTTGGGGTAGCTAGATTGGCAGCTAGCTCGAAACTAACTTTTCGCAAATGACGCCAACGCCAAGCGAGGCAGCTCTAGCTTCGAACCTCTTGGGCGTGGCTTCTCAGCCCAAACGTCGAGAGTCTGTGACTATCAACCATTCGCTGGCTTTGCCTTTGTCCGGTTCCCTCAACTTTTTCCTTAGTCTTCCGACCCTTCGGCCCTTCTACCCCCAACCGGCAGCCTGGTGCCGGTTGGTCTCCCTTGAGCCGGCAGCCGAATGCCGGCCTAGGGTGGGAGCGTGCCGCGGGGTGAGAAGTAGTACTTCGGTCTATCGGGCCCCCGACTCGTGCTAGCCAACACTTAGTTAATAGGCACTGCCCTTAACGCCTGGTTGAGCGATTTTTCTATCATTTGCGGTTCTGCTCTGCGGCTTTCCTCCGTATGTGGTCTGCCGGCTCCTATCCATCCGGCTACGCGGAGCCGGAAGGCGGAGGCTAGGCTTGAGACCTTCTTCATACGTAGTACTCATCCGTCTGGTGAGAGATCGATCTTTTCGGGGCTGCCGGCTGTGGCTCGGTGCCTGGAGCCGGCTGCCGGTCAAGTAAATAATGCAGGAAGCAAAACATACGCGAAGTGTTTTCCTCGGAGCCGGTCATAACTGGCCGCTCCGTTTTCCTTTATTCATTGACATGTTTTTTGGGGTACAAGCTTTTGCCTTAGCAGAAGAAAGGTCTTAGGAGACTGACATTCCAGGGATGCTCGGTCTCCTTGTCAGAGTTATCTGCCTTGTTCTTCCTGGGCTCTTGTGCATCAATGAGGTAATATGCCCCATTGCCCAGCACCCGGCTGACAATGAACGGTCCCTCCCAGGGAGGAGATAGCTTGTGCATGCCCTTGGTGCTTTGGACCAGCCAGAGTATGAGATCTCCTTCGCGAAACGCAAGTGGGCGAATCTTCCGGCTGTGGTATCGTCGCAGTTGCTGCTGGTAGAGCGCTGATCTGGCCAGAGCTTGCTCTCGTGCCTCCTCGATGAGGTCGACACCATCCTCACGAGCCTCTTTTGCTTGCGTCTCTGTGTACTGGACGATTCTGGGCGCATCGAACTCGATGTCTGTGGGCAGCACCGCTTCTGCTCCATAGACCAGGAAGAAAGGTGTGAAGCCGACAGAGCGATTTGGAGTGGTGCGCAGGCTTCAGAGCACCGATGGTAGCTCCTCGACCCAATAGCCGGCTGAACGCTCGAGAGGCTCGACCAGCCTTGGTTTGATGCCGGCCAGGATTAACCCATTTGCCTTCTCCACTTGCCCATTTGTCTGAGGGTGCGCCACTGACGCTAAGTCCAGCCGGATGCCTTTCTTGCCGCAGTAATCAGCAAAGACTCCCTTCGCAAAGTTTGTCCCGTTGTCGGTGATGATGCTGTGGGGAACTCCATATCTTGTGATGATCTCGTTGAAGAACTTGATTGTGGATGAGCCGTCGAGTTTTTTGATTGGCTTGGCTTCGATCCACTTGGTGAACTTGTCCACAGCAACCAACAGATGCGTCAAGCCCCCGGGTGCGGTCTTGAATGGTCCCACCATGTCCAGGCCCCAGACAGCGAACGGCCAGGTGAGCGGGATGGTCTTGAGGGCTGCCGCTGGAGTGTTTCTGTGCTTGGAGAAACGCTGGCAGCCGTTGCATTGCTTCACTAGCCGCTCTGCATTTTGCTTGGTCGTTGGCCAGTAGAAACCATGGCGGAATGCCTTGGCCACCAAGGCTCTGGAAGATGCGTGGTGCCCGCACTCCCCTTGGTGTATTTCTCTTAGCAGCTCTATCCCTTCTTCCGGCTCGATGCACTTCTGGAAGATGCCTGACACGCTGCGCTTGTACAGCTCGCTGTTGATGATGGTGTATGCCCTAGCTCGACGTTGAATTCGCCTAGCTTCCGCTTCGTCCTGCGGCAAGTCCCCGGTGATGAGGTAGTTGGAGAATGGCTCCGCCCAGGAAGGTATCTCCCATATGTGGAAGACACTGGCGACCAAGGGATCAGCAGCCCCCGGGTCCGTCGTTGCGCCGGCTTCGTCTGATTGTCTGGCTGGGGGAGCGAGCGTGGAGCCGTCAGTCCCCTCGTCCTTCGTCGAGCCGGCCGCGCTAGGTTGGCCGGCTACCTCCTTCAGCCCCGAGACGGCAGCCCCCGGGTCTGGTGGCGGCACCTGAGCCGGGGCCGGATCTCCAGGCACGTAGATGGATATGGACTCCGGCGAAGGTTTGATAGACGGCTTGTGGATGATCTCCAGGGACACCCCGGCTGGGATATCCTGCTTGGTGGAGCCGATCTTGGACAGTCGGTCTGCTTCCTTGTTGTTTGCTCTGGGGACATGGTGGAACTCACAGCCCTCGAAGAATCCGTTGAGCTGCTGCACATAGAAGCGATAGGAGGCCATGTTGGCGTCCTTGGCGTCCCAATCCCCTGAAACCTGGTGCGTTACCAGGTCAGAGTCTCCGAAGCAAAGGATCCTCCTGATGCCAATCTGCTTGGCCATCTTGAGCCCATGCACCAGGGCTTCATATTCGGCGACGTTGTTCGACGCGCGGAAGTGCATCTGCAGCACGTACTGCAGCTTGTCTCCCTTGGGAGAGGTGAGAACGACGCCGGCTCCCAAGCCCCCGAGCGGCTTGGAGCCATCGAAGTGCATGTGCCAGTGGGTGGAGTCCGGAGCCGGCGGCAGGTACTGGTGCTCTCCCCAGTCAGCGAAGAAATCCGCTATGACCTGCGATTTGATCGTCGTCCTGGGCTTGTACTGAATGGTATGAGCCGCGAGCTCGATCGCCCATTTGGCCACTCTTCCCGACGCATCCTTGCACCCGATGATCTTCGAGAGCGGAGTGGTGCTTACCACCATGATTGGGTGCTCCTCGAAGTAGTGCTTCAGCTTCTTGGCCGCCATGTACACGCCATACGCGACCTTCTGGTAGTGCGGGTAGTTCTGCTTGGAGAGAGTGAGCACCTCACTCAAGTAGTACACCGGGCGCTGAACCGGCAGCTCTTTGCCTTCCTCAGTGCGCTCCACCACGATCACCACGCTGATGACGCGCGGGGTTGCTGCGATGTAAAGCAGCATTGGCTCTCGCGGAGCTGGCGCTGCCAAGATTGGCGCGGTAGACAAGGCTCGCTTGAGGTCGTTGAAGGCGTCGTCAGCGCGCTGGGACCAAACGAAGTGGTCCGTCTTCTTCATCAGCTGGTACAGCGGCATGGCCTTCTCCCTGAGCCGGCTGACGAACCGGCTAAGCGAGGCCAAACAACCAGCAAACTTCTGCACATCTCTGAGCTGGGTGGGCTTCTCTAGGGCCTCGATGGCTTTTAACTTCGAGGGGTTAGCCTCGATCCCTCGCTGGGAAACGATGTAACCAAGGAGCTGCCCAGCCGGCACACCAAAGGTGCACTTCTCAGGGTTGAGCTTCATGCGATAGCGCCGCAGGTTGGTGAAGGTCTCCTTGAGATCGTCCAGGAGCGTGCCACTCCGCTTGGTCTTCACCACCACGTCGTCCACATAAGCGTGCACGTTCCTCCCAATCTGCTCCTGCAGACATCGCTGCATGGTTCGCTGGTAAGTGGCTCCGGCGTTCTTCAGGCCGAACGGCATGGTAACGTAGCAGTAGGCTCCATATGGGGTGATGAAGGAGGTCTTGATCTGATCCGGCTGAAAGAGCGGGATCTGGTGGTAGCCTGAATAGGCGTCCAGGAACGACAACAGGTCACAGCCGGCTGTGGAGTCGATCACCTGGTCAATTCGTGGCAGCGCGAAAGGATCCTTGGGGCAAGCCTTGTTGAGGCTGGTGTAGTCGATACACATTCGCCAAGTGTTATTCTTCTTTAGTACCAAGACTGGGTTCGCAAGCCAGTCAGGGTAAAACACCTCCATGATAAAGCCGGCTGCAAGGAGCCTGGCAATCTCCTCGCCAATAGCTTTCCTCTTTTCTTCTGCAAACCGCCGCAGCGGCTGCTTGACCGGCTTGGCGTCCGGCCGGACGTTAAGTGCGTGCTCAGCCAGCTCCCTCGGCACACCAGGCATGTCCTTTGGAGACCATGCAAAGATGTCCTGATTCTCACGGAGGAAGCTGGTGAGCTCGCTTTCCTATTTGGCAGACAAGCCGGCGCCGATGATGACGTACTTGGAGGGGTCGCTCTCGTCCAGCAGGATCTTCTTGGTGTCGTTGGCCGGCTTGAATTGCTCCACCGGCGACTGGCAGACTGGCACGTCTTGCTGGGTCAGCTCCACGCGATGCAGAAGCTGCCTCTTCTCCTCGGCAACGACCAGCGCCTCTGCCAGCTGCGAGCTCTCCTTTGCGCAGGCCAGGGACTTCTGGAAGTTTCCTGAGACTGTGATCACACCTCTGGGCCCTGGGAGCTTCATCTTTAGATAGGCGTAGTGCGGGACCACCATGAACTTGGCCAGGGCCGGACGGCCTAGCAGCGCGTGGTAGGGACTGCTGATGTCCACCACCTCGAACCAGATGGGCTCGCGGCGGCTATTCCCCTTCTTTCCGAAGAGAACCTCTAGCTGCACCTTGCCCAAAGGGGTGCAAGAATGCCCAGGCACGATGCCATGGAAGGTGAGCTGGCTAGGTTTCAGCTGAGCAAGCGGGATGCCCAACTTCTCCAGAGAGCTTCGGTAGAGGAGGTTGATACTACTACCGCCATCGATGAGCACGCGGGAGAAACAGCACATGTGCGTATCGGAACACACGACAGGATCCACGACCAGAGCATACTCTCCAGGGCTGGGCATCAACCTTGGGTGGTCTTCGCGCCCCCAGGTAACGGCCGCCTCGGACCAGTGCATGAACTGGGGTTCTGCAGGCATCACAGCGTTCACCTCTGCCTCATGCCAAAGGTCGTTCCTTTTGTCCTTGCCGGGGGTAGTGAAGATGTGATACTGCTCCACATCCGTCGGGAAGTCAACATCTTGATCCGGCTCGCCTCCAGCCGGGTCGCGCTGTTGGTCCTCCCGACCTTCAGCCAGTTGCGCTTGCGACGTACCAGGGATCTGCCGAGCGCGCTGCTCCAGATCTCTCATGAAACGGCACTGACGCGTGGAGTGGGTCGCTTCCCTGCCCGGGGAGGTGTGGAATTTACATGGCTGATCGAGCGCAGCATCGAGGGTGTACTTGCCCTCTTTGCGCCCATGACCGCTGCCTACAGCCCCGGGGCCTCCTTGGTCAGAAGCCGCTCGCTTTGAGCTAGCAGATCCTCTGGGGAGCGTCTTGGTGTGGTCAAGCCACAGGTGGATGTGCAAGGCCGATGGGCGAGCCTGGGACTCCGACCCCGGCGCTGACTCCTCGATCGAACGTGGCCTGCTTGCTCCGCCGCCCTGCTGGACGCGGCGACCTTGAGCGTTGCCGCTCAGAGCACGGCTGCCCTGTCCACGCCCTCCGCGGCCTCGGCTCGTCGATGGCGACCGCTGGATCTGGCCAGGGATGGCAGTGGCGAAGTTGTGGCGCAGGTCACGGACGAGCTCGGTCGGTGCGTCTCCATGCATGTCGTAGAACTCGCTGAGCGTGGTGCTCGCGCGGCGCCGGTTGGCCTCGTCCTCAGCCACCTTGCCGAGGAGGACGAGACGCGTCTGCTCCAGGGCCTCGGCGACCCTGGTGGGATCGATGACGCGGTCGAGGGGAGCGCGCAGGTCCACCACGGAGACGTCCGGGGCGTCCTGCTCTGGGAGTGGAGCATCTTGCTCCTGTGGAAGAAGGCGTCCGGGCGACGGGCGCTCGGGGCGCAGAGAGTCGCCGCCCTCCTCTTCTCACAAGGCCATCACCTCGACCATGGCGCCAAGACTGCTGCTTTCACCGCAGCTCGAGCCTCCGTCGTAGAGGGAGTCGAAGACGTCGGTCACTTCCTCCGGGAAGGGCTTGGCGACGTAGAAGCGATGACTGCCGACGTCGAGGATGGAGCCGCTGTTGCCGAAGCCGTTCTTGAAGTGGGCCAAGTTGTCGCTGATGCAGTCGAAGGTGCCGAACCTCCAGACGAGGCCGGAGGCGACCTTCTCGCCGGAGGGTCCCGGCCGGAACTTGACTCCACTCGCCACCACGCTTTGCCCCATGGTGGGCGCCAATTGTCATGGGAATTTAGAGACAGTAGCCATGGGGAGGCTTATCGGAGGGGCTCGACGATGGTGACGATGGGTCCGGCTCAGGATCGTGCCAACAGAGACACCTCGGTTTACCCAGGTTCAGGGCCCTCCCGGTTGGAGGTAAACCCCTACTTCCTGCCTGCTTCGTATTGATTGGAGAGTATCGGTTACAATGCTCCTCGAGCTGTTCGGGCTAGAGGAGGAAGAAGAAGATCGGATCTCCCCTACGCTAAGGGTCCAGCCCCCCATATATAGATGGGGGCCTGGTTACAGGTTTAGGTAGCGATTCGGTCGGCTGCCGGCTCCTCGGCGACGGCGTCCTTGGCGTGATCCTCTGGCACTGCTCTGGCAAAGGCACTTTATAAAGTGCCTTTTTCCTGGGCCGGCATCTGGAGGGCATATCCCTTCTCCTCTGCCTCAGATCCCGTCGTGGGGAAGGGTCTTCGATCTCTCATTGGCTGGACGTGGACGTGGCGCTCGTCACTCCTGTCCTGCGCCCCTGCCGCTCTTGTCAGGGCCATCCTACTTTTGGCCAGACAACCGTTGAGAAGCTTTGTCTTCATCGCCCGGCTCCAGTTTTCCTCGGTGGAGTCACCAGCCGGCTGCTGGCGTAGCCGGCCCTTTGGGCGGAGCCGGTCTTCTCGTGCTGAAGCCACGGGGACTCCTGGGACGCCAGCCGGCACATTGCCTGGCCCGTGGTGCGCCCCCTAAGTCATCCCCACGACACATGGCGATGAAGAAGACCTCCGGTGGCGATTCCCCTCTCCGGCAGGGTGCCGGGAAGAGCTTCTGGACCCTCCCGATCTTCGGGTCGACGGCGGTGGCAGATCGCGATGTGTTCTGGAAAAGTGATCGGGTATTTAGGTTTTTCCCGTCGAGGGGTCTTTATAGGCAAAGGGGCATCGTCAGAAGTGGACTGAGGCGGTCTCACACATAGGGGGCGCGGCCCAGCCCCTGGCCGCGCCGCCCTGGTGTGTGGGGCCCTCGTGGCCCCACTCCGACTCCTCTTCGGTTGTCTGGAAGCTTCGGTAAAATCCTGGGCGACTGGCTTTGGTTTCGTCCAATTTCGAGAATATTTCCTGTGTAACTTTTCTGAAACACAAAAACAGCAGAAAACATGGAACTGGCACTGTGGCGACTTGTTGATAGGTTAGTTTCGGAAAATGCATAAAAGTGCCACGAAGTGTAACGAAACACTAAGCAAATGGTGTAAAAACAAGCATGGAGCATCAAAAATTATGGATACGTTGGAGACTTATCAGCATCCCCAAGCTTAACTCCTGCTCGTCCTCGAGTAGGTAAGTGATAACAAAAGTAATAATTTTTGAGGTGACATGCACCTACACAATCTTGACCATCTATGTAAGCGTTGTGCGCTGGGATCAAAAGAACTTAAAACATGGGCATGAAAGATATGATCTTGATAGAAGAAACTTAGCAACCATGTTATAACATGAAAATGAACACAAACAAAAGATCATGAAAATGAAACAATGAAAGTCAAACGTGTGTTCAAATCATAAGGAAAAACATACAAATAGTTTTCAGCTTGTCCTTCAGGGAGAGCAAAACATAAATGCATATGACACCTTCAAGTTTAAGAGGGCGACTAGATACAAATAATTTAAGAACAAGTGAAACCAACAATATGAATCAATCAATGAAAACTTTGGGACAATGCACATTATACTAAGAATGACAACTATGCTCTCTTAGACAGTGCATAAAGATAGAAGGTGGTGACTCAACATAAAAGTAAAAGAAAGGCCCTTCATGCAGGGAACCAGTGATTGCAAGTTTATAAACCTTCAAAAATTATGGTACTTACCGGCTTTGAGCTCTCATTGCCCCCATCATAAGCATCTTGAATGGTTAAATTTAATGCGAGAACACTTATGCTGCATATGCTTGACAAATCATAAGTTGAAAACCTCGTGTCCCGTGAATACGAATACCCAAACCTCATGCTACTTTACTTAGAGTCCCAAGCAAGCTCTTGTCATTGTAAGTATACACGTATCATCGAGAACCGCCAACGGGGTACCTCCATGCCCGATGACATGGAACAAGCCCACATCAAAATGACAGGACAAGCAGACAATGAACACCTCGATATCTCTTTTATTTACCATTTGTATAGCTTTTTATTTTGAGATGCATCGTCGAATGTCCACTATGGGCATGCTGCAAATTTCCACCATGAATTATGCATGGCTTAGATTGGCGGCCCAGGCGTTTCTCTAACACATATACAAACTCCATGATCCCGCAAGATTCCCAATTCATTTCATACCGCGAGTATCCATAAACAAAAGATCACGATATCAACTTAAATAAGAAGTGCAATGTTGAAAGCTTGCCCCATGACGGCATGGTTGGGCTAATTCCCAACTTGCAACTTGTAAGCATAACAACTCAATATAAGAGACCACAATGTAAAAAAATTAAGAACGAGAAAAATAAAGTGTGCCATCCGGTTCGTGAGAGCTTTACTGACCAATTTTCGCATAACACTGGTAAGAGTTTAATTTGAAGAGTAGATAAAAACAAGTCAAATGTACTTTGGAATAGCAAATTGCTAATAGGTATGTATGGTGGACACTTTGGCAAACTTGGTTTTTAGGAGTTGGATGCACGAGTAGAGCTCATACTCAGTACAAAACGAAGGCTAGCAAAAGACTGGGAGCGACCAACTAAGAGAGTAATAACGGCCATAATCATGCAAAGCGGTAAAGCGATATTAAAAGAAGCATAAGATGGCATCAAAAGTCAAAAACTAAATGATCATCGAGGAAATGGCGACTTTGTATGAGTCTAACATGTGTGAGCATGTGCCAAGTCAACCCAAATAAAGCATCAAGGCGAAAACCAAAATAATACTTCCAAACGATAAAAACAACACATGATTTTTTCAAAGGCTCATTAAGCAGTCTTAGTTATTTGAGACAAGTCATGCTACAGCAAAAACACTAAGCATGCTATCAAAAAGACATCAAGCACGACATGAAAAAGTCTAAGCCGCAGTCTACACAAGCTCCTTCTTGTACCACTTTTTTGCATAAAGCTTTTTCTCTTTTCCAACACCATTCAAACTTTTTATAAACACCTCTTTTGATGAAAACCAATCTCAATTGGATCTGTGTACTGCGTCTTAGCAGCTCGCAGATCCCAGAACAGCTTTCGAGTGCGACGGCTGGCTGGAAATTCCTGATTGAGCTCCCCCGATGGTGAAGACTTTGATCGGCATGCAGTTGTGTTTGTCAAGACATGAGATCACATGCGCTAGCTTATCGCTTATCAGGGAGGGCGATGCTTTTGAATTTTCGTGTGTGCTCATAATGAGTGGTGCAGATCTCCCTAGGTTGGCAATGTTCAATTTACCTTTAGCCCGCACCGGACCTAGTCTCACCATTAGAAATATAGATTCCAGATCTGACTGGTTCTCTTTTCTTTGTACTACAATCTAGAGGGATTGTTTTCAGAAATTGTTTTCATTGTGAACAGACAGATGTCTAAGGTAGGTTTAAGTTAGGGCCAATGGACACTGGAGGAATCCAAGGAGGGATGATGCATTGAGGATCGCACACGGAAGAACACTGCAAACACACAATCTACCCAGGTCCGGGGCCTCGTGAGGAGGTAACACCTCTATTCTTGCATGTCTGATCTATATGCGATGTATATGGTAGCCGCAATGGTGCTCCTTGAGCTATACATCTATGCCTGTGAGAGACTTGCTTCATAGACTGAGAGCATGAGAAAGAATAGAGAGCTCCTAGTGAGTAGGGAGGAATGAGCCTCCTCTAGAGGTTGGGGTGATCGTTCCCCCTGGTGCTCCTTATATAGGGAGCTCATGGGACATGGTATGCCCCACATAGTATAAAATGCATTATTCTTGAGTTGACTATTGGGGGTATTTTCAATACTGTAGCGTGTCATCATGGTATTGTCATGTTCACTGTAGCCATGCTAGGGATGGGCATGACACGTCTTGTCTGTCCTTGACGTCCTTGTCTTGTGCTTGGCTGCTCCTCATGTCGTCTTGTCTCCTGCTTGTCCTTGGAATCCTAGGCTTGCTATCGTTCCTCCTTCTGAGGATAGGAGGCTTCTAGTGACGTGGGACAATGAAGAGTATGCTGGTCTAAGCATGGGGCATCCCAAGACTGGCATATGATGATGATGTTGGATGATGAAGCTGCTTGGGGAAGCCGGACCAACACCAGGCATGAAAACTGGCCCGAAGGAGATGAATCTTGACCTATGATGTTCAATCTCAACTCGGACAGGGCAATCCCGGCTTGGCCCGTCGGGATGACATGCTGAAGTTGGCCCAATGTGGTCTTCCCGGCCAGGCCGGGATCCTCCTAATCCGGCCCAGCCGGGGTTGATGCAGAAGTCAGCCCAGCTGGGGCAGCCGGAAGGCGGCCCAGCGCGGTGCGAGTTCCTCAGTTTTGGTTCATGTATGAGCTGTTAGGTCAGGCTGAACCACGCCACTACTAGAAAACATAGATTTAACGACAATGTCCCAAAACGCATTTGATCGTATCAACTGTACAAGTGTCCTTGGGTTGTGAATCACTTACTCGAGCTATTTTAACAACCACTTGGACATCGTCGCTAGCACAATCACAGGGGTGGTAATTGTTTACGATCTAATCTACATCCAAAGGGTAACAAACTTAACTGCATCTAATTTATCTTTCCTTGATTTTTTTCTCCCATGCAGTCCTAGTTAATTCAACGGCGCGTCTATCCTCTCTCCAATGTTCTCTCTCTAGATTGAAAAGGAGTGCACCGAGTAGTGTCCCGCCTTATTCCTCTACGACATTCGAAACAACACACCCACATACTTGGAAAACATTATAAGGAACAAACCCTAATAGGGACACAAATAGGCAGAAACTGATTATTTGTATATGATAAAGATATATTTGATTCGCTTTCTACTCTTCATATATTTCTCTCTCACAACTAGGTAATTAACACATATTACTGGTACTAACTTCTTATGTGCAATTTTTCTTTGTTATACAATTTTAACATCCAGTCACTAAATTAAGTCATAGTTTCCGGTTGAAAAATAAGTTAGTTGTTTTCTAAGGCATTGCCCTTTAAGAGGGCCTGCGTTATACTTAATTGGCATGCATGTGAAAGATCATGAAGGGACAATACATACTTCCTTGATTATGTCGTGTATATATGTCGTGGTTTCGTCAACAGATCTGCCATAGGGGTAGGGATATGGCAGTTTGTGGAAGGGGGTGAACACGGAGGAGCGATCCGGGATAGTGGTAGCACGAGTTTACCCAGCTTCAGATCCCGCGACAGTGGCGAGATCCTACGTGCTGCTATAATTCACTATATGGCAACAAGTGCTCGATTACAATGATGAGGTTGGCTGTTTCGCTATGCGATTGGCCGTATGACTAGAACGTGCCTCAAAGGCTGCTCCACGCCGGGCTTATAAAGGCGCCTGGCGTGGGCTACACGTTGGTACCGGAGCGGATACAACTTGGAGTCCTAAACTAAGTCCTATGCGTGTACTGCAAGGTAACCCACCATGGGCCTATCTCCAGGCCCGTCACGGGCTTGTCGTCGGCGGTCCGCCATGGGCCTGTCTTCGGATCCGCCATGGACTTGTCTAAGGATCCGCCATAAGCGCCTGCGTCCAGTACCGCCGTGGCAACTTCAGCAACTGGGCCGCCCGGTATGGCAAATCTGCCATACCACCCCTGATGGGCCACCCTGGCTTGCTGATTTAGGACTACGTCGCTGGTATACCTATTTGGTATATCCCCAACAGTAGCCCCCAGGGAACTTCAAGATTGTCATCTATATCCGCCATGCATGTTCTTGGTGAGATACTTCCGCCATAGCTCTTCTTCCCTTCTGCTGGGATGGCGGTCATCTTGATGTTCCTTCTTCCATCTATTAATCCGTCGTAAATAACGGATCAAGCGACATAGTTATCTTAGCGAGATTTTCAGGATCCATTGGATCATACCGTGGAAATCCGCCGTAAATTCCGGCACGCAGTTCCTTCTAGGGCAAGACTTACAGTGCACGCACTGTTTTCACCAAGTTACTTTTTTACCCCTGGACACGTGTCACCGGATTAGGGTTTCAGCGATCAGGACGAGCGGTGGTGATGGCGGGCATGAATCTCGAGGCCCGGGGCCTATATATACCCCGACCTCTCCCCCCCGGCCGGTCACTCCTCATTCGCCCCCGTTTCATTCTCTCTCTTCAGCGCCGCCACGAGAGCTACGCCATCTCCGACGAGCCGCCGCGGAAGATCCTCGCCGCCGGCGACATTTTCCGCCACAACCTGGCATCATCTTCCTCGTCTTCGCTTGAGATCTTGGAAGTTATTACCGCCATGCCATTAGCCGCTATGGAACCAGAATCGCCTCGCCAAGCCTCCAAGTCCGAAGCTGCTGAAGGCTCAGCGCGGTCTTCTGATACAGAGTCCGCCATGCCCGAGACCTCAGGAGGAGACTGGGACTCCTGTAATATAAATGAGGAGATTCTATCTTCCTTGGAGCAGGAAGGCCGCATAGCTGCTAAGGAGATCTCCAGATGGCGGGTCGAACCTGGTGCAGCAATGCCAGCTCCTTCAGATGAAGAGGTCGTCATACTAAAGTCCCACATCGATCGTGGCCTTAGTCTTCCGCCATCCTACTTCCTCAAAGGCGTTCTTCGGCACTACAGGTTACAGCTACACCATATTGCTCCAAATAGCTTCACCGCCCTAGCGGGAATCGTCGCGCTATGCGAGGGGTATCTAGGTATCAGCCCACGCAGGGATTTATTCCGCTTATACTTTAATATCCGCCACAACCGGGACACGAACGGAGATCCTCGCAATTGCGGATCGATCTCCTTTGTTCCTCGGAGCGGGAAGTCTTACCCCTACATTATCCCTCATGACTCTGCAAAGGGATGGCGGGGATCCTTCTTCTATCTAGCTGACCAGGCCCCTCCTGAAAGGAAATTCGGCCTGCTGTCTTTTGTTGATGGTCCCGCCGACGAGCAGGATAGCTGGGGCGTCATGGATGATTTTACAATGGATGATGAATGCCAACTATGCTCACGACGAATTTCGAAAATTGTCTTCTCTGGACTGACAGGTGCCGATACCATCCACTGCTGGGTCTCACGGTGGATTCAGGCTCTTCAATACCGCCCAGCCCTGATGTGCAAATATAGCGGAGTTGATGATCCTCAGCGCTATTCCAAGGAGGAACTATCTGCTGAAGAGATCGAGCTTCGAATCCGCAACATCATTAAGGTGGGGCGGGATGAGCCTTTGAAGCTGAAGATCCCTATGTATGAGAATGGCAGTTGTCCAAAGGTGAGTCTCTTCTCCTTACTCCGCCATAACAGCTGGTTTTTCTTTAAATAACTTCGCATCTCTCTGCAGCTTTCTTCTCTACCACCTTCCGAGCTGAGTCGTCTCATCCGTTATCCTCGGACGAAAGAGCTTACTGACGATGAGGACGAAACATCCCCATCTCCCAAAAGACAGAAGGTGGCGGAAGAGGAGGTAGTGGCGGATGAGCCCATAACAGCGGTTCCTCGCGGTGTTCACGGTGCTGGCGGGCGCATTCGTGGACTAGGCAAGAGAGTCATCTCTCGCCATCCGTCCCCTGCTCTTCGCGGCCATTTAGACACCGTGCCCGAGCATTCCGCCACTATCAACTTGCCAGAGCGGAAGTAAGGATAATCATAACTTGCCTTCATACCATGTATAACTTGACTATTCTAATCCGTGACTATCTTCTGCGCACAGAAGAAGAAAAGTTCCTGGCCAGAAACCTTCAAGGGCCAAGCCATCTCCTGCTGCCATTCCACCTACACCGGATGTTCCAGCCCGCCCAACTGGGGTCTCGACTTCTTCCCAGCATGTTAGCAAAGTGGCGGATGCTCCAGAGAAAAATGCTGGAGCATCAGATCGCCCCGCTAAAGGTGCCAAGAAGGTGAGTTTTAGCAGAAAAATGGTTCAGATGGACGCAGGAGCTGGGGAGGCCTCAAAGTGGAAGAAGAAATCAGAAGCTCTTTTCCGCCTTGACAATCTACAAGAGGAGGCCAGTAACCATGTGTCATCTGCTATGGCAGCGTTTGTTCAGAGAACCAGTCTTGTCAAAGAGGTATGTACTCCCAGTAGCCCCCGAGCGCCATGGCGGATTTTTAAATTCGATCCGCTATGGGGCTTCAAGAGTGACTTCTGTAAGTTTTTGAATAGCACAGCCCTCGAGCGCTGGTAGTTCACACAGTGCTCTATAGAGAACTTTTCTTAAATTTCATACTGAGTAGCCCCCGAGCGTTATGGCGGATGACTATCCGGCATAAAGCTCTTAGGAAGACAAAAAATCAACATAAGTAGCCCCCGAGCATTATGGCGGATTCTATCCATCATGATGCTCTAAGAGTGACTAGAAAATCATCGTGAGTAGCCCCCGAGCGTTATGGCGGATACTTATCCGGCATAAAGCTCTAAGAGTGACTAACACTTCAAATTTATTTTGCCAGAACTACAAGAAGGTGGTAGAGGACCTGGTCCAGGTTGTCAGCTCGCAAGAGAAGGAGCTGGCAACCAAAAGCGCTCTTATGGCGGATTTGCAGCAACAGCTTGAGAATAGCGGTAATTTACTTAACAAGTTTTAATTCCCTTATGCTTATTCAATCAATGCTGTGCTGATACTTCCGCCATGCAGATGTTGCCAAGCTTAAGTCCACACTTGAGGGGGTGGAGAAGGGCCACGCCATGGATGGGCTGCAGGAGCAGCTCCAGAAATCTCTGGCCGCAAACACCCTCCTTGAAGAGCAGCTGAAGGACCAGGAGCGCCAGATTCTCAAGAAGGACAAGGAGATAGAGGATCTCCGCAAAGCCGCCGCTGAATTTGAAAAGTGGCGTGAAGGCTTTAACGAGCTCCTCCATCACTTCCAGGACACCCTGCTAGGTACCATTTCTCCTTATACCGTAAAGTTTTTCAATTTCTGCTATGCCGTGCGTGACGCATCTTCTTTTTCCGCTATGTAGTCGCCTTGGGGCAAGGCGAGGTGGATACCGCCGAGGGCCTGCGCATGGCCACCGACGCAGCGAGGAAGGAGCTGGATGGCCTTCTCAACACTGGTCGCCAGGCGTGCGGAAGCTTGCAGATGGCGGGTTCTTCCAACCTCTCCGCCATTGGGCTTACGCAGAAGCTGTTGCTAGTGCCAGGGCTAATGGCGGACTGGAAACAGTCCTCTGCTCGGGGTGGTGCCAGGACAGCTCTAACCTTGGCGAAGGCCCACTACCCCGAGATGGACCTGGACCTGCTCACCTCCGGCATCCCAGAGAGCGGTGAGGACGGTGCACCGGTGGACGAGGCCGCCATCCAACAAAGCGTGCTTGGATACGATCAACTGTGTGCCCTTGGCACTCAGTTGAACGTATACTATGAAGCATACGAGCTGCCAGGGTCGCCGTCCCAGGCTTCGGCATCATCCTCCGCGGCTACTGCAGGTGGTGATGGCAGTGACGAGGTGTCCTCCAAGGTTCCGCCGTCTTCTTAGGAAGTGCCCTGCAATATGGTAGGAAAAATACTTTGCATCAATTCGGCCCCTGAGTGGGTCTGTAATTTAAACTTAAACTGTGTGTGAATGTTTCTGCACTGTGACTGATCTGCTTGTGGCGGATCAGTGGAATGCTTTTGAACTCTTGCAGCTTGTTTTTATGAAGTGGTTTTATTGTGCGAAGAAACTGCTAGGCCTAGTTTTATGCAACTTGCAGTTTTTGACATGCCCAAAAAACAACACTGAAATTTTTTTCACGCGTAGGATTATGCGATCCGCCATCCGGCTCTCTGTGCTTGACTTTTCGTGAGATGGCGAAATCTTCGCACGAACAATCCGCTAGGGCGACGATACTTAATAGCAACCGTCCAAAACCCTTAGCAGATGGCGGCTTAGATCGTCAAAAAGTCACTACTCGGGAATCCACACAGAAAACATCGAATGAAGATCAAAACATAAAAAAGCTACGCGGACCGCTTATGGCGGATTTAAAAAAGACGCAAGTGCAAAGCACAATAGCGCAAAGGGTTCTATACGATCTAAATGAACAATAAAGGAGGTAAAAGACTCAGAAAAAATCAAGAGTGAACCAAATGCTTTATTTCATTGATCATATAGAGGTGCCTATTACATAGCTAGAGGAGTGCTAAGTGTAGAAAGGACGTAGCTGTGCGATGTTCCATGGACGATCTGTCTCGTCGTAGATATCGTCAGGGTCTCTTCGTTTGCGCTTCTTACTGGGTCGTTTATCTAGCTCATGAATATCAACGAGGTAGTAGGAGCCATTCAGTAGAGCTTTGCTGACGACGAAGGGTCCTTCCCAAGGCGGGGATAGCTTGTGGGATTTCCGCTGTTTGAGGCGTAGCACCAGGTCACCCTCTTTGAACGAGCGTTGGCGAACTCACCGGCTGTGATAGCGGCGGTGATTCTGCTGGTAGATGGCGGATCTCTGGGCTTCTAGGTCTCGTTCTTCTTCCAGCAGGTCCACAGATAATTGTCTGGACGCTTCTGCATCTTCTTTCTTATAGGCCTCGACTCTTGGAGAATCGTACTGAACATCACTTGGCAAAATTGCCTCTGCTCCGTAGACTAAGAAGAAAGGGGTAAGGCCAGTTGATCTATTTGGCGTGGTCTGTAGACTCCACAGCACAGATGGCAACTCCTCTGCCTAGCCTCCAGCTGCTCTATGTAGCGGTGCTTCTAGGCGTGGCTTGATCCCTGACATGACTAGTCCGTTGGTCCGCTCAACTTGGCCATTAGACTGTGGATGTGCCACAGATGCTAGGTCAAGGCGGATTCCGTTGTGATGGCAGTATTCTTCAACTTCTCCCTCAGACAAATTAGTGCCATTGTCGGTGATGATGCTATGTGGGATGCCGAATCTAACCACAATGTCCTTGACAAATGTAAGGGCAGTTTTGCCATCAAGTTTTCTGATGGGCTTAGCTTCCACCCACTTCGTGAATTTGTCTACCGCTACCAGGAGGTGCGTAAATACCGAAGGTGCTGTTTTTAGCGGACCCACCATGTCCAGCCCCCAGACTGCAAAGGGCCAAGTTATAGGTATCGTATGCAGCGCTGTGGCGGGCATATGGGTTTGCTTGGAGTACATCTGGCAACCGTGGCAGAGCTCCACAATACGATCTACATCTGCCTTGGCTGTTGGCCAGTAGAATCTATGGCGGAATGCTTTAGCTACTAGGGATCTGGCGGCGGCGTGATGCCCACATTCGCCTTCATGGATCTCTCTTAGTATTTCGATTCCATCCACTTGGGATATGCACTTCATAAAAACTCCCGAGGTGCTTCGTTTGTAGAGCTGGCCATCTATGATGGTGTACGCTTTGGCTCTACGCTCGATTTGTCTCTTTTGGACTTCGTCTTCGGGTAGCTTCTTGTTCATCAGATATTCCAGGAAGGGCTCTGCCCATGGCGGATTGCTAGGCAAAACCGCCATAACGGGGGAGCTTGCTAGTTCCGGATTTTCTGGATCCACCATCTTAATCGATGGTACGTGCAGATGCTCGAGGAATACGCCTGGCGGAACTGCCTTACGGCTAGATCCTAGTTTGGACAAGGTATCGGCCGCCATGTTATCTTCTCGTCGTACGTGTTTTATGTCATAGCCGAGGAAACTTTTGGCCATCTCATCCACTTCGTCTCTATATGCCGCCATGACTTTGTTTCGAGCTTTGTATGTGCCAGCCACCTGCTGAGCAACCAGGTCAGAGTCTCCACAGCACATGATGCGTTGTACGCCGATCTCCTTTGCGACACGTAGCCCATGCAGTAAAGCTTCATATTCCGCGATGTTGTTGGTGGTGGGGAAGTGGATCTAGAGAACGTAGCTTAGCTCATCTCCCTTGGGAGATTTGAGCGTCACTCCAGCCCCCGAGCCGTGTAGTAGCTTTGACCCGTCAAAGTGCATCACCCAATGCTCTGGTTCTGGGACGAGCGTAGTTTCCTGTGCTTCCTTCCAATCCGCCATAAATTTCGCCAAAGCCTGGGACTTGATGGCGGTGCGAGGCTTATAGTCGATGTCGAAAGAGGCCAGTTCAATGCCCCACTTCGCAACTCGTCCTGTTGCGTCGCTGTTGTTGATGATGTCTTTCAGTGGGGCCTTGCTCACCACTGTGATCTTATGGTCATAGAAGTAATGCCTCAACTTACAAGAAGCTAGGAAAACTCTGTATGCCAATTTTTGGTAGTGAGGGTAGCGTTGCTTGGATTCCGTCAGGACCTCGCTGACATAGTAGACTGGTCGTTGTACGCCATACTCCTGTGCTTCTTCCTTATGCTCTACCACCATGATGATGCTGACCACCCTGTTAGTTGCCGCCATGTATAGTAACATGGGTTCCTGGTCTTCGGGAGCCGCTAGGACTGGTGCAGTGGATAACACTCTCTTCAGATCCTTAAGTGCAGCGTCTGCCTCATCAGTCCAGACGAATTCGTCAGATTTCTTCATCAGCTTGTAGAGTGGCAAAGCCTTCTCGCCAAGACGACTGATGAATCTGCTCACTGCTGCCACGCAGCCTGTGAGTCGCTGTACATCTTTTAGATCTATGGGCCGAGAGATGTCGAGGATTGCCTTGATCTTCTCTAGATTAACCTCAATTCCGCGGTGGGAGACGATGAATCCTAGAAGTTGTCCAGCTGGCACCCCGAAGACGCACTTCGTGGGGTTAAGCATCATGTTGTACTTCCTAAGATTGTCGAAGGTCTCTCGCAAATCCGCTATAAGGCCATCTTGCTTCTTAGACATAACTGCGATGTCGTCCACGTATGCGCGGATGTTTCGTCCGATTTGATCCGCCAGACACTTTTGCATAGTGCGCTGATACGTTGCTCCTGCGTTTTTTCAGACCGAATGGCATTGTGACATAGCAATATGTGCCATAAGGTGTTACGAACGATGTAGCGAGCTGATTGGACTTTTTCATCTTGATCTGGTGGTATCCTGAGTAGGCATCCAAGAAACACAGCAGCTCCAATCCCGCCGTCGAGTCAATGACTTGGTCAATGTGAGGCAAGGGAAAAGGGTCTTTTGGACACGCTTTGTTCAGGCCAGTGTAATCTACACACATGTGCAGAACTTTTGTGTTTTTCTTAGGAACTAGCACCGGATTTGCCACCCACTTAGTATGGATCACTTCCTTGATGAAGCCTGCTTTCAATAGCTTGGAAATTTCCTTTGCTATGGTGCGACGCTTTTCATCTCCGAAGCGTCTCATGGCTTGTCTTACTGGCTTCGAGCCAGGAATTATCTGCAGAGCGTGCTCAGCGAGCTCCCTAGGTACACCTGTCATGTCAGACGGCTGCCATGCGAAGATGTCCCGGTTCTCATGGAGGAACTCGACGAGCGTGCTTTCCTGTTTGGGGGACAAATTTGTCCCAATGGAGGTGGTCTTGGCGGCATCGCCAGCGACAAGTTCCACCTGTTTTGTGTCGACCATAGGCTTGAAGGTGGGCGAGGAGGCGGAAATCTCCTACTTGGATGCCGGCATCTCCGCGGGGTCCGTAGCGGCGTGGATTTCCTTGAACTCCTCGCCGAAGAAAATTGCCTCCGCGAAGGCGGCTTCGCCATCCTCGCACTCCTTTGCCTTTTTGAAACTGCCATAAACTGTAATTATGCCATCTGGTCCTGGCATCTTCAGCTGATTGTAGATGTAACATGGCCTGACATGGAAGCTGTGGAAGGCAGGACGACCGAAGATCACGTGGTATGTGCTTTTGAACGGGACTACCTCAAAGGTTATAGGCTCTTCACGGTAATTTTCCTCACTACCGAAGGCGACCTTGAGTGTGATGGACCCGAGGGACTTGGCTTGGCGACCAGGAACCACTCCATAGAAGGTGACCGCGCTATGGTGGAGTTGGGTTTTGGTAAGGCCAAGTTTTGTCAGCGTTTCCACGTACATGATGTTCAGGCTGCTGCCGCCATCCATTAAGCATTTGGAGAACTCGTAGCCGTGGATCACAGGGCATACCACCATGGCGTAATATCCCTCTGGGATGTGCTCTGGATGATCATCGCGGCTCCAGTGCACCGGTACCTCGGACCATCGGACGTACTGGCGGATTTTTGGCACGGTGGCGTTGAGGGAGCGCATAGCGGCTCTTTGTTCCTTAGCCATGGGGGGTCCAAGGAATGTGTGAAAGGCACCTTTTTTATCCTTGATTGTGTTACCCTTGCCAGCACCACCCTCTGCCTTTTCGGCGGGTTTGGGCGCAGGGTCTTCGTCCATGTCACTGCCATCCCTGGACTCCTTATCTTTGTCCACTTTCCCTTTGCCACGAGGCCGTTGCCGCTGGCTGCGCTTGAAGCCAGCTTCTTGATCCGCCTTGAGGTCGTTGACAAACTTGCAGTTCCGGTTGGTGTGATTGCACTTTCCTGAAGCATCACGATGGGCGAAACATGGCATATCGTGG
This sequence comes from Dactylis glomerata, assembly GCA_007115705.1. Classification (NCBI taxonomy): domain Eukaryota; kingdom Viridiplantae; phylum Streptophyta; class Magnoliopsida; order Poales; family Poaceae; genus Dactylis; species Dactylis glomerata. The sequence continues at coordinate 1,527,598 of QXEO01000237.1, forward strand.
TATTCGTCATAAGACACGGGGGCGGATGGCGCCGAAGCGGGAGTTGCAGAACTCCACGGCTGGCCACTGCTAGTACCGTGTCCCCTGCCGCGCTGGCTGCTTTGGCCCTTGTCAGCGAAGGTTGTGGCCACCATATCCGGAGCCTGCTGCTCTTCTGGCGGATTCTTTCGTTTGTTGCTGCTATTCTGCTTTCTAGTGTTCTGGATGGCGGAAGCCTTCAGAGATTCGCGGGCATCGTCGTCGGCAGCCGCGTAATTGCTTGCAATGGTGATCATGGAATTTAGGGTCAGTTTCCCTTCGTTCCTTTCCCGCAACAGGCGGTGGCGGAGCAGTTGGCCTCTCTCCAAACTGTCAATAAACGCGAGGATGGCGGATTCGTCGGTAACCCCTTCACAAGAATTCTTCATATCGAGCCATCATGCGAGGAAAGTTCGGGAGGTCTCCTCGTCGCCCCGTCGGCACCGTTGGAGGTCACCAATGTTATGGGGTCTCTTGTAAGTCCCCTCGAAGTTTTTGGTAAACGCAGTTTGCATATCGAACCAGGTTTGGATGGAGTTTTCCGCCAAGTCATTGATCCACTGCCTCGCAGTGCTGGATAGCATCAGGGGCAAATAGCGGACAACGACATTGGGTGATCCCCCGGCGAACTGTACTACGTTGAAGTAGTCTTGTAGCCAAGTCAAAGGCCTATCGACTCCATTGTACTAGCGGATATTTTTCTCGATCTTGAACCCATGCGGGATGGGCTCATCATGAATCCGTTGTCCAAAGCACTTTGGGCCGAGGAAGAAGGCTGTTTGAGACTTGGCAATCTCGTTTAAATGGGTACGGGCGTCGTAGGGCTTCTGGTCCGGCGGATCCTTGCGAGAGTTGCGTGACTTTGCTGGTCCGCCGCCACCGCCATGGGGGCTCCCTGATGGGGATGGCGAAGGGTCACGTCGTCGTTTACTCTCGCCGTCCTACGACTGATCTTTGCAGCTACGATGGCCTCCTTCTATTCTTCGCGGAGATGGATCGTCGTCATGGCGGAGGGAGCCTTCCCCTTTGTCATCGTGGTGGCGAGTGGAGCGATGCTTGTCCTTGTCGCCGCCACGGTGCGCGCCGTCGTCATGGCGAGATCGGTCCCTTCTCTTGGATCCACCATCTCTGCTGGTTTCCCGTCGTGGCGGATCCTCTTTGCGTCCAGCGTCACGGCTTCGTCCTCGCTTGCCATCATTGTCGCGTATGACGATCCCTCCCTTTGGGACTTCGAACGTCTTATACTTTGGTGGCGGCATGTTGGTCTTATGGCGAGGAGCAACATTGTCTTGTTGGTATCCGTAAGCAGGGTAATTCTTGTGAGGTGGCGATGGATTTCTCTGTGGGCCTTTGCCATTTGGTTTGTCATCGGAGGATATTGGGATGGTGTTCGCCCGGTTGCGAGCTTCTCTTCTTCGGATTTCTGAGGATCCGGTATGAGATTCGTTGTCAGGGTGCGTACCATAGTTGCCAGCCCCCCGAGCTTTAGAGGCAGTGCTGGACCTGCATAAGGCGGGATCAGATTCGAGCTGTCGTGATGACGTAGCCTTCTCCTGCTGCACTAATGCTTTGGCCATCAGTTTCACCGCTGTCTCTAGGGCTGCTGGGCTCTTATTATGCTCCAATAGCTCCTTTGCAGCCACGATATTCTCAATGGGCGTAGCCCTGACTTCATCGTGGTTTTTATCCACGTATGGCGGATTCTTGATGTACATCTTGGCCAGAGTTTCCGCTGTTGGTACGGTGAACTCAAGGTTTCGTACCAGCTGTGGGTCGCCTCCCTCGGTCATCTGGTTCTGGATGAGAGTAACATACTTCTCCTCCATGTTCCTTGCGCGCTTTAGCGTGTCTTGAGCTTTAGCAATGTCGCCATCAAGCTGCTGGCCCATCTTCTCGACTCGCTTTGCTTCCTTGAGGAGTGCTCGCCTCTTCTTCTCGAGATCGTTCACATCTCTGACATAGTCAGGGGTGATTGGATCTGCTAGAGTTCCGTAGACGACCTTATCCAGCGGGGTCGTGAAGTCTTCTGGGTGCTGGTCCTCGGGGATGGCGGGTTGCAGAGGCCTGGGTCCACCGTGAATCTCAGGAAGTTGTTCCGTGGCGGGATCGGCGGCTGGTGGCGGGTTACCCTGCTCTTTGCCGGCATCTCCGTCGTGGGCTGCCTGAGATGGCGGATCACCGGTTGTCTGTCCCGCATCATCTCCTTTGTTGGTTATGAACACCTGCTTGGCCACTGCTTGCTGCTCTTCAAGTGCCTGTTGCGCCAATTCCGCCTCTATTTTTCTCATGGCGGCGTCGTAATGGTCAGAATCATAGCCCTTGCTGTCCCAGTCATCCGATTCACCATTTTCGTTAAGTGCCTCAAGGATGGATTCACCTGGGCTATCTTCTCCATTGGAGGTAGATCCCGAAGTGATGCATGCGAACGCAACAAGGCAGTACCGTGGTGTCTCTAACGCCAGATTACTCATGGCAGATTCACAGCGGTCTTCCACCACTTCCTCTACCTCTAGGGCGGGCTGGGTGGGATTATTTTTTAGGTCCGATCTGGGCAACTTGGAAAGTTCCAGATCAGATGAGTCCTCCTCCGTATCCAGCTCGGAAGCGGTCCGTTTGGGGATTTCAGCCATACCGATCCGCCGGAAATTGGTTTCCCTGGCGAGGGTAGGGTTTGTCTCTCCAATGAAGATGTGGATATCTCCAATCGGAACGACGGTGAATCGAGCAGGGTCTTCTCTAGCCGGCACCCAGAGGTTATCCGCTGGGACGATGGGGAAGCCGGAATCGTAGAGGACGCGCCCGATGGCGATGCTGTCGCCGATGCCTGCAAAGGCGGATCCCGCCTGGATCCGCGCTCCAGACGCGCGAAGCCCCACGGTGGGCGCCAACTATCGTGGTTTCGTCAACAGATCTGCCATAGGGGTAGGGATATGGCGGTTTGTGGAAGGGGGTGATCACGGAGGAGCGATCCGGGACGGTGGTAGCACGAGTTTACCCAGCTTCAGATCCCGCGACGGTGGCGAGATCCTACGTGCTGCTATAATTCACTATATGGCAACAAGTGCTCGATTACAATGATGAGGTTGGCTGTTTCGCTATGCGATTGGCCGTATGACTAGAACGTGCCTCAAAGGCTGCTCCACGCCAGGCTTATAAAGGCGCCTGGTGTGGGCTACACGTTGGTACCGGAGCGGATACAACTTGGAGTCCTAGACTAAGTCTTATGCATGTACTGCAAGGTAACCCGCCATGGGCCTATCTTCGGGCCCGTCACGGGCTTGTCGTCGGCGGTCCGCCATGGGCCTGTCTTCGGATCCGCCATGGACTTGTCTAAGGATCCACCATAAGCGCCTGCGTCCAGTACCGCTGTGGCAACTTCAGCAACTGGGCCGCCCGGTATGGCAAATCCGCCATACCACCCCTGATGGGCCACCCTGGCTTGCTGATTTAGGACTACGTCGCTGGTATATCTATTTGGTATATCCCCAACAATATATGTGGGTGAGTGTTTGCCTTCTAGCCTATTTTTATATGCTTAAATATCTTGGTAGGAAGGTGTAAGGTTCATAGTAACAAATATCATAATAGAGGTTTACGGTGAAAAAAATTCTATCTTGGGTATAAGAAAATATGAAATTCTAGAGTATATAAGAAGTCTAAAGGGGCTAAAAGTCCTTTAACCTCCCGAGTTCCATGTAGCTTGATAAAAATACTTCATTTTTTAATCCAAAAAACTTCAAGAAAGCATTATACATGTACATATTGATGTCTAGATGATACCCCAAAAGTATAAGAGATCGTTTCATTCTTCGTAGGGAAGTACTTCACCTAATTTGTAGTTTGATACGATGATATAATACAATAATATTATTAAGACTAGCAATTGAGATGTTACTTCTAGTCAGACTTGTGTATCAAAGATCTTGAAAGGAAAAGCAGTAGCAAAAAATGCAAATAAAATAAAATAAAAACAACATATTTCTAGTTGTTTACCGGTAAGGTTGTGTTTGTGAATTTTACTGTTTTAAATTGTAGGCATGATTGATCAACAAGGCGTTGCATTGATGAGATCATTAATATAATAACATAAAAATGTTGCTGTGTCTAGCTCTAGTTCTAGAAAATGTAGGTATGTACTCCCAATTTTGTTGTGTTTGTTGACATGAAAGCTTGCACAACATACCAATTAAGGAACTTAGAGTAATTATTATTGATCATTTTTCATCATTTGGATCAATGCATCAAAACTCTATGAACATTTGAACTCCTCAAGTTATAACATTTTCACCTTGATATCCCTATTTGTCAGGGTCCACACTATAACATGTAGCACACTTTGCATACATATATCAAACTCATTTATATATATGGGAAGATCATATAAAGTTTAGTACTAAAGGAAAAGAGAAAGAAAAAGAAAAAGAGAAAATAAGAAAAAGGCCGCGGGATCGCTTTTGGCCCGGCCTCTGAAGGAGCCCACAGCCCAACAAGCCCCATCCCCGAACCGGTACGAGCTCTCTCTCTCTCTCCCTCGTTGACACCCAGGACCCACATGTCATCGCCTTCCTCGGGCAGGGTCTCCTCTCCCTGCACGGCGTTTCCCCTGGCCACCCGATCTCCTCCCCTCGTGCTAAACCCTAGCCCCTGCTGCAAGATGAGGCCGCCTTTAAATAGCCCCCGGCATCCGCCCCCTTCTCCCTTTGCCTCTCCTCAAGATCGTCGCAAGGCCGTCGCGGAATCGCTCGCCAAACTTCTGCCTACCTGCAGACGCCTCCGACCGATTTTGGCACCGTCGGTGAACGCCGCCTCTCCATTCCCCTCCCAATATCCTCCCCTCACCCGTGCGCACCTCCCTGACCCCCTCCTTGATTCAATCTTGCAGCGATTCAACGCGGACGTCCTTGACCAAAGATCACCGACACCCCCGCCTTCTCCAGCCGCGTCCCCACCCCGTTGCAGGAAGCAATCGGCCACGCGGTTGACACATTCGAGCTCCTCCCGACATGCTAAACACCGTCCACCCCTTCGCTATCGCGGGAAACCATTGGAAGCTCATCGGAGCTCACCATCTGTCCGCCTCGCCGGAATTCCTCGTCGGAAACCTAAGCTAGGTGAGCAGCCCTCCTCCCTTTGATTTTCGTCCGTCGGATCTTGATCTGGTGGCCTAGGTTAAATCACTAACCGAACAGGTATCAGTCGATCTGGTGCGTCCAACCTCACTTAGATCCAACGGCACACGTGCGTGATCCAACTGAACCGGTACCCTCGAATAGGAACACACCACGTGTCGCGCCCAGATCTGTCCCGATTCAAATTAGATTCAAATTACTTTTAAATCATTTGCAACTTGTAAAATTCATATCTTTTGTTTCATAGATCCAAAAATAACAAATAATATATCATTGGAATCCTTAGAACATGTAGAATCCATTTGTGCAAAAAAATTTCATAGTTTCGGTACTCAAATTGAAATCATTTTCAAATTGAGTCAAACCCTTCAGTTAGCTTGCTAAATTCATATCTTTGATTCTGTCCATCCAAAAATTACAAATTTGTAGTCTATGGAATCCTCTAAACATGTAGAACATCATAGGATCAAGAAAATCCAAATTTGATACGTGCACACACTTTGTGCATTCAAATTCTTTCAAATCACTATTTTGAACATAACTTGAGTTCTAAAACTTATTTTAGAATGAATCCAATTGCAGTGACTTTGTTTTACTGCAAGGTATCCAGTAGCATCACTTCCATATTTTATTGAACCACTTCACAATTATTCAAGTTCTAATATGAGAATTTGAGTATTTCCTATATCAATTAATTCTAATTCTTTTTCAATTAAAGTTTCCTCCTACTTTAGTAAACCCTATGATCCTAGCTAGCTATCAAATATCATCTTGACATCATCTTGAGATCACTTAGATCCAATATCACATCTATCTTAATCTATATTGTCTGTCTCACATATATTCAAACTAGTCATTAACCCGTGCACCTGCACGGGCTAGCTATTCGTATATTAAACTATGGATAATATTTCTTATCTACAAATTAGTGTCACTCATATGTTCATGATATATTTTTCAAAATTCAAGTATCACGACATCTATCGACATATTTGACTATCATCATATCTAGCAGCCTACCTTGTAATCTCTTCATCGGTTAGTTTTTATTAGAATACTTGTATTTGTGTTTTCTAATAGACTTAGACGCTATTAATAATTTTTACTATTGTGATGTTGCATTTCAACTTCAAATTGATGGTCATACTCTAAATATTAGGTTTTGAACTATTGTTGGATGGAATGACTGTATTGTCTTATCGGGATCTAGATAAAGATGAGTCATTTGTTTTGAGACGGATGGAGTACCAAGTTCTAACTGAGAAAATATCAAAATAATAACTATTATAAATATGTAAAGGTGAGCGGAAATGCATATTTGTTCTAGGGTGCATATGCTCCCTTTACTCAAAAAACACATTTGAAAATATGAAAAAATTCCGAACGAAAATTTTGCGTGTACATCTCGACAGACTATGTACGCATGACCAAGTTTTGCTATAAATCGTTATTTGTATTGTTGTGAGTAAAAAGATAAAAAAATGTCTCGTGCAAACCCTTATTTTACCACCGAATTTTGTCATTTTTGCCTAGCCCATGGGAAGAGTCGGATTTTCGTGAAACAACTTGGCTCATGCATAGGTTATGAAGATGTACATGCAACATTTTTTTGAATTTTTTTGACAATTCAAAATATTTTTAAATTGCATTTAAAATAAAGGAAGCATTTGCACCCTAGAGCCAAAAAGCCTCTCCCAAAGGTGAGCTGTTTGAAAAATCTCTTAACTTTACGTCGAGATCATGTTTACTATTAAATAGGAGAATGACATCAGGATACTTAATAACCTGATATATTTTTATATTACGTTAATTTGTTCACTAAGTGTCTCCACGTGAGTTATGGGTAAACAGGTTGAAGGAAATAGGAACACATTTTGTGGCTAGATTGAAGTGAGGAGGAAAAAGTCCTGTGTGAAGTATCCAGTCCTGAAGACACTAACTGGTATGACTGAGAAAGGGGGAAAATGTGCAAATATTAACCGGCGATGCAAAAGAGAATACACGCATTCATAGATTCTGAAAACACAATGGTGAAAGAAAATTGAAGCATACAATGTTAGCTATCTCAATAGTGTTCTTTACTAATTATTAGAAAGGGCAATAAGGTGCTGATGCAACGCCTGAATTTCAGCTCAATACAAAATTGGAGAAGATATTACCAAGTTAATATCCACCTATATATGTCGTTACTTGAGTCAAATGTGAGTAAAATCTGCACCCATAAATTGTTCAGTCTAGATCTCAAATATCAAGGAAAGTGCATGAAAGAGAGGAGGTATCAAGTGCAAGTTACATGAATCTGAAGGTTTGATGCAGATACGTTATAGAGTAGCCATGATAGACTCCGTTGGACCATTTATAACCATCTCTAAATAGATTGCAGAGTTCATCGCCGGGGCTCAATGAAAATTTAGAAGTGCACTATCATGTTTTCTATGTCCATTCCAAGAATCTGCACAGCATAAGTAACAATGAGGCATGAATCAAATCCATAAATATATAGTAGAAAAGAATAAGAAAACACCGAAAACGTTAATGTTTGAGTAAAAATTCCTTGCAAAAAATGTTTGAGTAAAAATTGACCCGCAAACATCATATTTAAACGACATTGCCAATAAATTTTCAATCATTACACAATGGAATAAAGGATTCATCACGAAGGATCATCTGGCGACAAAGCAATGCAGGGCGATCCTGCGGAATAATAGGAAGTATGCATTGTATGTCGAGTAAGAAATGAGAAAATACAGAGAGAGCATGCTTCAGCAAATACGACCTGCAAATATCATGCTTGCAATTGCCATTTTCTACTAATTTTCAGTTATTACTCAAAGCAGTCAAGGAATCATCGCCACAGATGCTTTGGCTAGAAAAAACATGGAGAGAGCCGTAGAATAACACAAACCAAGTTCCGTACCTCCAGAGAGAGTAAATAATATGAACACCAAGATCATGGCTTCACCCTTCCGGTCATGTCTGCAAACCAACATCAAGGAATACGTTACTATTAGGACGTGAGGAGTGGTTGATTACTAAAATGTTTCTACATCAGAATTAACAATGAGAAAAATATAGATAGTTCATCACTTGCCCTTCCCCAACGCCAGATGATTCTTCACTGGCTGCTGGAATCCTTCTGGCCGTAATGTTTAATTTATACTACTTTGCAATTTCCTAATGAAAACAGCCCTCCTATCTGTTTTAAACTAACATAGGTTTATCAGCTTATCATCTGCATCAATCATCACGGAAATTGACTGGACTAAAAAGAGAAGCTGGATTACATCATACGCAAAATTTGAAACCTACAGGAGATTAAAAGTTGGCACGGGAGCAGGTTGATCAAGACCCTGGAATTGCTCGTGACCTCCTTAGATCGATCTGCAGCATCAATGGATCGGTGTTGATAGCGGAATCGAGCGCCCACCTCTCTTCAAATTATCATGGAAACATGTCCTGATCCAATGCATCAATCATCCAGGATTGTATAGTAAGAGACAGTGGATTTGGTCATGCTCTTCTCGATCTACATGGATTGTGGCATGGATGGAAAAAAGAAGATAGTCTTCTAGGTGTTGGCGCAGATGATCTTTGCGATGACCTGGAGCGCCTGTATAGCGTTTTGGAGGTAGACGGCGAGCTTGGCAGCGATTCCGGCAAGACGCGCGGTTGGCGGTGGTCCCTTTTTTGACGTCATCATCGGCTGAGGGAATCGGGCGCAGTGGAGTTCTTCTCAAAATCTTCTGCCTGCTTGCGGTAGGTGTCCATGCGCGGCGTCAAGAAGTGGCGGATGTTGTCTATGTCGTTGCCCCTGGAGGCGTAGCCCTGGCGGCGGTGGGAGGTCTCATGGGCGACGGCATACGCGCGGCAGGAGTAGCCACATGACGGCTGTGGGAGGTCTGAGGGAGATGCTTTTTTTGGCCGAAGGGTATGCGTGCGGGCGTGTGGCATAGTTCCCGAGGACTCTTCGGATGGAAACCATCCAACGGCTGTAGATACTTAATTTATTTATCCGACGGACAGTTTTGTTTATTTTCTAGGATTAACGTGGTGCTTCGTTTGGTGCCTCCAATTAGTAAATATAAGATATCAATTGAGTTATTTGAGTAAAGTGAAACATGTCTTAATCATTAGTTCTATTTTTGCTATTGTGGTATTGATTCAATTTTACCACCATGGCACATGATCATACTTCATATTGTTCAATAAATCCTTGAGCCATATTCTCAAATGCCATCAACTTATATCCAATCCTTGTCCACTTAATCATAATTTCATGTATTGAACTATTCAATTTGCAAATGAGTTAATTGAGTATTCAATGCTTCATAGAATCTTTACCCAAAACCTAAGTGTAATGTATGCTATTTAAGAATAATTGTTGTCACACTTATTCAATAGCATTGTTGTTACACTAATTGCCACTTATGTGATCAAATTCACATGAGTAATTCCAAGCTTCATACATGCTTTAATAAAGCATAAAGACTTCATCAATTATATCTTGCCTAGTCCAATTCTCACCAATCATATTGATCCTCCCCAACTAAGCTCTCAAATTCATATCTCACAATTCATGATCCTTTGCCAAATCTTTCTATCATAGCATATCAATAAATCTAAATTGCTAAACAAACACTTTTTCAATTGTTTGTTTGATTAAGTTGTATGGATTGTTTATGTTATGTTGTTCTGTGCTATAGTTTGTGCGAAGAGCTACGTGCTTAGTTGAGAGAAGTGGAAAGGTCGTATTCTTCAAAAGGGCAAGGACACACATATCTTCTACCTATTTTTGTTATGCATTAGTGATTTTTAGTAGGAGAGTGGATTTGGTACTCACCTGGGTTGCTACTCACCCTCTGATCACCGTTGGATTCTTTCCACCACCATTGGATTCTTCCAACGACTCACGACCAGTTAACGGATCAAAGCGTGAGTGGAAAGATGCTTTTTCTGAGAATAAAAAATAACATATGCTTCACCTCTTGTCGCTAGGTGATTGTCCTTGTCGCTTTTTGCCCGCGAGATTCGGTTCCATCCCGGAGTGGTAGGGCTCAACAAAAAATCTCGCCTAATTAGCAGCTAATTAGTAGTTAGTAACAATTAATTAGCATCTGGTAGCGAAAACACAACTAATTTAGTGGCTAAACTCCCCATACTAATTTAGTTTGATACCCATATTAAATAAGATTCAGCAATATTTTTAACCAAAAAGAAACATCTATACAACAAATCTGCCACCATTGTTCATACAAGGAGCATGCCGCCGGGAGGCCGCACTCGATGCCGAGTGGGCTGAGATTCATCAAAAAATCACAGAAAGTTCCAAAAATTGTCAAGAAAAAGAAGAGAAGAGGCATCTCGAATCCAGGCCATCGCTGGGCTCCTCGCGCGACCTCACCGGAGCTCCTGGCGGCCTCCCTCCAGGCGGCGGACGCAGGCAAGCTGGATGACCTGAGGGCCGAGGTGGAGGACCGCGCCAAGTCCCGCATCAGCTCGAGGCGGGCGACCTGCCGGTGAGGAGCTCGAGTGGGAAGCAGACCACCACCGCCTTCGGCCTCTTGCTCGGGGTCCAGCACGGCCGAACCACGCCCTGGCGGCCGCCCCGCCCTGGCGCGAGTACGACGACCTCCTCCAGGCGGCGGACCGAGCGCACGCGGAGGGGATGGCGTGGTAGGGTGCGGGCGAGGTAGTCCGGCAGCACGCGCCCGCCCCCTCCTCCAGCCGCAGTAGATGGGGCCCGCCCCCTCCTCCAGCCGCGCGCCGCGCACAAGCGCCCGCAGGAGACACGGTCGAGGACGTCGAATGGTTGGGGACGGGCTCGATTTGGTCTGGGCAGGCTCGATTTTGTTGGCCAGTCCGGGGAGCTCGCGGAGCATCGGGAGTAGGCGAGACGACGAAGTGGGCACAAGAGCTGCCCTATTGGCAAGGCTCGATTTGGCAAGCTGGTGGGGCTAGTGGACGGCAGGAGGCGGAGTAGGTCGGCGTCGTCGAACCGGGCCAGGCATTGCGGCGCCTACTCCGCTGGCTGCTGCTGCTGGAGCGAGCATGAGAAGGCGAGGAGCGCGAAGGTGACGTGCAGCGGCGTGACCTGCGCATGGCCCCGGCGGCTGCCGAGGGCGAGCACGAGCTTGAGCACCGCGACCGCCTTGGTGGGAGAGGAGTGGTGGAGAGATGAGAGAGACAGAGAAAGGAGAGGATAAGGTGGGAGAGGAGTGGCTCGGAGTGGCTCGGGGCGTGAATGCATTTTTAACGCCGTGACACACGTGTCACCGGCTAACATGGTGAGTAGCTACCACGGTGTGTAGAGTTTTGTTTTTGTTATTTGTAATAAGTAGATTCAGACTTGTAATGTTGAACAAGTGCCCTGGCACTTATGTTTCTGTTATGTTGAACAAGTGCCCTAGCACTTTTATTTGTAATATGTACCTTTGAGACATGTTTTAGTGGTTATCTGAATTGTTTGATATGAATTGTGTTATGTGAATGTATAGCTGCTTATCTGATTGTGTGCTGAATATTTGCTGGGTAGTTAAGAATTTGAGATGGTCTCGACTCCGAGACGACATGTAGTCGAGGAGAGTGGATTTGGTACTCGCCTGGGTAGCTACTCACCCTCTGATCACCGTTGGATTCTTTCCACCACCATTGGATTCTTCCAACGACTCACGACCAGTTAACGGATCAAAGCGTGAGTGGAAAGATGCTTTTCCGAGAATAAAAAATAACATATGCTTCACCTCTTGTCGCTAGGTGATTGTCCTTGTCGCTTTTTGCCCGCGAGATTCGGTTCCATCCCGGAGTGGCAGGGCTCAACAAAAAATCTCGCCTAATTAGCAGCTAATTAGTAGTTAGTAACAATTAATTAGCATCTGGTAGCGAAAACACAACTAATTTAGTGGCTAAACTCCCCGTACTAATTTAGTTTGATACCCATATTAAATAAGATTCAGCAATATTTTTAACGAAAAAGAAACATCTATACAACAAATCTGCCACCATTGTTCATACAAGGAGCATGCCGCCGGGAGGCCGCACTCGATGCCGAGTGGGCTGAGATTCATCCAAAAATCACAGAAAGTTCCAAAAATTGTCAAGAAAAAGAAGAGAAGAGGCATCTCGAATCCAGGCCATCGCTGGGCTCCTCGCGCGACCTCACCGGAGCTCCTGGCGGCCTCCCTCCAGGCGGCGGACGCAGGCGAGCTGGATGACCTGAGGGCCAAGGTGGAGGACCGCGCCAAGTCCTGCATCAGCTCGAGGCGGGCGACCTGCCGGTGAGGAGCTCGAGTGGGAAGCAGACCACCACCGCCTCCGGCCTCTTGCTCGGGGCCCAGCACGGCCGAACCACGCCCTGGCGGCCGCCCCGCCCTGGCGCGAGTATGACGACCTCCTCCAGGCGGCGGACCGAGCGCACGCGGAGGGGATGGCGTGGTAGGGTGCGGGCGAGGTAGTCCGGCAGCACGCGCCCGCCCCCTCCTCCAGCTGCAGTAGATGGGGCCCGCCCCCTCCTCCAGCCGCGCGCTGCGCACAAGCGCCCGCAGGAGACACGGTCGAGGACGTCGAATGGTTGGGAACGGGCTCGATTTGGTCTGGGCAGGCTCGATTTTGTTGGCCAGTCCGGGGAGCTCGCGGAGCATCGGGAGTAGGCGAGACGACGAAGTGGGCACAAGAGCTGCCCTATTGGCAAGGCTCGATTTGGCAAGCTGGTGGGGCTAGTGGACGGCAGGAGGCGGAGTAGGTCGGCGTTGTCGAACCGGGCCAGGCATTGCGGTGCCTACTCCACCGGCTGCTGCTGCTGGAGCGAGCATGAGAAGGCAAGGAGCGCGAAGGTGATGTGCAGCGGCGTGACCTGCGCATGGCCCCGGCGGTTGGCGAGGGCGAGCACGAGCTTGAGCACCGCGGCCACCTTGGTGGGAGAGGAGTGGTGGAGAGATGAGAGAGACAGAGAAAGGAGAGGATAAGGTGGGAGAGGAGTGGCTCGGAGTGGCTCGGGGCGTGAATGCAGTTTTAACGCCGTGACACACGTGTCACCGGCTAACATGGTGAGTAGCTACCACGGTGTGTAGAGTATTGTTTTTGTTTTTAGTAGTATGCATGATAGGTGAATGTTCAACTATTTACTAAATGCTAGATCCTAGTAGTGAGTAGCTATCCCTCAAACACCCACCTGGTAGGATGCTAAATACTTTGAAAAATATGATGCTATGCTATATCCACATTGTCAAAGTTGTTTTATGAATCAAATTAACAACTTCAACTAAAATGAACTACCTGGGTGGAGTGGTAAGACAGAGGTAGCGAAGTAGGTGGGTCCTGGGGCACATGCTAGGACAGATGTGTAGCTCAGGATGCTGCTCGGGACGGCCACTCAGGATTCAAGAGATTAATAAGGCTTCCATGATTAAAGTACTTCCAGTGCAGCCTTATGATAATATGGGCTCTGTCAAGAAAGAGTAGGATTAAGGGTTCAACCAAGAGTACTGACAGCAGGTGGTAGCATAATATAGGGGGTACGGTCAGACTAGTTTGGTTGAATGCTTTTTCTGAAAGGTCTTGTTTCATTTTATGTATGGGCATAAAATGAAGGATAAGGTGAAAGTGCACAACCCTTGCAAGGTGTTAAAAATCTAATCGATTAGCCGAGTCCTCGGAATGGACAATTGAGTCTCTAGCCATGGAATGATCGGAAGAATCTCATCATCTTTTCTGAATGCTTTAAAACTTGACTAGCAACTAACAGGAGAAGGCTCAGGGCCATACACTCCAAGGGGTGATGGTATCTGTACTTCAAAAACTATGTTGAGTTTCGCCCAGAAACTACATGCCTAGCTAGTATGTAATGTATGGGAGTTATTTCAACCCTTCATAAATAAAATTTTGTTAAAAAGGTTTTGGAAAGTTATAGGATAAAATTGGCTTTCTGCAAAAATTAGCCTTTGAGATCCACTAAGCCAGATGTCATGTAGTTTAGTTTTTTCACAAATGCCACAAATATGTGTCATTTGCCAGTACGTTGTTGTACTGACCCCTCTGGGGCTGCATATTCAAACGTGCAGGTTTTTATTGTCGAGTAAGGAACCAGGGGTAGGATCTTGAGCTTACATTCCAATATGTCTGTCTGTGGCACTTGATGAAGATGGAGGCTCATTGCAACTATGCTTTATGATGTGTACTCGTAAGGTTGAAGACCTTTATATCTAGATTTACATTGTAATATTGATGCTATTGCAATGATTACTTATTTTGTACTGTGGTGCTATCTACTGATCCAGGGAATGGCACAGATACACAGGAGTTCTGTCTTTTGATAAGGCAGGGCGCTACAGAATGGTATCAGAGCATAGTGTTTCCTATAGGATCGAGACCCTAGGATTGGAATATACTAGGAAGCCCTAGGAAATTCTTTCCCTCTTCAAGAAAAATCTTCTTTTCAGTTTTCTAAACAAAAAAAATTATCTACTTCTCAGTTTGAACCTTTCTTGTAAGACTTACCCCATTCCTTTGTTTTACACAACTTTTCTTTCTACTTTTAGATGCCTAACCTCACCGAATCCATCATGAAAAGACCAGTGATGATCATAACTATTCGATGTCACCTACTAAAGAACCAGTGATGATTATGACCCTGGAGTATGAAAACTGAGTTTCCTAGAGCATTGAAGAACCTCATGTTAAGCATGGGAATGCAAGGAGAAGTAGTTCACAAAGGATTTCCCGTGATTGATGAATGTCAAGAATATAGGTGGAGTTGTACCCATAAAAAGATGAGACCTTGAAACTACACCTATATAAGAACAAAGAAGACGACCACAAAAGATGAGACTTTGGAATGTTCACCTATACAAGAACAAGGAAGACGACCATAAGAAGATGGGACTTTGGATGTTCACCAACTCTGAGATGTATCCATCATTCCTTGACTCCGCAAGATGTGCTGCTTGGTCAGCAATAAAGGAACTTGGAGAAAGACTCAAGTGGAGACTTCATAATACTCAGCAGGACCTCAAAGAAGAAAATGAGGATACTACTGCATTGAAGGAAACCATAAGTCAACTTCAAGGTGACATGGAAAAGTTGGTATCTGAACTTAGTGTTCAAGGAGACCTCATCAAAACCAAGGATGAGCAAATTACCAATCAACTGAAGCAGCTGGACCAAAACAATGGATCTGTATGAAAGAGAACCAAGAAGTTTAGTTGGACTTCCATTTAGAAATTTTAATAATCGATGTTATGTAATAAACGTTTATGGTCATACCAACTTGTGGATTGATACGTCTCCAACGTATCTATAATTTGTTATGCTCCATGCTTGTTTTTACACCATTTTCCTATTGTTTCATTACACTTCGTGGCACTTTTATGCATTTTCCGGAACTAACTTATTAACGAGTTGCCACAGTGCCAGTTCCCTGTTTTCTGCTATTTTTGTGTTTCAGAAGTGATACACAGGAAATATTCTCGGAATTGGACGAAACAAGTTCCTGAAGTCTTATTTTACCCGGAAGCTTCCAGAGATCCGACGGAGAGTAGGAGGGGGGCCACCAGGGCCCCACACATAGGGCTGGCGTGGCCAGGCCCTGGGCCGCGCCACCCTGGCGTGAGGGAGCCTGGCTCCTCCTCTGACATCGCCCCTTCGCCTATAAAGACCCCCCAACGGAAAAAACCTAAGTACCCGATCAATTTTCCAGAACACATCGCGATCCGCTGCCGCCGTCGACCCGAAGATCGGGAGGGTCCAGAAGCTCTTCCCGGCACCCTGCCGGAGAGGGGAATCGCCACCGGAGGTCTTCTTCATCGCCATGCTTGCCTCCGGAGCGATGAGTGAGTAGTCTACCTTGGACTATGGGTCCATAGCAGTAGCTAGATGGTTGTCTTCTCCACCATGTGCTTCATGTTTAGATCTCATGAGCTGCCCTACATGATTGAGATCACCGTTATGTAATTCTACATGTTTGGTTTGTTGGGATCCGATGAATATTGGTGTTATGATTGAGTTGCTGTGCTGAATATTATCTTATGTTATCTCTATGTTGTTTATGATCTTGCATGCTCTCCGTTGTTAGTAGCTATCTTGGCCGAGTAGTTGCTAGTGACTCCAAGAGGGGGTATTTATGCTCGATAGTGGGTTCATGCCTCTATTTAACCTGGGGGAGTGACAGAAACCTCTAAGGTTGTAGATGTGATGTTGCTACTAGGGAGAAAACAACATTCATATGCTCAAGGGCATATGCTTTGTTTACATTACACACTTTGCTTAATGCAATTATCTGTTGTTCGCAACTTAATACTTGTGGAGTTCTCGGATTGATTCACCACAAGTGGATTATTAGTCATAGATGCAGTTGGATGGCGGTCTATGTATTTTGTTGTAATGCCCAGAGTAAATCTCATAGTGATCTTCTTGACATATCACGTTTATCTTTATTCTATAAATTGCCCAACTGTAATTTGTTTACCCAGCATGTGTTATTTATCTTATGGAGAGACACCACTAGTGAACTGTGGATCCCGGTCCTATTTCCATCATATTGCTATCACCTGTTTACTTTACTCGCACTGTTTACTTTACTTGCATACTCTATTGTTTTCCACTCGATACGCTCATAACCTTTGTTTCAAGCAAACCAGTGAGATTGACAACCTCATCGCAAGTTGGGAACGAAGTACTTGGTTGTGTTGTGTGCAGGTTCCACGTTGCTGCTCACAAAGCAAAGCTTGGAAGAGGCGCCATATATAAATTGTCCTAAGTTGTCGCAAGCTAGCAAGCATCACCTTCAGTCGTCTGTCTCTCCTCTCCAAGATCAACATACCTTGGTTTCTTAACTGACGGAAAACTAGCTGCTATACTCATCATACCTTGCTCTTGGGGTTCCCAACTGGCTGGTCATTCACCACGCATAAGGAATCTTCTGGTGCCGTCACCCACGCGCCAGCAGCTAATTTTCTGGCGCCGTTGCCGAGGAGAAAGTAGAAGACTTCTGCGAGGGGAGTTTTTTTGCACGCACATCCTTTACTTTGTTATTGCTTTGCTTTTCTTTATTTATTTTACCTGCATCGTTTTATATCAAAAAACCCCAAAAAATTAGAATCCTTGGTAGTTATTTTTACTTGTTTACTTTTGTTTTGCTGAAATGGCCAATCCTGAAAACACCAAGTTGTGTGACTTTACTAGCACTAATAATAGTGATTTTATCTGCACTCCTATTGCACCACCTGCTACTGCTGCAAACTTTTATGAGATTAAGCATGCTTTGTTGAACCTTGTTATGAAAGAGTAATTCTCTGGTGCTAGTACTGAAGATGCTGCAGCTCATCTCAACAATTTTGTTGAGCTATGTGAGATGCAGAAATATAAGGATGTTGATAGTGATATTATTAAGCTCAAGTTGTTTCCTTTTTCTTTGAGAGGAAAAGCTAAAGATTGGTTGTTGTCTTTGACTAAGAATAGTATTGATTCATGGGCTAAGTGTAAGGATGCTTTTATTGGTAGATACTATCCTCCTGCTAAGATTATATCTCTGCGTAGCAATATTATGAAATTTACTCAGTTTGATAATGAACATGTTGCTCAAGCTTGGGAAAGAATGAAATCTATGATAAAGAATTGCCCCACTCATGGACTGACTACTTGGATGATTGTCCAAACTTTTTATGCAGGACTGAATTTTTCTTCAAGGAACCTACTTGATTCAGCTGCTGGAGGCACTTTTATGTCCCTTACCTTGGGCGCCGCAACAAAGCTACTCGACAACATGATGGTAAATTATCCTCCGAAGACGACTCCTCCTCACCGGACCAGCCCACCGGGGGAGATGTCGACGCGTCCTCCTCGCGAGACTTGGAGGAGGAGGGGCGCCAAGCCCGCTTGGAGGCGGAGCGCCGCTCCAAGTTCAACGACGAGCGCGCCAGCCGGCGACCTGAGGCCGGGGGCTCCCACGGCAAGAAGCCGGCGGGCGAATCCTCCGCACCACCACCGGCATCCTCTGGCCTCCCGAGCAAAAGAGGATGGGTGGAGCGAGACGCCTCGTGAGTGTCCCTGCACAGAAAACTCCTTTCTTTGACTTACCTTTTTTTCATCTCTCTTCCCCCTGCTCTCTCCAGGGACGCCGAGGAGAAGAAGGAAGAGAAGAAGAGGAGGAAGAAGAGGAAGACTGGGCAGACCACGCCAGGCCCCAACCCGGCAACCACTGCCACCCCGGCGACGCCGCCGCGTGCCGCCGGAGAAGAAGAAGATCGCGCGTCCACGGACGCGCAGCCCGCCCCGAGAGCCACTACGGCTCCCAGCGCGGCCGAGCCCCCTAGCGCAGGGGGCACACCAGAGACGATGGGGGCAGCTCCTGCTGCCCCCTCTGTAGCCAGCACCACCAACACCCCGGAGGCTCCTCCGGCAAGAACCGCCGCACCGCCCAGCTCAGGGACAGCCCCCAAGCCCAGCGGCGAGAGGGGGACGACCTCCACCGAGCCGGGGCCCTCCAGGGCCACATCGCCTCCCCTGCCGGAGATATTGGGGAGGCCCGCGAGGATCGCCGCCGACCCATGGGCGAGGGTGCTCGTGACCGTGACCGGCGCCCTCCGCGACGAGGTCGTCAGGGCGCACACTGCCGAGGAGGCGCGCATCAACGAGGGCTGGGCCCTCCTGCACCAAGCCACGGAGAGATGTCGTCTCCTTGACCAGCGTGCCGCCGAGCGCCGCGAGCAGGCGAGGAAGGAGGCGGAGGAGATCCGCGCCAGCGCAGCTGAGGAGGCCGAAGAGGCTCTGGCGAACGCCAGGGAGTCGGCGAGGAGAGTCCTGGCCAGGGCGCACCAAGAGGCCATGAAGATCATCTCCGAGGCGCGCCAGAAGATTCCCCCCACCGTCGGGCCTCCCGACCCAGCCTTGGCTGGGGAGGAGGCTAAGCGGGCAGCCCAGCACCTCCTGGACGAAGCCAGGACCAATGCCAATGGCCTTCTCGCCAATGCCCAGCAGAGGCTGGACGAGGTCGAAGACCGGGAGGCCCTCCTCCACGCTCGCGAGGAGAGCGCCGATTCCCGGGCGGAGAGCCTGAGCCTGCAAGAGGCTGGGCTCACTGTCCGAGAAGCAGAGGCTCGCGAGCGCGAGCGGGGACTTCGCCTCCGAGAGGAGCAGCTCCATGCCCTCGAGGACCGGCTCAACGGGGAGCGAGAGGCCCTCGAGAGCCGGGAGGCAATGGCCAGCCGGTCCAATGACGAGCTGACTCGGCGCCAAGAAGCGCTGAACCAGCGCGAGGCTTCCCTTCAGGCGAAGATGGACCACATGCTGAACCAGCGATGGATCAGCATGGAGCAGGAGTACGAGCGGAGGCGCGCCGAGACCACCGAGGCGTGCCGCGCGGACTTCCGCTCCAAGACCGACGCCGCCCTGGTGATGTACAAGCAGAAGCGTGAGACCCTGGAGCGCCAGGTCCGCGACCTGGAGACCGAGCTGAGGGGGGCGCACGAGGTGTGCCGGGGCGCTCAACGCGCCCTTGCTGAAGCGGATGCCACCATCGCCTCGCTCCGGCGCGACGTGCAGAGGCTCGAGGAGGAGAACTTGGCGTCGGTCCTGCAGGGCGTGGAGACCTCCAGGGAGCTTCAGGAGGCTAGGGACTCCGAGGAGGAGGCACGCGTGCTGCAAAGGCAGCGGGTGCAGATGTTCCGCGGGTTCTCGGCCCGCGTCATGGCGGCGGCGCACCGCCTGGGCATCCACGGGCTGACCTTGCCCACCGTCCCTGAGGACGACGGGTCGATCTTGCTCTTCTTCAGCCAGCTGGCTGAAGAGCTAGACGGCGCGTCGGCGAGGGTCTTGGAGCTCATCGACTCCGAGTGCCGGGAGCTGCTGGGGCTCGCGGGGACGAGGATCTTCTCCAACATCCAACGCCTTCGCCCCGACCTCAACCTGGAAGAGGTGTTGCAGAGGCCGCCGCCTCCTCCGCCAGGAACTCCTGACCGTGCAGCGGTGGCCAGGGCAGCGCGTTGGGACATAGCCCTGCGACGGTTGCAGGCCATCTACGCCCGCCCTGGAGCACCCGCACCGGAGAGCTCCTCCAGCGGCGACACCTCTAGCTCCGGGGAGTCCGACAGCGGGCAAGCTGAGGAGGAAGGCGACGGGTCGTCAGAGTCCAGCGGAGAGGCGTCCTCAGGCTCTAGCCAAGGCACCGGCGATGGCGAGAACGAAGCAGCGGTTGCCCAGTAAGCTCCTCCTAGACCTCCTCCAGAAGAACTAAGTTAGCTGCACACTTGGCAGCCGTCAGACATTGCCCTACTGGGCCAGTTTAAGTTGTAATCGCACTTAAGGCGTCATTCGCCAAATTGTCCTTATTTGCACCCTTGCACGTTTTTCCTCGTCTCGTCTTTGTCTGGGGAATGCTCTACGCCGTTTAGGGGCCAGCCTCCGAGCGGGACAGCAGCCTAACGCTTAGTATGCAGCTCGTGGTGCAAGGCTAGCGGGCACTGGCGCTCTAGAGGTGACTGTAATGGCATACAGGACTATCTCCCTGCAGCCCCCCAGGCGTCCAAACACAACAAAGGCGATTCCAGGAGAAGGAACACAAGGCCGCAGACAAGGACAGCAGAAGATTTGGAGAAATCTACACGAATTGCGCGGCTCTCGCGCGCTCATGCGCCTTCATTCGAGTGTCGCTCGAGAGGAGAGAGCACCATGGATCGTATGAGGTGACTGTAGCGGGTCCCTTCCCTAGTCAGAGCTCGATCCGTTCTGGGTTTTGCGGGCCTGCTATTTTCCGGGCGAAGGCCCCAGCGCGGACATCGTGCTCCGGCTCTTTCTCGAAAGGCAGTCGAGCGAAAACTCACGTTCGCTTTAAGCCGCAATTAGCTGAAATTGCGAGGCTGGTGGAGCCAAAACTCGCGATTCCAGGCAGTTTCTATAGATTAGAAAAGATTAATGGCGAGTGAGACTGCCGTTACACTTTGCCCCTTGCGTAGACGAAGAGTTCCGTTTCCTCAGGCGAAGGCAAGGGGGTGAGCTCCTCAAGCCCCCCTGCCCAATCTTCAAGCACCAGGGGATGGGGCCATCGAGGACGGCGCAGGCCTACGCGTCCTCTGGTTCAGGCCCTAGGGGTGCGTATTTGTCGAGGAAGCGCTCGCAGAGGTCCCTCCAGGATGAGATGGATCTTGGCGGTAGCCCATAGAGCCACCGGCGAGGTTCTCCCTTTGTCGCCATCATGAACCAGCCGGCCATGACACGCCCGTCGCCTCCCGCCGACCGTATGGCGGCCGCGTAATGCTGCAGGAACTCCACAGGATCGGAGGTTCCATCATAACGCGCCCCAATCTCCGGCCGGAAGCGAGACGGCCACGTCGCGCGACGAAGTGGCCCGCCGAGCGCCGCGAAGCCCTCGAAGCCGAGGTCGCCAGGAGCCGGCGCGCCTTCTCCAATGGCCTCCAGGCCATCAAGGACCTGAAGACGATCTCGGCGACGGCTCGCGTAGACAGCGCGAAGGCGAAGACGGCGACGACGATCGTCACTCATGTCGAAGCAGATCTGGAAGAAGTCACACCACAGCCCCCTACCTGGCGCGCCAAATGTCGATGGATTTCGTGTCGCAAGAACACGGGGTACCACGCGACGGACCCAAAGATTCGAACGCAGGGGGCTGAACGTGTGAGATCTAGGATTGCAGCGAAGCACGGTGACGGAAGCCTCGAGTTGTCGAACGCGCTACGCACTGCAGAGAGAGACGCCGAGTCTTACCCAGGTTCAGGGCCCTCGTGGTGAGGTAAAACCCCTACTTCCTGCCTTCTTGTATTGCAACGCGACACCCCGCGAGGAGTACAAGGTCTTGGTTACAAAGCTCTAGCTGGCCAGAGGTTGAAGAACCTGCGTGCCCAGCTAGCAGCCTGAAGAAGATGAAGATCCGATCCCCCTAAGGGGTGGCCTCCCCCCTCCTTTTATAGCGCCAAGGTCCTCCTTCCCCTTATCTTCTTGGGGAAGGGGTTGCCACACATACGGCCAAGGAGGGAGGACAGCTGTAGACTCTATTCTTCTGTGGACGTAGTCTTCGTAGAGTAGTGGCGCCGGTCCACCGGAGTGGGTGGAGGAAGCTGACGTCTTCCCCTGGCGCCCTGCACCGTCCACGCTATTTTTAGGGGGGTGGCCAACAACCACTGTGCCGCTTTGGGCAGGCACAGCGAAAGTTGGTCTCCTCCCTGTCGGGGGTAGCGTGGGCGGTACGCGGTCTTCTGCCCGTTATCTTCTTGCTCTACACGCAAACGTGCCGAGCTGACGTGGGCGTGCTTCCTCTCCTCACCAGCAGGGCTCGTGAGGAGGTCTTCTGGTCCTTAGCAGTTTCCGTCGTCGTTCTCCTCACGAGGCGCCTCCTCGTGAGGGTCTTCTCCGTAGCTTGGGTTGTCGCCTTACCCCTGGGCTGAAGATGGGCCGATGACGGGGCCCAGGAGCAGGTGGACCGGGATACCCCGGTATCCAGAACACCGACAGCTACCGCTAATGCTATTCAAGTTGGAATTGATGAAAATATTAGATTGTTAGCGGAATTGCATGCCAGGTGGGAAAGAGAAGATGAGATGGCTAGAGAAATGAAGGTATGTACCATTACTACCTCTAATGATGTTGCTCCTAATGCTAGCAATCCTCTTACTTTGATTGGGGTAGAGAAAACTCCCACTCCTTGTGTTAAAAAGCCTAAAACTGCCAAAACTTTTTCTCAAAAGAGTGCTGAAATTTTTTGGAGTGTGGGAGATGATAGCTCTACTTCTTTTAATGATTTTGATGTTGATGGCTGCAATATATCTGAAGTAATTTTGTTCTTGCAAAATCTTTCTTTGACTCCCAATGCTAGTTCTTTAAATGTTGCTTTTACTAAGCATATTACCAATGCTCTCATAAAAATTAGGGATGAAAAGTTGAAGCAAAAAGCCTCTGTTCCCAAGAAGTTAGAAGATGGTTGGGAACCCATCATTGATATGCAAGTTAATGGTTTTGATTGCCATGCTTTATGTGATCTAGGTGCTAGTATTTCTATCATGCCTAGAAAGATTTATGACATGCTTGATTTACCACCGCTTGACAAATGTTATTTTGATGTTCCTATTGCTGATGTTGCTAAGAAGAAACCTTTGGGAAGGATTAATGATGTTCTTATTGTGGTTAACAATAACCTTGTTCCCGTTGATTTTCTCGTTATGGACGTTGAATGCCATGCTTCATGTCCTATTATTTTGGGAAGACCCTTTCTTCGAACTGTAGGTGCCATCATTGATATGAGGGAAGGCACCATCAAATATCAATTCCCACTCAAGAAAGGTATGGAACACTTCCCTAGGAAAAGGAAGAAATTAATTTTTGACTCTATTCTTAGAGCAAATTATGAGCTTGATGCTTCATCACTTGAAAATACTTGATTCGCAATTTTCTGCGCCTAGCTCAAAGGCGTTAAAGAAAAGCACTCTTGGGAGATAACCCAATGTTTTTACTTTCAGTACTTTATCTTTTATTTGAGTCTTGGAAGTCATTACTACTGTAATGACCGCTCCTTATCTTGTTTATTTCGTTTTTGTGCCAAGAGAAGCCTCTAATTCGAGTGAGGTGAAGATTTGGGGATGTTGCTGTCCCGAAACTGTTTTCGGTGCTGCACCGTAAAAATTCGTATAAATTCTCTGTATATCTTTTGGACCTGTGATTTCTTGTGCATATGCCCCAGGTTATATCCAAACTTTCGTTAGATGAACACTTTTTGATTTGAGCAACAGAAAATCCCTCAAAAATTCGACCTTTGTCAGCTGTTCAGTTTTGACAGATTTCTGCCAATATTTGTGTTTGCCACTTTATCGCTTTCTTTTGAGTTCTTTTGATCACGGAACTTTTAGAGAAGTTGCTACAGTGGTATTTGCTATATATGTGGTGGTTTTGAGTTGAAACCTGAAGCAAAAAGAGTTTGATTATATGTTATGCTACACTAATGTTGCTAATAGAATTGTGTTTAGTTTGGATGAAGGAAGTTTTCAAGTGTAGGGATTGGAGAATGATGAGATGAGTTGAAGAATGGACAAAAGCTCAAGCTTGGGGATGCCCATGCATCACCCCAAGAAATATCCAAGAAGTACAAGCGTCAAAGCTTGGGGATGCCCCCGAGGCACCCCTTCTTCATCGGCAAAAATCAGGTCACCTTTCAAGACACTATATTTTTATTGCTTCATGCACTATGTGTTTTTCTTGGAGCGTCAGTTGTTTTAGTTTTCTTAGTTAGTTAGTTAGTTTGTTTGCTGCAATAAATGGTTGGACCCCAACAAATTTCCTTTGGAGGAGATGTACTCATTTTCATTTGCCAAAAACACTCCGTTTTTCGTTCTTACAATTTCACCGGGTGTTCTTCTTTTTCCGCTACTGCTTTTGGTTTTCGTTTTCGCCTTGATTTGCGTTCAGACCTTATCATATCTTTTCATCAAGGTGTATTTTTGCCTCTGATCTTTATTGGTTTTCATCAAAAGAGGTGTCTTTAAAAATTTCAAATGGTGTTGGAAAAGAGAAAAAGCTTTGTGCAAAATAGTGGTACAAGAAGGAGCTTGTGTAGACTACGGCTTAGGCTTTTTCATGTCATGCTTGATGTCTTTTTGATAGTATGCTTAGTGGTTTTGCTGTAGCATGACTTGTCTCAAATAACTTAAATTGCTTAATGAGCCTTTGAAAAAAAATCATGCGTCGTTTTAATTATTTGGAAGCATTATTTTGGTTTTCTCCTTGATGCTTTATTTGGGTTGACTTGGCACATGCTCACACATGTTAGACTCTTACAAAGTCGCCAATAGCCT
Organism: Dactylis glomerata; assembly: GCA_007115705.1. Taxonomy (NCBI): domain Eukaryota; kingdom Viridiplantae; phylum Streptophyta; class Magnoliopsida; order Poales; family Poaceae; genus Dactylis; species Dactylis glomerata. Next base: position 1,552,529 of record QXEO01000237.1, read on the forward strand.
CTATGATCATTTAGTTTTTGACTTTTGATGCCATCTTATGCTTCTTTTAATGTCGCTTTGTCGCTTTGCATGATTATGGCCATTATTGCTCTCTTAGTTGGTCGCTCCCAGTCTTTTGCTAGCCCTCGCCTTGTACTGAGTATGAGCTCTACTCGTGCATCCAACTCCTAAAAGCCAAAGTTTTCCAAAGTGTCCACCATACATACCTACTAGCAATTTGCTATTCCAAGTAAATTTGACTTGCTTTTATTTTCTCTTCAAATTAAACTCTTACCAGTGTTATGCGAAATTCGGTCAGTAAAGCTCTCACGAACCGGAAGGCACACTTTACTTTTTCCTGTTCTTAAAAATTTGACATTGTGGTCTCTTATGTTGAGTTGTTATGCTTGCAAGTTGTAAGTTGGAGACTAGCCCAGCCATGCAGTCATGGGCAAGCTTTCAACATTGCACTTCTTATTTGAGTTGATATCGTGATCTTTTGTTTATGGATGCCCACGGTGTGAAATGAATTGGGAATCTTGTGGGGATCATGGAGTTTGTATATGTGTTAGGGAAACGCCGGGCCGCTAATCTAAGCCATGCATAATTCATGGTGGAAATTTGCAGCATACCCATGGTGAACATTCGACGACGCATCTCACAATAAAAAGCTAAACAAAAGGCAAATAAAAGAGATGTCGAGGTGTTCATTGTCTGCTTGTCCTGTCATTTTGGTGTGGGCTTGTTCCATGTCATCGGGCATGGAGGTACCCCATTGGCGGTTCTCAATGATATGCATATACTTACAATGACAAGAGCCTTGCTTGGGACTCTAAGTAAAGTAGCATGAGGTTTGGGTACTCGTATTCACGGGGCATGAGGTTTTCAACTTATGATTTGTCAAGCATATGCATCATAATTGTTCTCGCATTAACTTTAACCATTCAAGATGCTTATGATGGGGGCAATGAGAGCTCAAAGCCGGTAAGTACCATAATTTTTGAAGGTTATAAAACTTGCAATCACTGCTTCCCTCTGCGAAGGGCCTTTCTTCTACTTTTATGTTGAGTCACCACCTTCTTTCTTTATGCACCATTAAGAGAGCATAGTTGTCATTCTTAGTGTAATATGCATTGTCCCAAAGTTCATTGATTGATTCATATTGTTGGTTTCGCTTGTTCTCAAATTATTTGTATCTAGTCGCCCTCTTAAACTTGAAGGTGTCCTATGCATTTATGTTTTACTCTCTTTGAAGGACAAGCTGAAAACCATTTGTATGTTTTTCCTTATGATTTGAACACACGTTTGACTTTCATTGTTTCATTTTCATGATCTTTTGTTTGTGTTCATTTGCATGTTTACAACATGGTTGCTAAGTTCTTATTGTCAAGATTATACCTTTCATGCCCATGTTTTAAGTTCTTGTGATCCCAGCTCACAAATGCTTACATATTTGATCAAGATTGTGTAGGTGCATGTCACCTCAAAAATTATTCTTTTGTTATCACTTACCTACTCGAGGACGAGCAGGAGTTAAGCTTGGGGATGCTTGATACGTCTCCAACGTATCTATAATTTTTGATGCTCCATGCTTGTTTTTACACCATTTGCCTATTGTTTCGTTACACTTCGTGGCACTTTTATGCATTTTCCGGAACTAACCTATTAACGAGTTGCAACAGTGCTAGTTCCCTGTTTTCTGCTATTTTTGTGTTTCGGAAGTGATACACAAGAAATATTCTCGGAATTGGACGAAACAAGTTCCTGAAGTCTTATTTTACCCGGAAGCTTCCAGAGATCCGAAGGAGAGTAGGAGGGACGCCACCAGGGCCCCACACACAGGGCTGGCGCGGCCAGGCCCTGGGCCGCGCCACCCTGGCGTGAGGGAGCCTGGCTCCTCCTCTGACATCGCCCCTTCGCCTATAAAGACCCCCCGATAGAAAAAACCTAAGTAACCGATCAATTTTCCAGAACACATCGTGATACGCCGCCGCCATCGACCCGAAGATCGGGAGGGTCCAGAAGCTCTTCCCGGCACCCTGCCGGAGAGGGGAATCGCCACCGGAGGTCTTCTTCATCGCCATGCTTGCCTCCGGAGCGATGAGTGAGTAGTCTACCTTGGACTATGGGTCCATAGCAGTAGCTAGATGGTTGTCTTCTCCACCATGTGCTTCATGTTTAGATCTCATGAGCTGCCCTACATGATTGAGATCACCGTTATGTAATTCTACATGTTTGGTTTGTTGGGATCCGATGAATATTGGTGTTATGATTGAGTTGCTGTGCTGAATATTATCTTATGTTATCTCTATGTTGTTTATGATCTTGCATGCTCTCCGTTGTTAGTAGCTATCTTGGCCGAGTAGTTGCTAGTGACTCCAAGAGGGGGTATTTATGCTCGATAGTGGGTTCATGCCTCTATTTAACCTGGGGGAGTGACAGAAACCTCTAAGGTTGTAGATGTGCTGTTGCTACTAGGGAGAAAACAACATTCATATGCTCAAGGGCATATGCTTTGTTTACATTACACACTTTGCTTAATGCAATTATCTGTTGTTCGCAACTTAATACTTGTGGAGTTCTCGGATTGATTCACCACAAGTGGATTATTAGTCATAGATGCAGTTGGATGGCGGTCTATGTATTTTGTTGTAATGCCCAGAGTAAATCTCATAGTGATCTTCTTGACATATCACGTTTATCTTTATTCTATCAATTGCCCAACTGTAGTTTGTTTACCCAGCATGTGTTATTTATCTTATGGAGAGACACCACTAGTGAACTGTGGATCCCGGTCCTATTTCTATCATATTGCTATCACCTGTTTACTTTACTCGCACTGTTTACTTTACTTGCATACTCTATTGTTTTCCACTCAATACGCTCATAACCTTTGTTTCAAGCAAACCGGTGAGATTGACAACCTCATCGCAAGTTGGGAACAAAGTACTTGGTTGTGTTGTGTGCAGGTTCCACGTTGCTACTCACAAAGCAAAGCTTGGACGAGGCGCCATATATAAATTGTCCTAAGCTGTCGCAAGCTAGCAAGCATCACCTTCAGTTGTTTGTCTCTCCTCTCCAAGATCGACATACCTTGGTTTCTTAACTGAGGGAAAACTAGCTGCTATACTCATCATACCTTCCTCTTGGGGTTCCCAACTGGCTGGTCATTCACCACGCATAAGGAATCTTCTGGTACCGTCACCCACGCGCCAGCATGGATGATCGTACTTTCATGTGTTTTAGAACTAGTTTGCCCGATGTGATGATTGTTTGTTAGATGTTGGTTGTAAGATGACATGTCTTGGTTTGCATGTTGGGTAGGAATCTTATCTAGATCTCTTCTATCTACCTCTCAGCTATGCTAAGCTCTAGACTTATCTTAAAACCCAAACCGAAGTGCCCACCAACGACAGAACAATTACAATAACCCTCAGTTGGAGATAAGGAATACAGAGTACAACAACAAGAGGTAGTGTTTCAAGTACAAGAGACTAGAACATTACGCAAGAGGGTGCACAAAGGATGATACCCCAAGACTTCAGTAAGCTAGGATGGCTGAAGGATACCACACAAACATAAGAAGACACCCCAAGGTGTAGCTAATGTGGAAGTAATACTATTCAACCACCTCATGCAAGGAAGGTTGAAAGAGAAAACAGAGCAATGGAAAGGACAAATAGAGCAATGGAAAGGATTTTAATTCCCCTTAAATGGCAAACTTAAGGATCTACAACTTAAGGATTATTGCCATGAGTTTTATTACAAACCCTAGCTAGGAAACGATGTTGTTAAGCCTAAATCCTGGGAAGATAGAATACTATACCTCTTATAGAAGGCAAGTGCTGCCAACACGTAGGAAAATGGTAAGGATGGGCCTCGAGCCTTCTATGGAAGAAGATTTGCAATGGAAGAGGTACCTCAACCTGAAAGGTTACAAGAACAGAATGGTATCACAAGGAAGGTTACCAGAATGGAAGGATTACTGAAATAGAATGGTATCCCAAAGGAAGAAATCCTACTATCATGGAAAGTTGAAGAGCAGAATGGTATAAGGAAGTAACATAAGATAAAGACACTCTAAGGATGATAATAAGGAAGTTGAGATGATGATAGGATACCCTCTCAGCTTGGTCTTCTGATTGACCCAAAGAGGAGACAACTCAGCGTGGTCCTCTGATTGACCCAAAGAGTGACTCTTCAGTGTCCAAAGTAGTTCAACAGAACCGAAGAGTGACTCTTCAGTGTCCAAAGTAGTTCAACAACTACCCCGTTGGATAGAAAGCTCTACGATAGAAAGTGGTTACCTCAAGTAACCCCATAAGGAAGGTTGGTGCCCGGATTTGTGAATAGACACCCACCTACTGGAAATGAAGGAGAAGACTAACTATGGATTCAAAGGATGACCCAGTGCCAAGTCAAAGGATGACCCAGTGCTAAGTCAACACCAAGGTGTTTCTGGTTGAAACCCAAGTATCTGGACTACCTACAGAAGTTTCTTTTAAGGGTGGTGGCCACCTAGGTAACCCAATACCTACTTTCTTTCTAGCCTCACCAATCTCGGGGACGAGATTTCTTTTAAGGGTGGTAGTCTGTAACATCCCAAGATTTTATCAAATTTTGGGGGAATTTTTTTGCTTTTATTTGAGTGTGTTGATTGGAAATTCACAAGGATTTAAAACTTTTGAGTTTATTATAAAAGCTATATTTTGAAAAGTATTTCAAACTTCCTATCATTTCATGAAGGACTTCTTTGAGAAAAACCTAGAATTCAAAATATTCTTTCCTATATCTTTATTCTAACATATGCAAGCCTTTGCTTGCAAAGGAATGAATTTCAAAAGTATTTAAAAAGTGTGTATCTTTCAAAATTAAAATGAAGAGTGATTTGCAAATTATTATTTCTCATATATTATTCCTCCATTTTCAAAGAATTATTTTCAAACCCTAGTTCATATTTCATGTATGCAAGCAAAGCCCTTTTGGCTTAGTTAGAAATTATTTTGGAAAACTTGCTTTGTACTGAAAATAGTTTTCTTACTGTTTTAAAACAATGCTAGGAATTTTACAAAATTTATGAAAGAAGTTTGAATTGATTTGAAGCATTTTAGCAAAAGATAGAAATAAAAACAGAAAACCAGAAAAGGAAAAGAGAAAGAAAAAGGCCGCGGGATCGCTTTCGGCCCGGCCTCAGAAGGAGCCCACGGCCCAACAAGCCCCAGCCCCGAACCGGTACGAGCTCTCTCTCTCTCCCTCGCCGACACATGGGACCCACATGTCATCGCCTTCCTCGGGCAGGGTCTCCTCTCCCTGCACGGCGTTTCCCCTGGCCGCCCGATCTCCTTCCCTCATGCTAAACCCTAGCCCCTCCTGCAAGATGAGGCTGCCTTTAAATATCCCCCGGCATCCGCCCCCTTCTCCCTTTGCCTCTCCTCAAGATCGTCGCAAGGCCGTCGCGGAATTGCTCGCTGAACTTCCACCTCCCTGCAGACGCCTCCGACCGATTTCGGCACCGTCAGTGAACGCCGCCTCTCCATTCCCATCCCAATATCCTCCCCTCACCCATGCGCACCTCCCTGACCCCCTCCTTGATTCAATCTTGCAGCGATTCGACGCGGATGTCCTTGACCGAAGATAACCGACGCCCCCGCCTTCTCCAGCCATGTCCCCACCCGTTGCAGGAAGCAATCGGCCACGCGGTTGACACATTCGAGCTCCTCCCGACGTGATGAACACCGTCCACCCCTTCGCCATTGCGGGAAACCGTTGGAAGCTCGCCGGAGCTCACCATCTGGCCGCCTCGCCGGAATTCCTCGTCGGAAACCTAAGCTAGGTGAGCAGCCCTCCTCCCTTTGACTTTCGTCTGTCAGATCTTGATCTGGTGGCCTAGGTTAAATCACTAACCGAACAGGTATCAGTCGATCCAGGGAATCCAACCTCACTTAGATCCAACGGCACACGTGCGTGATCCAACCAAACCGGTACCCTCGAATAGGAACACGCCATGTGTCGCACCCAGATCTGTCCCGATTCAAATTAGATTCAAATTACTTTTAAATCATCTGCAACTTGTAAAATTCATATCTTTTGTTTCACAGATCCAAAAATAACAAATAATATATCATTGGAATCCTTAGAACATGTAGAATCCATTTGTGCACAAAAAATTCATAGTTTCAGTACTCAAATTGAAATCATTTTCAAATTGAGTCAAACCCTTCTGTTAGCTTGCTAAATTCATATCTTTGATTCTGTCCATCCAAAAATTACAAATTTGTAGTCTATGGAATCCTCTAAACATGTAGAACATCATAGGATCAAGAAAATCCAAATTTGATATGTGCACACACTTTGTGCATTCAAATTCTTTCAAATCACTATTTTGAACATAACTTGAGTTCTAAAACTTATTTTAGAATGAATCCAATTGCAGTGACTTTGTTTTACTGCAAGCTATCCAGTAGCATCACTTCCATATTTTATTGAACCACTTCACAATTATTCAAGTTCTAATATGAGAATTTGAGTATTTCCTATATCAATTAATTCTAATTCTTTTTCAATTAAAGTTTCCTCCTACTTTAGTAAACCCTATGATCCTAGCTAGCTATCAAATATCATCTTGACATCATCTTGAGATCACTTAGATCCAATATCACATCTATCTTAATCTACATTGTATGTCTCACATATATTCAAATATCAATTGAGTTATTTGAGTAAAGTGAAACATATCTTAATCATTAGTTCTATTCTTGCTATTGTGGTATTGATTCAATTCTACCACCATGGCACATGATCATACTTCATATTGTTCAATAAATCCTTGAGCCATATTCTCAAATGCCATCCACTTATATCCAATCCTTGTCCACTTAATCATAATTTCATGTATTGAACTATTCAATTTACAAAATGAGTTAATTGAGTATTCAATGCTTCATAGAATCTTTACCCAAAACCTAAGTGTAATGTATGCTATTTAAGAATAATTGTTGTCACACTTATTCAATAGCATTGTTGTTACACTAATTGCCACTTATGTGATCAAATTCACATGAGTAATTCCAAGCTTCATACATGCTTTAATAAAGCATAAAGACTTCATCAATTATATCTTGCCTAGTCCAATTCTCACCAATCATATTGATCCTTCCCAACTAAGCTCTCAAATTCATATCTCACAATTCATGATCCTTTGCCAAATCTTTCTATCATAACATATCAATAAGTCTAAATTGCTAAACAAACACTTTTTCAATTGTTTGTTTGATTGAGTTGTATGGAATGTTTATGTTATGTTGTTTTGTGCTATAGTTTGTGCGAAGAGCTACATGCTTAGTTGAGAGAAGTGGAAAGATCGTATTCTTCAAAAGGGCAAGTGACACACATATCTTCTACCTATTTTTATTATGCATTAGTGATTTTCAGTAGTATGCATGATAGGTGAGTGTTCAACTGTTTACTAAATGCTAGATCCTAGTAGTGAGTAGCTATCCCTCAAACACCCACCTGGTAGGATGCTAAATACTTTGAAAAATATGATGCTATGCTATATCCACATTGTCAAAGTTGTTTTGCGAATCAAATTAACAACTTCAACTAAAATGAACTACCTGGGTGGAGTGGTAAGATAGAGGCAGCGAAGTAGGTGGGTCCTGGGGCACATGCTAGGACAAATGTGTAGCTCAGGATGCTGCTCGGGATGACCACTCAGGATTCAAGAGATTAATAAGGCTTCCATGATTAAAGTAATTCCAGTGCAGCCTTATGATAATATGGGCTCTGTCAAGAAAGAGTAGGATTAAGGGTTCAACCAAGAGTACTGACAACAGGTGGTAGCATAATATAGGGGGTACGGTCAAACTAGTTTGGTTGAATGCTTTTTCTGAAAGGTCTTGTTTCATTTTATGTATGGGCATAAAATGAAGGATAAGGTGAAAGTGCACAGCCCTTTCAAGGTGTTAAAAATCTAATCGATTAGCCGAGTCCTCAGAATGGACAATTGAGTCTCTAGCCATGGAATGATCGGAAGAATCTCATCATCTTTTCTGAATGCTTTAAAACTTGACTAGCAACTAATAGGAGAAGGCTCAGGGCCATACACTCCAAGGGGTGATGGTATCTGTACTTCAAAAACTATGTTGAGTTGCGCCCAGAAACTACATGCCTAGCTAGTATGTAATGTATGGGAGTTATTTCAACCCTTCATAAATAAAATTTTGTTAAAAAGGTTTTGGAAAGTTATAGGATAAAATTGGCTTTCTGCAAAAATTAGCCTTTGAGATCCACTAAGCCAGATGTCATGTAGTTTAGTTTTTTCACAAATGCCACAAATATGTGTCATTTGCCAGTACGTTGTTGTACTGACCCCTCTAGGGCTGCATATTCAAACGTGCAGGTTTTTATTGTCTAGTAAGGAACCAGGGGTAGGATCTCGAGCTTACATTCCAACACGTCTGCCTGTGGCACTTGATGAAGATGGAGGCTCATTGCAACTATGCTTTATGTTGTGTACTCGTAAGGTTGAAGACCTTTATATCTAGATTTACGTTGTAATATTGATGCTATTGCAATGATTACTTATTTTGTAATGTGGTGCTATCTACTGATTCAGGGAATGACACAGATACACAGGAGTTCTGTCTTTTGATAAGGCAGGGCGCTACAATGGAGAACTACTAACACATGCCGGAAAAAAGGATGAAGACATGGCGATGGAGATTGGCTTGACGACAGTTGTGGTGATGGCAACATAAAAATCCCCCTCTCCGGTATGGAGAGAGATCAATATGACCTAATTTTTTTGATCATGATGGTGATGGTACTCTTTCGCGATGGGCCTGGAGGAAGGACCCGTGCCGAGGCCTCACCAGGCATTTCAGTGGCCTCCCTCTTTGGCTCATTGGCTTCCTTTTTCCCAAAAAACTTCCTAGTATAATTCTGTTTTACTTTATTTCCCTTGTTTGGTGTACGAAAAGGATAAAAAGGTGTTTTTGTTAAAAACAAAGTTTGGCAGTTTTATCCCATGTTTGAAAAGATTCCGAACAAAAATCTAAGCCAAGTGATCGAAAAAGTAGCTCAAAAAGTTTGGCGAAATATTGTAGTGTACAAGTAAATTTCATCTATGGTCTACACAAAAGAACACATATGTGAGGACTCTTATGTCTTTCTAGAGCCTTGGTTGTGATTGCTTGTAGCCCAACATAATACAATTAATTATTAAGCAAAAAATTGCAGATACATAGAACACATTAGTATGTATCTACAAAAAAATCAATAGCCCCGTACACTTGAGTTGTCTCATGCACTAGTCCACAATTGCCTTTTTTACTCTCTCGTGTTAATTGAATTCACGGTCCATGCATGATCTTGTTTTCGAATTTTGTTTGACATGACCGTGTATACAAGAAAATCGATCTAAAATCATGACATCAGTAAAGTTCTTCCAAAGTTTTTATCTCATAAGACATTTACCCGATCCACAATTTGTTCTCCATCATTGAATTCTCTTGTTTCATTATCCATGTTATGCTAGCAGTGCAAAATTATGGATATATCAAGAAAGAGCCATTTTGATAAGCACCCATTTTTACTTGATGACACTTGCCTAGCTATTATATTAAGGACATTCTCTCCGGTGAGTTCCTACCAGATTTCTTGGTCGCCATCGCCATCCCGTCCATCCCATCCTCCTCGGCGCCTGACACTGTTTCCTCGTCAGTTCTCATTTTTCTAGAAAAAAAATATAGTTTTATTCTTTTACTGGTCAGGAATTGTTTGATATTTGATCAGAAACTTGAACCGATGTTCAAAGAGGCGTTGACATGCAACCATCCAAACAAAATAGAAGTTTTGCTCATAACTAGAAAATTTGATAGAAAAAAGTAAACTTATGACCATGATTCAAGTAAACTTAATGAAAGAAATCAAGTCGTGCATACAGAGGAAAAACGAAATTCTGCGCTCTTATATACAACGCTAGAGTGTAATCAAAAATTCTGCAGAAGACGTCTCTGACGAGAGAGCAATAGATGCTTTCTTGGCTGGCCTTCGTCGTTCGGACCTCCTGGAAGAGGTAGGGAGAACAAAGCCGAGGACGATGTCGGAGTTAATGGAAGTATCCAACAGATTTGCCGACGGAGAGGACGCATATAACAACAAAAAAGGATGTTCACCAGAAGTCGATAGAGCGAGCAGGCAAAAGCGAAGATACCGCAACGGAGACAGCCACGCAAGGCGAAATCAGATAGCCGCGGGATATGACAGAAGGAACGAGGAAGGCTATGAAAACAGGGAGTTTCAGATAAGAGATAATCGGGGAACAGAAAAACCAAAATACTTCGGCCCATCGGCAGAGGACATGCTCTATGGACCTTGTCACATCCATTATGCGTATCTAGATGGGAAGAGAGTTTCTAACCACCAGATGAAGGATTACAGAACCTTCTTGAGGTTGCAAGGTGCCATGGACTCGAGCCAAGGAACACGACAGGGAGGAAAAAGTATGAGTCAAGGATACCAAGTACAACGTCTAGCAAAATATCTGGAGTCAAAAATATATATATCTGCAATGATCCAACCGGTGCCAAAATCCAAGAAAGAGCGGAAGAGTATATCCAGACAAGTAAACCTAGCAATATCATCACCACCAGCTACTACATAGCACCTGTAGTGGTCCGATCAACCAGTCAGGTTCAGCAGAGCAGACCACCCGAGGAAAGTGCCCAGGCCAGGGCACGCGCCGATGGTGCTAAAGACGCAAATAGGGGGATACAATATCGGGCGAGTATTCATGGACGCAGGAAGCGGTATAAACCTGATATACGCAAGAACTCTGAAGGCAATGTGCATCTCACTGGAAAGCCTAAAGCCAACAGATTGTTCTTTCCACAGAATAGTACCAGGAGGCACAAACTACCCTCTCGGGAAAATAGAACTCGACGTTTGCTTCGGCAATAGCAGCAATTATCGTAAAGAAAAGCTGGAGTTTGAAATCATGGACTGGCATTCACAGTATCATGCAATCCTGGGGCGCCCAGCATTTCCAAAGTTCATGGCAATACCCCACTATGCATACCTCATGCTCAAAATCCCAGGACCCAAAGGAACAATCATGGTACAAGGCAGCTTCGAAGTATCTAACACTTGTGACAAAGAATTCAACAGGCTGGCGCAAACCTTCGACATGACAGCAGAGTACGCAAGGCTAAAGGGCGAAACTGACCACAATGTGCTACCCGACGTCGGGCGATCCCTGCCAGATCAGGCTTTTGATGCAACCCAAGACTCGAATAAAATCTAGGTCCACCCTACGGACCCAAACAAAATGACCTCTATAGCGGTAAACTTGGATCCCGCATAGGAAAGCACGCTCGTCGAGTTCCTTCGTGAGCGCTGGGAAATCTTCGCCTGGTGTCCTTCTGACATGCCAGGGGTTCCCAGGGAACTCGTCGAGCACGCACTAAATGTGGATCCTAAAGCAAAGCCAGTCAAGCAACCACTGCGATAATTTGACGAACCCAAACGGAAAGCCATAGCATCCGAGCTACACAGGCTAGAAAATGCAGGATTCATTCGAGAAATCAAATCATCGACTTGGGTATCTAATCCAGTTATTGTACCCAAGAAAAACACAGACGTACAAAGAGTGTGCATCGACTACACATCTCTCAACAAGCACTGTCCAAAGGATCCCTTCCCTCTACCTCGCATTGATCAGATAATAGACTCAACAGCGGGGTGCGCAAGGCTTTCCTTCCTGGATGCATACTCTGGTTATAACCAGATCAAGCTAAAGAAAGAAGACGAGGAAAAAACAGCTTTCATCACACCATACGGCGTGTTCTGCTATCAAGTCATGCCTTTCGGCTTAAAAAACGCAGGAGCAACCTACCAGCGGATGATGCAAAACTGCCTCAAAAGTCAAATAGGACGCAACATTCAAGTTTACATCGACGAACGTGGTCATCACCACAAGAAAAGAAGAGTCCTTAATCAGTGATTTGGCAGAAACATTCGACAACCTAAATAGGTACAAGCTCAAGCTTAACCCGACAAAATGCTCTTTTGGCGTATCGGCAGGACAACTGCTGGGATTCCTGGTATCAGCAAGGGGAATAGAAGCAAACCCAGAGAAGATCCAAGCGATACTAACGATGGGGAAAATAACAAAACTGCATGACGTACAGAAGCTCGCAGGACGCGTCGCGGCACTAAGTCGATTCGTCGCGCGATTAGGAGAAAAAGCACTTCCTTTCTATGTACTCATGAAAAAGTCAGATGACAAATTTGAGTGGACAGAAGAAGCGGATACAACTTTCACACAATTGAAAAAAGTGCTTTCCACACCGCCGGTGTTGGCCGCACCAAATGAAAAGGAGCCACTACTACTATATATCGCAACAACACATCAAGTGGTGAGCACAGTATTAGTAGTCGAAAGAAGTGAAGAGGGAAAATCTCATGGAGTCCAGAGGCCAGTATATTTCGTCAGCGAAGTACTATCTCCAACAAAACAGAGGTACCCGCACTACCAAAAACTTGCATACAATGTATTCACAACAGCACGAAAGCTACGGCAATGCTTCGCGGTGCACCCAATTATAGTGGTTAACGAAGCACCACTATCCAACATATTGAACAACCCTTCAGCGACAGGACGTGTCTCCTTATGGGGAATCGAATTATCACCCCTGGATATCACGTATAAAAAGCGAAAGGCGATCAAATCACAAGTTCTGCTGGATTTCACAGCATAGTGGCTAGAGTTACAAAACATAGGACCGCCGGATCTATCAAGCGTATGGACAATGTACTTCGACGGATCAAAAAAATTCCAAGGCACAGGAGCAGGAGTAGTCCTGATATCACCACAAGGCGACAAGTTGAAATATGTTTTAAGGATGAGTTTTCCTCAAAATTCTAATAATGAAGCCAAATACGAGGCTCTGCTCCACGAAATGAAAATGGCCAAAGCATGCGGAGCGACTCGACTGAAAATATTTGGGGACTCGAATCTTGTCGTCCAGCAAGTAATGAACATGTGTGACGCCATCAGTGACAATATGATAGCATACCGAAACTTATACTATTATCTAGAGGAAACATTCGATGGATGCGAAGTTTTGCACGTCAGCAGGACTAGCAATGAGGAAGCCGACAATCTAGCAAATATCGGGTCCCAATGTTTACCCATACCGCAAGGAGTCTTTTGGGAAGAAATCGTAGAGAGATCAATAAAGAACAACAAAACTTCGACTATAGAGGAACAAGACCAGCACCAAACAACAGGCTCGGGGGCTGGCAAGCCCGGCCAAGGAAGCACAGCAGAACCAGAAGAAGTTATGATGATCAAAGAAACGTGGATGCAGCCATACATGGCATACATGATAAAAAAGGCACTACCCGAAGACACAGTAGAAGCAAGAAGGATAATACGATGATCCAAGGCTTTCATCGTATTACAAGGGAAACTATACAAGAAAAGTATAACGGGCGTCCTACAACGATGCGTTACTCCTTGATGTCTACGCACGCGTCTGTTCTTGTAGATAGTGTTGGGCCTCCAAGTGCAGAGGTTTGTAGAACAGCAGCAAGTTTCCCTTAAGTGGATCACCCAAGGTTTATCGAACTCAGGGAGGAAGAGGTCAAAGCTATCCCTCTCAAGCAACCCTACAATTACGATACAGAAAGTCTCTTGTGTCCCCAACACACCCAATACACTTGTCAGATGTATAGGTGCACTAGTTCGGCGAAGAGATAGTGAATTACAAGTAGTAGTGATGATTATGAGTAGTAAGTGTAGTATGGAATAAGTATCGCTGCAAGCAAACATGTAACAAAACAGGAAGTAAACGGTATGCAATGCTTGGAAACAAGACCTAGGGATCATACTTTCACTAGTGGACACACTTCCAACAAATATAACATAATTGAACCAATAGATACTATCATCAATATGCAACTCAAAATAATTCTCCAATGGAAAACATACACTAATCATGCGTAGGGCTACGAAGCACTCCTCAAAGTCCGTATGTACCCAAACTAGATTGTCCCACACTATCACTGTGAACGCACTACATGGTTCCAACAAACACCAACATTTCATAGAGACATTAACCAAAAAGATACACATGATGCACACACTAGTCACCTTTACACCATGATACGAGGTATCTCCCTCAGCCCCGGGGGTGAACTACTCTCTCCTCGTCATAGGAGACAGCAAGGTTGATGGAGATGGCGGTGAGGTCGATGGAGACGGCGGAGACGGCGATGGAGACCAATGGAGATAGCTCCGGGGGACACTTCCCCATCCCGGCAGGGTGTCGGAACAGAGACTTCTGTCCCCCGAAATTTGTCTTTGACAGCGGTGGCGCTGCGGAACTGTTCTGGAAATTTTGCCGACTCCCCTAGGGTTTTCCGTCCCGAGGCTTTATATAGGCGAAGGGGCGTCGTCAGGGGGCTGCCAGGGCCTCCTCACACATAGGGGGTGCGGCCAGGGGCTGGGCCGCGCCGCCCTAGTGTGAGGCTGGCCCCTGGCCCCCCTCCGGCTCTCTTTCGGTCCTCGTCCTTCGTCCGGGAAAAATAGGAGTTCTGGAACTTGTTTCGTCCAATTCTGAGAATATTTCTTGTGTACCTTTTCTGAAACACAAAAATAGCAGAAAATAGGGAACTGGCATTGTGGCATCTTGTCAATAGGTTAGTTCCGGAAATCGCATAAAAACGCCACAAAGTGTAACGAAACACAAGGCAAATGGTGTAAAAATAAGCATGGAGCATCAAAAATTATAGATACGTTTGAGACGTATCAGCATCCCCAAGCTTAACTCCTGCTCGTCCTTGAGTAGGTAAGTGATAACAAAAGAAATAATTTTTGAGGTGACATGCACCATCACAATCTTGATCATATAGGTAAAGCATTGAGTGCTGAGATCAAAGAACTTAAAACATGGGCATGAAAGACATAATCTTGATAATAGAAACTTAGCAACCATGTTATAACATGAAAATGAACACAAACAAAAGATCATGAAAATGAAACAATGAAAGTCAAACGTGTGTTCAAATCATAAGGAAAAACATACAAATGGTTTTCAGCTTGTCCTTCATGGAGAGCAAAACATAAATGCACATGACACCTTCAAGTTTAAGAGGGCGACTAGATACAAATAATTTAGGAACAAGTGAAACCATAGTCATGAATCAATCAATGATAAACTTTGGGACAATGCACATTATACTCAGAATGACAACTATGCTCTCTTAGATGGTGCATAAAGGTAGAAGATGGAGACTCAACATAAAAGTAAAAGAAATGCCATTCGCAGAGGGAAGCAGTGATTAAACATGTGCTAGAGCTTTTCATTTGTAAAACAGAGAGATAAAAATTGGGTTTTGAGAGGTGGTTGCTTTTGTCAACGACTGGCAATGGGGTTCTTACTATCTTCCATACAAAAATGAAGCAAGTTTTTGAGAGAGAGATTGACACTTTTGTGCTCTTTTATAAAGCTTGGCACTCCTCCCCACCTTTTTTCCTTTCTCAAACCATGGCTAACCGATTCCATCGGGTGCCCACCAACATTCACATACCATGGAGTAGTGCCTTTTTTCTTTCTTTTTTCTCCTTTTTTTTCTTTTTGGAATAAGCAATATGGAAGATAGCAAATCCGACCACTACATCCCCATGAGCTAAAAACAGTGGCACAAAACGAGAAGTAGTTGAAAGTTTTGAAAGGTAGCACATGAAAATTTACTTTGGAATGGCTTACAAATACCATGCATAGGACTTTATAGTGGACACAATGGCAAACTTGGTTTTTGGGAGTTGGATGCATGAGTAGAGCTCATACTCAGTACAAAATGAGGGCTAGCAAAAGACTGGGAGCGACCAACTAAGAGAGCAATAACGGCCATAATCATGCAAAGTGACAAAGCAACATTAAAAGAAGCATAAGATGGCATCAAAAGTCAAAAACTAAATGATCATAGAGGCTATAGGCGACTTATTTTTGTAGTCAACATGTGTAAGCATGTGCCAAGTCAACCCAGATAAAGCATCAAAGGAGAAAACCAAAATAATGCTTCCAAATAATTTAAATAACGCATGATTTTTTCAAAGGCTCATTAAGCAATCTCAGTCATTTGAGACAAGTCATGCCACAGCAAAAATCACTAAGCATACTATCAAAACGCAATCAAGCATGGCATGCAAAAGTCTAAGCCGCAGTCTAAACAAGCTCCTTTTTGTACCACTTTTTTTGCATAAAGCTTTTTCTCTTTTCCAACACCATTCGAACTTTTTATAAACAACACGTTTGATGAAAACCAATAAAGACCAGAGGCAAAAATACACCTTGATAAAAAGATAAAACAAGATCTGAATAAAAATCAAGGCAAAAAACAAAGGCTAAACGCAGTAGCAGAAAAAGAGAACACTCATTGAACGATAAGAGTAAAAACTAGAGTGTTCTTGGCAAATGAAAAGCGAGTTCATCTCCTCCAAAAGAAACATGATGTGATCTAACCATTTATTGCAGCAAACAAAATAAAAGAAAACTGAAAACAAAAGCAACTGACACTCCAAGAAAAAATTGCATAGTGCATGAAGCAATAAAAATATAGTGTCTTGAAAGGTGCCTGATTATTGCCGATGAAGAAGGGGGTGCCTCGGGGGCATCCCCAAGCTTTGACGCTTGTACTTCTTGGATATTTCTTGGGGTGGCATGGGCATCCCCAAGCTTGAGCTTTTGTCCATTCTTCAACTCATCTCATCATTCTCCAATCCCTACACTTGAAAACTTCCTTCATACAAAACTAAACACAATTCCATTGGCAACATTAGCATAAACATAATAATGAGTCAACCCTTTTAGCTTCAGGTTTCAGCATAAAACCACCACATATAAAGCATATACTACTGTAGAAACTTCCCCAAAAGTTCCTTGATCAAAAGAACTAAAAAAGAAAGTGATAAAGCGGCAAACACAAATATTGGCAGAAATCTGTCAAAACAGAACAGCTGACAAAAGTAGAATTTTTTAGGCATTTTCTGTTGCTCAAATCAAAAAGTGTTCAACTAATGAAAGTTTGGATATAACCTGGGGCATATGCACAAGAAATAGCAGGTCCAAAAGATATACTGAGAATTTTCACGAATTTTTACGGTGCAGCACAGAAAACTGTTTCAGGACAGCAATATCCCCAAATCTTACCTCACTCAAATTAGAGGCTTCTCTTGGCACAACAACGAAATAAAAAGGATAAGGAGCGGTTATTACAGTAGTAATAACTTCCAAGACTCAAATAAAAGAAAAAGTACTGAATGTAAAAAAACATTGGGTTATCTCCCAAGAGTGCTTTTCTTTAACGCCTTTGAGCTAGGCGCAGTAATTTGCAAAGATGCTCATGTGGGCGCCATAAAAGAGCTTGAGGCAAAGGCACCATATAGGAACTTAAAGCAATAGAGAGCATCAAAAAGCAAATGTGAAAGACATTTAAATCTAAACCACTTCCTATGAAAAATAGTCTTATAAAAAGACAAGTCATAAAAGCGCAAAGCAAAAAGCATAGGAAGGCAAAACAAGTACAACTTCAAGAATTGCAACAAAAAGAGGGGAAACTCAATATTGTTGAGATCCATCAAACCATGTTTTCCTCTCTCATAATAACTTTCAGTAGCATCATGAATAGAACTAACAATATAATTATCACATAAAGCATCCCTATCATGAGCCACATGCATAAAAGAATTAATACTCCCCACATGAACAATAGTAGTAGGAGCAGATTCAACAGAATAATTATTCTCATCACCATAATCATCAAAAACAGGAGGCATATTGTAATCATAACTATTTTTCTCCTCAAAAGTAGGTGAACTAAAAATATTATACTCATCGTCATGACCATCATAAACTAGAGGTTTAGTATCATCACAAGCTAGAGAACAACTATTTCGCAAAGCATATTCATCAAACATATCATCATAAGAAGGAACATGGATAGTACTAATGGTACAACAATTATTAACCTTAGAGTTGGTACCAAAAAGATTTTCAATATCAAAAGTAGAGTGCTTTTCCCAATCATGATCACTAACATAGGTAACAGGCATAGGAACATCACATAGGGGAGATAAAATATCATCAGAGCAAACTTTCTCCACTAAAGCTGGGGAACTAAATATCATGCTTAACAAAACCAACTTCCCCAAGCTTAGACTTTTCCATAGCATTAGCAATAACGGGATTCAAAGCATTCGTACTAATAACATTGTTATGCGAAATAAGCTCCAAAGGTTTTTCAATTTTCTCTTCAAATCTAAACTCAGAAAAAAGACTAAAGAACTCTTTATTTTCCATTAAGCCTAACTAGTGAAAATAAAAACAAGAAACAAAAAGATATAATTGCAGAGTCTAAAGAAAATAACTTTGAGCACTCACACAGGAGGATGCGAGTACCTTTTACCTTACCTCCCCGGCAACAGCGCCAGAAAAGAGCTTGATGTCTACGCACGCGTCTGTTCTTGTAGACAGTGTTGGGCCTCCAAGTGCAGAGGTTTGTAGAACAGCAGCAAGTTTCCCTTAAGTGGATCACCCAAGGTTTATCGAACTCAGGGAGGAAGAGGTCAAAGCTATCCCTCTCAAGCAACCCTGCAATTACGATATAGAAAGTCTCTTGTGTCCCCAACACACCCAATACACTTGTCAGATGTATAGGTGCACTAGTTCGGCGAAGAGATAGTGAAATACAAGTAGTAGTGATGATTATGAGTAGTAAGTGTAGTATGGAATAAGTATCGCTGCAAGCAAACATGTAACAAAACAGGAAGTAAACGGTATGCAATGCTTGGAAACAAGGCCTAGGGATCATACTTTCACTAGTGGACACACTCCCAACAAATATAACATAATTGAACCAATAGATACTATCATCAATATGCAACTCAAAATAATTCTCCAATGGAAAACATACACTAATCATGCATAGGGCTACGAAGCACTCCTCAAAGTCCGTATGTACCCAAACTAGATTGTCCCACACTATCACCGTGAATGCACTAGATGGTTCCAACAAACACCAACATTTCATAGAGACATTAACCAAAAAGATACACATGATGCACACACTAGTCACCTTTACACCATGATACGAGGTATCTCCGAAGAGTATAATAATTAAGCATAGGAGTAGCATAATATCTGAATAATAACATCTACCAATTCAACTAGATACAAAGCTCACGATCACATAAAGATCACATCATGGGAGAGAGAGGTGAACCACATAGCTACCGGTAGAGCCCTCAACCCGGGGGTGAACTACTCTCTCCTCACCATAGGAGACAGCAAGGTTGATGGAGATGGCGGTGAGGTCGATGGAGACGGCGGAGACGGCGATGAAGACTGATGGAGATGGCTCCGGGGGCACTTCCCCGTTCTGGCAGGGTGCCGGAACAGAGACTTCTGTCCCCCAAAATTTGTCTTCGACGGCAGCGGCGCTACGGAACTGTTCTGGAAATTTTGCTGACTCCCCTAGGGTATTCTGTCCCGAGGCTTTATATAGGCGAAGGGGCGTCGTCAGGGGGCTGATAGGGCCTCCTCACACATAGGGGGCATGGCCAGGGGCTGGGCTGCGCCGCCCTGGTGTGAGGCTGGCCCCTGGCCCCCCTCCGGCTCTCTTTCGGTCCTCGTCCTTCGTCCGAGAAAAATAGGAGTTCTGGAACTTGTTTCATCCAATTCCGAGAATATTTCCTGTGTAGCTTTTCTGAAACACAAAAATAGCAGAAAACAGGGAACTGGCACTGTGGCATCTTGTCAATAGGTTAGTTCCGGAAATCGCATCAAAACGCCACAAAGTGTAATGAAACACAAGGCAAATGGTGTAAAAACAAGCATGGAGCATCAAAAATTATAGATACGTTTGAGACGTATCACTCCTCAAGAAGGATAAGAAATATTAAAACACATCCACGCAGGAGTATGCGGACATCATGCTAGCAGCAGAGCCATCGCAGCTAAAGCTTTTCGTGCAGGGTTCTACTAGTTAATAGCCATTGAAGATGCGAAAGATATAGTAAGGAAATGCGAGGCTTGTCAACATTTTGCATCTTGACCACATGCACCAGCAGCAGAATTGCAACCGATACCACTATCCTGGCCCTTCGTACAATGGGGTCTCGATATGGTAGGAAAGCTATACAAATCTTGGCCAGGAGGACATGTCTACATGCTGGTGGCAGTCGACAAATTTACAAAATGGGTAGAGGTAGCCCCCGTAACAACCCAAGACTCCACAGCCGCAATCAAGTTCATCAAATCTATAGTTTTTCGCTTCAGAGTATCACACAGCATCATCACAGACAATGGGAAAAACTTCACATAAAAGGAATTCAAGAGCTACTGTGAAAGTATGGGAATCAAACTGAAATTCGTATCTGTAGCACATCCAAAGACAAATAGACAAGTCAAAAAAGCTAATGGCTTAATATGCAATGGGATAAAAAAGAGGCTGTTAGCACCTCTGGAGAAAGCCAAACACGCTTGGGTAGATGAACTGCCCTTCGTGCTATGGAGTCTCAGAACTACACCCAACGCGGCTACTCAAGAAACCCCCTTTTTTCTGGTCCATGGTGCAGAAGCCGTGCTTCCAGTCGAGATCACCCATGAAGCCCCAAGAATCGTGGCTTACGACGAGACAACCTCCACAGAAGCACTCCAAGATGATGTCGATGCACTTGACGAAGCAAGAGACGTAGCACTCACCAGAGCTACGCAGTACCAGCAAAATCTATGAAACTACCATAGTAGTCGAGTTCGTCCACGATCTTTCGTGGTGGGAGATTTAGTCTTGCGATTAAAGCAAGACGGTCATGGCAAATTAGAGTCCCCATGGGTGGGACCTTACATCGTGACAGAGGTAATACCAGGAGGAGCTTATCGACTACAAGACAAAAAAAGGGGAAAAACAAGAGCAACCCGTGTGAAAGGATCTTCATGGGCGACTAGAGGGGGGTGAATAGGCGCTACACAATTTGTTTATCTTTTTCAATTTTAAGGCTTGACACAATGTAAATTCACTAGATGTGCAACTAGGTGAATTTCCTAAGTGACAAGCAAGCAGGTGAACAAGTAAGCAAGTAAGCAAGTAAGCAAGTTCAGGTAAGAAGTAACCGAGGAGCGGAGACCGGAGACACAAGGATGTATTCCCGTAGTTCCTTCCTTTTGAGGGGAAGTACGTCTACGCTGGAGAGGTGTGGTGACACGGAGTCGACCAACGCCACAGAGGCTCACCTTGTTCTCCGGTGAGCAAGCCACGGAGGCTAGCTCGTTCCACTAAGCGGTGGTATTGGGGGAACTCACCGAATCCCTTACACAGAGATTGGGGCACACATCCACAACTGAATTGGAGGCTCCCAAGAAAGCCACGGAGGCTAGAAACCACAAAGACAAGAGAAATCTCGAATCAAGCCACCTAGTGTTTCCAAGGAACCACTAGGAACAAATCCCTCAAGCAAAAGGAGGGGAAAAAGAAATTCCTTTGGTGGAGATGTAGATCGGGACCTCCTCCTTCGATCCTCCACAGATATGAGACTTTGGGTGGTTGAAGGTGGAGATCTAGCAATGAGGTTGGCTCCAAATAGTGTCTTGTTCTTGATGAGGACGAGCAGCTTGAAGAAGATGAGGGGGAGGGGTATAAATACCCCTCCCTGAAATGTAACCGTTGCAGCCGCCAGGGCCAGAATATCCGGGTCAAGTTTGGGCCGGATAATCCGGCCAGCCGGATATTCCGGCCCACTTTTGGAAATATCCGGCCAAATATCCGGCCATAGATCTGATTGATGCGCACCTCGCCATCTTCTGGTCCTTAGCCGATTTCAGGGGGCGGAATATCCGGCCCACTTTTGTAAATATCCGGCCAAATATCCGCCCATAAATCTGGATGACGCGCACTCTGGTCCTTAGCCGATTTCAGGGTTGGCGAAATATCTGGCCCACTTTTGGAAATATCCAGTCAAATATCCGCCCATAAATCTCGGTGACGCGCACTTTGCCAACTTCTGGTCCTTAGTCATTTTAAGGGGTGGCCGGATTATCCAGCCCAGATTTGGAAATATCTGGCCGAAATATCCGGCCAGCTTTCTGCACAAAAACAGTGTTAAATTATCCTGGTGTTGTCAACTAACACACAAAACTAGGGAGGGCTAGAAAATGCCCTAACAATCTCCCCCTTTTTGGTGTTAGATGACAACACTAGGATTTGCAAAAGTATAGGATGAAATAAACAAGGGAGCTCCCCCTAAAGATGTGCATAAGTTTAATTGGAGCTCCCCCTAAAAATGTGCATGGATACAACATGGACAAAGACACAATAATATGCATAATAACTTAAACGGAAGCACAAGCTCTCAAGAATGGTAAAAGCGCATGCTTGAGCTCCCAAACCAAATGCAAATCCCCGCCGAGAGACCTACTAGAACTACTTCTCCCCCTTTGGCATCAAGACACCAAAAAAAGGGACAAGAGCATGCTACACGCCCCAAGAAATCACACAAAGTCACCGTAGTCCTCGTCTTCCTCGAAGTCATCGTCGTCCTCCTCCTCATCCTCTTCTTCATCTTCATCTTCCTCAAACTCTTCCTTCTTATCCTCTTCCTCTTCATCTTCATCATCAACACGAGTGGTACGACCAACAAAGAGAGACCTCTCCATCGCACCCCAATTATAGGACTCGGAGTGCCACTTGTTGTAGGCAATGGGAGGAGTGGGTGGAGAAAGATCAGCTTGTTCTCCACTGAGCTTATGAAGAATCTCACGCTGAGTATCAAGGATGGTCTTGCGCTCATGGTAGGCATCATAGTTCTCACAGTGAATCTCAACCTTCATGCACATAACATGCTTCTGAAACCAGCTCAACCTTTTCACTCTCTTGGGCACATCCTTGGACACAAACTTGCCACTTGGGGCACTAGAACGAGCATCCCCCCATGAAGGAATCTGGACCAATGGGACCAACTGGAGCCGGAGCTGGCTTGGACTACTTCACATAGAGCCTCTTGACCTTGTGGGACACACACTTCTCGCTGAAATCATGATCCTTGCAAGTGTCTTTGATAAGCCTCATGATGAAAGGAGCATATGGAAGAGAACCCTTGCTGACCATAGCATCATACATCTCATTGAAGATAAAATCCATCACATCAAGAGAGAAATCCGCATTAGGATCGGTAGACTGAGCACAACCATGAGCAAAGATGAGAAGATCCACCAAAGAGCTTCTGATAGCATCGTTGTTGCCTCCACTTGGAGCAATGTTCTCCCTGAAGATACGCACAAGAAGATCATACAGAGGTAGAAGACCAGCAACCTGACTAGGAACTCCATTAGGCCCATACAGATCACAAAGCAGATTCTTGTTAACTGGAAGCGGAGTGTGAATGCGATGACCAACAGGATTTGTCAGGCCAGCAAAGGGATAGCCCAACACAGCAGCAAACCGAGTGAAGGAGGACTCACAGTAATGAGTCCCAGTCATCCACTTGAACGTCCTGTCATTATCCCCAGTAAAGGCCAAGGTGGCATAGACCTACACAATAAGCTGAGGATCATAGTCACACTGGAAAGTCAAAAGTCCTGTGAGGCCAAGCCTCTCCACTACCTGAACAGCTGGAACAAAGTACTCCTTGGACTTCAGGAAACCAAGATCAATGGGGTGCATCGGGCGAATGGGCTTACTCATGGGAGCAAAGATGTCCTGATAGATGTATAGCTGCTCCATACACCAAAAGCGACGGTCCTCAATGTGATGTGATCTCGGCTGAGTAGAGTACCAATCAAGCTGCCTCAATGTTGAGTAGGAAACTTGGCTCATCTTCTTGTAATCGACTCTAGGAGACTTCCCTTTGTTTGCTTGAGCAGCCCTCTAAGCATCCCTGACAGTCTTCTTAGCATCCTTGACTGCCTTGACCTTTCTGACTGCAGCACGCTGTTTCTGACGGATCGAAACTTCATCTTCAAGGATAACATCCTCATTGGGACGAAGATAGCGAGGACAACTCCTCTTGGTGGACCCGGCACCTGTGAAGAGAAGAAGTGGGGAGCACGATGATGAGGATGCACACAAGTACCAGGGAAAAACACTAGAGTGATGGACATAGCAGAGAAACGTATGACAATGGTGGTCAAGAGAAGAGAAAAAGAATCATGGTCCAGGCCGGATTATCCGATCCAAAACTGGGCCGGATAATCCGCCCCTGGCGAATTTTTCTCAAATCTTGCCCAACCATGTCAAATGCGTAGATCGGCTAGGTAAATCACTAGAGTATTCTACAAGACCCAAGGAAAGATCCACGGGAACAACTAACACTCCAAGAACTAAGCAAATAAATCTCACAAGAACTTCACCACTAGGGCTAGGAGATGCGAAATTTACCCTCGTCCATTGGAGGAACTGCTTGGAGGAACTTGTTCCCGAGGAGAAGGAGAGCACGAGCCTTGAAGATCGGCCGGATTCGGTGGCCACGGAGGTGCTGGCGAGCAAGAGGAGGAGCAGGCAGTAGCGGTGGAGAGAGAGGGGGTCGGGGGTGGAAGAACTGCCAAAGTGGGTAGTTCACCCCAACGCCCCCTTTTTATATGGACAAACTGCAGGACCAGATTATCCGGCCCAAACTTGGACCGGATATTCCGGCCCCTGGATAATCCGGCCCAAAAGTGGCCCGGATAATCCGGCCTGGAACTCCTTTGCTCGGGAAATTTGTGGTAGAAAAACTGGACTTGTGTGCATGGAGAGAATGTTTAGGGATGAGATGCGCTTAGGTTAGAAGGCAAACATGGAGTGGTTCTCGGCACTTGAAGTTGCAAAAAACGCAAGAAATCATCGAAAGACCAACCCAAGTGCCTTCCCATATCAAGAGATAAACAAAACCAAGAAAACTCAAACACAAACTCAAAAGATTTTCAAGGAATAAACTCTGCAAAGGAAGAGGTCGGTGGCCAAAGCCACCATATATGAGTGTTTTGGCATTGAACCGCGAAGATATATCTTGGGTCCATAACCAATACCCATCATTGAAGCTCACATATCACAAAATGATATTAAGAGAATGATTGCATTACTTTCGGCATTATGGGGGGAGGGATAGCCCAATTAATTAGGACCGCACTCCCCCTATATCCATGCCCACATCTAGATTAGAACACGTGCTATCGTATGGGAATGAGTGCACACTATCAATCCACATTGCAAGAATCAATGATATTCAACTCATGCCTCAACTCTCGGAATCTTGCTTCATTAAGGGGCTTCGTGAAGATGTCGGCGAGTTGATCATTTGTACCTACATAAGATAGGTTAATATCACCTCGATTGACGTGGTCCCGGATGAAGTAATGCCGGATCTCAATGTGCTTCGTCTTGTTGTGTTGAACCGGATTATAAGCAATCTTGATGGCACTCTCATTGTCACACAAGAGTGGAACCTTGTCGCAATGAACTCCATAGTCCTTCAATGTTTGCCGCATCCAAAGGAGTTGAGAACAACAACTCGTTGCGGACACGTACTCGGCTTCGGTGGTGGAGAGAGACACACAATTTTGCTTCTTGGAAGACCAACTGACCAAGGACCTACCAAGAAGTTGGCAAGCCCCGGAAGTTGACTTCGTATCCACTTTGTCTCCCGCCCAATCCGAGTCCAAGTACCCAACAAGCTCGAAACTTGATCCCTTCGGGTACCAAAGGCCAAAAGTTGGGGTATGAATCAAATATCGAAAGATTCTTTTCACGACCATCAAATGGCTTTCCTTTGGGGCGGCTTGGTATCGTGCACACATTCCCACACTAAGCATGATATCGGGTCTAGATGTGCAAAGATAAAGAAGCGAGCCAATCATAGAACGGTAAAGCTTTTGATCCACCTCCTTACCACTAGGATGAGATCAAGAGTAACCTTTGTCGGCATGGGGTTTTTGGCTCCTTTAACTCCGAAATCCATGTTGAATTTCTTGAGCATGTCTTGGATGTACTTGGCTTGATTGATGAAAGTCCCTCCTCTTAATTGCCGAATCTCAAAGCCAAGAAAGAATTTCAACTCTCCCATCATGGACATCTCGAATTTGTCTGTCATTAGCTTTGCAAATTCATCATTGAAGACTTTGTTAGAAGAGCCAAAAATGATATCGTCTACATAAATTTGGCATATGAAAAGCTCCCCATTGACTCTGTTAGTAAAAAGAGTTGGGTCAATGAGCCCTATTTCAAACCCACGGTCTACTAATAACTCTTTAAGATGCTCGTACCACGCACGTGGGGCTTGTTTAAGGCCATAAAGTGCCTTATCAAGTTTGTAGACATGGGTCGGGAAATGAGGGCCCTCAAAGCCCGGGGGTTGCTTCACATAGACCAATTCATGTAGATGCCCGTTGAGAAAAGCACTCTTCACATCCATTTGATATAACTTAAAGTTGAAGTGAGAAGCATAAGCAAGGAGGATACGGATTGACTCGAGACGAGCCACGGGAGCGTAGGTCTCCCCATAGTCAATTCCTTCAACTTGAGAGTATCCTTGAGCGACCAAGCGAGCCTTGTTCCTCACAACGATCCCATTGGCATCTTGTTTGTTCTTGAACACCCACTTGGTTCTGATGACATTGCGGCACTCCTTGGGATTCTCCACCAAAGTCCAAACTTTGTTGCGCTTGAAGTTGTTGAGTTCTTCGTGCATAGCTTCCACCCAATCCAGGTCTTCAAGTGCCTCAAACACCTTTTGAGGTTCCACACAAGAGATGAAGGCATGATGGATACTAAAGTTGGCTAATTGTCTCCTTGTAGAAACCCCTTTCCTCACACTTCCAATCACACTATCCAAGGTATGGCTCCCCTTGCGAAGAACCTCTTCCACTTTCCTTGCACGGCGAGCTTGAGCTTCTTCAAAAGCCTCTTGAGAAGCCACTTGGTCATCACCACTATTTTGGTCCTCGCCTTGACCTTCATCTTGAGCTTGATCATCATCATGAGCATGCTCATCATCTTGAGCTTGGCCTTGATCTACCATTGGTGAAGAATCACCACCGTCCACTTGGTCTTGATCTTGGCCTTGCTCACTTGAGTGAGGGTCTAGAGCTTGTCTTTGGTTAGCATCAATCGGACCTTGTGGAGCTTGTGGAGCTTGTGAAGGTGAAGGCTCCACTTGAGTAGAGCATAGTCCTTCTCCTTCCGCCAAAAGGTGTCCCTCAATGGGTATGAGATGACCCACACCCATTCTTCTTATGGCTTGAGGAGGTATTTCGTCACCTACATCACAAACACCACTTTGCTCCACACGGGAGCCGCCATTCTCGTCGAATCTCACGTTAGAAACTTCAACAACATGAGCGGACTCTTTGTCAAAGATTCTAAAAGCATGAGATTTGGCGGCATAACCAACAAAGATACCCTCAAGAGCTTTAGAGTCAAACTTGGACAAATGAACACCCTTTCTAAGATAGAAGCACTTACAACCGAATACTCAAAAGTATTTGATGTTAGGCTTGTTGCCGGTGAGGATCTCATACGGAGTCTTGTTCAAGCCCTTGCGAAGATATAGCCGGTTAGAAGCATGACAAGCGGTATTGATAGCTTCGGCCCAAAAGTTATGCGGAGACTTAAACTCCGCTAACATTGTCCTAGCCATGTCCATCAAGGTCCGGTTCTTCCGCTTGGCTACACCATTTTGTTGCGGAGTGTAGGGAGTCGAGTATTGATGACGAATTCCCTCATCACTCAAGAATTCATTCACAGTGTAGTTCTTGAACTCCGTCCCATTGTCACTTCGAATCAATAAGATATCTTGGCCATATTGATGTTCCACTTCCTTGATGAAGTCCTTGACGGGTTGTTGGGTCTCATATTTGTGCTCGAAGAAGTAGACCCATGTATATCTTGAGTAGTCATCAATAATCACCAAGCAATACTTCTTCCCTCCTAGACTTGCGTGAGATGGAGGGCCAAAGAGGTCCATGTGAAGGAGCTCTAAGACCCTCTTAGAAGAAATGATCGTCTTGCTAGGATGAGGAAGTTCATGCATCTTTCCTTCAATGCAAGCTCTACACACACGATCTTTGGTAAAGGTTAGATCGGTTAGTCCTAGGATGTGGTTACCTTTGTAGAGACTTTGCAAAGTTCTCATATTGACGTGGCCTAGCTGGCGATGCCAAAGCCATCCCACGTCAACTTTAGCCATTAGGCAAGTCGCGGCTTTAGTGACCTTCTCCGAGAAGTCAATCACATATAAGCCATTTTCGACATGCCCAACAAAGGCTATTTTAAGAGACTTGCTCCACAAAAGAACCACAATCCCAATATCAAAGAAAGTTGTAAAGCCCATATCGGCAAGTTGAGCTACGGAAAGTAAATTATAAGAGAGAGACTCAATGAGCATGACATTTTCAACGGAAACATCTTGAGAGATGACAACTTTACCAAGACCCAATACCTTTGACCTTGAGGAATCTCCATAGGTGACGTAGCCCGCACTAGATGAACCGGTGCGAAGCTCCTTCACCAATTCTTTGCTTCCGGACATATGATTGGTAGCACCACTATCAATTATCCATTGTCCCGCACCGGAAGCAAAGCCCTACAAGAGATCAAGTCTTGTTTTTAGGTCCCCATTTTTCAGTGGGTCCTCTTTTGTTAGTGACAAGGGTCTTAGGAACCCAAATAGACCAAGCAATGCGTTCATTAGGTGAACCAACAAATTTAGCATAAACATGCCCATCATAAGCACGGCGAAGAACATAGGAAGGGTTGTATTTCCCGCAAAGTCGTTGTGATTGGGCATTGCCTTTTTGGCATTCCCAACCACCTCCTTCACAAGCTCCCCCTCCTCCTCAAAAACATTGCCATCCTCGTCAAAGCATATGTCATTTGGGATGCGCTTCTTAGGAGGAGGAGTAGGTACAAAGAACTTCGTCTTCTTGTTGTTCTTCTTCTTGTTCTTCTTCTTCTTAGAATTGGGGATGAAACCAATTCCGGTCTTGTCACCATGTTGCTTTTGAGCACTCAAAAGCTCATCAGGCCTTGTGTCACTATTTGGGGAATCTTTCTCATAAAGAGGGTTAGTTTGACAAGTACTTGCAATAAAAGTGCTAGAAGGGAACTTGGTTGCTTCTTTAGCAATTATAAGGTCAAGTTTTTCATTTTGCAACCTAAGTTCATTGGCAACGGATTGAGCAATGTCTCGATCACTTTTAAGCCTAGCAATGTCCAAATTATGAGACTCTTCAAGACCCAACTTGGATGCCTCAAGTGCCATCCTTAGGCCTTGCTCAACCTCAAGGGATTGAGTGAGTGTGGCAATTTCATCGGCATACTCACGAGCATGCCCTTCTAGCTCAAAAATGCGTTCCTCATTTTTATCATTAAGTTGGAGAGACTCATTATATTGATCGAGGAGAATCTCAAAGCGAGCTTTGGTCTCCCCATGCAAGGTTGACATGAATGTGTCCAATTCATTAGGCTCATCCTTATCACTACTAGTGTCAACACAATCCATCAAGGATAAGCTTCTAGGTATGATGGGTGTAAAAGAAGGTGATACCTTTGTAGCGTGAGCCATTAGATATGTTCCCTTGGAGTTGGAGCGCTTGGACTCGTTTGCAGAAGCGAAGAGGGATGGTGAAGAGGTAGGCTTGGCGATGGCGACCCTTCCTACTTCTTCATCATCACTTGCATCATCACCGGATGGGTATTCTTCTTGAGTCGTCGAAGCATGTATTGGAACGGCTTTCTTCTTGTCGAAGTTCCTTGGTGGGTAAGACTTGGCCTTCATCTCCTTGCGGACGAGTCTTCCATTGTGATCTTCCACTCTTTCATAAGGACAATCCGCAATGAAATGGTGTTGATTACCACAACTGTAGCAAGTCCTCACTCTACTTGTGGCCTTAGGCTTGGAGGGACTAGATGACTTCCACTTCTTCATGAATGCCCTTTGAGCGAGAGCCATGTGCTCGGCATGGGCATACTTCATGTATTTGGGACTTCCACCCATGGACTCTTCCTCTTCCATGAAGCTTGCTTCTTCATGAAAAGAGACTTTGGCCTTCAAAGCAAGGTTGGGTGCACGCACACCACGTGCACGAGCTAGAGCATCATCCGCATTCTTCTCGGAGATCTTCCTTGCCACAATCTCTTGCAAGATGTCATGAGCGGTCATCTTCCTAAAGTTGGCATCTCCCTTGATTGAGTTCATCGTATCTTTCATGAAGGGCAAGAGGGCTTGGATGAACTTCCTCTTCATCCATCTCCCATCACATTGAGTAGAGCCGAGGTCGACTAGCTTCACTTGGAGTGCCGAGAGACGTCGATGAAGTTCTTCGGGAGACTCACCATCAAGCATGGCGAAGTTGTCCACTTCATTAGATGCCTCATCAAACTTGGACTGTTGAATGCTCTCGTTGCCGATGAAGAGGTTTGTGAGAGCATCCCAAGCTTCCTTGGTGGAGGTGATGTTGCGGACGAACGCCTTGTCCTTCTTGGTAAGAGACATGTGAATGAGATGCAAGGCGGAGGCATTGAGCTGCTTGTCGATTTGCTCCCAAGGTAGCAAGTTGGTCAAGTCCTTGGAAGTTGGATGAAAACCCTGCTCAATGATCCTCCAAAGCTCAATAGACACAAAGTTTATGTGAGAGCACATGTTATCTTGCCAATTGGCAAAGCTAGAAGCATCAAGTGGCGGCGATGGGCCGCATAAAGCAAGGTGTGGCATTTGAAGGTGTCTTCCGGAGACATAGCTCGTAGGATGTGGAATTTCCGTGCTATGTCCCCGAGAGGTGTCATCTTTCTTGGGTGGGTCCTCGTTGCTCTCATCCCCATCCTTGCCCGGATCATCCTCGTTTAAGGATGGTTTATCCTTATCCGGGGTGTCAACCGGGGTTGGTGGAGTGGTACTAGACGTTCCACTAGTGAGAGCATCAAGTTGAGATTTTTGGCTTTCCATGGCTGCCATCATAGCATCCATTCGTGTCATTATACTATTAAGATCCGCCTTAGTGGCGGGATCCTCATCGCCCATAATCTCTTAGGCGGTTAAGCCCAATCAAAGAGCACTAGGCTCTGATACCAATTGAAAGGATCTTAATGGGCGACTAGAGGGGGGAGAATAGGCGTGATACGTCTCCAACGTATCCATAATTTTTGATGCTCCATGCTTGTTTTTACACCATTTTCTTAGTGTTTCATTACACTTTGTTGCATTTTTATGCATTTTCCGGAACTAACCTATTAACGAGATGCCACAGTGCCAGTTCCCTGTTTTCTACTGTTTTTGTGTTTTAGAAAAGTTACATAGCAAATATTCTCGGAATTGGACGAAACCAAAGCCAGACGTCCAGATATTTCACGGAGCTTCCAAAAGACCGAAGAGGAGACGGAGAGGGGCCACAGGGCGCCCACACCATAGGGCGGCGCGGCCTAGGGCTGGCCCGCGCCCCCTGGTGATGAGGCCACCCTGGCCCACTTCTGACGCCGCCCCTTCGCCTATAAAGACCCCCCGACAGAAAAAACCTAAATACCCAATCACTTTTCCAGAACACATCGCGATCCGCCGCCGCCATCGACCCGAAGATCGGGAGGGTCTAGAAGCTCTTCCCGGCACCCTGCCGGAGAGGGGAATCGCCACTGGAGGTCTTCTTCATCGCCATGCTTGCCTCCGATGTGATGAGTGAGTAGTCTACCTTGGACTATGGGTCCATAGCAGTAGCTAGATGGTTATCTTCTCCACCATGTGCTTCATGTTTAGATCTCGTGAGCTGCTTTACATGATCGAGATCACCGTTATGTAATTCTACATGTTGTGTTTGTTGGGATCCGATGAATATTGGTGTTATGAATGAGTTGATGTACTGAATTTTATCTTATGTTATCTCTATGTTGTTTATGATCTTGCATGCTCTCCGATGTTAGTAGCTATCTTGGCCAAGTAGTTGCTAGTGACTCCAAGAGGGGGTATTTATGCTCGATAGTGGGTTCATGCCTCTATTTAATCTGGGGGAGTGATAGAAACCTCTAAGGTTGTAGATGTGCTATTGCTACTAGGGGGAAAACAACATCCATATGCTCGAGGGCATATGCTTTGTTTACATTCCACACTTTGCTTAATGCAGTTATCTGTTGTTCGCAACTTAATACTTGTGGAGTTCTCGGATTGATTCCCCACAAGTGGATTATTAGTCATAGATGCAGTTGGATGGCGGTCTATGTATCTTGTTGTAATGCCTAGAGTAAATCTCATAGTGATCCTCTTGACATATCACGTTGTCTTTATTCTATCAATTGCCCAACTGTAATTTGTTTACCCCGCATGTGTTATTTTATCTTATGGAGAGACACCACTAGTGAACTGTGGACCCCGGTCCTATTTCCTTTATATTGCTATCACCTGTTTACTTTACTCGCACTGTTTACTTTACTCGCATACTATTACTATTTTTCACTCGATACGCTCATTCCTTTGTTTACAGCAAACCGGTGAGATTGACAACCTCATCGTAAGTTGGGAGCAAAGTATTTGGTTGTGTTATGTGCAGGTTCCATGTTGCTACTAGTTGAAGACGCACTAACTCGTTTGATCGTAAATGGCGCCCTTGTTGGAGTGTCACTAGGCTAGCAAGCATCACCTTCAGTCGTTTGGCTTCTTCCTCTCCTGATCGACAAACCTTGGTTTCTTACTGAGGGAAAACCTTGCTGCTATATTCATCATAACTTCCTCTTGGGGTTCCCAACTGGACGGTGCTTTACATTATCAACACCGTGCCACATCAAGCTCTTTTCTGGCGCTGTTGCCGGGAGGAAAAAGAAGACTTCTGCAAGGGAAGATTGGCACGCACATCCTTTACTTTGTTTTAAGTTTTGCTTTTACTTTATTTTTACTTGCATCATTTTATCAAAAACACAAAAAAATAGTTTCCTTTATAGTTGTTATTTCTTTACTTTAGTTCATTATGTTGTTCCCTAAGTACGTTTTGGAGGACCTCTCAGTAGGTAGTGGTTCAATTATTGGAAAAAGTAACATTGAGGAGTTCTTTAATCATATTAGTATATATAAAGATGTTGAGAAAAAGTCTTTGGCTGAGCTTGCCCCTAATTATGAAGTTGCTTCTGCTTATTTGATTCACATGTTAGAAGCTAGGTTTGCTAGCCTTTATCCTTTTATGCAATACATGTTCCTTAAGCTTCATGATATTGAGGATCCCGAAAAGAAAGCTTTCATCCTTGAAACTTTGCGCATAGAATTTAGAGATGTTGCTATTGAGGCTAGGGAAGTTTTTAAGAAATTTAATAAGCTTGGCTCGCCTGTTGAAGTTGTTGGTACACCCAATGAAGATTTTACAGTGCCAATACCTTGTAAACTTGTAGGAATTCATGATGCTTTGGAAAAGAATTTTAGTTGGATTTGTCCTAAAAACTTTTTTTTGATGAAAGTAGTGTACCAAAGAGTGTTCGTAAAAGGTCTTCAAAAACTCATTTGGACACAATTCAATTCATTGTTGAAAAGACTCCTATAGTGGATCTTAATGCTTCTTTCGATATTACTTGATTCGCACTTTCTGCGCCTAGCTCAAAGGCGTTAAAGAAAAGCACTCTTGGGAGATAACCCAATATTTTTACATTCAGTTCTTTTTCTTTTATTTGAGTCTTGGAAGTTATTACTACTGTAATGACCACTCCTTATCATTTTTATTTCATTTTTGTGCCAAGAGAAGCCTCTAATTTGAGCGAGGTAAGATTTGGGGATGTTGCTGTCCTGAAATAGTTTTCGGTGCTGCACCGTAAAAATTCGTGAAAATTATCTGTATATCTTTTGGAACTGAGATTTCTTGTGCATATGCCCCAGGTTATATCCAAACTTTCATTAGTTTAACACTTTTTGATTTGAGCAACAAAAAACCCTCTAAAAATTCGACCTTTGTCAGCTGTTCTGTTTTGATAGATTTCTACCAATATTTGTGTTTGCCGCTTTATTGCTTTCTTTTTGAGTTCTTTTGATCACGGAACTTTTGGGGAAGTTGCTACAATAGTATATGCTTTATATGTGGTGGTTTTGAGTTGAAACCTGAAGCAAAAAGGGTTGATTCATTGTTATGCTTATCCTAATGTTGCTAATAGATTTGCATTTAGTTTTGTATGAAGGAAGTTTTCAAGTGTAGGGATTGGAGAATGATGAGATGAGTTGAAGAATGGACAAAAGCTCAAGCTTGGGGATGCCCATGTCACCCCAAGAAATATCCAAGAAGTACAAGCGTCAAAGCTTGGGGATGCCCCCGAGGCACCCCTTCTTCATCGGCAAAAATCAGGTCACCTTTCAACGCACTATATTTTTATTGCTTCATGCATTATGCGTTTTTCTTGGAGCGTCAGTTGTTTTTAGTTTTCAGTTTTGTTTAGTTTTGTTTGTTGCAATAAATGGTTGGACCCCAACAAATTTCTTTTGGAGAAGTTGCCTTGCTTTTCATTTGCCAAGAACACTCCGTTTTTTATTCTTATAATTTCAACGAGTGTTCTTCTTTTTCTAGAACTGCGTTTAGCTTTCGATTTTTGCCTTTATATGTGTTTAGATCTTTTTCATCAAGGTGTATTTTGACCTCTGGTCCATGTTGGTTTTCATCAAAAGAGTTGTTTATAAAAAGTTCGAATGGTGTTGGAAAAGAGAAAAAGCTTTATGCAAAAAAGTGGTACAAGAAGGAGCTTGTGTAGACTGCGGCCTAGGCTTTTGCATGTCATGCTTGATGTCTTTTTGATAGTATGCTTAGTGGTTTTACTGTAGCATGACTTGTCTCAAATGACTGAGATTGCTTAATGAGCCTTTGAAAAAAAAATCATGCGTTGTTTTAATTATTTGGAAGCATTATTTTGGTTTTCTCCTTTGATGCTTTATTTGGGTTGACTTGGCGCATGCTCACACATGTTAGACTCATACAAACTCGCTATAAGCCTCTATGATCATTTAGTTTTTGAGTCTTGATGCCATCTTATGCTTCTTTTAATGTCGCTTTGTCGCTATGCATGATTATGGCCGTTATTGCTCTCTTAGTTGGTCGCTCCCAGTCTTTTGTTAGCCCTCATTTTGTACTGAGTATGAGCTCTACTCATGCATCCAACTCCTAAAAACCAAGTTTGCCATTTTGTCCACTATAAATTCCTATGCATGGTATTTGTAAGCCATTCCAAAGTAAATTTTCATGTGCTACCTTTCAAAACTTTCAACTACTTCTCGTTTTGTGCCACTGTTTTTAGCTCATGGGGACGTAGTGGTCAGAATTGCTATCTTCCATATTAAATTAAGTACCCCTCGACTAGGCAGCTTCATCTGCTCGTCATTAATTTTGCATGAGAGCTGGTCAGACCATTGCAATCTAATTTTAAAAGAAAAGAAAAAGTACACTCCTCCATGGTATGTGAATGTTGGTGGGCACCCGATGGAATCGGTTAGCCATGGTTTGAGAAAGGAAAAAAGGTGGGGAGGAGTGCCAAAGCTTTATAAAAGAGCACCAATGTGCCAAATTTTCAAAGAACTCGGAACCGCTCTCACTTGTTTATTATGGAAGATAGTAAGACCCCATTGCTAGTTGTTGACAAAAGCAACCACCTCTCAAAACCCAATTTTTATCTCTGTTTTACAAATGAAAAGCTCTAGCACATGTTTAATCACTGCTTCCCTCCGCGAAGGGCCTTTCTTTTACTTTTATGTTGAGTCACCACCTTCTACCTTTATGCACCGTTAAGAGAGCATAGTTGTCATTCTGAGTATAAAGTGCATTGTCTCAAAGGTTTCATTGATTGATTCATGATGATTGGTTTCACTTGTTCTTAAATTATTTGTATCTAGTCGCCCTCTTAAACTTGAAGGTGTCCTATGCATTTATGTTTTGCTCTCCATGAAGGACAAGCTGAAAACCGTTTGTATGTTTTTCCATATGATTTGAACACAGGTTTGACTTTCATTGTTTCATTTTCATGATCTTTCATTTGTGTTCTTATTCATGTTATAACATGGTTGCTAAGTTTCTTCTATCAAGATTATATCTTTCATGCCCATGTTTTAAGTTCTTTTGATCCCAGCGCACAACGCTTACATAGATGATCAAGATTGTGTAGGTGCATGTCACCTCAAAAATTATTTCTTTTGTTATCACTTACCTACTCGAGGACGAGCAGGAGTTAAGCTTGGGGATGCTGATACCTCTCCAACGTATCCATAATTTTTGATGCTCCATGCTTGTTTTTACACCATTTGCTTAGTGTTTCGTTACACTTCGTGGCATTTTTATGCATTTTCCGGAACTAACCTATTAACGAGATGCCATAGTGCCAGTTCCCAGTTTTCTACTGTTTTTGTGTTTCAGAAAAGTTACACAGGAAATATTCTCGGAATTGGACGAAACCAAAGCCAGACGTCCAGATATTTCACGGAGCTTCCAGAAGACTGGAGAGGAGATGGAGAGGGGCCACAGGGCGCCCACACCACAGGGCGGCGCAGCCTAGGGCTGGCCCGCGCCCCCTGGTGGTGAGGCCACCCTGGCCCACTTCTAACGCCGCCCCTTCGCCTATAAAGACCCCCCGACGGGAAAAACCTAAATACCCGATCACTTTTCCAGAACACATCGCGATCCGCCGCCGCCGTCGACCCGAAGATCGGGAGGGTCCAGAAGCTCTTCCCAGCACCCTGCCGGAGAGGGGAATCGCCACCAGAGGTCTTCTTCATCGCCCTGCTTGCCTCCGGCGCGATGAGTGAGTAGTCTACCTTGGACTATGGGTCCATAGCAGTAGCTAGATTGTTGTCTTCTCCACCATATTCTTCATGTTTTGATCTCGTGAGCTGCTTTACATGATCGAGATCACCATTATGTAATTCTACATGTTGTGTTTGTTGGGATCCGATGAATATTGGTGTTATGATTGAGTTGATGTACTGAATTTTATCTTATGTTATCTCTATGTTGTTTATGATCTTGCATGCTCTCCGATGTTAGTAGCTATCTTGGCCGAGTAGTTGCTAGTGACTCCAAGAGGGGGTATTTATGCTCGATAGTGGGTTCATGCCTCTATTTAATCTGGGGGAGTGACAGAAACCTCTAAGGTTGTAGATCTGCTGTTGCTACTAGGGGGAAAACAACATTCATATGCTCGAGGGCATATGCTTTGTTTACATTACACACTTTGCTTAATGCAGTTATCTGTTGTTCGCAACTTAATACTTGTGGAGTTCTCGGATTGATTCACCACAAGTGGATTATTAGTCATAGATGCAGTTGGATGGCGGTCTATGTATCTTGTTGTAATGCCCAGAGTAAATCTCATAGTGATCCTCTTGACATATCACATTGTCTTTATTCTATCAATTGCCCAACTATAATTTGTTTACCCCACATGTGTTATTTTATCTTATGGAGAGACACCACTAGTGAATTGTGGACCCCGGTCCTATTTCCTTTATATTGCTATCACCTGTTTACTTTACTCGCACTGTTTACTTTACTCGCATACTATTACTATTTTCCACTAGATACGCTCATTCCTTTGTTTACAGCAAACCGGTGAGATTGACAACCTCATCGTAAGTTGGGAGCAAAGTATTTGGTTGTGTTGTGTGCAGGTTCCACATTGCTACTAGTTGAAGATGCGCTAACTCATTTGATCGTAAATGGCGCCCTTGTTGGAGTGTGATGGCTGGCGTGTAGTTGATGATGATGATAACCAGTCAGTTGGGGAACCCCAAGCGGAAGGTGTGATGAGCACAGCAGCAAGCTTTTCCCTCAGTTAGAAACCAAGGTATGTCGATAAGGAGAGGAGCAAACAAACGACTGAAGGTGATGCTGCTAGCTTGCGACAGCTTCAGACAATTTATAGGGCGCCTCGTCCAAGCTTTGCTTTGCTAGCTGCAACGCGGAACCTGCACACAACACAACCAAATACTTTGTTCCCAACTTGCGATGAGGTTGTCAATCTCACCGGGTTGCTTGAAACAAAGGGTATGAGCGTATCGAGTGGAAAGTGATAATAGTATGCGAGTAAAGTCAACAGTGCGAGTAAAGTAAACAGGTGATAGCAATATGATGGAAATAGGACCGGGATCCACAGTTCACTAGTGGTGTCTCTCCATAAGATAAATAACACATGCTGGGTAAACAAATTACAGTTGGGCAATTGATAGAATAAAGATAACATGATATGTCAAGAAGATCACTATGCGATTTACTCTGGGCATTACAACAAAATACATAGACCGCCATCCAACTGCATCTATGACTAATAATCCACTCACGGGGATATCATTCGAACACCCCATGAGTATTAAGTTGCGAACAACAGATAATTGCATTATGCAATGTGTGTAATGTAAACAAAGCATATGCCCTCGAGCATATGAATGTTGTTTTCTCCCTAGTAGCAACAACACATCTACAACCTTAGAAGTTTCTGTCACTCCCCCAGGTTAAATAGAGGCATGAACCCACTATCGAGCATAAATACCCCCTCTTGGAGTTACTAGCAACTACTTGGCCAAGATAGCTACTAACAATGGAGAGCATGCAAGATCATAAACAACATAGAGATAACATAAGATAAATTTCAGTATAGCAACTCAATCATAACACCAATATTCATCGGATCCCAACAAACCAAACATGTAGAATTACATAACGGTGATCTCAATCATGTAGGGCAGCTCATGAGATCTAAACATGAAGCACATGGTGGAGAAGACAACCATCTAGCTACTGCTATGGACCCATAGTCCAAGGTAGACTACTCACTCATCGCTCCGGAGGCAAGCATGGTGATGAAGAAGACCTTCGGTGGTGATTCCCCTCTCTGGCAGGGTGCCGGGAAGAGCTTCTGGACCCTCCCGATCTTCGGGTCGACGGCGGCGGCGGATCGCGATGTGTTCTGGAAAATTGATCGGGTACTTAGGTTTTTCCCGTCGGGGGGTCTTTATAGGCGAAGGGGCATCGTCAGGAGTGGACCGAGGCGCCCTCACACATAGGGGGCGCGGCCAGGGGCTGGGCCGCGCCGCCCTGGTGTGTGGGGCCCTCGTGGCCCCACTCCGTCTCCTCTTCGGATCTCTGGAAGCTTCCGGGAAAAATAAGACTTTAGGAACTTGTTTCGTCCAATTCCGAGAATATTTCCTGTGTAGATTTTCTGAAACACAAAAACAACAGAAAACAGGGAACTGGCACTGTGGCGACTTGTTAGTAGGTTAGTTCCGGAAAATGCATAAAAGTGCCATGAAGTGTAGCGAAACATTAGGCAAATGGTGTAAAAATAAGCATGGAGCATCAAAAATTATAGATACGTTGGAGACGTATCAAGCATCCCCAAGCTTAACTCCTGCTCGTCCTCGAGTAGGTAAGTGATAACAAAAGAAATAATTTTTGAGGTGACATGCACCTATACAATCTTGATCATATATGTAAGCATTTGTGAGCTGGGATCAAAATAACTTAAAACATGGGCATGAAAGATATAATCTTGACAATAAAAACTTAGCAACCATGTTATATCATGAAAATGAACACAAACAAAAGATCATGGAAATGAAACAATGAAAGTCAAATGTGTGTTCAAATTATAAGGAAAAACATACAAATGGTTTTCAGCTTGTCCTTTATGGAGAGCAAAACATAAATGCATAGGACACCTTCAAGTTTAAGAGGGCGACTAGATACAAATAATTTGAGAACAAGTAAAACCAACAATATGAATCAATCAATGAAAATTTTGGGGCAATGCACATTATACTAAGAATGACAACTATGCTCTCTTAATGGTGCATAAAGATAGAAGGTGGTGACTCAACATAAAAGTAAAAGAAAGGCCCTTCGCGGAGGGAAGCAGTGATTGCAAGTTTTATAGACCTTCAAAAATTATGGTACTTACCGGCTTTGAGCTCTCATTGCCCCCATCATAAGCATCTTGAATGGTTAAAGTTAATGCGAGAATAATTATGATGCATATGCTTGACAAATCATAAGTCGAAAACCTCGTGTCCCGTGAATACGAGTACCCAAACCTCATGCTACTTTACTTAGAGTCCCAAGCAAGGCTCTTGTCATTGTAAGTATATATGTATCATCGAGAACCGCCAACGGGGTACCTCCGTGCCCGATGACATGGAACAAGCCCACATCAAAATGACAGGACAAGCAGACAATGAACACCTCGACATCTCTTTTATTTGCCATTTGTTTAGCTTTTTATTTTGAGATGCGTCGTCGAATGTCCACTATGGGTATGCTACAAATTTCCACCATGAATTATGCATGGCTTAGACTGGCGGCCCAGGCGTTTCCCTAACACATATTCAAACTCCATGATCCCCGCAAGATTCCCAATTCATTTTACACCGCGGGCATCCATAAACAAAAGATAACGATATCAACTCAAATAAGAAGTGCAATGTTGAAAGCTTGCCCCATGACGGCATGGTTGGGCTAGTATCCAACTTACAACATGCAAGCATAACAACTCAATATAAGAGACCACAATGTCAGATTTTTAAGAACAAGAAAAAGTAAAGTGTGCCTTCCGGTTCGTGAGAGCTTTACTGACCAATTTTCGCATAACACTGGCAAGAGTTTATTTTGAAGAGAAAATAAAAGCTAGTCAAATTTACTTGGAATAGCAAATTGCTAATAGGTATGTATGGTGGACACTTTGGCAAACTTGGTTTTTAGGAGTTGGATGCACGAGTAGAACTCATACTCAGTACAAGGCGAGGGCTAGCAAAAGACTGGGAGCGACCAACTAAGAGAGCAATAATAGTCATAATCATGCAAAGCAACATTAAAAGAAGCATAAGATGGCATCAAAAGTCAAAAACTAAATGATCATAGAGGCTATTGGTGACTTTGTAAGAGTCTAACATGGGTGAGCATGCGCCAAGTCAACCCAAATAAAGCATCAAGGAGAAAACCAAAATAATGCTTCCAAATGATAAAACAACGCATGATTTTTTCAAGGGCTCATTAAGCAATCTCAGTTATTTGAGACAAGTCATGCTACAGCAAAACCACTAAGCATACTATCAAAAAGACATCAAGCATGATATGAAAAAGCCTAAGCCGCAGTCTACACAAGCTCCTTCTTGTACCACTTTTTTTGCATAAAGCTTTTTCTCTTTTCCAACACCATTCGAACTTTTTAAATCCAACTCTTTTGAGGAAAACCAACATGGTCTAGAGGAAAAAATACACCTTGATAAATAAATATAAGAAGATCTGAATGCAAATCAAGGTGAAAACAAAAACCAAAAGCAGTAGCAGAAAAAGAAGAACACTCGGTTTTTGATAAGAGTGAAAACTAGAGGGTTCTTGGCAAATGAAAAGCAAGGCAACTTCTCCAAAAGAAATTTGTTGGGGTCCAACCATTTATTGCAGCAAAAAAAACTAAACTAATAATGAAAACTAAAAACAACTGACGCTCCAAGAAAAACACATAGTGCATGAAGCAATAAATATATAGTGTCTTGAAAGGTGACCTGATTTTTGCCGATGAAGAAGGGGTGCCTCGGGGGCATCCCCAAGCTTTGACGCTTGTACTTCTTGGATATTTCTTGGGGTGATGCATGGGCATCCCCAAGCTTGAGCTTTTGTCCATTCTTCAACTCATCTCATCATTCTCCAATCCCTACACTTGAAAACTTCCTTCATACAAAACTAAACACAAATCTATTAGCAATATTAGTGTAAGCATAACATATAATCAACCTCTTTTTGCTTCAGGTTTCAACCCAAAACCACCACATATAAAGTATATACTACTGTAGCAACTTCCCCAAAAGTTCCGTGATCAAAAGAACTTGAAAAGAAAGCGATAAAGCGGCAAAAACGAATAGTGGCAGAAATCTATGAAAACAGAACAGCTGATAAAGGCCATTTTTTAAGGAGTTTTCTGTTGCTCAAATCAAAAAGTGTTAAACTAATGAAAGTTTGGCTATAACCTGGAGCATATGCACAAGAAATCGCAGGTCCAAAAGATATAAAGAGAATTTTCAAGAATTTTTACGGTGCAGCACCGAAAACAGTTTTAGGACAGCAACATCCCCAAATCTTTACCTCACTCAAATTAGAGGTTTCTCTTGGCACAACAATAAAATAAAAAGGATAAGGAGAGGTCATTATAGTAGTAATGACTTCCAAGACTCAAATAAAAGAAAAAGTACTGAAAAGAAAACATTAGGTTATCTCCCAAGAGTGCTTTTCTTTAACGCCTTTGAGCTAGGCGCAGAAAATTGTGAATCAAGTAATAATGAAAGAGGCATCATGATCCACTATATGAGTCTTTTCAACAATGAAGGAAATTGTGTCCAAATGAGTTTTTGAAGATCCTTTATGATCACTTTTTGGTATACTACTTTCATCAAAAAAGTTTTTAGGACAAACCCAACTAATTTTTTTATCCCAAGCATCGTGAATTCCTACAAGTTTATAAGGTATTGGCACCCTAAAATCTTCATTGGGTGTGCCAACAACCGCTACAGGTGAGCCAAGCTTATTAAACTTCTTAAAAACTTTCCTAACCTCAATTGCAACATGTCTAAATTCTATGCGCAAAGTTTCCAAGATAAAAGCTTTCTTTTCGGGATCCTCAATTTTATGAAGCTTAAGGAACATGTATTGCATAAAAGGATTAAGGCTAGCAAACCTAGCTTCCAACATGTGAACTAAATAAGCAGAGGCAACTTCATAACTAGGTGCTAGCTCAACCAAAGACTTTTCCTCAACTTCTTTATGCATATTAATGTGATTAAAGAACTCCTCAATGTTATCTTTCCCAATAATTGAACCACTACCTACTGAGAGGTCCTCCAAAACATACTTAGGGAATAGCATGATGAACTAAAAGCAAGTAGATAAAAGCAACTATAAAGTAAACTAATTTTTTTTTGGGTTTTTGATATAAAACGATGCAAGTAAAAATAAATAAAGTAAAGTGATACGTCTCAAACGTATCTATAATTTTTGATGCTCCATGCTTGTTTTTACACCATTTGCCTATTGTTTCGTTACACTTAGTGGCACTTTTATACATTTTCCGGAACTAACCTATTAACGAAGTGCCACAGTGCCAGTTTCCCGTTTTCTGCTGTTTTTGTGTTTCAGAAGTGATACACAGGAAATATTCTCGGAATTGGACGAAACAAGTTCCTGAAGTCTTATATCAAGGGGAGGCTTCCAGACATCCAAAGACCTGATGGAGGGGGGCCATGTGGGCCCCAGACACAGGGGCAGCGCGGCCACCCCCCTGGCCGCGCCAGCCCCGTGTGAGGGGGCGTGGTCCCTCCTCTGACATCGCCCCTTCGCCTATATATACCCCCTGACGAGAAAAACCTAAGGGCCCGATCAGTTTTCCAGAATACATCGCGATCCGCCGCCGCCGTCGACCCGAAGATCGGGAGGGTCCAGAAGCTCTTCCCGGCACTCTGCCGGAGAGAGGAATCGCCACCGGAGGTCTTCTTCATCGCCATGCTTGCCTCCGGAGCGATGAGTGAGTAGTCTACCTTGGACTATGGGTCCATAGCAGTAGCTAGATGGTTGTCTTCTCCACCATGTGCTTCATGTTTAGATCTCATGAGCTGCCCTACATGATTGAGATCACCGTTATGTAATTCTATGATGTTGGTTTGTTGGGATCCGATGAATATTGGTGTTTATGATTAAGTTGTTGTACTGAATTATATCTTTTGTTATCTCTATGTTGTTTATGATCTTGCATGCTCTCCGTTGTTAGTAGCTATCTTGGCCGAGTAGTTGCTAGTGACTCCAAGAGGGGGTATTTATGCTCGATAGTGGGTTCATGTCTCTATTTCAC
The DNA here is from genome assembly GCA_007115705.1 of Dactylis glomerata. Taxonomy (NCBI): domain Eukaryota; kingdom Viridiplantae; phylum Streptophyta; class Magnoliopsida; order Poales; family Poaceae; genus Dactylis; species Dactylis glomerata. The sequence goes on from QXEO01000237.1 coordinate 1,596,359, forward strand.
CTGGGGGAGTGACAGAAACCTCTAAGGTGGTAGATGTGCTGTTGCTACTAGGGAGAAAACAACATTCATATGCTCAAGGGCATATGCTTTGTTTACATTACACACTTTGCTTAATGCAATTATCTGTTGTTCGCAACTTAATACTTCTAGGGTGTTCGGATGATATCCCCGGGGGTGGATTATTAGTCATAGATGCAGTTGGATGGCGGTCTATGTATTTTGTTGTAATGCCCAGAGTAAATCTCATAGTGATCTTCTTGACATATCACGTTATCTTTATTCTATCAATTGCCCAACTGTAATTTGTTTACCCAGCATGTTATTTTATCTATGGAGAGACACCACTAGTGAACTGTGGACCCCGGTCCTATTTTAATCATATTGCAATCACCTGTTTACTTTTCCCGCACTGTTTACTTTACTCGCATATTACTACTGTTTTCCACTCGATACACTCATAACCTTTGTTTCAAGCAAACCGGTGAGATTGACAACCTCATCGCAAGTTGGGGACAAAGTATTTGTTTGTGTGTGTGCAGGTTCCACAAACACCTTCAGTCGTCACCGTCTCTCTTCTTCAAGATCGACATTAAACCTTGGTTTCTTAACTGAGGGAAAACTAGCCGCTACACTCATCATACCTTCCTCTTGGGGTTCCCAACGGGCTGGTCATCACCACGCACAAGGACTTACTGCTCCCACGTCAACTAAACGCCACAGTTCTTTTCTGGCGCCATCACACGAGTAGCAGCTTCTTTTCTGGCGCCGTTGCCGGGGAAGAGAGAAGACTTCTGCGAGGGGAGTTCTTCGCACACACATTCTTTACTTTGTTATTTGTTTTGCTTTACTTTACTTTATTTTATTTTACCTGCGTTGCTTTTTATATCAAAAACCCAAAAAAATTAGAATCCTTGGTAGTTGTTATTTCTTTACTTTAGTTTATCATGCTGTTCCCTGAGTTCGTTCTGGAGGACCTCTCTGTAGGGAGTGGTTCGATTATTGGCAAAAGTAACATTGAGGAGTTCTTTAATCACATTAGTATGCATGATGAAGATGAGGAAAAATCTTGGGTTGAGCTTGCTCCTAGTATTGAAGTTGCTTCTATTTATTTAATTGACATGTTGGAAACTAGGTTTGCTAGTCTTAATCCTTTTATGCAATACATGTTCCTTAAGCTTCATGAAATTGAGGATCCCGAAAAGAAGGCTTTTATCTTGGAAACTTTGCGCCTAGAATTTAAGGATGTCGTTGTTGAAGCTAGGAAGGTCCTTAAACGTTTTAATAAACTCGGTTCACCTATAAAGGTTATTAGTACAAATGATGAGGAGGCCGAGATACCTATACCTTGCAAGCTTTTGGGATTGAATGATGCTTTCGAAAACAATTTTGCCTGGATTTGTCCTGAAAATCTTTTTGATGAGAATAGTGTACCAATGCATGATCACAAAGGGGCTCCAAAAACTTATGTGGATGAAATACAATGCCTTATTGACAAGACCTCTTCTGTTGATCTTAATGCTTCTTCTGAAGGTACTTGATTCGCAATTTTCTGCGCCTAGCTCAAAGGCGTTAAAGAAAAGCACTCTTGGGAGATAACCCATTGTTTACTTTTCAGTACTTTTTCTTTTATTTGAGTCTTGGAAGTCATTACTACTGTAATGACCGCTCCTTATCTTGTTTATTTCGTTTTTGTGCCAAAAGAAGCCTCTAATTTGAGTGAGGTAAAGATTTGGGGTTATTGCTGTCCTGAAACTGTTTTCGGTGCTGCACCGTAAAAATTCGTGAAAATTCTCTGTTTATCTTTTGGACCTGCGATTTCTTGTGCATATGCCCCAGGTTATATCCAAACTTTTCTTAGTTGAACACTTTTTGATTTGAGAAACATAAAATCCCTCAAAAATTCGTCCATTATCAGCTGTCCAGTTTTGACAGATTTCTGCCAATATTTGTTTTTGCCACTTTATCGCTTTCTTTTGAGTTCTTTTTTATCATGGAACTCTTGTGGAAGTTGCTACAGTAGTATATACTTTATATGTGGTGGTTTTGGGTTGAAACCTGAAGCTCAAAGAGGTTGAATATATTTTATGCTTACACTAATGTTGCTAATAGAATTGTGTTTAGTTTTGTATGAAGGAAGTTTTCAAGTGTAGGGATTGGAGAATGATGAGATGAGTTGAAGAATGGACAAAAGCTCAAGCTTGGGGATGCCCATGCATCACCCCAAGAAATATCCAAGAAGTACAAGCGTCAAAGCTTGGGGATGCCCCCGAGGCACCCCTTCTTCATCGGCAAAAATCAGGTCACCTTTCAAAACACTATATTTTTATTGCTTCATGCACTATGTGTTTTTCTTGGAGCGTCAGTTGTTTTAGTTTTCTTAGGTTGTTTAGTTTGTTTGTTTGCTGCAATAAATGGTTGGACCCCAACAAATTTCCTTTGGAGGAGATGTGCTCGTTTTCATTTGCCAAGAACGCTCTAGTTTTCACTCTTATTAAAAATCTAGCGTTCGACTTTTTCTGCTACTGCTTTTGGTTTTCGTTTTCGCCTTGATATGCGTTCAGATCTTGTCATATCTTTTCATCAAGGTGCATTTTTGCCTCTGGTCTTCATTGGTTTTCATCAAAAGAGGTGTTTATAAAAATTTCAAATGGTGTTGGAAAAGAGAAAAAGCTTTGTGCAAAATAGTGGTACAAGAAGGAGCTTGTGTAGACTGCGGCTTAGGCTTTTTCATGTCATGCTTGATGTCTTTTTGATAGTATGCTTAGTGATTTTGCTGTAGCATGACTTGTCTCAAATAACTGAGATTGCTTAATGAGCCTTTGAAAAAATCATGCGTTGTTTTTATTGTATGGAAGCATTATTTTGGTTTTCTCCTTGATGCTTTATTTGGGTTGACTTGGCACATGCTCACACATGTTAGACTCTTACAAAGTCGCCATTAGCCTTCATGATCATTTAGTTTTTGACTTTTGATGCCATCGTATGCTTCTTTTAATGTCGCTTTGTCGCTTTGCATGATTATGGCCATTACTGCTCTCTTAGTTGGTCGCTCCCAGTCTTTTGCTAGCCCTCACCTTGTACTGAGTATGAGATCTACTCGTGCATCCAACTCCTAAAAGCCAAGTTTGCCATTGTGTCCACTATAAATTCCTATGCATGGTATTTGTAAGCCATTCCAAAGTAAAATTTTCGTGTGCTACCTTTCAAAAACCTTCAAAATACTTCTCATTTTGTGACACTGTTTTCAGCTCATGGGGACGTAGTGGTCGGATTTGCTATCTTCCATATTGCTTATTCCAAAAAGAAAAAAAAGAGAAAAAAAAGAAAAAAGGCACTCCTCCAAAGAATGTGAATGTTGGTGGGCACCCGATGGAATCGGTTAGCCATGGTATGTGAAAGGAAAAGGTGGGGAGGAGTGCCAAGTTTTATAAAAAGAGCACAAGAGTGCCAATCTCTCTCTAAAAAACTTGCTTTATTTTTGTATGGAAGATAGTAAGAACCCCATTGCCAGTCGTTGACAAAGACAACCACCTCTCAAAATCAAGTTTTATCTCGGTTTTACAAATGAAAAGCTCTAGCACATGTTTAAATCACTGCTTCCCTCTGCGAAGGGCCTTTCTTTTACTTTTATGTTGAGTCACCACCTTCTTTCTTTATGCACCATTAAGAGAGCATAGTTGTCATTCTTAGTGTGATATGCATTGTCCCGAATTTCATTGATTGACTCATATTGTTGGTTTCACTTGTTCTTAAATTATTTGTATCTAGTCGCCCTCTTAAACTTTGAGGTGTCCTATGCATTTATGTTTTGCTCTCTTTGAAGGACAAGCTGAAAACCATTTGTATGTTTTTCTTTATGATTTGAACACACGTTTGACTTTCATTGTTTCATTTTCATGATCTTTTGTTTGTGTTCATTTGCATGTTTACAACATGGTTGCTAAGTTCTTATTGTCATAATTATATCTTTCATGCCCATGTTTTAAGTTCTATTGATCCCAGCTCACCAATGCTTACATATATGATCAAGATTGTGTAGGTGCATGTCACCTCAAAAATTATTCTTTGTTATCACTTACCTACTCGAGGACGAGCAGGAGTTAAGCTTGGGGATGCTTGATACGTCTCAAACGTATCTATAATTTTTGATGCTCCATGCTTGTTTTTACACCATTTGCCTATTGTTTTGTTACACTTAGTGGCACTTTTATACATTTTCCGGAACTAACCTATTAACGAAGTGCCACAGTGCCAGTTTCCTGTTTTCTGCTGTTTTTGTGTTTCAGAAGTGATACACAGGAAATATTCTCGGAATTGGACGAAACAAGTTCCTGAAGTCTTATATCAAGGGGAGGCTTCCAGACATCCGAAGACCTGACGGAGGGGGGCCACGTGGGCCCCAGACACAGGGGCGGCGCGGCCACCCCCCTGGCCGCGCCAGCCCCGTGTGAGGGGGCATGGTCCCTCCTCTGACATCGCCCCTTCGCCTATATATACCCCCTGACGAGAAAAACCTAAGGGCCCGATCAGTTTTCCAGAATACATCGCGATCCGCCGCCGCCGTCGACCTGAAGATCGGGAGGGTCCAGAAGCTCTTCCCGGCACCCCGCCGGAGAGAGGAATCGCCACCAGAGGTCTTCTTCATCGCCATGCTTGCCTCCGGAGCGAAGAGTGAGTAGTCTACCTTGGACTATGGGTCCATAGCAGTAGCTAGATGGTTGTCTTCTCCACCATGTGCTTCATGTTTAGATCTCATGAGCTGCCCTACATGATTGAGATCACCGTTATGTAATTCTATGATGTTGGTTTGTTGGGATCCGATGAATATTGGTGTTTATGATTAAGTTGCTGTACTGAATTATATCTTTTGTTATCTCTATGTTGTTTATGATCTTGCATGCTCTCCGTTGTTACTAGCTATCTTGGCCGAGTAGTTGCTAGTGACTCCAAGAGGGGGTATTTATGCTCGATAGTGGGTTCATGTCTCTATTTCACCTGGGGGAGTGACAGAAACCTCTAAGGTGGTAGATGTGCTGTTGCTACTAGGGAGAAAACAACATTCATATGCTCAAGGGCATATGCTTTGTTTACATTACACACTTTGCTTAATGCAATTATCTGTTGTTCGCAACTTAATACTTCTAGGGTGTTCGGATGATATCCCCGGGGGTGGATTATTAGTCATAGATGCAGTTGGATGGCGGTCTATGTATTTTGTTGTAATGCCCAGAGTAAATCTCATAGTGATCTTCTTGACATATCACGTTATCTTTATTCTATCAATTGCCCAACTGTAATTTGTTTACCCAGCATGTTATTTTATCTATGGAGAGACACAACTAGTGAACTGTGGACCCCGGTCCTATTTTAATCATATTGCAATCACCTGTTTACTTTTCCCGCACTGTTTACTTTACTCGCATATTACTACTGTTTTCCACTCGATACACTCATAACCTTTGTTTCAAGCAAACCGGTGAGATTGACAACCTCATCGCAAGTTGGGGACAAAGTATTTGTTTGTGTGTGTGCAGGTTCCACAAACACCTTCAGTCGTCACCGTCTCTCTTCTTCAAGATCGACATTAAACCTTGGTTTCTTAACTGAGGGAAAACTAGCCGCTACACTCATCATACCTTCCTCTTGGGGTTCCCAACGGGCTGGTCATCACCACGCACAAGGACTTACTGCTCCCACGTCAACTAAACGCCACAGTTCTTTTCTGGCGCCATCACACGAGTAGCATAAAGCAAAACTATAAAACAAAGTAAAGGATGTGCGTGCAAAAAACTCCCCTCGCAGAAGTCTTCAACTTCCTCCCCGGCAACGGCGCCAGAAAAGGGCTTGATGGCTGGCGTGTAGTTGATGATGATGATAACTAGTCAGTTGGGGAACCCCAAGCAGAAGGTGTGATAAGCACAGCAGCAAGCTTTTCCCTCAGTTAGAAACCAAGATATGTCGATCAGGAGAGGAGCAAACAAACGACTGAAGGTGATGCTGCTAGCTTGCGACAGCTTCGGACAATTTATAGGGCGCCTCGTCCAAGCTTTTCTTTGCTAGGTGCAACGCGGAACCTGCATACAACACAACCAAATACTTTGTTCCCAACTTGCGATGAGGTTGTCAATCTCACCGGGTTGCTTGAAACAAAGGGTATGAGCGTATCGAGTGGAAAGTGATAATAGTATGCGAGTAAAGTAAACAGTGCGAGTAAAGTAAACATGTGATAGCAATATGATGGAAATAGGACCGGGATCCACAGTTCACTAGTGGTGTCTCTCCATAGTATTAAAAAAACATGCTAGGTAAACAAATTATAGTTGGGCAATTGATAGAATAAAGATAACGTGATATGTCAAGAAGATCACTATGCGATTTTCTCTGGGCATTACAACAAAATACATAGACCGCCATCCAACTGCATCGATGACTAATAATCCACTCACGGGGATATCATCCGAACACCCCATGAGTATTAAGTTGCGAACAACAGATAATTGCATTAAGTAATGTGTGTAATGTAAACAAAGCATATGCCCTCGAGCATATGAATGTTGTTTTCTCCCTAGTAGCAATAGCACATCTACAGCCTTAGAGGTTTCTGTCACTCCCCCAGGTTAAATAGAGGCATGAACCCACTATCGAGCATAAATACCCCCTCTTAGAGTTACTAGCAACTACTCGGCCAAGATAGCTACTAACAACGGAGAGCATGCAAGATCATAAACAACATAGAGATAACATAAGATAAATTTTAGTATAGCAACTCAATCATAACACCAATATTCATCGGATCCCAACAAACCAAACATGTAGAATTACATAACGGTGATCTCAATCATGTAGGGCAGCTCATGAGATGTAAACATGAAGAAGACAACCATATAGCTACTGCTATGGACCCATAGTCCAAGGTAGACTACTCACTCATCGCTCCGGAGGCAAGCATGGCGATGAAGAAGACCTCCGGTGGCGATTCCCCTCTCCGGCAGTGTGCCGGGAAGAGCTTCTGGACCCTCCCGATCTTCGGGTCGACGGCGGCGGCGGATCGCGATGTGTTCTGGAAAATTGATCGGGTACTTAGGTTTTTCCCGTCGGGGGGTCTTTATAGGCGAAGGGGCATCGTCAGGAGTGGACCGAGGCGCCCTCACACATAGGGGGCGTGGCCAGGGGCTGGGCCGCACCGCCCTGGTGTCTGGGGCCCTCGTGGCCCCACTCCGCCTCCTCTTTGGATCTCTGAAAGCTTCCGGGAAAAATAAGACTTCAGGAACTTGTTTTGTCCAATTCCGAGAATATTTCCTATGTAGCTTTTCTGAAACACAAAAACAACAGAAAATAGGGAACTGGCACTGTGGCGACTTGTTAGTAGGTTAGTTCTGGAAAATGCATAAAAGTGCCACGAAGTGTAACGAAACATTAGGCAAATGGTGTAAAAACAAGCATGGAGCATCAAAAATTATAGATACGTTGGAGACGTATCAGAGTGTTACTAGGGTAGCAAGTATCACCTTCAGTCGTTTGGCTTTTTCCTCTCCTGATCGACAAACCTTGGTTTCTTACTGAGGGAAAACCTTGCTGCTATATTCATCATACATTCCTCTTGGGGTTCCCAACTGGACGGTGCTTTACATTATCAACACTGTGCCGCATCAAGGCACTACACAATTTTTTTATCTTTTTCAATTTTAACTTTTTCAATTTTAAGGCTTGACACAATGTAAATTCACTAGATGTGCAACTAGGTGAATTTCCTAAGTGACAAGCAAGCAGGTGAACAAGTAAGCAAGTAAGCAAGTTTAGGTAAGAAGTAACCGAAGAGCGGAGACCGGAGACACAAGGATGTATTCCCATAGTTCCTTCCTTTTGAGGGAAGTACGTCTACGTTGGAGAGGTGTGGTGACATGGAGTCGACCAACGCCACAGAGGCTCACCTTGTTCTCCGATGAGCAAGCCATGGAGGCTAGCTCGTTCCACTAAGCGGTGGTATTGGGGGAACTCACTGATGCTTCAGGTGAATGTGGCAACAGACAGTCCTTGTGCGTGGTGAATGACCAGCCCGTTGGGAACCCCAAGAGGAAGGTATGATGAGTGCAGCGGCTAGTTTTCCCTCAGTTAAGAAACCAAGGTTTAATGTCGATCTTGAAGAAGAGAGACGGTGACGACTGAAGGTGTTTGTGGAACCTGCACACACACAAACAAATACTTTGTCCCCAACTTGCGATGAGGTTGTCAATCTCACCGGTTTGCTTGAAACAAAGGTTATGAGTGTATCGAGTGGAAAACAGTAGTAATATGCGAGTAAAATAAATAGTGCAGGAAAAGTAAACAGGTGATTGCAATATGATTAAAATAGGACCGGGGTCCACAGTTCACTAGTGGTGTCTCTCCATAGATAAATAACATGCTGGGTAAACAAATTACAGTTGGGCAATTGATAGAATAAAGATAACGTGATATGTCAAGAAGATCACTATGAGATTTACTCTGGGCATTACAACAAAATACATAGACCGCCATCCAACTGCATCTATGACTAATAATCCACCCTCGGGGATATCATCCGAACACCCCAAAAGTATTAAGTTGCGAACAACAGATAATTGCATTAAGCAAAGTGTGTAATGTAAACAAAGCATGTGCCCTTGAGCATATGAATGTTGTTTTCTCCCTAGTAGCAACAGCACATCTACCACCTTAGAGGTTTCTGTCACTCCCCCAGGTGAAATAGAGGCATGAACCCACTATCGAGCATAAATACCCCCTCTTGGAGTCACTAGCAACTACTCGGCCAAGATAGCTACTAACAACGGAGAGCATGCAAGATCATAAACAACATAGAGATAACAAAAGATATAATTCAGTACAGCAACTTAATCATAAACACCAATATTCATCGGATCCCAACAAACCAACATCATAGAATTACATAACGGTGATCTCAATCATGTAGGGCAGCTCATGAGATCTAAACATGAAGCACATGGTGGAGAAGACAACCATCTAGCTACTGCTATGGACCCATAGTCCAAGGTAGACTACTCACTCATCGCTCCGGAGGCAAGCATGGCGATGAAGAAGACCTCCGGTGGCGATTCCCCTCTCCGGCAGGGTGCCGGGAAGAGCTTCTGGACCCTCCCGATCTTCGGGTCGACGGCGGCGGCAGATCGCAATGTATTCTGGAAAACTGATCGGGCCCTTAGGTTTTTCTCGTCAGGGGGTATATATAGGCGAAAGTACGATGTCAGAGGAGGGACCACGGCCCCTCATGCGGGCCCGGCGCGGCCAGGGGGGTGGCCGCGCTGCCCCTGTTTGTGGGGGCCACGTGGCCCCCCTCCGTCAGGTCTTCGGATGTTTGGGAGCTTCCCCGTGAAATATGACTTCAGGAACTTGTTTCGTCCAATTCCGAGAATATTTCCTGTGTATCACTTCTGAAACACAAAAACAGCAGAAAACAGGAAACTGGCACTGTGGCACTTCGTTAATAGGTTAGTTCCGGAAAATGTATAAAAGTACCACTAAGTGTAACGAAACAATATACAAATGGTGTAAAAACAAGCATGGAGCATCAAAAATTATAGATACGTTTGAGACGTATCAAGCATCCCCAAGCTTAACTCATGCTCGTCCTCGAGTAGGTAAGTGATAACAAAAGAATAATTTTTGAGGTGACATGCACCTACACAATCTTGATCATATATGTAAGCATTGATGAGCTGGGATCAATAGAACTTAAAACATGGGCATGAAAGATATAATCATGACAATAAGAACTTAGCAACCATGTTGTAAACATGCAAATGAACACAAACAAAAGATCATGATAATGAAACAATGAAAATCAAACGTATGTTCAAATCATAAGGAAAAACATACAAATGGTTTTCAGCTTGTCCTTCAAAGAGAGCAAAACATAAATGCATAGGACACCTCAAAGTTTAAGAGGGCGACTAGATACAAATAATTTAAGAACAAGTGAAACCAACAATATGAGTCAATCAATGAACTTTGGGACAGTGCATATCACACTAAGAATGACAACTATGCTCTCTTAATGGTGCATAAAGAAAGAAGGTGGTGACTCAACATAAAAGTAAAAGAAAGGCCCTTCGCAGAGGGAAGCAGTGATTGCAAGTTTTATAACCTTCAAAAATTATGGTACTTACCGGCTTTGAGCTCTCATTGCCCCCATCATAAGCATCTTGAATGGTTAAAGTTAATGCGAGAACAGTTATGATGCATATGCTTGACAAATCATAAGTTGAAAACCTCGTGTCCCGTGAATACGAGTACCCAAACCATGCTAATTTACTTAGAGTCCCAAGCAAGGCTCTTGTCATTGTAAGTATATGCATATCATTGAGAACCGCCAATGGGGTACCTCCGTGCCCAATGACATGGAACAAGCCCACACCAAAATGACAGGACAAGCAGACAATGAACACCTCGACATCTCTTTTATTTGCTATATTGTTTAGCTTTTTATTGTGAGATGCGTCGTCGAATGTTCACCATGGGTATGCTGCAAATTTTCACCATGAATTATGCATGGCTTAGATTGGCGGCCCGGCATTTCCCTAACACATATAAAAACTCCATGATCCTCACAAGATTCCCAATTCATTTCACACAGCGGGCATCCATAAACAAAAGATCACGATATCAACTCAAATAAGAAGTGCAATGTTGAAAGCTTGCCCCATGACAGCATGGCTGGGCTAGAATCCAACTTACAACTTGCAAGCATAACAACTCAGCATAAAAGACCACAATGTCAAATTTTTAAGAACAGGAAAAAGTAAAGTGTGCCTTCCGGTTCGTGAGAGCTTTACTGACCGAATTTCGCATAACACTGGTAAGAGTTTAATTTGAAGAGAAAATAAAAGCAAGTCAAATTTACTTGGAATAGCAAATTGCTAATAGGTATGTATGGTGGACACAATGGAAAACTTTGGCTTTTAGGAGTTGGATGCACGAGTAGAGCTCATACTCAGTACAAGGCGAGGGCTAGCAAAAGACTGGGAGCGACCAACTAAGAGAGCAATAATGGCCATAATCATGCAAAGCGACAAAGCGACATTAAAAGAAGCATACGATGGCATCAAAAGTCAAAAACTAAATGATCATGAAGGCTAATGGCGACTTTGGAAGAGTCTAACATGTGTGAGCATGCGCCAAGTCAACCCAAATAAAGCATCAAGGAGAAGACCAAAATAATGCTTCCATACAATAAAAACAACGCATGATTTTTTCAAAGGCTCATTAAGCAATCTCAGTTATTTGAGACAAGTCATGCTACAGCAAAACCACTAAGCATACTATCAAAAAGACATCAAGCATGACATGAAAAAGCCTAAGCCGCAGTCTACACAAGCTCCTTCTTGTACCACTATTTTGCACAAAGCTTTTTCTCTTTTCCAACACCATTTGAAATTTTTATAAATACCTCTTTTGATGAAAACCAATGAAGATCAGAGGCAAAAATGCACCTTGATGAAAAGATATGACAAGATCTGAACGCATATCAAGGCGAAAACGAAGACCAAAAGCAGTAGCAGAAAAAGTAGAACGCTCGATTTTTAATAAGAGTGAAAACTAGAGCATTCTTTGCAAATGAAAACGAGTACATCTCCTCCAAAGGAAATTTGTTGGGGTCCAACCATTTATTGCAGCAAACAAACAAACTAAACCAACTAAGAAAACTAAAACAACTGACGCTCCAAGAAAAACACATAGTGCATGAAGCAATAAAAATATAGTGTTTTGAAAGGTGACCTGATTTTTGCCGATGAAGAAGGGGTGCCTCGGGGGCATCCCCAAGCTTTGACGCTTGTACTTCTTGGATATTTCTTGGGGTAATGCATGGGCATCCCCAAGCTTGAGCTTTTGTCCATTCTTCAACTCATCTCATCATTCTCCAATCCCTACACTTGAAAACTTCCTTCATACAAAACTAAACACAATTCTATTAGCAACATTAGTGTAAGCATAAAATATATTCAACCTCTTTTAGCTTCAGGTTTCAACTCAAAACCACCACATATAAAGTATATACTACTGTAGCAACTTCCACAAGAGTTCCATGATCAAAAAGAACTCAAAAGAAAGCGATAAAGTGGCAAAAACAAATATTGGCAGAAATCTGTCAAAACTGAACAGCTGATAATGGACGATTTTTTGAGGGATTTTATGTTGCTCAAATCAAAAAGTGTTCAACTAAGAAAAGTTTGGATATAACCTGGGGCATATGCACAAGAAATCGCAGGTCCAAAAGATAAACAGAGAATTTTCACGAATTTTTACGGTGCAGCACCGAAAATAGTTTCAGGACAGCAATAACCCCAAATCTTTACCTCACTCAAATTAGAGGCTTCTCTTGGCACAAAAACAAAATAAACAAGATAAGGAGCGGTCATTACAGTAGTAATGACTTCCAAGACTCAAATAAAAGAAAAAGTACTGAAAAGTAAACAATGGGTTATCTCCCAAGAGTGCTTTTCTTTAACGCCTTTGAGCTAGGCGCAGAAAATTGCGAATCAAGTAATATCAAGTGATGAAGCATCAAGCTCATAATTTGCTCTAAGAATAGAGTCAAAAAGTAATTTCTTTCTTTTCCTAGGGAAGTGTTCCATACCTTTCTTTAGTGGGAATTGATACTTGATAGTGCCTTCCCTCATATCAATGATAGCACCTACAGTTCGAAGGAAGGGTCTTTCCAAAATAATAGGACATGAAGCATGGCATTCAACGTCCATAACAAGAAAATCAACGGGAACAGGGTTATTGTTAACCACAATAATAACATCATTAATCCTTCCCAAAGGTTTCTTCTTAGCAACATCAGCAATAGGAACATCAAAATAACATTTTTCAAGCGGTGGTAAATCAAGCATGTCATAAATCTTTCTAGGCATGATGGAAATACTAGCACCTAGATCACATAAAGCATGACAATCATAACCATTAACATGCATATCAATGATGGGTTCCCAACCATCTTCTAACTTCTTGGGAACAGAGGCTTTTTGCTCCAACTTTTCATCCCTAATCTTTATAAGAGCATTGGTAATATGCTTAGTAAAAGCAATATTTAAAGAACTAGCATTGGGAGTCAAAGCAAGCTTTTGCAAGAACAAAATAACTTCAGATATATTGCAGCCATCAACATCAAAATCATTAAAGGAAATAGAGCTATCATCTCCCACACTCCGAAAAATTTCAGCACTCTTTTGAGAAAAAGTTTTGGCAGTTTTAGGCTTTTTAACACAAGGAGTGGGAGTTTTCTCTACACCAATCAAAGTAAGAGGATTGCTATCAGTAGGAGCAACATCATTAGAGGTAGTAATAGTACATACCTTCATCTCTCTAGCCATCTCATCTTCTCTTTCCCACCTGGCATGCAATTCCGCTAACAATCTAATATTTTCATCAATTCTAACTTGGGTAGTATTAGCGGCAGCAACAATATTGCTCACATTCACATCATTAGGGAACACTTTTAATTTCAGAAGTTCAACATCATGAGCAAGGCTATCAACTTTAGAAGCAAGAATATCAATTTTGCCTAACTTTTCCTCAACAGTCTTGTCAAAAGCAGTTTGTTTACCGATAAAGTCCTTGAGCATTACCTCAAGCTCGGAGGGCGCGGCCCTAGTGTTGTTGTAGGAATTACCATAAGAATTACCATATCCATTACCATTGGTAGAAGGATACGGCCTATAATTGTTACTAGCAAAATTGTTCCTATAAGCATTGTTATTAAAATTGTTATTTCTAATGAAATTCACATCAACTTGCTCTTCTTGAGCAACCAGAGAGGCTAGAGGAACATTATTAGGATCAACACGAGTCCTATCATTAGCAAGCATAGCCATAATTGTATCAATCTTATCACTCAAGGAAGAGGTTTCCTCAACAGAATTTACCTTCTTACCTTGTGGAGCTCTCTCGGTGTGCCATTCGGAATAATTTACCATCATGTTGTCGAGTAGCTTTGATGCGGCGCCCAAGGTAAGGGACATAAAGGTGCCTCCAGCAGCTGAATCAAGTAGGTTCCTTGAAGAAAAATTCAGTCCTGCATAAAAAGTTTGGATAATCATCCAAGTAGTCAGTCCATGAGTGGGGCAATTCTTTACCATAGATTTCATTCTTTCCCAAGCTTGAGCAACATGTTCATTATCAAACTGAGTAAACTTCATAATATTGCTGCGCAAAGCTATAATCTTAGCAGGAGGATAATATCTACCAATAAAAGCATCCTTACACTTAGCCCATGAATCAATACTATTCTTAGTCAAAGACAGCAACCAATCTTTAGCCTTTCCTCTCAAAGAAAAAGGAAACAGCTTGAGCTTAATAATATCACTATCAACATCTTTATATTTCTGCATCTCACATAGCTCAACAAAATTGTTGAGATGAGCTGCAGCATCTTCAGTACTAGCACCAGAAAATTGCTCTTTCATAACAAGGTTCAATAAAGCAGGCTTGATCTCATAAAAGGTGGTAGCAGGAACAGTTGGTGCAATAGGAGTGCAGATAAAATCACTATTGTTCGTGCTAGCAAAGTCACACAACTTGGTGTTTTCAGGAGTACCCATTTCAGCAAAACGAAAGTAAACAAGTAAAAACAGCTACCAAGGATTCTATTTTTTTTGGATTTTTGATAAAAAGCAATGCAGGTAAAATAAAATAAAGTAAAGCAAAACAAATAACAAAGTAAAGAATGTGTGTGCGAAGAACTCCCCTCGCAGAAGTCTTCTCTCTTCCTCGGCAACGGCGCCAGAAAAGTAGCTGATGCTTCAGGTGAATGTGGCAACAGACAGTCCTTGTGCGTGGTGAATGACCAGCCCGTTGGGAACCCCAAGAGGAAGGTATGATGAGTGCAGCGGCTAGTTTTCCCTCAGTTAAGAAACCAAGGTTTAATGTCGATCTTGAAGAAGAGAGACGGTGACGACTGAAGGTGTTTGTGGAACCTGCACACACACAAACAAATACTTTGTCCCCAACTTGCGATGAGGTTGTCAATCTCACCGGTTTGTTTGAAACAAAGGTTATGAGTGTATCGAGTGGAAAATAGTAGTAATATGCGAGTAAAATAAACAGTGCGGGAAAAGTAAACAGGTGATTGCAATATGATTAAAATAGGACCGGGGTCCACAGTTCACTAGTGGTGTCTCTCCATAGATAAATAACATGCTGGGTAAACAAATTACAGTTGGGCAATTGATAGAATAAAGATAACGTGATATGTCAAGAAGATCACTATGAGATTTACTCTGGGCATTACAACAAAATACATAGACCGCCATCCAACTGCATCTATGACTAATAATCCACCCTCGGGGATATCATCCGAACACCCCAAAAGTATTAAGTTGCGAACAACAGATAATTGCATTAAGCAAAGTGTGTAATGTAAACAAAGCATGTGCCCTTGAGCATATGAATGTTGTTTTCTCCCTAGTAGCAACAGCACATCTACCACCTTAGAGGTTTCTGTCACTCCCCCAGGTGAAATAGAGGCATGAACCCACTATCGAGCATAAATACCCCCTCTTGGAGTCACTAGCAACTACTCGGCCAAGATAGCTACTAACAACGGAGAGCATGCAAGATCATAAACAACATAGAGATAACAAAAGATATAATTCAGTACAGCAACTTAATCATAAACACCAATATTCATCGGATCCCAACAAACCAACATCATAGAATTACATAACGGTGATCTCAATCATGTAGGGCAGCTCATGAGATCTAAACATGAAGCACATGGTGGAGAAGATAACCATCTAGCTACTGCTATGGACCCATAGTCCAAGGTAGACTACTCACTCATCGCTCCGGAGGCAAGCATGGCGATGAAGAAGACCTCCGGTGGCGATTCCCCTCTCCGGCAGGGTGCCGGGAAGAGCTTCTGGACCCTCCCGATCTTCGGGTCGACGGCGGCGGCGGATCGCGATGTATTCTGGAAAACTGATCGGGCCCTTAGGTTTTTCTCGTCAGGGGGTATATATAGGCGAAAGTACGATGTCAGAGGAGGGACCACGGCCCCTCACGCGGGCCCGGCGCGGCCAGGGGGGTGGCCGCGCCGCCCCTGTGTGTGGGGGCCACGTGGCCCCCCTCCGTCAGGTCTTCGGATGTTTGGGAGCTTCCCCGTGAAATATGACTTCAGGAACTTGTTTCGTCCAATTCCGAGAATATTTACTGTGTATCACTTCTGAAACACAAAAACAACAGAAAACAGGAAACTGGCACTGTGGCACTTCGTTAATAGGTTAGTTCCGGAAAATGTATAAAAGTACCACTAAGTGTAACGAAACAATATACAAATGGTGTAAAAACAAGCATGGAGCATCAAAAATTATAGATACGTTTGAGACGTATCACTCACCGAATCCCTTACACGGAGATTGGGGCACACATCCACAACTGAATTGGAGGCTCCCAAGAAAGCCACGGAGGCTAGAAACCACAAAGACAAGAGAAATCTCGAATCAAACCACCTAGTGTTTCCAAGGAACCACTAGGAACAAATCCCTCAAGCAAAAGGAGGGAAAAAAGAAATTCCTTTGGTGGAGATGTAGATCGGGACCTCCTCCTTCGATCCTCCAAAGATCTGAGACTTTGGGTGGTTGAAGGTGGAGATCTAGCAATGAGGTTGGCTCCAAATAGTGTCTTGTTCTTGATGAGGACGAGCAGCTTGAAGAAGATGAGGGGGAGGGGTATAAATACCCCTTCCCGAAATGTTACCGTTGCAGCCGCCAGGGCCAGAATATCCAGGTCAAGTTTGGGCCGGATAATCCGGCCGGCCGGATATTCCGGCCCACTTTTGGAAATGTCCGGCCAAATATCCGGCCATAGATCTGATTGACGCGCACCTCGCCATCTTCTGGTCCTTAGCCGATTTCAGGGGGCGGAATATCCGGCCCACTTTTGTAAATATCTGGCCAAATATCCGCCCATAAATCTGGATGACGCGCACTCTGGTCCTTAGCCGATTTCAGTGTTGGCGAAATATCCGGCCCACTTTTGGAAATATCCGGTCAAATATCCGCCCATAAATCTGGGTGACGCGCACTTTGCCAACTTCTGGTCCTTAGTCGTTTTCAGGGGTGGCCGGATTATCCGGCCCACATTTGGAAATATCCGGCCAGCTTTCTGCACAAAAACAGTGTTAAATTATCCTGGTGTTGTCAACTAACACACAAAACTAGGGAGGACTAGAAAATGCCCTAACACCGTGGAACGCAGAGCAACTACGGCGGTTCTATGCATAGAAGGAATATAGCGAAAAGAAACTTTCGAGTTATGACCCTCTGAACCCAGAACATGAGGCCATAGGTCGGGTTCTTTGGGTTAGCTCGACAATATGTATGAGTATTTTTTCTTTCCACTCGAGGGCTCAGACCCTCAAGTCGTATGAAATAAAATAAAACAAGTTACTGAGATTTGGTATCCGCGATTATTTGAGACATATTACTAGGTTGTTCGCAACCCGATATTCGACAAAATAAGCACGGTTCAAGGCAACCCGATAATATATCAAAAGCACACCTCAGAACGACGATTCGTTTCCATGGTCTATTAATAAAGAAGGCACAAGATAAAGTTCATCGCAACTACTTATTACAGATAACAAACCAAAGGATAACCAGAGCACGAGATTACATAAAGAGATGTCTAATGAAAATGCACTTCAGCTTCGTACTCCTTCTGGCACTGAGTACCATCGTAGATCTTCATATCAAACTTTGACGTACCGATGTGGTAGTCGAAGATCATAAAGAAACCTTGATGGAGGTCATGGTCTTCTGCAAACTGAGACCAGCCGCCCTTATAGTACATCTCGCCATCCCCGTCATACCAGACCTCCACTTCATAGGGAGTTCCTCCCCCAGAGTGTTCACGAAGAACTGCTTCTCGCAGCTCTCGCCCATCCATGAACTTGGTAAACTTCAGCGGCACCCGCTGAATCTCGCGGCATTGAGCGCCGGCGATGCAGAAGAAGGAGTATATCCTGTGAGAAGGAGGAGGAGAAGCATTACGTGGTGGAGCACTCGGACCTGAAGCAGCAGTAGACATCTTGGTCTTGTTCTTGCTTCCCAGAGGGCGGCCAGGGCGCCGCTTAACAGGAGCAGATGACGAGGCTGCCGCAGCAGGGCCCTTGGATTTATTTTTACTGCCGCGAGGGTGGCCACGACCTCGCTTTTCCACCGACGCACCGATATTCAGCTGCGATCCACCTGTATCGGCCATGGAGATAAGGGCTGGGAGGAAAAACCCTAGATGAGGTGAGGAGAAGGAAGACGATAAAGCGGAGGAAGATAGTAATGAAAGAATTATGGTTTTTTACCCTCGCCAAACATGCTTTATTTATAAGTACATCTTAATGGGCCTCCGCAGAGACAAGGTTCAAAGTAAATCTATGGGCTTTTATATTCTGCCCAGAGCAGACGATAAGGAAGAAACAACATATCAAAAGCAAAGATACGTGTAAAAAGTGAAAGAGTATACATCAAAGGAGCACAACGCACCTCGACATGGACTCGGGGGCTCAAGGCATGAGAAGAAAAGAGACGAATAATTAAGCACGAATCGTGCCGAAAATATCACAAAAGACAATATGTTAAGTAAACATTTTTATATATTTTGAGCCTATACCCAATTTTTTTTGGCTATAGCCTCGGGGGCTACTCCCATCGGGAGCGCTGGTCACGCACCCGATAGAAAGAAGTTGACAGAAAAAAAACCTGAAGAGATTAGAGCCTGTGATCGGCTACAAATACCCGCCCACAGACTCAGGGGCTACTTACATCAGGAGCACTGGTGGTGCATCCAATGATAAAGACCAACTGGTTGACAGCTGGTACGGGCGCAATCGATTACCTTTCGTTGACAATGAACTTTGACTTCATTGTCGACAAAAAGACCGATTACTCCCATCGGGAGTTATTTATGAGAGTCTAAAAAATAAAAAAACAAACTCGAATATTTTGCACATTCTAATAGTCAAACAAGACCGCGACATATGATTTTCGAGTTGCGTCATCGCGACAAAATTCAAATGCCATGATTGAAATATATCGTGAAGGTAAGACCCCAGGATCCGTCATGTGTGGCCTGGTATACGCACATGAATGCGCTCTGCTAGTATTTATCCGTGTCAACAACGCAAAGAAAATCCCGGTGGACGCACTGGGTACCCTGAGAACCACTGGGACTCGTTCTTTGTAAGTCCTAAATGCGGCAAAAGAATGGGTTTGACCAGTTTCCTGGATTCAAGTCCAAGGAGATTGAATTTGAAGTAGGTGACAAGTATCTGTTCCGGCAGTTAACTGACATTATCATGCTTGTTCATCAAAACCCCTTGTAAAATAAATATAATAAAAATTATTCATGTTTGATTACAGGAAGAATGAGAAGTCGAAAGATTGACCAAATGACAAAGATTTGAAGATTTGAAGAGTTGAGATTCAACCCGAATCTACAATTCCGGTAGAATCTCGGGGGCTACTGACAAGGGTATAAATAATAGAGCCCGTTGGTTGAGTACCCTTGAGGCCCGTTAAGTTAGGCCCAATTGTAATGCTAGTCGAAATACGAGTTCATATCGTATGATGATATTGTAATCTATATCGGACTCTTCCCGATTCTTGAGACCTGGCCACCTATATATAGGGGCCAGGAGAGGATGGTAAGGGACAGATTGAAAGCGAGCCAAGTTTATTTTTATGTTTATTTTCGATACACACCTTGTTTGACTGATTTTACCTTCGAGTTCATCCGACGCCCTACTCCCCCGATCCTAAGTCCTTCATATTGAACATTTGTCGAGTTAACCCTCGTCACTATAACTTGTGAAAAAAAATCTAAATTAATTATCTTCTTTACTATAGGATTCGAGTTGGTGATGGTGAAGCCACTTTTGGTTAAAACATTTGACTTCCCAAAATACCCTTAACAAAAAAACTCAATCTTTAATACATTTGCATCGTCCAATCAAATTAAATCAATTTTTTTCTTTCTTTCCTTCTTTTCATTTCCATGCAATCAGTTTGTTCGATTTGTTGACAAGTTCCTTCGGTGATTGCTCTACTTGCCTTTGGTGCATGCATCTTCTTCTTCTTTATTTTTTTACTATAGGATTCGAGTTGGTGATGGTGAAGCCACTTTTGGTTAAAACATTTGACTTCCCAAAATACCCTTTACAAAAAAACTCAATCTTTAATACATTTGCATCGTCCAATCAAATTAAATCATTTTTTCTTTCTTTCCTTCTTTTCATTTCCATGCAATCAGTCTGTTCGATTTGTTGACAAGTTTCTTCGGTGATTGCTCTACTTGCCTTTGGTGCATGCATGCAATTAAGACCCCTCGCCATACACATCATACTAATCAGGCAACGCTTTTTAGAGGCAGTAATTATCCAATAGTTTTCTAGGGGGCGCACTAATAGAAAGAAATTAGTACGGAGTACAATTTTTTCTAAAGAAAAAACGCAGGGTACGTACCAGGGGTAACCTACAATTAAGGGGAGCCATGCAATCATGGGCGGCCACGCCCAGCTATGAGCTAGAAATATGGTGTTTTAGATAAGGAATAAATGAGAGAAATAATTACTCCATTAGGTAGGGACGAGCAGTTAATTAGGGGTAAGTATGAAAATAAATCCTCTTGCATATTTCCCTTAACGCCGAACTTTTTATGCCTTTTGCATGAGAATGGATGCCATCATGTGCACCTTATTTTAAGAAAACGGAGGAGTAATTCATTGTGCGCCCCTGCTCGTTAGTGTTAAACACTCAATATGTTTTACTTTCCTATTCACAATCAGCATGTAAATCGAAAGAAATTGTTCTATTTTTCTCCAATCAACGTGTACGTAGGCCATCGATGTCAGAGTTCACAACGTGAATCAATTCCCTATTTATTAGGGTGTACAAAACGTTGATTGTCCACACAAAATAATTTTGCTCCTTTATCTAAATTACCAACCAATAGCAAATAATAGAGAAATGTATAACCAAAATTTAATGGGAGAACGGTCAGTCTAGAGTAATTTTTAGGCAGAGAAAGGGTTTAAAGGAGTAATTTTTTGGATACACTATACACCTGAGCCTAATCACCAGGACCTCAGGCGTTAACATCGCAACACACACATGTATAGGCACACATGATTACCAAACAATTTTCTTGATGCTATCTCGTCTAGCATGGTGTGACAAAGGTTGGATCTAGGCCTAGGTAGATGGCCTGGGCGACCGCAACGTACCCTACCTATGTGGTCGTAAGCAGGAGCAAGCTAGGATGCGTCTGGGGGGCTTGGCGGTGGGCGCATGCAGTGTCGGAGGAGTCCGTCGAGCTGATGGCGTGTAGAATACAAGCTCCCAGTAGGTGTGATAGCTATATCGTTGTTTTCAGGAGAATATGTTCATTGCGGCGCTAGCCGAGCAAGGGCGGAACAGTCGATGCTATCATGGGCTCTCGGCCATCCCTAAGGCCGAGTCCCTGCCATGATTCCTCATGCACCCATGTCTTGCTAGAGATGATCCAATTAGTACGTGTTTTCATGCTTCATAAATTTTGTTGCATTATAATCTTTGATTTATCAGCATAGCATTATTAAAAGTATGTTAATTATATTATTGTGAAAGCAGTAAAGGTAAGCATGATTATGATCACGTGGTCGCGTGCTTGATTTATGTGATTTATTTGATCTATACATCTATACATCTTTACATTGAAAGTGAACAAGTATTCAATGGTATGTGTATGAAACTATATTTTATAAATTTAGTAAAACATAAATAAAAAATTATATATAAGTTTTTCGACTCCCCATAACAACGCACGGGCATTCAACTAGTAATTATGCAAAGAAACGAGACCTGAAGGTTCCTTAAACGGATATCCCCTTGAAAAATTAATCCCACAAAACCCTAACCCGAACACGGGCCACGCTCGAAGGAGGCTTTGCTACTACAGCAGCGCCCCAGCCCATATCCCCTCCCCCCAGCCGTAGCGCCCGCCGCCGCCACATCTCCAACCCCGGCCGCCGGCAGGCACCCACACGCAAAGCGCCGGCGCGCTGCCTCGGCGGCGCAATCAGCCGATCCCTCGACATGGAGAAGGTAACCCCGCGCCCCTAACGCTCCCGTCGACGGATCGCCGTGCTCACCCGACTGGCCGACTGACTCTTCTCTCTCCCCGACTTGTGTTTGCTGGCCTGGATGCGAGCAGCAACTTGACGACAAGGAGCTGGAGCTGGAACGGGAGCGGAAGCAGAAGAAGGAGCAGAAGGTATGCCGTGTGGACTGCCTTTGCGAATTCCATTCGTTCTCGTCTTCAAAGTGTAGCGATCTGTGGTGGTTTTTGCCGTTGCTAGGAGCTAGTTCAATCCGATGAGATTGTTTGCTGTGTTCGATCGCTTATGTTGCTGGGTGCTCTACTTGCAGGCAAGAGAGAAGGAGGAGAAGAAACTCAAGGCGAAGCAAAAGGAGGCGGCTAGGCTCCAGGTTCTGTCGTCAAGTTAGTTTGGTACTGAAACGAGCTTAGTTGAGATAGCTTCGTGCTGATGATTTTGGTTATTTTCTCGGCAGGCACAAGCCGCTTCGGATGGGCCTAAGAAGAGCGAGAAGAAGCAGAAGAAGAGAGCCGCGGAGGATGAAAACCCCGAGGATTTCATTGACCCTGAGACCCCGAGCGGGGGGAAGAAGTCGCTCGCGCCTCAGATGGCCAAGCAGTATAGCCCAAGCGCAGTTGAAAAATCGTAAGCTGCTAGTGCTAGCTCGCCCCTCTCCAAGTTAGGATTCGTGGCATCTGGGATGATGACTCCGCGCCTTCTCTTTTTCGTAATGCAGGTGGTATGCCTGGTGGGAATCGGAAGGATATTTCGGGGCAGACCCTGCAAGCTCAAAACCACCCTTCGTTATAGTAAGTCACTAGCATCTCATGAAGATCACGCAGGACCTGAGTCAGCAAACTGTGTCTTATGGAATCACCAGTGTTTCTCTATGAGAAAATGTAACATGAATTTGGATTTCCTGCCAGCCCAAGTTCTAAGTTGTTTCATCTCAGGTTCTACCACCTCCGAATGTGACTGGAGCGCTTCACATAGGTCATGCACTTACAGTGGCTATAGAGGTATCCATGGTCATGCTTTCAGAGATGAGAGACCTATATGCCATTTTAACAGTGGTCATTCAAGACACAATGATTTTAATCTCCTCGCTTTTCTTAACAATGTAGGATGCTATGATACGCTGGCGGAGAATGTCAGGCTATAATGCTCTGTGGGTGCCAGGAGTGGACCATGCTGGCATTGCTACACAGGTCTGTATATTAGCTTTGGTTTACTATCAGCTGAATTTCATCTTTTGGAGGACAATACTGATAGTACAATTGAGTTCCTTGTAACTTATTTGGTGGCACTTGCTGTCATTTAACTTATGAAACATACGTCCACACACAATGCTGCTGGCAGTGTTAGTTGTTCATGTGCCACCACTAAAATAAAGCTTTTAACAGTGGATTTAGGTCCTCTTAATATAATGTTATGTTTGCAATCTTTGCAAATAATTCAACCATAATATTTGCAACACCTTTCCACCTACTAGATGTTTCATACTATGTTACTGCCTTACTTTAGTGGTAGACTTGTCAATTTCGCATGCACCAACATATAAGAAATGCCACATGGATATTTTAGTTTCTGCAAAGATCTTGGCAGAATGATTTAGACTTTTTTTCTTTCAGCAAATGAAATTAAATTGTTTATGACGTTGAACAGATGTAATTATTTTATATTGACTTCAACTTGGATTATCCTCTCTGAACTAAGATAGCACTGTAGACTCTGTACCTCTTGATTTTTGTTTTCTTTGCACTTCACATGCATTTGGCGTAATGAATTTGATTTAACAATCTGTTCTCTTAAGCCAGGTTGTAGTAGAAAAGAAGCTAATGCGTGAAAAGCAGCTGACAAGGCATGACTTAGGTCGTGACAAATTCATATCTGAAGTAAGCACTTTTCCCCTAAAGACATGGTTATTTTTTCTGTTGTGCTGTCTCGTATGTTGCTTTAGTTCATAAATTATGGAAGTGTTTAACTATCACCTTTATTTTACACTATGAAATACTAATAATGGCAATTGGGTGCAACATCCGATGTAGTTATGAAATTCGATAGTGAGTACCGCTTCACCTGTGATGATGTTAGAATCATAGTGATCTTAATTTGATTCCAATTGGGTTTAGTCTTTCTTGTTTATTCAATTTTTTCTTACCATCCTCTGTACAGGTTCTGAAATGGAAAGATCAGTACGGTGGTACCATATTGGGTCAATTACGTAGGCTTGGGGCCTCGCTTGATTGGTCCCGTGAGGTAAAGTTTCTATTTTCTGTAGTTAAGAAGATGTACATGAGTAACACATCTTCTATACTCTTTTTATTTGTTACTCTGAAATTACAACTTAATCTTAACCTGTGCATCAGTGTTTCACAATGGATGAGCCAAGATCAAAAGCTGTAACTGAAGCTTTTGTCAGGTTGCACAAAGATGGCCTAATTTACAGGTTAGTTTCATTTCCTGTTGCTGGAAGTGTCGGTGTTTTTTACTATCACCTCCAACCAAGTTTTTTTAACCTCTTATATATGGTTTGGTCCTTTGCAGAGACTACCGCCTTGTGAATTGGGATTGCACGCTTCGAACAGCAATATCTGACATAGAGGTTGATGAAGTTTATTGTATTGTTGTCTATAATATCAGTTTGATACCACACACACGACTATGATTAACCTCGTAATTTAAAATGCTGTTTTCTCAGGTTGATCATTTAGAGCTTAAAGATGAAACTATGCTGAAGGTCCCTGGTTATGACAACCCTGTACAGTTTGGTGTGTTGATATCTTTTGCCTATCCTCTTGAGGAAGGACTCGGTGAGATTATTGTAGCAACAACACGAATCGAAACAATGCTTGGTGATACTGCAATTGCTGTTCATCCTGAGGATAAAAGGTATAAGCATCTGCATGGAAAGCATGCAGTTCACCCTTTCAATGGCCGAAAACTCAAAATAATCTGTGATGCTGTGCTAGTGGATCCCACTTTTGGTACTGGGGTTGTCAAGGTAGGTTGTAATGCCAAGGACTGACTCAATTACCTATTTTTCCTTTTTTCTAGTTGAACTCGTGCATATGTTACCCCCTTAGCTTTTATTCTTGCCATGTTATGCAGATTACACCTGCTCATGATCCAAATGACTTTGAGGTTGGAAAACGACACAACCTGGAGTTCATCAATATCTTCACAGATGATGGAAAGATAAACAGCAATGGAGGTGCACAATTTGAAGGAATGCCAAGATTTGCTGCTCGGGTTGCTGTTATTGCTGCATTGAAGGAAAAGGTATTACTGGTTCCATTGCGTTCATAAAGTTTATGATGTATAGTATTTGAAGAATGGTTGTTGGATTAATGTGCTTGTTTAGTATAAATTTTATGTGATGACGTACAAATATTCATCCGAATGGCAATGACACTACATTTAAATACCATGAACTTTGTAGCGTACTATTCACATTTCTGTTATGATAACACTTTCTACAAAGAACTGCTCATGTAAGCTGTGTTGATTCTTGTATAAACATCTCTACTTTTGACACTCTTTTCCTTAACTGTTTTCGTTAATTTAGTCAATATAACCTCTTAGTACTGGAGATTGTACAGTGGTCCTTTTTCTAGAAATGTCTTTTGGTTCTATATGTGTATGTTGCTTGAAGACTTCTTTAGTTTTGCCATTTTGATTGGATATCCTTAATAATTACTGTCATTTTATAGAAATATATAATTTTCAGACCTGTGGAAAGCAGTGATCAACTATTATCTTTACTTGATATTTTATTACTTTAGACTGTTCTTTGTCTTTCTTGCCTTTCCCAATTTTATATCATTTCAATTTGAATTTACCTGAGTAGGTCTGAGTCCTGGACTAACAATGTTTTGTTCTGCTAATTAAGGGCTTGTACAAGGAAACAAAAAAGAACGAAATGAGTTTGGGCCATTGTTCAAGAAGTAATGATGTAGTGGAACCTATGCTTAAGCCCCAATGGTTTGTTAATTGCCATACGATGGCAAAATCAGGTCTTGATGCTGTAAGGTCCGGGAAAATTGAGATTATTCCGCAGCAATATGAACAGGACTGGTACAGGTATATTTTGTCTTCTTTTGCCTAGTTCAGGATTGTGCCACCTATTGTAGATTTCCTAACAAAGTAAACATGAAGAAACATGATCCATCCACCATTGCCCTTGCAGATGGCTTGAAAATATACGTGATTGGTGTGTTTCAAGGCAACTCTGGTGGGGACATCGCGTACCTGCATGGTATGTGACACTAGAGGATGATGTGTTGAATGATCTGGGATCCAACAATGACCGTTGGATAGTCGCACGAAATGAGAGTGATGCGATCCTTGAGGCACAGCAAAAGTATCCAGGAAAGAAATTCCAGTTAAATCAAGACCCTGATGTTCTGGATACGTGGTTTTCATCTGGTCTTTTTCCATTGACAGTCCTTGGTTGGCCAGATGATACTGCTGATCTTCGTGCTTTCTACCCTGGTTCAGTACTTGAAACTGGACTTGATATTCTCTTCTTCTGGGTGGCACGGATGGTGATGATGGGCATGCAACTTGGTGGCGATGTGCCATTTCAGAAGGTAATCTCAGAAATGATATTTCTGTTAATTACACAATTGGAGTTGTCTAATATACATTTCTGATACATGCTGCGTACTCTTTAGCCAATAGCTAGCTCTGCCTTATATGCCCCCTTGAAGCCTTAACATGCTGAAACTGTGCTTTAGTGTAACAGTACAACTATGTTGAAATCTCCAAAATTGAAGCAAACTACATTTAATATTTGCAGTTTGAACAAGCGGACGCTATAAACAATTTTTTTCACAAATGAAGTTACTTCATAGGCATCATTGTTTCAGCATATGTTCGCTGCTCTTCCATTCGTCTCTACTGGTTATTGTATGGATCAATGAACCAGCCCATTTTATTGTATGGATCAATGAACCAGCCCATTTTGCATTGTTTGCTGCTCTTCCATTCGTCTCTACTGGTTATGTTAGTTTAATTCTGATTGAACTCTTTAGCATTTAAAAAAATGAACATATGTTAGTATGTTACTCAAGGCGATCTACCTTTGATCTTAGCAATATGAGTATGTGGATGATAAACAAGGTTACCTTCATGAGTGTAATTGCATAACAATATAGTACACTATAAGTTCCCCAGATACTAATTGAGTGGACTAAGAAACTTACCCATTTTGAGTTATTCTGTGGTCTGTCATTTGTGTCTACAGGTTACTCTAATTCCTCTCCGGAATGAACTCTGTGTAGCTAGTTAATTTTCAACATAAGTTACTTGCATTTTGTCATCATCGTCCTTTGGCGGAGCGTACTGTATGCTCGATTGAGACTATCATGTCATATTTAATGCATAAACTGGTCAACTTTGCGTTTTCTTTCTTAAACTACTTATTACCAGCCTAATTGAGCTTCAGTTCAGTTTTAAACTACCCTGGATTACGTGGGAAATTCTAGTTGAATATATGCTTTAGTTGTCTTGCGTCCTTAATCATGATTGCACCCTCTTTCACAGGTTTATTTGCACCCTATGATCCGTGATGCACATGGCCGCAAAATGTCCAAGTCGCTTGGTAATGTCGTTGACCCCCTTGAGGTGATAAACGGTGCAACACTTGAAGATCTCCTCAAACGTTTGGAAGAAGGCAACCTGGATCCAAATGAACTAATCATTGCAAGAGAAGGGAAGAAGAAAGATTTTCCTGATGGCATTGCTGAATGTGGCACTGATGCTCTACGTTTCGCACTGATTTCTTACACTTCCCAGGTTATAGTCACACCCATTTAAGTTTCTGTTGTGTTATGCTTCTCGTTCATCTTTTTATAGTATCTCTTTTATTTTGCAGTCTGACAAGATAAATCTGGATATCAAGAGGGTTGTTGGATATCGGCAATGGTGCAATAAATTGTGGAATGCCATTCGATTTGCAATGGGCAAGCTTGGTGATCATTACACTCCACCGGCAACTA
This sequence comes from Dactylis glomerata, assembly GCA_007115705.1. Taxonomy (NCBI): domain Eukaryota; kingdom Viridiplantae; phylum Streptophyta; class Magnoliopsida; order Poales; family Poaceae; genus Dactylis; species Dactylis glomerata. The sequence continues at coordinate 1,624,487 of QXEO01000237.1, forward strand.
TTGTTGTGTCTCCAATGCCTCCAATCTGCAAATGGATACTCTCAGTACTTAATAAAACTATTGGCAAGACTGTAACCTCATTAGAAGCATACAAGTTCGCTGATGCAACCTCTGCTATATATTCATGGTGGCAGTACCAGCTATGTGACGTGTTTATAGAAGCTGTAAAACCTTACTTCTTCAATGACTCTCAAGAGTTCGATTCAGCAAGAGCTGCTTGTAGAGATGCCTTATGGGTTTGCCTCGACACTGGTTTGCGCCTGCTCCACCCATTCATGCCTTATGTGACAGAAGAACTCTGGCAGCGTCTTCCTCAGCCCAAAGACTCTTGCAGGAAAAATTCCATTATGATAACAGAATATCCATCTGTTGTGATGGTAATTTTTCATGTCTTACTGTAAATACAGACGATGTCAAATTTTATGCCTATTTACCAGTGGGAAACTATTGTTTCTTATGACAGGAATGGGCAGATGATAAAATTGAAAGTGAAATTGATATAGTCTTGGATACTGTGAATAAACTTAGATCTCTGAAGCCACCAACAGATACAAACGAAAGGTGTGTATATGGTTGTCTAAATGGGCTTTCTCTTTATTCTATATACTATGCATGATATATCCCTGTTTTTTCTTGTTGCTGGCTTGCAAAAACAATGTCTTATTGCGTATTTTCTCATGAACAGGCGACCTGCTTTTGCACTTTGCCGAGGACAAGATATTGCTGCCACTGTTCAATCGTATCAATCTCTAGCCGTGTCTCTTTCTTCCGTATCATCGCTCAAGGTTTTTGCCTTATATTTCTTATAATTTAGTTGTGTTGTTTCTGTTTTATTAGTGAAATGTCTGGACATTCTTTTTCTTACACCCTGCAATCAGTTTCTCCTTTACAGATTTAAATCTATGCTGAAAAACCGTTTCAAAAAAGAAATGCTGAAATCTGTTGTGCAGCATATTATTTCAAATATGATTATTCCCAAGCTCACGTAGTTTGACTTCAGCATTTTCAACTCTTTGTCGAGAAGTACTGATCTGATGTTTTGGATTTTCAGATTCTGACAGAGAGTGATGAAACTCCACCGGACTGTTCAACTGCTGTTGTGAACAAAGATCTGACGGTCTACCTTCAGCTTCAAGGGGCTCTAAATGCAGAAGTGGAGCTCGAAAAACTAAGGAAAAAGAGAGATGAAATTCAGAAGTAAGCATTGTCTTGTCGACAGTAAGGTCGCATCGCTAGTTCTGCCGTATTGGTAATAACTTTGTTTCTTATCCATACACGCAGGCTGCAGAATGCCCTGTCTCAGAAGATGGACGCATCCAGCTACAGAGAGAAGGCTCCACCAAGTGTCCAAGAGGAGGACATGAGAAAGCTCACTGCCCTTCTCGAGCAACTGCAGGTCATCAGTGAAGCTGAGAAGAAACTAGATGTGTAAAACTGGCAATGTGGCTGTCTGTTTCTATTAATCTTGAACTGGCCTTTTTTTTTGTTTGGAAGTTGCTTTCGCACAATTTTTTTTGCGGCTGGTGGAGCTGTGCTCACATTTATAGAAGTTCAGATGGAATGTGCTCACATTTATAGAAGTTCAGATGGAACAATGAAATTCCAGTCTCACAATTGCCTTCCAACCACAGTTACCTGCCTCTAGTATGGGTGTATGCGGCCAAAACAAGTACGCAAGAGTCAAGACAGGGGGTAGGATCTTCTCTCCCTCATGGTAGCTTGCTTGCCTCCGGCTGAAATAATCACCGCCGGTTTTCAGACTGGAGAGCTTGGATTGGCCTAGCTGTTCAGTTAACTCAGACCAAGAGTTCATACTTCATAGCCACCCAGTCCACTGATTGCGCAACCCAATTTCATGGATTATAGCAGGTTTTTTAGGCTCTGTCCCGTGACTCCCATATGGAGCCCACTGCTGCCGTCCGTTGGGAGTGTATCTTCTTCGCATCCAGTTGCAGTGCTAAAGTACCTGAACGTCATCCGAGGCTCTTGGTGCACAAATAAGCGACCACATAATTCATCTAAACCCCCATCCGCAGAGCACATCCATCCAGACAATCCTCATCGCTGTCCTTGAAACCTTGATGAACCATGTCTGGTAGTTCTCACGCGTGCGTGAGATCTTCCCATCTGTTGGGTTGTTATTCTCACAGCTGGATGCATCAGTAATGATAAGCGTATTTGCAAATTTAACAAACCGAGTCGTTGTAGTATAGTGGTAAGTATTCCCGCCTGTCACGCGGGTGACCCGGGTTCGATCCCCGGCAACGGCGCATTTTTTAGCTGAACAGACAACCCGACATTTTAGTGCTTAACACGATTTATTTTTCTCCAACCTTGGCTTTGCTGCAAGAAAGGAAGAGGCGATTTATTTTTCTCCAGCCTTGGCTTTGCTGCAAGAAAGCTCCTGTACACGCAAATCTGAATTCTCCATCCCTTCACCTGCTTGCACACGGATCACTGCACAAGCACAAAGCAAGTGAGTCTGCCGATCGCATCGCGTGGAGTCATATTTGCCGGGCTCCCGGGGGCAAACGACAACGCAGTAGCTGTACAGCTCAACTCAACGAACCGAGGCGCGAGCCCGGCGGGTCCCGCCCTGCAGTTTCACATGGCCCGCCTGTGGCCGGTCCTGCTGGATCTGCACCTGGGCTGGAACATTTCTCATGGCATCTCCAACAGCCTCATGCATTCTATGCTTAAATCGTGATTGTTTTAGTATGTTTGGATCGCGGTTGCGTTGTCTTTTCCTGTTGACCGTTTGGGTGGGGACTGCGTCCAGCGGCCGCGGTTCGGATATTTCAAGAGCGTTGTCTTTTCCTCTTGACCGTTTGGGTGGGGACTGCGTCCAGCGGCCCGACACATTTTTTATCCTAAGTTTGACCATTTTTCATAAGAATGCGAGAATTTTATTTGAATTTTGTTACATATTACAAAACCGAACAGAATTTAAAACAGATGGTCATCCTCGCGAGGAGGTGCTGGCTGTGCGCTAGACGGCCTAGCCTCGCTGCTCGTCGCCTCCTTCGACGCGCTGGCCCGAGCATGCCGTGCGATGCTGTCGGCGATGGCCTGCCGGCGCTCCGCCCTACCGCAGACCATCTCCTGGTGGCGCATCACCGTTGGGCTGGGCGGCGGGTGCTGAGGAGCCATCCCCTCCAGTTGGGCTGCCCTAGAGACGCCGCGCTACTGACGCTACGTCTCGAAAAACGCAACAATGGCCGCTTGCAGGTCAGCCAGAGGAACCTGGCCTTCCTGCGCAGCGTCGAGCCCCTCGAGGAACTCGTAGAAGCAGAGGGAGACTTCGTCGGCCTCCTTCTTCTCCTCCTCGGCATCCTCCTGCGGCGGCGCCTGCGGCGGTGGGGGGTGGCGGCGGCAGAGGCGGAGGTACCTATCCACCGGCTCGGCGACCATGCCCTAGCTTGGCGTATGCGGTAATGAGCAGACGAGACATTTTCTCCAGCGTGGTGAGAGGTTGAGAATGCGACGTCTAGGCGCAAGCGCCCCGACCTTTTATAGCCGGAGGCAGGCGGGAAACGGAGTGGGCGCGAGGAAGGGGAAAGCAGGGACGCGGTCTCCGAAGATCATTAATGGCGAGCGGTGGTGGCCAGTGGTGCAGCGTCATTGATGGCGGCGCAGAGTCGGAAGCGGCAACGCAGCCTCCGATGCAGGCCACTGAATCGGCACGGGGCGCAGGAGACGAAGCGGCCGCGGTCGCTGGCAGGCGGGCCCTCGGGCGAAAGGTGGAGGGCACGCGCGGACTGCGCGATCAGTCCGCGGCGACGCAAACCGTGCCCAAATTGGGGCCATGTTTACGTCATCACAGACAGGCTGCCTAAAATGCGTCGGGCCGCTGGACTATGTTTTTTCCGGCCCCGGTCAAAATCGGACCGATTCGGGCGTCCGCGGTCCGTTTGGGACGGGCCGTTGGAGATGCCCTCAGGGCATCAGTAATGGGGCACTAGTATTCTATTGCCCCACATAAGTACGAATCTAAAAAATGATGAAGCAATAGATGTGAAGAATATTTATCCAATCTATGACACTTTTTCTCTCCCTCAAAAGCTACTTTAGTTTTTTCCTTTTTTCTTATTTTTTTATTCTTCTTCACTTTTAGTGTTGAAGAGAGTGTCTCTTACACTGCCTCTTTAAAAATACATCATCTAAGCTGTGAGGTAGCACCCCTATAACTATACATTGTACATGCTCTCATCTGAAGCACGAGCACGTATATAGTAAAACAAAAAAAAATAAAAAAAATGAAACGCAGCCCTTCGGCGCCGTTGAACGCGTTTTTCCAGCTCCACCTTTTTTTTTATCTCCTCAGTCTCCTGGCCGCGGCTGGCGGCTCCACATGGGAATCTTGCGCCCTGGCCCTCCGGAATTTGAAGTTTCGATGCCACGTCCTACCATCGGCCGGTCAAAAAAGATAACTCACCCCGCAGGCGCGGAGAAAGAGTGCCACCCCTGTTTTCTTCCCTCTAACATGAGTAATTTTCTTTCTTTTTTACGTGCAACTAGAGTTATTTTCTACTACTGTTCTCTCCGTTTTTAGATGGTGATATATGTGGAACTAGTAGCTTGACGCCTTCATACGTTGAATTCACGACCTCAGTCCGAAATGCGCGTTGCTATCTCTTTACTCGAAAATGAAATGTGTTCACGCTTTTGTAGGTTAAAAATAACTGAATTGCTAATTTTCAGCTAGCATAGTGCTCAACCAACCGATATGTTTGGCGATTTACGTAATCTATGAGCTTTTTGTAAGTGGAGTATGTACTATCAAAGTTATATGGATATATCTTTTCATGCAAGATCTCGGCACAAAAAGACAAATATGGGAAGGAAAATGAGTTACTTTTGTCTCTTCAAAGCCATAATATGCAACTTTTGTACAACAGGTAATTAAGACAACATATTATCTAGCGAACTTTGCAGATAACATGTGTAAATATCGACATAATTTTTGTCTCGATTTTTCTGAACATCAAAAATAACATTCCTATTTTTTTTCCAAGTACCAAGACCACTGGAGCTCGGGAGCCAAACCACCTCACTCCAAATATCCAAGTCTTACTCATCAATTACTCACTCTGTTCAGAATTATATGACATTTTGTACGTTGAAGCTATCTTCACTATGAATCTTGCATGTATGTTTTACTAAGAAATTACATCTTCTTAGTGTATACAAATTATTTGTATAACAAAAATGCTGATATAATGGTTCACATTCTCAGTCGAATTTATAATTTATATATGCCTATTTAAATCTATAAATGTTTGAATACACATTTCTGTTTTTGTAAGACACAAATATGCATTTACAAACATTTCTTTTACTCGATGCCTGTTACCTTTCTCACTCTAGGTGGGTGTATGGCTGTGTATGCGATTACTTGAAAAGAGCCAACCCTCTTCCTCCACCCACACCTAACAAAAAACTGAACCTCTCACTGTTTGTTGCTAACTTAGAGCATCTCTAGCAGTGACTTTAAATCGAAAACCATAAAAATGCCAGTAAGGGAACTGAAAACGATTTTGTAGATCGCGTTGGTGTTGGCGCAGATCAGAACCCATATACCAAATCATAAATTTTAAAAATTCGCGTGGAATTTGATCGCCATAGTTCATCGGATGTCACTGGAATTCATCGGATTTCATCTGATTTGAATTGTGGAAAAAAATCCCACAATCCCGCCATACGCCTTATATTATGGAATTTTTAACGGAAAACTATACACCTTACATCAAGGAACGAAGGGGTATTATGACTAGTCTAAAGTGGGCTGTTTCTTTATTTAATTTCCAGGGATGCGGTAGCGTAAGCTTACGTCGGCAGTCAACTTAACCCCGAAGCTAAACGATATACTGGATCCGTGAACATCTCCGCAGCTCACGCGTTTGGCACGCAGATACCAAAAGGCTTTGTGCGAGTGCGACGGCCGGCAGGGAAAAGCTAGTGTTGTTCCAATCCGCCCTTGGATCCACATCGGTTCCACCTCTCTCTCTTTGCTACAGGAAAAGCAGCGCGCCGACAGCTCGCCGGCCCGATCTGAAGCCGTTCTCGCCTGCGTTGCCGGTCAAGAATGGTGGAGGAGAGGCGCCGACACTGGTAGTCTAGGTTTTTTGCTTTCTTCTTTGTAGGTAGGCCTCTTGCCGGATGTGTTTCACAGGTCCTTCGTCGGCCAGATCTGCGGCCTAGGGTTCGCCGGCGGCCGCTCTAGCTCCTTCGGGCGGAGGTTTGGCGCCCGCTGACGGCCACCACGCTTCAAATAAAGGGCCTGGCTCTTGTTGGTAGCGAGGAGGAGGAGGCTGAAGGTGGTGGTGTTCCCGTTCGAGCGGCAGCAGTTCGATTCAAGAGGAGCTTCTCTCCGGCGTTTTTTGGCAGCTCGTTGTCATCACGCCAGACTCCATGGCAGTAGGGCTGCCGCTCCGCCGCTGCTCGGCTCCTTCCACTGGCATCCTCTGCACGTCGCCGGCAAATGGTTCGTCCCCGGTTGCTCGTTGCAGGCTGGCGGAGGAGCTCCATCGTCAAGTTGGAGGAAGGAGAGGATGGAGGGCTGGATCGCGTTTCTGTGCTCCCTCCAGGGTCCTAGGTGCTTAATGTCAAGCCCCTGTTTGTAATTTTCTTTCTTTTGGGATTTTTTGTAATCTTCAGTGACGATGCCTGCAGCAATATATTCAGGTGCTTGCACCCGTCCTTTGTACAAAAAAAAAAAAATCCGCCCTCCGATAGTGAAGGTTTTAATCTGCCCGCGGTTATGTTCGTCAGGACTCAGGAGGACGGTGATCACACGCGCCGCGCTAGCTGCTCAGGGAGGGCGATGGGATTTGACTTTTCGTGTCTGCTAATGAGTGGTGCGGATCGCCGTAGGTTGGCGGTGTTCAATTCACCTTTAGCCCGCACCGACCTGGTCTCGGCATTAGAAAATAGAAAGATCGATTTCAGATCTGACCGCTTCTCTTTTCTTCGTACAATCTAGACTAGTTGTTTTGGTGTGCCTAGATCGCTTTGCAGTTTACTAGTACTGGAGCTTTGATCGGAACGGCCAGTGTCGACTCGTGGCTTGTCCGTCTTTCCTCTCTGGAATCGGATCACATCGGGCAAACTCGCATGATCCCTTTCTCACCCCATATGCATGTATCTTCTTTTCCGCAAAGTGTGTAATTCGAAAGCAACTGTACTTTTTATATGTCGCTGTCGAACTATCCACAATGCAACTATTGTGGGCGATTTTTGGGTTGCCAATTGGTCCTATCTATCTCGTTTCTCGTCTCGGCGTTCTCTTGTTCACTCATAACAGCGATTGTTTTAGTGAGTCGGAATTGTTCGGCACATTTGGGACTACAGGCTTTAATCCAGTGCACCAAACTCCTCCGGCTAGGGTATGGCCTGCAGCATATGACCGTCATCCATCTCTGATCATAAGATCAACACGTCGACCAAGTACCGCAAACCATTTTGTGGTATCACAGTGATCCGCGAGAATAGACACATCAAATTGTACTGCAAATTTAAACAATTGCTTCTGACAACATCCATCAATTCCCGAGATACTTCATCGAGGTCTATCTAGGAAACGGTGGTGGAGTCGATATCAGTCGTCGCCGTCGTAGTCACCAACCTAGAACACGACGGTCGCGAGGGATCGACGACGATGGCCCTCCTCCAGCCACTCCTGATCCATTTTATTTTATGATTTCCCTTAATAAGTGCATGTAGAATTGTTAGTAATGTTAGAAGATTTTAATATAATAGGAGTATATAAAAATTATGCGATATGAATAATTAGTAGCATATCTTTTGCCAGTAGTTCGAGGTGGGTGGATACATTGGGAGGGCAAACATTACATGATTTTCTCTATTGACTCCCAGACTTTGTCGACTTCACAAGAGCCATACTAGCCCTAAGCACGCAGAGTAGTTTTTTTAGGAGTTTTTACACATGATGATATCAACCTGTAACAAGTGTTGAGAAACACAAGTTGTTGAATCGGTACTCATAAATAGGGGTTATAGCTTTGATGACATACAAGTTATAAACATGTACATAAATAGGAATTTCATAACAATCAAAACAAAAATTGTTACTCTCTCCGATCAGAAATAAGTACTGAATACATAGTAGTATAAATCATCGACACTTATTTCCTCCGATCGGAGGGAGTAGTACACATGCGCTGAGCCATGTGCCGATCGAGCTGGTTTGTTAATCTTAATTTTTTATTTTGTGTCAAAGGAATTGACATGTCAATATTTCTTTTAAATTTCCTGCGACCGGGATATACGGTCGCTCGATTTAGTTTCGACGCTTCCTTTGTCAGAAGTTTTCTGCTCACTCGTCACTTCATAGAAAAACAAATTACATATAGCAGCTGTGATTACCTTTTTTGAAAGCAACTGCAACCTGCGAGGAGTACATGTCTGGAACAATGATTTAGAATCTGAGATTCCGACTAATCCTACTACTCGCTCCTTCTCAATTTATAAGGTTTGTACGTATATTTAGATAGCCCATTTAACTTATATAGAATAAATTATTTAGTATAAAATATATACCATTAGAAAATAAAAAATCTAAAAAGATTAGTAGCTGCACAGCTCAACGAACCGAGGCGCGAGCGCGGCGGGTCCCGCCCTGCAGCTGCAGTTTCACATGGCCCGGCGGTGGCCGGTCTCGCCGGATCTGGACCTGGAGTCCGCCTCTGGAGTCTGGAGAGGATGCTTCTGATCTGGAGCGCCAGCACACGTAATAAAACAAAACAAATAAAAATGGAACGGAGCCGTTCGTCGCCGTCGGCCGTCGCCGCGGCGCACTGGGCGTGGTAGCGTCACCCGGACCCGGTCAGCCCTTGGCAGTTGAACGCCTTTTTCGGAAAAAGTTTTTCCAGCTCCAGCTGTTTCCTCTCCTGGCCGCGGCTGGCGGCTCCACATGGAAATCTCGCACCCTCGCCCTCCACAATTTGAAGTTTCGCTGCCACGCTCCACCTAGCGCCACCGGTCGGTCAAAAAGAGAGCCGACCCTGCAGGCACGGAGAAAGAGTGCCACTGACTGGATTAATTTTCTAGACTACTGTATTACTAGTACGTGCATTTCTGGAACGGCTCGCCTGTATTTTTCACCACCGACCACCATTTACCGTGCTCTCCGGTTTTTTTTTTCGAAACAGGCTTTCGCCCCGCTATATTAATATAGCAACCACACGATACATGCTGGGGCCGCAGCACAACCTAGCCCAAAAGAAAAAAAGCGAGAAAAGAGAAACAGAAAGAAAGTAATGTCGATAACGTCGGATCGACGAAAACGATGATGATCCGCAACCGCTGCGCCCTTCGGAGAATTCCCACCACACTCCTAGCACTTCGAAACGCCGCATATCAAGCAACACCTTCAAGAAGGGATGCGACGATGATGACGCTGTTGCCCGGACAGATCCTAGGGTTTCCCCCGGTATGCGGAGGGGCGTGGGAAAGGAGTATACCCGGCGCCCTTCAGGAAGGAATGGCGGCACCCGTGGGCGTCACCGCGTCGGTGTCGGCCATCCGACAGGGATTTCTCCTAACCCCCAAAAAACCACGGCCCCAATACTCCAACGCGCTCCACCAAACTCGCCGCCCACCAACTCACGCCACCACGATCTTGCAATCACCACCGCCATCTCACCAAGACCAACAAAGCGAGATCGATAGAAACGGAAGAGACAGCCGAGAACGGGGATTAGCCGAACAGCGCACATGCAGGAGGGCACAACCTCCACCGCCAAAGGCGGTAACCGACCGGACGCCGCAACAGAAGCAAACCAGGCCCTTCTGGCCCGGCCGAGCCCGCGGGCTCGTGAAACTCCCATCGCCGCGCTGCAGTAAGCATGTCGCCGTCGAGACCATCACCGGTCCGAGCCACTCCTCCGACCACCGGAGGTCGCACAGCCACGCCCCGGCATGGCCTGCCCAGCCCTAGATGGAGCCCGAAGGGCCCAGATTCGGGCCGGGAGGGCGCCGCCAGCAGCCACCGCATCACCCCGCCGCCAAGAGGCTGCCTCGTCGCCACCTCGTCATCCGGCACGGCGCGCCGCCGCCGGAACGTCGCCGACCTGGGAGCACCGCCGCAGAGCAAGAGACCCCGTGCCTCCCTCCCAAACGAGCGGGTAAGGGCGGGTCCGCCGCCGCCGGCACCGCGCAGGGGCTTTGCCCGGCGGCCCACGCCGGCGGCGGCGGCGGCGGGGGGAAGGGGATGAAGGGGCTGGGGTTAGGGTTAGGAGAATCGCCCCCTCGTCGCCCACGGGGGACGACCGAGAGGGACGAAGCGTTTTTTTTAGACGGTGATATATATGGAAGTAGTAGCTCGACGCGTACGGGTGAAGGCAACGTTTTTTTAAACAATACCATGATATATTATAGCAACGAACAGTACATAGTAGAGATATATAAGCTGTCTTCAGCAATTATAAAATAAAGTCTAAGAAAAAATGAGCTAATCTTTAAAACCTTCAAACTCTTCTTCTCAATCTTGTATTTTCCTGAAGCCAGCCAAAAGATAATGACACATATATCAAACCATAAACCTGTAAATACCAATAGTGGTTCTTTTTTTCTTTTTAATGTGAGCCACAGTGCCAAGGCTATGTGCACGCACGCAACCATTAAAGCAATCATACCACATCGACAAGAGTATCAACACCAGTATTCCAGGGAAGAGAAACCGAACAGTCTTGTCAACGTCGCTGGAAAGCCGAGAGTACGAATCACCATTGTCGAAGACGTAGCAGTCGGGATAAATATTGCGAGGATAACCCTTCTCGCGGCAACCAGGAGAAACAATCCAAAACCGATCTGGCGAAGCAAGATCTTGAAGATCGTACCTAAGAAACTGTAATCTTACAGCACCACCATTGACACCGGGAAGAAGATCTCGTCCCCGAACGAAGAGATGAAGGTCACTTATTATGAACGATGACATATCCATTGACGTAGAAAAAAACGAAGATGGCTACCAAAACACTAACCTAGTCTTTAGAAAATACTACTTTTATTGAAATCTCCACCCATAGATCGGGTTCCCCACCCCTTCTGACACCGACGAGGCTGGCCGGAGAAGAGGGAACCAATCTATAGAAAAGACGAAACTTAAAGGCGGCGGTTGAGAAAAGAACTAGTTCAAGTGTGGGCGGTCCCGGGTAAAGGCAACGTTGCTTGCATCGATCACGTGCGCTCGTGTTACGTGGATCCAGTTGCTGTGGCACGGTTTGCGGTTGCATTCATACGTTGAGTTTCATGGAAAACACAAACTATTTGAAAAAACGTACAATTACATCTACACGTCTAGTATGTATGACCAAAGTTTCGTGGAGTACAAAAGTAAGTATTATATAGGGAAACTCTGCATATGTGTAGATAGCATATGTAAGTATCCACATAATGAGTAGACATTTTTACAAGACATTATACATTTACAATCAAATTTTTATACAAACAAGTATCTTTCATGGAGTAGGTGGCATAAAACCACGATATTTACGCTTAAATTTTGGAAAACCACAAGTTTATATTTGAATCGCAAAATGTCGCAGGTCTACGGAAGATTTATTGCAATGTCCACTAAACTCGAATTGATCGTGAATTGATAGAGAATCTGACTGGTGAGCCCACTTGTAAGGACTGAGGTGGCAACATTTGCTGAGGTGGATTAGATTCCACATATCCTTCAAATAAAAAATTCTAAATATCTAAAAAATAAAAAAAATCCACATTTCTCCCCCACCCACCCCGCACAGCCGTCCTCGCCTAGGACCACCGCCAGCAGGCGCCACCGGCGAGCCTTGCCCGCACCAGCCAGGCCGGACCTTGCCGCGGGCCGCCCCGTGCTAGCTGCGGCGCCACGCAGCCGCCCCACGCTTGGCCTGGCCGGAGCTCGTCGCGTTGTCATGCAGCCGCCTCGCGCTCGCCCCGCTCAAGGCCGGCCAGCCTCGCCCGCGCCCACGCCTCGCCAGGGGCTGTCCCGAGCTCGCCGCGACTGCCCCGCGCTCAGCCTGGCCGGGGCTCGCCAGGCCGGAGCTCGTCGCGCCGTCATGCAGCCACCCCGCTCCCGGCCGACCAGCCTCTCCCACGCCCGCGCCTCGTCGAGGCTCGTCCCGAGCTCGCCGCGGCCGCCCTGCGGTCAGTCTGGCCGGGGCTCGCCATGCCGGAGCTCGCCGCGCCATCACGCAGCCACCCCACTCCCGGCCAACCAGCCTCTCCCACGCCCGCGCCTCGCCGGGGCCCGTCCCGAGCTCGCCGCGGTCGCCCCCGCGGTCAGCCTGGCCGGGGCTCGCCAGGCCAGAGCTCGCTGTCGCCCGCCCGGAGCTCGCCGCGCTGTCACGCAGCCGTCCCGCGCTCGCCCTGCTCCCGGCCGGCCAGCCTCTCCCGCGCTCGCGCTCGTCGGGGGTTGTCCCGAGCTCGCCGCGACTGCCCCGTGCTCAGCTTGGCACGCGGCTCGCCAGGCCGGAGCTCGCCATCGCCTCGCGCTGGCACGCGGACGCCCCGCGCTCGCCCCGTTCCCGGCCAGCCAGCCTCGCCCGCGCCTGCAAGACCGGACCACGCCGGAGGCCGACCTGAGCTCGCCAGCGCCGGTGGCTTGGAAGGAGACGACATATTTTTTATTAGACTGACAAGCGGCCCCCTGTCCATACCAGCATATAATGGGATTGTTTTCTTTTTCTTAGATATTTAGATTTTTTTAATTGAGAGACATATGAGACCGAGTCCACCTCAGCATATTAATGTCACCTCAGCTCTTAGAGTGGGTTCCACAAGTCAGATTCTCTATCAATTCACGATCAATTTGTGTTTAGTGCGAATTGTCACAAATCTCCTGTAGGCCTGCGATATTTTGCGATTCAAACGTAAACCTGCGGTTTTCCAAAATTTAAATGCAAATATCGTGATTTTATGCTAACTACTCATATTTCATGTGAGTAGAATGTAATGTACTCTACTTATGTGACCATGGGACACAAGGACATATTATTTAAAAATAACAATAACAAGTGTATGATTATGAAGGTCCTCTATATGGGTTTTTAATTTTTTTTTGCATGATTTATATTTGTATATAAATAATTTTCCAAAAAATGGTCAATTGACCACACAACTCACAACGTAGCTCCGCCACTACCCCTTCACACAACCACACGCAATGTATATGTGATCCCAAATTATTAATTTCTGAGATCGCTCCCTCTCTCCCTCCCCTCTCTCCCTCGCTCCCCTTCCCGTTGAGAGGCTGCCTCTGCCTTTCGGGGCTTCTCCCCCTCCCCTCCGGCGGCTCTGCCGGCCGGAGTGTGAGGGGGGGGGGGGGGGTCGCCGCCGGCCTGTAAAGAGTAGTGGTAGGTTTAGTTTTGGCTTTCTGCCCTTAGTTTGGAGCGATTTTCTGGATCTCTGCAGCCAGATCTGGATGTTCTTTGGTCTCCTCTCCTTCGTCTACTCGCTCCTCTGGTCGGAGTGGGTTGGGGAGCAGAGGAGCCCCGCTCCCTTCAATAAGATGTTGCTGCAGACCCTGGAACTGGAGCAGTTCGCTGGCGCCGCTGGGCATCCCCAGGCCGACTGACGAGGGTATGACCCCTCGGTCCTCGATATTTGCCTACCTGGTTCCTGCCAAGGAAGAAGCCCGCTCGAAGGATATACATGAAGCCCGCAAGACCTAACACACCGACTTAGAGTAGAAGGCAAGAAACCTTGTAAACCCTAACTGGTTGCATATATAAAGCCACCAGGGGCACCCCTATGGGGAGATCACATACAGAGTAGACTAAAAATCCTCCGCCTACGGTGGCTCCCTGTAACACAACTGTGTCATATACTAGATTGCTAGCAGGATGTAGCGATCCTCCACCGAGGGGACGTGAACCTGGGTAAACTTCGTGTGCCCCTCGTCGTTTATCGACCGCCGTCGAGTTCGTCGGATCCCCAATGCGCTCCATAGATCGAAAGCCCTCAAGCATGGGCATTGACGGGGTAGAACCTCGTCAATTGGCGCCGACCGTGAGGACGACGGGATCTGGATCTACGGGCTCGCCGGCTCCTTTGTCATCGTCTACATCGTCAAGATTGCATCTCGCTGATCATCTACTTCATCGACACCAACGATGGCATCGCGTGGGTGGTTGTACAAAACGCAGGATCGGGTTTTTCCATCCAATCTCTCTTTACAGATTGACTATCCCATCAAATCCATTATTTATTTTACATTAGATCTGATCTTTTGCGTACTCTTTTTGGTATTCATGAGCGGAGAGCAACACACAGGAAGCACCCGACTCGCAAGTCGGCAGATTGCGTGCGTGAGTACTTCGTGCGCGAGTACCATGGCTACTCCAATGCGACAGCTGCAGCCTGCAACGCTACAAAATACCATGGCGATCGGATCAAGTCCCGATAAAAAGAAGGACACCAGTCTGGCCGAAGGAACCTGCATCGAATCATGAATCATATTCAGCCTCCATGACTTGGTCTCCCGTGAAACAACCATGCGTGCACAGCGCGCGTATATGCTTTGATTGCATGATTCCATCTGATCGTCTCTCATTTGTCTAATGTTGATTATTTAATTATGGTAGATCTAATCTATTGCATGTCCTATTTTAATGTGTGTACATCGCCTAGAGAACTAGAGCACATATGCAGATCCGTCTATTCCGGCGTGGCTTCGTAGCGATTTTCATCGAGAGGCTGAGTCAAGCGGACTCGGCAGAGTGGAATTAGCTGGCTGATCGCGACTCCATGAAAGTCTGCGTCAAGCAAAAAGACATGGCTGCATCGATTTACTTCGGTCGCGTGAATTCCCAGACCGCCATGCACGGAGCGATAATGAGGGATAGATTTGATACCCAATCAATCTTTTTCTCTCCTTTAGATTATTCTATTCACTAATTATGTTGCTTGGATCTAATTCTCTCTGTGCATGTTTATTTCTTCTCTATACATGTCTCGCCTGAAGCAATATGCAAATCCATGATTGGATTGGAGAAGAGCAACTCGATCCTGAGTTCATGCACTCGCCTTCCGTCGCCAAGGACATCGAACTGCACAAAATCAATTATGCGTAGCCCACCAAGATCTAGCGTCTATACTGCAGATAATATCGGGTGATACCAGTCTAATTATTTATCACTCGTTATTAATTTTTATGAGACAATTTCTCGGGCTTGCAGTCTGTTCTACTTTATATGTAGATTGATTTGCAAACGCTGCGACCGGCATCATCGACGTCGCAACTCCGTCCGCGCCAAGTCCGCCGCTGCTACTTCATCGACTGCGGTCCGAGCGACCTCACCGCCGTCGCGCTTGGGGGCTCGACACCAGGATTCTCCATTGCGCACTCGCCTCGCTCGGGGGCTCGATATCACCTCGCCTTTATGTGCGGAAGCTCACGCTCATGATCTTCGACTCTATCGCCATGATCTTCGATTCCATCATCATGACCTTCGAGCCAAGCATCAAGATCTTCGACTCCGTCGTCATGACCTTCGAGTGAAGCATCAAGAATCTTCGACTCCGCCGACATAGTCTTCGACACCATCATCGCCAAGATCTTTGAGTCCGCCATCATGGTCTTCGACTCTGCCGACATGGTCTTCGACTCCGTCATCAGGAAATTCGATCTCTCCATCGTCAAGAAATTCGACCTCTGCACCGTCAAGAAATTCGACCCCTACGTCATCAGGAAATTCGACCCATGCGTCATCAGGAAATTCGACCCCTCTATCGTCATGATCTTCGACCTCGCTGACAAGGGTATAGTTAATAGAGCCCGTTAGTTGAGTACCCCTGAGGCCCGTTGAGCTAGGCCCAATTGTAATGATAGTCGAATACGAGTTAATACCGTATGTCGATATTTGTAATCTGTATCGAACCCTACCCGATCCTCGAGACCTGGCCACCTATATATAGGGGCCAGGAGGGGACGGTGTAGGGCAGATTGAAAGCAAGCCAGGTTGAATACCCAAGTTTACTTTCGATACACACCTATTTCGACTAACTTTACCTTCGAGTTCATCCGACGCCCTATCTCCCCGATCCTAAGTCCTTCATCTAGGACATTTGTCGAGTTAACCCTCGTCAATTGGCGCCGACCGTGGGGATTGTGGGCGTTGGAACCATGAATTCGACGACTTTTTCGCTTTTAGCCAACAACAGTCCAAAAGTCGACGGAAGTCAAGAGGTAGAACTAACAATTGGAAGTTTGAGCATCTTCATCGGGCCGTCGGGTTCCTCTCGCCTTTCGGATCCGACGAAACAAGATCAAGATCCGTCGGCACAAGAACCCGAAACAACAATAATGATGGAGTATTCTAAAGGCTCTTCCAGCGAGGTAAACTCGCCGGTCAGCCTAGAAGAAGTGCAAAAAGAAAAGATCGCAGAAGACGACGAAGAAAAGGAAAATTTTGACGTGGAAGTCCAAATCAATGATCTCACGATCTGCCTCGACAATATCTCAGACAATTCAACAGACACATGGAAAACAGGGTTAGAGCTTTCTGAAGACAGCAACTCGATCTTTTCAAGCTTTAATAGCAACATCGGCAAGCAGTGCCAGGTACTCGCCATTACGGGCGACAACTCAGAAGAATTTGATGAAAATAACAACCCAGTGATAAACCCAGCAAATATCGACAGAGGAGCAAATCACCTAGCAGAAGGACAAACAGTGGAATCCCTCACAGCCAGGGAGAAAATTCGACTATCGGTCGACGAGTGGAAAATAATAAGAGAAGCCGTAGAACACGGCACGCCAATACCATCCAGCTCCAGCAAAGACATGCTTTTTGGGTATCATTACGCCCTCAGGCAGCAAGCAAAGCAATTAGCAAAGGAAAAGGTAGAGATACAAAGAAGAAAAGATTCAGCCATTGCAGCTAGTGAAGCTGCTCGTAGAGCACGAAGCGACGCATCGTACAGCAACGCAAGGAAAAATCGTCGACATGGTTCAAGGTACGATAACCTCGAGTATTCTGACAGGCAAAGTATTTCCAAAAACCTCGACTCGTCCTTCCTATCGGTCGACGAGCAGGGAAACATCCTACCAAAAACTCCTGAAGCAGCACTAGTGGCAGCACAAGCATATCTACTTACAACTCGACCAAGTCCAGGAGATCCTAGAGAACATATGCATAGAGCAGCGCTAAACGGACTCAATATGGTGGGCCACAAGCTATCAGCAAAAGGAGAAGAAGCACATCACCACAAGGAAGTGCATAAAGCAAGATCACCTCGCCGTCACAACAGTCCTCGGCATAAAAGCAGCAAACACCGATCTCGATCGCCATCACCAAAATAGCACGGTGGAACTCGAAGATCGCTATCCCCAAACGAAAGGCGCGACTATGAGGACGACGAAAAGGAGATGGGGGCATCGTGCTTTGCCCGTAGGGTTCGCATCACGCCAGTGCGTAAGGGATTCAAGCTACCTCATGATCAGCAAAAATACGACGGGTCACAGGAACCGCAATCATGGCTTGCAGATTACTTGCAAGCAGTCCAAATACTAGGAGGAACCAAAGAAACAGCAATGCAAAGTCTGCAACTACACCTCACCGGCGCAGCAAGGTCATGGTTGAGCAAATTAGAGAAAGAATCCATCGGAAGCTGGGAAGACCTCACAAAGCAATTTACAAGCAACTTCAGGTCGACATACAAACGACCAGCATCAATAGAAGAAGTCAAAGCATGCGTACAGCAACGCGACGAAACATTACGGGCGTACATCCAAAGATGGAGCCTCATCAAAAACTCAGCAGTCGAAGTTTCAGACGAAAGAGCAATAGACGTGTTCATCATTGGGTTAAGGCGAAGAGACCTAGTCGAAGAGATGGGTAGAATCAAGCCAAAAACAGTGTCAGATCTCATGGACACAGCAAACAGATTTGCAGATAGAGAAGATGCGTGCAACAACAAACGGACACGATCTCCAGAGGACGATAGAAGAAACAGACACGGAAGTCAAAGGAGACGATCCCGAAACTACGACACCTACGGCTCTCATAACCAAGTCGCCGCAGGATATAAAGACAATAGTTATCAGGGAAACGAACGCAGAAGCTCAGGATATCGCAGCTACGGAAGAGAGGAATATAAGAAATTCCCACCAAGAGAATCCAGAGAGTACAACCCATCACCAGAGGATATGCTCAACGGGCCTTGTCATATACATTCAGCGTTCGTCGACGGGAAGCGAGTATCAAGGCACGCGATGAAAGATTGCACAACATTCTTAAAGCTACAAGAAGCAGCAATAAACAAGCAAACCGAGGCAAGGCGACAAGGATTCGAAGGAAGCAACAATCCCGCGACGAACCAGCAAGGAAACAATGGAGCTCCTCAAGGACAAGACCAGCAAAACAAGGGACACGACGACGACGACGAAGGGTACGTCCCATCGAAAGGACACATTACAACAATGATACAACCTGTGCCCAAGTCGAACAAAGAAGAAAAGAGTATAACTCGACAAGTCAATCTAGCAGTCATGTCGCCTCCAGCTACAACAGAATATCTGCATTGGTCAGAACAACCAATCGAGTTCAACAGAGAGGACCACCCCATAACAGTACCTCGGCCAGGAAACGCGCCTCTGGTACTCAAAGCTCAAATCGGCGCGTATGATGTCGACAGAATATTCATGGACGCAGGAAGTGGAATTAACCTGATATACGCGAAAACACTCAGGGCAATGCACATATCATTGGAATTCCTAAAACCAACAGATTGCTCCTTTCATGGAATCGTACCAGGAAGTGCTAATTACCCATTGGGACGAATAGCACTCAATGTTTGCTTCGGCAACCGACAAAACTACAGAAGGGAAAAACTAGATTTCGAAGTCATGGACTGGCCATCGCAATATCACGCGATCCTCGGGCGACCCGCGTTTTCGCGATTCATGGCAGTGCCTCACTACACATATTTGGTACTTAAAATGCCAGGACCAAAAGGAATAATCACAGTGAAAGGAAGCTTTGAAGTTTCAGATCTCTGTGACAGGGAATTCCACAAGATGGCGCAAAATTTTGGCATAATAGCCAACCATGCAGAAAAAGCAAAGAGCGCGACTACAGAAGGCGTCAAGCTACTCGAAGGATGCACCTCGGAGCCCGAAACAAAGAAGCCACGAACAGCAACACCAGGAGAAGACACAGGCACAGAAGAGAAAGGGAAAGCTACGGCGACATAAGCATCATAAAGACAATAGAGTAGAACAACAAAGGCCGTAAAAGCCACGAGTTATTCCAGGGGCAATGCCCTCTAGATCCAGAACACGGGTCACAGGCCGGATCTCTTGGGTCACCCCATGTATCTTACATTATAAGTATAAATAAAGACAAAGCGTTCCTCATATTCGAGTTTACGAGTCTTTCAAAGAGAATATGCGGCAAACGCACGAACCATACAAATACGCCTTAAGAACAAATTTCAGACATATAGTCGCGAAAAATCTCTCGCGTTCCACACATACTTTACAACATCGGGTTATCAGAATCATCTACACCTAAAGGATCTAAATAATGATACTCGCGGAAAAACGCGGCATCCGCCTCTAGAAGCCTCGCTACAAGTCTTCGAGCAGGTTGAAGCGTGTTCTCCATATGAACCCGAAGGCTAGCTCCACCAGGAGCTAAACTTAAAGACATCGTGCTATAATTCAATCTGGGGTGCCACTTGCGTATCCACCCGAGAGCAAAATTGGCACCAGCCACTAAGTTCAGTTCTATTAACCTATGAATACGATGGCTGGATCGGAAAGCATCAAGAAGAAGGGGGAAAGTTGCAGGCAAAGGATTACGGGGAAGCATAATGGAATGCATAGTTGTAAGAGCTCGCCGGCAACCATCAATTGACTCGCCAATGTGCTGGGCACGATCTTGAAGCAATACAATGGCGCTACGGCGTCGAGGATCAGACCACAGAGTCTCATAGCCAGTCGACATCTTCTCCAAAGCAGCATTTCGCTCAGCAACTCGACGTTCTTCAGCAGCAAAATCCAAGCAAGTACCTACAATGACAAATATATCACAAAAGAAGTGCACAAACAGCCAAAAGAAGAAGTCGAAAGAAAACTCACATCGCAACAGCTCGCCAGCAGACTCGACAATTCCAAGAATGAAAGATTCGCACTCTTCGTTGTGAACAACCTTCGCCGTCAAGCTGGAGACCTTTTCTTCAAGTGAAGAGATTTTCTTCATATAGCCGCTGGCCTGGCTAGCCTTTTTAATAGCCATCTGTGCTTGGCGTTTGGCCAAGGATAGGCGAGTCTCAAGATCAGAAATCCTGGAAGAATATCCTTCACAGTGACTACATCGACTAGGAGTCGACGAAATCTGAGGATTGAGTCCGCGAGCAGAGGAAGGAGCAGGAGCATGAGAAGAAGGATCACTGTCACGCATCGACTACAAAAAGAAAGAAAGGAGAAACAATTTCAGAAAGATAGCATAATACTCCATGCAAAGAAGATATATTTACATAAGAGCATAACCCTCTGGCTAAGTTCTCGGGTTGCACTTAATTGGAGTCTTTACATTCAAAAGGAGAAAACTAAGTACTACAAAGAAGCTGAATCTACGCCACCTCAGCATTGTGCTCCGCGGAAGAAGGGGGCGCGGCCAGTTCCTCGCTAGAAGTCGATGGTGGCACCGGAGCTTTCGGCGCTGGAGATGGTGCAGCAGGCACAGCAGAGGCTGCCGAAGGAGAAATTGTGTTTAGCAATGCAGGCGCCAACTTCTTCGCCGTCTCGAAAAACACCTTCATCTCGTCGCGGGTATAGCCATGAGGGGAGTTAACTTTTTCCCAGTCAAAGTCTGTACCATGCGCAAGAGAAAGGGCAATGGCACCTTCGGCGCCGCGCTTAATGGACAGCCCCTTCAGATGGAGAGTAGGGTCTTCATCGCTGTCAAAAGTCTTGGCGAGTTCAGTCAGATTGCCCTTCGGGATCGCCATCTTTTTCTTCGGCCACAACCCGACAAATAGCCGTGACAGAACGCGGCCAACCAACTCAAAAGTTTCCTGGATAGATATCCAGTTCTCTTCGAGTAGGTTAACCGCATCCATAAGAGGGTCATCGTCCGTTTGCAGGGACGACGGAGATACCCCTGAAAATTCTATGCAATAGAAAAGAAAAGAAGAGGCAAGTGTCAACAAGTACACCAGTGCAACAGGAGACGAAAACAGAAGACAAGTCGAAAGAAACTTACTTTCGGCAGCAGTAGACATGGTGTGAAGATGCTCTGCCACGGTCTGCTCTCGTTGAGCATGCTCTTTGTTGGCATCTGCTAACGCCCTCTCAGCATTTTTCGCCTTGGCGAGCGCAGATTTTTGCGACTTCTCAGCAATTGCCTTAGCAGAGGTCGCAGCATCATAAGCTTTTTGCGAAGCTTTGAGCTCCGCTTCCAGCGACGCAATGCGAGCATTGGCTGTCGCTAAAGCAGCTGTGAAAACAGACGAAAGAAAGTCAGATAAACGGCAAAAGACAAAAGGGCAGAAGAAAAGTAGTGATTGAATATCAAAATCGCACCTTCGGAAGATTTTGCAACCTTTAGGTACCCTGCACACTCCGTGCCCAGGGCGATAAATCTCTTGACTAAAGCCTGATAAAAGAAGAGTATAAGAGAAGAAGTGCATGAAAGGAAAGAAGGGAAAAAAAGATAGCTTACATCATCAGAAGAAACTGTAGGAGCATGGGCCTCCAGAGAAACCTCGGCTTCTTTGGTCTTCTTCGCGCGTTTGAGGTTTCGGGCTTGAGTTTGAGAAACCTTCTTTATAGAGGCCCTGGTAGTCCTCGGAGCATCATATGGTTCGACAGGCTCCTCAGTCGCTACAGGAGAAGGTGGTGGAATAGCCGTCGCACATGTTGGTGGTTCTTCATCGTCACTGCATGAAAAGTATAAGTTATAAGCACTAGGCAAGAACAAAGCAATTGAAAAGTTCGACTACAATACTTACGATGCAAGCATGTCAAAGTACTCCATATCTTCTGCAAGAGCGAGGGTTTTTCCAGCCGCTGCAGAACTCGATGAAGCAATGTCGTCGACACGTTTCTGCTTTTTGTCGACACCAACATCTTTAGCAAGAGTAGGAGGAGGAGATGTCGATGAGCTAGTCTCATCTTCTGATTCTTCGACATCATCTCCGTCCTGACTTTCGTCAGCCTCGGGGGCTTCAGATGCAGGAGATGTTAGATCAGCAGGAAGGGGCCCTTCCTCCGGAAGAGGGGGACGAGAAACAATGAATTGCTGGCCCTGCATATTAATAAATCAGCAGAGTGCAGAGGCAAAGAGTAATGCAAGTCGAAATTAAGAGAAGTTTGATAAAAGTGGATGCAGCGATGTATACCTCAGGAATAGGGTGCACGGAGTCGAAGAAATCTGCCTTCAGGTCAGCAACTGAGTGCTCCTTGGTGAGCTTGGTGAGATTCCTGACTCGCTTGTCGACATCTTCTTTCGACATCAGATCTTCAGATATGCGAGTAGGGTCTTCCAAGCCAGAATAAGTCCAAAGCTTGGTGAGGCGCTGCTGTAGGGGTTGAACTCGACGTTGTATGAAAAACGCCATGAGTTGGGTACCCGACAAAGCACCTCCTAGGCCTGTTTTCAGATTTTTAATGCGGGATAGAAGAGGAAGGATTTGTGCAACTTCCGCATCTGAGGGAAGTGAGTCCCATGACTTCAATTTCTTCACCTCTTGAGACGCGTCAAAGGGAGGAAGGCCGAACTCATCTTCGGGAGAGGATCTGCGGTCCTTGATATAGAACCACTTTGTCCTCCACCCTTGGACAGACGCAGCCATAGAAAATTCAAGATATTGCGCCTCAGGGCGCACAGAAACGACAGCTCCGCCCAGTTCGGGTTTCCTTGCCAGAGAAACATTGGGGCGGAGTCGAAAGATCGATCTCCAGAGAACAAAGTGAGGCTCAATGCCCAAAAATGACTCGCAAAGAGTCACGAAGCAAGCAATATGCAGAAGGGAATTTGGTGTGAGCTGATGAAGCTGCACACCGTAAACAAATAGAAGCCCACGGAGAAACTCATGGGCAGGAAGGGAGAAGCCGCGAAGAAGGAAAGCAAGGAATATTACCCGATAACCGCTCGGGGGCTTCGGGATCCGTTCGGTACTGGGGAACTTGATGGAGTCCTGGTCGGCGATGAGGCCGTCTGCCGTGGCCTTCTCCACCTCCTTCTTGGTGATGGTGGAGCGAACCCAGTTGGTGGCAGAGGATTTGGCCATATCGCTCTTGGTGGCCAGATGCTTCACGCGCATTCAGCACAAAAGTGCGCTTGGGGGCTCCGCAAGAGAGGAAGAGGCAGAGGAGATCGGTAATGGAGGCGGCGGAGGTAACGAGCTGGTAAACAGTACGATTACCCACTATGACATTTATATATCTTCTGAGAGAAGGGTCGTGGGTTGCGACGTGGCGCAAAGATCAGAAACGGCAGCCCACCAACGGTCAAAAATCGTGCAGCCCGTTAAACGGTCATAAAATCGCGAAAGTTACAGTGTGACCCATAAAACGGTTCGCACTGATGAAGAGCTACGTCATCATTGACACGATAAAGTAAAGGTACGAGGATGGCGCCGACAAATGCTGAATTTATGGAAAGGATCATCTATGAAGAATTTTTAGGTTATAGCCTTGGGGGCTGTTACTTTCAAAGTTAGTCGAATACAACTCTTCATTCAAATGGTGGACTAAATACTCAACGACAAGGTGTTCTTGAAAGTATCTCGAGTTGAAGAACTTCGAAGTTGAAGTGTTTCAAGTTGAAGTACGACGAGCTACATTATGTCTTGAGCCTATACTCGAAAAAATCCTTTTTTCGACTATAGCCTCGGGGGCTACTCCCATCGGGAGCGCTGAGCGCGCACCCGACGATATTCATTGGCAAAGCATTGAAGATTGGAGAAGTGTTACTCCCATCGGGAGCGAGTTTTATGGTTGTAGAAACCCGAATATTTTCAGTCAAACTTTGACTGCGACATGAGATTCTCGAGTTGCGTTATCGCAACGAAACTCGAATGCCGTGATTTATCACGAAGGTAAGACCCCGGGATCCGTCCTGTGTGGCCTAGTATACGCACATGGATGCGCTCTGCTGGTATGTATCCGTGTCTACGACGCGAAGAAAATCCTGGTGGACGCACTGGGTACCCTGAGAACCACTGGGACTCATTTTTTGTAAGTCCTAAATGAGGCAAAAGAGTGAGTTTGACCGGTATCCCGAATTCAAGTTCAAGGGGATTGAATTCGAAGTAGGTGACAAGTATCTGTTCCGGCAGTTAACTGACCTCTTGATCCGTCAGAGTTGTCAGGCTTGTTCATCGAGACCCCTTGCGAGCAAATTATCATCAATATAAGTCGAAAGACCAAGTCGAAGATTTGAAGATAAAGTCGAAGAATTGATCAAGTCGAAGATTTGAAGATTAGAGATTCAACCCGAATCTGCAATTCTGGTAGAATCTCAGGGGCTACTGACAAGGGTATAGTTAATAGAGCCCGTTAGTTGAGTACCTCTGAGGCCCGTTGAGCTAGGCCCAATTGTAATGATAGTCGAATACGAGTTAATACCGTATGTCGATATTTGTAATCTGTATCGAACCCTACCCGATCCTCGAGACCTGGCCACCTATATATAGGGGCCAGGAGGGGACGGTGTAGGGCAGATTGAAAGCAAGCCAGGTTGAATACCCAAGTTTACTTTCGATACACACCTATTTCGACTAACTTTACCTTCGAGTTCATCCGACGCCCTATCTCCCCGATCCTAAGTCCTTCATCTAGGACATTTGTCGAGTTAACCCTCGTCACTCGCCGTCGCCGCGATTTTCGTCCTCGCCATCGTCATGATCTTTGATCCTGCTGGCAACAACAAATTCGACCATGCCATCATCCAAGACATTCGACCTTCCGCGTCAAGATTCTTCGACCCCTGCGGAGCCGAAGACTTCGCCCGACACTCTTGACCCCTCGGGAAAAGATGTCAAAGCTAAGTCTTCCTCAACTATGAGTCGACTACTTTCATTACTTTTTGTATGCTTTCGACACTTTCAGCAACCGATACTTGGGGGCTGCGCCTTGCATTGGCTTTTCATTCGCCCCGGCGTTGGCAACACGCTCGGGGGCTGCGCCTTGAATTCTGGCGTTGGCAACACGCTCGGGGGCTGCGCCTTGAATTCTGGCGTTGGCAACACGCTCGGGGGCTGCGCCCCGATTGACATCTATTCGCCCAGCGTTGGCAACACGCTCGGGGGCTTCGCCTCGCATTGGCATCTATTCACCCGGCGTTAGCAACACGCTCGGGGCTACTCGAATAATGGTTTCTTTCGTCCAGGCAAGTCAGAACCATTATTGCATCTGATCGTGGGCTTCAGATCCCAGGTTATCTCTGATTTAGGGCCAGCAGTGCCTCAATTTCGATCCGAGAGCAGTTTTTAGCCCCTGAATCTAATTATATGCTTATGCTTACGCTTAATGCCTGAATTTTGGTGGCAATATACCAGTTCGGATGCCGTATGTCAAATACGAAGGTAAGTCCACGGTTTGCAACACCAGATGGCCCGGTATTCGTATCAAGCGCGCTCTGCCGAGAAATTTTCCATACCTACGGTATGAAGTTTGCACCGATGGACGCATCGGGTGCCTCACAATGAACTGGGCTTCGACCTGGTAAGTCCAACGCGGCTCAGGTCGAAGTAGCGCCAGCCCACGCGGGTTCGAGTCGGGGGACTCGAATCTGAGTAAGCTAACCGAATGTTTTTGCGGCTATGCAATTAACTGAGACCCGGCGTGAGTCTCAGGCCGGTTATGCCTATCCCCCTACAAATCAAACTAAGCATTTTCGAGGCTCAGCATGAGTACTACTTGAATTGGTAACTTTTACTAGACACATCATTTGTATGCTCGCTATGCCTTTGTGTTTTTACAAGTAAGGCGAATGCATTTTGTGCAATCAAGAAGGATCTCGAATTAGAGTCTCTGCCATAGTCTTCGACTATCCCAGGCACTCGGGGGCTACTGACGAGGGTATGACCCCTCGGTCCTCGATATTTGCCTACCTGGTTCCTGCCAAGGAAGAAGCCCGCTCAAAGGATATACATGAAGCCCGCAAGGCCTAACACACCGACTTGGAGTAGAAGGCAAGAAACCTTGTAAACCCTAACTGGCTGCATATATAAAGCCACCAGGGGCACCCCCTATGGGGAGATCACATACAGATTAGACTAAAAATCCTCCGCCTACGGTGGCTCCCTGTAACACAACTGTGTCATATACTAGATTGCTAGCAGGATGTAGCGATCCTCCACCGAGGGGACGTGAACCTGGGTAAAATTCGTGTGCCCCTCGTCGTTTATCGATCGCCGTCGAGTTCGCCGGATCCCACATACGCTCCATAGATCGAAAGCCCTCAAGCATGGGCATTGCCGGGGTAGAACCTCGTCACCGGCTGAGGTGGCGAGGTGAGGAGTTGGGGCGAAGCCAGCTCTGCTCCCTATTCGTGGTGTCTTCTCCCCCGGATCTGTAGGTATGCAGTTACTCTCTCTTCTCTGGCCGGCCATGGCGGCGAGGGGGGGAGTGGGGGTTGCTGCGGGGCCTACAGACCTGGAGGTCGGGCAGATTTCGACGCTGATGCTGCGTCGTTTGGGTGCTATTTCTCGCTGGTGAGCATGCTAGCGATGTTCTTGGCTGGATGGCAGCCGGCCCCCTTCTCTAGGAGATTCCCATCGTCGGCCTTTCGACGGATCATCGCCGTCCTCCCGACGAACTCTTTGGCTGTGAGGCAGCCTCTCCCACCCTGGATGCTGCGTTGCCGGCACAAGTTTATCCTCTAGGCTAGGAAGCCGTTGAAGAGGTTTTTTTTGCTACATCACGGCAAGCTCCCGCCGCACCACTCCAAGTGGTTTCGTCCCCGGTGGTGGCGCGGTTGGCCGTGTTTGGTGGCCTCGTCGTAGCAGTGGAGATGGAGCAAGAAGACAGGGACTTGATCGCGTTTGCAAAAAGTGTTCTAGGGTGCAAAGTGTACTTTGCAAGGACCTTGCTGTAATTTTCTTTTATTTTCAGGTCCTACCTGTAATTTGTACTCCACCGACGATGAATTAATGCAGCATCGGGGTCTTTCTAGGCCCCTTATCCGTAATTTTTTTTAATTAATTTCTTAATATGCCTACTGCATATGTACTTAGAAAACTCATAGAAATTTAAAAAATGCTCGAATAATGCCAATGTGGTAGTAGTACAAGTCCTTGAAGACAGCTTTTATTAACCCTCTTTTCTTTAATTAGCCACGATTTAGACAGCACAGATGTGTAATGATGCATTCACAACTGCTTGTTTGAGTACTACAGATTTTTGCTAGTGTCCTCGTGTTTATTTGCTTGCCAAAATAATGGCTGTTTATCTGTACCGAGAAATGAGTATGTAAAAAAGGAAGGAGAAGCGAAGGTGGAAACCATTGAATCGAAATCGTGACCAGGCAGACACGCGCAGGCGCAGACGAGCTAAAAACAGCAGCAATTCATTCCGAAGAATCTTCGCCCCGAATCAAACGGAAATCCATTCCATTTACCAGATCAACACGAAACAGGCGGACGCAAATCTAATGGTCCACTTCCCGTGTTGCCCCCCACGATTACCTGCTAATTACATCCACGCACGCGGAAACCCTCCCCGTCGCCATCGACACTTCTTCCCCAGTTCCCACGGCCGGCTCGCATCGCACGCGACGCGCCCACACCGTTTCAGTTCCTCCGCCTTCCCCTCCCCCACGCCAGCCAGCCGTCGGACGCCCATCGATTTTCAAACCATTCCCTTCCAAAACCCAACCACAGTTTCCTTCCTCATCGCATCCCCAGTTCCCCATCCCAATCCCACCCAGATCTAGCCCTAAACCCAAATGCGGCAATGACCACGCCGCGCGCCACCGCCCCGCGCCGCGCGGGCTCCGCCGCCGCCGCCCCGGCGGCGGCGGCCGGCGAGCCCTACAACATCCTCCCCATCCACGACCTCCTCGCGGAGCACCCGTCCCTCCGCTTCCCCGAAGTCCGCGCCGCCGCCGCCGCGCTCCGGGCCGTGGGAGGCCTCCGCCCGCCGCCCTACTCCCCGTGGCGCGCCGACCAGGACATCATGGACTGGCTGGGCGCCTTCTTCGGCTTCCAGCGCGACAGCGTCCGCAACCAGCGCGAGCACCTGGTCCTCCTCCTCGCCAACGCGCAGATGCGGCTCTCCTCGGCCGACTTCTCCGACACCCTCGAGCCCCGCATCGCGCGCTCGCTCCGCCGGAAGCTCCTCCGCAACTACGTCTCCTGGTGCGGCTTCCTCGGGCGCCGGCCCAACGTGTTCGTCCCCGACGCCGACCCGCGCGCGGATCTCCTCTTCGCGGGCCTCCACCTCCTCGTCTGGGGCGAGGCCGCCAACCTCCGCTTCATGCCCGAGTGCGTTTGCTACATCTACCACCACATGGCCCTCGAGCTGCACAGGGTCCTCGAGGGCTACATCGACACCGCCACGGGGCGGCCCGCCAACCCCGCCGTCAGCGGCGAGGACGCCTTCCTCACCCGCACCGTCGCCCCGATCTACGACGTCGTCCGCGCCGAGGTCGAGTCCAGCAGGAACGGCACCGCGCCGCACGCCGCGTGGCGGAACTACGACGACATCAACGAGTACTTCTGGCGCCGCGACGTCTTCGACCGCCTCGGCTGGCCCATGGAGCAGTCGCGCCAGTTCTTCCGCACGCCCCCCGATCGCAGCCGCGTCCGCAAGACGGGATTCGTCGAGGTCCGCTCCTTCTGGAACATCTACCGCAGCTTCGACAGGCTCTGGGTCATGCTGGTGCTCTACCTGCAGGCCGCGGCTATCGTGGCGTGGAATGGTGCCGATTGGCCCTGGCAGAATTTCGACCGCAGAGCTCAGGTGCGTGTGCTCACCGTTTTCATCACCTGGGCCGCGCTCCGCTTCCTGCAGTCGCTGCTGGACATCGGCACGCAGTTCCGCCGTGCCTTCAGGGACGGCAAAACGCTTGCCGTGCGCATGGTGCTCAAGGCCGTTGTGGCGGCTGGCTGGGTCCTCGTGTTCGCTGTGCTTTACAAGGCCATCTGGAACCAGAGGGACAGCGACCGGGGCTGGTCCGGGAGGACTGATGCACGGATCAAGAGCTACTTATATGCGGCTGCGGTGTTTGTGCTCCCTGAGGTCCTTGCCACCTTGCTCTTCATTATCCCCTGGGTGCGGAACGCATTGGAGAAGACAAACTGGAAGATCTGTTATGCTCTCACCTGGTGGTTCCAGAGCCGCAGCTTTGTTGGCCGTGGCCTTCGCGAGGGCACCTTCGACAATGTCAAGTATTCCATTTTCTGGGTGCTTCTGCTTGCTGTCAAGTTTACCTTTAGCTACTTCCTCCAGATCAAGCCGCTTGTAAAACCCACACAAGAGATATACAGGCTGAGCACGGTCGCATATGCCTGGCATGAGTTCTTTGGGCGGAGCAACCGGTTTGCTGTGTTTATTTTGTGGTTACCGGTAGTTTTGATCTACCTCATGGATATCCAGATTTGGTATGCCATCTTCTCCTCTTTGGCTGGAGCATTTGTCGGGCTGTTTGCACACCTGGGGGAGATCCGAGACATGAAACAGCTGAGGCTTCGTTTCCAGTTCTTTGCTAGTGCCATGTCATTCAACATCATGCCAGAGGAGCAGCATGTCAATGAGCGCACCTTCTTGCCCAGCCGGCTACGGAATTTCTGGCAGCGGCTGCAGCTACGGTATGGGTTCAGCCGATCGTTCCGTAAGATTGAGTCGAACCAGGTAGAGGCACGGCGGTTTGCTCTTATTTGGAACGAGATTATCACCAAGTTCCGAGAGGAGGACATTGTAAGTGATCTCGAGGTTGAGCTTCTTGAGCTACCACCGGAGCTCTGGAATGTGCGTGTGATCCGCTGGCCGTGCTTCTTGCTTTGTAATGAGCTTTCACTTGCACTGGGCCAGGCAAAGGAGGTTCAAGGACCTGATCGCAGGCTCTGGAGGAAGATCTGCAAGAATGACTATCGTCGTTGCGCAATCATTGAGGTATATGATAGTACAAAATACATGCTGCTAGAGATCCTCAAGGAAAGGTCTGAGGAACATGGCATTGTGACACAGCTGTTCCGTGAGTTTGATGAGTCAATGCAGCTGGAGAAGTTCACTGTTGAGTATAAGATGTCTGTGATGCAAAACGTCCATGCAAAGCTTGCAGCTCTATTAAGCCTACTTCTCAAGCCCAACAAGGATATTACAAAGATCGTCAATGCTCTTCAGACTCTCTATGATGTTGTGGTTCGTGACTTCCAGGCTGAGAAAAGGACCATGGAACAACTGAGGAACGAAGGCCTGGCACAGTCAAGGCCTACCAGCCTTCTCTTTGTGGACGCTGTTGTGCTGCCTGACGAGGAGAATGCCACCTTCTATAAGCAGGTGCGGCGCATGCACACCATCCTGACCTCAAGGGACTCTATGATCAATGTTCCAAAGAACCTTGAAGCTCGGCGGAGGATCGCTTTTTTCAGCAATTCATTGTTCATGAACATACCGCGGGCAACCCAGGTGGAGAAGATGATGGCCTTCAGTGTCTTGACACCATATTATAATGAAGAGGTGTTGTACAACAAGGACCAGCTCTATAAGGAGAATGAAGATGGCATCTCAATCCTGTACTATCTGCAACAGATTTACCCGGATGAGTGGGAGTTCTTCGTTGAACGCATGAAGCGTGAGGGGATGTCTGATATTAAGGAGCTGTACAGTGAGAAGCAAAGGCTGAGAGATCTTCGGCACTGGGTCTCATACAGGGGGCAGACACTATCACGTACTGTGAGGGGGATGATGTACTATTATGATGCTCTCAAGATGCTGACTTTTCTGGATTCCGCCTCTGAACATGACTTACGAACTGGATCGAGGGAGCTTGCTACAATGGGTTCCTCAAGAATCGGATCCTCCAGACGAGACGGAGCTGCTGGTGGGTCAGGGTATTATAGCAGGGCATCTTCGTCACGCACGCTGAGCAGAGCAACCAGTGGTGTGAGCTCCTTGTTTAAAGGCAGTGAGTATGGGACTGTCCTTATGAAATACACTTATGTGGTTGCATGCCAAATTTATGGTCAGCAGAAAGCCAAAAACGACCCCCATGCTTACGAGATATTGGAGCTAATGAAGAATTATGAAGCACTTCGGGTTGCCTATGTTGACGAAAGACACTCGAGTGGTGGCGAAACAGAGTACTTTTCTGTCCTTGTTAAATATGATCAGCAGTTGCAGCAAGAGGTTGAAATTTATCGGGTTAAGTTGCCTGGACCATTGAAGCTTGGTGAAGGCAAGCCAGAGAATCAGAATCATGCACTCATCTTCACAAGGGGTGATGCGGTTCAAACCATTGATATGAACCAAGACAATTACTTTGAAGAGGCTCTTAAGATGAGAAATCTGCTTGAAGAGTTCAATCGCCATTATGGAATTCGCAAGCCCAAAATCCTTGGGGTTCGGGAACACGTGTTCACTGGCTCAGTGTCTTCTCTCGCTTGGTTTATGTCTGCCCAGGAAACAAGTTTTGTCACTCTGGGGCAGCGTGTTTTAGCTAATCCACTCAAGGTTAGAATGCATTATGGCCACCCAGATGTGTTTGATCGTCTTTGGTTCTTGGGCCGAGGGGGTATTAGTAAAGCATCACGAGTAATCAACATCAGTGAGGATATCTTTGCTGGATTCAATTGTACCCTCCGTGGGGGCAATGTTACACACCATGAATACATCCAGGTTGGTAAAGGAAGAGATGTTGGGCTCAACCAGGTTTCTATGTTTGAAGCCAAGGTTGCTAGTGGCAACGGTGAGCAAACTTTGAGCCGTGATGTTTACAGACTGGGCCACAGATTGGACTTCTTTCGGATGCTCTCTTTCTTCTATACAACCATTGGATTTTATTTCAACACAATGATGGTTGTCCTAACTGTCTATGCATTTGTATGGGGACGGTTTTATCTTGCACTGAGTGGGCTCGAGGACTACATCAGCAAGAACACTAGCTCTACCAATAATGCTGCCCTGGGAGCTGTCCTGAACCAGCAGTTTGTCATACAGCTTGGCTTGTTCACAGCATTGCCGATGATCATTGAAAATTCACTTGAGCACGGCTTCCTCAATGCTGTGTGGGATTTCTTAAAAATGCAATTGCAGTTTGCATCTGTCTTCTACACCTTCTCTATGGGAACCAAGACACATTATTATGGGCGGACAATCCTTCATGGAGGTGCAAAGTATCGGGCTACTGGCCGTGGATTTGTTGTGGAGCACAAGAAATTTGCTGAGAACTACAGACTATATGCCCGTAGCCATTTCCTCAAAGCAATAGAGCTCGGTGTGATATTGGTTGTCTATGCATCTTATAGCAGCGCTGCTCGGAATACATTAGTGTACATCCTGCTGACACTTTCAAGTTGGTTTTTAGTGTCCTCGTGGATTCTTGCCCCCTTCATTTTTAATCCATCAGGTTTTGACTGGCTTAAGAATTTTAATGATTTTGAGGATTTCCTGACTTGGATTTGGTTCCAAGGTGGAATCTCAGTGAAGTCAGATCAAAGCTGGGAAAAGTGGTGGGAAGAGGAAACTGATCATCTTCGGACCTCTGGTCTGTGGGGGAGCATCTTGGAGATCATTATAGACCTCCGGTATTTCTTCTTCCAATATGCAATTGTTTATCGGCTTCACATTGCCGGTGGGAGCAGAAGCATCCTTGTCTATCTTCTTTCATGGACATGCATACTGCTGGCGTTTGTGGCTCTTGTCACAGTTGCTTACTTCCGAGACAGATATTCAGCAAAGAAGCACATACGCTATCGTCTTGTCCAAGCTATTATTGTTGGTGTCACCGTGACTGGTATTGTCTTGCTGATAGAATTCACACAGTTTCAGTTCATTGATGCCTTTACTAGTCTTTTGGCTTTGCTGCCGACTGGCTGGGGGATCATATCTATTGCTCTGGTGTTCAAGCCATACCTGAGGAGGTCTGAGACAGTTTGGAAAACAATAGTTACAGTGGCACGACTGTATGATATAATGTTTGGAGTGATTGTGATGACACCTGTAGCTGTGCTGTCATGGTTGCCGGGGCTCCAGGAAATGCAGACAAGGATCCTATTCAATGAAGCATTCAGCAGGGGACTTCATATTTCTCAAATGTTTACTGGCGCAAAAAGACATGGAGTTTAAGGTATGTGAGTAAATTTCTCTTTGCTAATGTCAAGAGTGCCGACTCTGCACATGCTAGCTTTATGTCTAAAATGACTTTTAAAGATCAAAACATGATTATTTTAAAACTGTTTTATCCATGTTCTTTTTAGATCAAATCATGATTATTCTAAAACTGTCTTATCCAGTTTGTTCTTTTTAGATCAAATCATGATAATTAGCTAAATTCACCTTTTGTTCTTTCAGCTCGATTCATTTTTCATTTCTGAATGTGTCCTGCTTCATTATTCTTGGGGGTGCAGCTCTTCTCGGTACGTGGATAGCAAATTGTCAACTACTTTAGGCAAAGCTGTTCAAAGATATTAACTTTAAGGCTGTTCTGCAGGTTCAGGGGGGCTTCTGGTTTAGAGTAGACGATGCTAGTTTCTGTACAGGCGACCACCTCGATTCTTCCTAACTTGGTGTAAACATGGATTTCTGTGTTGATGATGCGATCAGACTTAATGAGACATTGATTGGGCTCATATTCATAGTTCAAGATTTTGTTAGTTTGTAGCGAAACAGAGATGTACAAACTTTATCCTGAATGCACCTACCTCTTCATGCCGAGATATTTTCTGGTGCTGCCATTTTTTGCTGTGAAGTTGGGAATCCTTGTCCCATGCTTTTACCTGCACATACATCTACGTTATGGGGAGACTGGAATTTTATACACAATTTGTCATTGAAAATGTCATTAGCCGAGCCATTTCGGCAGCTCTTGTGGCTGAATCCAAATTGCATTATACTTCTGCGTCAAATACCGTGTTTTCTTTCTGGTTTATGCATCCTGCTGTTTGAATCCTGATCATGTTCTTCAGATCTTGTGTATGTCCTGTTCGGAACCCCTCCTCTCCGCTCAGCTTTGTGGAGCGTGTGAAGCTTGATATGGCCCACTCCGGAAAAACGTGCTCTAACTTCTCCTGCTCCTGGAGCTCGGTTGAGGAGCGGAGAGCATCTGAACACCTCCTATGTATGCGATTTTGTGCCTCGTCAGCTCATCTCTTGCTGTATATGGTTGAATACCTTTGCACCTGGTCTTGTGCCATGCTTTCATGGCTCTCTGCCTGTGCGTTGTGTGTGTGTGTGTGTGTGTTTTTTTCGATAAAGGCCTGTGCGTTGTGTGTATGCGGAGATGCATCCTGGCTTCGCTTTGCCTTAATCTCCATGGCGCATCATTCATCTTCTTACGCCTGCGTCCCTGTCCCTTTGCCCTTGGGATGGCGAGCTTGGGATCGGGGGAGCCTCGGGGTAGGGGAATAGGCAAGGAAAATGCCATTGCTGATGGCGTTGTGGCAGAAAAGTTTAAGGAACTGGTTTGGACGGAAAAAGAGAAGAAGGTCCCGGAGATGGATGATCTTGAGGAAGAGGACGTGACAAAGATTGCTGTGGCGGGGAAAGTTCTGGCGCCTTCAAAATTCCACATCCAAACCATCAACAGTGCACGGCGGCCGCAATGGGGTAACCTTAGAGGGCTCACGTTTGATGCGATGTGTGACAATGTGTTCGTGGCATTCCTAGCGAAAGAGCAAGATCTCAGTAGGATCTGGGAAGGGGAGGGGCGCCATGGATGGTCGGAAACCATGCGGTGTTCTTGGGATGATTTTGAGACCAGAATGTGTCCTTCAGAAGTGCGTTTTGGGAGGATCCCAATATGGATACAATGCCATGATCTGCCTTTGAACTGGCTGGCGAGAGGAGAAAATATACTAGCAAAGCAGATTGGAGAGTTCATTAAATTGAATACTACTACTCCGTTCCAAAATATAAGGCGTATAAGGTTAGTTAAACATCAACATATTCTAATGTTGATCAAGTTTATACATAAAAATATGAACATCTACAATACTAAATCAATATCAATAGATTGACCATGAAGTATATGTTCTTAATGTGTCCATTAAATTTATAGATATTTATAATTTTACATATAAACTTGATTAAACTTATAAGATGTTGACTTTTAACTATTTTTATACGCCTTATATTTTAAAACAGAGAAAATACTAGGAACATCAGGGGATTGGAACAGAGCCTGCACAATATCAAGGAAGCTATCTTATTACCCGATACTGTATGAAGGACTGCCATATTTTTGTTTTTCATGCGGCAAGCTGGGTCATTCAGCTACCTTCTGCCCTACCCGGCAGAAAGAGATGAGAATGGCGATTGGCCGTATGATGCCTCGGTGCATGCACTGGATACACAGATTAATAAGAGCAAGAGCAATAGTAGAACTAATAACCGGCTACAAGTAATTGCCATATTATTTATAGTCAATCTTATAGCCAATTTGTATAATAGTTAGCTTCAGAAGTATACAACTTTATGAATATATGGTCTATATAACACTCTCATAAAGTGTCTAGCAGCACGTGCAAGAGCATGAGAACCCATCTCTATTCTTTCTACTCTCCTCTTTCCTCCAACTCAACACAAATATATTATTTAATTCTTATAGTCAGCTGACTAGACTTTATTATACTTGCTCTAAAAAAACAAAGGGTTTTGTAGGAGAGAAGCTTGATAGTGGCCCTTCTAAACTTCCAGCCAAACCCTTTTGCTGGGGAGAGGATAAACCAACAGTTTAAATTACAGTAGCAAATACAGAGATACGCTATTCTCAGCATGGATGTTCACGTGGCATTCTCTAGGAGACCTCAAAGAGAGCAACCCATTTCTAGGCCATGCATAAAAGAGGCAACCAAATATATATTTAGTCAGCGTGGAATAAGAAGTCAATATGCCCAGTGACACGAACAAGATCAGTTAGCGTGGAATTTCCATTGCCGTTCTCACAAGTCAGTCAGCGTGGAATTGCAAGAAGTCACCGTTCACACAAAAGTGCACCACCATAACAATTGCACAATCAACAAAGATCGCCAAAAAAATTAAAAGAAGGGACGGATCATCAAATGGCAAAGAGTGAATCATTGGTCCAGAGCACAATATTAGTGTCCGCACGCATGTTGAAGGAACTGGAGTTGCATACAAAGACTTTGATTCTCATTATTGCTTCCACACAAGTGGAGCTTCCGTAGTTGCGAACATGTAACAGCTGTGTTATGTTGGTACAAACCAATGTTCCTTGATAATGAAGAGGATGTTACAACAAGTTTACAATCAAGGCAAAGGTTTTGCTGGCCGATAATTCTGTAAAAACGATAATATGGGATGGCTACCATAACTTAAGGTCTATTTCATGCCCAAATCAAGTTTCCACTCGACTGATGCAAAGAAATGGTGCACCAGAAGCACATCTCCCTGTCGCCGAAGTTGGATTCACCAACTCTGGGCAGAGTGCTATGGTTCTATCCAAATCAGCCTGAGGAAGCACCCATCTAAAAAGGATGTAGGGCTACTAAGCACTCAGTCATCTCCAAATAAAGTGGAGACGACCAGGTCTTGCACAAAGGTCGCTCTGTTAGTGGCTTGTTTCCGCTTTTGTTCCCTTTCCTCACTTGTTAGGGATGAGTCAATACTGCCATAAAAAACATTTTTCAGTTTACAGATCTCATAGGAAAATAGAAGTTACTAAGACAAGAAAATATATTTGAAGGATTTTGTGTATTCAAATGGCCCAAATGCACTACCTCTAAACAGTGAGCAAAATTATGTGTTCTACTTATGTTATGATTGTCACTCCTCTCTATGTTTTTTGCTAACAATTTAATTTTAGAGAATAAGGAATGTAGTTATTGAAAAGAAAGGTTTTGCTATGTGACATTACCATGTCAAAATTATTAGACTCGGCTAAGAAATATCTTACAAGATAAACAAGGAGCAATTTGCTAATCATGCAATTCATAATAAGACAATTGCTCAATTTGGAACACAATAGGAGGAAACTTCGATTTTGAGAATGTAAATTCTTTTGCCGTAAAAAGTGTGTACATTCTGCAAGGGTAATAGATGTAGAATAATCCACAGAGGAATAAAACAAGTAGGACAACTGGCCTGATGGCAGGATAATTATATATACCTTGATTCCCACGGTTGAGGAGGTGCCTCCTTAAGCTTTGAAGTACCATCTGCAACCGGAACTGGTGATTTTGATGGTCCCTCGGCATCTGATGTTGCAAACCCCAGCCCAAATGATGAAAGCAGCGGATCAGCATAAATATTCGTAGTGGTGGTCGCGGTGTTGCTTGACCTATGATTATGACCGCCTCCTAGAAGCGCCTGCAAATGAGCATCACGTAGATCTCGGCTCAGTAAAGAAACTGCACGGCTCTCAGGAATAACGTATCTGCGCAATCGACTGCCACTCTGTAGATGCCAAGTAAAAATAAAAAAAAGGGCATCAGAAACCTTGCTAATTTGAAAGGAATTGTTTTTTAGTCAAGTTATCCATGAGAAGCTTGTATGTTCGTGCACAAGGAAAAGACAGAGGAAGAAACCTTGAACAAGTAACCGTGTTGCATGGTGATATGATTTAGCATATCTCTTGTAATCTTTTCAGAGCAGATGGGGCAGGGCTGAAATGAGAATGGAAACAGATATTAGGAGAATATATAAAAATATCTGTTTGAACATTCCAATTGTACAACATAATGTGCTAAATTTGATATCGGACTACGTAAGTGCTTATTTTAGCTGCTAGGAGTTTGCAGTTGGTCTCTGGAACACGAGACGAGGTAACACTATCCTTTATAATATGTACAACACTCTTGTGGCTTCTTGAGTACACACTGCATTCACTTGAACACAATGGATCCAATATAGCATCCGAATCCATTATGTCAATTCTTTTTTCTCCAAACATTACGCATCCAAAAGGGTAAAGAGTGCTGCCATGAACTTTCAAATGTTCAGGCATGCAAACTCTAGAGTCCACTCATACCGCTCTTTTAGCTCGTGGGATATACTTATATGTCAACAGTGATCATTGTCAACATTTTCGAAGTATACGCAATCAATTTTCTACCAAGGGCAAGGTGTGCACTGTGCGTAGTGTGATTAAGTATATTATGATTACAGCCAAACACAAAAGGGAGCTAAACCGCCACGGAAACCTTCAAATTCAAGTATAACACACGACAACTTTCAGATCATCAGTCATGTATGATAGCAATTGACCCTAAACCTTAGCCAAGCTAAATCTACGGCCTGCAGCGCGTGTATGAACATCTTGGCATCTGAATCAAGCTACAACCTCCTAACTCCAAACCTCTATTTGTCAGGAACTCACAATTTCCTCGCCCAGAGCGCTCATTCTTTTGTCTTGTCAAGTTCTGAATCCATAATAAGCCTGTGTTGGGTGGTGGATGACTGATGAATACCTCCTGACTATCTATCTGGTAAACTTTTTTTCGATAAAAGGCTCGATATCACAAATAAGGTAAAGCCTGAGTTTTTTTTACAGTAGCTAAAATCCCGAGTTCATCTGCTGGGTCGGTCAACTCAACCCTTTCAAGCCAAGAACAAGATGCGGAAAAGTTTCGTGCATCACATCGCAGTATTGATGGCGGTCAATAGCGTTGCAGGGAAGGGAGGGATTGACTGACTGACCGCGGGGTGTGGCTCGTAGGGGTGGTCTTCGTCGAGGTGGACGCAGAGGGAGCCGAGGTCGTAGTCCTCGTAGCAGTACGGGCAGGCGACCTCCGGCCACCTGCTGGCCTCCTCGAGCTGCATCTCCATCTCCATGTCCATCTCCCCGTCCTCCTCCACGTCCATCTCCACCTCCTCCATCCCCATCCCGGACATATCTGGTATCCAATAGAACAAGAAACCGGAAATCATCAGTAATTAAACCAAAAAAAAGAAGTACATCGCCAGCTGAGGAGCCAGGAAGGTGGGCGCACCGTCGATGTGTCCGAGCTGCGCGGCGTAGAAGCGCTTGGCGGCGGCGAGGCGCGAGATCCAGTGCTCCGAGTCCATGACTGAGAAATTCCTCTTACTTCCCCTCGGCTCGCGGTTACTGAATCGTCCGCTTCCTCTGTCAGCGCCTCCTCCCCTACTCAGCTACCCACCAACACGCTCCGACCGCCCTCCGCTGTCGCTGGTAGGAGGACTCCGACAGCGACGACCGGCGCCCAAGGTTTTGCTCTGAATCGTAGGGTAGATTTCTTCTGCACTTGGCCAGCAGCGGTCCTCCCTGTGCGGCTGAGGGTGGTGGATTTAGTTTGGGTTGACGGAGAAGGAGAGGCGGAGGAGGAGACGAAGAGGAAGCTTCTTGAGGCTAGGAAAGGAAATGGGTGAGAAATGGGGGCCTTTTTCTGCAGGGTGTGTACTATACTACCGGTCGCCATCCTAGTCAGCTGCAGCGCCTGACCCGGCGACAGCGCACGGTGCCAATGACGGGTGGGCGCACGGGGACGTTGGCGTATCGGAGCCAATGACGGGCGCCGGCGCGGGGCGGGAGGGAAACCGCGTGGTACGGTGGTGGTCTGTGCGGTGGGCTCAACCGCGGCAAGGGAGGGGGAGGTGTCGCGTTGCGTGGTTGGTTGGTTGGGAAGGAGGAGCCAACGCGGGCGGCCCGCGGCCGTCCCGTCCGGTGGGGAAGCGATTTCTATTTTACTCCTTCTGGTGGAAGAGGCAGGCGTAGACGGCTCGGCTCGGCCGGCGGGATGGGGACGTGGGGCCGACCCAGCCGCGCACCGTGTGGAAATGGAAATGGAAAGAAGAACCACCGTAGGAAAAAAAAAAGAGTGGGTTGCTTTTGCGGTGCCGTGCGGCCGTCGCTGGCGTCCTCGCCGTGACGCACGCGGTAAGCCTACAGTTTCTAGATGTCATGTCACGCCCAACCTAGGAGTAGTACGTACAAAGTTGCATTTGAAAGTTTCAAGAAAAAATCAGGGGAAATTTCGTACTACATGTAGATAATGATGAAATTTGCTAGTGTGCAAAAAAAAAAACCCCGAAATTTGTTCTAGTTCAGGGGTACAAAAATGTGTGGATCTTGGTGCCGTGAACTGTGCACATTCACAAAACTTGAAAACTTGTCAGATTGTAATTTTCTGTAGCCTAAAATGCAACGGATCTTGGATGAGAGTTTGCATACCAATCTAGTTCAACATTATTTACACCTAGCATTTTTGTTATGGTTTTTTCTATACTTACAAATATTGATTTCATTTTTTTTATAAGGACCTCCATGGAGCTCGAGCTCTATTTGTGGTCGTCGTCCTCCACCTCCTCCTCCTCCAAAGATAGCGCATACTCGACAATGTAGGGGGTGGGTGTGCCCAGCGGGCGTCGGCCCTCGAGAAATATTAAAAAACGAGTAACTACGCCGTCGTCCCCTATGCCGCCGCCAGCTACTCCTCGTCGTCGAAGACGAGGTCGATGATGACCTCCGGCTGGGGCTGCGGCGGCGGGTTGATGACCACTCCGTGCGGGTGGTCATGGTGACGCTGGTGGCGCCGAACACCAGGCGGGGGCAGCACCTCCAGCCCCTCATAATCCGCCACCGGCCGCACATGCGACTGTAGTGGTGGTGGAGGTGGCAGAGACGCCAAGTGCCCTGCCACCATGCCCGTGAGGGGAATGGCGTCGCTGTAGCCGGGGAAGATCTTGTCTTCGTCAGCCTTGGAAGCATCCAAGGCTGCTGCATGAGGGCATCCTCGTCGTAGCCAGCTGCTACGACTGCCTGGTACTCAGGGGGAAGCTCCTCGGCGCCCGGCGG
The DNA here is from genome assembly GCA_007115705.1 of Dactylis glomerata. Taxonomy (NCBI): domain Eukaryota; kingdom Viridiplantae; phylum Streptophyta; class Magnoliopsida; order Poales; family Poaceae; genus Dactylis; species Dactylis glomerata. Next base: position 1,665,382 of record QXEO01000237.1, read on the forward strand.
GACGGCGGCCACCATGGCCTGGCTGGCCTCCTCCTTGACGATGTCGAAGTCATCGTTGTTGTCCTCTTCCTCGTCTTCTTCATCAGGGGGAAGTCCTCGATGGGGAAGCCTCCCACGGCTGGTACTCATCGTGGAAGGTGGACGCCGGCAGGCGATGTGCTCCCAGGCGAGGAAGTCATACTAGAACTAGCGGTTCTGGTACATGCGGTCGCACCGCATCGCCTCAGGGAGGTTTCGGATGTGGCGATGCATCTCCGCACCTAGCTTCGGTCCAGTCTCCGGCGGTGGCGGAACCAGCACCCTCGCACGGTTGAGGTGCCAGCCATAGGGGAGGGAGATGTCAGGGTGGTCGACGCTCTCGTTGGCCTTCCAGAGCGCCTCACACTCCTCCTTCGACATGTACCGATGGTCGCGCCCCTGCTGGGGGCGCACTGGCCGCGTGACGTAGTCCTCCGTCCTGGGCGCCAGAGGCAGTTGGCGCATAGCGCCGTCGGTGGTGTGGATGGAGCCATGAGGCCACGGCGCACGAAGCAGCTCGTCGACGCTCATGGTCGTTCCTCATCTTCTTCAACCAGGACGGCATCTTCATGGTGCTGGCTCTATGGAGGAGATTGAGGTGGTGCGTGCGGGAGTGGTGCCAGTGATACGTCTCAAACGTATCTATAATTTTTGATACTCCATGCTTGTTCTTACACCATTTGCTTAGTGTTTTGTTACACTTTGTGGCGTTTTTATGTATTTTCCGGAACTAACGCATTAACAAGATGCCATAGTGTCAGTTCCCTGTTTTCTGTTGTTTTGTGTTTCAGAAAAGTTACACATGAAATATTCTCGGAATTGGACGAAACAAAAGCCGAACCTCCTATTTTTACCGAAGCTTCACGAAGAACGAAGATGAGACGGAAGGGGGCCAGATGCTGGCCACACCACAGGGGGGCGCGGCCCAGCCCCTGGCCGCGCCCGCCCATGGTGAGGCCACCTGGCCCACCTCCTGATGACGCCCCTTCGCCTATAAAGTCCCCTCGACGAGAAAAACCTCAGGGATGGATCGCTTTTCCCAGAAACATACTGCAAGCCGCCGCCGTCATCGAATTGAGATCGGGAGGATCCAGGAGCTCTTTCCGGCACCCTGCCGGAGAGGGGAATCCCTGCTGGAGGCCTTCTCCACCACCATGGTCACCTTCGGAGTGATGTGTGAGTAGTCTACCTTGGACTATGGGTCTATAGCAGTAGCTAGATGGTTGTCTTCTCCACCATGTGCTTCATATTTAGATCTTGTGAGCTGCCCTACATGATCAAGATTATCTTTATGTAATCATACATGTTGTGTTTGTTGGGATCCGATGAGTATTGGTACTATGTCAAGTTGATGTGCTGAATTATATCTTATGTTATCTCTATGTTGTTTATGATTTTGCATGCTTTTCGTTGCTAGTAGCTATCTTGGCCGAGTAGATGCTAGTAACTCCAAGAGGGAGTATTTATGCTCGATAGTTGGGTTCATACCTCTATTTAATCTGGGGGAGTGACATAAACCTCTAAGGTTGTAGATGTGTTGTTGCCACTAGGGAGAAAACAATATTCTTGTGTCCAAGGACATTTGCTTTGTTTACATTACGCACTTTGCTTAATGCGATTATTTGTTGTTCGCAACTTAATACTCAAGGGGTCCTCGGACGATTCAACGCGAGTGGATTATTAGTCATAGATACAGTTGGATGGCCGTCTATGTATTTTGTCGTAATGCCCAGAGTAAGCCTCATAGTGATACTCGTGATGTATGTACGTTATCTTTACTCTATCAATTGCCCAACTGTAATTTGTTTACCCAGCATGCTTTATTTATCTTACGGAGAGACACCACTAGTGAACTGTGGACCCCGGTCCAATTTCCTTTACATTGCTTTATCATTTTACTATTACTCGCTCTGTTTACTTTCTTACATACTATTATCCTATTACCACTCGATACGCTCATTTCTTTGTTTACAGCAAACCGGTGAGATTGACAACCTCATCGTAAGTTGGGAGCAAAGTACTTATTTGTGTTGTGAAGGTTTCACATTGCTGCTAGTGGAAGACACACTGTTACAAGTTATCTGGCGCCATTGTCCGAAGTGTCACGAAGCTAGCAAGCATCACCTTCTGAAGTTTGGCTTTCTCCTACTGGTTCGATTAAACCTTGGTTTCATTACTGAGGGAAGACCTGCTACTGTGCTCATCATACCTTCCTCTTGGGGTTCCCAACGGGCTGTTACTTACAAGCCATCAAGCAGTTTTTCTGGCGCCGTTGCCGGGGATTGAAGAAGAAGAAGCTCCCACATCAACTACACGCTCCCACGTCAGCTACGCGCCAGCAAGTTTTTCTGGCGCCGTTGCCGGGGAGGAAGAAGACTTCTTCAAGGGGAGTCTCGCACGCACACTCTTTTACTTTGTTTATTGTTTTGCTTTACTTTATTTCTGCTTGCATCTTTTTATCAAAAATACAAAAAAAATAGTTTCCTTTATAGTTGCTTTTATTTACTTGCTTTTAGTCTTGCTAGAATGGGTACTCCTGAAAACACCAAGTTGTGTCACTTTACTAGCACCAAAAACAATGATTTTATCTGCACTCCTATTTCTCCACCTGCTCCTGAGGCAAATTTTTATGAGATTAAACCTGCTTTGCTAAACCTTGTTATGAAAGAGCAATTTTCTGGTGTCAGTTCTGATGATGCTACAGCTCATCTCAGCAATTTTGTTGAGCTATGTGAGATGCAGAAGTATAAGGATGTAGATGGTAATATTATTAAGCTTAAGTTGTTTCCTTTCTCTTTAAGACGAAGAGCTAAGGATTGGTTGCTATCTTTGCCTAGAAATAATATTGATTCTTGGGATAAGTGTAAGGATGCTTTTATTGGAAAATACTATCCTCCTGCTAAGATTATAGCTTTGCATAGTGATATCATGAAGTTTAGACAGTTTGATAATGAACATGTTGCTCAAGCTTGGGAAAGAATGAAATCTATGATAAAGAATTGCCCTACTCATGGACTGACTACTTGGATGATTGTCCAAACTTTTTACACAGGACTGAATTTTTCTTCAAGAAATCTTTTGGATTCAGCTGCTGGAGGCACTTTTATGTCCCTTACCTTGGGCACCGCAATAAAGCTTCTTGACAATATGATGGTGAATTATTCTGAGTGGCACACCGAGAGAGCTCCACAAGGTAAGAAGGTAAATTCTGTTGAGGAAACCTCTTCCTTGAGTGATAAGATTGATGCTATTATGCTTATGCTTTCTAATGATAGAGCTCATGTTGATCCTAATAATGTTCCTTTGGCCTCTTTGGTTGCTCAAGAAGAGCATGTTGATGTAAACTTCATTAGAAATAATAATTTGAACAACAATGCTTATAGGAACAATTTTGCTAGCAACAATTATAGGCCGTATCCTTCTACCAATGGTAATGGTTATGGTAACTCTTATGGTAATTCCTCCAACAACACAAGGGGTGCGCCCTCTGAGCTTGAAGTCATGCGCAAGGACTTCATCGGTAAGCAAACTGTTTTTAATAAGTCTGTTGAGGAAAAGTTGGGTAAAATTGATACTCTTGCTTCTAAAGTTGATAGCCTTGCTCTTGATGTTGAACTTCTGAAACTAAAGGTGTTGCCTAATGATGTGAAGGAAAATAATACTTTTGCTGCTACTAATGCTATTCAAGTTAAGATTGATGAAAATGCTAGGATGTTAGGAGAATTGCATGCCAGGTGGGAAAGAGAAGATGAGATGGCTAGAAAGATGAAAGTATGTACTATTACTACCTCTAATGATGTTGTTCCAAAAGCTAGCAATCCTCTTACTTTGATTGGCGTAGAGAAAACTCCTACTCCTTGTGTTAAAAAGCCCAAAACTGCAAAAACTTTTTCTCAAAAGAGTGCTGAAATTTTTCGGAGTGTAGGAGATGATAGCTCTATTTCCTTTAATGATTTTGATGTTGATGGCTGCAATATATCTGAAGTTATTTTGTTCTTGCAAAAGCTTGCTTTGAGTCCTAATGCTAGTTCCTTGAATATTGCTTTTACAAATCATATTACAAATGCTCTCATGAAAATTAGGGAGGAAAAGTTGAAGCAAAAAGCTTCTATTCCCAAGAAGTTAGAAGATGGTTGGGAGCCCATCATTGATATGCATGTTAATGGTTTTGATTGTCGTGCTTTATGTGATCTAGGTGCTAGTATTTCTATTATGCCTAGAAAGATTTATGACATGCTTGGTTTACCACCGCTTGAAAAATGTTATTTTGATGTTCCTATTGCTGATGTTGCTAAGAAGAAACCTTTGGGAAGGATTAATGATGTTCTTATTATGGTTAACAATAACCTTGTTCCCATTGATTTTCTTGTTATGGATGTTGAATGCAATGCTTCATGCCCTATTATTTTTGGAAGACCTTTTCTTCGAACTGTAGGTGCCATCATTGATATGAAGGAAGGCACCATCAAATATCAATTCCCACTCAAGAAAGGTATGGAACACTTCCCTAGAAGGAGGAATAAATTACTTTTTGACTCTATTCTTAGAGAAAATTATGAACTTGATGCTTCATCATTCGATATTACTTGATTTCCACTTTCTGCGCCTAGCTCAAAGGCGTTAAAGAAAAGCACTCTTGGGAGATAACCCAATGTTTTATTTTCAGTTTTTTTTATTTTATTTGAGTCTTGGAAGTTATTACTACTGTAATAACCGCTCCTTATCCTTTTTATTTCGTTTTTGTGCCAAGAAGAACCTCTAATTTGAGTGAGGTAAGATTTGGGGAAGTTGCTGTCCTGAAACAGATTTCGGTGCTGCACCGTAAATATTCGTGCAAATTCTCAGAATATCTTTTTGACCTGCGATGTCTTGTGCATATGCCCCAGGTTATATCCAAACTTTCATTAGTTTTACACTTTTTAATTTGACCAACAGAAGGTCCTCGAAAAAATCGACCTTTGTCAGCTGTTCTGTTTTGACAGATTTCTGCCACTATTTGTGTTTGCCTCTCGATCGCTTTCTTTTTTAGTTCTTTTGATCACGGAACTTTTGGGGAAGTTGCTACAGTAGTATATGCTTTATATGTGGTGGTTTTGAGTTGAAACCTGAACCAAAAAAGGGTTGATTAATTATTATGTTTATGCTAACGTTGCTAGTAGAATTGTGTTAAGTTTTGTATGAAGGAAGTTTTCAAGTGTAGGGATTGGAGAATGATGAGATGAGGTGAAGAATGGACAAAAGCTCAAGCTTGGGTATGCCCATGCACCCCAAAAAATATCCAAGAGGTACAAGCGTCAAAGCTTGGGGATGCCCCCGAGGCACCCCTTCTTCATCGGCAAAAATCAGGTCACCTTTCAAAACACTATATTTTTATTACTTTATGCACTATGCGTTTTTCTTGGAGCATCTTTACTTTTGTTTTTAGTTTTCTTTTGTTTTGTTTGCTGCAATAAATGGTTGGACCCCAACAAATTTCTTTTGGAGGAGATTTACTCACTTTTCATTAGCCAAGAACACTCCGTTTTCGCCTCTTACCGTTCAACGAGTGTTCTCTTTTTCTAGAACTGTGTTTAGCTTACATTTTTCGCCTTGATTTTTGTTCAGATCTTGTTATATCTTTATATCAAGGTGTATTTGGACCTCTGGTCTATGTTGGTATTCATCAAAAGAGTTGTTTCAAAAAGGTTTGAATGGTGTTGGAAAAGAGAAAAAGTTTCATGCAAAAAAGTGGTACAAAAAGGAGCTTGTTTAGACTGCGGCTTAGACTTTTACATGCCATGCTTGATGTCGTTTTGATAGTATTCTTAGTGATTTTTGCTGTAGCATGACTTGTCTCAAATAACTGAGATTGCTTAATGAGCCTTTGAAAAAATCATGCGTTGTTTTTACTATTTGTTAGCATTAATTTGGTTTTCTCCTTGATGCTTTATTTGGGTCGACTTGGCGCATGCTTACAACATGTTTGACTCATACAAAGTCGCCATAAGCCTCTATGATCATTTTAGTTTTTGACTTTTGATGTCATTTTGTGCTTCTCTTAATGATGTTTTGTCGCTATGCATGATTATGGCTGTTATTGCTCTCTTAGTTGGCCGCTCCCAGTCTTTTGCTAGCCCTTATTTTATACTGAGTATGAGCTCTACTCGTACATCCAACTCCCAAAAAACTAAGTTATTCCATTGTGTCCACCATACATACCTATTAGCAATTTGCTATTCCAAAGTACATTTGACTGGCTTTTATCTATCCTTCAAATTAAACTCTTTTGGTGTTATGCGAAAATTAGTCAGTAAAGCTCTCACGAACCTGATGGCACACTTTACTTTTCTTGCTTTTAATAATTTTGACATTGTGGCTCTTTTATGTTGACATTATGCTTGCAAGTTGTAAGTTGGAAATTAGCCAAACCATGCTGTCATGGGGTAAGCTTTCAACATTGCACTTCTTTTATTTGAGTTGATATCGTGATCTTTTGTTTATGGATACTCGCGATGTGAAATAAGTTGGGAATCTTGCGGGATCATGGAGTTTGTATATGTGTTAGAGAAACGCCTGGGCTGCCAATCTAAGCCATGCATAATTCATGGTGGAAATTTACAGCATGCCCATAGTGGACATTCAACGACGCATCTCAAAATAAAAAGCTATACCAATGGTAAATAAAAGAGATCCCAAGGTGTTCATTGTCTGTTTGTCCTGTTATTTTGATGTGGGCTTGTTCCATGTCATCGGGCAAGGAGGTACCCCATTGGCGGTTCTAGAGTAGCAAGGAGGTACTTACAATGACAAGAGCTTGCTTGGGACTCTAAGCCGAGTAGCATGAGGTTTGAGTATTCGTACTTCACGGGACACGAGGTTTTCAACTTATGATTTGTCAAGCATATGCTCATAAACGTTCTGCATTTACTTTAACCATTCAAGATGCCTATGATGGGGGCAATAAGAGCTCAAAGCTAGTAAGTACCATAATTTTTGAAGGTTTATAAAACTTGCAATCACTGCTTCCCTCTGCGAAGGGCCTTTCTTTTACTTTTATGTTGAGTCACCACCTCCTACCTTTATGCACCGTCTAAGAGAGCATAGTTGCCATTCTGAGTTTAATGTGCATAGTCCCAAAGTTATCATTGATTGATTCATGACTATGGTTTCACTTGTTCTTAAATTATTTGTATCTAGTCGCCCTCTTAAACTTGAAGGTGTCCTATGCATTTATGTTTTGCTATTCCATGAAGGACAAGCTGAAAACCATTTGCTATGATTTTCCATATGATTTGAACACACGTTTGACTTTCATTGTTTCATTATTGATGATCTTTTGTTTGTGTTTCTTTTCATATTATAACATGGTTCCTAAGTTTCTTCTATCAAGATTTTTTCTTTCATGCCCATGTTTTAAGTTCTTTTGATCCCAGCACTCAATGCTTACTTAGATGATCAAGATTGTGATGGTGCATGTCACCTCATAAATTATTCTTTTGTTATCACTTACCTACTCGAGGACGAGCAGGAGTTAAGCTTGGAGATGCTTGATACGTCTCAAACGTATCTATAATTTTTGATGCTCCATACTTGTTCTTACACCATTTGCTTAGTGTTTTGTTACACTTTGTGGCATTTTTATGCATTTTCCGGAACTAATCTATTAACAAGATGCCACAGTGCCAGTTCCCTGTTTTCTGCTGTTTTTATGTTTCAGAAAAGTTACACAGGAAATATTCTCAGAATTGGACGAAACAAAAGCCGAACCTCCTATTTTTACCAAAGCTTCGCGAAGACCGAAGATGAGACAGAGGGGGGCCAGACGATGCCCCTTCGCCTATAAAGTCCCCTCGACGGGAAAAACCTAAGGGACGGATCGCTTTTCCCAGAAACATACTGCAAGCCGCCGCCATCATCGAATCGAGATCAGGAGGATCCAGGAGCTCTTCCCGGCACCCTGCCGGAGAGGGGAATCCCTGTCGGAGGCCTTCTCCACCACCACGGTCGCCTCCGGAGTGATGTGTGAGTAGTCTACCTTGGACTACGAGTCCATAGCAGTAGCTAGATGGTTGTCTTCTCCACCATGTGCTTCATGTTTAGATCTTGTGAGCTGCCATACATGATCTAGATCATCTTTATGTAATCATACATGTTGTGTTTGTTGGGATCCGATGAGTATTGGTACTATGTCAAGTTGATGTGCTGAATTATATCTTATGTTATATCTATGTTGTTTATGATCTTGCATGCTTTCCATTGCTAGTAGCTATCATGGCCGAGTAGATGCTAGTAACTCCAAGAGGGAGTATTTATGCTCGATAGTTGGGTTCATGCCTCTATTTAATCTGGGGGAGTGACAGAAACCTCTAAGGTTGTAGATGTGTTGTTGCCACTAGGGAAAAAACAATATTCTTGTGTCCAAGGACATTTGCTTTGTTTACATTACGCACTTTGCTTAATGCGATTATCTGTTGTTCGCAACTTAATACTCAAGGGGTCCTCGGACAATTCTCGCGAGTGGATTATTAGTCATAGATGCAGTTGGATGGCGGTCTATGTATTTTGTCATAATGCCCAAAGTAAGCCTCATAGTGATCCTCGTGATGTATGTACGTTATCTTTACTCTATCAATTGTCCAACTGTAATTTGTTTACCCAGCATGCTTTATTTATCTTATGGAGAGACACCACTAGTGAACTGTAGACCCCGGTCCAATTTCCTTTACATTGCTTTACCGTTTTACTATTACTCACTCTGTTTACTTTCTTGCATACTATTATCCTATTACCACTCGATACGCTCTCCTTTGTTTACAGCAAACTAGTGAGATTGACAACCTCATCGTAAGTTGGGAGCAAAGTACTTGTTTGTGTTGTGCAGGTTTCACATTGCTGCGGTGGAAGACACGCCGTTACAAGTTATCTGGCGCCATTGTCCGGAGTGTCATGAAGCTAGCAAGCATCTCCTTCTGAAGTTTGGCTTTCTCCTATTGGTTCGATTAAACCTTGGTTTCATTACTGAGGGAAGACCTGCTACTGTGCTCATCATACCTTCCTCTTGGGGTTCCTAACGGGCTGTTACTTACAAGCCATCAACCATCACACACCAGCTTAAAGGCTTGGGCGGCCACCGCCTGCGCAGGGCCTAGCGCCTCCACCATCAATGCCGGCGCAAAAGCTCAGGCCATGTCGCTTGAGTCAGTGGCCACCGCTAGAGCTTATGCGCCGATATTGATGCCATTGTGCCGCTTCATGGCCAGTGCAGGCGCCAGCAGCGTCTCGTCATGTCTGGGTGGATGCCATGCGGGCCCACAACACATGGGGAGGACAAGCGTGTTGTCCGTCCGCGTCTGGCCTGACGCAAACCTGGCCCAAATTTGGGCCAGGGATGGGTCAGGTCAGACGCGTTGGTCCGGTTGTGTCGTCCCGCTGGAGAGGGCGCAACCCACGCGCCTGTCTGGTCGGACGTGTTCATACACGCGCGGACGAGTTGCGTCGACCTGTTGGAGAGGGTATCACCAACGGCCCGACGCAAACGAACAGCGGACGTCCGAATCGGTTTGTTTTTTACCCGGGCCTGAAAAACCCAGCCCAACGGCGTGACGCATTTTGCCCTGGCTGTCTGCGGCGATGTAAATGCGGCCCAAATTTGGGCGCGGTTTGCGTCATCACGGACTGAACGCGCTGTCCGCGGGTTGTCCTCCCCTTTTGGTACCAGGCCCCTGGAAGTGGCGCCAAGACCACTCCCACTCCCGCTAGTCATTGCGAAATTTTGCCCGCGCCCACCCAAAAACCCTCCTCTGAGGCCAAGCTCATGGCCGAGGAGAGTGAGACCATGTTCATGGACACCACCAACATGTCGGAGGGGCAAATGGCTTGGGTGGAGAAGCATTGTGCCATCATCCTGCAATGTGACGCGTGATCGAGTTTGATTTGTGTGCTTTTGCATCGAATTTATCTCTTACCATGGAATTTGTGTCCTTTTTCCTAAACTTGTTTATTGGCAGTGCACAAAGCTAAATTGTTATGATGTTTTCTAAATTTACAATTATTTCTATGCTATTGTTTCAATTGTTTGGACATATTTCTATCAAATGTTCACATAACAAAAAAATGGTCTCAGCGGCCAAAATGCGTCGGGCCGCTGGGAGAGCGTGTAACATCCCCACATATAGGACCCGGGAAAGGGGTAGTTTTAAATTTTGATTTGCATTACAGTCCCCTAAAAAGGTGGATTTTCAAAAAACTTATTTTGTTAGGGTTCAAACTGTGAAGTTTGACTAGAGGTCATATTTAAACTCTGGAATTTCAATAAAATTTCAAATTTGAAATATTTTGAACTTAGCAAAATATGAGGGATAAACATTATCACTAACACATATCACTAAAATGAAGTTTATAACTTCAATAGCTAACAGTGATCATCAAGTTATTAGATAGAGTCCAAATTCAAATTTTCGATTTAAATTTAATCAAAAATGGATAATTAGGGCCAAATTCAAATATTCATAACAATATATAGAAAAATCAGAAAAATATATAATCAATTGCATATGAAAGATAAACTTGATCTTTTTTTCAATAGAAGTAATTACAAGTGCATTTGCACATTACATTGTGATCAGATTACAGAAGTTTAAAAAAGAAAAGAAAAAGAAAAAGAAGAAGTCCTATCTACACTTGATCTTCACCATCTTCTTCTTCTTTTCTTCACCTGCAACTAGAGACACTATAAAAACATTTGTTTATGTTTAAAATGTTGGTTAGGCCTAGGGCCAACCATTTTATTTGGAATCCATTTGTATTAAGTCCAGAAACTGGTTCTAGTCTTAATTAGCTAGGGAAGTGATCAAATCCAAATAAACAACATAGGATTAAAAGGAAATTCAAAGATTAGAAACAAGCTAATTGCTACAATAAATCAAACAAGTAGGCCAGCTAGATGACCTAGTTAAATCTAGGAAATACTTCATACAAAAGTATGACAGAAGAGAATACCACATTAGCAGCCAAAATATTTCCAACAAAAAATATTAAGCATTGAACCAATGCATCAAAAAATTACCCTAGCTAGGATCCCATTATGAAACAAACTCAAGAAAAATCATCGAGTATTTAAAGGACCAAGATCTTGCTAAATAAGATTAGCAAGTGATTAGTAGCTGGGCTGAGCCAGAGACCAAAACCATCAGCACATTAGCACTTAGAAGTGTATATCATCACAGAAAGCACATTTAGTAACCAGAAACAAGTATTTAGCAAGCTGATTAGGGAAAAGAATATAAAATTCACCCAAGATTAACAGATACATGATTTTCATGCATCTGAGCTAAAATCCAAGGTAGAGAGACGGTTCAGAACAGTAACCAAGCACCTTTGCCACCAAATGCATGCAAATAGGTGTCAGCACCACAGTGAATCCCCAACACTATAAATACCCCTTCTTCCACCTGATTTCACTCACAAAAATTCTTAGAGCATAAGAATACCTTGAGGCCAGAGGCTAGAGGTTAAGAGCAAGACCTCATAGATTCTTCCAAGCCAAAGGCTGGGAGTGAGAAAAGGAGCAAGCTCACCATTGGTGAGTAGCCCACACCACATCTTGCACACTAGTAGGTAGGAGAAGGACCAGAGCAAGGAGGTGCTACTCAAGCTGAACCAGGCAGAGAAGTACTGCCAAGGTCAAGCTCATATTTATCAAGGCAGAGAAGTACTGCCCATCTATATCAAGCATACTTTGGAAACTCCAAAGGTTGTATACTAGAATAAATACTAGTTGAGAGGGAGTGATACCCACACACACTAGGCAAGCTTGCTGTGCAGCCCCATGAAAATGAGGAACACCACAGCCATGCCATGCTCATGGAGCACAGCTATTAGAATTCTCTGTGTGAGCTCAAGGAAGAAGATGAAGTGTGAATCACTAAAAGTGATCACTTGCTTCATAATCTTATAAGACAACACACATTTACATACATCTGTGAATCTTAAGATTCGGAAATTTTTTGTGTTAATAATTAGAAGGCAATGATAGTTGCAAGCTCTAAGAGCTGCAACTGGTGTATTACTAAATGTATATGAACACTTGCTCAAGTCAAGTTTCTGAATGAATGTGCTAACTGAATCTCTAACAGAACACTGAATGAGAATTCAGAGTTCATGGTGTTGAAGCAAGCAAAGTAGAATTTCTAGTACCAAGAGTGATTAAGCGTAGTATCTGATGCGGTCAGGATAACCACCCAGTTGGGAACCCCAAGAGGAAGGTATGATGAGCACAGTAGCAAGTCTTTCCCTCAGTAAGAAACCAAGGTTTGTCGGTCCAATAGGAAAAAGCCAAACTCTAGAAGGTGATGCTTGCTAGCTTCGTGACACTCTAGCAAGGGCGTCGTTTACGATTCTTGTTGGTGCATCTTCAACTAGTAGCAACGCGGAACCTGCACACAACACAACCAAGAACTTTGCTCCCAACTTACGATGAGGTTGTCAATCTCACCGGTTTCCTATAAACAAAGGTATGAGCGTATCGAGTGGAAAACAGTAGTAGTATGCGAGAAAGTAAACAGTGTGAGTAATAGTAAAATGGTGTAACAATGTAAAGGAAATTGGACCGGGGTCCACGGTTCACTAGTGGTGTCTCTCCATAAGATAAATAACAACATGCTGGGTAAACAAATTACAGTTGGGCAATTGATAGAATAAAGATAACGTGCATAGTCACGAGGATCACTATGAGATTTACTCTGGGCATTACAACAAAATACATAGACTGCCATACAACTGCATCTATGACTAATAATCCACCCACGGGGATATCGTCCGAACACCCCACGAGTATTAAGTTGCGAACAACAGATAACTGAATTAAGCAAAGTGTGTAATGTAAACAAAACGAATGTCCTTGGACACAAGAATGTAGTTTTCTCCCTAGTGGCAATAGCACATCTACAACCTTAGAGGTTTCTGTCACTCCCCCAGATTAAATAGAGGCATGAACCCAACTATCGAGCATAAATACCCCCTCTTGGAGTCACTAGTATCTACTTGGCCAAGATAGCTACTAACAACGGAGAGCATGCAAGATCATAAACAACATAGAGATAAAATAAGATAATATTCAGCACATCAACTTAACATAACACTAATATTCATCGGATCCCAACAAACACAACATGTAGAATTACACAAAGGTGATCCCGATCATGTAAGGCAGCTCACGAGATCTAAACATGAAGCACATGGTGGAGAAGACAACCATCTAGCTACTGCTATGGACCCATAGTCCAAGGTAGACTACTCACTCATCGCGCCGGAGGCAAGCATGGCGATGAAGAAGACCTTCGGTGGAGATTCCCCTCTCCGGCAGGGTTCCGGGAAGAGCTTCTGGACCCTCCCGATCTCGGGTCGATGACGGCGGCGGATCGCGATGTGTTTATGGAAAATTGATTGGGGGTTTAGGTTTTTCCCGTCGGGGGGTCTTTATAGGCGAAGGGGCGGCGCCAGAGGTGGGCCAGGGTGCGCTCACCACAGGGCGGCGCGGGCCAGGGGCAGGCCGCGCCCCCTGGTGGTGAGGCCGCCTTGTGGCCCCCCTCCGTCTCCTCTTCGGTCTTCTGGAAGCTTCGTTAAATAATAGGAGGTTCGGCTTTTGTTTCGTCCAATTCCGAGAATATTTCCTGTGTAACTTTTCTGAAACACAAAAACAGCAGAAAACAGGGAACTGGCACTGTGGCATCTTGTTAATAGGTTAGTCCCGGAAAATGCATAAAAACGCCATGAAGTGTAACAAAACACTAAGCAAATGGTGTAAGAACAAGCATGGAGCATCAAAAAGTATAGATACGTTTGAGACGTATCAGCATCCCCAAGCTTAACTCCTGATCATCCTCGAGTAGGTAAGTGATAACAAAAGAATAATTTTTGAGGTGACATGCACCAACACAATCTTGATCATCTAAGTAAAGCATTGAGTGCTGGGATCAAAAGAACTTAAAACATGGGCATGAAAGACATAATCTTGATATAAGAAACTTAGCAACCATGTTATAACATGAAAAAGAATGCAAATGAAAGATCATGAAAAATGAAACAATGAAAGTCAAACATGTGTTCAAATCATATGGAAAAACATAGCAAATGGTTTTCAGCTTGTCCTTCATGGAATAGCAAAACATAAATGCATAGGACACCTTCAAGTTTAAGAGGGCGACTAGATACAAATAATTTAAGACAAGTGAAACCAAAATCACGAGTCAATCAATGATAAACTTTGGGACTATGCACATTAAACTCAGAATGATAACTATGCTCTCTTAGACGGTGCATAAAGGTAGAAGGTGGAGAATCAACATAAAAGTAAAAGAAAGGCCCTTCGCAGAGGGAAGCAGTGATTGCAAGTTTTATAAACCTTCAAAAATCATGGTACTTACTAGCTTTGAGCTCTCATTGCCCCCATCATAGGCATCTTGAATCGTTAAAGTTAATGCGAGTACAATTATGAAGCATATGCTTGACAAATCATAAGTTGAAGACCTCGTGTCCGGTGAAGTACGAATACCCAAACCTCATGCTACTCGACTTAGAGTCCCAAGCATGCTCTTGTCATTGTAAGTATACACATGTCATTGAGAACCGCCAACGGGGTACCTCTGTGCCTGATGACATGGAACAAGCCCACATCAAAATGACAGGACAAACAGATAATGAACACCTCAGGATCTCTTTTATTTACCATTAGTATAGCTTTTTATTTTGAGATGCGTCGTCGAATGTTCACTATGGGCATGGTGTAAATTTACACCATGAATTATGCATGGCTTAGATTGGCGGCCCAAGCGTTTCTCTAACACGTATACAAACTCCATGATCCTGCAAGATTCCCAATTTATTTCACATCGCGAGTATCCATAAACAAAAGATCACGATATCAACTCAAATAAGAAGTGCAATGTTGAAAGCTTACCCCATGACGGCATGGTTTGACTAATTTCCAACTAACAACTTGCAAGCATAACAACTCAACATAAGAGAGCCACAATGTCAAATTTTTAAGAACGAGAAAAGTAAAGTGTGCCATCGGGTTCGTGAGAGCTTTACTGACCAATTTTCGCATAACACCAAAAGAGTTTAATTTGAAGGACAGATAAAAGCAAGTCAAATGTACTTTGGAATAGCGAATTGCTAATAGGTATGTTTGGTGGACACATTGGAACAACTTGGTTTTTAGGAGTTGGATGCACGAGTAGAGCTCATACTCAATACAAAATGAGGGCTAGCAAAAGACTGGGAGCGACCAACTAAGAAAGCAATAACGGCCATAATCATGCATAGCGACAAAATATCATTAAGAGAAGCATAAGATGGCATCAAAAGTCAAAAACTAAATGATCATAGAAGCTTATGGCAACTTTGTATGAGTCAAACATGTGTAAGCATGCGCCAAGTCAACCCAAATAAAGCATAAAGGAGAAAACCAAATTAATGCTTCCAAATAATAAAAACAACGCATGATTTTTTTCAAAGGCTCATTAAGTAATCTCAGTCATTTGAGACAAGTCATGCTACAGCAAAACCACTAAGCATACTATCAAAATGATATCAAGCACGACATGCAAAAGTCTAAGCCGCGGTCTAAACAAGCTCCTTTTTGTACCACTTTTTTGCATGAAATTTTTTCTCTTTTCCAACACCATTCGAACCTTTTTGAAACAACTCTTTTGATGAAAACCAACATGGACCAGAGGTCAAAATACACCTTGATATAAATATATAACAAGATCTGAACAAAAATCAAGGCAAAAAACGAAAGCTAAACGCAGTTCTAGAAAAAGAGAACACTCATTGAACGATAAGAGTGAAAAACGGAGTGTTCTTGGCTAATGAAAAGTGAGTAAATATCCTCCAAAAGAAATTTGTTGGGGTCCAACCATTTATTGCAGCAAACAAAACTAAACAAAACTGAAAACTAAAGACAAGACGCTCCAAGAAAAATGCATAGTGCATGAAGCAATAAAAATATAGTGTGTTGAAAGGTGACCTGATTTTTGCCGATGAAGAAGGGGTGCCTCGGGGGCATCCCCAAGCTTTGACGCTTGTACCACTTGAATATTTCTTGGGGTGTGTGGGCATCCTCAAGCTTGAGCATTTTTCCATTCTTCAACTCATCTCATCATTCTCCAATCCCTACACTTGAAAACTTCCTTCATACAAAACTAAACACAATTCTATTAGCAACATTAGTGTAAGCATAATAATGAATCATCCCCCTTTTTGCTTCAGATTTCAACTCAAAACCACCACATATAAAGCATATACTTCTTTAGCAACTTCCCCAAAAGTTTCATCATCAAAAGAACTCAAAAAGAAAGCGATCGAGAGGCAAACACAAATAGTGGCAGAAATCTGTCAAAACAGAACAGCTGATAAAAGGTCGATTTTTTTGAGGGTTTTCTGTTGCTCAAATCAAAAAGTGTATAACTAATGAAAGTTTGGATATAACCTGGGGCATATGCACAAGAAATCTTAGGTCAAAAAGATATTCTGAGAATTTTCACGAATTTTTACGGTGCAGCACCGAAATCTGTTTCAGGACAACAACATCCCCAAATCTTACCTCCCTCAAATTAGAGGTTCTT
The DNA here is from genome assembly GCA_007115705.1 of Dactylis glomerata. NCBI lineage: Eukaryota > Viridiplantae > Streptophyta > Magnoliopsida > Poales > Poaceae > Dactylis > Dactylis glomerata. The sequence continues at coordinate 1,682,007 of QXEO01000237.1, forward strand.
CTTGGCACAACAACGAAATAAAAATGATAAGGAGCAGTTATTACAGTCGTAATAACTTCCAAGACTCAAATAAAAGAAAAATAACTGAAAGTAAAATAATGGGTTATCTCCCAAGAGTGCTTTTCTTTAACGCCTTTGAGCTAGATGCAGTAATTTGAGAAGATGCTCACATAAGAAATATGAATTGAAGCAAAAGAGAGCATCAAGGAGCAAATATAAAACACATTTAAGTCTAACCCACTTCCTATGCATAGGAATCTTGTAAGAAATAAATCAAAGAATCACATAGTAACAAGTATGGGTAGATAAAACAAGCGCAACTTCGGAACTTTCAATATAAAGAGAGGTGTTGTAGTAATATGAGAATTCCAACAACCATATTTTCCTCTCTCATAATAATTTTTAGTAGCATCATGAACAAACTCAACAATATAAATATCACACTCATCCTCCTTTGTTAAGCATGTAGGGCTATCAAATAAGGTATTAGTTAAAGAGTTACTCTTATTGGGAGGTAGACATGGGTAGCTCCATTCTTCCTCCTCTTGGTCATCACTCTCCTCCTCTTTTTCATCTAATGAGCTTCCAATTTCAGCAATTTCTTCTTCCATAGGCTCCTTCAAGGCATTAGTCTCTTCTGTTGGAGAGCATCTATTAAGATATTTAAGAATATAGCCATTTTCTTCCTTGTAATTATCAAAGCAAAATTTAAGTATATCATAAACCTCATATTTATAAGGTGCATCATCAGTATTTTCAAGCAAATAAGCAAGTTCGAATGCACCCTTACAAGCAATAAATTCTTCAATTTGTTCCACATCATAAAAGTCATAATTTCCATTAATATAAGAAGATATGGTAACATCATCGTTATACTCACATTGAAAAGGGAGGTGTTTATACCTCCTACAGCAACAAGATTTATCAAAGCAATAAGTAACATTATAAGTAGAGCACACATTTTTAGCAATGATATACAATGTATCAATTTGTTCCCATAAGTATTTCCCTTTTTGTGACAAGTGGTGTTCCTCATAATATTTTTGTTGCTCTTCCGTGAACCCACCTTGCCAAAAAGATTTAGTTTCAAAGAAACCAACCATTGATAGAAAGCATGATAAAGCAAGACAATAACAAACCAACAAAAATAACAACTATAGTAGGAACTAATTTTTTTGTATTTTTGATAAAACGATGCAAGCAAAAATAAAGTAAAGCAAAACTAAAACAAAGTAAAGGATGTGCGTGGGAAACTCCCCTTGCAGAAGTCTTCTTTTTCCCCGGCAACGGCGCCAGAAAAATAGCTTGATGCGGGCAGGATAACCACCCAGTTGGGAACCCCAAGAGGAAGGTATGATGTGCACAGTAGCAAGTCTTTCCCTCAGTAAGAAACCAAGGTTTGTCGGTCCAATAGGAAAAAGCCAAACTCCAGAAGGTGATGCTTGCTAGCTTCGTGACACTCCAGCAAAGGCGCCGTTTACGATTCTTGTTAGTGCGTCTTCAACTAGTAGCAATGCGGAACCTGCACACAACACAACCAAGAACTTTACTCCCAACTTACGATGAGGTTGTCAATCTCACCGGTTTGTTGTAAATAAAGGTATGAGCGTATCGAGTGGAAAACAGTAGTAGTATGCGAGAAAGTAAATAGTGCGAGTAATAGTAAAACGGTGTAACAATGTAAAGGAAATTGGATCGGGGTATACAGTTCACTAGTGGTGTCTCTCCATAAGATAAATAACAACATGCTGGGTAAACAAATTAAAGTTGGGAAATTGATAGAATAAAGATAACGTGCATAGTCACGAGGATCACTATGAGATTTACTCTGGGCATTACAACAAAATACATAGACCGCCATCCAACTGCATCTATGACTAATAATCCACCCACGGGGATATCGTCCGAACACCCCACGAGTATTAAGTTGTGAACAACAGATAACTGCATTAAGCAAAGTGTGTAATGTAAACAAAACGAATGTCCTTGGACACAAGAATATTGTTTTCTCCCTAGTGGCAATAGCACATCTACAACCTTAGAGGTTTCTGTCACTCCCCCAGATTAAATAGAGGCATGAACCCAACTATCGAACATAAATACCCCCTCTTGGAGTCACTAGTATCTACTTGGCCAAGATAGCTACTAACAACGGAGAGCATGCAAGATCATAAACAACATAGAGATAACATAAGATAATATTCAGCACATCAACTTAACATAACACTAATATTCATCGGATCCCAACAAACACAACATGTAGAATTACACAAAGGTGATCTCGATCATGTAAGGCAGCTCATGAGATCTAAACATGAAGCACATGGTGGAGAAGACAACCATCTAGCTACTTCTATGGACCCATAGTCCAAGGTAGACTACTCACTCATCTCGCCGGAGGAAAGTATGGCGATGAAGAAGACCTCCGGTGGCGATTCCCCTCTCCGGCAGGGTGCCGGGAAGAGCTTCTAGACCCTCCCGATCTTGGGTCGACGACGGCGGCGGATCGCGATGTGTTTCTGGAAATTTGATCGGGGGTTTAGGTTTTTCCCGTCGAGGGGTCTTTATAGGCGAAGGGGCGACGCCAGAGGTGGGCCAGGGTGCCCTCACCACAGGGCGGCGCGGGCCAGGGGTAGGCCACGCCCCCTGGTGGTGAGGCCGCCCTGTGGCCCCCCTTCGTCTCCTCTTTGGTCTTCTGGAAGCTTCGTTAAATAATAGGAGGTTTGGCTTTTGTTTCGTCCAATTCTAAGAATATTTTCTGTGTAACTTTTCTGAAACACAAAAACAGCAGAAAACAGGGAACTGCCACTGTGGCATCTTGTTAATAGGTTAGTCCCGGAAAATGCATAAAAACGCCACGTAGTGTAACAAAACACTAAGCAAATGGTGTAAGAACAAGCATGGTGCATCAAAAATTATAGATACGTTTGAGGGGTATCAGTATCTAGAGCAATAGAAACATATGCAAGCATCCCAGAACCTACTGACAATATATGAACTCAACACTGTCAGAGACAGTGTAAAGTTCAGAGTGTAGAATTCACAATGAGCAAATAAGCTAAAGTACTCGATCTTAGATTCATACAAGTCTTCAAAAATCATAGTAACACTAGCTAGATAAGATTAAACCAGCCAAGCATCGATGAACTAGCTAGATAAGAGTAGTGACAGAGCAAGAGAGAGAGAGAGAGGAGATTGTGGCATACTTACTTGCTAATGGAGCCAAGCTCCATTAGAGGTGAAGTAGAGGTGGCCGTGGCTACAGCCTAGGTCATCGAGGAGGAGCACCTCGATGTAGCCCAAGCCAATGACCCTAGGTCACTAGAGAGAGGTGAGAGGCTCATCCTAGCCAAGGGAAGAAGCCAGGCTCACAGAGACGATGAAATCCATTGGTCGAAACCCTAGCGGATCCAGAGAGGATGCGCGAGGACGCAATCGACCACCCCAGCTCGATTCCCTTGATGAGAAGGTCAAGTCGAGGGTGGGGAGTGTTCTAGTTGTGGCGGCGAGGCTAGAGCTGGCCGGAGACGGCCAGGACACGGCGGCGGCGCAGGCGACTCGGTCGCCATGGGCATCGCAACGCGAGTGAGAGAGGTGGGGGAGAGAGTGAGGTGGTTCGGTCGGTTTGACCGAAGTGTCTGACATGTGGGCCCCACCTAGGGTTTTCTGTGAATTGTTTTAATTCCAGGGGCCTAACTGTAAATCTATTATAACGAGTCCAAAAATTATGAAAAAAATATTTTTGGAAAGCTAAAAATATGACTAACTCAAATATGTCATTAGATAAAAGTGTTCGAAATAAAAAAATTAACCATTGTTTTGTTGATAAATGAGATGAATAATTTAAACACTTATTCAAATAATTATCAAAATACCTTTTAAACATCAAGAAAATTCTTGATGTTTTATCACTTGTGTGGAGTTTTGAAAACAAAATTTTAATTATGTCATTGATAAATGACTTGGGTATTAATAAAGTACCAAAAGAAAACAAAAACCAAGAATAATAATTTCCAAATTCTTGGAGGTTATTATTTGAAACTAAAGAATACCATTTTGAATATGCAAATATTCAAAATACTATAGAAATCAACTTAAGAAGAATATATTGGAATTTCTTCTAAATTTTCAATATATCCGTCTTTGCGGCATAGAAAAAAAAATCACAGAGTTCTGGCTATCCATGATCCTTCCGGTGGCTCATAGCTTATCCGGTTGTTCGATCAACGATGTGCTTCGGTTCAATGGGTCTTTCTATAGCTCAGCAGTATATCCCTTGTGAACATCAAAAGAATTTTTTAGATATATGAAAATTCTGTAGTGAAATTCATATGAAGATTCTAAAGGAAAATTCATATGATCAACAAGAAACTCAAATAACAAATCACTCGAAAACACGGGAAGGGTTTATCAAAATTATTTTTGCAAGTAATCTTTTCAAATCATTTGGATTTTAAAACATTGTCTTTTATTCGGACAATGGTAATTCTTCGGAACCCGAGGTCCAGGGTCAAGTAAAACCTTCGAACTGCATTATCTTGCAGTTGTTAGGCAAGTTCACTCTTGCTCATACCTGTTGATTATTTTCAAAAGTACCAATTGAGTAGTATTTCATACCACTTGCATCAAAGTACTACTTTCAAATAAAATTGGTGGATGATGGAACCATGGATTGGAGGTACGATCGGAGCATCGTACGGTGGAGGTTCCGTGGTACCCGGAATGCCTAGGATTTAATAACAACTGTTATCAATCATTCCAAAGCGTCATAAATCGCGCTGACCACAGAACTTGGTATGGGACAAGCGAATTAGAAGTTACTTCCAGTTTTCATATATCCTCGGAGGCATAGCCGGATTGAGATTCCTTTCGGGGAAAATGAATGGGTGGGAGCCCGTGGTAAACGTCCCTTCTCTATGCTACAGAGTAACGGTTAATATCTTCTAGCGGAGAGGGTGATTGATTTGGACCGAGATCCGGATTAATTGCAAAGGGTGGATTACGGAATTAGGTTGTGCTCAGCATGATTTGGCTATACTTGGTAACTGACCTCATACCGAAGGAAGTATGATATTGGCAATAGGGTCAAGGACATTTGTGGGCAAATTAGCGCACCTCTGCAGAGTGTATAGAATCGTGACATGTTACTCCCTATTCCGGGAAAGGAATTGCGAACGCCGCGTGGAAAGGAACTATGCAAAAGTTCTAACAACCCGCGAAGGCTGATGAACATAGTTTTTATGAAATTAAAACTTGGATTCATCTAACAAAAACTATTTTCCAAAACTTGCATATGTTTGGAAATTTCCTTTATTCCAAACTAACTTGTTGAGTACGTCTGTACTCAATCTATCCTCGAAAACCCTTGCTTTAGATTGTGAGAACAATGAAGATGTTCCTGACAATGGTGAGGAACAATACTACGAGGAGACGGATCTTTCTGGAGGAGTAGAAGGAGTGTACTACGGTATCGTTTATGGTACTAGCGATGAGGAACCGGACACCGAAGCGTATATTTATAGGATAGTTAGTGGAGCTTAGCGACTATTCATAAATAAGTTGCTCATGCTCGTAATGGTGCTATGCCTTATACTACCATTACTAATTAGATTTGCTAGTTTGAACTGGTTTACAAATGAGACTCCTCAGTGGGCCAAGGATGATCTCGAAGCTTTGGTACACTTTTGGTTGGTATCTATGAACACGTAAAGTTGCAAACCCGCAATGTTTCTGTTATACCACTCTGAGGGATTTGATATTTACGGAAGGGGACTTTCATTAGTATTTTATCAATGACTTGTACACTACACATGCAGTGGTGTGCTGGGTTACCGCAGCTGGTATTAGAGCAATGCTTCGACCTTAGGTTGGACGACCTAGTAACGGGAATAGACTGTAGGAGCTGAGAGTCATTAAGATAAGAAATTCTCTAAGAATTATGATGGGTATTCAAATGAGAATATTCCGGTCATATACTTAGTGCTATAATTCTTTGTCTTACTTTAGCAAGTTTTGCTAAATTGTTGTGTTTTCTCTTTGCAGTCCGGAAAGATGGGTGAGATGCCTGATCGGACCATGATTTTGATAGAGTCTTGGTTGACTGATTATCATGGAGGTCTTGATGAAATCCTAAAGCAGTTGTTAGTGACATCTAACTGTTCCCCTAAGGAACGATGGAATAATTCCGGTTAAGTACGAGTGTCTGTTCAGTTACCGAGAGAAATAGGCGCAGGGTATTTACTACCTTATGGAGAGGCTGGAATATCCAGGGTGGCAAGATAGACAACTTTCTTTGAGGCTATCACTGCTATCCGAGGATATGGTGCCAAGAAACTAGAGGGAAGTGTCTTCATGATTATTCTATGTGGTGATCTTGAGGAGGCATTGAAGTGGGATCACGTCTCTTTCATTAGGGATACACCCGAGATGGCGGCACGGTATCTGGACAGTTGTACGTCATTGTTAGAGATCTACTATCTGCCCCACATCAATCTTGTGTCGGATTACGAGAAGTTATTAGATGAGTTTTTGGATCCTGACTTGGTATTGGATCGCAGGCAACTCTATGAAGAAGAGGTTGAGTATCAGCGCACTCACGTGGCACAGCCGGAGGAAGAGGAGCCTATCGAGGAAGAGTTAGAGGAGGAACTAGGAGATGACATAGTGGAGGATGGTGTCATTCCAGAGACAAATTTGGAGTCACCTACACCTTATGAACCTTTTGTAGCTAGGGAAGGCCATCACATCAATGGCTATGGTTGGGAAGTGCCAGACACGTACAGGCCCATTGTTCCTATGGGATGGGGTATGAACAACGAGGATCTACCTCGTTATGATGTTGATACAGAGCCGAGGGTCGGTAGGACTCAGTGGCAGGTGATAGACTTGAGGCAACTAAACTTGAGTGCTCTGGAAGGAGAAATAAATTCGGCTGAGTCTATGGCAGAGATTGCTCTTTGTTTGGAGGTGTTATAGTCGTGTCAGGAAGCTACTGCTGACCAGAGTAGAAGTAGTGATGAGGAGATGACACCACTCACCTATTATTACACGGAGGATGGACGTCCTTTCTATCCTGATATGAAGAGGGAGGAACCTTGGTAGTTAGAGTTTGATGCAGGGGGAAGTATGTGCATCTGTAACATTAAAGATAGGCTAGAAGAGATGTTCGAGAGTTTGGATAGTTTCTTTGCGGGAAGTGAGATGGATAAGGAACCGGTAGTGGACCCGACTCACGCATTACCCGAACCAGTCGTTCTGCCGGGTACTCTTAGGAGGTCTACGCGCTTCAACGGTTATTAACCAGGGAAGTACTACAAGAGCGATTGAGTTATCTTGAGTAACTTGTAGCTATAATAATAGTAGCACTAGTCTAGTGAATAGTTGGAATAATAATGTGTTGAGTAATCTATGTGTGCGGCCTGCGAGCTGAATAATTGAGCTACGACTCATGACATGTGGATGTTTGTACAAAATGTATGTGAATACATGGTATATGTTCATTTGCATGAGTATATCTAAAAAAATTACTTTATGAACTTTGTATGATTCGCAAACATTTGGATTTCATTGGATTTTGAGTTATTGTGTGAGCTAGCATTGTGCATTGAAAATGAACAACCCATTGTGCATTTGCATGATGCAACAAGGTGTTCTGACGTAAGTGCAACAGGTCTAGAGGTAAATGCCACAAGACCGAGTAGAGACAAAAAATGAGCGCAGAACTAGGGAAACTAGAGAGAAGTAAAATGCAGAGGCGGCAGCCAGAAGTCAAACCTCGACCGCTTCACAGCCCATGTCAGAGCAAAGTTTTATGCAGTATATGCAACTGGTGGAAGAAAGAAGGCAGCAAGACCAAGAAGTCCAAAATAAGTTTATGCACCATATCATGTCACAAAACCGCGAACAAGGACGAGATAATGGAGGACGAGGAGTGAGTCTATCATATTTTCAAAACACAAGACCACTTCCATTTGCATCTGCCACAGAACCTATGGATGCCGACGATTGTCCAAGAGATACAGAAAAGAAATTAGATGTCGTCGGTTGTAACGATGAGGAAAAACTGTGGTATACTTCCTACATGTTAACAGGACCAACAACATGTTGGTGGGAAACTGTTTTAACAATGAAACCACCAGGATCAGTAATCACTTGGGCAGAATTTAAAGAAAGGTTTCACAACACTCATGTTCCCGATAGTATTATGGAACTTAAGAGAAGGGAATTTGAGAGTGTCCGACGGAATGATTCTCCAATACTTTGATATGTTAGAGAATTCAGTGAACTATCTCGTTATGCACCTGATGAGGTAGATACAGAAGAAAAGAGGGTGAAAAGGTTCATAAAAGGCTTGAACCCGTATATGAGAATGCAGTTGTGTTTGACTGGACATCATAAATTCCAAGAACTTGTAGATGCAGCCATTACATTAGAGGATGATTACAAGTCCGTCTAAGAGGAACGAAGGAAGAAAGCACTGACGGATCCATAACATTTTCCAGATCGAAAGCCAACACCTAACCTGATCTGTAAACCAAGACCAAGGCCAGGAAATTCAAACCCTAATCCAAATAGGGAAGGACCAAATCATAAGAGCAATATGATATGTCACAACTGTGGATTTAAGGGACATTACAAGTCCGAATGCAGACAACCCAAAGTCATCTGCTATGGATGTGGACATCCTGGACACATGAAACCAAGTTGTCCGAATAAACAAAATTTTACTCCACCAACGGGAGGGAACTGACCATCAATCGGAATGCAAGCTTCAAGGGGAAGGAACCCTAGAGACAAAAAGGGCAAGCCTTATCGCAAGCTGAACTGTACCAGTGTGGCAGAAGTGATACACTCAGAAGAAGCAGTTCTAGGTACGCTCAATATCATGACCTATCCGGGCAAGGTACTATTTGATACAAGGCGACGACGTCTTTCATTTCCATAGAATTCATAGGCACATATGGTCTTAAGTGTAAGCCGTTAGAACATCATATTACGATATTGTCTGCTAGAGGATCGGTATTAGTAACTCCGCAGCGATTAAAGCAAGTCCTTATGATTTGCAGATACGAGTACTACACGGATCTATTCGTAATACCCATGAGCGATGTAGCAATCATTCTGGGAATGGATTGGTTAGTAAGCCATGGAGCCCAAATAGATTGTGGTGAGAACTGTAACCCTAAAGAACCCAATCCGAGAAAAGGTTGTGTACCAAGGCGACGGAAATGCCCGTTTAGAGGCAGAACTGCAGTTGAATGCTTTGAAAGAGAACAGAATAGAGGATATACCGGTGGTGAGAGAATTTTAGGATGTATTTCCACAAGAGTTACCAGGAATGCCACCTGACAGAGAAATAGAGTTTACAATTGACCTAATACCGGGAACATCACCGACGGCACAAGCACCATATAAAATGGGGCCAAAGGAGTTAGTAGAATTGAAAGCTCAGTTAAATGAACTCGAGGAGAAAGGATTCATAAGAGAAAGTATATATCCTTGGGGAACTCTTGTAATATTTGTGGACAAAAGAGGTGGAGGTAGAAGAATGTGCAGAGATTACAGAAATTTGAACAATGTTACGATCAAGAACAAGTACCCGTTACCAAGAATCCAAGATCTGTTTGATCAAGTTAAGGGAGCTGGAGTTTTCTCAAAAATAGACTTAAGATCATGGTACCATCAGATCTAAATCAAAAAGGAAGATATTCTGAAGACAATATTTGTCTCAAGATATGGACACCATGAATACTTGGTTGTACCATTTGGATTAACCAACACACTGGCAATATTCATGGACTTGATGACCAAGATATTTATGCCTTATTTAGATAAGTTTGTCATAGTATTCAATGATGACATACTGGTGTATTCCAAGGATGAAACAGAACATGCAAAACATCTTTAAAGAGTTTTGCAAACACTCAGAGAACATCCACTCTATGCTAAGTTTAGCAAGTGCGAGTTCTGGCTTGATAAAGTGGAATTTCTTGGTCATGTAATTACCAAGGAGGGAATAGTTGTCAACTCGAATAAAGTTCAGTCAGTTTTGGATTGGCCTGCACCAAAGAATGTTAAAGAAGTTAGAGGATTTTTAGGAATGGCCGGATACTATAGGAGATTCATCGAAGGATTCTCTAAGATAGCCGGACCAATGACAAGGTTATTGAGAAAGAACATACCTTTCATCTAGGATGAGAAGTGTGAAAAGCTTTTTCAAGAACTTAAGGATAAATTAACCACAGCACCAGTCTTAGCAGTTCCTGAACCAGGAAAGGACTACACCGTATATTGTGATGCATCCAAGCATGGATTAGGTTGTGTTTTGATGCAAGAGAGAAAGGTGATTGCATATGGGTCTAGACAATTACGACCCCATGAACTCAACTATCCGACACATGATCTTGAGTTAGTAGCAGTAGTTCATGCACTCAAAAGTTAGAGACATTTCTTATATGGATCAAAGTGTGAACTTTTCACCGATCATAAAAGTCTCAAGTATTTCTTCACTCAGAAGGATTTGAACATGAGACAATGGAGATGGTTAGAGTTGATTAAAGACTATGATCTGACAATAAACTATACTCCGGGAAAGGCTAATGTCGTAGCAGACGCATTAAGCCGAAAAGCCACCTGTAAAATGTTAGAGGCACGTAGAATGCCAAAAGAGTTGCGAAAAGAAGTTGCACAAATCCAGAAAGAATATTGGGAAGGAAAGCCCCAAAATACTACAGAAATCATCGACTCCTTGACTGAGATGAATCTGGATCTCAAAGGAGAAATTCTTAAGAGGCAAAAGGAAGATCCATTCATAGTCAAAGAAATCCGCATAATTGATGAAGGAAGAAACTCTATGTTTGAACTCCGGGAGGAGAATTCGTTATGGTTTCAAAACAAAATCTGTGTATGAGATATTCTTGAGATAAAGGAAGTTATTCTCAGTGAAGCACATCAAACACCTTATTCAAAGATACAGGAAGTACAAAGATGTATATGGACCTAAAATATGTATTTTGTTGGAACAACATGAAGAGAGAGATAGCTAAGTATGTTTCTGAATGTCATACTTTCCAGAGAGTTAAAGCTGAACATCAGAGTCCTACTAGAAAATTACAACCTTTACCTATTCCCAAATGGAAGTGGGAAGAAATAGGAATAGATTTTGTTACCGGGTTACCCATGACTAAGAATCAAAAGGATATGATCTGGGTAATAGTGGACAGGTTAACAAAAAGTGTTCATTTCCTAGCAGTGAATCCGAAAGATAGTTTTGAGAAACTTGCTGAAATCTACATCAATGAAGTTGTTAGTAAGCATGGGATACCAAAGAAAATAGTAACACATCGAGGATCAGTATTTACCTCAGCATTTTGGAAGCAACTTCAAAAGGCTCTAGGAACCAAACTAGACTTCAGTACTGCAATCCACAAACTGGAGGGCAAATCAAAAGAACAAACCAAATTCTTGAAGATATGCTCAGAACATGTCCCTTAGAACTCTGAGGATCATGGCATGAACATCTACCCTTAGCAGAATTTTCAGACAACAATAGCTACCAGAGTAGTATTAAGATGGCACCATTTGAAGCACTTTACAGAAGAAAATGTATATCGTCAGTTTGTTGGTTCGAAGACAAAGGCAACAAAGAGTTCGAGCCAAATTATATAAAGGATCAGCAAATAGTGACTGATATCATTCGAGACAGATTAAAGATTGCTCAAAGTCAACGAAAGAGTTATGCAGATTTGAAAAGAAGAACGTGGGAACCCCAAGTCGGAAATATGGTATATTTAAGAGTCAGTCCGCTTAGAGGAGTTAAGAGATTCGAGGTTTGATGGTGCATAGTAGGCAACCAGTTGGGAACCCCAAGAGGAAGGTATGATGAGCACAGCAGCAAGTTTCCCTCAATATGAAACCAAGGTTTATCGAACCAGTAGGAGAAAGAACCAACTTCCAAAGGTTGATGCTAGCTGGCTTCGCAATAGCTCTAGACAATTTATATGTGGCACCTTATCTAGGGCGTAGCTTTGCACCAGCAGCAACATGGAACCTGCACACAACACAACCAAAGTACTTTGCCCCAACTAGCAGTGAGGTTGTCAATCTCACCGGTTTGCTATAAACAAAGGATTAAACATATCGTGTGGTAAAAGATATTTGTTTGCGAGAAAGTAAATAATGCTTGTAAAATTAAATGGGAATATGAATGTAAGAGAATGGACTGGGGTTCACAGTTCACTAGAGGTGTCTCTCCATAAACATAAATAACATGTTGGGCAAACAAATTACAGTTGGGTAATTGACAGAATAAAGAATGCAAACAATGCATGTACATGTCATGAGGATCACTATGAGATTCACTTGGTCATTACAACATAATACATTGACCGTAATCCAACTGCATATATGACTAATAATCCACTCGCCGGATGTCATCCGAGCAATCGTTGGGTATTAAGTTGCAAGCAACAGATTATCGCCTTAAGCAAAGTGTGTAATGTAAACAATACAAATGTCCTTGAACACAAGATTGTTGTTTTCTCCCTATTAGCAACAGCACATCTACAACCTTAGAGGTTATTGTCACTCCCCCAGATTACTAGAGGCATGAACCCAACATCGAGCATAAATACTCCCTCTTCGCGTCACAAGCATCTACTCGGCCAAGATATCTACTAGCAACGAAGAGTATGCAAGATCATAAACAACATAGAAATGATAAATCACAAATCAACTTGACATAGTACTCAATATTCATTGGATCCCAACAAACACAACATGTAGAATTACATAACGATGATCTTGATCATGATAGGCAGCTCACAAGATCTAAACATGAAGCACATGGAGGAGAAGACGACCATCTAGCTACTGCTATGGACCCGTAGTCCAAGGTAGACTACTCACACATCACTCCGGAGGTAGGCATGGTGATGAAGAAGGCCACCGGTGGTGATTCCCCTCTCCGGTAGGGTGCCGAGAAGAGCTTCTGGACCCTCCCGATCTCGCATCGACGACGGCGGCGGCTTGCAGTATGTTTTCTGGAAAAGAGCTCGGGCCTTTAGGGTTTTCTTGTCGAGGAGAATATATAGGCGAAAGGGCAATGTCAGGGGGTGGACCAGTGGCCCACACCACCTGGTGGCGCGGCTAGGGGTGGCCCGCGCCACCCTATGGCGTGGCTGCCCTTACGCCCCCTCCGTCTCTGCTTTGGACTCCGTCTCGTGTCAGAAAAAAAGGAACTTCTCCTTTTATTTCATCCAATCCGATAATATTTCCTGTGTAACTTTTCTGAAACACAAAAACAGCAGAAAACAGGGATCTGGCACTGTGGCATCTCGTTAATAGGTTAGTTCTGGAAAATGCATAAAAACGCCACGAAGTGTAACAAAACACAAAGCAAATGGTGCATAAACAAGCATGGAGCATCAAAAATTATAGATACGTTTGAGACATATCAAGCACCCCCAAGCTTAACTCCGGCTCGTCCTCGAGTAGGTAAGTGATAACAAAGCAATAATTTTTGAGGTGACATGCACCAACACAATCTTGATCAAACGATGTAAAGCATTGAGTGCTAAGATCAAAGTACTCTAAACATGGGCATAAAAGACATAATCTTGACAATAGAACTTAGCAACCATTTTATAACATGAAAAGTAACACAAACAAAAGATCATGAGTAATAATGCATTGAAAGTCAAGTGTGTGTTTCAAGCATATAGAAAAACATATCAAAGTGGTATTCAGCTTGTCCCTCATGGAGTAGCAAAACATAAATGCATAGGACACCTTCAAGTTTAAGAGGGTGACTAGATACAAATAATTTAAGAACAAGCAAAACCATAATCATGAATCAATCAATAATAAATTTTGGGACTATGCATATTATACTCAGAATGAAAACTATGCTCTCTTAGACGGTGCATAAAGGTAGAAGGTGAAGACTCAACATAAAAGTAAAAGAAAGGCCCTTCGCAGAGGGAAGCAGGGATTTAACATGTGCTAGAGCTTTTCATTTGTAAAATAGAGATAAAAATTTATTTTGAGAGGTGGTTGTTCTTGTCAACGACTGGCAATGGGGTTCTTACTATCTTCCATACTAGACAAGTTTTGAGAGAGATTGGCACATTTGTGCTCTTTTATAAATCTTGGCACTCCTCCCCACTTTTCTTTTCACAAACCATGGCTAACCGATTCCATCGGGTGCCCACCAACTTTCACATACCATGGAGGATTGTCTTTTTTTCTTCTTTTTTCCTTTTTTTGAAATAATACAATATGGAAGATAGCAAATCCAACCACTACATCCCCATGAGTTGAAAACAGTGTCACAAAATGAGAAGTATTTTGAAGGTTTTTTGAAAGGTAGCACATAAAAATTTACTTGGAATGGCTTGAAAATACCATGCATAGGAATTTATAGTGGACTCTTTGGAATAAACTTGGTTTTTGGTAGTTGGATGCACGAGAAGTATTCCCTCTTAGTACAAATGAAGGCTAGCAAAAGACTGGGAGCGACCAACTAAGAGAGCAATAACGGCCATAATCATGCATAGAGACAAAACATTATCAACCAAAGCATAAAGTGGTATCACAAGTCAAAAAACAAATGATCATAGAGGCTTAAGGCGACTGGTTAAAGTCAAACATGGTGTAAGCATGCGCCAAGTCAACCCAAATAAAGCATCAAAGAAGAATACCACAATAATATGCTCCCATATAATAAAAACAACGCATGATTCTTTCAAAGGCACATTAAGAAATCTCAGTAATTTGAGACAAGGCATGGTACAACAAAAACTACTAAGCATATAATCAAAATAACATCAAGCATGACATGCAAAATTCTAAGCCACAGTCTAAACAAGCTCCCATTTGTACCACTATAGGCATGAAACTTTTTTCTCTTTTCCAACACCAATCAACCTTTTTGAAACAACTCTTAAAGATGAAAACCAACATAGACCAGAGGTCTAAACACACCTAGCTACAAAGAACTAACAAGTTCTGAACAAAAATCAAGGCAAAAAACAAACGCTAAACGCAGTACTAGAAAAAGAGAACACTCGTTGAACGAAAAGAGTGAAAACTAGAGTGTTCTTGGCAATGAAGAACGGAGTGTGTCTTCTCCAAAATAAACATGTTGGGGTCCAACCATTTATTGCAGCAAACAAAACAAAAGAAAACTGAAAGCAAAAAATAAAGACGCTCCAAGAAAAACACATAGTATACGAAGTAATAAAAATATAGTGTCTTGAAAGATGACCTGATTTTTGTCGATGAAGAAGGGGTGCCTCGGGGCATCCCCAAGCTTTGACGCTTGTACCTCTTGGATATTTTTTGGGGTGATATGCTAATCCCCAATCTTGAGCTTTTGTCCATTCTTCATCTCATCTCATCATTCTCCTTTCCCTACACTTGAAAACTTCCTTCATACAAAACTTCACACAATTGTTATTAGCAACATTAGTGCAAGCAAGATAGCAAATCCACCCTTTTGGTTCAGTTTCAACTCAAGTATAACACCCATTAAAGCATAAGTTACTGTAGCAACTTCCTCAAAATTTCCGCAATCAAAAGAACTCAAAAAGAAAGAGATCAAGAGGCAAACACAAATAATGGCAGAAATCTGTCAAAACAGAACAGCTGGTAAAGATTGATTTATTTGAAAATATTCTGTTGCTCAAATCAAAAAGTGCAAAACTAATGAAAGTTTGGCAATAACCTAGGGCATGTGCTCAAGAAATCGCAGATCAAAAAGACATTCTGAGAATTTTCATGAATTTTTACGGTATAGCGCAGAAATCTGTTTCGGGACAGCAACTTCCCCAAATCTTACTTTCCTCCAATTAGAGGTTCTTCTTGGCACAAAAACGAAATAAAAAAGATAAGGAGAGGTCATTACAGTAGTAATAACTTCCAAGACTCAACAAAAAGAAAAACTACTGAAAAGAAAACATTAGGTTATCTCTCAAGAGTGCTTTTCTTTAACGCCTTTGAGCTAGGCGCAGAAAGTGGAAATCAAGTATTTTCAAATGAAGCATTAAGATCAACCGTTTCCTCGAAAACACCACTTATAACAATAGGCACTTTAGGCACCCCCGAAGATGATTCAACCTGCAAATCACTCTTAGTTGAACTAAAAGTTTTACCAATCTTAAAACATTCTGTGGTTTTGGCACAGACACCTTGGGAACATACATAATTTTTTGCTCTTTTCCAACAAAAGCTTTCTCCTTAAATTTAAGAGAAGAGAAAATTGAACTTAAAGTTTCCATAGACTCCTCTAATTTACCAATCCTAAGGTTTTGATTATCATGGATAGTGCTAGCCTCTAGAACAGTGATTCTTTTACTGATACTTTCTATCAATTCATTAGCCTGGCTAGCGTTATCAAGGAGATTTTGCAAACTTTTCTCTAAAGAGCTCAGTTCTTCTATAACTTCCTCCAAAGTAATCTCAGTTTTAACAATATTAATAGGTGGTACTCCCACTAAACTTTCAATTAAAGTGCATGCTTCCAAAGCAGGAGTACCCAGAAAATTACCCCCTGCGAGAGTATCAAGAACATACCTATTCCAACTAGATATACCGACATAAAAATTCCTAAGAAGGATCATGGTATAATGCTTTTTTGTACATCTATGATGGGCATTAATAATTCGGTACCAAGCATCTTTCAAACTTTCTCCCCCTTGTTGCTTAAAAGTACGAATCTCAACTTCAGGACTACTCATTCTAAAAGCAGACAAGCAAAAATAACAACTATAAAGGAACTAAATTTTTTGTATTTTTGATAAAAAAGATGTCAACAAAAATAAAGTAAAGAAAGTAAGCAAAACAATATTAAAGTAAAAATATTGGAAGCGAGAGACTCCCCTTGCAGAAATCCTCTTTCTCCCCGGCAACGGCGCCAGAAAAATGCTTGATGGTGCGTAGTAGGCACCCAGTTGGGAACCCCAAGAGGAAGGTATGATGAGAACAACAACAAGTTCCCATCAGTATGAAACCAAGATTTATCAAACCAGTAGGACAAAGAACCAACTTCCAAAGGTTGATGCTAGCTAGCTTGGCGATAGCTCCAGACAATTTATATGTGGCGCCTTATCTGGGGCGTAGCTTTGCACAAGCAGCAACGTGGAACCTGCACACAACACAACCAAAGTACTTTGCCCCAACTAGCAGTGAGGTTGTCGATCTCACCGGTTTGCTGTAAAGAAAGGATTAAACGTATCGTGTGGTAAAAAGTATTTGTTTGCGAGAAAGTAAATAATGCTTGTAAAAGTAAATAGTAATATGAATGTAAAAGAATAGACCGGGGTCCACAGTTCACTAGAGGTGTCTCTCCATAAAGATAAATAACATGCTGAATAAACAAATTACAGTTGGGCAATTAACAGAATAAAGAATGCAAACAATGCATGTACATGTAATGAGGATCACTATGAGATTCACTTAGGCATTACAACATAATACATAGACCGTAATCCAATTACATCTATGACTAATAATCCACCCGTCGGATGTCATCCGAGCAACCGTTGGGTATTAAGTTGCAAGCAACAAATTATCGCCTTAAGCAAAGTGTATAATATAAACAATACAAATGTCCTTGAACACAAGATTGTTGTTTTCTCCCTAGTAGCAACATCACATCTACAACCTTAGAGGTTATTGTCACTCCCCCAGATTACTAGAGGCATGAACCCACTATCGAGCATAAATACTCCCTCTTGGAGTCACTAGCATCTACTCGGCCAAGATATCTACTAGCAACGGAGAGCATGCAAGATCATAAACAAAATTGAGATGATAAATCACAAATCAACTTGACATAGTACTCAATATTCATCGGATCCCAACAAACACAACATGTAGAATTACATAACGATGATCTTGATCGTGATAGGCAGCTCACAAGATCTAAACATGAAGCACATGGAGGAGAAGACGACCATCTAGCTACTGCTATGGACCCGTTGTCCAAGGTAGACTACTCACACATCACTCCGGAGGCAGGCATGGTGATGAAGAAGGCCTCCGGTGGTGATTCCCCTCTCTGGCAGGGTGCCGGGAAGAGCTTCTGGACCCTCCCGATCTCGCATCAACGGCGGCGGCAGCTTGCAGTATGTTTTCTGGAAAAGAGTTTGGGCCTTTAGGGTTTTCTTCTAAAGGAGAATATATAGGCGGAAGGGCGATGTCAGGGGTTGGACCAGTGGCCCACACCACCTGGTGGCGCGGCTAGGGGGTGGCCTGTGCCACCCTATGGCGTGGCTGCCCTCTGGCCCCCCTCCGTCTCTACTTTGGACTTTGTCTCGTGTCAGGAAAAATAGGAACTTCGGCTTTTGTTTTGTCCAATTCTGAGAATATTTCATGTGTAACTTTTCTGAAACACAAAAATAGCAGAAAACAGGGAACTTGCACTATGGCATCTCGTTAATAGGTTAGTTCCAGAAAATGCATAAAAATGCCACGAAGTGTAACAAAACACAAAGCAAATGGTGCATAAACAAGCATGGAGCATCAAAAATTATTGATACGTTTGAGCCATATCAAGGTTAAGCGGAAGTTCAGTCCTCGATACATTGGGCCATTTAAGATTTTGAGTCAGAAAGGAGCAGTGCCTATGAACTGGAATTACCAACTAAACTATTTTAGGTTCACAATGTATTTCACATCTCACAGCTATGAAAATGTTTGAAAGTACCAGAAGAACCTTTGAGTTATACAGAGTTAGAACTTCAGCCATATTTGACCTATGAGGAGAAACCAACAAAAATTCTAGATGAGAAATGGAAACAGCTTAGGAATATGGCAATAAAGTATTGTCGGGTGCAATGGAAGCACCATCCCGAGAGACAAGCCACATGGGAAAAAGAGGACGATTTACGCAGGGATTATCCTAATCTCTTCAGGTACCTAGTTCCGGCAACTTCAGGACGAAGTTCTAATAAGGAGGAGAGGATGTAACATCCCCACATATTGGATTCGGCGAAGGGGTAGTTTTAAATTGTGATTTGCATTTCATTCCTCTAAAAAGGTGGATTTTCAAACAACTTATTTTGTTAAGGTTCAAAGTGTGAAGTTTGACTAGAGGTCATATTTAAACTCTAGAATTTCAATCAAATTTCAAATTTGAAATATTTTGAACTAGCAAAATATGAGGGATAAACATTATCACTAACACATATCACTAAAATGAAGTTTATAACTTCAATAACTAATAGTGATCATCAAGTTATTAGATTGAGTCCAAATTCAAATTTTGGATTTAAATTTAATAAAAAATGGATAATTAGGGTCAAATTCAAATATTCATAACAATATATAGAAAAATCAGAAAAATATGAAATCAATTGCATATGAAAGATAAACTTGATCTTTATTCAATAGAAGTAATTACAAGTGCATTTGCACACTAAATTGTGATCAGATTACAAAAGTCTAAAAAAGAAAAGAAAAAGAAAAAGAAGAAGAAGAAGTCCTAGACTACACCTATCTACACTTGATCTTCACCATCATCTTCTTATCCTTTTCTTCACCTGCAACCAGAGGCACTAGAAAAACATTTGTTTATGTTTAAAATGTTGGTTAGGCCTAGGGCCAACCATTTTATTTGGAATCCATTTGTATTAAGTCTAGAAACTAGTTCTAAACTTAATTAGCTAGGGCAGTGATCAAATCCAAATAAACAAGATAGGATTAAGAGGAAATTCACAGATTAGAAATAAGCTAATTGCTGTAGTAAATCAAACAAGTAGGCCAGCTAGATGACCTAGTTAAATGTAGGAAATACTTCATACAAAAGTATGACATTAGAGAATACCACATTAGCAGCCAAAATATTTCCAACAGAAAATATTAGCAATGAACCAATGCATCATAAAATTACCCTAGCCAGGATTCCATGATGAAACAAACTCAAGAAAAATCATCCAGTATTTGAAGGACCAAGATCTTGGTAAACAAGATTAGCAAGTGATTAGCAGCTAGGCTGAGCCAAATACCAAAACCATCAGCACATTAGCATTTAGAAGTGTATATCATCACAGAAAGCACAAATTTAGTAACCAGAAACAAGTATTTAGCAAGCTAATTGGGGAAAAGAATATAAAATTCACTCATGATCAACAGATACATGAGTTTCATGCATCTGAGCTAAAATCCAAGCTAGAGAGATGGTTTAGAATAGTAACCAAGCAACTTAGTCATCAAATGCATGCAAATAGCTATCAGCACCACCGTGAATCCGCAACACTATAAATACTCACTTCTTCCACACAATTTCACTCACAAAAACTCTTAGAGCAGCCCATAAGAACATCTTGAGGCCAGAGGCTAGAGGTTGAGAGCAAGAGCTCATAGATTATTCAAAGCCAAAGGCTGGGAGTGAGAAAAGGAGCAAGCTCACCATTGGTGAGTAGCCCACACCACATCTTGCACACTAGTAGGTAGGAGAAGGACCAGAGTAAGGAGGTGCTGCTCAAGCTAAACCAAGCAGAGAAGTACTGCCAAGGTCAAGCTCATCTTCATCAAGGCAGAGAAGTACTGCCCATCTACATCAAGCATACTTTGGAAACTCCAAAGGTTGTATACTAGACTTAATACTAGCAGAGAGGGAGTGATACCCACGCACACTAGGCAACCTTGTTGTGCAGCCCCATGAAAATGAGGAACACCACAACCATGCCATGCTCATGGAGCACAGCTATTAGAATTCTCTGTGTGAGCTCAAGGAAGCAGATGAAGTGTAAATCACTAAAAGTGATCACTTGCTTCATAATCTTACAAGACAACACACATTTACATACATCTCTAAATCCTAAGATTCAGAAATTTTTGTGTTAATAATTAGAAGGCAATGATAGTTGCAAGCTCTAAGAGCTGCAACTGGTGTATTACTGCATGTATTTGAACACTTGCTCAAGTCAAGTTTCTGAATGAATGTGCTAACTGAATCTCTGACAGAATACTGAATGAGAATTCAGAGTTCATGGTGTTGAAGCAAGCAAACTAGAATTTCTAGTACCAAGAGTGATTAAGCATAGTATTTAGAGCAATAGAAACATATGCAAGCATCCCAAAACCTACTGATAGTATCTGAACTCAACACTATCAGAGACAGTGTAAATTTCAGAGTGTATAATTCACAGTGAGGAAATAAGGTCATGTACTCAATCTTAAATTCATACAAGTCTTCAGAATGCATAGTAACACTAGCTTGATAAGATTAAACCAGCCAAGCCTCGATGAACTGAAGAATTTCTTCAGTACACCAAAACCCTAATTTCCAAATTTGGGGGAAATGTGGTGACCCAGCATACCACTGCATGTGTAGTATGCAAGTCGTTGACATAACACCAATGAAACACCATCTCACTAGTATTACATCGATCAGAGTGGTACAACAGAAACATCGCAGGTCCAAGGTATGTATAGGATTACAATTTTCAGCATACAGAAGATCTTCAGAATCTCCTCAACAGGTAGAGGTTTAGTCCAGGCGACTACAAACGAGAAAGAATAAGCTGAAGACTAAACTAGAGCTACAGCTAATGCAGTTGGCTTGCTATAGACTAGCCCTAACTACTTAGGTTCTAGGATTAGGGAATTAGTTCCCTTCTATTCCTATTCTAGTTTTCCACCAAGCTTGGTGTAGTTGTTGACTTCATTGATAAATCTGACATTGGTCGAGGTCTTCATCTTCATCTTTAGTGTCTCGAGGTTGCCTCCTTGTGTTGCCTCCAATCTAAGCAAGGGTTACGAGGGAGTGGGGTGAGTAACGAGCGTTACCCAGCAAGTTCATATAAGGGATAAGGTGTTTGATGCACTATCTACAGCCTTAGACCCAAGAGTCATTTGGCAATGCAAGTTTTCGTAAACATTTCTTCAAAGGTTGATTTTATTCAAAAGAACTATGTCCGTCAGCCTTCACAGGTTGATTAGAGCTTCGATGGGCTCCTTTCCTGCCACGTTCGCAGCTCCTTCCCAGAATAGGGAGTATCCAGATACTTTCTTACACTCTGCAGAGGTGGTCACTTGTACCCATGAGAGATCAAAGCCTTGCTGCTCAACCAGGCGAGTCTTTCCTGTCCACACTTCCTTGGTGTGGGGCCCAGTCTTGTGATCCAAGCCAATCACCGTTCTTCTCCGCGACCCCGCAGACCCACCCATTTGTAAGTCCATCATCTCCTATACCACATATGTAGACTGATTGGCGCACTGGTCCTCACCTATACACTATGGATGCTTCCATAGGTAGACTGTTCCAGACCCCGGTGCCCGCTCCTATACAATATGGGTAGCCTGATCCGGATGACCCTTACAATCCATCATAGATCAATTTGCAAGAATTGTCCCCCCCTATACTATAGGTAGACTAGCAGGAAACGCATTTCCCCCCTTTACACTATAGTAGCCTAGGCAAGACAAGCCTCAAACTAATCTGTTGGCATGCGAGAGGGAAAAGATACAGCTGACTTCTCCGTCCCATTCCAGATCTCATGGTTGACCATATTTTACGGCGCTAGAATCACTGGCGACATTGGTTGTTAAGTCCTAGGGTTCACTTTCCCAAACAAATGGAACCTCCACCACAACAATCATATCATGGTTCCATTTGCCAGCCATCCTAGGTTACCACCACTCGGGTCGATAACCAGCTAATCATATTAATTATGAAAAGAGAACCTTTTGCTTTTCGATGCAGTAATAATAATACCACCGGTATATTTGCAAGTAATTTGCTAAAAGTAAATAAGAGATATGAACAAGAGTGAACTTGCCTTTCTGACTGCAAGATTATGCGAGTCAGGGTCTTCGATACGATAGAAATCCCAATTCTGAAATAGCAATCATCATCCGGTAGGGATGATGTTAGAAATCTGCAGCATGATATGCATAAGATATGATATGCTTTACTCTAAGCGTAACCTAACCCCGATGATTTGTTATCGTTGAGTGAGGGTGATTTCTTTATGATGTGTTGCACTTTTAAATCACACCATAACATGGTTGTTAAGCATTTTAGGTTAGATCACTATCAGGGGCTATTAAAAGAATAAGACTTTAACAAGAGCTATTGTTTTAGGGTTTTATAATCATTCCTTACTACAAGAGAATGATGGTTAAAGGTGAAGACATGAAGGTAACACTTTTAAGTTGCATCTTATAATTAGCAAGCACTTGGTTGATCATGGATATGCAAAGTCAAAGTAGAGTATACACATAGTAATAGCTAAGTAGTTCTAGGGTTGACAACAATCTTAATCTAACCAGGCAATTGTTATCAGAAAGCATATGGTTTGGTGAAATGCTTACTTGATATGTTCTTAAAAGAATAACTTTTGAAGAACACATCTCATAATGGTCATTTAGTATAAATTACCTTTTAGTGGTCATTTACTTTATAGGTTGAAGTGATTAATAAAACACAAGTTCCTTTATTATTAGCTAGTAGGGTTTGAATCAGAATTTTAAATGATTCTTAAAATTGAGTTAGCAGTTATGAAACAATCAATAGATTATAGTTGAAAATAGAGTCTAAACTCGAGTTGATGCTTATTTAAGAGTTATTCTAATTTCTTATCATTTAAGAAAATAGTTTTAGGATTTAAGTCAAATTTTAATGATTTAAAATTGACCTAGAAGTTTTAAATTTAACTTCTACTGAAACAATAGTTGAAATAACAATATTAGAGTTAAGAAATAACTCAGATACAAGTTTATGATTTTCCCCAAATTTTACTACATTAAATTTGTTTTAGAAAAACCATTTTAGGAATTAAAATCCTAATAGTAAAGTTTTAGGATTAACATTTAATTATAACAAAATACTAATTGGAATAAAACTATTTAAGTTGTCACATTTTTTTATTGGTATTTAAAAACTTGGTTTGAATTATTATAATTGGATTTGAATTCATAATTCAAATAGTACTTATACAAGTTTTCAAATATAGTTCAAAATTGTTTTAAACAAGCATTGAAGATAATAACTTAAACAAATAGATAATATTTTTAGGATCATTTTGATATATCATTTGTATTTTTCTGATTTAAAATGAATTAGATATGAATTTGCAAAGTTTCAGCAATTTTCTGGAATTTGAATTTAACAGAGAATAACTTTTCTAACCGAGGGGGTATCTAGCCTATTAGGCTGAC
Organism: Dactylis glomerata; assembly: GCA_007115705.1. Classification (NCBI taxonomy): domain Eukaryota; kingdom Viridiplantae; phylum Streptophyta; class Magnoliopsida; order Poales; family Poaceae; genus Dactylis; species Dactylis glomerata. Next base: position 1,706,172 of record QXEO01000237.1, read on the forward strand.
TGGTGGGGCTGCGGCTAGGTCAGATGCCACGCGGGCATCGACCAAGTCAAACCATGACTGGGGTGGTCTTCATCGCCGGTGATCAGCGGAGTCGGCGATTCAGAGGCCCCCAGGTTGATTTGCTTGTACTGCTCGAACAAGGACAACAAGGGGAACCAAGTGGTGGTGGTGCTGTGACCAAATGGTCACCGGAGCATCGCCGATGGCGACTCCCTGCGGCGGTGTACGGTGGCAAACTTGGACTCGATGCTATAAGAGGTTACAAGATGCAAATGAGGGCTCGTTAGGAGCGTAAGCTCACCCTGAGTTCGATGATGTGCTCGGTGAAGCTAACCATGGTCGGAGACGAGCTCATGGTCACAAATTCCGGCGGATTACTGTGGGAAGAATCGGATCGATTAGCTTGATATGGAGCTCCTCTGCTTTCTCTGCTCCTTCCAGACAATCTCCTCGACGAGGCGCTTCTCCTCGTCCAGCTCCCAGACGCCAGGGTGGTCCCAACCGGCGGCGAGAGGATTTGGCCGGAGCTAGGGTTTTGGCCCGATTGAGTCAGAGAGAATGAAAGAGAGAGGAACTGAGGCGGGGCTAGGGTTTGGCGGCGGCACAGGGCTTCTTATAGGCCTGGGAGGGCGGCAGCGCGGATCTTGACGCGGTCGACCATCGGGAGATCGCCACCGAGCTGCTTCCCCGGATTGGGAGGTTGAAGACGACGATGTCCCTGGTGGGTCCCGCCTGTCAGCTCTTACCGAACCGGTAAGTTGGTCGGGCCCCAAGTGGGTTGGTTTGCTGGGCCACGGTGGTGGGCTTCGGCCAGGTAATTCTCTCCTCTCTTATTTTTAGCTTCTGTTTCTTTTCTTTTTGTTTTATTTACTAATTTCAAGTCATCTATTTGAATTCAAACATATTTGCAGGTTTTTGAATTAGGACTACTTTTGAAATAAATTTTTATGTTTAGTAATCATCATGTATAACTTTTATGTGCATAAGCACATAAAATACTTTGAGTAATATTAAGGTTTGAATAAGATTTTGAATAGTAGCAATTTTAAATGTCATGCTCTTTGTTTTTGAAATATTTTCTAGGACTTGAATAATTTGCTAGGTGATTAAGTAATACTTTAATTTGTCTTTAGATGAAAATAGATTTACTATAGATGGTTACTCCTACCATTGGATGTTCTGCTCTAAGCATATGAACATGATGCTCTTTAGTTGATGTTAAGACTCATGCACATATTAATGTGTTCAAGTTAATCACTAGATAAATAATATGGTTTATATTAGAAATGATTATGGTGTGGACATAATTCTTGGGTTAAGATATAGGATGTGATGCTAAGGTTTTACTCATGATCACAGGGTGATGCATAAGTTGAAATATGAATAGAAGAATAGGGTCCAATGGGATAGATAAAGATATTGAGTGTGATGGAATTATGTCATCATTGTTAGAGGATAGGGATCACACTCAATGATATAGATTCTACCTAAATAGGAATTTAGGAGTTAAGATTTAGGTTTGTGTTACTACTACCCATAACATGTTTCATTGCTTAAGTAAAATATGTACTTGAACCAAGGGTCTCTACTAGATCTTCATAAGAATGTTTCCCTCCTAACAAGGATAGGTTTTCTTGACTCCCATATTCTCTCCTGATGATGGATGATATCTTCTTATCACATAAGGTTTCATGGATGATCTAATTATTTTCTTCCAACAATTCTGGTTAGAGCAAAAACTATTGCTTTCTCCTAGTTTTAGCCAATGATGATTTGAATTAGAGGTATGTTTCTCTTGCCTATGGTGAGTGTTTCCTTTTTCCCATTAACTACACTCCTCTCCTCTCATACTAGACCAACCTGGTGGTCTTGTGAAGCTTGGTCTTCGGGAAATCTGATAAACCTGCATCTTGTGGCATGCCTGCACCTCCTAGCTGCTTGACCTAATTCCTAATTGAACTAAGTAACCATTTGGTCTTGGTCTTGCTGGTTTGGTTCTTTTGGTTCTGCTGGTGGTGGTGAATCCTGCCCTGTTGCTCAACTCATGAGCAGGGTGGATTGTGTGGTGGTGTTGCTGGTGTGATGGTGGTGATATTGCTGTGATGGTGGTGTTTCATGATCCTATCTAATGTATGATGTGATCCAAATTCGTTGGTCTACTCATACCATGATTTTATGGTGTCAAATGAATGCCATGGGGTTCCTTTTATAGCATTTTGAGGCCCTCCACAAGTTGACACCTCAAGTGGTGACTCTTGTTTTAATTTGGTGAGTAAGCTACTTGTTGTCAAGCTCTCATGCATGAGCATTACTTGGGGTTCAAGTAAAGGAAGATATTTTCAAGTGGATAACTATGAACATTACTTGGGGTTCAAGTAAAGGAAGATATTTTCAAGTGGATAACTATGAACATTACTTGGGGTTCAAGTAAAGGAAGATATTTTCAAGTGGATAACTATCCTAGATGGCATGATGATTATCCTCTAATAATCTTTATTTTAAATAGCCAAGTGGCATTTGACACTAAATGGACTTGTGGCTGAATCAATTCATATTCTTATACATATTTGTAACTCATAATTGAATTGGTATTAATGGATATTGTATTAATTATTTGGAAGTTTAACTTCCAAAGTTCATATTTGAAATGATAATGTTATTGTGAATTATGCCTATTGTCATATCTTATTTGTTCCTATTATAAGTTGTGCTCAAAATATCCAAGGTTAGCAAAGGTCATGTTCAAACCTTGAATGATTTTATTTGATTTCACCAAGGCATGATCATAAGAGTTTCAAAATGGTCATAGTTAATTTTATTCAAATAGTTTGAACTATTTAATGTAATGTAAATGAGCTTAGTTTTGTTATATCTCCTATAGTTAATAAGTTATGATTTAAATAAGAATGGGTGGCTTTTATACACTTTAGACCTTGTGGTTAACCAATTTTGGTAACAAGTTTAAGAGTGAAATAAATTATACCCAGAAGTACTGGATAATTAGTTAAGTAGTTAAACTCTATTGTAAACTCCTCTAACCATCTTGGTACTAGGTTAGTCTCTCGCTCTTCTGAATTTGTGGATTAGATCCTAAAGTATCATCTTAAGAGATGAGAATGATACTTGATTTGATATAGACTCTCTCCTCTTGTCTTGGAGATAAATAGATTTAGATGGGAAAGATTATGATAATCAAGATAGGAGAATAAAGTAGATTAAGAGTCAAGGTAAGACTTGTGTTGTCTTCCTTTAAGCTAGGAATGGCTTCAATGATTTAGGTTTAAGAAATACCATGGTGATCATGGTAGAATTGGTTATAAGGTCCTAAAATGGTGTGTTAACATATTAATCCTACCTCACATTCATCTCCTTTGATTGTTGTTATTATCTCTACCCAAAACAAGGTTGTTAACAAAGGTCATGTTGAAGTTTATCGCACTTCAGTCGATGAGCTACTTCAATTCCATCAACTCAAGAGAAGCTTCAATCACTTTGACAAGTTTTATTTAAAAGCGCAAAAATTTCCCAGATTTTCTATCCATGAATGCAATGCACACTTCGGTGTTCTCTCTATTTCTAGCCTCACATCCTGGGATGTTATAGGAAATCATGGGGGGAACAAGGGGCTAGCTATAGTAGTGACAGAGCAAGAGAGGGAGGGGATTGTGGTGTACTTACTTGCTAATGGAGCCAAGCTTCATTAGTGGTGAAGTAGAGGCGGTCGTGGCTACATCCTAGGTCATCAAGGAGGAGCACCTCGATGTAGCCCAAGCCAATGACCCTAGGTTACTAGAGAGAGCTGAGAGACTCATCCTAACCAAGGGGAGAAGCCAAGCTTGCCGGAGACGACGAACTCCATTGGTCGAAACCCTAGCGAATCCAGAGGGGATGCGCGAGGATGCAATCGAGCACCCTAGCTCAATTCCCTCGGTGAGAAGGTAAAGTTGAGGGTTGCGATTGTTTTAGTGGCGGTGGCGTTGCTGGAGCTGGCCGAAAACGGCTAGGACACGGCGGCGATGGCGCAGGCGACTCGATCGCCATGGGCATCGCAGCGCGAGTGAGAGAGGTGGGGGAGAGAGTGAGGTGGTTCGGTCGAAACCAAACCGGTTCGGTCGTTTTTACCGAAGTGTCTGATAGGTGGGCCCAACCTAGGGTTTTCAGTGAATTATTTAATTCCAGGGGCCTAACTATAAATCTGTTATAAATTTTAAAATAGGTGTCCAAAAATTAAGAAAAATATTTTTTGGAAAGCTAAAAATATGACTAACTCAAATGTGTGAGTAGATAAAAGTTTTAGAAATAAAAAACCGTTGTTTTGTTGATAAATGAGATAAATAATTTAAACACTTATTCAAATAATAATCAAAATACCTTTTAAACATCAAGAAAATTCTTGAATGATGTTTTATCACTTGTGTGGAGTTTTGAAAACAAAATTTCAATTATGTCTTTGATAAATGACTTGGGTATTAATAAAGTACCAAAAGAAAACAAAAACCAAGAATAGTAATTTCCAAATTCTTGGAGGTTATTATTTGAAACTAAAGAATACCATTTTGAATATGCAATATTCAAAATAGTATAGAAATCAACTTAAGAAGAATATATTGGAATTTCTTCTGAATTTGCAATATATCCGTCTTTGCGGCATAGAAAGATTTTTCACAGAGTTCTGGCTATCCACGATCCTTTCGGTGGCTCATAGCTTATCCGGTTGTTCGATCAACGATGTGCTTCAGTTCAATGGGTCTTTCTATAGCGCAGCAGTATATCCCTTATGAACATCGAAAGAATTTTTTAGATATATGAAAATTCTAAAGTGAAATTCATATGAAGATTCTAAATGAAAATTCATATGATCAACAAGAAACTCAAATAACAAATCACTCGAAAACACGGGAAGGGTTTATCAAAATTATTTTTGCAAGTAATCTTTTCAAATCATTTGGATTTTAAAACATTGTCTTTTATTCGGACAATGGTAATTCTTCAGAACCCGAGGTCCAGGGTCAAGTAAAACCTTCGAACTGCATTATCTTGCAGTTGTCAGGCAAGTTCACTCTTGCTCATACCCGTTGATTATTTTCAAAAGTACCAATTGAGTAGTATTTCATACCACTTGCATCAAAGTACTACTTCCAAATAAAATTGGTGGATGATGGAACCATGGATTAGAGGTACGATCGGAGCATCGTACGGTGGAGGTTCCATGGTACCGGAAATGCCTAGGATTTAATAACAACTGTTATCAGTCATTCCAAAGCACCATAAATCGCGCTGACCACAGAACTTGGTATGGGACAAGCGAATCAGAAGTTACTTCCGGGTTTAGTATATCCTCGCAGGCATAGCCAGATTGAGATTCCTTTCGGGGAAAATCAATGGGTGGGAGCTCGTGGTAACCGTCTCTGCTCTGTGCTACAGAGTAACGGTCAATGTCTTCTGGTGGAGAGGGTGATTAATTTGGACCTAGGTATGGATTAATTGCAACGGGTGGATTTCAGAATTAGGTTGTGCTTATCATGATTCGGCGATACTTGGTAACTGGACTCATACCAAAGGAAGTATGATACTGGCAATATGGCCAAGGATATTTATGTGCAAATTAGCGCACCTCTACAGAGTGTATAGAATCGTGACATGTTAGTCCCTATTTCGGAAAAGGAATTGCGAACGCCGCGTGGAAAGGAACTATGCAAAATTTCTAACAACCCGCGAAGGCTGATGAACATAGTTTTTATGAAATTAAAACTTGGATTCATCTAACAGAAACTGTTTTTCCAAAACTTGCATATGTTTGAAAATTTCCTTTATTCCAAGCTATTGTTTTATTTAGCATGAAACATTATTTCTATAAAACTTGCTAAGTACGTATGTACTCAATCTATCCTCAAAAACCCTTGCTTTAGATTGTGAGAACAGCAAAGATGTACCTGGCAATGGTGAGGAACAATACTACGAGGAGCTGGATCTTTCCGGATGAGTAGAAGGAGTGGACTACGGTATCGTTTACGGTACTAGCGACGAGGAACCGGACACCGAAGCATAGAATTACAGGATAGTTAGTGGAGCTTAGCGACTGTTCATAAATAAGTTTCTCATGCTCGTAATGGTGCTACGTCTTATACTATCATTAGTAATTAAATTTGTTAGTTTGAACTGGTTTATGAATGAGACTCCTCAATGGACCGAGGATGATCTCAAAGCTTTGGTACACTTTTCGTTGGTATCTATGAACACGTAAAGTTGCGGACCCGCAATATTTCTGTTGTACCACTCTGAGGGATGTGATATTTACGGAAGGGGACTTTTGTGAGTATTATATCAACAACTTGTACAGTATACATGTAGCGGTGTGTTGGGTCACTGCAGAGCGCCCGACCCAAACATACAAGGGGGAGAACACAGCTTCAAACCTGTTCACGGCCCAATGCAAATGGTCAAACGAACCCAATTTGATCACAAAATGTGTCGAGCCATTGAAGATGTCTTACATCTCAGACTTACAAGGGCCGGGGCTTTTCCGGAATTTGCTAAGAGGGTTCGTGTCTATGTTTTATTTTTTGTAGCGCTTTTAACTTCCGTGTTTCATTAGTGTGTCACAGTCAGTTGTGTGTGCGTGTGTGTGTGGAGCATGGCTCGATTGATTTGGGGCCGTGGACGGCGTCTTTTTCGCTGGAGCGTGTTAAACGCGACAGGTGACACAAGAGAAGCGAAGGGTCGGCATCGGTTATGTCAATCATGAATGGACTACTACTTCATTAGCTCAAAGCTGCCACAATCCTGCTGCCACTGCTCAATCATCAGTCGACCCTGAGGCTCTCGACAATTGTTGGCAACGGGTTATGGCATGGCCTTCCCAGTACCACATTATGTTAATGGCGCAACCGTGTCAATGATAGAGATGCTCAAAATGTCAAACACACACACGGCCATACCCACCTTTCCAGGGAAGAGCACAAGTAGTCATCACATCAACCAGATCAGTGGAACATAAAACATTTCTATATTAAGTAGGCTGCCCCATGTGTTGCGTCCTGTTGACTTTGTTACTCGAATAGTTTTGAGTTAGATTATTTTGATTTGATCTATCCGAAGCAAGTACTAACCCAGCCAGGCTAACTAGAGCGGAGAGCCTCAAGGTTGGAGACCACGCCTTGGCCAACGGCGTGTCCAACAGGTCAGTTTTCACTATGAAAACGTGAAACAAAATCCATTTCCAGCACCCACCGCGCTGAAGAAAAGCATGGAACATAACAGCGAAACTTCTTGTAGCACATGTAAGTCGTCTATGCTGATAAAATTATACTTTGCCTTGGGCACATTGTACACATGAGAGAATCGCTCCAACGAATTTAAACTAACAAGGCACAAGCTTTTTTTACACTGGTTGAGGGAGCAATGCTGCCAGACAACCAATACAACCCTCCTGTACTACATCGAGACAGATCTACCAACCAACAGTTTCTGCCTTCCACATCTAGATGTTTGCCCAGAAGGGGCAACATGCTTATTGTCAATTCACTTCCCTAAATGTCCACCGGAGATATTGGGATAATATTCCCACCTTCCTGTCGCTCTTATTCACTGTACTCAGATGAGTATGAGGTTGCATCTTCATCTGCATTCACCTCAACTCCGTCACCGCCATCGTCTCCGTCGTCACCTATATCGTCATCCTCGTCCATCTCATCATCAACGTCAGCAGCTGCATGGTTCAGCTCATCTTCCCCGTCATCCTCATCACTCTCCGCATCCCCTTCAGCATCTTCATCGTCCTCTTCGGTCTCATCATCCATCATGCCATGGGGTCTGGACACACCAGAATAGGCTCTGGAGTAATCTGTTGGTGCCTGCTCGTCGTATTCCTCGTCCATGGGTTGCCCATTGTCCTCGTTGTCTTCTGATTGATCTGATTGGGATCCAGAGGTGTTCTCATCGCCTTCGATGTATGGTCTTCTGTTCTCCAAGCCCCATTCCTCCGCACCAGAGCTTCGTGGAGACTCCTCAACAGCAGAATGCTTCACATTGCTAAGCATGCTAAAGCTTCCCAACAAATTAGCCTTTGGAATTGATCTGCCTCTGCCCTCAGATGATGGCTGGCGAGGCCTAACTGTTCGACGTCCTCTCCCGCGGCCACGTCCACGTCCACGTCCTCGGCGTGCGTTCTTTCTTGGGGCTTTCTCATATGCAGCATTGTCATCTGTAAATTCAATCCTAGATGAGCTGCTAGTACCTCTTGGGACCCTTCCACCTCGACTTCGACCTCTTCCTCCCCTGCTACCTCCTCTACTTCCTCTTCCACGACCCCTGCGACCACCACTGGGGGGCCAACTTGCATCATAGTGGTCAAAACCAGTTGGTTCCAACGGCTCTACATCCGGTGTCTTCTTAACAACACTATACCTTGATGGAAGCTTCTGCAGGAAGGAAAAGATAATTACACAACTAAAATGGGACATCACTATACATAAAAACAACGTGCGCATTGTACAAACAAATCATCAACTTGAACAACTGATGACAAGTCACGGTTTAATTGCATATGTATAGTACAGCAAGGCAGAGTTCAACCAAAAGACGACTAGAAAGTCTTCAGCATGTAAATACTTTTGCAAACATACTAAACTATATTATATTACTAAGAAGTTCAAACAACAAAAGGAAATATTTCTTCCACTTTAACTTACCACGGAATCTCCATCTCTCTCCTTCTTTTCATTTTTTATGTATGAAACCGCATAATCAAGGTCTAACATTCTTAATGTGACAGCTGCAGTAGTGTCAGGAACCCATGGAAGTACAGAAGTTCCAGATAGTCCAAAGGGATTCTGGGATGGCATATCTTCCGTCTTTAAGTTTAGTAATTCATTTGAGGTTTCAAAATCAGAAGACAGGTAGTCTCGTCTTATTGCACCTTCCAGCAGAGTCAACATCTGCAAAGGAGTAAAAAACATTAGCACGGACATTACGTACAAAGGTAGAGAAAAAAAATAAGTGGAAAACCATCAGCATAAATGGTTGTTGCTTAGCTATGCCAGTTTCCAGAAAGAGGTCAAGAGGGTAACAGAAATGAGTATGTAAGAAGCCACGAGCCATCAAGCTATGCCAGTTTCCGGAAGAGGGTAACAGAAATGAGTATGTAAGAAGCCATGAGCCATAGAAACAATCTGAAACTTTTTTAAGGTAATTGTTTTATGCCTGTCACATTAGCATTGCCCTTGGTACTTCAGTTCACGTGTGCTAAGGCTGGAGCCAGTAAACAGATGTCTATTATTGGTGAAGTAGTCAAAATCACATGGTTCAAGCTATCATGGTCCTAGAAGCCTAGTCAGCTTGATGGTAAAATCCTGGTTACAATCAGTTATACAAATCGACGCCTAATTAATTGCAACTAGACAAGTAGACAGTATTTCAGCAATTCAATAGTTAACCAAATTCACTGACACCGAATAGTAGCTCTATTTTCTTGATTGTTTGAGATGGGTTTTCTAAGAAGGCCTTAACCAACCACCACAACTGTTTCAAGCAAACACGTACTCAGAGATCAATTAACATGAAGGCAATAGACATGCGCCAAACAGGTAAAAATCTGATCATGTTGCCAGAGCAATGGAGAAACAAATGAAGAACCTGAAATATTTCCTCAACAGATGTTGTAGAGTGCAACTTCACAGCCCAAGATTTCCGATATCCATCACTCCAAAATGGTTGAAGTGCTTCTGATGGTACCGAAGCCTAAAAAACAGAACACCAACACATTGTCAAACAGCTAATGGCAAAGCACACTAAATTGAGAAGCACGCAAGAAACGTGAACTTGACCTCAATAGTAGCTAACTGCAACTTGAGCAATCTCATTCCAATTGCAACAGAATAGTCCGCAATTTGCATCTTCCAGTTAGGGTCAGTTCTCCGCCTCTCTTCACATTGTGAAGTGTGCTCAGAAAAATTGTGAATGGATTTGAAGGTCTTGTGGCAGGTAGAGCAGTGCCTTTCTTCTGTTAAGTAAATCTGATAGCAGTAATCACAAGAACACAACAATGCAGAGCATCTTTTCTTCCCATACTTCATGGCGCATGTCTGTTGGCGATTCAAGCATTCCCTCCACATCCATTTTAAAAAACCATCTGCCCTTTTTGAGATAGCAATCTTCTCCACATCATTACGCCCAAGTTCTATTTTGAAAGAATCAGAATATGTTGTGGCACTATCAGCAGAAACACTAGAAAGAGTACTGCTTGGGCTTCCAAACTCGCTACGATAATTTGCGCGCACCATATCAGTAGCTCCATTCTTTAGGTGTCTTCCATTTGATTGCTCTATAGTTGCACTCCTTTTCCTCTTAATACCTTCCTTAAAGGTTGATTCAACCCTTTGCAGCATCGAATGCAACTGCGCCTCCCGGCTGCCACGTGTATCAAGGGAAGCTACTAAAGAATCGAACACCTGCATTGTTATTAGAGAAAATATCCAAGGATTAGAGACTACATGATTGATGTGCATTAACATATTCTGCTACAGAAGGTGCTGGAACAGATTTCAGATTTCTACACGGTGTTCGCCATCTGTGGACAGAAATCAGCATTCGGCTAAATTGAAAACGTAGGCACAGACTGCATGCAGTTACAACCAGATGTACTTTATATAGTTCATCCGAATAGGGTTTTCAGAGTCAACTTCAAACTTGTTCAAACTGGTCAGGTGCAAGTTAAAGAGACATCTGTAAACCTGCTAGGAACAAGGTAGTTTTTTTGTGAGCCCTGTGGGATTTAACTGTTTCCTGTAACAATCTTCCAGCATTCCAAACACGACATAAGTGGTTTAATAAAAATCATGTGATCTGAAAGTTAGCATGCACTTTTTCACATAGCCCACTTGATTTTACAATTAAGAGAAGCTACGTTGCTACACAGTACAAAGATAGGATAAATAAAAACAAAACTAAAATTGACACTGACACTGACACTAGCAAATTTTGTTAGCTGTCGGCGAAAATTCCAACAGTTCTGAGTTTTGGCTACAAATCAAGCAGGTGCTCATGAAATGAGTACTATGCATCCCAGTACCAGACATAAAATCAATCTTCAAACATGGACTGCACCGTATTTGCAAAAAATGTGACGCGCGGAAAAAAGGATGAAACACTATTTTGCTTACATATTCACCAGTTCCAATGACTTATCACAGTTTTAAGTATTGTGTATAACATCCAGGTTTTGTTACCAACAAGGACTCTCTGGAAAAAGTATGCTCGTAGTGATAAATTAAAACACAGAGAAGATAGCACGATAGTTACCATATTATCCAGTGTGCTGTGATAACTAAACTGTGTGTATAATGGTCAGGTTAGATCTAATATGTGCAAACAAAATAAATACCTCCTCTGAGTCTATAACCCTCCATTGTCCATCTTTTGATTCGAAAAAGATTCTTCCTGAACCAGGGTCATTTGGTGATGAAGAGGTGGAGAACTGCCAATACCGGTTTCGTCTTCGATCCTGCCCCAGGGGCAGCGATCTGTAAACATACAGCTGCTCTGCTCTATGACCAATGTATGACTTCAACTGAGAACGTGTTTTATCAGCATATGCATACTGCTGAGCAGATAAAACATCTGGTGTTGCACCGCTGTCTTGCCCTACACCATTTCGCTCATAAGGAACATTCCCAACATTACTCTGATTATGTTGATTAACCATCTCAGTATTGTTTACAGCCCCCACATTTTCATCATTGTCTATATCAAGGTTACGGACTGGAGTGGGAGTAGTCTCTGTAGCATTATGTTCTGGAGCAATATCAGCCTTCAAACTTGTGTAAGAATTATACTGCACTTTGCTAGCAAACTCTTCCTTGGAACGCCTCTTATCAAGTTGTGCATCCGCCCACATTTGTTTTTTTATGGCATTTGCTGCTTCCAAGCGTTCCTGCACGACTCCTACAATTAAGTGTTGTCTGATCAAGAAGTAACAACTGAAATAATAGTTTAGGACTTACCTCAAGAACAGCTCGAATAGAGTTCCCTTCAGTGGCAACACCAACAAGTGCGACCAATGCATTAAGCCGTTCTTCGACACTAAGATCACAATATTCACCTTCTGCTAGTCCCTGTACCCAAGATTCACCTTGGTTGCTTTCATCAATCTCTGCATCTTCAGCATCACCAGTAATTACCTCGTGATGATCTGAGGAAGCTCTGATAGGCGAGACACTTGAAGCACCTGCTGCATTGGAGTTGCTTAAAGAAAGCATGGTAGCACCTTTTCCCGGTGCAGAACTAATTGGTCGGGTTAGTGCAGAATCCAAACTATCTGTCTTCCCCTTTACGTCACCAACTTCAGTCACGGTTACTACTACATCTTGTGCTTTAACAGCAAGAAGGGGATCCTTCTCATCTCCTACATCAATATTCACATCATCACCATCAGGATCATCATCACATTCAGAGTCATCGTCCCTATCAGCATCATCCACCTCTTTTTCAGCTTCAGAGTCAGAAAGCACATTCTGAAAAGCCCTAATTTTTTCACGTGCTGCTGACAACACGGCCTCAGAATCAGCTGGATCTTTTCTGTAAGGGGATTTGACACAATATGTTGAAGGAGCCGTTCGCTCAAAAAGTTTTGTATCCCTTGACAAGGCAGCAGCTATAGATGCCTCAGGTGTCTTGCTTGTGGTAAGATCTCTCAGACCAGATTTCTGAAGAGAGAGGGGTCAAACCTATTAAATTAGAGACAGAGCAGTAGAAGGCAATGACAAATATAGTGTATATTTATGCTGCATACCTGGATTTTTTCTGCAACTTCCAATATTGTGAGACCACTGCTTTCTTCAAGAGAAAGCACATGGAAAGCAGCAAATTTTACTGTCCCAGGAGTGAGGCGGTGCCGAGATCGGCGCTGCGTGTAGCCTCTTTCTTTCATCAGAGCAGCAGCACGCACAGCTGCTGAACCATTTCTGAGAGTGGATATAACATTCTCACTGTCCCGACCCTGTATACAAATTTGTATACCAACCTTGTGAAATTTCTTCCAGAAGCTTTTTTGCCATGCACTATGGCAAAATTACTAAATTATCAACTAAAAGGATCCTGCTTTCAAAAGCTAATCCATGAGAACTACAACAGAGGCATATGTGACTATATCCTGACTAAAATTTGAGTTTTGACATGCTATGCCTTCCTCAGCCTTACAAGTTACAACAGAGGCATATTTAACTATATGCCAACAGGCTTAATAGTTCATAAGTAAAACATAGATACCAACAGATGAAATAACCCCACTCCTAAGCAGACACTTTAAAGATTTCATTTGTAACCAAATTCAAAGAAAAGATATGTAGATTAGGTAAGTACCACAAAAGGTCAAACCATATTTTCTCGAGTAAGTCAACTTGGCTCTCGAGCTCACTGGAGCCCTTTATATTGAACATTCAAAAATCTTACCTTTGAAGTTCCAAAAGAATTGTGAAAAAAATGTACATATGGGACATGATTTATACTTCTAGTGTGCAAAGTCTCAATCAGAGATATGTTGTATTCTACGCTTCATAAAAAGACAAAATTATAATCCGGGTGTGTGAACAGTGCACCTTCAAACCTTGTCAGATTTTGTCTTTTTTGTGTAGCCCATAATACAGCGTATTTCAGAATTCAGATTGGGATATTGCAGACTTGAAGTACATATATATTATGACCTATATGTACACATATTTTTCAGAATTTTTTGAAACTTGAAAATATCCTTTTTTTGAATTTTAAAATAAAGGTCTCAGTGACCTCGGGCTCTAATAGCATTTTTCTTATTTTCAACTTGTGATTACCCAAGACAGCTTTACAACTGGAATGCTCTTATAGTGGTATATAGTATCAGAGAGCACAAACCTCATTTTCATCACGATAAATAACATCTTCAGCATTCCTTTTCTTCAACTGAGGTCCAAAACCGGCAGATAAAGCAAACTGCCGTAATATTTCAGGCCAAGTAAGAAGATTGAGGTGGCGCTGCCAATTACGTATATTGAATCCCCAAGAATATGCCTGTAAAAGGGATCAAGTATATATAAATAGCATGCAAGCAAAGAAATAAGCTTAAGGAACAATCAGAGCTTTCAAGGTATCTGCACACGCACCCCTTCCACAACTTGTGGATGGCCACCTCCTGGATTCACCCCCAGTGCAACCGACGGAGTTCGGGAAACATCCTCAATATCCTTTATGATAGATTTCAGCAGAGCAACATGCAACTCCCCCAACAACCTTGAATCCTACAAAACAAATCCAGTGAGATAACACACGGCGTCATACACACCTATTAGGATATTACTGCCTTTACCCAACAGCGACAAAAGAATGTAGACGATAATATATTAAAGTCAGGAGAGATGACATCGAATATCTTGTGGTTTTTAACAGACTAGAACCCTACTGAAAAATATTTGTAAACTTTGGTGATATTTTGTGGTTTTTCAGTAAAACCCTTCTGAAAAATATCATGCCCGGAGAAGTTAACATGTTATGTTTTGCAAGCTCTATCAGGTCCAAGTTTGATCTTCAAAGTTCAACAAAAATATGCTGGTAAATTTACCATGATCTTTTTACAGCAAATATGTACAACTTTTTTGTGCCCAATCTAGATAAATATATACTTATACGGCCATATGCAGCAGTCAGATCAGGAATATCGGATTCAACATAATACATAATATATACAAAATTGCACAAACTAATCCAACAAATAGAAGACCTTGTGATTTCTCATATTTTTGTCAGGAGTGTACACTTATTTCCCACCATACATGAATTTACCTTTGTACTAAACAATATAAAATATATTCTAGTACCCTTTTCACCTTTTTACATAACAGTCTAGGACAGACAATTACCCTCTCCAAAGAAACCAACTTACATAATCATGAAGGGACTGAACAAACTCATCAAGTGTAACTGAAGAAAGCCCAAGAACATCAGCAAAAGTAATCAAGAATTTCCACACCTGCAATTCAGGTAGCAACAGTTTCACTAAAATATTATCAAATACATAGAACTGAACTATGTAACTCAAAATTTTGAAATAGCATGTGCATGCACTTAAAAAGTAACCAGTGGTTCTGTCAGATGGAATGCTATCTGTAAAGAGCTAAGCACATAACAGGTTAATGTAAATTTGCTTCAGGGTCCAGTAATAAAACGAAGTGTTTGACCTAAAGAAAATATCTATAACAAGATCAGAACAAATATAGTTTCAATAAAACAATAAGTTAGTCAAATGCTTCTGCTCTAATATCTCTGGGAAAATGGATGACTAGAATATGGTACAGGTACTCTGAAAGTGAAGTGGACATGCATAGTTCATATTCCCAAACTTGACTCGAATGTATTGGAGGGAATATTGTTATCCACGTACATTTGACAAAAACAAGGCAACATATACAAGCAACAACATAACACATGTGTTAATTCTTGATCAAATAAAAGCAACACTTTTCAGTATGTGTAATATAACATCTATTTGAAAATGGATTGTGCATCTGCATAGATAAGAGGCCTTTTTTGAAGCAGAGCTAACTGCCAATTTTTGGCAATACTAGTAGCCCAAATAAGCTGTAAGAATGCAACATTAGAATGTCAGTAAGACCATTACCATCAATAGCTTTCCAACACTATCCTCAGATCCTGTCCAAGGCTTTATCGAAAACGGCACCTTAAGTCTCACCGTTTCAGGGGGGAATTGGCTCAACATGCCTGTGAGAAGGTGGGGTACGGGTAGGGAGACAAAAATGCATCATGCAGTTAGAGTTCACATGTTGGAACAAGAATGTATTCAACAGATGTATACTAGGCTAGGCCACAATGTTGAATATCTATTTCGTCCATGCAGTCATTCCTCAAAGTAACAAGGTATATGACTCACTCAGTCTTCCAATCACTAGGGACACCATCTAATCTTCAGCGTAAATTTAGAGGTGAATTTTGCGTAAGATTCAGAGATTGGATTTGATTTTGTCGTACAGAATTAACAAGGGCGACATTTTAGTGCTCGGGCAACAGGGAGTCTGTTTTATTCGAAAAATTTAAGAACATCATTTCAAAGTTTCAAAAAGATCTGAAGAAATCTTGATGTAGTTAAATGATGTATTCTACCAGCTTGCAAACAAACAATGTGAATATGGATTTATTTCCTAGAAAACCATTGAAGTGAGGTGTTACTGATTTACTGTTGGTAGAGTGCTGTGTTAATAAGTACAGAACTAAACTTAATAAGCATACCTCGAAATGAATCAAGCTGCTGCAATGTGTCACTATCAAGAAAAAGCATTGACTGTAACCCTTTGCTTTGTGCAGCCAATTCCATTAGCTCCAAGCGCTCATCTTCCACAAGCTCCATATACTCCCGGGCAATTCTTCGCGCTGTGGCCCTATCATTGGCGGCCTTTTGCCTCGCAACCTCTTTCTCTTTTCTGAGTTCTTCCTTTTGTTTTTGTTTCTCTGCCTGCACATATATAGGCAGATCTCAATGCTAAACAGAGGTAGTGTAACATATACTTCAGTACTATATTGAGATACAGTTTACTTCAAATGAACTACGAGACTAACTCGTCTAGATTGCTTCTGTAAAAACTTCTCCATGCGCTCGTTTTCCCGCCTTTGCTCCCTTTGGAACCTCTCTTCCTCTCTTTGCCTTTCACGCAGCAATCTCTCCTCTTCTTTTTTCCTTTCACGGTCATTTCTCTCCATTTCCTTGCGCATTTGTTCCTCTCTCTGCGAAGACATCAAACCGTACATGACTTTCCAGCCAAAGTATTTATATCTGCTGATGTCCAGCAATTGAAAAGAGCAGATACCTTTCTCCTCAAAATATCTTGCTTCTCAAGCTCCTTCCTAATTCTTCTTTCGTGAGCTTCAACTTCCTTTGCAATTTTTGCTTCCTCGTTATGCTGAAGCACATACCAGGCAAATTCTACAATTAGTGTGTATGGTTGAAGAACAATATGCATATATGAGGTCAGAGGAAAACATACCTTTCGCTTTCTATCCACTTGAGAAGCATCTTCATCATGATAATCCCTTGTTTCCGATGATATAAGTGGGTCTTCGAAGCCAGAAACTTGAGAAATACCAAACTGACCATCGATTGACACAGAATTAAGGTTGCTATTAGACTGATTCGTATCATAATCTGTCGGTACTGCAGGAAACACCTGAGGCCTGCCAGATTGAGGCAAAAGACCTTGGCCTTCAAAAGCATAACCAGATGCCATCTCCTCAGATCCATGGTGAAGGTGTGTTCCTGGAGTGAGAGATGATACCCTCGAATTTGAAGCTTCAACTGGAGTGTCATAGTAATGAGATCTACTTCCTCTGTCGTATGTATCACTTGGCTGCTCAGGAAGAAACTGATACTCATGAACTGCCCGCGATCCACCATAAGGGTGAACTTGAGGTGGATTAGCAACAGATGATTTTCTCTTCCCAGAAAGTGGATTCGGAACAAAAGGGTGTTCCATGCTGGGAAGGAATGACGATACCTAGGGAGATGGAGAAGAGGATCAACAAACAGTTAAAGGTGGGTACGAGAAATAAATTGGATGTGTGTTGGGGGCAGGGTCCAGCCTTATAATTTAAATACTATACCAACAGTTTCTCGCAGATCACGGCACAAGATGATAAGAACAAACAATAATAGCAGCATAGAGACTTGTTGAGAACTTGAGATGACTGTTGTAAATAAGCATGAAACGTGCATAAAGGGGAAGTTCAGTGGAAAGGGCGACAAACACGTGTAAAGACAACCAGCGTTCCCATTAAATAGGCCCATAGAAAACCTGGAACATATCTATGCTTTGCTAGAAAAGGAGTTGAGCGCAACCACTGATGCATATAAATGCGGTATTAGTTCCCATTTTGCAAAGATGCATAACATAAACAAGCCATCCAGCAATACAGTCCAGTTACATCTTGGTTTGGAGCTAATAGGTTAGCATAGTAACCATGATATTTGTAATTGCCTATACTGAGAGGTAATATGAACCAACAATGTAAAAATGGAGTACAATGTCAACTCACGACTACCATACATGACAATTCTAATGCTGAAGCAACGGTACTCTAGAACATACGCGAACAATTTGTACAGTGAGGAAAATCCACTACACATATAAGACACACAAACTTACTTCCGCGAGTTACCCAAGTATTTACCTTCAAGAGATTTGGATCGTGCCTAGAAAATATCTTTGCATCATAAGAGCGTACAGGCTGTTTTTGTTGCTCCGGAACTGCAGGAGAAAAATATGTCAGCAACTAGAAAGATATCAAATTATAATAAGTAGGACTATGAACATGCTATCAATATATTCCATCATAACTTCACCAATACAGAAGCTCAGCAGTAAAGGCCTTCTTAAATGCTTATCTACTCTTTACTTGTATACCGCTGAAGGGGGAGTCTAATGAAATGCCCATTCTATGTGCTTATCATGTGAATGTTTTGGCGGTTCAACAATATTTGCATGGATGTTATTTACAGAGACTTCAGGTGGTGGGGTAAAATCACGTAGCTCATTCCTACACGGTACAAAACATAGATACGTGCTGGAGCAGGAAAATCGTATGGGATACTGTATCAGATACAGATTCATCACTGATATGACCCTAATACAATCGTCTGAGTATCCCAATTAAACGATTAAAAACAAATGTGTGTGACGCCACTATGTGACTGATAATCCCTGGTACACGGCCAATACGGCCCAGCCCAGTAAGAGGCATATGTACAGCCAACCCTAGCATTGCTCCCTCCCTGATGCCCATGTATGACTCCATCCCTCTCCCTCCCATACTCCTGAGCGATGGCTGGCTCCTGCTCATCCTTCCTCACCTCCTCATGGCTGCATATGTCCAAACAGCACTAGCATTAATTCATCCCCTATACCCTGTCTGACTCGGTCCCTCCCCCTCCCGAGAGGTGGCGACACCTCCTCACCATGCAGCGGTCGCAAGCCAGCGGTGTGCTCCTGCTCCTTGCCCCATATTGGCACTTTTTAAAAATGGCATATCTACATATCCGTAGCAGCTTGGTACTGATCCGCGTATCCATATCGGTGCCATGGTAGCAGCTGTGTCACAAACACAGCGGATGGGAGATAGGATAGGAGTGCAAGATCGAGAAGTGTGGAGCAAGCCAACTGGTGAAGGCGCTTAAGGCTGATCCAACCACTATCCCATAGGATGATGGTGGAACAGTATCGACTACCTTTCCTTACTTTATTGTGTATTTAATTCAAACAAGAAAAGGTCTACTTCTCAACCCTGAACTTTGGCAAAAGTTAACTTTTCAACCTTAAACTCTAATACCAATTGACTTGCGACCTCAAACTACTGAAACGATTCCTTTTCAAATGGTTTCGCAAGTGGTTTGAGGTGAGTGAATGTCACATCAGTGCCAGGAACAACTAATTAACTAAACACTACAACATCAAACAATCTAAAAATAAGCTTCCCCATTCAGATAAGAAAACTTTCACAGAAAAAAGTAGAAACATATCAATAAACAGAACTTGGTGACATAGCAGCAACATGGCAGTGATGTGGTGAACACATGGAATCCACATCTCACAAAACTGATTCTGAAGCTGTAAATCAAGGCAGTGCACAAAATGTGAAAATAGGGCAGTGAACCATGCACTAACAATCTACAATGCACGACATTTAAAGGCAACATAACTAAAGGCCGTACATCTAGAAGGCGGTGCAACTAAAGGCAGTATAAAGTATAAACATGTAGTTAGGGAAGTGCACTTACGCGTTACGAGATGCAAGGCATACATCTAAAAGCAGTGCACTTACGAAACAAAGGCAGTACATATGAAGACATTACCACTAAATGGAACACATCTAGAGGCAGTGCAAAATATGCATTTTGTGTTGAATTGTATGCACCGACCAGTTCACAGAAAAGGTCCAAACTGATGGGGGGCAACTGGGCAATATATTTCAGTACTCCCCTCACGTAGGCTCCACCAGGCCTTATATGTGGGATCGATGAAGGCCGCAACTATTTTTTTTAATAGTGTGGTGGCCGGGTCTTGAACTTGAGACCTCTTGGCTCTGTTATCATCTTGAATTGTGTGCACCGACCAGTTCACCCAGCCGGCAATATATTTCAGCAATTAAGGCAGTGCACTTATAAGACAAATGGCATTACATATTAAAGGCAGAACAGAACAAACAGTTAGAGCAGTGTACTTACAAGACGCAAGTCAGTACAGATACAAGACACAAAAAGGCGGTACAGAAAACCTAGAGGCAAACTTCTTGAAAAAACACAATTCAATTAACGCAATACGAAAGGCGATGCAGATGTCGTAATTTGTTCAGTGCAGAAGTGACAAAAAATATTCAACGGAACGTTTCAGAATGAGAACTTGTTTTGAAGAGCTCAGATGGACAACCATGAAAACGGATCGTAATTGCGACGCTCGATGAAAAGACATTTCATATCTATAAACTCGAGACCTACAAAAAAATAGTAAAAAACAACCCTAGCCCTCCCATCAGAGCACTCTCCCAGAGCACGACAAGTAGAACGTGGGGAGGGATTAGTGGGGGGGGACTCACCCACAGCACGCCACTTGCCGCGTGGGGAGGCACTTACAAAGTGACCTGACTAGAAGGGTTTCTTTTTTCTAGCCAATTAGAAAAACAATTGGGTAAAACAAATTCTAACTCTCCACCATACTAGAGAAAAGAGTACGTAAGATTGTGGGGTTCATCAGTAGTATAGATAAAAAACCTGAATGAAAAATCACACCAATGCCTGAAAGTTTTCACTATGTTTAGCTAACAAATCAGCTTGGGCATTCTTAAAACTTGAGAGTTTAGGAAAAAGTACCAATGGGTGCACCAAAGGCGCCTGGAGGAAGCGGATCAAAATCGTTGCCGAGCACTGGTCCATCCTCCCTCATCGGCTCCCCGAGCTGTGACTCGACAGAAGTGATAATCCTGAGCTCATCTTGCCTGAACTGCATCGGTGCCATCGGTGGCGCCAGCATAACAGGCAGTGGCTCATAGTACCTCCTCCCCATGTCAGGTCCAGAAATCCTGGGCACGGCGGAAGATCGTCCAGGTACTGGTCCCCTACGAGCGTGAGCGGGATGCAGCGGCTCATCATATGGACTGCCGCCGCCCATCATGAGGTCACTGCTTGCCAGCGGCATTGCGTGCAGCGGCAGCGCCGGCGACACCGGTAGCGGTGCTGCCGGGACTTCGTCATCCCGCCGCTGCCTCTTGGCGGGCGGCTTGCGGTCCTTGAGCCGCCTGTGGCAGAACCACATCTGCAGCTGCCTGTCGGACAGGCCTATCTTCACCGACAGCTCGGCGCGCATCGCCTCCGACGGGTACTGCTCCGCTGCACCAACCGAGAGCAAAACCTTAATCAAATCCTCACGAAGAACTCAATCAAAAACAACCCGGTATAGATTTCAGAGGAAAAAACATTTCAAGAGCATGGAAACCGGCGCACCTTGATACGTCTGCTCGAGAACCTCCAGCTGGTAGGGGGTCTTCATCATGCGCTTCGCCGTCTTCTCCCCGGACCCAGAGGGGCCGCCGCCCCCGGAGGCCGAGGCCGGGGCCGGGGCCGCGACGGCTGGCGGCGGCGGAGGCGCGGGCGTCCTCTCCTCCGGCGGCGGCCCGTCTCCGTCACCGCCGGCGGCGTCCATGGCGTCCATGGCGGCGGTCGGAAACCGGCAAACCTAGATCCGAACTCCTTCGCAGAGCCTTTCCCCTCTCGTAGGGTTTCCCCGCACCAAAACAAACAACAACAAATGCCGCCGCACTTTCCCACTGTATGTGTGTATATAGCCCACGCAGCCGAGGAAAAGCCGAATCGAAGATATGCGGCCGGATCTTCTCCGCCGCGAAGAAGCGGAATACTAGTAGTAATTAATTGCCGTAATAATGACTTGAACAATACGAACAACAGAGGGGCAGCAGCGGCGGCGGCAGCGGCGGTGGAGCGGAGATAGGGAATTAGGGATGTGGGGAGGAGGAGATTGGGGGGAAAACAGGAACAAGGAGGCAACAGGGAGGGCTACTGCTGGAGGATGATTATTCATGCGCCTTTGGGATTGGGTTCCGATTTGGATCGCTTCCATCCTTTCCCAGTAGTATGCTGCTGCTACGACTATTTTTCTCTCTCTATCTTTTTCGTCAGGGTTCAGGCCCCTGCTGCCGTTATTTCTTTTCTTTTCTGGCTGCTGTGGTCGCGTGTTTGCGTATTGCGATGGGGGGAATTAATGGAGTATATTTGAGGATCGAGGGAATAATTAGCGAGGGCGAGTGGGTGAGCTTGGATTTCTTGGGGTTTGATCTTGGGTGTGGCTTTTGTGCTTTTTGACTAGTACTCCTCCAGTCGTAGTTGGTGGTGGTGCGTGTGCTGTGGACTGTGGTGTGTTCATAGGATTGCTCCTCCTGTACGAACGGGGGATCATTGGACGAAGCGCGCGCGGGGATACAAGAACTGGGCGGGATCTTCTGCGGCCGCCGACTTTGATCGTGCACGTGATGGCCGGTGGTATGGTAGGGCCTCCTGCCTGTCTCCTGAGACCAAAGATGTCTGTGACCGCTGGGGCCGAACATCTCAGGAGACAACATGGGGTGCCACTTGACACTGTCCTAGAAAACCTAGTTGTTTTTAAAAGACTTGTTATGTTCAAATTTTAATCCGTTTCTTCTCCTATTCTTACATTTTCTTTAATGTTGTGCTTGGATTCACTGAATTGGGTTTGGAACTGGCTACTTGGAATTCGGTTCCCGAGTTCTGTTGTTTGGTTGGTCATAGAATTCAGCCTGGAGACCTATGTATCGCATGGAATCGAGCGAATCGTTTTGTCCTGAAAAACACTTTGTCCATCTCCACCTCCAAGCCCCCTCTTCATCCCCCTATCCCTCTTGGCAAGTGACATGGGCACCTCTGGTGCGCACGTCACCGCCTCATTGGGTGGCCATGTTGTTCGAGTGGCCCAGGGTTGCGGCCATTGTGTTGTTGCACCAGACGGTGGTGGCACCGCCGCCATCTCCTCTATTGCAGCCACAGGCCGATGCATGTGACTGTGGCATTGTGCTCCCCAGTCGCACATGGCGGGCAGGAGGAACAAGACTGTCTAAATCGATTCGCAACGAACAAGCAGGGTTCATATGCTAATATCAGCAACAACTCGATATGATCGACTTTTGTCTGCAATTGATATGGCCACATCTTGTTACTGTGAGGCAAGAGCTTATGAACTAGTCTATTGATTCATGTGTTAATCGATATGCTAGTCCATGAGATGGCACATTAATGGATTTAAAAAGCATCTCAGCATTTTCAAAGGTACTCCCTCCGTTTAGAAATATAAGATGTTTTAGCTTTGTGAAGTGAGTGTATTTAGAAATCTTTTAGTGTATAGGTTCACTCAAATCTATAGGGGACACGGGTATTTAGAAATCTTTTTGTGAAGTGAGGTTCCCTATAGGTTCACTCAAATCTATACACTAAAAGATGTCTAGATACACTCACTTTACAAAAGCTAAAACATCTTATATTTCTAAACGGAGGGAGTAGTAGTATATGATACTTGTCGAGTGTATGAACATGGACATCAAGGGTACTTAATACCCCTTTAGTTGTTCCGCAGTGGGCGTCGAGTCTGCCCCTAATCCGACGAATCCTTGTAAGAGCTAAGAAAACAAGGGGACACGGGTGGGGCTTCCATCCATGAAGGTCCATGCCTTGGTCTCGTGACCCTCGACACCCACCTCTCCACAACCCTAGATGCCAATGCACCTCCGTCTCCACCTCGACGCCAGCTCCTCGTCTGATTCCGCCTTTGCGCGGCGACACCTTGCCACGCTGGGGCGTCCCCACCCTCGTCCTCTCGCCCCTCCTCACGAAGCCCTCTCCCGCAGTTGTCGCTAGAGCGCTGCCCGACAAAGCTCGAGGCATGGTGGCGGCAATAGTCCTCTTCCTCGGCGATGGTCTACTCTGACCGGTTAATGACTAGGCGGCGGCGCAGCGGCGGGCATGGGGCTGAGCTAGTGGCGGTAGGCGACGAGGCGATGGTTGCGGCTCGGCCCGATCTAGACCCAGTTGGGTTGCGGCTGGTAAGATCTCCTGATGGCGTGTAGATGACCGCCCAGTTGGGAACCTCAAGAGGAAGGTATGATGAGCACAGCAGCAAGTCTCCCCTCAATATGAAACCAAGGTTTATCGAACCAGTAGGAGAAAGAACCAACTTCCGAAGGTTGATGCTTGCTAGCTTCGCGATAGCTCCACACAATTTATATATGGCGCCTTATCTGGGGCGTAGCTTTGCACCAGCAGCAACGTGGAACCTGCACACAACATAACCAAAGTACTTTGCCCCAACTTACAGTGAGGTTGTCAATCTCACCGGTTTGCTGTAAACAAAGGATTAAAAGTATCGTGTGGTAAAATATAGTAGTTTGCGAGAATGTAAATAATGCGAGTAAATAGTAAACGGTAATAAGAATGTAAAAGAATGGACCGGGGTCCACAGTTCACTAGAGGTGTCTCTCCATAAGATAAATAATATGCTAGGTAAATAAATTACAGTTGGGCAATTGATAGAATAAAGCAAGCATACAAATGTCATGAGGATCACTATGAGATTTACTTGGGCATTACAACATAATACATAGACCGTAATCCAACTGCATCTATGACTAATAATATAAATGCCAGCCGCCCGCGCCCGCACCACCCCGTGCGGCGAGTAGTAGGCGCCGCCGGCCCAAGCAAGCACAAGCCCAGCCCGCCTTCTCTTTTCATTTTTTTTTCTTTTTTTTTCCTGCCACCGGGGCCCATCTACCAGGCATATCTTCAACCTCCAGGAGTTGCGCATGTACGTTTTCTCTCTGTTCTGATCCGATCTAACCAAAAATGCCGAATTTCGTTGCCCCTTTTCCACGAAACTCTGCCTATAAATACCCCTAGACCCTCTCTATCTTTCCCCCACGAAACCCTAACTTTTTGAGCCGCCAGGCTGCTCCAATCTCTCGCCGGAGCGCCGCCATTGGAGTTCGGTAAGAGCTCGAATTCGTCGCCCCCGAGCCCTCCTTTTGCTCCTAACCTCTTCCTCATGCTATGCCGACCCTCCTCACCCGTTTTCCCCTTCTATAGGCTACCGGTTCGCCGGTAATTGCTCGCCGGAGTTCCACCGGAGTTGGAAAGCTCCATCCGTTCGTAGCCGCCGTTCCGGGAAGAATTAGCCGCCACCGAGGATGCTACCAGGACCACCGTCGCATGCCACACCTCGTCCGCCACCTTGCCACCACCGGAGACCGCCAGAGTCCACCGCCGAGCCGCCAACCTCGCCGGAGTTCACGTCACCGGTGAGCTCCCAACGAATAGATCTCAACCATCCGATTCGACTCAGATCCGATGGCCACCAGGGCTGATCCGCGTGAAGGGGTACCAGTGAATCACGCGTCGCCATGTCACACGGAATATTCCCAGCATATTCCCTTCTATTTACGAATTTCGTTTTAATAGTCAGATTTTATGCAAATCTTGCAAAATTCATATCTTTTGTTCCGTAACTCGGATTTTCGCAAATAATATACCGTTGGAATCCTAAAAATGAGAGGAACATTTTGGTACTGTTAGTTTTCAAGTTTTCGAAACTTTCAGATTTTCAAATTTCAAATAGTGTTTATAGAGTTTTGGCTATATTTTAAATTCTGTAAATGATTTTTGCGCGATTCCAATTGCAAATGAAGACTTACGGTTTTTTCTAACCGGTAGCACCTGTGGAGAAATTTATAAACTATCTTCTTGTGAATTTTAATAAAAACTATTTTAGTCTCTATTTATCAACTACAAATTATTTACAAAATGCATTCGAGGATAAAAGGTTTTCTATCATGCATGCATACATGTTATTATGTATTTGTCTTGATGTTATGCTCTGGTTATTTATCTTGGATTGTTTTGAACGTTTAGATTGCCCGGAGTGCGACGCTTGTGATTGCAACGATTGTTTGAACGAGAACTTTAACCAAGGCAAGTGTCACTTCATTGTCCCAATATTTTTCCTATGCATGTACTTTATTTTCAGTATAGATGCATGACAAGGATGTTTTATTTAGTTATATATATGCTATGCTATGAAGACCTAGTAGAATAGCCATATGTTCAACATAACTCCCTTTTGTCGCCATCGTAGGTAGTTGCTTAGTTGTGTTATTAGATGTGTGGTTCGGGATTCATGAATTATGTGTTGTGAGGAAATGAAATGTGTTTTTCTATAATGAAAACAATTATGTTAATGAAATACCTAGGCAGATTGGTATGTTGGGAACGTCTGCACGGTGAATTGGTGGGGACCGCCGCCCAGGGAACAAAGAGATCGGATAGGTTTCTAGTGTAGTAGCTTCTTGTACAACCGCATGTCATATGGGCTCTGTCTTGACTAAGTAGGTTGTAGGGACCGTCCTGACGTGACCAGCAGATGTAGTTGTGTAGGTTGGCATGGGTCCGTCCTGAAGGTTCGGGTCCTACTTCTGAAAATAGTCTCGTCTTAGTCTTCTCCGGACCATGTGAGCAAAATGAGTTTTCATGGTGAGAAGGGTTGACTGAGTCGTGCGGGTAAAGTGTACAACCCCTGCAGGGTGTTAAACTAATCGATTAGTCGTGGCCTCGGTTATGGACAACTATGAGCAACTAGATTTTGAAACTATTTGGAAGATCTCGTCATTCCAATTTTCTAATAAAACTTGATGGGATAAACAAAGGGCTTAGAAGCATACAAAGCTAGACCGTCTTGCTTTGTCATGGGTTTATGCTAGTATGTCCGCAAACATTTTCATTAAATGGCTAAATGTTTTGGGAAGTTCAAAGTAGGGAAAAATGGACCAATTGCTTTGCGCAAAAGAGCCTAAACTCCACCAGCCAAATATGCATGTAGTTAATAGGCGCCATTTATTTATCCACCAAACGGTGACATTTGCCAATACAATTCCAAATGTATTGACCATTCGTGGCTGCAACGTTTCATGTTGCAGGTTTCTCTGACTACGAGTAAGGTATCGCTGATAGGCCGTGAGTCTCCACTCATCGTGTTCGCCTATGGCATTGATGGAGCTCCTTTATTTCAGTTTGTTTCCGCAAGAATTTGAACTCTGTTTTATTTGCGCCAGCCATGGGCTGTGCAAGGATGTAATAAATATACTCTGGATCATTCGATGTAATAATTGATGTTTTGCTATTCTGTTTATTCATCGAACTGTGTGTGCTAGCGAGATCGAGGGACTAGCACTGAAAAGCACGGAGATTCTACCTTAACAGGTTGGATCGCTTCATCAACATAAAAGAGCCACAATGTCAAAAATTTAAAAGCGAGAAAAGTAAAGCGTGCCATCAGGTTCGTGAGAGCTTTACTGACTAATTTTCGCATAACACCAAAAGAGTTTAATTCGAAGGATAGATAAAAGCAAGTCAAATGTACTTTGGAATAGCAAATTGCTAATAGGTATATATGGTGGATTCATTGGAATAACTTAGTTTTTGGGAGTTGGATGCACGAGTAGAGCTCATACTCAGTACAAAGTGAGGGCTAGCAAAAGACTGGGAGCGACCAACTAAGAGAGCAATAACGGCCATAATCATGCATAGCGACAAAACATCATTAAAAGAAGCATAAAATGGCATCAAAAGTCAAAAACCAAATGATCATAAAGGCTTATGGCGACTTTGTATAAGTCAAACATATTGTAAGCATGCGCCAAGTTAACCCAAATAAAGCATCAAGGAGAAAACCAAATTAATGCTTCCATAAAATAAAACAACGCATGAATTTTTCAAAGGCTCATTAAGCAATCTCAGTCATTTGAGATAAGTCATGCTACAGCAAAAATCACTAAGCATACTATCAAAATGACATCAAGCATGGCATAAAAAAGTCTAAGCCGCAGTCTAAACAAGCTCCTTTTTGTACCACTTTTTTGCATGAAACTTTTTCTCTTTTCCAACACCATTCAAACCTTTTTAAGACAACTCTTTTGATGAATACCAACATAGACCAGAGGTCCAAATGCACCTTGATGCAAAGATAAAACAAGATCTGAACAAAAATCAAGGCGAAAAACAAAAGCTAAACGCAGTTCTAGAAAAAAAGAACACTCGTTGAACGATAAGAGTGAAAAACAGAGTGTTTTTGGCAATGAAAAACAAGTAAATATCTTCCAAAAGAAATTTGTTGGGGTCCAACCATTTATTGCAGCAAACAAAACAAAAGAAAACTGAAAGCAAAAGTAAAGACACTCAAAGAAAAACGCATAATGCATGAAGCAATAAAAATATAGTGTGTTGATAGGTGACCTAATTTTTGCCGATGAAGAAGGGGTGCCTCGGGGGCATCCCCAAGCTTTGACGCTTGTACCTCTTGGATATTTCTTGGGGTGACATGGGCATCCCCAAGCTTGAGCTTTTGTCCATTCTTCATCTCATCTCATCATTCTCCAATCCCTACACTTGAAAACTTCCTTCATACAAAACTTCACACAATTCTAATTAGCAACGTTAGTATAAACATAATAGTGAATCAACCCTTTTTGGTTCAGGTTTTAACTCAAAAACACCACATATAAAGAATATACTACTGTAGCAACTTCCTCAAAAGTTCCGTGATCAAAAGAACTAAAAAAGAAAGCGATCGAGAGGCAAACACAAATAGTGGTAGAAATCTGTCAAAACAGAACAACTGATAAAGGTCAAATTTTTCGAGGACCTTCTATTGCTCAAATCGAAAACTGCAAAACTAATGAAATTTTGGATATAACCTGGGGCATATGAACAAGAAATCATAGGTCAAAAAGATATTCTGAGAATTTTCACGAATTTTTACGGTGCAGCACCGAAATCTGTTTCAGGACATCAACTTCCCCAAATCTTACCTCCCTCAAATTAGAGGTTCTTCTTGGCACTAAAAAAATAAAAACGATAAGGAGCGGTCATTACAGTAGTAATGACTTCCAACACTCAAATAAAAGAAAAAGTACTGAAAATAAAACAATGGGTTATCTCCCATGAGTGCTTTTCTTTAACACCTTTGAGCTAGGCGCAGAAAGTGGAAATCAAGTAATATCAAGTGATGAAGCATCAAGTTCATAATTTGCTCTAAGAATCGAGTCAAAAAGTAATTTCTTCCTCCTTCTAGGGAAGTGTTCCATACCTTTCTTGAGTGGGAATTGATATTTGATGGTGCCTTCCTTCATATCAATGATGGCTCCTACAGTTCGAAGAAAAGGTCTTCAAATAATAGGACATGAAGCATTGCATTCAACATCCATAACAAGAAAATCAACGGGAACAAGGTTATTGTTAACCATAATAAGAACATCATTAATCCTTCCCAAAGGTTTCTTCTTAGCAACATCAGCAAGAGGAACATCAAAATAACACTTTTCAAGCGGTGGTAAACCAAGCATATCATAAATCTTTCTAGGCATAACAGAAATACTAGCACCTAGATCACATAAAGCATGGCAATCAAAACCATTAACATGCATATCAATGATGGGCTCCCAACCATCTTCTAACTTCTTGGGAATAGAAGTCTTTTGTTTCAACTTTTCCTCCCTAATTTTCATGAAAGCATTTGTAATATGATTTGTAAAAGCAATATTCAACGAACTAGCATTAGGACTCAAAGCAAGCTTTTGCAAGAACAAAACAACTTCAGATATATTGCAGCCATCAACATCAAAATCATTAAAAGAAATAGAGCTATCAACTCCCATACTCCGAAAAATTTCAGCACTTTTTGTAGAAAAAGTTTTTGCAGTTTTGGGCTTTTTAGCACAAGGAGTAGGAGTTTTCTTTACACCAATCAAAGTAAGAGGATTGCTAGCATTTGGAACAACATCATTAGAGGTAGTAATGGTACATACCTTCATCTCTCTAGCCATCTCATCTTCTCTTTCCCACCTGGCATGCAATTCTGCTAACATCCTAACATTTTCATCAATTCTAATTTGAATAGCATTAGTAGCAGCAAAAGTCTTATTTTCCTTCACATCATTAGGCAACACTTTTAGTTTCAGAAGTTCAACATCAAGAGCAAGGGTATCAACTTTAGAAGCAAGAATATCAATTTTACCCAACTTTTCCTCAACAGACTTGTTAAAAGCAGTTTGCTTACCGATGAAGTCCTTGAGCATGACTTCAAGCTCAGAGGGCGCGCCACTAGTGTTGTTGGAGGAATTACCATAAGAGTTACCATAACCATTACCATTGGTAGAAGGATACGACCTATAATTGTTGCTAGCAAAATTGTTCCTATAAGAGTTACCATAACCATTACCATAAGAGTTACCATAACCATTACCATAACCATTATTTCTAATGAAGTTTACATCAACATGCTCTTCTTGTGCAACCAAAGAGGCCAAAGGAACATTATCAGGATCAAAATGAGTTCTATCATTAGAAAGCATAAGCATAATAGCATCAATCTTATCACTCAAGGAAGAGGTTTACTCAACAGAATTTACCTTCTTACCTTGTGGAGCTCTCTCGGTGTGCCACTCAGAATAATTTACCATCATGTTGTCAAGAAGCTTTGTTGTGGCGCTCAAGGTAAGGGACATAAAAGTGCCTCCAGCAGCTAAATCCAAAAGATTTTTTGAAGAAAAATTCAGTCCTGCATAAAATATTTGGACAATCATCCAAATAGTCAGTCCATGAGTAGGGCAATTCTTTATCATAGATTTCATTCTTTCCCAAGCTTGAGCAACATGTTCATTATTAAACTGTCTAAACTTCATGATATCACTACGCAAAGCTATAATCTTAGCAGGAGGATAGTATTTTCCAATAAAAGCATCCTTACACTTATCCCAAGAATCAATACTATTTCTAGGCAAAGATAGCAACCAATCCTTAGCTCTTCCTCTTAAAGAGAAAGGAAACAACTTAAGCTTAATAATATTACCATCTACATCCTTATACTTCTGCATCTCAAATAGCTCAACAAAATTGTTGAGATGAGCTGCACCATCATCAGAACTGGCACCAGAAAATTGCTCTTTCATAACAAGGTTTAACAAAGCAGGTTTGATCTCATAAAAATTTGTCTCAGGAGCAGTTGGCGCAATAGGAGTGTAGATAAAATCATTGTTTTTGGTGCTAGTAAAGTTACACAACTTGGTGTTTTCAGGAGTACCCATTCTAGCAAAACTAAAAGCAAGCAAGTAAAAGCAACTATAAAGGAAACTAATTTTTTTGTATTTTTGATAAAAAGATGCAAGCAAAAATAAAGTAAAGCAAAACTAAAAACAAAGTAAAAGATTGTGCGTGCGAGACTCCCCTTGCAAAAATCTTCTTTCTCCCCCGCAACGGCGCCAGAAAATTGCTTGATGGCGTGTAAGTACAGCCCGTTGGGAACCCCAAGAGGAAGGTATGATGAGCACAGTAGCAAGTCTTCCCTCAGTTGTGAAACCAAGGTTTATCGAACCAGTAGGAGAAAGCCAAACTTCAGAAGGTGATGCTTGCTAGCTTCGTGACACTCCAGACAATGGCGCCAGAAATATTGCTGGTGCGTCTTTGATGCGGTACGGTGTTGATAGTTTTTCACCGTCCAGTTGGGAACCCCAAGAGGAAGGTATGATGAATATAGCAGCAAGGTTTTCCCTCAGTTAAGAAACCAAGGTTTATCGGTCCGAAGGGGAAGAAGCCAATACGAATAAAGGTGATGCCCGCTAGCTTGCGACAGCTCCGGACAATTTATAGGGCGCCTCGTCCGAGCTTTGCTTTGCGAGCGGCAACGTGGAACCTGCACACAACACAACCAAATACTTTGCTCCCAACTTACGATGAGGTTGTCAATATCACCGGTTTGCTGTAAACAAAGGAATGAGCGTATCGAGTGGAAAATAGTAATAATATGCGAATAAAGTAAACAGTGCGAGTAAAGTAAACAGGTGATAGCAATATGATGGAAATAGGACCGGGGTCCACAGTTCACTAGTGGTGTCTCTCCATAAGATAAAATAATACATGCTGGGTAAACAAATTATAGTTGGGCAATTGATAGAATAAAGACAACGTGCCTATGATGAGAGGATCACTAAGAGATTTACTCTGGGCATTACAACAAGATACATAGACCGCCATCCAACTGCATCTATGACTAATAATCCACTTGTGGCGAATCAATCCGAGAACTCCACAAGTATTAAGTTGCGAACAACAGATAATTGCATTAAGCAAAGTATGTAATGTAAACAAAGCATCTGCCCTCGAGCATATGAATGTTGTTTTCCCCCTAGTAGCAACAGCACATCTACAACCTTAGAGGTTTCTGTCACTCTCCCAGATTAAATAGAGGCATGAACCCACTATCGAGCATAAATACCCCCTCTTGGAGTCACTAGCAACTACTCGGCCAAGATAGCTACTAACAACGGAGAGCATGCAAGATCATAAACAACATAGAGATAACAAAAGATAATATTTCAGTACTTCAACTCAATCATAACACCAATATTCATCGGATCCCAACAAACACAACATGTAGAATTACATAACGGTGATCTCAATCATGTAAGGCAGCTTATGAGATCTAAACATGAAGCACATGGTGGAGAAGACAACCATCTAGCTACTGCTATGGACCCATAGTCCAAGGTAGACTACTCACTCATCGCACCGGAGGCAAGCATGGCGATGAAGAAGACCTTCGGTAGTGATTCCCCTCTCCGGCAGGGTGCCGGAAAGAGCTTCTGGACCCTCCCGATCTTCGGGTCGACGGCGGCGACGGATCGCGATATGTTCTGGAAAAGTGATCGGGTATTTAGGTTTTTCCCGTCGGGGGGTTTTTATAGGCGAAGGGGCATCGTCAGGAGTGGACCGAGGCTCCCTCACACATAGGGGCGCGGCCAGGGCCTGGGCCGCGTCGCCCTGTTGTGTGGGGACCTCGTGGCCCCACTCCATCTCCTCTTCGGTTCTCTAGAAGCTTCGGTGAAATTCTGGGCGACTGGCTTTGGTTTCATCTAATTCCGAGAATATTTCCTGTGTAACTTTTCTGAAACACAAAAACAGCAAAAAATAGGGAACTAGCACTGTGGCGACTTGTTAATAGGTTAGTTCCAGAAAATGCATAAAAGTGCCACGAAGTGTAACGAAACACTAAGCAAATGGTGTAAAAACAAGCATGGAGCATCAAAAATTATGGATACGTTTGAGACGTATCAACATCCCCAAGCTTAACTCCTGCTCGTCCTCGAGTAGGTAAGTGATAACAAAAGAAATAATTTTTGAGGTGACATGCACCTACACAATCTTGACCATATATGTAAGCGTTGTGCGCTGGGATCAAAAGAAGTTAAAACATGGGCATGAAAGACATAATCTTGATAGAAGAAACTTAGCAACCATGTTATAACATGAAAATGAACACAAACAAAAGATCATGAAAATGAAACAATGAAAGTCAAACATGTGTTCAAATCACAAGGAAAAACATACAAATGGTTTTCAGCTTGTCCTTCATGGAGAGCAAAACATAAATGCATAGGACACCTTCAAGTTTAAGAGGGCGACTAGATACAAATAATTTAAGAACAAGTGAAACCAACAATATGAATCAATCAATGAAAACTTTGGGACAATGCACATTATACTCAGAATGACAACTATGCTCTCTTAATGGTGCATAAAGGTAGTAGGTGGTGACTCAACATAAAAGTAAAATAAAGGCCCTTCGCGGAGGGAAGCAGTGATTGCAAGTTTTATAAACCTTCAAAAATTATGGTACTTACCGGCTTTGAGCTCTCATTGCCCCCATCATAAGCATCTTGAATGGTTAAAGTTAATGCGAGAACACTTATGTTGCATATGCATGACAAATCATAAGTTGAAAACCTCGTGTCCCGTGAATACGAGTACCCAAATCTCATGCTACTTTACTTAGAGTCCCAAGCAAGCTCTTGTCATTGTAAGTATACATGTATCATCGAGAACCGCCAATGGGGTACCTCCGTGCCCGATGACATGGAACAAGCCCACATCAAAATGACAGGACAAGCAGACAATGAACACCTCGACATCTCTTTTACCATTTGTATATGATACGTTGATGTCTACGCACGCGTCTGTTCTTGTAGACAGTGTTGGTCCTCCAAGTGCAGAGGTTTGTAGAGCAGCAGCAAGTTTCCCTTAAGTGGATCACCCAAGGTTTATCGAACTCAGGGAGGAAGAGGTCAAAGCTATCCCTCTCAAACAACCCTGCAATTACGATACAGAAAGTCTCTTGTGTCCCCAACACACCCAATACACTTGTCAGATGTATAGGTGCACTAGTTCGGCGAAGAGATAGTGAAATACAAGTAGTAGTGATGATTATAAGTAGCAAATGTGGTCTGAAATAAATATCGCTGCGAGCAAACATGTAACAAAACAGGAAGTAAACGGTGTGCAATGCTTGGAAACAAGGCCTAGGGATCATACTTTCACTAGTGGACACACTCCCAACAAATATAACATGATTGAACAAATAAACAACTTCTCTTCACTATGGTACTCTAAATTACTCTCCTATTGAACAACACTAATCATTGCGTAGGGCTACGAAGCACTCCTTAAAGTTCATCAAGTATTTGACAAACACCACTCATAGAGATATTCAAATCAGATCACAACTCAAGATAGATATTATTGCAACTTAGACCAAGTACTAACACGGTGCACACACTGTCAACATTACACCATGAAAGGAGGAATAGATCACTTCAATACTATCATAGCGATAATTATTCTCATAATCCATAAAAGATCACAATCGTAGCCTAGACCAAGTACCACCATGATGCACGCACTGTCACCATTACACCATGGCAGGAGGAATAGATTACTTTAATAATATCACTAGAGTACACATAATATCTGAATAATAACATCTACTTGTTCAACATGATACAAAGCTCACGATCACATAAAGATCACATCATGGGAGAGAGAGGTGAACCACATAGCTACCGGTAGAGCCCTTAGCCCCGGAGATGAACTACTCCCTCCTCATCATAGGAGACAGCAAGGTTGATGGAGATGGCGGTGAGGTCGATGGAGACGGCGAAGACGGTGATGGAGACCGATGGAGATGGCTCCGGGGCACTTCCCCGTCCCGGCAGAGTGCCGGAACAGAGACTTCTGTCCCCCGAAATTTGGCTTCGACGGCGGCGGCGCTGCGGAACTGTTCTGGAAATTTCGCCGACTCCTTTAGGGTTTTCCGTCCCGAGGCTTCTTATAGGCGAAGGGGCGTCGTCAAGGGGCAGCCAGGGGCTCCTCACGCTAGGATGGCATGGCCAGGGCCTGGGCCGCGCCACCTATGTGTGAGGGCGGCCTCTGGCCCCCCTCCGGCTCTCTTTCGGTCTTCGGGAAGCTTTCGGGAAAAATAATACTTCTGGAACTTGTTTCGTCCAATTCCGAGAATATTTCCTGGGAGCGACCAACTAAGTAGAGCTCATACTTAGTTGGATGCACGAGTAGAGCTCATACTCAGTACAAAATGAGGGCTAGCAAAAGACTGGGAGCGACCAACTAAGAGAGCAATAACGGCCATAATCATGCAAAGCGACAAAGCAACATTAAAAGAAGCATAAGATGGCATCAAAAGTCAAAAACTAAATGATCATAGAGGCTATTGGTGAATTTGTAAGAGTCTAACATGTGTGAGCATGTGCCAAGTCAACCCAAATAAAGCATCAAGGAGAAAACCAAAATAATGCTTCCAAACAATAAAAACAATGCATGATTTTTTCAAAGGCTTATTAAGCAATCTCAGTTATTTGAGACAAGTCATGCTACAGCAAAACCACTAAGCATACTATCAAAAAGACATCAAGCATGACATGAAAAAGCCTAAGCCGCAGTCTACACAAGCTCCTTCTTGTACCACTTTTTTGCATAAAGCTTTTTCTCTTTTCCAACACCTTTCAAACCTTTTTGAGGAAACTCTTTTGAGGAAAACCAACATATACCAGAGGTCCAAATACACCTTGATGCAAAGATAAAACAATATCTGAACAAAAATCAAGGCAAAAAAAAATGCAAGCTAAACGCAGTAGCAGAAAAAGAGAACACTCATTGAACGAATAGAGTGAAAAACGGAGTGTTCTTGGCAAATGAAAAGCGAGTTCATCTCCTCCAAAAGAGACATGATGTGATCTAACCATTTATTGCAGCAAACAAAACTAAACTAACTAAGAAAACTAAAATAACTGACGCTCCAAGAAAAACGCATAGTGCATGAAGCAATAAAAATATAGTATCTTGAAAGGTGACCTGATTTTTGTCGATGAAGAAGGGGTGCCTCGGGGGCATCCCCAAGCTTTGACGCTTGTACTTCTTGGATATTTCTTGGGGTGATGCATGGGCATCCCCAAGCTTGAGCTTTTGTCCATTCTTCATCTCATCTCATCATTCTCCAATCCCTACACTTGAAAACTTCCTTCATACAAAACTAAACACAATTCTATTAGCAACATTAGTGTAAGCATAGCATTGAATCAACCCTTTTTGCTTCAGGTCTCAACCTAAAACCACCACATATTAAGTATATACTACTGTAGAAACTTCCCCAAAAGTTCTAAGATCAAAAGAACTCAAAAAGAAAGCGATAAAGCGGCAAACACAAATATTGGCAGAAATCTGTCAAAACAGAACAGCTGATAAAGGTTGAATTTTAGAGGGTTTTCTGTTGCTCAAATCAAAAAGTGTTCAACTAATGAAAGTTTGGATATAACCTGGGGCATATGCTCAAGAAATCGCAGGTCCAAAAGATATACAGAGAATTTTCACGAATTTTTACGGTGCAGCACCGAAAACTGTTTCAGGACAGCAACATCCCCAAATCTTACCTCACTCAAATTAGAGGCTTCTCTTGGCACAAAAACGAAATAAAAAGGATAAGGAGCGGTCATTACAGTAGTAATGACTTCCAATACTCAAATAAAATAAAAAGTACTGAAAATAAAACATTGGGTTATCTCCCAAGAGTGCTTTTCTTTAACGCCTTTGAGCTAGGCGCAGTAATTTGCAAAGATGCTCATGTGGGCGCCATATAAGAGCTTGAGGCAAAGGCGCCATATAGGAACTTAAAGCAATAGAGAGCATCAAAAAGCAAATGTGAAAGACATTTATATCTGAACCACTTCCTATGCATAGGAATCTTGTAAGAAAATAAATCAACGAGGCACATAGTAGCAAGCATGGATAGATAAAACAAGTGCCACTTCAAGATTTGCAACATAAAGACATGAAACTTAATATTGTTGAGATCCATCAAACCATGTTTCCCTCTCTCATAATAACTTTCAGTAGCATCATGAATAGAACTAACAATATAACTATCACATAAAATATCCTTATCATGAGCCACATGCATAAAAGAATTAATACTCACCACAGGAACAATCGTAGTAGGAGCAAATTCAATAGAATAATTATTCTCATCACCATAATCATCATAAATAGGAGGCATATTGTAATCATAACTAATTTTATCCTCAATAGTAGGTGAACTGAAAATATTATACTCATCATCATAGCCATCATAAACTAGAGGTTTAGTATCATCACAAGCTAAAGAACAGCTATTTCGCAAAGCATATTCTTCAAACATATCATCATAAGAAGGAACATCACATATGGGAGATAAAATATTATCGGAACAAACTTTCTCCACTAAAGATGAGGAACTAAAAATATCATGCTTAACAAAACCAGCTTCCCCAAGCTTAGACTTTTCTATAGCATTATCAACAACGGTGTTCAAAGCATTCATACTAACAACACTATTAGCATGCAAATTAATCTCCAAAGGTTTTTCAATTTTCTCTTCAAACACTTCATATCTAAACTCAGGAAAAAGACTACAGAACTCTTTGTTTTCCATTAAGCCTAACTAGTGAAAATAAAAACAAGAAACAAAAAGATGTAATTGCAGAATCTAAAGGAAATAACTCCGAGCACTCACACAGGAGGATGCGAGTACCTTTTACCTTACCTCCCCGGCAACGGCGCCAGAAAAGAGCTTGATGTCTACGCATGCGTCTGTTCTTGTAGACAGTGTTGGGCCTCCAAGTGCAGAGGTTTGTAGAGCAGCAGCAAGTTTCCCTTAAGTGGATCACCCAAGGTTTATCAAACTCAGGGAGGAAGAGGTCAAAGCTATCCCTCTCAAACAACCCTGCAATTACGATACAGAAAGTCTCTTGTGTCCCCAACACACCCAACACACTTGTCAGGAAGTAGAGATAGTGAAATACAAGTAGTAGTGATGATTATAAGTAGCAAATGTGGTCTGAAATAAATATCACTGCGAGCAAACATGTAACAAAACAGGAAGTAAACGGTGTGCAATGCTTGGAAACAAGGCCTAGGGATCATACTTTCACTAGTGGACACACTCCCAACAAATATAATATGATTGAACAAATAAACAACTTCTCTTCACTATGGTACTCTAAATTACTCTCCTATTGAACAACACTAATCATTGCGTAGGGCTACGAAGCACTCCTTAAAGTTCATAAAGTACTTGACAAACACCACTCATAGAGATATTCAAATCAGATCACAACTCAAGATATATATTATTGCAACTTAGACCAAGTACTAACACGGTGCACACACTGTCAACATTACACCATGAAAGGAGGAATAGATCACTTCAATACTATCATAGCGATAATTATTCTCATAATCCATAAAAGATCACAATCGTAGCCTAGACCAAGTACCACCATGATGCACGCACTGTCACCGTTACACCATGGCAGGAGGAATAGATTACTTTAATAATATCACTAGAGTACACATAATATCTGAATAATAACATCTACTTGTTCAACATGATACAAAGCTCACGATCACATAAAGATCACATCATGGGAGAGAGAGGTGAACCACATAGCTACCGGTAGAGCCCTTAGCCCCGGGGATGAACTACTCCCTCCTCATCATAGGAGACAGCAAGGTTGATGGAGATGGCGGTGAGGTCGATGGAGACGGCAGAGACGGTGATGGAGACCGATGGAGATGGCTCCGAGGCACTTCCCCGTCCCGGCAGAGCGCCGGAACAGAGACTTCTGTCCCCCAAAATTTGGCTTCGACGGCGGCGGCACTGCGGAACTGTTCTGGAAATTTCGCCGACTCCTTTAGGGTTTTCCGTCCCGAGGCTTCTTATAGGCGAAGGGGCGTCGTCAGGGGGCAGCCAGGGGCTCCTCACGCTAGGGTGGCGCGACCAGGGCCTGGGCCGCGCCACCTATGTGTGAGGGCGGCCTCTGGCCCCCCTCCGGCTCTCTTTCGGTCTTCGGGAAGCTTCCGGGGAAAATAATACTTCTGGAACTTGTTTTGTCCAATTCCGAGAATATTTCCTGTGTAGCTTTTCTGAAACACAAAAACAGCAGAAAACAGGGAACTGGCACTGTGGCATCTTGTCAATAGGTTAGTTCCAGAAATCGCATAAAAACGCCACGAAGTGTAACGAAACATCGGGTAAATGGTGTAAAAACAAGCATGGAGCATCAAAAATTATAGATACGTTGGAGACGTGATACGTCTCCAATGTATCTATAATTTTTGATGCTCCATGCTTGTTTTTACACCATTTGCCTATTGTTTTGTTACACTTCTACTGTTTCGTTACACTTCGTGGCACTTTTATGCATTTTCCGGAACTAACCTATTAACAAGTCGCCATAGTGCCAGTTCCCTGTTTTCTGCTGTTTTTGTGTTTCAGAAGTGCTACACAGGAAATATTCTCGGAATTGGACGAAACAAGTTCCAGAAGTGTTATTTTTCCCGGAAGCTTCCCAAAGACCGAAAGAGAGCCGGAGGGGGGCTAGAGGCCGCCCTCACACGTAGGGGGCGCGACCCAGCCCCTGGCCGCGCCCACCTGGTGTGAGGAGCCTTTGGCTGCCCCCTGACGACGCCCCTTCACCTATATAAAGCCTCGGGACGGAAAACCCAAAGGGAATCGGTAATTTTCCAGAAAGAGTTCCGTAGCTCCGCCGCCGCCACCGACGAATTTTGGGGGACAGAAGTCTCTGTTCCGGCACCCTGCCAGGACGGGGAAGTGCCCCGGAACCATCTCCATCGGTCTCCATCGCCGTCTCCGCTGTATCCATCGACCTCACCGCCATCTCCATCAACCTTGCTGTCTCCTATGATGAGGAGGGAGTAGTTCATCCCCGGGGCTGAGGGCTCTACCGGTAGCTATGTGGTTCACCTCTGTCTCCCATGATGTGATGTTTATGTGATCGTGAGCTTTGTATCATGTTGAATAAGTAGATGTTACTCTTCTTCATTATGTGTACTCTAGTGTGTTATTAAAGTAATCTATTCCTCCTGCCATTGTGTAACGGTGACAGTGCGTGCATCATGGTGGTACTTGGTCTAGGCTACAATTGTGATCTTTTATGGATTATGAGAATAATTATCACTATGATAGTATTGAAGTGATCTATTCCTCCTTTCATGGTGTAATGTTGACAGTGTGTGCACCGTGTTAGTACTTGGTCTAAGTTGCAATAATATCTATCTTGAGTTGTGATTTGATTTGGATATCTCTATGAGTGGTGTTTGTCAAGTACTTGATGAACTTTGAGGAGTGCTTCGTAGCCCTACGCAATGATTAGTGTTATTCAATAGGAGAGTAATTCAGAGTACCATAGTGAAGAGAAGTTATCTATTGGTTCAATTATGTTATATTTGTTGGGAGTGTGTCCACTAGTGAAAGTATGATCCCTAGGCCTTGTTTCCAAGCTTTGCACACCGTTTACTTGTTATTTTGTTACTTGTTTGCTTGCTGCCATTTTTATTCTAGATTGCATTTACTACTTATAATCATCTATACCACTTGTATTTCACTATCTCCTCGCCGAACTAGTGCACCTATACATCTGACAAGTGTATTGGGTGTGTTGGGGACACAAGAGACTTTCTGTATCGTAATTGCAGGGTTGTTTGAGAGGGATAGTTTTGACCTCTTCCTCCCTGAGTTCGATAAACCTTGGGTGATCCACTTAAGGGAAACTTGCTGCTGCTCTACAAACCTCTGCACTTGGAGGCCCAACACTGTCTACAAGAACAGAAGCGTGTGTAGACATCAAGCTCTTTTCTGGCGCCGTTGCCGGGGAGGTAAGGTAAAAGGTACTCACATCCTTTGGCTACTAAGTCTTTTAGTTGCTAGTGAGTGCTCGGAGTTATTTCCTTTAGATTCTGCAATTACATCTTTTTGTTTCTTGTTTTTATTTAAACTAGTTAGGCTTAATGGAAAATAAAGAGTTCTCTAGTCTTTTTCCTGAGTTTAGATATGAAGTGTTTGAAGAGAAAATTGAAAAACCTTTGGAGCTTAATTTGCATGCTAATAGTGTTGTTAGTATGAATGCTTTGAACACCGTTATTGCTAATGCTATAGAAAAGTCTAAGCTTGGGGAAGCTGGTTTTGTTAAGCATGATATTTTTAGTTTCCCAGCTTTAGTGGAGAAAGTTTGCTGTGATGATATTTTATCTCCCCTATGTGATGTTCCTATGCCTGTTACCTATGTTAGTGATCATGATTGGGAAAAGCACTCTACTTTTGATATTGAAAATCGTTTTGGTACCAATTCTAAGGTTAATAATTGTTGTACCATTAGTGCTATCCATGTTCCTTCTTATGATGATATGTTTGAAGAATATGCTTTGCGAAATAGCTATTCTTTAGCTTGTGATGATACTAAACCTCTAGTTTATGATGGCTATGATGATGAGTATAATATTTTCAGTTCACCTACTATTGAGGATAAAATTAGTTATGATTACAATATGCCTCCTATTTATGATGATTATGGTGATGAGAATAATTATTCTATTGAATTTGCTCCTACTACTATTGTTCCTGTGGTGAGTATTAATTCTTTTATGCATGTGGCTCATGATAGGAATGCTTTATGTGATAGTTATATTGTTAGTTCTATTCATGATGCTACTGAAAGTTATTATGAGAGAGGGAAACATGGTTTAATGGATCTCAACAATATTGAGTTTCCCCTCTTTATGTTGCAATTCTTGAAGTTGCACTTGTTTTGCCTTCCTATGCTTTTTGCTTTGCGCTTTTATGACTTGTCTCTTTACAAGACTATTTTTCATAGGAAGTGGTTTAGATTTAAATGTGTTCCATACTTGCTTTTTGATGCTTTCTATTGCTTTAAGTTCCTATATGGCGCCTTTGACTCAAGCTCTTATATGGCGCCCACATGAGCATCTTTGCAAATAACTGTGCCTAGCTCAAAGGCGTTAAAGAAAAGCACTCTTGGGAGATAACCCATTGTTTATTTTCAGTACTTTTTCTTTTATTTGAGTCTTGAAAGTTATTACTACTGTAATAACCGCTCCTTATCCTTTTTATTTCGTTTTTGTGCCAAGAGAAGCCTCTAATTTGAGTGAGGTAAGATTTGGGGATGTTGCGGTCCTGAAACTGTTTTCGGTGCTGCACCGTAAAAATTCGTAAACATTCTCTGTATATCTTTTGGTCCTGCGATTTCTTGTGCATATGACCCAGGTTATATCCAAACTTTCATTAGTTGAACACTTTTTGATTTGAGTAACAGAAAACCCCTCAAAAATTCGACCTTTGTCAGCTGTTCTGTTTTGACAGATTTCTGCCAATATTTGTGTTTGCCGCTTTATCGCTTTCTTTTTGAGTTCTTTTGATCACGGAACTTTTGGGGAAGTTGCTATAGTAGTATGTGCTATATATGTGGTGGTTTTGTGTTGAAACCTGAAGCAAAAAGGGTTGATTCATTGTTATGCTTACACTAATGTTGCTAATAGATTTGTGTTTAGTTTTGTATGAAGGAAGTTTTCAAGTGTAGGGATTGGAGAATGATGAGATGAGATGAAGAATGGACAAAAGCTCAAGCTTGGGGATGCCCATGCCACCCCAAGAAATATCCAAGAAGTACAAACGTCAAAGCTTGGGGATGCCCCCGAGGCACCCCCTTCTTCATCGGCAAAAATCAGGTCACCTTTCAAGACACTATATTTTTATTGCTTCATGCACTATGCATTTTTCTTGGAGCGTCAGTTGTTTTTGTTTTTAGTTTTCTTTTGTTTTGTTTGCTGCAATAAATGGTTAGATCACATCATGTTTCTTTTGGAGGAGATGAACTTGTTTTTCATTTGCCAAGAACACTCAATTTTTCACTCTTATCGTTTTAACGAGTGTTCTCTTTTTCTGCTACTGCGTTTAGCTTGCATTTTTCGCCTTGATTTATGTTCAGATCTTGTTATATCTTTTCATCAAGGTGTATTTTGAACCTCTGGTATATGTTGGTTTTCCTCAAAAGAGTTTCCTCAAAAGAGTTTCCTCAAAAAGGTTTTAAATGGTGTTGGAAAAGAGAAAAAGTTTCATGCAAAAAAGTGGTACAAGAAGGAGCTTGTGTAGACTGCGGCCTAGGCTTTTGCATGTCGTGCTTGATGTCTTTTTGATAGTATGCTTAGTGGTTTTGCTGTAGCATGACTTGTCTCAAATAACTGAGATTGCTTAATGAGCCTTTGAAAAAATCATGCGTTGTTTTAATTATTTGAAAGCATTATTTTGGTTTTCTCCGTTGATGCTTTATTTGGGTTGACTTGGCGCATGCTTACACCATGTTGACTGATGCGTGGTGAATGACCAGCTCGTTGGGAACCCCAAGAGGAAGGTGTGATGAGTATAGCAGCTGGTTTTCCCTCAGTTAAGAAACCAAGGTTTATCGTTCTTGGAGAGGAGAGACAAACGACTGAAGGTGATGCTTGCTAGTTTGCGATAGCTTCGGACAATTTATATATGGCACCTCGTCCAAGCTTTGCTTGCTAGCTGCAACGCGGAACCTGCACACACACACAACCAAATACTTTGTTCCCAACTTACGATGAGGTTGTCAATCTCACCGATTTGCTTGAAACAAAGGTTATGAGCGTATCGAGTGGAAAACAGTAGAAAGTATGCGAATAAAGTAAACAGTGCGAGTAAAGTAAACAGGTGATAGCAATATGATGAAATAGGACCAGGGTCCACAGTTCACTAGTGGTGTCTCTCCATAAGATAAATAACACATGCTGGGTAAACAAATTACAGTTGGGCAATTGATAGAATAAAGATAAACGTGATATGTCAAGAAGATCACTATGAGATTTACTCTGGGTATTACAACAAAATACATAGACCGCCATCCAACTGCATCTATGACTAATAATCCACTTGTGGCGAATCAATCCGAGAACTCCACAAGTATTAAGTTGCGAACAACAGATAATTGCATTAAGCAAAGTGTGTAATGTAAACAAAGCATATGCCCTTAAGCATATGAATGTTGTTTTCTCCCTAGTAGCAATAGCACATCTACAACCTTAGAGGTTTCTATCACTCCCCCAGGTTAAATAGAGGCATGAACCCACTATCGAGCATAAATACCCCCTCTTGGAGTCACTAGCAACTACTCGG
Organism: Dactylis glomerata; assembly: GCA_007115705.1. Classification (NCBI taxonomy): domain Eukaryota; kingdom Viridiplantae; phylum Streptophyta; class Magnoliopsida; order Poales; family Poaceae; genus Dactylis; species Dactylis glomerata. Next base: position 1,750,706 of record QXEO01000237.1, read on the forward strand.
CCAAGATAGCTACTAACAACGGAGAGCATGCAAGATCATAAACAACATAGAGATAACAAAAGATATATTTCAGTACAGCAACTCAATCATAACACCAATATTCATCGGATCCCAACAAACCAAACATGTAGAATTACATAACGGTGATCTCAATCATGTAGGGCAGCTCATGAGATCTAAACATGAAGCACATGGTGGAGGAGACAACCATCTAGCTACTGCTATGGACCCATAGTCCAAGGTAGACTACTCACTCATCGCTCCGTAGGCAAGCATGGCGATGAAGAAGACCTCCGGTGGCGATTCCCCTCTCCGGCAGGGTGCCGGGAAGAGCTTCTGGACCCTCCCGATCTTCGGGTCGACGGCGGTGGCGGATCGCGATGTGTTCTGGAAAATTGATCGGGTACTTAGGTTTTTTTTGTCGGGGGGTCTTTATAGGCGAAGGGCCGATGTTAGAGGAGGGCCCAGGCGCCCTCACGCTAGGGTGGCGCGGCCCAGGCCCTGGCCGCACCAGCCCTGCATGTGGGGCCCTGGTGGCCCCTCTCCTTCTCTCCTTCGGATCTCTGGAAGCTTCCGGGTAAAATAAGACTTCAGGAACTTGTTTCGTCCAATTCTGAGAATATTTCCTGTGTATCACTTCTGAAACACAAAAACAGCAGAAAACAGGGAACTAGCACTGTGGCAACTCGTTAATAGGTTAGTTCCGGAAAATGCATAAAAGTGCCACTAAGTGTAACGAAACAGTAGGCAAATGGTGTAAAAACAAGCATGGAGCATCAAAAATTATAGATACGTTGGAGACGTATCATTGACTACAAAAATAAGTCACCTATAGCCTCTATGATCATTTAGTTTTTGACTTTTGATGCCATCTTATGCTTCTTTTAATGTCGCTTTGTCACTTTGCATGATTATGGCCATTATTGCTCTCTTAGTTGGTCGCTCCCAGTCTTTTGCTAGCCCTCACCTTGTACTGAGTATGAGCTCTACTCGTGCATCCAACTCCTAAAAACCAAGTTTTCCAAAGTGTCCACCATACATACCTACTAGCAATTTGCTATTCCAAGTAAATTTGACTTGCTTTTATCTTCTCTTCAAATTAAACTCTTACCAGTGTTATGCGAAAATTGGTCAGTAAAGCTCTCACGAACCGGATGGCACACTTTACTTTTTCTTGTTCTTAAAAATTTGACATTGTGGTCTCTTATGTTGAGTTGTTATGCTTGCAAGTTGTAAGTTGGATACTATCCCAACCATGCCGTCATGGGGCAAGCTTTCAACATTGCACTTCTTATTTGAGTTGATATCATGATCTTTTGTTTATGGATGCCCGCGGTGTGAAATGAATTGGGAATCTTGCGGGATCATGGAGTTTGTATATGTGTTAGGGAAAAGCCTGGGCCGCCAATCTAAGCCATGCATAATTCATGGTGGAAATTTATAGCATACCCATAGTGGACATTCGACGACGCATCTCAAAATAAAAAGCTAAACAAATGGTAAATAAAAGAGATGTTGAGGTGTTCATTGTCTGCTTGTCCTGTCATTTTGATGTGGGCTTGTTCCATGTCATCGGGCACGGAGGTACCCCGTTGGCTATTCTCGATGATACATATATACTTACAATGATAAGAGCCTTGCTTGGGACTCTAAGTTGAGTAGCATGAGGTTTGGGTACTCATATTCACGGGACACGAGGTTTTCAACTTATGATTTGTCAAGCATATGCATCATAATTGTTCTCGCATTAACTTTAACCATTCAAGATGCTTATGATGGGGGCAATGAGAGCTCAAAGCCGGTAAGTACCATAATTTTTGAAAGTTATAAAACTTGCAATCACTGCTTCGCTCTGCGAAGGGCCTTTCTTCTACTTTTATGTTGAGTCACCACCTTCTATCTTTATGCACCATTAAGAGAGGATAGTTGTCATTCTTAGTATAATGTGCATTGTCCCAAAGTTTTCATTGATTGATTCATATTGTTGGTTTCACTTGTTCTTAAATTATTTGTATCTAGTCGCCCTCTTAAACTTGAAGGTGTCCTATACATTTATGTTTTGCTCTCTATGAAGGACAAGCTGAAAACCATTTGTATGTTTTTCCTTATGATTTGAACACACGTTTGACTTTCATTGTTTCATTATTCATGATCTTTTGTTTGTGTTTCTTTTCATGTTATAACATGGTTGCTAAGTTTCTATTATCAAGATTATGTCTTTCATGCCCATGTTTTAAGTTCTTTGATCTCAGCACTCAAATGCTAACATATATAATCAAGATTGTGTAGGTGCATGTCACCTCAAAAATTATTCTTTTGTTATCACTTACCTACTCGAGGACGAGCAGGAGTTAAGCTTGGGGATACTTGATACGTCTCCAACGTATTTATAATTTTTGATGCTCCATGCTTGTTTTTACACAATTTGCCTACTGTTTCGTTACACTTTGTGGCACTTTTATGCATTTTCTGGAACTAACCTATTAACAAGCCGCCATAGTGCCAGTTCCCTGTTTTCTGCTGTTTTTGTGTTTCAGAAGTGCTACACAGGAAATATTCTCGGAATTGGACGAAACAAGTTCCCGAAGTCTTATTTTTCCCGGAAGCTTCCTGAAGACCGAAAGAGAGTCGGAGGGGGGCCAGAGGCCGCCCTCACACGTAGGGGGCGCAGCCCAGCCCCTGGCCGCGCCCACTTGGTGTGAGGAGCCTCTGGCTGCCCCCTGACGATGCCCCTTCGCCTATATAAAGCCTCGGGATGGAAAACCCTAAGGGAATTGGTAATTTTCTAGAAAGAGTTCCGTAGCTCCGCCTCCGCCACCGACGAATTTCGGGGGTTAGAAGTCTCTGTTCCGGCACCCTGCCAGGATGGGGAAGTGCCCCCAGAGCCATCTCCATCGGTCTCCATCGCCGTCTCCGCCGTCTCCATCGACCTCACCGCCATCTCCATCAACCTTGCTGTCTCCTATGATGAGGAGGGAGTAGTTCATCCTCGGGGCTGAGGGCTCTACCGCTAGCTATGTGGTTCACCTCTCTCTCTCCCATGATGTGATCTTTATGTGATCATGAGCTTTGTATCATGTTGAATAAGTAGATGTTACTCTTCTTCATTATGTGTACTCTAGTGTGTTATTAAAGTAATCTATTCCTCCTGCCATGGTGTAACGGTGACAGTGCGTGCATCATGGTGGTACTTGGTCTAGGCTACGATTGTGATCTTTTATGGATTATGAGAATAATTATCACTATGATAGTATTGAAGTGATCTATTCCTCCTTTCATGGTGTAATGTTGACAGTGTGTGCACCGTGTTAGTACTTGGTCTAAGTTGCAATAATATCTATCTTGAGTTGTGATTTGATTTGGATATCTCTATGAGTGGTGTTTGTCAAGTACTTGATGAACTTTGAGGAGTGCTTCGTAGCCCTACGCAATGATTAGTGTTATTCAATAGGAGAGTAATTCAGAGTACCATAGTGAAGAGAAGTTATCTATTGGTTCAATTATGTTATATTTGTTGGGAGTGTGTCCACTAGTGAAAGTATGATCCCTAGGCCTTGTTTCCAAGCTTTGCACACCGTTTACTTGTTGTTTTGTTACTTGATTGCTTGCTGCCATTTTTATTCCAGATTGCATTTACTACTTATAATCATCTATACCACTTGTATTTCACTATCTCGTCGCCGAACTAGTGCACCTATACATCTGACAAGTGTATTGGGTGTGTTGGGGACACAAGAGACTTTCTGTATCGTAATTGCAGGGTTGTTTGAGAGGGATAGCTTTGACCTCTTCCTCCCTGAGTTCGATAAACCTTGGGTGATCCACTTAAGGGAAACTTGCTGCTGCTCTACAAACCTCTGCACTTGGAGGCCCAACACTGTCTACAAGAACAGAAGCGTGTGTAGACATCAAGCTCTTTTCTGGCGCCGTTGCCGGGGAGGTAAGGTAAAAGGTACTCACATCCTTTGGCTACTAAGTCTTTTAGTTGCTAGTGAGTGCTCGGAGTTATTTCCTTTAGATTCTGCAATTACATCTTTTTGTTTCTTGTTTTTATTTTCACTAGTTAGGCTTAATGGAAAATAAAGAGTTCTCTAGTCTTTTTCCTGAGTTTAGATATGAAGTGTTTGAAGAGAAAATTGAAAAACCTTTGGAGCTCAATTTGCATGCTAATAGTGTTGTTAGTATGAATGCTTTGAACACCGTTATTGCTAATGCTATAGAAAAGTCTAAGCTTGGGGAAGCTGGTTTTGTTAAGCATGATATTTTTATTTCCCCAGCTTTAGTGGAGAAAGTTTGCTCTGATGATATTTTATCTCCCCTATGTGATGTTCCTATGCCTGTTACCTATGTTAGTGATCATGATTGGGAAAAGCACTCTACTTTTGATATTGAAAATCTTTTTGGTACCAATTCTAAGGTTAATAATTGTTGTACCATTAGTGCTATCCATGTTCCTTCTTATGATGATATGTTTGAAGAATATCCTTTGCGAAATAGCTATTCTTTAGCTTGTGATGATACTAAACCTCTAGTTTATGATGTCTATGATGATGAGTATAATATTTTCAGTTCACCTACTATTGAGGATAAAATTAGTTATGATTACAATATGCCTCCTATTTATGATGATTATGGTGATGATAATAATTATTCTATTGAATTTGCTCCTACTACTATTGTTCCTGTGGTGAGTATTAATTCTTTTATGCATGTGGCTCATGATAGGGATGCTTTATATGATAGTTATATTGTTAGTTCTATTCATGATGCTACTGGAAGTTATTATGAGAGAGGGAAACATGGTTTAATGGATCTCAACAATATTGAGTTTCCCCTCTTTATGTTGCAATTCTTGAAGTTGCACTTGTTTTGCCTTCCTATGCTTTTTGCTTTGCGCTTTTATGACTTGTCTCTTTACAAGACTATTTTTCATAGGAAGTGGTTTAGATTTAAATGTGTTCCATACTTGCTTTTTGATGCTTTCTATTGCTTTAAGTTCCTATATGGCGCCTTTGCCTCAAGCTCTTATATGGCGCCCACATGAGCATCTTTGCAAATAACTGCGCCTAGCTCAAAGGCGTTAAAGAAAAGCACTCTTGGGAGATAACCCATTGTTTATTTTTAGTACTTTTTCTTTTATTTGAGTCTTGGAAGTTATTACTACTGTAATAACCGCTCCTTATCCTTTTTATTTCGTTTTTGTGCCAAGAGAACCCTCTAATTTGAGTGAGGTAAGATTTGGGGATGTTGCTATCCTGAAACAGTTTTCGGTGCTGCACCGTAAAAATTCGTAAAAATTCTCTGTATATCTTTTCGACCTGCGATTTCTTGTGCATATGCCCCAGGTTATATCCAAACTTTCATTAGTTTAACACTTTTTAATTTGAGCAGCAGAAAACCCCTCAAAAATTCGACCTTTGTCAGCTGTTCTGTTTTGACAGATTTCTGCCAATATTTGTGTTTGCCGCTTTATCGCTTTCTTTTTTAGTTCTTTTGATCAAGGAACTTTTGGGGAAGTTGCTATAGTAGTATGTGCTATATATGTGGTGGTTTTGTGTTGAAACCTGAAGCAAAAAGGGTTGATTCATTGTTATGCTTACACTAATGTTGCTAATAGATTTGTGTTTAGTTTTGTATGAAGGAAGTTTTCAAGTGTAGGGATTGGAGAATGATGAGATGAGATAAAGAATGGACAAAAGCTCAAGCTTGGGGATGCCCATGCCACCCCAAGAAATATCCAAGAAGTACAAGCGTCAAAGCTTGGGGATACCCCCGAGGCACCCCCTTCTTCATCGGCAAAAATCAGGTCACCTTTCAAGACACTACATTTTTATTGCTTCATGCACTATGCGTTTTTCTTGGAGCGTCAGTTGTTTTTGTTTTTAGTTTTATTTTGTTTTTTTGCTGCAATAAATGGTTAGATCACATCATGTTTCTTTTGGAGGAGATGAACTTGTTTTTCATTTGCCAAGAACACTCCGTTTTCACTCTTATCGTTTCAACGAGTGTTCTCTTTTTCTGCTACTGCGTTTAGCTTGCATTTTTTTGCCTTGATTTATGTTCAGATCTTGTTATATCTTTTCATCAAGGTGTATTTTGAACCTCTGGTATATGTTGGTTTTCCTCAAAAGAGTTTCCTCAAAAAGGTTTTAAATGGTGTTGGAAAAGAGAAAAAGTTTCATGCAAAAAGTGGTACAAGAAGGAGCTTGTGTAGACTGCGGCCTAGGCTTTTGCATGTCGTGCTTGATGTCTTTTTGATAGTATGCTTAGTGGTTTTGCTGTAGCATGACTTGTCTCAAATAACTGAGATTGCTTAATGAGCCTTCGAAAAAATCATGCGTTGTTTTAATTATTTGAAAGCATCATTTTGGTTTTCTCCTTTGATGCTTTATTTGGGTTGACTTGGCGCATGCTTACACCATGTTGACTACAAAAATAAGTCACCTATAGCCTCTATGATCATTTAGTTTTTGACTTTTGATGCCATCTTATGCTTCTTTTAATGTCGCTTTGTCACTTTGCATGATTATGGCCATTATTGCTCTCTTAGTTGGTCGCTCCCAGTCTTTTGCTAGCCCTCGCCTTGTATTGAGTATGAGCTCTACTCGTGCATCCAACTCCTAAAAACCAAGTTTTCCAAAGTGTCCACCATACATACCTACTAGCAATTTGCTATTCCAAGTAAATTTGACTTGCTTGTATCTTCTCTTCAAATTAAACTCTTACCAGTGTTATGCGAAAATTGGTCAGTAAAGCTCTCACGAACCGGATGGCACACTTTACTTTTTCTTGTTCTTAAAAATTTGACATTATGGTCTCTTATGTTGAGTTGTTATGCTTGCAAGTTGTAAGTTGGATACTAGCCCAACCATACCGTCATGGGGCAAGCATTCAACATTGCACTTCTTATTTGAGTTGATATCATGATCTTTTGTTTATGGATGCCCGCGGTGTGAAATGAATTGGGAATCTTGCGGGATCATGGAGTTTGTATATGTGTTAGGGAAACACCTGGGCCGCCAATCTAAGCCATGCATAATTCATGGTGGAAATTTGCAGCATACCCATAGTGGACATTCGACGACGCATCTCAAAATAAAAAGCTAAACAAATAGTAAATAAAAGAGATGTCGAGGTGTTCATTGTCTGCTTGTCCTGTCATTTTGATGTGGGCTTGTTCCATGTCATCGGGCACGGAGGTACCCCGTTGGCGGTTCTCGATGATACATATATACTTACAATGACAAGAGCCTTGCTTGGGACTCTAAGTTGAGTAGCATGAGGTTTGGGTACTCGTATTCACGGGACACGAGGTTTTCAACTTATGATTTGTCAAGCATATGCATCATAATTGTTCTCGCATTAACTTTAACCATTCAAGATGCTTATGATGGGGGCAATGAGAGCTCAAATCCGGTAAGTACCATAATTTTTGAAGGTTATAAAACTTGCAATCACTGCTTCCCTCTGCGAAGGGCATTTCTTCTACTTTTATGTTGAGTCACCACCTTCTATCTTTATGCACCATTAAGAGAGCATAGTTGTCATTCTTAGTATAATGTGCATTGTCCCAAAGTTTTCATTGATTGATTCATATTGTTGGTTTCACTTGTTCTTAAATTATTTGTATCTAGTCGCTCTCTTAAACTTGAAGGTGTCCTATACATTTATGTTTTGCTCTCTATGAAGGACAAGCTGAAAACCATTTGTATGTTTTTCCTTATGATTTGAACACACGCTTGACTTTCATTGTTTCATTATTCATGATCTTTTGTTTGTGTTTCTTTTCATGTTATAACATGGTTGCTAAGTTTCTATTATCAAGATTATGTCTTTCATGCCCATGTTTTAAGTTCTTTGATCTCAGCACTCAAATGCTTACATATATGATCAAGATTGTGTAGGTGCATGTCACCTCAAAAATTATTCTTTTGTTATCACTTACCTACTCGAGGACGAGCAGGAGTTAAGCTTGGGGATGCTTGATACGTCTCCAACGTATCTATAATTTTTTATGCTCCATGCTTGTTTTTACACCATTTGCCTACTGTTTCGTTACACTTCGTGGCACTTTTATGCATTTTCCAGAACTAACCTATTAACAAGTCGCCACAGTGCTAGTTCCCTGTTTTCTGCTGTTTTTGTGTTTCAGAAGTGCTACACAGGAAATATTCTCAGAATTGGACGAAACAAGTTCTAGAAGTCTTATTTTTCCCGGAAGCTTCCTGAAGACCGAAAGAGAGCCGGAGGGGGGCCAGAGGCCGCCCTCACACGTAGGGGGCGCGGCCCAGCCCCTGGCCGTGCCCACCTGGTGTGAGGAGCCTCTGGCTGCCCCCTGACGACGCCCCTTCGCCTATATAAAGCCTCGGGACGGAAAACCCTAAGGGAATCGGCAATTTTCTAGAAAGAGTTCCGTAGCTCCGCCGCCGCCACCGACGAATTTCGGGGGACAGAAGTCTCTATTCCGGCACCCTGCCGGGACGGGGAAGTGCCCCCGGAGCCATCTCCATCGGTCTCCATTGCCGTCTCCGCCGTCTCCATCAACCTCACCGCCATCTCCATCAACCTTGCTGTCTCCTATGATGAGGAGGGAGTAGTTCATCCCCGGGGCTGAGGCCTCTACCGGTAGCTATGTGGTTCACCTCTCTCTCTCCCATGATGTGATCTTTATGTGATCGTGAGCTTTGTATCATGTTGAATAAGTAGATGTTACTCTTCTTCATTATGTGTACTCTAGTGTGTTATTAAAGTAATCTATTCCTCCTGCCATGGTGTAACGGTGACAGTGCATGCATCATGGTGGTACTTGGTCTAGGCTACGATTGTGATCTTTTATGGATTATGAGAATAATTATCACTATGATAGTATTGAAGTGATCTATTCCTCCTTTCATGGTGTAATGTTGACATTGTGTGCACCGTGTTAGTACTTGGTCTAAGTTGCAATAATATCTATCTTGAGTTGTGATTTGATTTGGATATCTCTATGAGTGGTGTTTGTCAAGTACTTGATGAACTTTGAGGAGTGCTTCGTAGCCCTACGCAATGATTAGTGTTATTCAATAGGAGAGTAATTCAGAGTACCATAGTGAAGAGAAGTTATCTATTGGTTCAATTATGTTATATTTGTTGGGAGTGTGTCCACTAGTGAAAGTATGATCCCTAGGCCTTGTTTCCAAGCTTTGCACACCGTTTACTTGCTGTTTTGTTACTTGTTTGCTTGCTGCCATTTTTATTCCAGATTGCATTTACTACTTATAATCATCTATACCACTTGTATTTCACTATCTCTTCGCCGAACTAGTGCACCTATACATCTAACAAGTGTATTGGGTGTGTTGGGGATACAAGAGACTTTCTGTATCGTAATTGCAGGGTTGTTTGAGAGGGATAGTTTTGACCTCTTCCTCCCTGAGTTCGATAAACCTTGGGTGATCCACTTAAGGGAAACTTGCTGCTGCTCTACAAACCTCTGCACTTGGAGGCCCAACACTGTCTACAAGAACAGAAGCGTGTGTAGACATCAGTATAGCTTTTTAATTTGAGATGCGTCGTCGAATGTCCACTATGGGCATGCTGCAAATTTCCTCCATGAATAATGCATGTCTTAGATTGGCGGCCCAGGCGTTTCTCTAACACATATACAAACTCCATGATCCCGCAAGATTCCCAATTCATTTCACACCGCGAGTATCCATAAACAAAAGATCACGATATCAACTCAAATAAGAAGTGCATTGTTGAAATCTTGCCCCATGACGGCATGGCTGGGCTAATTCCCAACTTACAACTTGCAAGCATAACAACTCAACATAAGAGACCACAATGTCAAAATTTTAAGAACGAGAAAAAGTAAAGTGTGCCATCCGGTTCGTGAGAGCTTTACTGACCAACTTTCGCATAACACTGGTAAGAGTTTAATTTGAAGAGTAGATAAAAGCAAGTCAAATGTACTTTGGAATAGGAAATTGCTAATATGTATGTATGGTGGACACTTTGGCAAACTTAGTTTTTAGGAGTTGGATGCACGAGTAGAGCTCATACTCAGTACAAAATGAAGGCTAGCAAAAGACTGGGAGCGACCAACTAAGAGAGCAATAACGGCCATAATCATGCAAAGCGACAAAGCAACATTAAAAGAAGCATAAGATGGCATCAAAAGTCAAAAACTAAATGATCATAGAGGCTATTGGCGACTTTGTAAGAGTCAAACATGTGTATGCATGCGCCAAGTCTACCCAATAAAGCATCAAGGAGAAAACCAAAATAATGCTTCCAAACGATAAAAACAACGCATGATTTTTTCAAAGGCTCATTAAGCAATCTCAGTCATTTGAGACAAGTCATGCTACAGCAAAACCACTAAGCATACTATCAAAAAGACATCAAGCACGACATGCAAAAGCCTAGGCCGCAGTCTACACAAGCTCCTTTTTGTACCACTTTTTTGCATAAAGCTTTTTCTCTTTTCCAACACCATTCAAACTTTTTATAAACACCTCTTTTGATGAAAAACAATAAGGACCAGAGGAAAAAATACACCTTGATGTAAAGATATAACAAGATCTGAACACAAATCAAGGCGAAAATCGAAAGCTAAACGCAGTTCTAGAAAAAGAGAACACTCGCTGAAATTATAAGAATGAAAAACGGAGTGTTCTTGGCAAATGAAAAGCAAGACAACTTCTCCAAAAGAAATTTGTTGGGGTCCAACCATTTATTGCAGCAAACAATACTAAACTAAACTGAAAACTAAAAACAACTGACGCTCCAAGAAAAATGCATAGTGCATGAAGCAATAAAAATATAGTACTGTAGCAACTTCCCCAAAAATTCTATGATCAAAAGAACTCAAAAAGAAAGCGATAAAGCGGCAAACACAAATATTGGCAGAAATCTGTCAAAATAGAACAGCTGACAAAGGTCGAATTTTTAGAGGGGTTTCTGTTGCTCAAATCAAAACGTGTTCAACTAATGAAAGTTTGGATATAACCTGGGGCATATGCACAAGAAATCGCAGGTCCAAAAGATATACAGAGAATTTTCAAGAATGTTTACGGTGCAGCACCGAAAACTGTTTCAGGACAGCAACATCCCCAAATCTTACCTCGCTCAAATTAGAGGCTTCTCTTGGCACAAAAACGAAATAAAAAGGATAAGGAGAGGTCATTACAGTAGTAATAACTTCCAAGACTCAAATAAAAGAAAAAGAACTGAATGTAAAAACACTGGGTTATCTCCCAAGAGTGCTTTTCTTGAACGCCTTTGAGCTAGGCGCAGAAAGTTGCGAATCAAGTAACATCAAGTGATGAAGCATCAAGCTCATAATTTGCTCTAAGAATAGAGTCAAACACTAATTTCTTTCTCTTCCTAGGGAAGTGTTCCATACCTTTCTTAAGTGGAAATTGATATTTGATGGTGCCTTCCCTCATATCAATGATGGCACCTACAGTTCGAAGAAAAGGTCTTCCCAAAATAATAGGACATGAAGCATTGCATTCAACATCCATAACAAGAAAATCAACGGGAACAAGGTTATTGTTAACCATAATAAGAACATTATTAATCCTTCCCAAAGGTTTCTTCTTAGCAACATCAGCAATAGGAACATCATAATAACACTTTTCAAGCGGTGGTAAATCAAGCATATCATAAATCTTTCTAGGCATAATAGAAATACTAGCACCTAGATCACATAAAGCATGGCAATCAAAACCATTAACATGCATATCAATGATGGGTTCCCAACCATCGTCTAACTTCTTGGGAATAGAAGCTTTTTGCTTCAACTTTTCATCCCTAATTTTCATGAGAGCATTGGTAATATGCTTAGTAAAAGCAATATTTAAAGAACTAGCATTGGGAGTCAAAGCAAGCTTTTGTAGGAACAAAATAACTTCAGATATATTGCAGCCATCAACATAAAAATCATTAAAGGAAATAGAGCTATCATCTCCTACACTCTAAAAAAATTCAGCACTCTTTTGAGAAAAAGTTTTGGCAGTTTTAGGCTTTTTAACACAAGGAGTGGGAGTTTTCTCTACACCAATCAAAGTAAGAGGATTGCTAGCATTAGGAGCAACATCATTAGAGGTAGTAATGGTACATACCTTCATATCTCTAGCCATCTCATCTTCTCTTTCTCACCTGGCATGCAATTCTGCTAGCATCCTAACATTTTCATCAATTCTAACTTGGATAGCATTAGCAGTAGCAAAAGGATCAGGCTTAGCAGACATTCTGTTAACCAAAGAAGATTGCACATTAAACAAAGATGAAATGTCGGTTTCAGCTTTGGAAACCTTAGCTTGCAATTCAGGAATAGCCTTGTTTAAATTTTCAAGTTGATGACTAATAGTCCTCAACAGAGCTGATTGCTCCTCAATAGTATTGGTGAAAGCCCTGTTCTGCTCATATTGCGCCTTCTTACCTTGTGGAGCTCTCTCGGTGTGCCATTCAGAGTAATTTACCATCATATTGTCGAGAAGCTTCGTTGCTGCGCCCAAAGTAAGGGACATGAAAGTGCCTCCAGCAGCTGAATCAAGTAGGTTCCTTGATGAAAAATTCAGTCATGCATAAAAAGTTTGAACAATCATCCAAGTAGTCAGTCCATGGGTGGGGCAATTCTTTATCATAAATTTCATTCTTTCCCAAGCTTGAGCAACATGTTCATTATCAAACTGACTAAACTTCATAATATTGCTACGCAAAGCTATAATCTTAGCAGGAGGATAGTATCTACCAATAAAAGCATCCTTACACTTAGCCCATGAATCAATACTATTTTTAGGCAAAGACAGCAACCAATCCTTAGCTTTTCCTCTCAAAGAAAAAGGAAACAACTTAAGCTTAATAATATCACTTTCAACATCCTTATATTTTTGCATCTCACATAGCTCAACAAAATTGTTGAGATGAGCTGCAGCATCATCAGTACTAGCACCGGAAAATTGCTCTTTCATAACAAGGTTCAACAAAGCAGGCTTAATCTCATAAAAATTTGCAGCAGGAGCAGGTGGCGCAATAGGAGTGCATATAAAATCACTATTGTTCGTGCTAGTAAAGTCACACAACTTGGTGTTTTCAGGAGTAGCCATTCTAGCAAACTAAAAGCAGACAAGTAAAAACAACTACAAAGGATTCTAATTTTTTTGGGTTTTTGATAAAACGATGCAAGTAAAAATAAACTAAAGCAAAACAATAAACAAAGTAAAGGATGTGCATGCGAAAACTCCCCTCGCAGAAGTCTTCTTCTTCCTCCCCGGCAACGGCGCCAGAAAAGAGCTTGATGCGGTACGGTGTTGATAGTTTTTCACCATCCAGTTGGGAACCCCAAGAGGAAGGTATGATGAATATAGCAGCAAGGTTTTCCCTCAGTTAAGAAACCAAGGTTTATCGATCCGAAGGGGAAGAAGCCAATACAAATGAAGGTGATGCCCGCTAGCTTGCGATAGCTCCAGACAATTTATAGGGCGCCTCGTCCGAGCTTTGCTTTGCGAGCGGCAACGTGGAACCTGCACACAACACAACCAAATACTTTGCTCCCAACTTACGATGAGGTTGTCAATCTCACCGGTTTGCTGTAAACAAAGGAATGAGCGTATCGAGTGGAAAATAGTAATAATAGGCGAATAAAGTAAACAGTGCGAGTAAAGTAAACATGTGATAGCAATATGATGGAAATAGGACCGGGGTCCATAGTTCACTAGTGGTGTCTCTCTATAAGATAAAATAATACATGCTGGGTAAACAAATTACAGTTGGGCAATTGATAGAATAAAGACAACGTGCATATGATGAGAGGATCACTAAGAGATTTACTTTGGGCATTACAACAAGATACATAGACCGCCATCCAACTGCATCTATGACTAATAATCCACTTGTGTCGAATCAATCTGAGAACTCCACAAGTATTAAGTTGCGAACAACAGATAATTGCATTAAGCAAAGTGTGTAATGTAAACAAAGCATATGCCCTCGAGCATATGAATATTGTTTTCCCCCTAGTAGCAACAGCACATCTACAACCTTAGAGGTTTCTGTCACTCCCCCAGATTAAATAGAGGCATGAACCCACTATCGAGCATAAATACCCCCTCTTGGAGTCACTAGCAACTACTCAGCCAAGATAGCTACTAACAACGGAGAGCATGCAAGATCATAAACAACATAGAGATACCAAAAGATAATATTTCAGTACTTCAACTCAATCATAACACCAATATTCATCGGATCCCAACAATAACAACATGTAGAATTACATAACGGTGATCTCAATCATGTAAGGCAGCTCATGAGATCTAAACATGAAGCACATGGTGGAGAAGACAACCATCTAGCTACTGCTATGGACCCATAGTCCAAGGTAGACTACTCACTCATCACGCCGGAGGCAAGCATGGCGATGAAGAAGACCTCCGGTGGCGATTCCCCTCTCCGGCAGGGTGCCGGGAAGAGCTTCTGGACCCTCCCGATCTTCGGGTCGACGGCGGCGACGGATTGCGATGTGTTCTGGAAAAGTGATCGGGTATTTAGGTTTTTCCCATCGGGGGGTCTTTATAGGTGAAGAGGCATCATCAGGAGTGGACCGAGGCTCCCTCACACATAAGGGGCGCGGCCAGGGCCTGGGCCGCGCCGCCCTGTTGTGTGGGGCCCTCGTGGCCCCACTCCGTCTCCTCTTCGGTTCTCTGGAAGCTTCGGTGAAATTCTTGGCGACTGGCTTTGGTTTCGTCCAATTCCGAGAATATTTCCTATGTAACTTTTCTGAAACACAAAAACAGCAGAAAACAGGGAACTGGCACTGTGGCGACTTGTTAATAGGTTAGTTCCAGAAAATGCATAAAAGTGCCACGAAGTGTAATGAAACACTAAGCAAATGGTGTAAAAACAAGGATGGAGCATCAAAAATTATGGATACGTTTGAGACGTATCAGTCTTCACCTAGCAGCAACATGAAACCTGCACACAACACAAACAAGAACTTTGCTCCCAACTTACAATGAGGTTGTCAATCTCACCGGTTTGCTGTAAATAAAGTATTGAGCGTATCGAGTGGTAAAAGGATAATAGTTTGCAAGTAAAGTAAACAGAGCGAGTAATAGTAAAACGGTAAAGCAATGTGAAGGAAATTGGATCGGGGTCCACAGTTCACTAGTGGCGTCTCTCCATAAGAGAAATAATAACATGCTGGGTAAACAAATTACAGTTGGGCAATTGATAGAGTGAAGATAACGTACATATGTCACGAGGATCACTATGAGGTTCACTCTGGGCATTACGACAAAATACATAGATCGTAATCCAACTGCATCTATGACTAAAAATCCACTCACAGGGAGTCGTCCGAGTACCCCTTGAGTATTAAGTTGTGAACAACAGATAATTGCATTAAGCAAAGTGCGTAATATAACCAAAGCAAATGTCCTTGGACACAAGAATGTTGTTTTCTCCCTAGTGGCAACAGTACATCTATAACCTTAGAGGTTTCTGTCACTCCCCCTGATTAAATAGAGGCATGAACCCAACTATCGAGACTCCCTCTTGGAGTCACTAGCATCTACTCGGCCAAGATAGCTACTAGCAATGGAAAGCATGCAAGATTATAAACAACATAGAGATAACATAAGATATATAATTCAGCACATCAACTTAACATAGTACCAATACTCATCGGATCCCAACAAACACAACATGTATGATTACATAAAGATGATCTTGATCATGTAGGGCAGCTCGCAAGATCTAAACATGAAGCACATGGTGGAGAAGACAACCATATACCTACTGCTATGGACCCATAGTCCATGGTAGACTACTCACACATCACTCCGGAGGCGACCATGGTGGTGGAGAAGGCCTCCGGCAGGGATTCCCCTCTCCAGCAGGGTGCTGGGAAGACCTCCGGGATCCTCCCGATCTTGTTTCGATGATGGCGGCGGCTTGTAGTATGTTCCGAGGAAAAGCAATCCGTCCCTTAGGTTTTTCCCGTCGAGGGGACTTTATAGGCGAACGGGCAGCATCAGGAGGTGGACCAGGCGGTCTCACCACAGGTGGGCGCGACCAGGGGCTGGGCCGCGCCCCCTGGTGGTGAGGCTGGCCCCTGGCCCCCCTCCGTCTCGTCTTCGGTCTTCACGAAGCTTCGGTAAAAATAGGAGGTTCGGCTTTTGTTTCGTCCAATTCCGAGAATATTTCCTGTGTAACTTTTCTGAAACACAAAACAGCAGAAAACAGGGAACTGGCACTGTGGCATCTTGTTAATAGGTTAGTTCCGGAAAATGCATAAAAACACCACGAAGTGTAACAAAACTCAAAGCAAATGGTGTCAGAATAAGCATGGAGCATCAAAAATTATAGATATGTTTGAGACGTATCACCCCCGGAGCCATCTCCATCGACGTCGTCGCCTCCTCCGTCGTCTCCATCGACTTCACCGCCATCTCCACCAACGTTGCTGTCTCCTATGATGAGGAGGCAGTAGTTCTCCTCCGGGGCTAAGGGCTCTACCGGTAGCTATGTGGTTCACCTCTCTCTCCCATGATGTGATCTTTATATGATCGTGAGCTTTGTATCTAGTTGAATTCGTAGATGCTATTATTCAGATATTATGCTTCCTCCGTGCTTTATTATTGTATTCTCCGGAGATACCTTGTATCATGATGTGACGGTGATAGTGTGCGCATCATGTGTGTCTCTTTTGGCTAGTGTCTCTATGAATTGTTGGTGTTTGTTGGAACCTTCTAGTGAGTTCATGGTGATAGTGTGGGAGAATCTAGTTTGGGGAAATGCGGACTTTGAGGAGTGCTTCGTAGCCCTACGCATGATTAGTGGTCGTTATCCATTGGAGAATTGTTTAGAGTGGCATATTGAAGTTAGTATCTATTGGTTCAATTATGTTATTTTGTTGAGAGTGTCCACTAGTGAAAGTATGATCCCTAGGCCTTGTTTCCAAGCATTGCACACCATTTACATTCAGTTTTGTTACATGTTTGCTCGCAGCGATATTTATTTCAGATTACATTTACTACTTATAATAATCACTACTACTTTTATTTCACTATCTCTTCGCCGAACTAGTGCACTTATACATTTGACAAGTGTATTGGGTGTGTTGGGGACACAAGAGACTTTCTATATCGTAATTGCAGGGTTGCTTGAGAGGGATAGCTTTGACCTCCTCCTCCTCCCTGAGTTTGATAAACCTTGGGTGATCCACTTAAGGGAAACTTGCTGCTGTTCTACAAACCTTTGCACTTGGAGGCCCAACACTATCTACAAGAACAGACGCATGCACAGAACATGGATAGATGAGATCTTCCTACCCTTGAAGAAATCGCACAGCAGAAACGTTCAACAGAACGTGGATGATGTAGTCATACTAGCCTTCTCCTCCTTGCAATCCAATCCGATCCAACGCCGCAAGTGGCGACGCCTCCAAGAGATGCACATGAACAGCGCACCAACGACTCCGCCTTCCCGGTCCAGCGAGATATGGTGGAGTGGTAGATGGGATCGACAACACGACAGTGTGGTGTCTATGGTGGAGAGTATGCGCCGACAGGGCTTTGCCTGTTTGCGTGGTGGAGAAAGAAGGCTTCAGAAACCGGGCAGTGGCTCCGCAGAAAAACTGGTACGGTGGCCAGCCCTATGCACTTGTATTTATAGGCGCACGATGCAAACCCTAAAAGTGCAAAACAAGTTTTCTAAAAACTTACCACTGGCCGCCGCCTGATGCCTTGCTACGCACGAAGATACTCAGATCGATCATATCGATCGATATCCAGCCGCAACACTCGGCCACGCTCGGCCAGGCGCCAGGCATCAGGCACGCAGCCGGCCCAGCACCAGGGCCTAGCAAGCCGGGCTGCTAAAAGCGTGCAGGTGCAGGCATCGCCCCTGCCCTGGCCGCTTGAGGCCTTCCCAGCGTGCGAGCCAGGCGTCGCTCACCCTGGCTCCTCGATCTTATTGAGCGAGCCAGGCAGCGTTCGCTGGTCGACGCTCTGGCTCCTTTTTTCTCTTTTTTTTTCTTTCCTTATTTATTTCTTCTTAATAAATATTGTTTAATATTTATTAATTCCTGCAATTAATAAACATTATACTTTTCACCTGGAACAATTCTGAACTCTCCGAAATGATTTCCCATATATCTCGATAATACCCTAGCGTTAATATGTGTTAAGTGTGTGACCCTACGGGTTCGAGAATGCGCGGACATGATCTCCATCAATAATCAATAGCGAGATCTGGAAATCCATATTAACTCCCACACACTCAGCGATGATCATATCGGATGAACCACGATGCTAGGATTCCATCAATCCCGTATTTGTATTCCCTCCGTCTCGCGATATTTTACTCGCCCGAGATTTGATTGTCGGTATCGACATAACTAGTTCAATCTCGTTCACAGCAAGTACTTTACTCATTCTGTAATCCGATATCACTTTGTGATTAACTCCTTAACCACATGCTTGCAAGCGGTGTTGATATCGATTACCGAGTGGGCCCGAAGTATATCTCTCTGACTCGGGAGGGACAAATTCCATCTCGATACATACAACCCAACAAGTACTTTCCGATCACCTGAGAGACACCTTTATGATCACCTTTCATAGGATGATGTTTGATGACCTCAAAGCTCTCTTCCGGCACTAGGGAGTTGCATTATCTCATGGTCTATGGAATACAATATTTGACATAGGAAAAAGCTTCGCAAAGATGAACACAATGACACGATCTAATTGTTGTGCTTTATTTGGGTCTGTCCATCACATCATTCTCCTAATGACATGATCTCATTATTAATTGACAACTCATGCCTATGGTTAGGAAACCTTAACCATCATTAATCAATGAGCTAGTCCATAGAGGCGTACTAGGGACACGGTGTTGTTCATAAACCACACAAGTATTAAAGTTTCCGCTTAATACAATTATAGCATGGAATATAAACATTGTCATGAACAAGAATTATAATAATAACATTTTATTATTGCCTCTAGGGCATAATTCCAACAGTCTCCCACTTGCACTAGAGTCAATAATCTAGTTTACATCTGGCAACAATCTAACGCTCATGGCATTAAGGTGCTGATCATGTTTTGCTCATGGAAGAGGTTTAGTCAACGGATCTGCGACATTCAGATCCGTATGTACTTTGCTAATCTTCAGATCTCCATCTGCTATATAATCTCAAATTATATGGAAACGGCGGTTGATGTGCTTGGTCTTTGGATGATATCTTGGTTCCTTAGCCAGTGCTATGGCACCAATGTTGTCGCACAATATCTCCAGTGGGTCCAAGGCACTTGGAACCACACCAAGCTCAGTGATGAAGTTCCTTATCCAAACTCCTTCACTTGACGCTTCTGAAGTAGCCATGTATTCTGCTTCAGTTGTAAATCCTGTGATCACGCTTTGCTTGCAGCTTCTCCAGCTCACAGCTCCACCATTCAAAATATAAATGTATCCTGTCTAAGATTTAGAATCATCCGGGTTGGTGTCGAAGCTAGCGTCGATGTAACCTTTTACGACGAGCTGCTTATCATCTCCATAGACCAAGAACATTTCTTTAGTCCTATTTAAATACTTTAGGATATTCTTTATGGCTGTCCAGTGTTCCACTCCTGGATCACTTTGGTATCTGCTCGTCAAACTAAGAGCATTGGACACATCTGGTCTAGTACACAACATGGCATACATGATAGAACCTATGGCCGAGGCATATGGCACTTTGCTCATAGTTTCTCTATCTTTTACCGTAGCTGGACACTGAGCCTTGCTCAATATCTTACCTGACAACATGGGCAATGAACCTTTCTTTGCTTTATCCATTCTGAACCTTTTCAGAACTTTGTCCCCGTATGTACTTTGGCTTAAAACTATTAGGCCTCTTTCTCTATCTCTATAGATTTTGATGCCTAATATATAAGCAGCTTCTCCTAGGTCTTTCATTGAAAAACATTTATTCAAATAACTCTTCACATCGTTAAGCATACCGATGTCATTTCCAATAATCAATATGTCATCCACATATAGTACTAAAAATGTCACCGAGCTCCCACTCACTTTCCTGTAGACACAAGCTTCATAGCAATTTGGAACAAATCCAAAACTTTTGAGCACTTGATCAAAACGAAGGTTCCAACTCCGGGATGCTTGCTTCAGCCCATAAATGGAACTCTGAAGTTTGCACACCTTATCAGCATCCTTAGGATCGACAAAACCTTCGGGCTGCATCATATACAACTCTTCATCAATGTTGTCATTGAGGAACGCAGTCTTGACATACATCTGTCAAATTTCATAATCATGAAACGCAGCAGTTGCTAATAAAATCCGAATGGACTTAAACATCACTACGGGAGAGAAAGTCTCATCATAGTCAACACCTTGAACTTGCCGAAAACCTTTTGCGACAAGCCGAGCCTTATAGACAGTAACATTACCATCCGCGTCCATTTTCTTCTTGAAAATCCATTTGCACTCAACGGCCTTACGGTCGCTAGGAGGGTCCACCAAAGTCCATACTTGGTTTTCGCTCATGGATCCCAATTCAGATTTCATGGCCTCTAGCCATTTCCCAGAGTCTGGGCTCATCATCGCTTCCTCATAGTTCGCAGGTTCATTGTCGTCTAACAACATGATGGTTAAGACAGGGTTGCCGTACCACTCAGGAGTGGCACATGACCTTGTTGACCTGCGAAGTTCAGTAGTAGCATCGTTCAAAGTTTCATGATCCTCATCATTAGCTTCCTCTCATGTTGGTGCAGGCGGCGCCGGAACAACTTTGGGTGCAGCGCTACTCTCCAATTCGAGAGAAGGTTCAATAACCTCGTCTAGCTCTACCTTCCTCCCACTCACTTCTTTCGAGAGAAACTCCTTCTCAAGAAAGGATCCGTTCTTAGCAACAAACACTTTGCCTTTGGATCTATGGTAGAAGGTATACCCAATCATTTCCTTATGGTATCCTATGAAGACACATTTCTCCGCTTTGGGTTCGAGCTTATCCGGCATCAACTTCTTGACGTAAGCTTCGCATCCCCAAACTTTAAGAAACGACAGATTAGGTTTAGCACCAAACCATAGTTCATACGGTGTCGTCTCAACGGATTTAGATGGTGCCCTATTTAAAGTGAATAAAGCGGTTTCTAATGCATAACCCCAAAATGATAATGGCAAATCTGTAAGAGACATCATCGATCGCACCATATCTAATAGAGTTTGATTCCGGCGTTCAGACACACCATTGCGCTGTGGTGTTCCAGGTGGTGTGAGTTGCGAAACAATTCCGCTTGCTTTAAGATGCGTGAGAAAATCATAACTCAAATATTCACCTCCACGATCAGATGGAAGAAATTTAATTTTCCTGTTATGATGGTTTTCCACTTCATTCTGAAATTTTTTGAACTTTTCAAACATTTCAAATTTATGTTTCATTAAATAGACATACCCATATCTACTTAAGTCATCAGTAAAAGTGAGAAAATAGCAATATCCACTGCGCGTCGAAATACTCATTGGTCCGCTCACATCGGTATGTATGATTTCCAATAAGTCTGTTGCTTGCTCCATTATTCCAGAGAACGGGGTTTTGATCATCTTGCCCATGAGGCATGGCTCGCACGTGTCAAACGATTCAAAATCAAGAGACTCCAAAAGTCAATTAGAATGGAGTTTCTTCATGCATTTTATGCCAATATGACCTAGACGGCAGTGCCACAAATAAGTTGGATTATCACTATCTACTTTGCATCTTTTAGCCTCAATGTTATGGATGTGTGTTTCATTGCTTTCGAGATTCAGAAGAAATAAACCATTCACGACAGGTGCATGACCATAAAAGATGTTATTCATATAAATAGAACAACCATTATTCTCGGATTTAAATGAATAACCGTCTTGCAATAAACACGATCCAGATATAATGTTCATGCTCAACGCAGGCACATAATAACACTTATTAGGGTTTAAAACTAATCCCGAAGGTAAAACTAAGGAGAGCGTGCCGACAGCCATCACGTCAACTTTTGATCCATTGCCGACGCGCATCGTCACCTCATCCCTTGCTAGCCACCGTCTATTCCGTAGCTCCTGTTTCGAGTTACAAATATTAGCAACTGAACCAGTATCATATACATAGGCACTACAACGAGCGCTAGTAAGGTAAACATCAATAACATGTATATCAAATATACCTTTAATGGTGCCAGCCTTCTTGTCTGCTAAGTACTTCGGACAGTTGCATTTCCAGTGACCCTTGTCCTTGCAATAGAAGCACTTAGTGTCTGGCTTAGGTCCAGACTTGAGCTTCCTCTCAGTAGGGGCAACGCGCCTGCCGCTGCCTTTCTTGAAGGATTTCTTTGCACCCTTAGCTTTCTTGAAGCTAGTGGTCTTGTTGACCATCAACACATGATTATCTTTCTTGATATCCACCTCCACAGCTTTCAGCTTAGCAAAGAGCTCAGTGATTGTATGAGTGGAACCAATTTGATTGTGAGTAACTACAAAGCCTTTGTAGCTAGGAGGGAGTGATTGCAGAACTCTGTCAATCTTTAGCTCTTCTGGAATCTTGCAGTCCAGCTGCTCAAGGCGTTGAGTGTAGCCCGACATCTTAATGGCGTGCTCACTAACAGAACTCCCTTCCTCCATTTTGCAATTAAAGAACTTCTCAGTGATCGCATATCTCTCAGAACAGGCATGAGTCTGAAACATGGTTTTCAGTTCCTCAAGTATCTCAAAAGGCCCCTTGAACTCCTCAAAACGATTTTGAAGTTCTGGTTCCATAGCAAACAACATGGTACTCTTAATAACACAATAATCATCTTTGCGTGATTGATAAACAACTTTTTCGTCAGTCGGCGCTTCCTTAGCAGGGGGGTCACCTAGCGCTTGCTTGAGTACATAGGCTTTTTGTCCGCCAGCGAGAATGATTCTCAGATTGCGGAACCAGTTGGTGAAGTTAGACCCATTGTTTTTAAGCTTTTCTTTCTCAGCAAACACGTTGAAGTTGAAATTGGACTTAGCCATTTGATCTACAAAATTTGCAAGTACAATTTAGACTATGTTCATGATAACTAGTTCAACTTAATCAAATTACTAGATGAACTCCCACTAAATTCAACATCCCTCAAGTTGTTTAGTGAACACGATCCAAATTCACCACACCTAATCCGATCTTCACGAGAAGAGATGTGGTTTCAATGGTGGACAACGAAGTGTCGATCATATCATTCATATGACTCATGTTTAACCTTTCGGTTCGTGTGTTCCGAGGCCATGTCTGTATATGCTAGGCTCATCAAGTCAAACCCAAGTATTTTCGCATGTGCAAAACTGGCTTGCACCCATTGTATGTGAACATAGAGTTTATAGCACCCGATCATCACGAGATGCTTCAAAACGACGAACTTTCGCAGTGGTGCATACATGGGGAGAACACAATTTTATCTTGATCTTTAAGTGAGGAATTATCTTATAATGCTACCGTCGCAATCAAAGCATAATAAGATACATAAAAGGATAAACATCACATGCATATAATTTTATGTGACATGGTATAGCCAATCTCCGTGCAATGATCTCCATCTTGTGCGCGCCGGCATGATCTCCATCACTCCACCATGATTGCCTCCACCATGAATAGCAACTACAACTATTTCTAACTACTTAGCGATAAAGTAAAGCTATTACATGGCATATAAGAATTGACACGCAGCTCATACACAATTATAAAGACAACCATATGGCTCCTGCCGGTTGTGAACTCATCGACATGCAAGTCATGAAATATTACAAAATATGATCATTGCATATATCACATATATCATATCACATCTTGTGGCCATACCATATCACAAAACACTCCCTGCAAAAACAAGTTAGACGCCTCTACTTTGTTGTTGCATGTTTTACGTGGCTTATGGGAGTAACAAGTTAAGAACGATTCTTACCTACGAAAAGCCACAACGGTGATATTATGGTTGCCAACATCCGTTGTAAATCCCATGACTACTATAGTGAGAGAAACTGGCATCCACCAACCGCATGCGTGGAATAAGCCACACGTCAAGTGCGGAGCCGGTCTCGCGAACGAGGTCGCGTAAAGTTGGCCTGGACCGCTTCGATCTCACTATGCCGCGCCATAAGAAATACACAACATAGAGGTTTGCAACAGAAAACATCAACGCCTGCAACAAGCATGTTGCGTTCTACTCGTGAAACACATCTACGCATAGATCTAGCTCTGATACCACTGAAGGGTTTCGCAGTATAGTAAATCAAAAAAATTCCTACGGATGCGAACAATAAAGCCAAGATCTAATCTAGGAGATGTAATCAACGAGAGAGATAGATGAGATCTTCATACCCTTGAAGAAATCGCAAAGCGGAAACGTTCAATAGAACATGGATAATGTAGTCGTACTAGCCTTCTCCTCCTCGCGATCCAATCCGATCCAACGCCGCAAGTGGCAACGCCTCCGAGAGATGCACACAAACAGCGCACCAACTACTCCGCCTTCGCGGTCTAGCGAGATATGGTGGATTGGTAGATGGGATCGACAACACGATGGTGTGGTGTCTATGGTGGAGAGTATACACCGACAGGGCTTCGCCTGTTTGCGTGGTGGAGAAAGAACGGAGAAAGAAGGCTTTAGAAACCGGGCAGCGGCTTCGCAGAAAAACTGGTACGGCGGCCAGCCCTATGCACTTGTATATATAGGCGCACGATGCAAACCCTAAAAGTGCAAAACAAGTTTTCTAAAAACTTACCGCTGGCCGCCGCCTGATGCCTTGCTATGCACGAAGATATTCGGATCGATCGTATCGATCGATATCCAGCCGCAACACTCGGCCACGCTCGGCCAGGCGCCAAGCACCAGGTGCGCAGCCGGCCCAGAGGGCGCACGGCTGGCCCAGCACCAGGGCCCAGCGAGCCGGCCCGCTAACAGCGTGCAGGTGCAGGCATCGCCCCTGCCCTGGCCGCTCGAGGCCTTCCCAGCGTGCGAGCCAGGCGTCGCTCGCCCTGGCTCCTCGATCTTATCGAGCGAGCCAGGCAGCGTTCGCTGGCCGGCGCTCTGCCTCCTTTTTTCTCTCTTTTTTCTTTCCTTATTTATTTCTTCTAAATAAATATTGTTTAATATTTATTAATTCCTGCAATTAATAAACATTATAATTTTCACCCGGAACAATTCCGAACTCTCCGAAACGCTTTCACATATATCCCGATAATACCCTAGCGTTAATATGCGTTAAGTGTGTGACCCTACGGGTTCGAGAATGCGCGGACATGATCTCCATCAATAATCAATAGCGGGATCTAGAAATCCATATTAACTCCCACGCACTCAGCGATGATCATATCGGATGAACCATGATGCCATGATTCAATCAATCCCGTATTTGTATTCCCTTCGTCTCGCGATATTTTACTCGCCCGAGATTCGATCGTCGGTATCGGCATACCTAGTTCAATCTCATTCACAGCAAGTACTTTACTCGTTCTGTAATCCGATATCACTTTGTGATTAACTCCTTAACCACGTGCTTGCAAGCGGTGTTGATATCAATTACTGACAAGGGTATAGTTAATAGAGCCCGTTAGTTGAGTACCCCTGAAGACCATTAAGCTAGGCCCAATTGTAATGATAGTCGAGATACGAGTTCTTACCGTATGTCGATATTATAATCTGTATCGGACCCTACCCGATCCTCGAGACCTGGCCACCTATATATAGGGGCCAGGAGGGGACAGTGTAGGGCAGATTGAAAGCAAGCCAGGTTGAACACCCAAGTTTACTTTCGATACACACCTATTTTCGACTAACTTTACCTTCGAGTTCATCCGACGCCCTATCTCCCCGATCCTAAGTCCTTCATCCAGGACATTTGTCGAGTTAACCCTCATCAATTGGCGCCGTCCGTGGGGACTCTGGGCGTTGGAATCATGAATTCGACGGCTTTTTCGCTTTCAGCCAACAGCAGCACAGAACTCGACGGAAGTCAAGAGATGGAATTAACAATTGGAAGTTTGAGCATCTTCGTCGGGCCATCGGGTTCATCCCGCCTTTCGGATTCGACGAAACCAGATCCGTCGGCGAGCAAGCCCGAAACAGAGGTAATGTTGGAATCATCAGAAGGCTCTTCCAGCGAGGTAAACTCGCCGGTCAGCTCAGAAAAAGCACCAATCGCAGAAGGCAACAAAATTCGGGAAAATTTCGACTCAGAAAGAGTGCGCCAAACGCACAACATCGCAAGGGACTTCATCGTTGGAAGCAATGGTGTCTCCAAGGTACATCAGCTATGCGTCATTATCACTGAGGCAGAAGAAGAAAACAACAACGAAGGAAGTAAAAAGGTCGACAGGCAAATCGACAAAGTAAAAGAACACAACAAAAAGGAGAAGGAGAAAGTCCACGTTTCAGCTGGCGAATGGAGAATGATCAAATCAGCTGTCAATCATGGTACAAGGGTACCCGAAGGATCGAGCAGAGAAGTCCTAATGGGATATCAGTATGCATTATACCAACATAGGAAGAAACTAAGGGAGGAAAGAGACATGGTTTTTTAAGACAATAACAGCATATCAAGGGAGGAATACTGGGACAGTGAAGATTCCGAGTACAGCAGAGAAAGGCACGGAGACCCAAAGCACAACAGGGGGGCAACGGCACGCAGCAGAGAAGAAAGGTACTCGAGGAGTCCCACCCCACAGCTAAAAGAAGAGAAAGATGACTTCATACAAGAAACACCAGAAGCAGCATTGATAGCAACACAGGCATACTTACTAACTACAAGGCCAGAACCTGGGGACCCGCGAGAAGATATGCACCGGGCCGCGATACGAAGCCTCAGGATAGTGGAGAACAAGATCAGGGAAAAAGGACCAGAGACAAAGTCGACGAGCTACAAAGAAAAGCGAAAGAAGAAGCTCAGGTACAACTACACAGATAACGAGTATAGCGAGTCATCAGAAGAAGCAAGGCGACAAAAAAGGAAGGAGGACGCAAGAAGTATAATAGCACAAGCTCGAGTGAACAAATCACGCCACGCCTGGAAGGAAGAAAATTATGAAGATGACGAAAAAGATATGGGCGCGTTATGCTTTACCCGCAGGGTTCGCAAAACGCGGGTACCCAAAGGATTTAAGTTACCACATGACCAGCAAAAATACGACAGATCGCAAGAACCTACCCTATGGTTATCAGATTACTTGCAAGCAGTACAGATACTAGGAGGGACAAAAGCAACTGCAATGCAAAGTCTACAACTACACCTCACCGGCGCAGCACGGTCCTGGTTGAATACCCTACCCAATGAATCCATTGGAAGTTGGGGAGAACTCGAAAGCCAATTTGCAAGAAATTTCCGTTCGACATACAAGCGTCCAGCGTCACTGGAGGAGGTCAAAGCATGTGTGCAAAGGAAAGGCGAAACTCTACGTTCTTATATACAATGATGGAGTGTAATAAAAAACTCAACAGAAGACGTCTCCGACGAAAGAGCAATAGACGCTTTTTTGGCCAGACTTCGTCGATCAGATCTCGTGGAAGAGATAGGAAGAACGAGGCCAACGATAGTAGCTGAACTAATGGAAGAAGCCAACAAATTCACTGATGGAGAGGACGCATATAATAACAAAAGAGGACGATCACCAGAAGTCGACAGAACGAGCAGGCAAAGGAGACGACACCGCAGCAGGGATAATCAAGAAAGGCGAAACCAGGTAGCTGCGGGTTACGGAGTAAGAGAAGAGGAAGAAGACAAAGGTAGGAGGTTTCAAACAAAGGGAACACAAAAGTCGAGATATTCCGGCCCCTCAGCCAAAGATATGCTATACGGGCCTTGTCGAATCCATTATGCCTATCTTGATGGAAAAAGGGTTTCAAATCATCAGATGAAGGATTGTAGAACTTTCCTAAGACTACAAGGCGCCATGGGTTCAAACCAAGGAGGATGGCGTGGAGAGAAGCACACAAGTCAAGGATACCAAGTGCAAAGACTAGCAAGGCACCTAACATCAAAAGTTTACATATCAGCAATGATTCAATCGGTGCCTAAGTCGAAGAAAGAGCGAAAGAGCATATCCAGGCAAGTGAACCTAGCAATATCATCACCACCAGCCACTACAGAATATCTACGGTGGTCAGATCAACCAGTCAAGTTCAGCAGAGCAGATCACCCAAGAAAAGTTCCTAGGCCGGGCCACTCGCCTATGGTTCTAAAAGCGCAAATAGGAGGGTACGACATCGGAAGAGTATTCATGGATGCAGGGAGTGGCATCAACCTAATATATGCTAGAACCCTGAAGGCAATGTGTATCTCGCTGTCGAGTTTGAAACCAACAGACTGCTCCTTCCATGGAATAGTACCAGGAGCCGCAAACCACCCTCTGGGAAGAATAGAACTCGATGTCTGCTTTGGCAGCAGCAGCAACTACCGCAGAGAGAAGCTGGAATTTGAAGTTATGGACTGGCCATCACAGTACCATGCAATCCTGGGGCGCCCAGCATTTGCAAAATTTATGGCAGTACCTCACTACGCGTACCTTACGCTAAAAATCCTAGGACCCAAAGGAACAATAACAGTACAAGGGAGCTTCAAAGTAGCCAACACCTGTGACAGAGAGTTCAACAGAATGGTGCAAACCTTCGGCATGACAGCAGAATACGAGAGGCTGAAAGGAGAAACAGATCATAATGTGCTACCCGACGTTGGACGATCCCTACCAGGTCAGGCTTTCGACACAACTCAGGACTCGAAGAAAATTCAGGTCCACCCCGCGGACCCAAACAAGACGACATCAATCGCGGTGAACCTGGATCCCGCATAGGAAAGCACGCTCGTCGAGTTCCTCCGTGAGCGCTGGGAAATCTTTGCCTGGTATCCATCAGACATGCCAGGGGTTCCCAGGGAACTTGTCGAGCATGCATTAAATGTAGATCCCAAAGCAAAGCCAGTCAAGCAACCATTGCGGCGATTTGATGAACCTAAAAGGAAGGCGATAGCATCAGAATTGCATAGGCTAGAAAATGCCGGATTTATCAGAGAAATCAAAACTTCGAGTTGGGTATCGAATCCAGTGATCGTACCCAAGAAGAACACAGACATACAAAGAGTGTGTGTCGACTACACATCTCTCAATAAGCATTGTCCAAAGGATCCCTTCCCTCTACCCCGCATCGATCAGATAATCGATTCAACAGCGGGATGCGCAAGGCTTTCCTTTTTGGACGCATATTCTGGTTACAACCAGATCAAATTGAAGAAAGAAGACGAAGAAAAGACGGCCTTCATCACACCGTACGGAGTGTTTTGCTACCAAGTAATGTCGTTCGGCCTCAAAAACGCAGGAGCAACTTATCAACGGATGATGCTAAACTGCCTCGGGAGCCAAATAGGACGAAACATCCAAGTCTACATTGATGATATAGTCATTACCACAAGAGAGGAGAAATCTTTAATCAGCGACTTGGCAGAAACCTTCGACAACTTGAGCAGGTACAAGCTTAAGCTTAACCCAACAAAGTGCTCCTTCGGCGTATCGGCAGGACAACTTTTGGGGTTCCTGGTATCAACACGAGGCATAGAGGCGAACCTAGAGAAGATTCAGGCAATTTTAACAATGGGGAAACCCACGAAACTACACGACGTGCAGAAACTTGCAGGACACATCGCGGCATTAAGTCAATTCGTTGCTCGATTGGGAAAAAGGCGCTTCCTTTCTATGCACTTATGAAGAAGTCAGATGATAAATTTGAATGGACAGAAGAAGCAGACGCAGCTTTCGCGCAGCTGAAAAAAGTGCTTTCCACGCCGCCAGTGCTGGTCGCACCAAAAGAAAAAGAACCACTACTACTCTACATCGCCGCAACCCATCAGGTGGTGAGTACAATATTGGTAGTCGAAAGAAGTGAAGAAGGAAAAGCCCATGGCGTCCAGAGACCGGTATATTACATCAGTGAAGTACTATCCCCGACAAAACAGAGGTACCCGCTTTATCAAAAGCTCGCATATAGTGTTTTTACAACAGCACGAAAATTGCGACAGTACTTTGCGGTTCACCCAATTATAGTGGTCAATGAAGCACCACTATCGAACATATTAAACAATCCTTCGGCAACGGGACGTGTCTCTTAGTGGGGAATTGAATTATCTCCCATGGACATCATGTACGAAAAAAGGAAGGCGATTAAGTCGCAAGTCTTGCCAGATTTTACAGCAGAGTGGCTGGAGTTGCAGAGTACGGGACCGCCAGACTTATCCAGTGTTTGGAAAATGTACTTCGACGGTTCTAAGAGAGTCCAAGGCGTAGGCGCAGGAGTGGTCTTGATATCGCCCCATGGCGACAAATTGAAGTATGTCTTAAGGATGAGTTTTCCACATGCTTCTAATAACGAAGCAGAATACGAGGCTTTGTTGCACAGAATGAAGATGGCTAAAGCATGTGGATCAACTCGCCTAAAAATATTTGGAGATTCCAACCTTGTTGTCCAGCAAGTTATGAACAGATGTGACACAATCAATGACAACATGATGGCCTACAAGAACTTATATCATTATCTCGAAGGAACATTCGATGGATGCGAAGTCTCTCACAACAGCTCAGAAACTACGGCAATACTTTGCGGTGCACCCAATCATAGTGGTCAATGAAGCACCACTCTCCAATATATTGAACAACCCTTCGGCAACAGGACGTGTCTCTTTATGGGGAATTGAATTATCACCCCTGGACATCACGTACGAAAAGCGAAAGGCAATCAAGTCACAAATTTTGCCAAATTTCACAGCAGAGTGGCTGGAGTTACAAAGTACAGGTCCTCCAGATTTATCGAGTGTTTGGACGATGTATTTTGACGGCTCAAAAAGAATCCAAGGCATAGGAGCAGGTGTAGTCCTGGTTTCACCACAAGGCGACAAACTGAAATATGTGTTACGGATGAGTTTTCCCCAAGCTTCTAACAATGAAGCCGAATACGAGGCGTTGCTCCACGGAATGAAAATGGCAAAAGCTTGTGGAGCAACTCGACTTAACTCAAACCTCGTTGTTCAACAAGTAATGAACAAATGCGACGCCATCAGCGACAACATGACAGCATACAGAAACCTATACTACTATCTCGAAGGAACATTCAATGGATGCGAAGTTTCGCACGTCAGTAGAGCCAGCAACGAGGAATTTAGCAAACACCGGGTCCCAATGCTTACCCATACCACAAGGAGTCTTCTGGGAGGAAATCATAGAGCGATCAATAAAGAACAGAAAAACCTCGACTACGGAGGGGCAACCGACAGGCTCGGGGCTGGAAAAATAAGTGTAGCAGAACCAGAAGAAGTCATGATAATAAAAGAAACTTGGATGCAGCCATATCTGGCATACATGATAAACAAAACACTACCCGAAGACACGGTAGAAGCAAAAAGAATAATACGACGATCCAAGGCTTTCGTCGTATTACAAGGAAAGTTATACAAGAAAAGTATATCGGGCGTCCTGCAACGATGCGTCACTCCTCAAGAAGGACAAGAAATCTTAAAGGACATTCATGCAGGAGTATGTGGACATCACGCGAGTAGCAGAGCTATCGCAGCCAAGGCCTTTCGAGCAGGATTCTATTGGTTAACAGCCATCAAAGACGCAAAACATATAGTTCGAAAGTGTGAAGCATGCCAAAGGTTCGCATCTCGGCCACATGCGCCAACATCAGAGTTACAACCAATACCATTATCCTGGCCCTTTGCGTGGTGGGGTCTCGACATGGTAGGAATATTGCACAAGTCTTGGCCAGGAGGGCACGTTTATATGTTGGTGGCAGTCGACGAATTCACCAAGTGGGTAGAAGCAGCCCCAGTGACAACCCAAGATTCTAAAGCCGCAATAAATTTCATCAAATCTATAGTCTTTCGCTTTGGAGTACCACATAGCATAATCACAGATAATGGTACGAATTTCACGTCGAAGGAGTTCAAGGATTATTGCGAAGGACTGGGAAACAAACTGAAATTTGCATCTGTAGCACATCCGAAGACAAACGGACAAGTCGAAAAAGCCAATGGCTTAATATGCAACGGGATAAAGAAACGGCTGTTAGCACCCCTTGAAAAAGCCAAGCACGCTTGGGTAGATGAGCTACCCTCCGTACTCTAGAGTCTACAAACTACACCCAACGCAGCTACTCAAGAAACACCCTTTTTCCTGGTCCATGGCGCAGAAGCTGTGCTTCCAGTTGAAATAACTCATGAAGCTCCAAGGATCGCAGCATACGATGAGGCAACTTCCACAGAAGCACTGCAGGATGATGTCGATGCACTCGATGAGGCAAGAGATATAGCGCTCGCCAGAGCTACTCAGTATCAGCAAAACTTGTGAAATTACCACATCAGTCGAGTTCATCCATGATCTTTCGTGGTAGGAGATCTAGTTCTACGACTCAAGCAAGATAGCCATGGAAAACTCAAGTCCCCATGGGTGGGACCTTACATCGTGACAGAAGTGATACCAGGAGGAGCTTATCGACTATAAGACAAGAAAATGAGGCAACACGAGAGTAACCCGTGGAATGCAGAGCAGCTACGACGGTTCTACGCATAGGCGAAATAAAGAGACCAAGGAGTTTTTCGAGTTATGGCCCTCTGAATCCAGAACATAAGGCCATAGGTCGGGTTCATTGGGTCAAGTCGACAATATGTGTAAATATCTTACTTACACGTGGGGGCTAGGACCCTCGAGTCGTACGAAATAATATTAACAAGTTTTGTAATTATCTACGATATACTCTACGGTTGATCGCAACCCGATATTTTCGACAGCACAGTAAACGGTTCAAAGGAACCCGATAAAATATTAAATGCATACCTCAGAACCATGATTTGTTCCCATGGTAAAACACATAATTCAGATACGATTGTTCGTTACAAATAAGCACGATAGCTGGATTACATAGCAAAGAAATCTAGTGAAACTACGCTTCGGCTTCATACTCCTTCTGGCACTGGGTGCAGTCGTAGATTCTCACGTCGAACTTCGACGTGCCAACATGATAATCAAAGGTCATGAAGAACCCCTGATGGAGGTCATGGTCCTCCGCAAATCGCGACCAACCGCCCTCGAAGAACTGTTCACCGGCGTCGTCGTACTACACCTCCACTTCATATGGAGTTCCTCCACCAGAGTGTTCGCGGAGAACTGCTTCGCGCAGTTCCCGCGCATCCATGAAATCCGTGAATTTTGATGGCAGGCGTTGAATCTTGCGGCACTGCGCGTTGCAGATACAAAAGAAAGAGTAGATCCTGGGCAACGAAGAAGAAGTACCAGCGGAAGGAGCGCTGGGACCTGGTATGGCAGAGGGCACCTTAGGCTTATTTTTGCTCCCAGCCGGACGACCAGGGCGTCGCTTCACCAGAGAAGAGGATGATGCCCCCATGGCTGCAACGGTAGTTTTATTTTTACTACCGCGCGGGCGGCCGCGACCCCGCTTCACCACCGGGGCGTCGATGTTCAACCCAGAATCACTCGCATCGGCCATGGGGGACAAGCTTCAGAGGTATAAAACCCTAGATGGGATGAAAAGACGATGCGGCGAAGGAAGATGGAGGAATTAGGGTTTTCACCCTGGTCAAACGTGCTTTATTTATAAGCACGTACTAATGGGCCGATGAAGTGGCAAGGCCCAAAGTAAATTTCCGGAACTTTTACAGTGCAAATAGCACAGAGGGGTTACAGTATCAAGAAAATAGGTACGTATAAAAAGAGAGAGAAGAAGCAAAGAGGGATCAGAAGGAACACAAGATCCTGTCAAAACGAATAGGCTTCCCTCGTCTTTGACTCGGGGGCTTGCAACGAACACAGAAGGAAAATCCAGTCAAAAAGTGAGAAATCCAGTAAATGATATGAGAAGAAGTGCATGGAGCAAATTTAAATATTCTCTTGAGTCTATACCCAAAAATTTCGGCTATAGCCTCGGGGGCTACTCCCATCGGGAGCGCTGTCGCGCACCCGATAGAAATAAGTCGACAAAAAGGGAATACCAAAGGAACTTTGGCTACATCGTCAGCAAAACATTGACTACTCCCATCGGGAGGTATTCACAAAAAGTTAAGGATAACTCGAAAAGATCCGTATATTGATTCAGTCAAACAAGGCTACGAAATATAATTCTCGAGTTCGTCATCGCGATAAAACTTGAATGCCGTGGTTAAAATATATCACGAAGGTAAGACCCCAGGATCCGTCCTGTGTGGCCCGGTATACGCACATGGATGCGCTCTGCTGGTATGTATCCGTGTCTACGATGCGAAGAAAAATCCTGGTGGACGCACTGGGTACCCTAAGAATCACTGGGATTCATTCTTTGTAAGTCCTAAATGCGGCAAAAGAATGGGTTTGACCGGTTTCCCGAATTCAAATCCAAGGGGATTGAATTTGAAGTAGGTGACAAGTGTCTGTTTCGGCAGTTAACTGACCTCTTGATCCATCAGAGTTGTCAGGCTTGTTCATCAAAACCCCTTGCAAAGTATTATAATGAATAAGTTGATAAGACCAAGTCGAAGGATTTAAAGACATGAAGAATTCGAAGAATTGATAAAGTCGAAGAATAGAAGATCTGAGATTCAACCTGAATCTGCAATTCTGGTAGAATCTCGGGGGCTACTGACAAGGGCATACATAATAGAGCCCGATAGTTGAGTACCCCTGAGGCCCATTAAGCTAGGCCCAATTGTAATACTAGTCAAAATATGAGTTCTTACCGTATGTCGATATTGTAATCTGTGTCGGACCCTACCCGATCCTCGAGACCTGGCCACCTATATATAGGGGCCAAGAGGGGACGGTGTAGGCCAGATTGAAAGCAAGCCAGGTTCTACACCCACGTTTACTTTCATAGCCACCTTGTTTGACTGAGTTTACCTTCGAGTTCATCCGATGCCCTATCTCCCCGATCCTAAGTCCTTCATCTAGGACATTTGTCGAGTTTAACCCTCGTCACCAATGGATAACAAACACTAATCATGTGTAGGGCTATGAAGCACTCCTCAAAGTTCGCATTTTCCCAAACTAGATTGCCCCACACTATCACCTTGAGCGCACTAGATGGTTCCAACAAATGGTTCCAACAAACACCAATAATTCATAGAGACACTATCCAAAGAGACACACATAATGTGCACACTATCACCTTCACGTCAAGGTACAAGGTGTCTCCGAAGATTACAATAATAAAGGACTAGAGTAGCATAATATATGAAGGATAACATCTACCAATTCAACTAGATACAAAGCTCACGATCACATATAGATCACATCATGGGAGAGAGAAGTGAACCACATAGCTACCGGTAGAGCCCTTAGCCCCGGGGGAGAACTACTCCCTCCTCATCATGGGAGACGGCAATGTCGATGGAGATGGTGGTGAAGTTGATGGAGATGATGGTGGAGGCGATGGAGTCGATGGAGATGGCTCCGGGGGCACTTCCCCGTCCTGGTAGGGTGCCAGAACAGAGACTTTTGTCCCCCGAAATTGGTCTTCAACAGCGGCGGCGCTGCGGAACTTTACTGGGAAAAAGCCGATTGATTTAGGGTTTGGACTTTGGGAGGCTTTAAATAGGCGAAGAGACGGCGTCAGAGGGCGGCCAGGGGCCCACACCACCCTCTGGCACGGCCAGGAGGGAGGGCGCGCCACCCCATGGTGTGGTGGGTCCCTGGTCCCCCCTCTGGCTCTCCTTCGGTCTTTATCTTGCGTCCGGGAAAATAGGAGGTTCGAGCTTCGTTTCGTCCAATTCTGAGAATATTTCCTATGTAACTTTTCTGAAACACAAAAACAGCAGAAAACAGGGAATTGGCACTGTGGCGTCTCGTCAATAGGTTAGTTCTGGAAAACGCATAAAAACGCCACAAAGTGTAACAAAACACAAAGCAAATGGTGCATAAACAAGCATGGATCATCAAAAATTATAGATATGTTTGAGACGTATCAAGCATCCCCAAGCTTAACTCCTGCTCGTCCTCGAGTAGGTAAGTGATAACAAAACAATAATTTTTGAGGTGACATGCACCAACACAATCTTGATCAAACGATGTAAAGCATTGAGTGCTGAGATCAAAGTACTCTAAACATGGGCATAAAAGACATAATCTTGACAATAAAACTTGGCAACCATGTTATAACATGAAAAGTAGCACAAACAAAAGATCATGAGTAATGAAGCATTGAAAGTCAAGTGTGTGTTTCAACCATATAGAAAAACATAGCAAAGTGGTTTTCAGCTTGTCCCTCATGGAATAGCAAAACATAAATGCATAGGACACCTTCAAGTTTAAGAGGGCGACTAGATACAAATAATTTAAGAACAAGCAAAACCATAATCATGAATCGATCAATAATAAATTTTGGGACTATGGACATTAAACTCAGAATGACAACTATGCTCTCTTAGACGGTGCATAAAGGTAGAAGGTAGATAATCAACATAAAAGTAAAAGAAAGGCCCTTTGCAGAGGGAAGCAATGATTATAAGTTTTATAAACCTCCAAAAATTATGATACTTACTAGCTTTGCGCTCTCATTGCCCCCATCATAGACATCTTGAGTGCTTAAGGTTAATGCAAGTACAATTAAGAAGCATATGCTTAACAAATCATAAGTTGAAAATCTCATGTCCCATGAAGTACGAATACCCAAACCTCATGCTACTCGACTTTGGTCCCAAGCAAGTTCTTGTCATTGTAAGCATACATGTATCATTGAGAACGCCAACGGGGTACCTCTTGCCCGATGACATGGAACAATCCCACATCAAAATGACAATACAAACAGACAATGAACACCTCGGCATCTCTTTTATTTACCATGGGTATAGCTTTTTATTTTGAGATGCGTCGTCGAATGTCCACTATGGGCATGCTATAAATTTCCACCATGAATGATGCATGGCTTAGATTAGCGGCCCAGGGGTTTCTCTAACACATATACAAACTCCATGAGCTCACAAGTTTCAAACTTATTTCACATCACAGGTATCTATAAATAAAAGATCACGATATCAACTAAATGAGAGAAAGTGCAATGTTGAAAGCTTGCCCTATGACGGCATGGCTGGGCTAACTTCCAACTTACAACTTGCAAGCATAATGTCAACATAAGAGAGCCACAATGGTCAAATTTATTAAAAGCAAGAAACGTAAAGTGTGCCGTTAGGTTCGTGAGAGCTTTACTGACTAATTTTCACATAACACAAAAGGTTTAATTTGAAGGATAGATAAAAGCAAGACGAATTGTGCTTGGAATAGCAAATTGCTAATAGGTAGATATGGTGGACGCATAGGAAAACTTTGGTTTTTGGGAGTTGGATGCATGAGAAGTATTCTCTCTCAGTACAAAATGAAGGCTAGCAAAAGACTGGGAGCGACCAACTAAGAGAGCAATAACGGCCATAATCATGCATAGCAACAAAAACATCATTAACCGAAGCATAAAGTGGTATCACAAGTCAAAAACCAAATGATCATATAGGCTTATGGCGACTTGTTAAAGTCAAACATGTTGTAAGCATCCGCCAAGTCAACCCAAATAAAGCATCAAAGGAGAAAACCACAATAATATGCTCCCATATAACAAAAACAACGCATGATTATTTCAAAGGCACATTAAGAAATCTCAGTTATTTGAGACAAGTCATGCTACAGAAAAAACTACTAAGCATACTATCAAAATAACATCAAGCATGACATGCAAAAGTCTAAGCCACGGTCTAAACAAGCTCCCATTTGAACCACTATAGGCATGAAACTTTTTTCTCTTTTCCAGCACCATTCAACCTTTTTGTAACCACTCTTTAAGATGAAAACCAACATAGACCAGTGGTCTAAATACACCTTGATACAAAGATATAACAAGATCTGAACAAAAATCAAGGTGAAAAACGAAAGCTAAACGCAATACTAGAAAAAGAGAACACTCATTGAACGAAAAGAGTGAAAACTAGAGTGTTCTTGGCAATGAAAACAGAGCGTGTCTCTCTTCGAAACAAACATGATGTGATCCAACCATTTATTGCAGCAAACAAAAGAAAATAAAACTAAAAGCGAAAGTAAAGACGCTCCAAGAAAAACGCATAGAATACGAAGCAATAAAAATATAGTGTCTTGAAAGGTGACCTAATTTTTGCCGATGAAGAAGGGGTGCCTCGGGGCATCCCAAGCTTTGACGCTTGTACCTCTTGGATATTTCTTGGGGTGACATGGGCATACCCAAGCTTGAGCTTTTGTCCATACTTCATCTCATCTCATCACTCTCCTTTCCCTACACTTGAAAACTTCCTTCATAGAAAACTTCACACAATTCTATTAACAACATTAGTGTAAGCATGATAGTAAATCTACTCTTTTGGTTTAGTTTCAAAATCAAATATACCATCCATTAAATCATAACCTAATGTAGCAACTTCCTCAAAAGTTCCATGATCAAAAGAACTCAAAAAGAAAGCGATCGAGAGGCAAACACAAATAGTGGTAGAAATCTGTCAAAACAGAATAGCTGACAAAGATCAATTTTTCCGAGGACCTTCTGTTGCTCAAATCGAAAAGTGCAAAACTTATAAAAGTTTGGAAATAACCTGGGTCATGTGCAAAAGAAATTGCAGATCAAAAAGATATTCTGAGAATTTTCACGGTGCATCGCAGAAATCTGTTTCAGGACAGCAACTTCCCCAAATCTTACCTTCCTCCAATTAGAGATTCTTCTTGGCACAGAAATGAAATAAAAATGATAAGGAAAGGTCATTACAGTAGTAATAACTTCCAAGACTCAATAAAAAATTACTGAAAAGAAAACATTGGGTTATCTCCCAAGAGTGCTTTTCTTTAACGCCTTTGAGCTAGGCGCAGTAATTTGAGAAGATGCTCACGTAAATGCTGGAAAGAACTTGAAGCAAGAGAGAGCATCAAAAAGTAAATATGAAACAAATTTAAATCTAAACCACTTCCTATGAAAAGGAGTCTTGTAAAGAAACAAGTCATGAAAACACAAAGCAACTAGCATAGGAAGGCAAAACAAGTGCAACTTCAAGAATTCCAACAAAAAGAGGGGAAACTTAATATTATTAAGATGCATAAAACCATGTTTCCCTCTATCATAATAACTTTTAGTAGCATCATGAATAGAATGAACAATATAACTATCACACAAAACATTCTTATCATGAGCCACATGTATAAAAGAATTAATACTCCCCACATGAACATAGCCATTCTTAGCAATCATAGTAGGAGCAAAATCAACAAAATAATTATTCTCATCACCATAATCATTAAAAATAGGAGGAATATTGTAATCATACCTTGTTTTCTCCTGAATAGTACGAGAACTGAAAATATCATACTCATCATTGTAATAATCATAAGCAATAGAATAGCTATCTTCCAAAGTGTGTTCATATGTAAACATATCATCATTGGAAGGAACATGGATAGCACTAATGGTACAACAATTATTAACCTCAACATTTTCAAAATTGGTACCAAAAAGATTTTCAATATCAAAAGTAGAGTGCTTTTCCCAATCATGATCACTACTATAGGTAACAGGCATAGGAACATCATCGAGTTCAGACTCATCAAAAAATATAATAGGAGCAACATGCTTAGGGGAATATACCGTTTCCTCTCTCCTTTTACTCCTCCTCTTCTTCTTCTTCTTCTTATTCTTCCCTTCTTTAGGAGGGAGAGGCTTGAAAGGAAGCTTCTCCACATAACCTGGTTTTTTGATAGAACCGATAGAAGAAACTTTGGAGGATTCCTCCTTTTTATTAATAAGAACAAAACACATATTAGTCTTGTCATAATTTGGTAAAGCATCATCTTTTATAACATTTTGTATGTAAGTACTTGCATGACAATCATTAACACAATAAAGATGACAACCATGCAGGATGCTATTAATATAAAAAACACTCATATCTACCAAAGAAGTTTTTCTTGATAACTCTTCACACCCAAAAAATAAAGTAAGCTCATCATGCTGATTGGGAGTGATCATGTCATCACAATACAAACTTGCAGTACTCATTGGATTAGAAAGGCTACTATCATTGCTTGAACATTGGAAATTGAAATGACCCACTTTATAGCAGAGTTCACAAATAAAAGGATAGATGGCACAAACCTTTTCACCAAGCTCATTTAGAGCCTTGTCCCACATTCTAGTTTCTTCAATCCTGTGGTGGATACAATAATCTTCTTTGATGTGATTCTTTTCACAAGGTCTAAGTGCTCCACACAAGT
The DNA here is from genome assembly GCA_007115705.1 of Dactylis glomerata. Classification (NCBI taxonomy): domain Eukaryota; kingdom Viridiplantae; phylum Streptophyta; class Magnoliopsida; order Poales; family Poaceae; genus Dactylis; species Dactylis glomerata. The sequence goes on from QXEO01000237.1 coordinate 1,790,985, forward strand.
TAACATGCTTATAAGAAATAGTACTTTTAGAAGTTAGAGCATGTTTATTGCAATCATCTATAACAATATCACTTTCCACGCAAGTGTCTTTAAAAGGTTCATGATACACGTCCCAATTTCCTTTAGGAACATTAATATGGGAAGCAAAGGCTCTAAAGCAATCAACCATAATTTGAGGATCAAGACCATATTTAGCACTAAGCTCTTGAAAATCAACAATTTCAGTGAAAGACTTAATGCAATCATATTCATAGTTTATACCTAATCCTTTACCTTTGTCGCAATCCCAATCTTCAATATTGCTTTGAATTGTTTCAAGCAGATCCCACTTGGCTTCAACATCCTTGCTTGTGAAAGACCCCTCAAAACAGGCATCTAGATAGTCCTTGTAATGTCCTGAAAGCCTTGCATAAAAATTATTAAAAACAATATTACGGGGAAGCTCATGAATGGGACATTTGAGCATTAGTGACTTCAATCCTCCCCATGATTGGGCAATGCTTTCTCCATCATGAGGATGAAAATTACAAATATAATTCCTATCTTTATGAACCTCTCTAGAAGGATAGAATTTAGAATAAAAGAGAGGTACAATTTCCTCCCAGTCAATAGATCGACCATCCTTTAGCATCTTATACCATTCCGCAGCTCTGCCCTTTAGTGATAAAGAGAATAGCTTCCTCTTAACTTCGTTCATTGAAATACCTGCTGATATGTCTCAAACGTATCTATAATTTTTGATGCTCCATGCTTGTTCTTACACCATTTGCTTAGTGTTTTGTTACACTTTGTGGCATTTTTATGCATTTTCCGGAACTAACCTATTAACAAGATGCCACGGTGCCAGTTCCCTATTTTCTGCTGTTTTTGTGTTTCAGAAAAGTTACACAGGAAATATTCTCGGAATTGGACGAAACAAAAGCCGAACCTCCTAATATTTACCGAAACTTTCAGAAGTCCGAAGAGGAGACGGAGGGGGGCCACGGGCCGACCACACCATAGGGCGGTGCGGCCAGCCCCTGGCCCGCGCCCCCTATGGGTGAGACCACCCTGGTCCACTTCTGACGCTGCCCCTTCGCCTATAAAGACCCCCCGACGGGAAAAACCTAAACACCCAATCAATTTTTCAGAAACACATTGCGATCCGCTGCTGTCGTCGACCCAAGATTAGGAGGGTCCAGAAGCTCTTCCTGGCACCTTGCCGGAGAGGGCAATCGCCACCGGAGGTCTTCTTCATCGCCATGCTTGCCTCCGGCATGATGAGTGAGTAGTCTACCTTGGACTATGGGTCCATAGCAGTAGCTAGATGGTTGTCTTCTCCATCATGCGCTTCATGTTTAGATCTCGTGAGCTGCCTTACATGATCGATATCATCTTTATGTAATTCTACATGTTGTGTTTGTTGGGATCCGATGAATATTTGTGTTATGTCATGTTGATGTGCTGAATATTATCTTATGTTATCTCTATGTTGTTTACGATCTTGCATGCTCTCCGTTGTTAGTGGCTATCTTGGCCAAGTAGATACTAGTGACTCCAAGAGGGGGTATTTATGCTCGATAGTTGGGTTCATGCCTCTATTTAATCTGGGGGAGTGATAGAAACCTCTAAGGTTGTAGATGTGCTGTTGCCACTAGGGAGAAAACAAAATTCTTGTGTCCAAGGACATTCGTTTTGTTCACATTACACACTTTGCTTAATGCAGTTATCTGTTGTTCGCAACTTAATACTCGAGGGGTGTTCGGACGATATCCCCGCGAGTGGATTATTAGTCATAGATGCAGTTGGATGGCGTTCTATTTATTTTGTTGTAATGCCCAGAGTAAATCTCATAGTGATCCTCGTGACATATGCACGTTATCTTTATTCTATCAATTGCCCAACTATAATTTGTTTACCCAGCATGTTGTTATTTATCTTATGGAGAGGCACCACTAGTGAACTGTGGACCCCAGTCCAATTTCCTTTACAATGCTATTACTGTTTACTTTTACTCGCACTGTTTACTTTCTTGCATACTACTACTGCTTTCCACTCGATACGCTCAATCCTTTGTTTACAGCAAACCGGTGAGATTGACAACCTCATCGTAAGTTGGGAGCAAAGTACTTTTTTGTGTTGTGTGCAGGTTCCATGTTGCTGCTGGTGCAAAGCAAAGCCCTGGACGAGGCGCCTTATAAATTGTCCAAAGCTATCGCGAAGCTAGCAGACATCACCTTCTGAAGTTTGGCTTTTTCCTACTGGTTCGATAAACCTTGGTTTCTTACTGAGGGAAAACTTGTTGCTGTGCTCATCATACCTTCTCTTGGGGTTCCCAACTGGTCGGTCATCTACATCAACACCGCACCGCAATCAAGCATTTTTCTGGCGCCGTTGCCGGGGAAAAAGAAGATTTCTGCAAGAGGAGTTTCGCACGCACATCCTTTACTTTGTTTTAGTTTAGTTTTACTTTATTTTTGCTTGCATTGTTTTATCAAAAATACAAAAAAATTAGCTTCCTATTAGTTGTTATTTTTACTTGTCTGCTTTTAGCTTTGCTAGAATGGGTACTCATGAGAACACCAAGTTGTGTGATTTTACTAGCGCTAATAATAGTGATTTTATCTGCACTCCTATTGCGCCACCTGCTCCTGTTGCCAATTTTTATGAGATTAAACCTGCTTTATTGAACCTTGTTATGAAAGAGCAATTTTCTGGTGCTAGTACTGATGCTGCTGCAGCTCATCTCAACAATTTTGTTGAGCTATGTGAGATGCAGAAATATAAGGATGTAGAAGGTGATATTATTAAGCTTAAGTTGTTTCCTTTTTCTTTGAGAGGAAAAGCTAAGGATTGGTTGCTATCTTTGCCTAGAAATAGTATTGATTCTTGGGATAAGTGTAAGGATGCTTTTATTGGAAAATACTATCCTCCTGCTAAGATTATAGCTTTGCGTAGTGATATCATGAAGTTTAGACAGCTTGATAATGAACATATTGCTCAGGCTTGGGAAAGAATGAAATCTATGATAAAGAATTGCCCTACTCATGGACTGACTAATTGGATGATTGTCCATACTTTTTATGCAGGACTGAATTCTTCTTCAAGAAATCTATTGGATTCAGCTCCTGGAGGCACTTTTATGTCCCTTACCTTGGGCGCCGCAACCAAGCTTCTCGAAACATGATGGTAAATTATTCTGAGTGGCACACCGAGAGAGCTCCACAAGGTAAGAATGTAAATTCTGTTGAGGAAACCTCTTCCTTGAGTGATAAGATTGATGCTATTATGCTTATGCTTTCTAATGATAGAACTCATGTTGATCCTAATAATGTTCCTTTAGCCTCTTTGGTTGCTCAAGAAGAGCATGTTGATGTAAACTTCATTAGAAACAATAATTTCAACAACAATGCTTATAGGAACAATTTTGCTAGTAACAATTATAGGCCGTATCCTTCTACCAATGGTAATGGTTATGGTAACTCTTATGGTAATTCCTCCAACAACACTAGGGCCGCGCCCTCTGAGCTTGAAGTCATGCTCAAGGACTTCATCGGTAAGCAAACTGCTTTTAACAAGTCTGTTGAAGAAAAGTTAGGCAATATTGATATTCTTGCTTCTAAAGTTGATAGCCTTGCTCCTGATGTTGAACTTCTGAAACTAAAAGTGTTGCCTAATGAGGTTAAGGAGAACAATACTTTTGCCACTACTAATGCTATCCAAGTTAGAATTGATGAAAATGTTAGGATGTTAGCAGAATTGCATGCCAGGTGGGAAAGAGAAGATGAGATGGCTAGAAATATGAAGGTATGTACCATTACTACCTCTAATGATGTTGCTCCAAATGCTAGCAATCCCCTTACTTTGATTGGTGTAGAGAAAACTCCTATTCCTTGTGTTAAAAAGCCCAAAACTGCAAAAACTTTTTCTCAAAAGAGTGCTGAAATTTTTTGGAGTGTAGGAGATGATAGCTCTATTTCTTTCAATGATTTTGATGTTGATGGCTGCAATATATCTGAAGTTATTTTGTTCTTGCAAAATCTTGCTTTGAGTCCCAATGCTAGTTCTATAAATGTTGCTTTTACTAAGCATATTACCAATGCTCTCATTAAAATTAGGGATGAAAAGTTGAAGCAAAAAGCTTCTATTCCCAAGAAGTTAGAAGATGGTTGGGAACCCATCATTGATATGCATGTTAATGGTTTTGATTGCCATGCTTTATGTGATCTAGGTGCTAGTATTTCTATTATGCCTAGAAAAATTTATGACATGCTTGATTTACCACCATTTGAAAAGTATTATTATGATGTTCCTATTGCTGATGTTGCTAAGAAGAAACCTTTGGGAATGATTAATGATGTTCTTATTATGGTTAATAATAACCTTGTTCCTGTTGATTTTCTTGTTATGGATGTTGAATGCAATGCTTCATGTCCTATTATTTTGGGAAGACCTTTTCTTCGAACTGTAGGTGCCATCATTGATATGAGGGAAGGCACCATCAAATATCAATTCCCACTCAAGAAAGGTATGGAACATTTCCCTAGAAAGAGGAAGAAATTAATTTTTGACTCTATTCTTAGAGCAAATTATGAACTTGATGCTTCATCGCTTGATATTACTTGATTCGCACCTTTCTGCGCCTAACTCAAAAGCGTTAAAGAAAAGCACTCTTGGGAGATAACCCATTATTTTACTTTCAGTTCTTTTTCTTTTATTTGAGTTTTGGAAGTTATTACTACTGTAATAACCGCTCCTTATCCTTTTTATTTCGTTGTTGTGCCAAGAGAAACCTCTAATTTGAGTGAGGTAAGATTTGGGGATGTTGCTGTCCTGAAACAGATTTCGGTGCAGCACCGTAAAAATTCATGAAAATTCTCAGAATATCTTTTTGACCTGAGATTTCTTGTGCATATGCCCCAGGTTATATCCAAACTTTCATTAGTTTTACACTTTTTATTTGAGCAACAGAAAACCCTCGAAAAAATCTACCTTTGTCAGCTGTTCTGTTTTGACAGATTTCTGCCATTATTTGTGTTTGCCTCTCGATCGCTTTCTTTTTTAGTTCTTTTGATCACGAAACTTTTGGGGAAGTTGCTACAGTAGTATATGCTTTATATGTGGTGGTTTTGATTTGAAATCTTAACCAAAAAGGGGTTGATTCATTATTATGCTTACACTAATGTTGCTAATAGAATTGTGTTGAGTTTTGTATGAAGGAAGTTTTCAAGTGTAGGGATTGGAGAATGATGAGATGAGTTGAAGAATGGACAAAAGCTCAAGCTTGGGGATGCCAATGCACCCCAAGAAATATCCAAGAGGTACAAGCGTCAAAGCTTGGGGATGCCCCCGAGGCACCCCTTCTTCATCGGCAAAAGTCAGGTCACCTTTCAACACACCATATTTTTATTGCTTCATGCACTATGCATTTTTCTTGGAGCGTCTTTACTTTAGTTTTCAGTTTTGTTTTGTTTTGTTTGCTGCAATAAATGGTTGGACCCCAACAAATTTCTTTTGGAGAAGTGGCCTTGCTTTTCATTTGTCAAGAACACTCCGTTCTTCACTCTTATCGTTCAACGAGTATTCTCTTTTTCTAGAACTGCGTTTAGCTTTCATTTTTTTGCCTTGATTTTTGTTCAGATCTTGTTTTATCTTTGTATCAAGGTGTATTTGGACCTCTGGTCTATGTTGGTATTCATCAAAAGAGTTGTTTCAAAAAGGTTCAAATGGTGTTGGAAAAGAGAAAAAGTTTTATGCAAAAAAGTGGTACAAAAAGGAGCTTGTTTAGACTACGGCTTAGACTTTTGCATGTCGTGCTTGATGTCGTCTTGATAGTATGCTTAGTGGTTTTGCTGTAGCATGACTTGTCTCAAATGACTGAGATTGCTTAATGAGCCTTTGAAAAAATCATGCATTGTTTTTATTATACGGAAGCATTTATTTGGTTTTCTCCTTGATGCTTTATTTGGGTTGACTTGGCGCCTGCTTACACATGTTTGACTCATACAAAGTCACCATAAGCCTCTATGATCATTTAGTTTTTGACTTTTAATGCCATTTTATGCTTCTCTTAATGATGTTTTGTCGCTATGCATGATTATGGCCGTTATTGCTCTCTTAGTTGGTCGCTCTCAGTCTTTTGCCAGCCCTCATTTTTCTTTTGCTAGCCCTCATTTTGTACTGAGTATGAGCTCTACTCATGCATCCAACTCCCAAAAACCAATTTATTCCAATGTGTCCACCATACATACCTATTAGCAATTTGCTATTCCAAAGTACATTTGACTTGCTTTTATCTATCCTTCAAATTAAACTCTTTTGGTGTTATGCGAAAATTGGTCAGTAAAGCTCTCACGAACCTGATGGCACACTTTACTTTTCTCGTTCTTAAAAATTTGACATTGTGGCTCTCTTGTGTTGAGTTGTTATGCTTACAAGTTGTAAGTTGGAAATTAGCCCAACCATGTCGTCATGGGGTAAGCTTTCAACATTGCACTTCTTATTTGAGTTGATATTGTGATCTTTTGTTTATGGATACTCGCGATGTGAAATAAGTTGGGAATCTTGCGGGATCATATAGTTTGTATACGTGTTAGAGAAACGCCTGGGCCACTAATCTAAGCCATGCATAATTCATGGTGGAAATTTACAGCATGCCCATAGTGAACATTCGACGACGCATCTCAAAATAAAAAGCTATACCAATGGTAAATAAAAGAGATGCCAAGGTGTTCATTGTCTGTTTGTCCTGTCATTTTGATGTGGGCTTGTTCCATGTCATCGGGCACGGAGGTACCCCGTTGGCGGTTCTTGATGATACGTGTATACTTACAATGACAAGAGCTTGCTTGGGACTCTAAGTCGAGTAGCATGAGGTTTGGGTATTTTTACTTTACGGGACACGAGGTTTCAACTTATGATTTGTCAAGCATATGCTTCATAATTGTACTCGCATTAACTTTAACCATTCAAGATGCCTATGATGGGGGCAATGAGAGCTCAAAGCTAGTAAGTACCATAATTTTTGAAGGTTTATAAAACTTGCAATCATTGCTTCCCTCTGCGAAGGGCCTTTCTTTTACTTTTATGTTGAGTCACCACCTTCTACCTTTATGCACCGTCTAAGAGAGCATAGTTGTCATTTTGAGTTTAGTGTACATAGTCCCAAAGTTTATCATTGATTGATTCATGATTTTGGTTTCACTTGTTCTTAAATTATTTTTATCTAGTCGCCCTCTTAAACTTGAAGGTGTCCTATGCATTTATGTTTTGCTATTCCATGAAGGACAAGCTGAAAACCATTTGTATGTTTTTCCATATGATTTGAACACACGTTTGACTTTCATTGTTTCATTTTTCATGATCTTTTATTTGTGTTCTTTTTCATGTTATAACATGGTTGCTAAGTTTCTTCTATCAAGATTATGTCTTTCATGCCCATGTTTTAAGTTCTTTTGATCCCAGCACTCAATGCTTACATACATGATCAAGATTGTGTTGGTGCATGTCACCTCAAAAATTATTTTTTGTTATCACTTACCTACTCGAGGACGAGCAGGAGTTAAGCTTGGGGATGCTTGATACGTCTCAAACATATCTATAATTTTTGATGCTCCATGCTTGTCCTTACACTATTTGCTTAGTGTTTTGTTACACTTCATGGCGTTTTTATGCATTTTCCGGAACTAACCTATTAACAAGATGCCACAGTGCCAGTTCCCTGTTTTCTGCTATTTTTGTGTTTCAGAAAAGTTACACAGGAAATATTCTCGGAATTGGACGAAACAAAAGCCGAACCTCCTAATATTTACCGAAGCTTCCAGAAGTCCGAAGAGGAGATGGAGGGGGGCCACGAGCCGGCCACACCATAGGGCGGCGTGGCCAGCCCCTGGCCCGCGCCCCCTATGGGTGAGGCCACCCTGGTCCACTTCTGATGCTGGCCCTTCACATATAAAGACCCCCCGATGGGAAAAACCTAAACACTCGATCAATTTTCCAGAAACACATCGCGATCCGCCACCGTCGTTGACCCGAAATCGGGAGGGTCCAGAAGCTCTTCCTGACACCCTACCGGAGAGGAGAATCGCCATCCGAGGTCTTCTTCATCACCATGCTTGCCTCCGGCACGATGAGTGAGTAGTCTTCCTTAGACTATGGGTCCATAGCAGTAGCTAGATGGTTGTCTTCTCCACCATGTGCTTCATGTTTAGATCTCGTGAGCTGCCTTACATGATCGAGATCATCTTTATGTAATTCTACATGTTGTGTTTGTTGGGATCCGATGAATATTGGTGTTATGTTATGTTGATGTGCTGAATATTATCTTATGTTATCTCTATGTTGTTTATGATCTTGCATGCTCTCCGTTGTTAGTGGCTATCTTGGCCAAGTAGATACTAGTGACTCCAAGAGGGGGTATTTATGCTCGATAGTTGGGTCCATGCCTCTATTTAATCTGCGGGAGTGACAGAAACCTCTAAGGTTGTAGATGTGATGTTGCCACTAGGGAGAAAACAACATTCTTTTGTCCAAGGACATTCGTTTTGTTTACATTACACACTTTGCTTAATGCAGTTATCTGTTGTTCGCAACTTAATACTCGAGGGGTGTTCGGACGATATCCCCGCGAGTGGATTATTAGTCATAGATGCAGTTGGATGGCGGTCTATGTATTTTGTTGTAATGCCCAGAGTAAATCTCATAGTGATCCTCGTGACATATGCACGTTATCTTTATTCTATTAATTGCCCAACTGTAATTTGTTTACCCAGCATGTTGTTATTTATCTTATGGAGAGACACCACTAGTGAACTGTGGACCCCGGTCCAATTTCCTTTACATTGCTATTACTGTTTACTTTTACTTGCACTGTTTACTTTCTCTCATACTACTATTGCTTTCCACTCGATACGCTCAATCCTTTGTTTACAGCAAACCGGTGAGATTGACAACCTCATCGTAAGTTGGGAGCAAAATACTTGGTTGTGTTGTGTGCAGGTTCCACGTTGCTGCTGGTGCAAAGCAAAGCCCTGGACGAGGCGCCTTATAAATTGTCCGGAGCTGTCGCGAAACTAGCAGGCATTGATGGCGCGGTGATGATGGTGCCAGAAAACTTGTTGGCATCTAGTTGATGAAGTAAATGACCGGCCAGTTAGAAACCCCAAGAGAAGGTTTGATGAATATAGCAGCAAGTTTTCCCTCAGTTATGAAACCAAGGTTATCAATCCAGTAGGAAAAAGACAAATGACTGGAGGTGATGCCCGCTAGCTTCGCGACAGCTCCGGACAATTTATAGGGCGCCTCGTCCAAGCCTTGCTTTGCGAGCGGCAACGTGGAACCTGCACACACCACAACCAAATACTTTGTTCCCAACTTACGATGAGGTTGTCAATCTCACCGGTTTGCATGAAACAAAGGGTATGAGCGTATCCAGTGGAAAGCAATAGTAATATGCGAGTAAAGTAAACAGTGCGAGTAAAGTAAACAGGTGATAGCAATATAAAGAAAATAGGACCGGGGTCCACAGTTCACTAGTGGTGTCTCTCCATAAGATAAAATAACACATGCTGGGTAAACAAATTACAGTTGGGCAATTGATAGAATAAAGACAACGTGCATATGTCGAGAGGATCACTATGAGATTTACTCTGGGCATTACAACAAGATACATAGACCGTCATCCAACTGCATCTATGACTAATAATCCACTTGTGGCGAATCAATCCGAGAACTCCACAAGTATTAAGTTGCGAACAACAGATAACTGCATTAAGCAAAGTGTGTAATGTAAACAAAGCATATGCCCTTGAGCATATGAATGTTGTTTTCTCCCTAATGGCAACATCACATCTACAACCTTAGAGGTTTCTGTCACTCCCCCAGATTAAAAATAGAGGCATGAACCCACTATCGAGCATAAATACCCCCTCTTGGAGTCACTAGCAACTACTCGGCCAAGATAGCTACTAACAACGGAGAGCATGCAAGATCATAAAAAACATAGAGATAACATAAGATAATATTGGGCACATCAACTCAATCATAACACCAATATTCATCGGATCCCAACAAACACAACATGTAGATTTACATAAAGGTAGTCTCGATCATATAAAGCAGCTCACGAGATCTGAACATGAAGCACATGGTGGAGAAGACAACCAACTAGCTACTGCTATGGACCCATAGTCCAAGGTAGACTACTCACTCATCGCACCGGAGGCAAGCATGGCGATGAAGAAGACCTCCGGTGGCAATTCCCCTCTCCGGCAGGGTGCCGGGAAGAGCTACTGGACCCTCCCGATCTCAGGTCGACGACGGCGGCAGATCGCGATGTATTCTGGAAAAGTGATCGGGTGTTTAGGTTTTCCCGTCGGGGGGTCTTTATAGGCGAAGGGGCGGCATCAGAAGTGGACCTGGTGGGGCTCACCACAGGGGGGGCGGACTAGCCCTAGGCCGTGCCCCCTGGTGGTGTGGCCCACCAGTGGCTCCTCTCCATCTCCTCTTTGGTTCTCTGGAAGCTCCGGTAAATATCTGGACGTCTGGCTTTTGTTTCGTCCAATTCTGAGAATATTTCATGTGTAACTTTTCTGAAACACAAAAACAGCAGAAAACAGGGAATTGGCACTGTGACATCTCGTTAATAGGTTAGTTCCGGAAAATGCATAAAAATGCCACGAAGTGTAACAAAACACTAAGCAAATGGTGTAAAAACAAGCATGGAGCATAAAAAATTATGGATACGTTGGAGACGTATCAGGCATCACCTTCTAAAGTTTGGCTTTTTCCTACTGGTTTGATAAACCTCGGTTTCTTACTGAGGGAAAACTTGCTGCTGTGCTCATCATATGTTCTTTTGGGGTTCCCAACTGGTCGGTCATCTACATCAACACCGCACCGCAATCACCTGCACACTTGAACAACTCGCATAATTCTTGTATAAAGAGCAAATGATCACCAGGATGGACAGTTCCATCTCCTAAATAGCAGTTATTCATAGCATGTTCAACAATTTTCATAAGTATTTTAAAAGGATGAGGATCACAAACATCATTAGAATTATCACATATGGGAGATAAAATATCATCAGAGCGAATTTTCGCCACTAAAACTGGGGAACTAAAAATATCATGCTTATCAAAACCAGCTTCCCCAAGCTTAGACTTTTCTATAGCATTAGCAATAACGATGTTCAAAGAATTCATACAAATAACATTGCTATTAGCATGCAAATAAAGCTCCAAAGGTTTTTCAATTTTCACTTCAAACACTTCACGTCCTAACTTAGGAAAAATACTATAAAACTCTTTGTTTTCCATTAAGCCTAACTAGTGAAAATAAAAACAAGAAACAAAAAGATATAATTGCAGAATCTAAAGGAAATAACTTCGAGCACCCACACACGAGGATGCGAGTACCTTTTACCTTACCTCCTCGGCAACGGCTCCAGAAAAGAGCTTGATGTCTACGCACGCATCTATTCTTGTAGACAGTGTTGGGCCTCCAAGTGCAGAGGTTTGTAGAACAACAACAAGTTTCCCTTAAGTGGATCACCCAAGGTTTATCGAACTCAGGGAGGAGGAGGTCAAAGCTATCCCTCTCAAGCAACCGTGCAATTATGATACAAGAAGTCTCTTGTGTCCCCAACACACCCAATACACTTGTCAAATGTATAGGTGCAGTAGTTCGGCGAAGAGATAGTAAAATACAAGTAATATAAATGATTATAAGTAGTAAATGCAATCTGAAATAAATATCACTGCGAGCAAACATGTAATAAAACTGAATGTAAACGGTGTTTCAATGCTTAGAAACAAGGCCTAGGGATCATACTTTCACTAGTGGACACTCTCGACAAAGATAACATAATTCAACACATAAATAACTATCTTCACTATGCTACTCTAAACTATTCTCCAATGGATAACGAACACTAATCAAGTGTAGGGCTACGAAGCACTCCTCAAAGTTTGCATTTCCCCAAACTAGATTGCCCCACACTATCACCTTGAGCGCACTAGATGGTTCCAACAAACACCAACAATTCATAGAGACACTAGCCAAAGAGACTCACATAATGCACACACTGTCACCTTCACATCATGGTACAAGGTGTCTCCAGAGATTAAAATAATAAAGCAATGGAGTAGCATAATATATGAAGGATAGCATCTACCAATTCAACTAGATACAAAGCTCACGATCACATATAGATCACATCATGGGAGAGAGAAGTGAACCACATAGCTACCGGTAGAGCCCTCAGCCCTGGGGGAGAACTACTCCCTCCTCATCATGGGAGACAGCAACGTCGATGGAGATGGCGGTGAAGTCGATGGAGACGGCGGTGGAGGCGATGGAGTCGATGGATATGGCTCCGGGGGCACTTCCTTGTCCTGGCAGGGTGCCGGAACAGAGACTTCTATCCCCCGAAATTGGTCTTCGACGGTGGCGGCGCTACAAAACTTTACTGGGATAAACGCCGATTGATTTAGGGTTTGGACTTCGGGAGGCTTTAAATAGGCAGAGAGGCAGCATCAGAGGGCGGCCAGGGGGCCCACACCACCCCCTAGTGCGGCCAGGAGAGGGGGTGCGCCACCCCATGGTGTGGTGGGTCCCTGGCCCCCCTCCGGCTCTCCTTTAGTCTTTGTATTGTGTCCGAGAAAAATAGGAGGTTCGGGCTTCATTTTGTCCAAATCCGAGAATATTTCCTGTGTAACTTTTCTGAAACACAAAAACTGCAGAAAACAAGGAACTGACACTGTGGCATCTCATCAATAAGTTAGTTCTGGAAAATGCATAAAAATGCCACAAAGTGTAACAAAACACAAAGCAAATGGTGCATAAGCAAGCATGGAGCATCACAAATTATAGATACGTTTGAGACGTATCAAGTAGCATCATCAGTACTAACACTAGAAAATTGCTCTTTCATCACAAGATTTAACAAAGCAGGTTTAATTTCATAGAAAATTGCTTCAGGAGCAGGTGGCGCAATAGGTGTGCAGATGAAATCATTGTTGTTTGTGCTAGTAAAGTCACACAACTTGGTGTCCTCAGGATTACTCATTTTAGCAAAATTAAAACAGACAAACAAAAATAACAACTATAAAAGGAACTATTTTTTTTGTATTTTTGATAAGAAGATGTAAACAAAATAAAGTAAAGAAACTAAGCAAAACAATAACAAAGTAATAAGATTGGAAGTGAGAGACTCCCCTTGCAGAAATCCTCTTTCTCCCCGGCAAAGGCACCAGAAAACAGTCTTGATGTCTCAAAGGACCCGTTCGAAACCCCAAGAGGAAGGTATGATGAGCACACCAGTAAGTTTTCCCTCGGTATGAAACCAAAGTTTAATCGACCAGTAGGAGAAACAAATCACTTCTGAAGGTTGTTGCTAGTTGGCGCTAGAAGACAGTTGATGGCGTGGTGTCGGCGCCAGCAGCAACGTGGAACCTGCACACAGCACAACCAAACTACTTAGCCCCAACTTACAGTGAGGTTGTCAATCTCACTAGTTTGCTGAAAACAAAGGATTAAACGTATAGTGTGAAAAGAGATGTTTGTTTGTGGTGAAGTAAAATAATGCTTGCGGAAAGTAAACAGTGTTTGCAGTAGATGGTATTATTAATGTAAAGGAATGGACCGGGGTCCGCAGTTCACTAGAGGTGTCTCTCCATAAAGATATAACATGCTGGGTAAACAAATTACAGTTGGGCAATTGACAAAATAGAGGATGCATAATAATGCATGTACATGTCATGAATATCACTATGAGATTCATTTGGGCATTGCAACATAATACATAAACCGTAATCCAACTGCATCTATGACTAATAATCCACCCGCAGGATATCATCCGAACAACCCTTGGGTATTAAGTTGCAAGCAACAAATTATCGCCTTAAGCAAAGTGTGTAATGTAAACAATACAATTATCCTTGAACAAAAGATTGTTGTTTTCTCCCTAGTAGCAACAGCACATCTACAACCTTAGAAGTTATTGTCACTCTCCCGGATTACTAGAGGCATGAACCCACTATCGAGCATAAATACTCCCTCTTGGAGTCACAAGCATCTACTTGGCCAAAGTATCTACTAGCAACGGAGAGCATGCAAGATCACAAATAACATAGACATGATAAATCAACAATCAAATTGACATAGTAATCAATATTCATTGGATCCCAACAAACACAACATGTGGAATTACATAAAGATGATCTTGATTATGATAGGCAGCTCACAAGATCTAGACATGAGGCGCATGGAGGAGAAGACAACCATCTAGCTACTGCTATGGACCCATAGTCTAGGGGTGAACTACTAATGCATCACTCCGGAGGCAGGCATGGCGATGAAGAAGGCCTCCGGTGAGGATTTCCCTCTCCGACAGGGTGCCAGGAAGAGCTTTTGGACCCTCCCGAACTAGGGTCGACGACGGCGGCGGCGTACAGTACTTTTCGTGGATAGATGTTCAGGCCCTTAGGGTTTTCCCCATGAAGTGAATTTATAGGCGGAAGGGCGATGTCAGAGGGCGCCTGGGGCCCACACCATAGGCCGGCGCGGCCAGGGGTGGGGCCGTGCCACCGTATGGTGTGGCCGCCTCCTAGCCCTTCTCCGTCTCTCCTTTGGACTCCGTCTTCGTGTCAACAAAATAGGAACTTTGGCTTTTGTTTCGTCCAATTATGAGAATATTTCCTGTATAACTTTTCTAAAATACAAAAACAGCAGAAAATAGGAACTAGCACTATGGCATCTTGTTAATAGGTTAGTTCCAGAAAATGCATAAAAATGCCACGAAATGTAAACAAAACATATAACAATTGGTGTAAAACAAGCATGGAGCATTGATGCGTGGTGAATGACCAGCCCGTTGGGAACCCCAAGAGGAAGGTGTGATGAGTATAGCAGCTAGTTTTCCCTCAGTTTAGAAACCAAGGTTTATCGTTCTTGGAGAGGAGAGACAGGCGACCGAAGGTGATGCTTGCTAGTTTGCGACAGCTGTGGACAATTTATATATGGCGCCTTGTCCAAGCTTTGCTTGCTAGCTGCAACGTGGAACCTGCACACACACAAACAAATACTTTGCTCCCAACTTATGATGAGGTTGTCAATCTCACCGGTTTGCTTGAAACAAAGGTTATGAGTGTATCGAGTGGAAAACAGTAAAAGTATGCGAGTAAAGTAAACAGTGCAAGAAAGTAAACAGGTGATAGCAATATGATGGAAATAGGACCGGGATCCACAGTTCACTAGTGGTGTCTCTCCATAGATAAAATAACACATGCTGGGTAAACAAATTACAGTTGGGCAATTGATAGAATACAGATAAACGTGATATGTCAAGAAGATCACTATGAGATTTACTCTGGGCATTACAACAAAATACATAGACCACCATCCAACTGCATCTATGACTAATAATCCACTCCCGGGGATATCAATCCGAACACCCCATGAGTATTAAGTTGCGAAGAACAGATAATTGCATTAAGCAAAGTGTGTAATGTAAACAAAGCATATGCCCTTGAGCATATGAATGTTGTTTTCTCCCTAGTAGCAACAGCACATCTACCACCTTAGAGGTTTCTGTCACTCCCCCAGGTGAAATAGAGGCATGGACCCACTATCGAGCATAAATACCCCCTCTTGGAGTCACTAGCAACTACTCGGCCAAGATAGCTACTAACAACGGAGAGCATGCAAGATCATAAACAACATAGAGATAACAAAAGATAATATTCAGTACATCAACTCAATCATAAACACCAATATTCATCGGATCCCAACAAACCAAACATGTAGAATTACATAACGGTGATCTCAATCATGTAGGGCAGCTCATGAGATCTAAACATGAAGCACATGGTGGAGAAGACAACCATCTAGCTACTGCTATGGACCCATAGTCCAAGGTAGCCTACTCACTCATCGCTCCGGAGGCAAGCATGGCGATGAAGAAGACCTCCGGTGGCGATTCCCCTCTCCGGCAGGGTGCCGGGAAGAGCTTCTGGACCCTCCCGATCTTTGGGTCGACGACGGTGGCGGATCGCGATGTGTTCTGGAAAACTGATCGGGTACTTAGGTTTTTTCCGTCGGGGGGTCTTTATAGGCGAAGGGGCGATGTCAGAGGAGGAGCCAGGCGCCCTCACGCGGGGCCAGCGCGGCCAGGGGGCTGGCCGCGCCACCCCTGCGTGTGGGGCCCTGGTGGCCCCCCTCCCACTCCTCTTAGGATCTCTGGAAGCTTCCGGGTAAAATAAGACTTCAGGAACTTGTTTCGTCCAATTCCGAGAATATTTCCTGTGTATCACTTCTGAAACACAAAAACAGCAGAAAACAGGAAACTGGCACTGTGGCAACTCGTTAATAGGTTAGTTCCGGAAAATGCATAAAAGTGCCACGAAGTGTAACGAAACAATAGGCAAATGGTGTAAAAACAAGCATGGAGCATCAAAAATTATAGATACGTCGGAGACGTATCAAGCATCCTCAAGCTTAACTCCTGCTCGTCCTCGAGTAGGTAAGTGATAACAAAGAATAATTTTTGAGGTGACATGCACCTACACAATCTTGATCATATATGTAAGCATTTGTGAGCTGGGATCATAAGAACTTAAAACATGGGCATGAAGATATAATCATGACAATAAGAACTTAGCAACCATGTTGTAAACATGCAAATGAACACAAACAAAAGATCATGAAAATGAAACAATGAAAGTCAAACGTGTGTTCAAATCATAAGGAAAAACATACAAATGGTTTTCATCTTGTCCTTCAAAGAGAGCAAAACATAAATGCATAGGACACCTTCAAGTTTAAGAGGGCGACTAGATACAAATAATTTAAGAACAAGTGAAACCAATCATATGAATCAATCAATGAACTTTGGGATAATGCATATCACACTAAGAATGACAACTATGCTCTCTTAATGGTGCATAAAGAAAGAAGGTGGTGACTCAACATAAAAGTAAAAGAAAGGCCCTTCGCAGAGGGAAGCAGTGATTGCAAGTTTTATAACCTTCAAAAATTATGGTACTTACCGGCTTTGAGCTCTCATTGCCCCCATCATAAGCATCTTGAATGGTTAAAGTTAATGCGAGAACAATTATGATGCATATGCTTGACAAATCATAAGTTGAAAACCTCGTGCCCCGTGAATACGAGTACCCAAACCTCATGCTACTTTACTTAGAGTCCCAAGCAAGGCTCTTGTCATTGTAAGTATATGCATATCATTGAGAACCGCCAATGGGGTACCTCCGTGCCCGATGACATGGAACAAGCCCGCACCAAAATGACAGGACAAGCAGACAATGAACACCTCGACATCTCTTTTATTTGCCTTTTGTTTAGCTTTTTATTGTGAGATGCGTCGTCGAATGTTCACCATGGGTATGCTGCAAATTTCCACCATGAATTATGCATGGCTTAGATTGGCGGCCCGGCGTTTCCCTAACACATATACAAACTCCATGATCCCCACAAGATTCCCAATTCATTTCACACCGCGGGCATCCATAAACAAAAGATCACGATATCAACTCAAATAAGAAGTGCAATGTCGAAAGCTTGCCCCATGACAGCATGGATGGGCTAGAATCCAACTTACAACTTGCAAGCATAACAACTCAACATAAGAGACCACAATGTCAAATTTTTAAGAACAGGAAAAAGTAAAGTGTGCCTTCCGGTTCGTGAGAGCTTTACTGACCGAATTTCGCATAACACTGGTAAGAGTTTAATTTGAAGAGAAAATAAAAGCAAGTCAAATTTACTTGGAATAGCAAATTGCTAGTAGGTATGAATGGTGGACACTTTGGAAAACTTTGGCTTTTAGGAGTTGGATGCGCGAGTAGAGCTCATACTCAGTACAAGGCGAGGGCTAGCAAAAGATTGGGAGCGACCAACTAAGAGAGCAATAATGGCCATAATCATGCAAAGCGACAAGGCGACATTAAAAGAAGCATAAGATGGCATCAAAAGTCAAAAACTAAATGATCATGAAGGCTATTGGCGACTTTGTAAGAGTCTAACATGTGTGAGCATGCACCAAGTCAACCCAAATAAAGCATCAAGGAGAAAACCAAAATAATGCTTCCATACAATAAAAACAACGCATGATTTTTTTCAAAGGCTCATTAAGCAATCTCAGTTATTTGAGACAAGTCATGCTACAGCAAAACCACTAAGCATACTATCAAAAAGACATCAAGCATGACATGGAAAAGCCTAAGCCGCAGTCTACACAAGCTCCTTCTTGTACCACTATTTTGCACAAAGCTTTTTCTCTTTTCCAACACCATTTGAAATTTTTAAAGACACCTCTTTTGATGAAAACCAATAAAGATCAGAGGCAAAAATACACCTTGATGAAAATATATGACAAAGTCTGAACGCAAATCAAGGCGAAAACGAAAACCAAAAGCAGTAGCAGAAAAAGAAGAACGCTCGATTTTTAATAAGAGTGAAAACTAGAGCGTTCTTAGCAAATGAAAACGAGTACAACTCCTCCAAAAGAAATTTGTTGGGGTCCAACCATTTATTGCAGCAAACAAACAAACTAAACCAACTAAGAAAACTAAAACAACTGACACTCCAAGAAAAACACATAGTGCATGAAGCAATAAAAATATAGTGTTTTGAAAGGTGACCTGATTTTTGCCGATGAAGAAGGGGTGCCTCGGGGGCATCCCCAAGCTTTGACGCTTGTACTTCTTGGATATTTCTTGGGGTGATGCATGGGCATCCCCAAGCTTGAGATTTTGTCCATTCTTCAACTCATCTCATCATTCTCCAATCCCTACACTTGAAAACTTCCTTCATACAAAACTAAACACAATTCTATTAGCAACATTAGTGTAAGCATAACATATAATCAACCTCTTTTTGCTTTAGGTTTCAAATCAAAACCACCACATATATAGCAAATACTACTGTAGCAACCTCCCCAAAAGTTCCGTGATCAAAAGAACTCAAAAGAAAGCGATAAAGTGGCAAACACAAATATTGGCAGAAATCTGTCAAAACTGAACAGCTGACAAAGGTCGAATTTTTGAGGTATTTTCTGTTGCTAAAATAAAAAAGTGTTAAACTAACAAAAGTTTGATATAACCTGGGGCATATGCACAAGAAATCGCAGGTCCAAAAGATAATCAGAGAATTTATACGAATTTTTACGGTGCAGCACCGAAAACAGTTTCAGGACAGCAACATCCCCAAATCTTTACCTCGTTCAAATTAGAGGCTTCTCTTGGCACAAAAACGAAATAAACAAGATAAGGAGCGGTCATTACAGTAGTAATGACTTCCAAGACTCAAATAAAAGAAAAATTACTGAAAAGAAAACATTGGGTTATCTCCCAAGAGTGCTTTTCTTTAACGCCTTTGAGCTAGGCGCAGAAAATTGCGAATCAAGTATTATCAAGTGATGAAGTGCTAATTACCTCAGTAGGCTCTTTGAAGGTTCCCGAAGATGCTTCAACCTGCAAGTCACCCTTAGTGGAACTAAGAGTCTTACCAATTTTAAGAACATGTTGAGATTTAAGCGCAGAAACCTTGGGAACATACATAAATTTTTGCTCTTTTCCAACAAACACTTTCTCCTTCTTAAATTTAAGAGAAGAGAAGATTAAGCTAAGAGTTTCCATAGACTCCTCTAGTTTACCAATCCTTAAGTTTTGATTGTCATGAGTAGTGCTAGCCTCTAAAATGGTAATTCTCTTACCAATGTTTTCTATTAATTCACTAACGCGGCTAGCATTTTCTAGGATATTTGGCAAACTTTTCTCTAAAGAGCTGAGCTTTTCTACCACCTCCTCCAAGGTGGTCTCGGTTTTAGCAACATGAATAGGTGGTATTCCCACTAAACTTTCAATTATAGTGCATGCTTCTCCAGCGGGAGTACCCAGAAAATTACCTCCTGTAAGAGTATCAATAACATACCTATTCCAACTGGATATACCAACATAAAAATTTCTAAGGAGGATCGTGGTAGAGTGCTTTTGTGACGCCCCACCTTTGGATTAAGGCGGAACACCTGTGTTATGTGATATTCCCTGGATCAATGATAGCACCACAGAACAAAATATAGTATTCATCACATAGTATCGAGATTACACGCAGATCCAGATACATAAGTCTCACGCTTATTACAAGTCTTTGGTCTCGTAGACCGATAAGAGAAAACAGAGTTCAAACTTAAACACAACGGAACTATGATAGTAGCGAGCCTCCATCTTCAGCATGCGCCACAGGCAGTCATGTTGGTATGTAGACCCGAGATCCTAACACTTCACTCCTCATCGAAAGAACCTGCACATTTGATTATGCAGCCCCATGTATGGGGGTCAGTACAATGATGTACTGGCAAATGGCACATATTTGGTGGCTATTGTGAAAGATCTAGCTACATGCTATTTGGCTGGTGGATCTCTGGGCTAGATTTGCATAAAGCCAATTTTGTCCTATTTAAGTCAAGATTTTATTTCAAAGATTTTATTTTAGAAGGGTTGAAATAACCCCCAAATACTACATAGTTGCAAGTTATGTAGCACTGGGCGCAATTCAACAAAGTTGGAACCTCAGGCACCACCACCCCTCGGAGTGTATGGTCCTTAGTTCCGACCTAGGGTTTCTAGACAAAATTTTAAAAATTCAGAAACGGTGATGAGATTATTCCGTACATTCCATGTCTAGAGACTCAATTGTCCATAACCGAGGACACGGCTAATCGATTAGTTTTATACACCTTGCAAGGGTTGTGCACGTTCACCTTACGATTCATTTTATGCCCATACATAAAATGAAACGAGACCTTTTAGAGGAGAGGACAACTAACCGGGCAAGATCCGCTCCCAACCTATAATTCAGCTACCACCATCTTCTTGCCGACAAGTTGTACTCCCGCATCTAATCAGTCAAGACAGAGCCCATAATGTCATAAGGCTGCACTGGAAGTACACTAAGCATGGAAGACATAGCCATCTCTTTGTTCCTGGGTGGCCATCCACAAGTGTACGCCCAGGCAGCAACTACACGTAGTGTAGCCCCAGGTCGCCACTCAACATCGCCTCCATCATCAAACCAATCCACCCAGGTGTTTCATTTTAGTTGAAGTTCTTAAGTTGTTCACAAAACACTTTTCAAGTGATCTTAGCATGGCATCAGTGTTTTTCAAAGTATTTAGCATCCTAACAGGTGGGGTTTGAGGTATTGCTACACACTACTAGGATCTAAGCATTTGATAAAACAGTCGAGTAAAACACCTACCATGCATACTACAAGAGGTGAATATACTAATGCATAAATATAATGGGTGAGGGACATGTGTGTCACTTGCCTTGGTAACAGCTTGCACACTCACAACAGTCACAATAGTAGCCTTGCTCCTCTTCATAATCTATCCAAACCAAACAATCAAGCAATCAATATTCTATTTCTAATGACAATCATAGACATGTATGCATGTATGCGTGTATGCAAATGACATTTTAATTTCACACACTAAGTGAGTGTGTGATATGTGGTATAGGATGGAACAAGAGGCTTTTGAAAACAAGTGTGGTGTTAGAAAGGTCTTTAATAAATAAATAACAAGGTATTTACAAAAGGGTATTTGATGTAATAGGATAGCACTTTGGGAAAATTAGTTCTGGTTGGTACTGTCCTGCAAAAATAAGTCTGAGTTACCACTGGTTAGGTGATAGTAACTTGAAGCTACTGTAAGTGGTTTCACTCAAACATAGTTTTTAGAAAACATTTGGTAAGGAAAAAGGTGATTTGAACATATTTAACAGTAGCAAGTTTGTGCACGTATTAACTTTGAAAGCTTTTGCTTCTGAAGTGTTCTAAATGTTCCAAGGATTCCATAGACTACAAATTTGTAGCATTTGGACTCACAGAACAAAAGTTATGAATTTATTATGAAACCGAAGGTTCAAATCAGATCTGGCGATGGATTCAAAATGAATCCATAAAATAACAGGTTTTATTGGATCATTGGATTCTACACATCCTAAGGATTCCAACGAGGTATCATTTGTAATTTTTGGATAAGTATTTCATTTTCTATTGATTTTACAAGATCTGCAACAAAACAGGGATTTAAATTCGAATTCGAAATCGATTTGACTGGATTTGACTGGGGCAGACTGGTCTGGGGCGACGTGGCGCGACGCCATTGGTCGATACCGATTCGGTAAGAAGATCTAATTTCGGCCATTGGATTTGGATCTGAGGGATGTGGGGGTTCAGCGGGGGTTTGCTCACCGGCGAGAAGATTTTCCGGCGAGGTGGTACTGGAGCTTGTCGTCGGCGAGGTTCTGGCGTGCGGCGACGACGATGAAGTAGCGGACGAGGTTCAGAAGACGACGGAGATCTCGAATCCTTGATCGCTGATGACTGGAGCTTCCCGAGGCGACGGTGACGCGCGGCTGGAGTCGACGGCGGCCTCGGTGATCGTCGACGTGCTCGAAAAACTGTGTAAAGAAGCGGGGCAAGGGTGTCATTCGGTGCGCCAGAGAGAGGGGAGAAGGTTAGGGGGTTCGAGAGGGAAGGGGGAAGCTAGACCGCGTCGGAATCGGCAATGTCCGGCGGCAGTACCTGCGGGCTCCGGCGATGAAATTGAGCAGCCTGACGGCTTCTTCCGCAGAGAGAAGAGGGAGGGGCGAAGGAGGAGAGCCGGGGCTTTATAGGGGTAGGCATTGGTGGCCAGTTAAGGCGCCAGTAACGCCGGGGAGTAATCGCCGGCGAGCGTTACTGGGAGTGAAGAGAGGGGAGAGATTTTCGGGGGAGGGATGACAGGTGGGTCCGGGCTGTCGGAGAGAGAGAGGGAAAAAGATTGGGTTGGGTCGGCTCGGGGCAGGTTGGGCCGACTGGCTTCCCGGGTGCGGCCCAGTTGGTCTCGTGGCCTCTTCTTTTATTTTTTTTTCTTCTGTTTTCCTTTTCTCTTTTGTTCTGAATTTCTGTTTTGAGTTTTGAAAGAGTTCTTCTATTCAGATTTAAGCAAAATCAAAGCTGACCACTTCTGGTCTTTAAAAGTGTGTTCAGAAACTAAAAACCAGGGGTTTTGTAATAAGATGGAAGAAGAAATAATTTGTGAGAACTTTGGATATAGAGTCCAAATAGTTAAGATTATTATCTTCCCACTATGGTTTTCAAAAGAAATTTACTATAGGCAATTATAAGATAGCTCCATAACAATGGAGCTCATTTTAAAATACTTTCTTTCTGAAGCCTTTTGTATCTAAAATTTGGGGAAAAAGGGCATTTGAACAATATTCTTTGAAGGATAAGGTTCAAAACTTTGGAAAAGACTTTGAAATGCAATATGCCATGAATGCATGAAGAAATTTTTAATTTTGAAAAATCTGGTTCGTTACAGACTAACCCCCTTAAGATGAAGCTCGCCCTCGAGCTTCGGAAAGGCTAGCAAATAGGTGTGGGTGTTCTTCTCGAAGGGTATCTTCGCGCTCCCACGTGGCTTCCTCTTCAGTGTGGTGACTCCACTGTACTTTGCAGAACTTGATGGTTTTGGTGCCTGTAGTTCTTTCTGCTGTCTCGAGTATCTTGATGGGTTTCTCCTCATAGGTCAAGTCACTTTCTAGTTGAACTTCCTCGAGGGGTACCGTATCATTCAACGGTGTTTTTGACATCTCTGGATGGCATTTCTTTAGCTGGCTCACGTGGAACACGTTATGTACGGCCGAAAGAATTTCGGGTAGTTCCAGTTCATAGGCTACTTCTCCTTTGCGGGATAGGACTTTGAATGGTCCTATAAATCGGGGTGCTAATTTACCCTTAATACCAAACCTCTTAACACCACGAAGGGGTGACACTCTGAGATAAGCTCTGTCTCCAACTTCATAGATGATTTCTCTACGCTTGCTATCCGCGTGGCTCTTCTGACGGGATTGGGCGATTTTCAGCCTATCCTTGATCAATTTAACTTTTTCTTCGGCTTCTTGAATGATATCGGGTCCGAAGAAACTTCGCTCTCCTACACCACTCCATAGTAGGGGTGTAGTACACTTCTTGCCGTACAAGGCTTCAAATGGTGCCATCTCAATACTGGCTTGATAGCTGTTGTTGTAGGAAAACTCTGCGTAAGGCAGGTTGTCGTCCCAACTAGACCCGTAGTCCAGAGCACATGCTCTCAGCATATCTTCCAAAATCTGGTTCACTCTTTCTGTTTGCCCATCTGTTTGCGGATGGAATGCTGTGCTGAATTCCAGCCTAGTTCCAAGTGATTCATGAAGTTGCTTCCAAAAGTGAGAGGTGAATTGGGTTCCTCTATCAGACACAATGCTTTTGGGAACACCATGGAGGCTTACTATCCTCTTCATGTAGATATCAGCTAACTTTGCACTAGTGTAAGTGGTCTTTACTGGTATGAAATGAGCTACCTTGGTCAAACGATCAACAATAACCCAGACTGAGTCATATCCTGATTTTGTGCGGGGTAACCCAGTTATGAAGTCCATACCAATTTGATCCCATTTCCAATCCGGCACCTTCAGTGGTTGAAGTAGTCCGGCTGGTTTTTGATGTTCAGCTTTTACCCTACTGCACACATCACATTTGGCTATATATTCGGCTATGTCTCCCTTCATATTGCTCCACCAAAATCTTTCTTTCAAGTCTATGTACATCTTGGCATTACCAGGATGAATCGAGTATGGGGTTTCATGGGCTTCTTGGAATATCAATCTTCTAATATCAGGGTCATCAGGTACACAGATACGTTTCTCAAACCAGATAGTTCCTTGCTCATCTTCGCTAAAGCCTTTAGCTTTGTCTTTCCTCATGTTTTCTTTGATCTTCTCAATCTCTTTATCTCCTTTCTGTGCTTGGCGTATTCTGTCCATCAGGGTTGGTTGCACTACTAGTGATGCTACGTGGCCTTGTGGCACTACCTCCAGGCTGAGGTCTTTTAGATCCTTACATAAATCTTCTGGCAACTCTTCCGTTGATAGGCAGTTCACATAGGCCTTACGGCTCAAGGCATCGGCTACTACGTTTGCTTTACCGGGATGGTATTGCAAACTCAAGTCGTAATCTTTGATGAGTTCTAACCATCTCCTTTGTCTCATGTTGAGATCCTTCTGAGTAAAGATGTACTTCAAACTTTTGTGGTCGGTAAATACTTCACATCTCTTTCCCAGCAAATAATCTCTCCAAATCTTCAAGGCGTGAACAACTGAAGCTAACTCAAGGTCATGAGTTGGATAGTTGAGCTCATGCTTCTTGAGTTGTCTAGAGGCATAGGCTGCTACTCTGCCATCTTGCATCAATACACTTCCTAAACCTTGACGAGAAGCATCGCAATACACCTGAAATTCCTTTTCTATATCTGGTAAGCACAGAACAGGTGCAGACACCAATCTCCTTTTCAACTCTTGAAAACTGTTTTCACAAGCTTCAGTCCATTCGAACTTCTTTTCTTTCTTTAGCAACTCGGTCATTGGTTTAGCTATCTTTGAAAAGTTCTCAATGAACCTCCGGTAGTATCCGGCCAATCCCAAGAAACTACGAATTTCCCCAACATTCTTGGGTGGTTCCCATTCCGTTACTGCGGTCACTTTGGCTGGGTCGACAGCAATTCCCTCCTTGGATATAATGTGTCCAAGGAATCCTACTTCATTGAGCCAAAACTCACATTTGTTGAATTTAGCATATAACTTGTGTTCTCGGAGTTTCTCCAATATTGTACGTAGGTGCTTTTCATGATCCTCTTTGCTTTTTGAGTAGACCAGTATGTCGTCAATGAAGACAACGACAAACTTATCTAGGAATTCCATGAACACTTTGTTCATCATGCTCATGAAGTATGACGGTGCATTGGTTAAACCAAAGGGCATCACCGTATATTCATACGAGCCATATCTAGTGACGAAGGTTGTCTTGGGAATGTCATGTTCTCTAATCTTGAGCTGAAAGTATCCAGATCTAAGGTCGATCTTAGAAAACACGCTGGCTCCTTCCAACTGATCAAACAAATCATTGATTCTTGGTAGCGGATATTTGTTCTTGATGGTCACTTCGTTCAACGAACGATAGTCCATTACTAAACGTTGACTCTTATCTTTCTTCTCAACAAACAGAACTGGTGCTCCCCATGACGAGGAACCCTCTCTAATAAACCCTTTTCCTAACTGCTCTGCTAGTTGTTTCTTGAGTTCCTTCAACTCATCGGTGGACATAGGGTAAGGTCTCTTTGCTATTGGCCCTGTGCCAGGTAGCAGATCAATGAGAAATTCTACATCTCTGTCAGGTGGCATTCCTGGTAATTCCTCCGGGAACACATCGGGGTACTCATTCACTATGTGCACTTCATTTAGGCTAACCCCCTTAAGATGGTTTAGCCTAATATCATTAAAATCCAGTTGGGATTTGTATCTAATTCTTATCCCTTCCGGGGTGGTAAGTGTAATTGCTCTGTTCACACAGTCTATGACTCCTCCATAGGTAGTCATCCAATCCATGCCCAAGATTACATCTAAACCCTGCGAGTCTAGAATTACTAAATGGGTTGGAAACTTATATTTACCAATTTCCATAATCAGGTCCCTGCAACCAGCGTTGGTTATCAACTCTCCACCAGGGGAACTCACTTTAATGGTTTTTCCTATGTTTGTAGTAGGGAACCCATTTTTGTTTGCAAAGGTCCTTGATATGAATGAATGCGATGCTCCAGTATCAAATAAAACTAATGCCGTAAATGAGTTGAGAGCAAACATACCCATCACTGCATCAGGTTCATTCATCACCTCTTCCACATTGAGGTGGTTCACTTGGCCCTTCTGGAATGGATTGGGCTTGGCAGGTTCAACGATCTTGTTTTCTGGGCAGCTGGAGGAATAGTGACCATTCTTCTTGCACTTGAAGCAAGTGATGCTAGAGAGGTCCTTCTTGGGTTCAGTGTTGTGGCGATGCTGACCATTGTGTCCGCTGTGATGACCACTGGAGCTATTTCCCTTGAATCCTCCGTTGTGCTTATGGCCGCTGAAGTGATTGCCGTTTCCTTTGTTGAAACGATTCCCATGCTTGTGGAAGCTGCCATGACCACTGCTCTCGGATGAGTGGTGCTTCTTGTGGAATGGTTCCACATGGTTCTTGTTGTTACTGAACTTCCTTTTACGGTTCTCCTCTTTCTTGATGTTGTTGTCCAGAGTGATGGCCTGATCAAGTAGAGACTGATAGTTTGGAGCATAGGCCATAGACAGGGGCATTTTGAGTTCTCCCTTAAGCCCACTGAGGAACTTTTCCTTCCTCTTTGCATCAGTATCAATATCTTCAGGCGCATACCTGGACAGAGCACAGAAGTCGTCCATGTATTCTTTCAGAGTTCTTCCACCCTGACGCAGACCACAGAATTCTTCCTTCTTCACAGTTATAGTGCCCGAGGATATGTGGGCAGTGCGAAAGCCTTCTCTGAATGTGTTCCAGTCCAGATCATCTACTGGATGGGTAACCTGATATGTCTCCCACCACATAGCTGCCGGTCCTTCCAGTAAGTGAGCTGTGAAGCGCACCTTTTCAGCATTAGTGCATTCGCAGGTGGTCAGATCCTTGTTGACCGAACGCAGCCAGTCATCAGCTACTATTGGTTCCGTAGCAGATGAGAACTTGTTGGGTCTCAGCCTCAGAAACCTTGCCAACCTATCCACCTGGGGTGGGGGTGGCGGCAGTGGTGGCGGAGGATTATTATTGTTGTTATTGTTGTTTGGTGCACGTCGTGGCGGCATCTGAGGTAAGGTACAGCATAGATGAGTATTAGACAGATAAAGCTAAAGGAGTAAAAATCCTACCCATGCACAATACAACAAGCCAACCACAAACAAGCATACAACCTTTGATTTTTAAAAGCTTTAAACTTTGAAGCGTGCGATTTGACAAGTTTAGAAGTAAGTACTAATGGTCCGATATAGTAAGCGATTTGATGGTACTGTCATACCAACACGGTAAGACAATACAAACGTGCTATCGTAAACGATACAAGACGATGATGGTGGTCAACTAGCCTCTCTTAACCCTCTTGAGGCATGAGAGGGGTAGAGGGTCTCGACGTTCTGTCTTCTTGAGCTCTCTCAGTGCCTTTGCTTCCCATTCCTCATAGGATAGACCATCACTAGAGGAATACACAATTCTCTCCTCGGGATCCTCTTCTTCCTCGGATTCCTCTTCCTTCTTACTTGCTTCTAACTCTGCAAGCTTCATCTTTAGCTTCTCATTCTCAGACTTCAGCTCATTGTTAGCTTCCTCAATCTGCTTCTTCTCATCTCCCAATTTCTGCAAGTTGTCATACTGCAGCAGTAATGTCTTCTCCAGAAGATGGGACCAGATGTCATCTTGGAGAATTTTCCCGCCTAACTGCAAGGGTCCTTCAACAATCTTGAGCTTGTTCTCCAGTTGAGTCTTCTTCTCATCCAACATTATGAGAGCTGATTCAGTCTCCATGATCTTCTTGGTGGTGAGATCCATGAGATCTCTGAACTGGTCCTGGTTGATAATCTGCTTCTTCAGCATGTCTTCCAGATTGACTGTGCAGCGCTCCCTCTCAGTGAGGTAGCCTCTCAGAAGGGAGTGGAACTCCTGGCCTCGACGATCCACAACATGTCCTCCAACAGATCGCTCTCCAATCATCCCATAAGCCGAGGGACGTGGGATGTGAGCTCTGTACTTGTGGCGAATGCGGGCGATGGCGCCCTGCATGGCAATCTCCACCGAATACCTCCAGTCCACATACGCTTCGGTGTACTCCATCGTGGACTCTCCTTCTTCATCAAGTCTTCCTTGGATAGTGGTTTGGATTAACCACTTCTCCATACCATACTCCTTGTACTGCATCTTCCCACAGAAAACCGGAGGTGGTATCTGAAGCTGGGTGGCGAGGTCTAGTAGCACCTCCGAGAAAAGGTAATCTCCCTCACCAGCTACCACTCTCTCATCGTAGGTGTCCATCTACAACATTTTGAAAAGAAATGGGAATGATCAGAACAAGAAGAGAAATACAAGTAAGAATGGAATGGTTAAGACAACAAGATCATGATTATTAGTTTTAGCATTTTGAAATAAAACTTGGGTCCTACGGTCTTCCAATCCTAGGGTCTCGATCCTACAGGCAACACTATGCTCTGATACCATTTTGTGACGCCCCACCTTTGGATTAAGGCGGAACACCTATGTTATGTGCTATTCCCTGGATCAATGATAGCACCACAGAACAAAATATAGTATTCATCACATAGTATCGAGATTACACGCAGATCCAGATACATAAGTCTCACGCTTATTACAAGTCTTTGGTCTCGTAGACCGATAAGAGAAAACAGAGTTCAAACTTAAACACAACGGAACTATGATAGTAGCGAGCCTCCATCTTCAGCATGCGCCACAGGCAGTCATGTTGGTATGTAGACCCGAGATCCTAACACTTCACTCCTCATCGGAAGAACCTGCACATTTGATTATGCAGCCCCATGTATGGGGGTCAGTACAATGATGTACTGGCAAATGGCACATATTTGGTGGCTATTGTGAAAGATCTAGCTACATGCTATTTGGCTGGTGGATCTCTGGGCTAGATTTGCATAAAGCCAATTTTGTCCTATTTAAGTCAAGATTTTATTTCAAAGATTTTATTTTAGAAGGGTTGAAATAACCCCCAAATACTACATAGTTGCAAGTTATGTAGCACTGGGCGCAATTCAACAAAGTTGGAACCTCAGGCACCACCACCCCTCGGAGTGTATGGTCCTTAGTTCCGACCTAGGGTTTCTAGACAAAATTTTAAAAATTCAGAAACGGTGATGAGATTATTCCGTACATTCCATGTCTAGAGACTCAATTGTCCATAACCGAGGACACGGCTAATCGATTAGTTTTATACACCTTGCAAGGGTTGTGCACGTTCACCTTACGATTCATTTTATGCCCATACATAAAATGAAACGAGACCTTTTAGAGGAGAGGACAACTAACTGGGCAAGATCCGCTCCCAACCTATAATTCAGCTACCACCATCTTCTTGCCGACAAGTTGTACTCCCGCATCTAATCAGTCAAGACAGAGCCCATAATGTCATAAGGCTGCACTGGAAGTACACTAAGCATGGAAGACATAGCCATCTCTTTGTTCCTGGGTGGCCATCCACAAGTGTACGCCCAGGCAGCAACTACACGTAGTGTAGCCCCAGGTCGCCACTCAACATCGCCTCCATCATCAAACCAATCCACCCAGGTGTTTCATTTTAGTTGAAGTTCTTAAGTTGTTCACAAAACACTTTTCAAGTGATCTTAGCATGGCATCAGTGTTTTTCAAAGTATTTAGCATCCTAACAGGTGGGGTTTGAGGGATTGCTACACACTACTAGGATCTAAGCATTTGATAAAACAGTCGAGTAAAACACCTACCATGCATACTACAAGAGGTGAATATACTAATGCATAAATATAATGGGTGAGGGACATGTGTGTCACTTGCCTTGGTAACAGCTTGCACACTCACAACAGTCACAATAGTAGCCTTGCTCCTCTTCACAATCTATCCAAACCAAACAATCAAGCAATCAATATTCTATTTCTAATGACAATCATAGACATGTATGCATGTATGCGTGTATGCAAATGACATTTTAATTTCACACACTAAGTGAGTGTGTGATATGTGGTATAGGATGGAACAAGAGGCTTTTGAAAACAAGTGTGGTGTTAGAAAGGTCTTTAATAAATAAATAACAAGGTATTTACAAAAGGGTATTTGATGTAATAGGATAGCACTTTGGGAAAATTAGTTCTGGTTGGTACTATCCTGCAAAAATAAGTCTGAGTTACCACTGGTTAGGTGACAGTAACTTGAAGCTACTGTAAGTGGTTTCACTCAAAAATAGTTTTTAGAAAACATTTGGTAAGGAAAAAGGTGATTTGAACATATTTAACAGTAGCAAGTTTGTGCGCGTATTAACTTTGAAAGCTTTTGCTTCTGAAGTGTTCTAAATGTTCCAAGGATTCCATAGACTACAAATTTGTAGCATTTGGACTCACAGAACAAAAGTTATGAATTTATTATGAAACCGAAGGTTCAAATCAGATCTGGCGATGGATTCAAAATGAACCCATAAAATAACAGGTTTTATTGGATCATTGGATTCTACACATCCTAAGGATTCCAACGAGGTATCATTTGTAATTTTTGGATAAGTATTTCATTTTCTATTGATTTTACAAGATCTGCAACAAAACAGGGATTTAAATTCGAATTCGAAATCGATTTGACTGGATTTGACTGGGGCAGACTGGTCTGGGGCGACGTGGCGCGACGCCATTGGTCGATACCGATTCGGTAAGAAGATCTAATTTCGGCCATTGGATTTGGATCTGAGGGATGTGGGGGTTCAGCGGGGGTTTGCTCACCGGCGAGAAGATTTTCCGGCGAGGTGGTACTGGAGCTTGTCGTCGGCGAGGTTCTGGCGTGCGGCGACGGCGATGAAGTAGCGGACGAGGTTCAGAAGACGACGGAGATCTCGAATCCTTGATCGCTGATGACTGGAGCTTCCCGAGGCGACGGTGACGCGCGGCTGGAGTCGACGGCGGCCTCGGTGATCGTCGACGTGCTCGAAAAACTGTGTAAAGAAGCGGGGCAAGGGTGTCATTCGGTGCGCCAGAGAGAGGGGAGAAGGTTAGGGGGTTCGAGAGGGAAGGGGGAAGCTAGACCGCGTCGGAATCGGCGATGTCCGGCGGCAGTACCTGCGGGCTCCGGCGATGAAATTGAGTAGCCTGACGGCTTCTTCCGCAGAGAGAAGAGGGAGGGGCGAAGGAGGAGAGCCGGGGCTTTATAGGGGTAGGCATTGGTGGCCAGTTAAGGCGCCAGTAACGCCGGGGAGTAATCGCCGGCGAGCGTTACTGGGAGTGAAGAGAGGGGAGAGATTTTCGGGGGAGGGATGACAGGTGGGTCTGGGCTGTCGGAGAGAGAGAGGGAAAAAGATTGGGTTGGGTCGGCTCGGGGCAGGTTGGGCCGACTGGCTTCCCGGGTGTGGCCCAGTTGGTCTCCTGGCCTCTTCTTTTATTTTTTTTCTTCTGTTTTCCTTTTCTCTTTTGTTCTGAATTTCTGTTTTGAGTTTTGAAAGAGTTCTTCTATTCAGATTTAAGCAAAATCAAAGCTGACCACTTCTGGTCTTTAAAAGTGTGTTCAGAAACTAAAAACCAGGGGTTTTGTAATAAGATGGAAGAAGAAATAATTTGTGAGAACTTTGGATATAGAGTCCAAATAGTTAAGATTATTATCTTCCCACTATGGTTTTCAAAAGAAATTTACTATAGGCAATTATAAGATAGCTCCATAACAATGGAGCTCATTTTAAAATACTTTCTTTCTGAAGCCTTTTGTATCTAAAATTTGGGGAAAAAGGGCATTTGAACAATATTCTTTGAAGGATAAGGTTCAAAACTTTGGAAAAGACTTTGAAATGCAATATGCCATGAATGCATGAAGAAATTTTTAATTTTGAAAAATCTGGGTCGTTACAGCTTTTTGGTACACCTATGATGAGCATTGTTAATACGGTACCAAGCATCTTTTAAACTTTCTCCCCCTTGTTGCTTAAAACTACAAACTTCTACTTCAGGATTACTCATTTTAACAAAACTAAAAGCAGATAAGTAAAAACAACTACCAAGGATTCTATTTTTTTTGGGTTTTTTGATAAAAAGCAATGCAAGTAAAATAAATAAAGTAAAGCAAAGCAATAACAATGTAAAGAATGTGTGTGCGAAAACTCCCCTCGCAGAAGTCTTCTACTTCCTCCCCGGCAACGGCGCCAGAAAATTACTGGTGCCTAGTTGACGTGGGAGCTTATTCTTCTTCAATCCTCGGCAACGGCGCCAGAAAATTAGCTTGATGCGTGGTGAATGACCAGCCCGTTGGGAACCCCAAGAGGAAGGTGTGATGAGTATAGCAGCTAGTTTTCCCTCAGTTTAGAAACCAAGGTTTATCGTTCTTGGAGAGGAGAGACAGGCGACTGAAGGTGATGCTTGCTAGTTTGCGACAGCTGCGGACAATTTATATATGGCGTCTCGTCCAAGCTTTGCTTGCTAGCTGCAACGTGGAACCTGCACACACACAAACAAATACTTTGCTCCCAACTTACGATGAGGTTGTCAATCTCACCGGTTTGCTTGAAACAAAGGTTATGAGTGTATCGAGTGGAAAACAGTAAAAGTATGCGAGTAAAGTAAACAGTGCGAGAAAGTAAACAGGTGATAGCAATATGATGGAAATAGGACCGGGATCCACAGTTCACTAGTGGTGTCTCTCCATAGATAAAATAACACATGCTGGGTAAACAAATTACAGTTGGGCAATTGATAGAATAAAGATAAACGTGATATGTCAAGAAGATCACTATGAGATTTACTCTGGGCATTACAACAAAATACATAGACCGCCATCCAACTGCATCTATGACTAATAATCCACTCCCGGGGATATCAATCCGAACACCCCATGAGTATTAAGTTGCGAACAACAGATAATTGCATTAAGCAAAGTGTGTAATGTAAACAAAGCATATGCCCTTGAGCATATGAATGTTGTTTTCTCCCTAGTAGCAACAGCACATCTACCACCTTAGAGGTTTCTGTCACTCCCCCAGGTGAAATAGAGGCATGAACCCACTATCGAGCATAAATACCCCCTCTTGGAGTCAGTAGCAACTACTCGGCTAAGATAGCTACTAACAATGGAGAGCATGCAAGATCATAAACAACATAGAGATAACAAAAGATAATATTCAGTACAGCAACTCAATCATAAACACCAATATTCATCGGATCCCAACAAACCAAACATGTAGAATTATATAACGGTGATCTCAATCATGTAGGGCAGCTCATGAGATCTAAACATAAAGCACATGGTGGAGAAGACAACCATCTAGCTACTGCTATGGACCCATAGTCCAAGGTAGACTACTCACTCATCGCTCCGGAGGCAAGCATGGCGATGAAGAAGACCTCCGGTGGCGATTCCCCTCTCCGGCAGGGTGCCGGGAAGAGCTTCTGGACCCTCCCGATCTTCGGGTCGACGGCGGCGGCGGATCGCGATGTGTTCTGGAAAACTGATCGGGTACTTAGGTTTTTTCCGTCGGGGGATCTTTATAGGCGAAGGGGCGATGTCAGAGGAGGAGCCAGGCGCCCTCACGCGGGGCCCGCGCGGCCAGGGGCTGGCCGCGCCACCCCTGTGTGTGGGGCCCTGGTGGCCCCCCTCCTACTCTTCTTCAGATCTCTGGAAGCTTCCGGGTAAAATAAGACTTTAGAAACTTGTTTCGTCCAATTCCGAGAATATTTCCTGTGTATCACTTCTAAAACACAAAAACATCAGAAAACAGGAAACTGGCACTGTGGCAACTCGTTAATAGGTTAGTTCTGGAAAATGCATAAAAGTGCCACGAAGTGTAACAAAACAATAGGCAAATGGTGTAAAAACAAGCATGGAGCATCAAAAATTATAGATACGTTGGAGACATATCAAGCATCAAAAATTATAGATACGTTTGCAACGTATCACACCTCCACCTCCCTTTCTCTCTCACGGGTGACTCCCCAAAGGGCTGCGCAGGATAGAGATCTCACCACCACTGCACGCCGTTGTGCTGCAGAGTTTCTGGATTCCGTCCAACACCATCTACTTCTGCAATCTTGGCTGGATCGGGGATTCCAGAGGTCATCGTGATCGCTGTACGTGTGCGAGTACGCGGAGGTGCCGCTCGTGTGGCCGGAGTCGTTTCTCCAAGATCTTCACGACCTTGAGGTGGCTACGTCGTCTTCAACATCAACGCTTATGCAAGAGCGTAATCCCTGCATTCGGTCTACGAGGGTACATCTTTGAACTTCTGTTTATCGTTACAGCATTACTAATAGATAGGTCCTTGGGCAATTCGGGGTTGCATAGAAATAATTTTTTTGTTATTTGCATCGAACCCCAACAGTGGTATCAGAGCCGGATCTATGTGTAGTATGCTTGTACGGTCAGAACGCATCGTTACGATGTGGGAATTTATCATTTTATTGTTATCCTTTATTTGAAATTGATCATATCCGCGACATTGTTGTATTGCAAGTGGCCTTGCGACCGACCTTACGCTTCGGCGAGACTGGTTCCACACTTGACGTACAACTTGTATCGTGCACGTGACTTAGGCGAGGTGTAAGTTTCTCTTCTTTAGTGGATATGGGTTTGCAATGGAGGGCCCTTAATGGGGACGTAAAGAAACAATATAGCCATCAATGTTGTGGTTTCATGTTCATAGGTAAGAAACGACTCTTGTGCGAAAGCCCTATAAGCCCCATAAAACTTGCAAACATAAAGTAGAAGTGTCTAACTTTGTTTTGCAGTGGGGCGTGTGATGTGATATGGTCAAATGATAAGTTGCGTGGTACTGCCAGAGGCTTCACGACGGGGACGTCGTGGACTTAGCGCCACACCGGTGGACGGATGGAGATCATGCCGGTGGCTCGATGGAGATCAAGCATGTCGATGAAGAAACCATATCATATTCATATCATGCATCATTTACATTTGATGTTATTGTGTGACTTTGTTTGTGCTAGTATTTAGATACATGCCAGTAGCATAGAATAAGAAAATCCATAATCAAATACCAATTAAAATGTGTTCTCCCTTACGTGTGCAATCGCCACAAAGTTCTTAGTTATGAAGCCGACCATGATGATCGGGGGCTAGACATATTGAAGTCCGCATAAGGTGTGGGTACAAGCAATGTATGTGCCATGCAATACACTAAGGTTGAATTGTCGAGCCCTAGTATGTGTATGCATGGCCTTGGAACACGGGAGACCAAAAGGTCAAGCATGGGTCACAAAATTGTGCGGTTGACATAAGTTATGTCTACCTTTGATATTGCATCGCCGGCCATGACGATCGAGGGCGGTGTAGTGGAGAAGGACCGTGTAATCACTAGAACAGTTGTAGGGATGTTGCTCTAAGTGGGAGTTCCACACAATTAATTTTTTATTAATAAATTGAACTCATATTATGAACTTCAATATTTATACCTTTGCAAATTTGTGTAGATGGTCGCATACATCAATTTCACGCACTTTTACAGTGGTCAAGTTCTTAGTGCCAATGGGTCAATTTTCACTACTTACGCTTGAGAACCTCACTCCAACGTCATGATGCACTTTACATGGTAATTGAGCCATTGGGGGCGTCATCGGGAGAAGATGTAGACCAGGCAATGGTTGAAGCTTTTTGTGATAGACGAGATTGTTACACCTTGGCCTAGAACGCTATCTTCAACATGATGGATCCTGAGATGAGTGGTTTCTAGAAAACTGCAGACTCAAATGAAATCATCAGTGATCTAAAGTTGATTTTTGAGCCTGAGATACGCATGTTAAGACATGAACGTCTAGAAGAGTTTCTCTCATATAAGATGGAGGAACATGACTGTGTGGGATTGCACCTAGTTAGGATGCATGTTATCAACAGGCGCTTGACCGTAAAATTGGAATACGAGATGTCGGACGACTTTGCCAAGAGTGTGTTACTGCGTTCACTTCCCCAAGCTACAATAGTTTTGTTAGGAGATTTGTGAAAAGGAAAGAGCCTCTCAACCTTGATCAACTCATGGTCAGAATCAAGCTTTAACTCAGGTGGAGATCATTGATCTGATAGGTATATGTGATATACAATATTATAAATGTTTCATAAACACTTAAGTAGTTTTAAAGTATGAGATACTAATTCTAGTTTTGTTAAAACATGATCTGCAAAATGAAGTGTTCGTGGAGGAGATGGCTATGGCGCCCAGAGGAGGGCATGCTCGACGTTTACCAGCACCGATCTATCTCAACATTTATCTTCAAGTTTTTAGGATTTGAATAATTTTTTTAATCAGTTTTATATTAAAGACCTCGTGATTGTCTCAAATTTGTGAGATAAAGTTTATTCGTGTGTAATGAACAAGTCGGTTGCTTTTAGCGCAATGAATAAAGTCTTTTGGATGATTATGAATAAAGTTATTCTCATTTTATTTTTGTTGATATAATTGCAAGCATTTATAACATTATGATTAAAATCTTTATTATTTATTGTCCATGCTCAATAATAATTTAAGTTCTTTCATGAAAATACTTATGTGAAGTTTATAGCAATGAGATTAAAATATAAGTTTTTGAATTGTATACATTACATATATGTTTGTGGTAATTTCATATCAATGGAATTAAATGTGTCTTGATATTTGATTGATTTCACATACGATCCACACTTCATTTATTGCAATTATTAAAACACTTAATGCTAAAAGTGTAAAATACACAAGTATTGATATTATGCATAAATGATGTGTAGTATTTCATAAAATTAAAAGATATCATTATTTCATGAATTCTCTATTAAAGATTTAGTAATTATTCAAATTTCTAAATAAATTTAATTATTTGAGTTGTACAAATAGTTTAATAAAAATAAAGAAAGGTTTTAGCCAAGTTTAATTGATTCGATCAAAAGAACTAAGTTAAAAGTTTGTGATTTGAGAAGAAATTTGACGAATAAGTTTGACAAATAGTAGTGCTAAAACAATTCAAGTCATTGAAAAAGTTTATGCATTAAAATCATATTCGATTGGACATTATTTAAGAAAGAAAATTAATCATTTGTTGTGGCAATAAATTATCATTTAAATCAGAACATTAAAATACACTCGATTTAAATAAATAGGAAGCCATATACTATATGAGTTATAGTGTGATTTATAAAAGATTCTGAGTTATTCTTGATAATTCGAAATTGAAAGAGATTCTTCATAAAAGTCCTTATATGAATATGGACATATCCTCTGAAACCCAAAAGATGCAAAATTTGTGTTGCAAAACATTGGGTGCACTCTAGAGAAAATGTTTTCTTGGTAAAAGTGTTAATTGGAAGAAAATAAAGGATCAATTAAAGTACTTGAATTAATCTTTATAATATCAGAATAGCGCAACGGAATAAGTTCTAGAGCGAAGGTCTATATTAGAAAAGAGAAATTAATGATAGAGATCATATAATTAAGTCCTTTATTAAATAGGATTCATGAATTAAAATTGCACCAGATCGCAAAGTGTAATTCATGATTTACTTGTTAAGTTGGAACTAGACATACCTACGAACTATGAAGAAAAGATGACGAACTTAAATGCGAGAAATGACTAAGAGTCATATTAAAGATTACATATAAGAGGTAATTGTTTCTCAATCTTATTAGGTAAAGTGTATTAATTAAATTCTTCAAAATAATGCAAGATTATGAAGAAGAAATGAAACTTTAATAAAATACATAAAAGCACGATTTGTCATAAATATGTTAAAGAAACTCAATGGATTGACTACAGGATGTAGTGATGCTTAAAAGTCTTCAAAATTCAATAAATTGTTAAAATTGCAAGTTCTTAAATCAGTTTAAGATAGGGATTTCTATTTTCGTGCCCTCGGGTCCTTAGTTGTACTCAGTTTTCCCCAGCTCCTTAGTTTTTCCTTAGTTTTGTCCAAGCCCTTGTCTAAAACCGTCACCAGTGCTGGAACGGCCGGTTGCCCGACGGTTCAACACCTTTGACCGTTAACTGCTGACAAGTGGGGCCACGTAGAGCCCGCAAAGACACGTCAGAGCATCCATCTTTGTTTGACCGTAAGCATCGCCATATCCCTGACCAAAACATGGACGAGTGGGGCTTTGGTATATCGAATGACAAGTGGGGCCATGACGCTGATACAAGGGGCAATACACGGGTAGGATTAGATTTTTAAACGGAGCTCTACAGCGATGGCACGGAGGAGGTGGCCTGCGGGGTGCCGAGATGAGATCGACGTCCACAAAGAACTGCATGAGGCGAGACTAGACGCATTAGATAGATATGAACTAGACGCGTTTAACCATGCAAAGAAGAGAAGAAATGGTCGAGGACATCGACGACGACCTCAACACTTTGACTGACGGTGTCGGACACGAACGCGAGCAATGTAGAGAAAACTAGTGTCTCTCCTTTCTGGCGTGTATAGATGGGTGCTAGGGGAGTGTGGTGGCGAAGGGAAAGACCTCGCGATGGTCTGTGGCGTCCAGCATAGCGGGGCGGCGTGGCCGTGCCCACAGCGGCGTGCATGTTCGGCATTGGCATCAGCATGTACGTTCGTCATTGGCCTCGGCGGTATCTCTGGTGTGTCAGTGATCGAATGAGGGGACGGGATTGAGGGTGCATCCCGACGGTGACCTAGCAGTGGCGGCGAGCATGCATAGCCGTTCTGACGATGCTGATATCGGCATCGGCATCGTTTGGAGGCTGTGGTGCTCGAATCATGGTGGAAATTGCGATTCCCTATTATTTTTACATGCATAATATATAGAAAATAGCTAGATCTCTAAATCGATGCATATGAAGCTACATATATATTCTTGGTCATAATCCCCTTATCTAAAGGGATGGATGCATGGCTTCATGTCGTCGTCGCTTTCATCGTCAGTATCTTCGTCGTCCATGTAGTAGTACTTCCTGCACAATGTTACGTCGAACACCTTCACTGTGAGCACATCATCGCCTTCATATTTGAAGTGTAGGATGTAGCCGAAATCCACATCGTGCGCGATGGCGAAATTCTCCCAGCCCTTGTCGAGGTACATCCGGCCTTGTCCGTCAAATAGGACCTCCACGGTCCAGAGACGAGGACCGTAGTTAGCTGCTCGCAGATACACCTTTGCGGGCTCCTGGCCGTCAAGATAGTCCGCAAACTTTTGTGGGAGTGCCTGCAAAGAGATCGAGCGCCGATCGTTTGAAATTAAAGGCTTTTTGGAACATGCACATAATTAATCACATGCATCATATATGTGGGAACGCGTACGTACCTTCTTGGCCAAAGGGTCTTCATAGATGACGATTAAGAACTCCTCTATGATCAATGACAGTGTTGACGGTGGTGGTGGCAATGATGATGATCCACCACCTAGGCCGCCCCTTCCCCTTCCCCTTCCGGTCGGCGTCCGAGACGTGGAAGCCATGGCAATGGATCAAGTGTATGTGAATGAAGAAGAGAGAGGCAGAAACGAAGAAGAGAGAGGCAGAACCTATTGACATGAGGGATGGCCATTGTGGGGGTTTATAAGGGCGAGATGACCGTTGTGGGGTTTACATAATAAATTAAGGAGGAGATGACCGTTGTGGGTGTTTATATCTCAACAAAAAAGTAATGCCTAAAAGAAATGGAAATTTGTGATAGTTTATTATTTTACCGTGAAAAGTAATGCCTAAAGGAAATTCGTGATAGTTTATCATTTCACCGTGAAAAGTAATGCCTAAAGGAAATTCGTGAAAAGTAATGCCTAAATGGAAATTCGTGATAGTTTATTATTTTACCGTGAAAAGTAATGCCTAAAGGAAATTCGTGATAGTTTATCATTTCACCGTGAAAAGTAATGCCTAAAGGAAATTCGTGATAGTTTATTATTTTACCGTGAAAAGTAATGCCTAAATGGAAATTCGTGATAGTTTATCATTTTACCGTGAAAAGTAATGCCTACAAGAAGTGGAAATTCGTGATTACCAAACTTGTTGAATCCGGTGGCCAACTCATTATTTAGCATACATAGAGGGGTAGTAGTTTGCCACCGACAGATAGAGAGAGGGTGGCACGATCCTGCCCGTTAGATCATAGGATCGACGGTAGGTGGGCACGATCCGTGTGACAATAGCTCGACCAATCAGGTCAAGTTTGGGCTTCTGTGAGAAGGGAGAGGGTAAAACTGAGTAGTATCAAGGATACAAGGGCAAGTAAATAGTAAACAAGCTAAGGAATTCAAATAAGAGATTTAGAAAAAGAAAAACACATGTTTTGTACAATGAAACCCAGGTTGGCCTACCTCAAAGTATTAGCAATTCAAATATACATGAGTGTAAAAATTATGGCCTCATTCAGACAAACTATGTTTTGGGTATAGATGTTTTGAGAAGGGGTTTGAGTGGAAAGCCATGAACCTTCATAGCTACTAGTGATTTCAGAAGTGGCCATTTGTGTGAAAACTTGATTTATATATGATTGTTATGATTTCCTACGTGGCAGGTCGCGTAACAAGACTCCATGAGTAGGAGGCACTATGATTTTATTTTTTTGAATTTTTTTGCGCATGAAATGACTCAATTAGATGGCTTAATCCCATCTGTTGACTCTCTGTTGACCAGCCACTTGAGGGTAAAACTGAGTATATTGCACTAGCCAGTATTAGTACTCGAGGGGAAAACTGAGTACATATATTTTTCCAGTGTAAGACTCAAGGGTAGAACAGAGTACACATAACGGTGCTGACGTGCAGTCCCACGGACGCGTGTCGCGGTGAGCAGCGGTTAGCCGCGCGGTGCACGTGTTGAGACCAAACGTCAACTACTGAGACGAACCATCACTTTGCCAGTACAGAGCCCCTCTCTCCCTCCCTCTGCACACAGTCTCATTATAACTCACGCATGCAACCACGCCTCTCACGTCCCATCACCTTCTCCAAATCCAAAAAACCCCAACCGCCCTACGCGCGCTCCCCTGCCGGCGATGGAGAAGAAGAATGCGCCGGCGGCCGTCGCCCCCGAGCCCGTCGCCTCCGAGCCCGTCGCCTCCGAGCCCGTCGCCTCCGAGCCCATCGCCTCCGAGCCCGTCGCATCCGAGAGCGGCGCATCCAAGCGCGGCACCTCCGTGAACTGGGCCTCTCTTAAGGGTGACGGACCACTTCACAAGATCGGCAACTGCTTACTGGCGAACGAGGAGTACGTGGACACCTACGCTGCTTTGAGGCAAGTTTGTACAAATTGGCACTCAGATTTACCTGAGCCCGACGTGCACCTGCACGAATGGATCGTGGTAGAACACGCCCTTCCACGCGCCGCTGAGTTCTCCTTCCTCAACCTCCGCACATCCCGCTACGTCACCATCGATCTAACGGAATTTCATGCAAGGTTCAAATTCCTCCATATCTATAGAGTTAATCTATTTTTATTTTCAATCATAAACATCTTAGTGCTGAATGTTATCTTCATCAACTCCCTTTTAGATACTACTTCGTCGGCTTTTACCGTGGCGTCATCGTGCTTGCCCAGAGGAACCAGCCGCACAAGATACGGATTCTGAACCCACTCACAAAGACTTTGAACGCTACGTTTGAGGCGCAGATGCCATCTATGATTGTGCAGTCAGTCGCTGTAGTGAAGTCCCCGACTATGGTCTTCATTTGCACAGGTTACCCCAATGAAATTGCTTGGGTCGATAAGAGCTCTCCAACTAAGGATATAGATGTACATGATTGGGGAGAAGGAAGATTTACGATCGAGGACCATTCTCTGCGTTGCATTACCCCGTTCAATGGTGAATTGTATGCAATAGCTGTGAATGAGTTCGGAAGAATAATGTGCACCAACAATGTCCAGTTGGAGCAGCGCGCGAGCACTGTCAGCATGAAGACACTATTTTCATTTCTAGAACTTGGAAATGATTATGATTCCAAGTTCTACCTTGTGGAGTCGGATGGTGATCTGCTGCTTGTGTTGTTGGGCGGCAGCACTGACGACAACAGGAATTTGGAGGAAGGTCAACCATTGGTGTACCGTGTGGACACTGAGAGCCGCTCTCTCCATGCTGTCAGTAACATTGGCAGTCGTGCCCTCTTTGTCAATTTTATCCGGTGTATCTCCGTCGACATCAGAGTGCACCCGACAGTTCGACCTGGCTGCATCTACTACGCGGATTTGGGTTATATCAGAGAGTATGATGATGATAGAAAGGCCTGGGATGAGTGGCCACGACGTGCGGATAGAATAGGATATGGTCCGAAAAATGAACAAAGGCCATACCGTTTGGAGGATGTATTTACTGCACACTGCAGACGGAGGGAGTTCAGTGAATATTTCTTTCATCTCATGAATTGTAGCAATGACGAAATATATGATACAGAATGAAGAACATTGTTATTGGCTGCTTTTGGCTGTTGTATACAGTTTATGTATTATACTTAGTTTTCTGGATTTATTATGCTGTTGTGAATTTATCCTATACTAGCTTCTAGATTTGATACCATATTGGGCAAAAAACGAGGGCCAAAAGGCAACAATCATTGAAGAAAGACAGAAATAGAAGCTTCTCTAGATTTGATACTAATTTGGTGAAAAGAGAGAGATCTGTTACAGAGAGAGAGGGGAAAAATGCGCTCTGAAAAGGCAATGCCAATTTGGCCCGAGAGAGACAGAACCGAGCTCTCACGTACAACCAAACGCGGTCTCGTCCTATCCCACGTGGTCCCTTTCTACCAGCTCCACGCGACGCGGCCCCACACGACGCGGCCTGATACGTCTCAAACGTATCTATAATTTTTGATGCTCCATGCTTGTTTTTACACCATTTGCCTTGTGTTTCGTTACACTTTGTGGCGTTTTTATGCGATTTCCGGAACTAACCTATTGACAAGATGCCACAGTGCCAGTTCCCTGTTTTCTGCTATTTTTGTGTTTCAGAAGTGATACACAGGAAATATTCTCGGAATTAGACGAAACCAAAGCCAGAAGTCTTATTTTTCCCGGGAGCATCCAGACATCCGAAGAGAGGAAGGAGAGGGGCCACAGGCCACCCTCACACAGGGCTGGCGCGGCCTAGGCCCTGGCCGCGCCACCCTAGTGTGAGGAGGCCTGGGGCCACCCCTGACATCGCCCCTTCGCCTATAAGAAGCCTCGGGACGGAAAATCCTAGGGGAGTCGGCAATTTTCCAGAAACAGTTCCGCAGCTCCGCCGCCGCCGTCGACGAATTTCGGGGGATAGAAGTCTCTGTTCCGGCACCCTGCCGGGACGGGGAAGTGCCCCCGGAGCCATCTCCATCGGTCTCCATCGTTGTCTCTGCCGTCTCCATCGACCTCACCGCCATCTCCATCAACCTTGCTGTCTCCTATGATGAGGAGGGAGTAGTTCATCCCCGGGGCTGAGGGCTCTACCGGTAGCTATGTGGTTCACCTCTCTCTCCCATGATGTGATCTTTATGTGATCGTGAGCTTTGTATCATGTTGAACAAGTAGATGTATTTATTCAGATATTATGTGTACTCTAGTGATGTTATTAAAGTAATCTATTCCTCCTGCCATGGTGTAACGGTGACAGTGCGTGCATCATGGTGGTACTTGGTCTAGGCTACGATTGTGATCTTTTATGGATTATGAGAACTAGTCGTCAACCCGTGCGGCTGCACGGGCTAGTTTGTTCTATAAAAATATGCCTGAGGGTCTTTTTATTTTTTGTTCGATTATTTGAACATCTATTTATAACTATGTGAACTCCTAGTTCCCGCACAAAACATACATTTCATTAATTAGTTCAAATTTAGTGACAGTTTTCTTATTTTGCGCTCTGAGAGTTGTCCTCTTATATGTTTGAATTTTGTTATACTCCCTCCGACCCATATTATTTTCTACCTTTTGTAAATATAGATGTATCTAGCACTAAAATATATCTAGATATATTCGTATTTGCGAAAGGTAATATGGGTCGGAGGGAGTAGTAATATTTTCTTCTATTTCCTTGTTTGAGCTGTAGAAGTTCTCGCTACTGCTAATGTTGCATACATTTTATCCATTTAACTAAAATAATGTGTCTGGGAAGACAAAATATAAGTGTCTAGATGCATTCAATTTAGGAAAATCTCTGACATTGTTTTGGGGCCGGAGAGAGTACATTTAATCAATCATGATTAGAATAGTATTTATCATTTACATTTCACTTTATGTCAGGATTTTCACATTTTCAAATGGCTCTTAAATTGTTGATACAAATCTGATCACAATAATATTGCATAGTCTGGCGTTCTTAGATAGGTGACTTTCCTTGCACATAACTCCTGCATACAAAACTTTGACTCTTAGTTTATATCTGAATATTTAACTGAAAAGCTAATATAATTGTGATACTTAGTAATATTTTCATTGAGGAATGTAGTACTCCCTCTA
This sequence comes from Dactylis glomerata, assembly GCA_007115705.1. Taxonomy (NCBI): domain Eukaryota; kingdom Viridiplantae; phylum Streptophyta; class Magnoliopsida; order Poales; family Poaceae; genus Dactylis; species Dactylis glomerata. The sequence continues at coordinate 1,835,984 of QXEO01000237.1, forward strand.
TTCTAAAAAGAATGTCTTAACTTGTTTTTTAAGTTAAAACATGTTATCCACATTTGAAATATAGCTAAAGATTTATATTTGTGAATTAGTTGCTAGCTGCATGCAGTAGGATATCATACCAGAGCCTAACATATCAGCTATTTCAGGACCAAGTGCCTACGCACAATGGATAAATGTAGCTGCAGCTCCATACGCATGCACCGATGGTACACTTCAACGCTTTAGCTAATTTGTTGCTACATGTGGTTTAAGAAAATACACTTCGTGTTATTACCTGAAAAAAGACATGGAGATGAGACGGAGATAATGCATAGAATCTTATTAGAAAATAATGTAGAGGACATGCATGTACTGTATAACGACACACATGTAGCGATCTTCTTTGTCTACCGAACTCTTCCGTCACCCCTCTGAAATTATGTTTCTTGCAGCAGCCATTGTTTTACTGTAGAGACAGGATTCAATTGCTCGTAGTTGAGGTTGCTGTCCATGTCCATCCACCGCTAAGCATACACACATGTATGCTTTGGAACTTCCTGTATATAGGCATGATTTATCAAAATAAGAAAGATGTCAGATCTGCCTTGTGATCGATACCGGCCTTAGGAAAATAGTGATATTGCTCATGCATACGGTGGAGAAACGCAACCATGTTTGATGCATTCCCGAGTCGACCAACAGCGTGCCTATGAGTAGAAAAGCAAATCTACAGACATATAAACTACTACTCGTACTTTATTGTTTATCCCAGTTGCAAAGTATCGTACGATCCATGCTTTGTACAAATCTACAAACATAAATTATCACTTTGCACCTGGATACATACATCCGAGGTAGCCGCCACCGACATCCGGCGATGTATGAGGAGACACTCAATCGCCGTCTCCTCTTGACTGGTGTTAGCGTCGAGCTCTCGAGCCTAGCCTGTCGTGACTCGTGAGGTAGCTGCAGACCCATCCGTCTCCTGTCATACCGAGCGCCGAGCTTGTTGAAATTCAAACGCCGCCGTCATGGTGGCCGGACGCCCTGCTGCGTTGAGCTTTGGACGTCGGCCGCGGCATCTCCTTCCTAGATGGCCCTGCGTCATCGACGTCCGAGGGCCACACGCCCTGCAGCATTGAGCTTTTGATGTCGCTGGCAGCGTGGCATGTTTTCATGGATTAGTAAATCCTGGCCATATGCATGAGCATCCCTATGCATCATAACTGATGAACACCGCAGATATCGACCGGATAAAACTGAGAAGTTGTTCAATTATTTAAAAGAACATATATCTTTTATATTAGACCCAAATAAACAAAGCTGGTAGGATTCTCACGAAGAGAACTACGGTTAGACTATGACCCATAGTCCCGTACGCCTTCAGGACACCACAAAACTCTACGGGGCCATATGCGATCCTAGGCGTAGAATTTAGATCGGACAGTCATTGTTAAGTGTTTTCTAGGATTAATGTGGAGCCTCCTACGGTGCCTCCAATTAGTAAATATAAGATAATTATCACTATGATAGTATTGAAGTGATCTATTCCTCCTTTCATGGTGTAATGTTGACAGTGTGTGCACCGTGTTAGTACTTGGTCTAAGTTGCAATAATATCTATCTTGAGTTGTGATTTGATTTGGATATCTCTATGAGCGGTGTTTGTCAAGTACTTGATGAACTTTAAGGGGTGCTTCTGTAGCCATTACGCAATGATTAGTGTTATTCAATAGGAGAGTAATTCAGAGTACCATAGTGAAGAGAAGTTGTTTATTTGTTCAATCATGTTATATTTGTTGGGAGTGTGTCCACTAGTGAAAGTATGATCCCTAGGCCTTGTTTCTAAGCTTTGCACACCGCTTACTTGCTGTTTTGTTACTTGTTTGCTTGCTGCCATTTTTATTCTAGATTGCATTTACTACTTATAATCATCTATACCACTTGTATTTCACTATCTCTTCGCCGAACTAGTGCACCTATACATCTGACAAGTGTATTGGGTGTGTTGGGGACACAAGAGACTTTCTGTATCGTAATTGCAGGGTTGCTTGAGAGGGATAGCTTTGACCTCTTCCTCCCTGAGTTCGATAAACCTTGGGTGATCCACTTAAGGGAAACTTGCTGTTGTTCTACAAACCTCTGCACTTGGAGGCCCAACACTGTCTACAAGAACAGACGCGTGCGTAGACATCAAGCTCTTTTCTGGCGCCGTTGCCGGGGAGGTAAGGTAAAAGGTACTCGCATCCTCCTGTGTGAGTGCTCGGAGTTATTTCCTTTAGATTCTGCAATTATATCTTTTTGTTTCTTGTTTTTTTTCACTAGTTAGGCCTAATGGAAAACAAAGTGTTCTGTAGTCTTTTTCCTGAGTTTAGATATGAAGTGTTTGAAGAGAAAATTGAAAAACCTTTGGATCTTAATTTGCATGATAATAGTGTTGTTAGTATGAATGCTTTGAACACCGTTGTTGCTAATGCTATAGAAAAGTCTAAGCTTGGGGAAGCTGGTTTTGTTAAGCATGATATTTTTAGTTCCCCAGCTTTAGTGGAGAAAGTTTGTTTTGATAATATTTTATCTCCCATATGTGATGTTCCTTCTTATGATGATATGTTTGAAGAATATGCTTTGCGAAATAGCTGTTCTTTAGCTTGTGATGATACTAAACCTCTAGTTTATGATGGTTATGATGATGAGTATAATATTTTCAGTTCACCTACTTTTGAGGAGAAAATTAGTTATGATTACAATATGCCTCCTATTTATGATGATTATGGTGATGAGAATAATTATTCTATTGAATTTGCTCCTACTACTATTGTTCCTGTGGTGAGTATTAATTCTTTTATGCATGTGGCTCATGATAGAGATGTTTTATGTGATAGTTATATTGTTAGTTCTATTCATGATGCTACTGAAAGTTATTATGAGAGAGGTTAACATGTTTTGATGGATCTCAACAATATTAAGTTTCCCCTCTTTATGTTGCAAATCTTGAAGTGGCACTTATTTTATCTATCCATGCTTGCTACTATGTGCCTCGTTGATTTATTTTCTTACAAGATTCCTATGCATATGAAGTGGTTCAGATATAAATGTCTTTCACGTTTGCTTTTTGATGCTCTCTATTGCTTTAAGTTCCTATATGGCGCCTTTGCCTCAAGCTCTTATATGGCGCCCACATGAGCATCTTTGCAAATTACTGCGCCTAGCTCAAAGGCGTTAAAGAAAAGCACTCTTGGGAGATAACCCAATGTTTTATTTTTAGTACTTTTTCTTTTATTTGAGTCTTGGAAGTTATTACTACTGTAATAACCGCTCCTTATCCTTTTTATTTCGTTGTTGTGCCAAGAGAAGCCTCTAATTTGAGTGAGGTAAGATTTGGGGATGTTGCTGTCCTGAAATAGTTTTCGGTGCTGCACCGTAAAAATTCGTGAAAATTCTCTGTATATTTTTTGGACCTCGATTTCTTGTGCATATGCCCCAGGTTATATCCAAACTTTAATTAGTTGAACACTTTTTGATTTGAGCAACAGAAAACCCCTCAAAAATTCGGCCTTTGTCAGCTGTTCTGTTTTGACAGATTTCTGCCAATATTTGTGTTTGCCGCTTTATCGCTTTCTTTTGAGTTCTTTTGATCACGGAACTTTTGGGGAAGTTGCTACAGTAGTATATGCTATATATGTGGTGGTTTTAGGTTGAAACCTGAAGCAAAAAAGGGTTGATTCAATGCTATACTTACACTAATGTTGCTAATAGATTTGTGTTTAGTTTTGTATGAAGGAAGTTTTCAAGTGTAGGGATTGGAGAATGATGAGATGAGTTGAAGAATGGACAAAAGCTCAAGCTTGGGGATGCCCATGTCACCCCAAGAAATATCCAAGAAGTACAAGCATAAAAGCTTGGGGATGCCCCCGATGCACCCCCTTCTTCATCGGCAAAAATCAGGTCACCTTTCAAAACACTATATTTTTATTGCTTCATGCACTATGCGTTTTTCTTGGAGCATCAGTTGTTTTAGTCTTTAGTTTTCTTTTGCATTGTTTGCTGCAATAAATGGTTAGATCACATCATGTTTCTTTTGGAGGAGATGAACTCGTTTTCATTTGCCAAGAACACTCAGTTTTTCACTCTTATCGTTCACCGAGTGTTCTTTTTTTTCTGCTACTGCTTTTGGTTTTCGTTTTCGCCTTGATTTGCGTTCAGACGTTGTCATATCTTTTCATCAAGGTGTATTTTTGCCTCTGGTATTTATTGGTATTCATCAAAAGAGGTGTTTATAAAAAGTTCGAATGGTGTTGGAAAAGAGAAAAAGCTTTATGCAAAATAGTGGTACAAGAAGGAGCTTGTGTAGACTGCGGCTTAGGCTTTTTCATGTCATGCTTGATGTCTTTTTGATAGTATGATTAGTGGTTTTGCTGTAGCATGACTTGTCTCAAATAACTGAGATTGCTTAATGAGCCTTTGAAAAAATCATGCGTTGTTTTTATCGTTTGGAAGCATTATTTTGGTTTTCTCCTTGATGTTTTATTTGGGTTGACTTGGCGCATGCTCACACATGTTAGACTCTTACAAAGTCGCCAATAGCCTCTATGATCATTTAGTTTTTGACTTTTGATGCCATCTTATGCTTCTTTTAATGTCGCTTTGTCGCTTTGCATGATTATGGCCGTTATTGCTCTCTTAGTTGGTCGCTCCCAGTCTTTTGCTAGCCCTCATTTTGTACTGAGTATGAGCTCTACTCGTGCATCCAACTCCTAAAAACCAAGTTTGCCATTGTGTCCACTATAAATTCCTATGCATGGTATTTGTAAGCCATTCCAAAGTAAATTTTCATGTGCTACCTTTGAAAAAACCTTCAAAATAGTTCTCGTTTTGTGACACTGTTTTCAGCTCATGGGGACGTAGTGGTCGGATTTGCTATCTTCCATATTGCTTATTCCAAAAAGAAAAAAAAAGAAAAAAAAAGAAAAGAAAAAGAAAAGAAAAAAGGCACTCCTCCATGGAATGTGAATGTTGGTGGGCACCCGATGGAATCGGTTAGCCATGGTTTGTGAAAGAAAAAAAGGTGGGGAGGAGTGCCAAGTTTTATAAAAATAGTACAAAAGTGCCAATCTCTCTCTCAAAAACTTGCTTCATTTTTGTATGGAAGATAGTAAGAACCCCATTGCCAGTCGTTGACAAAGACGACCACCTCTCAAAACCAATTTTTATCTCTCTGTTTTACAAATGAAAAGCTCTAGCACATGTTTAATCACTGCTTCCCTCGGCGAAGGGCCTTTCTCTTACTTTTATGTTGAGTCACCACCTTCTACCTTTATGCACCATTAAGAGAGCATAGTTGTCATTCTGAGTATAATGTGCATTGTCCCAAAGTTCATTGATTGATTCATATTGTTGGTTTCACTTGTTCTCAAATTATTTGTATCTAGTCGCCCTCTTAAACTTGAAGGTGTCCTATGCATTTATGTTTTGCTCTCTTTGAAGGACAAGCTGAAAACCATTTGTATGTTTTTCCTTATGATTTGAACACACGTTTGACTTTCATTGTTTTATTTTCATAATCTTTTGTTTGTGTTCATTTGCATGTTTATAACATGGTTGCTCAGTTTCTTATTGTCAAGATTATATCTTCATGCCCATGTTTTAAGTTCTTATGATCCCAGCTCACAATGCTTACATATATGATCAAGATTGTGTAGGTGCATGTCACCTCAAAAATTATTCTTTTGTTATCACTTACCTACTCGAGGACGAGCAGGAGTTAAGCTTGGGGATGCTTGATACGTCTCAAACGTATCTATAATTTTTGATGCTCCATGCTTGTTTTTACACCATTTGCCTTGTGTTTCGTTACACTTCGTGGCATTTTTATGCGATTTCCAGAACTAACCTATTGACAAGATGCCACAGTGCTAGTTCCCTGTTTTCTGCTGTTTTTGTGTTTCAGAAGTGATACACAGGAAATATTCTCGGAATTGGACGAAACCAAAGCCAGAAGTCTTATTTTTCCCGGGAGCATCCAGACATCCGAAGACAGGAAGGAGAGGGGCCACAGGCCACCCTCACACAGGGCTGGCGCGGCCCAGGCCCTGGCCGCGCCACCCTAGTGTGAGGAGGCCTGGGGCCACCCCTGACATCGCCCCTTCGCCTATAAGAAGCCTCGGGACGGAAAACCCTAGGGGAGTCGGCAATTTTCCAGAAACAGTTCCGCAGCTCCGCCGCCGCCGTCGACGAATTTCGGGGGATAGAAGTCTCTGTTCCGGCACCCTGCCGGGACGGGGAAGTGCCCCCGGAGCCATCTCCATCGGTCTCCATCGCTGTCTCTGCCGTCTCCATCGACCTCACCGCCATCTCCATCAACCTTGCTGTCTCCTATGATGAGGAGGGAGTAGTTCATCCCCGGGGCTGAGGGCTCTACCGGTAGCTATGTGGTTCACCTCTCTCTCCCATGATGTGATCTTTATGTGATCGTGAGCTTTGTATCATGTTGAACAAGTAGATGTATTTATTCAGATATTATGTGTACTCTAGTGATGTTATTAAAGTAATCTATTCCTCCTGCCATGGTGTAACGGTGACAGTGCGTGCATCATGGTGGTACTTGGTCTAGGCTACGATTGTGATCTTTTATGGATTATGAGAATAATTATCACTATGATAGTATTGAAGTGATCTATTCCTCCTTTCATGGTGTAATGTTGACAGTGTGTGCACCGTGTTAGTACTTGGTCTAAGTTGCAATAATATCTATCTTGAGTTGTGATTTGATTTGGATATCTCTATGAGCGGTGTTTGTCAAGTACTTGATGAACTTTAAGGGGTGCTTCTGTAGCCACTACGCAATGATTAGTGTTATTCAATAGGAGAGTAATTCAGAGTACCATAGTGAAGAGAAGTTGTTTATTTGTTCAATCATGTTATATTTGTTGGGAGTGTGTCCACTAGTGAAAGTATGATCCCTAGGCCTTGTTTCTAAGCTTTGCACACCGTTTACCTGCTGTTTTGTTACTTGTTTGCTTGCTGCCATTTTTATTCTAGATTGCATTTACTACTTATAATCATCTATACCACTTGTATTTCACTATCTCTTCGCCAAACTAGTGCACCTATACATCTGACAAGTGTATTGGGTGTGTTGGGGACACAAGAGACTTTCTGTATCGTAATTGCAGGGTTGCTTGAGAGGGATAGCTTTGACCTCTTCCTCCCTGAGTTCGATAAACCTTGGGTGATCCACTTAAGGGAAACTTGCTGTTGTTCTACAAACCTCTGCACTTGGAGGCCCAACACTGTCTACAAGAACAGACGCGTGCGTAGACATCACGGCCCCACACGTCAGCACGGAAACGGTCAACTAAACGGGAATCCTCCCGTCCGAGCTCCTTCTGAGGGTTTCAGACAACGGCTTGGGGAAAACTGAGGAAAAACTAACGAGCTGGGGAAAACTGAGTACAACTAACGACCTGAGGGCACGAAAATAGAAATCCCTTTAAGATAAGGCAATGGTTAAAGAATTTTTTAAATTAATAAACTCGCATTTAAGGTATCTTGGTTTAAGTATTTCGGAATCGTCCAAAATTATCAAGATAACCTATTTAAATTAAACTGAGTGGGAGCAATGAAAATAGTTTCTTCTCACTTTATATGTAAGAGTACATATTCTGAGTGAGAGCTATGACAAATTCATTTATATAAATGACATATTATGAATAGAGCGCATTTGGTATTATAATTATTAATTAGAATTAATAAGTGGAGAAATTGACATCTATTAAGGCAAATTTAAAAGCATTAAAGTTAGAATGTATATTGGTCATAATTCTGAATGTCCAGAATGAATAAGTCAAAAGATTTTGACTAAATGGCTAAGAAAATATTGAGTCAAGACTCAATAATGATTGACAGATGCGTCTCATTGTTTGCGTTATCCAAAACCATGTATTACATAAAGACAAAAATGCATCCCAAGTTCAAATGTTGAAAGGATCGGTAAGAAATGATTAGAGAATCATCTAACCAAGAAAAGTCTATCCTATGGATTCTTTTGAAAGAACTAATGGGAATTTCGGGAAAAGTGAGGGTACACTTTGTTCAGAAATTTGGGAAATAAAACTCCTTCAGAGACTAAGATAATGAAACCGTGATTAGGTATTGAGATTGTATTTATGCGATTTCAATTAAATCTACATAAATTAACAGCTAATCTGGAAAGTAGCAAGTATAATGTTTTGGTTAGAGGAAGTTCGACTTCTAGATGAGTGTGTTTCTATTCCACATGATTAAATGTGAAAATCAAAGCGATTGATCAAACACCATTGCGAAACTAGAAAACAAAGTCTCATTCTTCTACCAAACATAAAACTTAAATGACATCATAAGATGATGGTAAAGTGTCAAACAAAATGACAAGTTGCAAAGGATATATAAAAAGGTCTGAGCTGTGCAAATCGCTAAGCAAGGATCTCACAAGCAAGCATGATCAAAGGATCATATGTCTAATGTGTGATGACCCACAAGTATAGGGGGTGTATCGTAGTACTTTCGATAAATAAGAGTGTCGAACCCAACAAGGAGCAGAAGGTGTTGACAAGCGGTTTTGATTAAGGATTCACTGTAAATACTAGCAAACGGGTTTTCAGGGGTATTTGGTAATGCAAATAAATAAAATACGAGTAAATAAAAGACAATAATAGTAATTGCTGCAAGTGGGCCAATCCTTTCTAGAGCAAAAGATAAGCCGGTTGTGTAACTTATGATTACCAAACGTTTCTGAGGACACACGTGAGTTTCTGTCGAGAGCTTTCGCTTCATGCTGCTAAGTAATCTTCATTGGTTTGATAAGTGTTATGGGGGTGAACCTGTACTAGCGCACTACCCTTACTAGGACTAATACATACCTGTGATTATACCTCTTGCAAGCATCCGCAAATACAAAAAAGTAATTAAGATAAATCTAACCACAGCCTTAAACTCTGAGATCCTACGCTCCCTGGTGCAATGGTTTCCTAACGGGGGTTTAGGTTTCTGTCGCTCTGGCAACCCCACAATTAGTAGCCAAATACACAATGCATTCCACTAGGCCCATAAAGGTGAAGTATCATGTAGTCGATGTTCACATGACACCACTAGTAGAATAGCACCACAACATATAAATATCAAACCATTAAATATTATTCAACATAGTTTCACTACTAACATCTCGACTTCTCCCATGTCCTCAAGAACTAAACGAACTACTCACAAGACATCATATGGATCATGAACAGAGGTGAAATAATGGTAAATAACAATCTGAACATAAACCTTAATTCAGCGGTTCCACTCAATAGCATCAACTACAAGATTAATCAACACCAGGAAAGTTTCCCCAAAGAATTGGACAAGATTCAACCCAAGATGTTACACGGGATGGCGTGGTGATGGTGGAGATGGAGGTGCTGGAGATGATGACGATGATCCCGATGAAGTCTAGAGCGATGGTGATGACGATGGCGACGATCTCCCCTCTCCGGGAAGGAATTTCCCCGGCCGATTTCTGCCTGCCAGAGAGCTTTTCTCTCTCAGTGTTTTTCGCCCCGTAGAGGCGGCGGTGTCTATCTCTGAGTCCCCTGCCCTTTGACTTAGGTTTTCGGGGACAACAATATATGCGAAGGGGTGATGGAAGAAGTGGGCCAGGGTGGCCTCACCCTAGGGTGGCACGGCCAGGGGCTGGCCCATGCCACCTGGTGGTGCGGCCCCCTGCTGCTCCTTTCGCTCTCTCCTTCTGGCTACTTTCATCTTCTGGTAATATATAAATTTCTGGGTATTTTCCTAGAATTGTTGATCTTCAGAAATATGGTGTCTTGATGGTCCTTTTTCCAGCAGAATCCTGACTCCGGCAGCAAGTTCTCCAATAATCATCAAACATGTAAAAGCAGAAGAAACAACATAAGTATCACCTCTAAATATGAAATATATCAATGAATAACAGTAAATTATGATATAAAATAATGATGCAAAATGGACGTATCAACCCCCCCTCCAAGCTTAGACCTCGCTTGTCCCCAAGCAAAAACTGAACTCGATAAACATGACCACAGGTTTATGGAGTGAAGTGTCGATAAACAAAATATGGACAAGAAGCATCACATTTACCGAGGCACAAATCATAATAGACAGCAACTTCCCTTCATATAACTAGACTTGCAATAAGCAAAGGGAATCACAATAAAGGTGCACAAGGTAAAACATGATTGGTGATGGCAAACCTTTGTTCTTGGTCAGAGAACAATGAACAGACTGTACTTGTATTTTGAATGGAGCTTTTTTGTAACAGAGCTAACAAGGCAAAAGTCACATGCTCAATGAAACAAACTCTTCATAGTCATAGATAGATTTCAAAGATATATTCTTTCAGATAAAAGCATCGTACAAAACAAAGGAAGACAGGAAACATGATCGAACAAATCAACATATGGATGAATGAAACATAACAAACTCAAATGCTTGCTTGAGATAGAGGGGAATAGGCTGACTCAGCATAAAAGTAAAAGATTGGCCCTTCGCAGAGGGAAGCAGGGATTAAACATGTGCTAGAGCTTTTTGTTTGTAAAATAGAGATAAAAGTTGGTTTCGAGAGGTGGTTGTCTTTGTCAACGACTAGCAACAGAGTTCTTGGCATCTTCCATACTAAACAAGTGAGAGCGGTTCCGAGATGTTGATTAATTGGCACAGTTGTGCTCTTTTATAGCTTGGCACTCCTCCCCACTTTTCCTTTCTCAAACCATGGCTAACCGATTCCATCAGGTGCCCACCAACTTTCACATACCATGGAGGAGTGCCTTTTTTCTCTTTTTTTTGGATTACAATGGTCTGACCAGCTCCCTTGCAAAATTAGTGACGAGCAGATGAAGCATGCAAGTCGAGGGGTACTCAATTTAGTATGGAAGATAACAAACCCAACCACTACGTCCTCATGAGCTAAAAACAGTGGCACAAAATGAGAAGTAGTTGAAGGTTTTTGAAAGGTAGCACATGAAAATTTACTTGGAATGGCTTGAAATACCATGTATAGGAATTTATAGTGGACTCTCTGGAAGTAACTTGGTTTTTGGTAATTGAATGCACGAGAAGTATTCCCTCCCAGTACAGGTTTTTGGCTAGCAAGGCTAGGTAGCAAGCATAGGAGTTGCATGAAACAAACAAACATATATGTAACTGGAAAACAATCATGCAAACTTCCTTGAAAGTATAAACGATTTTAACTTGAGAATACTAATGCTTATGAGCCAATCATGAAGGAAAACTGAAATGATGTATCTACAAACACTTCCTTCTTTTTCTACTCAAAACCTCAAAGTATTGTTGCTATTGACCAAGCTAAGTTTGCCAAAACCAACTAGATTTACTCATGCTCCCAAAGTGATACCAATACTAATCAACAAGACTAATCATATAAGAAAGATTGCAAACTAAAATAAAGTGTGCAGAAAGTAAGTGATAAGACTTCTCATTAATATTTCATAATCGCAACTCACACCAAGGGATACATAGGTAACCAACTAAAGGAGGATACTTCCACACTGCAAACTATTCTATAAGATAACTTCTCTATTCATGATATGACTCTACTTAAAAAGTAAATGGGTGAAAGGGTAATGATGTGATACCGCGACACTCCCCCAAGCTTGGAACAAACCAAGGGGATGCCAATACCAATGCCGACTTACTCCTTCGGCTGTGGTGGTGCATCTTTAATAAGCTTCTCAATAAGTGCCTTCAACTCATCAATCTTGTAGGTGAGATTACGAATCATCTCCGAATTGTGCTCAATCCGGCTCATGAACATATCGGACTGCGAATCCCAACTCTTGGAGTTATTTCCCCACCCTTCTTCGCTCTTTGCACTCTATTTCTTTGCACGGTTAGAATGATCTATATCCCAACTAGAGGGTAATTTTGCTTTAGGCACCCTTTGGATTATGTTCATGTATGAGAGTATGGAAGGGGTTGTTGCCTGAAGAAGATGTCCTTGGAGCTAAGGAGTGACGTGTAACACCTCTTCCAGTTCTTATACGCGCACTCTTCTTGAACTTCTCATGACTTGTCACCACCCCAATGCTTGCAATGATGGTGCTTGGGCATGACCTTTGGTCTTCTTCCATCTATTCTTCCCCCACTTTCAACTTCTTCCTTCAGGTGGGGGTCTTGGTGATCATCTTCTAGAGGCGTCATCTCTTTGTCATTGCTTGCGGAGGCCATGATACTTCTAAAACTGAGAACAACTCCTGACAGAAATAGATCGAAACAAAAACACGACGAGAACATGATATACAGACCTCAGGCAATCCGGGGGGTTATATATGCGAAAATTAAACATCGAAACAAAGTCATAGGAGGAAACCGGGACGGAAACGAGTTCCAAGGCGAACTCACCACAGGGTGGCGCGGCCAGTAGGGGGCCCGCGCCACCAGGTGGTGTGGAGCCTCCGGACTCCTTTTCCAACCCGCTTTCATCTCATGATTTTTCATATTTAACAAAAACAACAAAAACATGAATAGAAGAGTTTAATACGAACCTTTTCTGACTAGAACTGTTACCCATTCGAAAACGGACTCTATAGATTCCTGCATATGTTCTTTGATAAATTTTTCCAGAGTCATAATTTGAATAACATCGACATCTTAATTATAAGAATCTCCAGCAATATAATGTTTGAGTCTGTGCCCATTCACCACTTGCGTAGTGTTATCTTTAAGCGAAGCAATCTTTATCGCACCTGAACGATACACCTCTTCAATAATAAAGGGTCCTTCCCATTTTGAGAGTAATTTTCCTGCAAAAAATCTGAGACGAGACCTATACAATAGAACTTTCTCACCAACATGAAATTCTCTCTTAAGGATTCTCCTATCATGCCATTGCTTGACTTTCTCTTTAAAAAGTCTGGCATTTTCATAAGCTTCATTTCTCCACTCATCTAAGGAACTCAAATCAAGCAACCTTTTCTTACCGGCAAGTTTAAAATCCCTATTAAGCTCTCTCACTGCCCAAAAAGCTTTGTGTTCTAATTCTAAAGGCAAGTGACACGCTTTTCTGTAAACCATTTTGTAAGGATACATGCACATGGGGTTCTTATAAGCAGTTCTATAAGCCCATAAAGCATCATTCAACTTGCTAGCCCAATTTTTCCTAGATCTATTAACAGTCTTCTGCAAGATAGACTTGATCTCTCTATTTGATAGCTCTACTTGCCCACTAGTTTGGGGATGATAAGCAGAAGCAATTCTATGATTAACGTCATATCTAGCAAGAGTTTTCCTAAAACTGCCATGAATAAAATGAGAACCTCCATCAGTCATAAGATATCTAGGCACACCAAACCTAGGAAAAATAACATCCTTAAGCATTTTTAACGAGGTCTCACCATCGGCACTCTTCGTAGGTATAGCTTCTACCCACTTAGTAACATAGTCAACAACTACGAGTATATGAGTATAACCTTCTAAAGGAGGAAAAGGACCCATAAAGTCAAATCCCCAACAATCAAACGGTTCAATAACAAGAGAATAACTCATAGGCATTTCATTACATCTAGAAATATTACCAACTTGTTGGCATTCATCACAAGATAAAATAAACTTTCTAGCATCTTTAAAAAGGGTAGGCCAATAAAAACCTGAATGTAGAACCTTTTGTGCAGTTCTATCTCCAGCATGATGTCCTCCATAAGCGCTACCATGATATTTTCTCAATATCTCTTGTTGTTCATATTCTGGAACACATCTTCACATAATAACATCCACTCCTTCTTTATATAAATGCGGGTCATCCCAAAAATAATGCCTCAAGTCATAAAAGAGTTTCCTTCTTTGCTGAGCTGTAAAAGTTGGAGGCAAATACTTGGAAACAATAAAGTTAGCATAATCAACATACCAAGGATTCTCTCGCGAGGTTACCTTTATTGAAGCCAACTGTTCATTTGCAAAACTATCATTAAGAGGAATAGGATCAAAAGAAATGTTTTCCAACCTAGACAAATTATCAGCAACAGGATTCTCATCACCTTTCCTATCTACAATATGCACATCAAACTCTTGTAAAAGTAACACCCATCTAATAAGTCTAGGCTTAGCATCCTTCTTTGACATAAGATACCTAATAGCAGCGTGATCAGTATGAATAGTAACCTTCGAGTCAACAATATAAGGTCTAAACTTATCACATGCAAAAACAACAGCAAGAAACTCCTTCTCAGTAGTAGCATAATTCTTCTGAGCAGCATCAAGAGTCTTACTAGCATAATGAATAACATTCAACTTCTTATCTACGCGCTGTCTAAGAACAACACCTATAACAAAATCACTAGCATCACACATAATTTCAAAGGGTAAGTTCCAATCAGGTGGTTGAACAATAGGAGCAGTAGTTAAATCCTTCTTAAGAGTTTCAAAAGCTTCCTTACAATCATCATAAAAAACAAATGGTACATCTTTTTGAAGAATATTAGTCAGAGGCTTTGAAATCTTAGAGAAATCTTTAATAAACCTCCTATAGAAACCAGCATGACCAAGAATACTACAAATACCTTTAACATCCGTAGGACAGGGCATTTTCTCAACTGCTTCAACCTTTGCTCTGTCAACTTTAATACCTCTTTCAAAAATTTTATGTCCAAGAACAATTCCTTCATTCACCATAAAGTGGCATTTCTCCCAATTAAGAACAAGTTTAGTTTCTTCACATCTCTGCAAAACTTTATCAAGATTGTGCAAACAATTATCAAAAGAAGTTCCATAGACGGAGAAATCGTCCATGAATACCTCCACAATTTCTTCACAAATAACAGACATGCATCTTTGAAAAGTAGCAAGAGCATTACACAAACCAAAAGGCATACGTCTATAAGCATAAGTTACATAGGGACAAGTAAAAGTGGTTTTCTCTTGATCTTGCTTTTTAACAGCAATCTGAGAGAAACCAGAATAACCATCAAGAAAACAAAACTGGGTTTTCTTAGATAACCTCTCTAGCATTTAATCTATAAATGGTAAAGGATAATGATCTTTCTTAGTAACTTTATTGACCTTTCTAAAATTGATGCACATCCTATAACCAACTACTACCCTTTGAGGAATAAGCTCGTTATTCTCATTAGGCACAATGGTAATTCCTCCTTTCTTAGGAACACAATGCACAGGACTAACCCATCTACTATCAGCAATAGGATAAATAATACCAGCATCAAGGAGTTTTAATACCTCATTTCTTACCACTTCCTTCATCTTAGGAATCAAACGGCGTTGATGTTCAACAACTGGCTTTGCATCTGGCTCCATATTAATAGCATGCTGACATATAGTAGGAGAAATCCCTTTTATATCATCAAGAGTATATCCCATAGCTCCTCGATGTTTCCTCAATATATCCAATAACCTTTCTTCTTCCTTTCCTGAAAGTTTAGAACTGATAATAACAGGATATATTTTCTTATCATCTATATAAGAATATTTAAGATACTCAGGTAAAGGTTTTAAATAAAAAATGGGATCTTCCTTAGGTGGCAAAGTGGTACCCAAATCCTCCATAGGTAAATTGTGTTTAATCAACTCTGGTTGACGAAGAAGAATCTCGTCAATCTCATCTCTTTCTTCCCAGAAGATCTCACTTATATGGTCCTCCATAAATTGCTACAAGGCATTATTAGGAGCAAGAGCAATAGAGGCAAGCTGTTCAACTCAAAAATCTTCATTAGGCAATTCATTTTCATAAGGAGCTTTAGTAAACTAAGAAAAATTAAACTCATAAGATTCTCCATCAAACTTAGTCAAAATTTTCTCCTTCTTACAGTCTATAATAGCGCCACAAGTATTCAAAAAGGGTCTACCAAAAATAATAGGACAAGTTTTACTAGCAGCTGTACCAAGTATTACAAAATCAACAGGATATTTAGTCTTACCGCATAGAACTTCCACATCTCTAACAATACCAATTGGAGAGATAGTTTCTCTATTAGCAAGCTGAATAACCACATCAATTTCTTCAAGTTCACAAGGACCAATTTCATGCATGATTTCTTCATAAATCTCGTAAGGAATGGCACTTGAACTTGCACCAGTGTCGCATAAACCATAGTAGCAATGATCACCAATCCTGACAGAAAGCATATGAACACTTGTTTTCCTAGGTCTACTAGGATGTGAAACAATGTTAGAAGCATCTTCACAAAAGATAATATGTCCATCTTCTACATTTTTAGTAACAAGGTCCTTCACTATAGCTACAGGAGACTTAACAGTAATTTGCTCATTAGGTTCTACAGCTTTTTTGCACTCTTTTTAAGCACACTAATTAAAGTATAATGCTCCTTTACCTTAGGAGGGAAAGGTGCATTCTCAAAATAAGGCTCAGGCAAAATGCGATCAACAACTTCAGTAGTTCTAGCAGGAACACAACTAGCAATATCTTTATAAGGTGCATGATACTTGTTCCAATCCTTCTTTGGAACATCAAGATAAGATGCAAAGGCCTTAAAACAGTTAGCAAGTATTTGAGAATCAAGACCATAAACAGCACTAACATTATGAAAGTCATTGGTTCCCATAAAAGCTTTAATGCATTCATAATCATAATTTATACCTGACTTTCTACCTTTGTCGTTCTCCCATCCTTCAGTATTTTCTTGAATACGGTCCAGAAGATCCTATTTAGCTTCTTCTTTCATACATGTAAATGATCCAGAGCAAGAAGCATCCAATAAATCCTTGTCGTGAAGAGTGATACATCTCAAACGTATCTATAATTTTTGATGCTCCATGCTTGTTCTTACACCATTTTTTTGTGTTTTGTTAACCTTCGTGGCATTTTTATGCATTTTCCGGAACTAACCTATTAACAAGATGCCACAGTGCCAGTTCCCTGTTTTCTGCTGTTTTTGTGTTTCAGAAAAGTTACACAGGAAATATTCTCAGAATTGGACGAAACAAAAGCCGAACCTCCTATTTTTACCGAAGCTTCGCGAAGACCAAAGATGAGACGGAGGGGGGCCAGGGGCCAGCCTCACCACCAGGGGGCGCGGCCCAGCCCCTGGCTGCGCCCACCTATGGTGAGACCACCTGGTCCACCTCCTAACGCTGCCCCTTCGCCTATAAAGTCCCCTCGACGGGAAAAACCTAAGGGACGGATCGCTTTTCCTTGAAACATACTGCAAGCCGCCGCTGTCGTCGAAACGAGATTGGGAGGATCTAGGAGCTCTTAACGGCACCCTGCCGGAGGCCTTCTACACCACCATGGTCACCTCCGAAGTGATGTGTGAGTAGTCTACCTTGGACTACGGGTCCATAGCAGTAGCTAGATGGTTGTCTTCTCCACCATGTGCTTCATGTTTAGATCTTGTGAGCTGCCCTACATGATCAAGATCATCTTTATGTAATCATACATGTTGTGTTTGTTGGGATCCGATGAGTATTGGTACTATGTCAAGTTGATGTGCTGAATTATATCTTACGTTATCTCTATGTTGTTTATGATCTTGCATGCTTTCCGTTGCTAGTAGCTATCTTGGCCGAGTAGATGCTAGTGACTCCAAGAGGGAGTATTTATGCTTGATAGTTGGGTTCATGCCTCTATTTAATCTGGGGGAGTGACAGAAACCTCTAAGGTTGTAGATGTGCTGTTGCCACTAGGGAGAAAACAACATTCTTGTGTCCAAGGACATTTGCTTTGTTTACATTACGCACTTTGCTTAATTGAATTATCTGTTGTTCACAACTTAATACTCAAGGGGTACTCGGACGACTCCCCGCGAGTGGATTTTTAGTCATAGATGCAGTTGGATGGCGGTCTATGTATTTTGTCGTAAAGCCCAGAGAAAGTCTCATAGTGATCCTTGTGATGTATGTACGCCATCTTTACTCTATCAATTGCCCAACTGTAATTTGTTTACCCAACATGCTTTTATTTATCTTATGGAGAGACGCCACTAGTGAACTGTGGACCCCGGTCCAATTTCCTTTACATTGCTTTACTATTTTACTTTACTCGCACTGTTTACTTTACTTGCATTACTATCATCCTTTTACCACTCGATACGCTCAATCCTTTTTTTACAGCAAACCGGTGAGATTGACAACCTCATCGTAAGTTGGGAGAAAAGTACTTGTTTGTGTTGTGTGCAGGTTTCACGTTGCTGCTGGGGGAAGACACGCCGACAAGCAGTTGATCTGGCGCCCTTGTCCGGAGTGTCATGAAGCTAGCAAGCATCACCTTCTTAAGTTTGGTTCTTTATCCTACTGGTTCGATACAACCTTGGTTTCACAACTGAGGGAAGACTTGTTGCTGTGCTCATCATACCTTCTCTTGGAGTTCCCAACTGGTCGGTCATCTACATCATCAACACTGCACCATCAAACAGTAAGCCTTGCATAAAAGTTATTAATAACAATATTACTGGGGAGCTCATGAATGGGACATTTGAGCATTAGTGACTTCAATATCCCCCACGCTTGGGCAATACTCTCTCCATCATGAGGCCAAAAATTATATATTTGATTCCGATCTTTATGAATCTCACTTGGAGGATAAAATTTGGAATAAAAGAGAGGTACAATTTCCTCCTAGCTAATACATGGACCATCCTTCGGCAGCCTATACCATTCTGCAGCTCTGCCCTTCAGTGATAAAGAGAATAACTTTCTCTTCACCTGGCTTGATGAAATACCTACACACTCGAACAACTCGCATAATTCATGTATAACGAGTAAATGATCACCCGGATGGACAGTTCCATCTCCTGAATAGCAGTTATTCATAACATGTTCAACAATTTTCATAGGTATTTTAAAAGGATCTAATTGAGCAGGCGGTGGTTCATCCACTACCGTGATAGTAGCAGTAGTGTTCCCAAATAGGGAACCAAATGGAGAGTTCTCCATAGCAAAATAAAATAAAAAATAGAAATAAAACCAATACTCATAGCGAAAGTTACCTTTACCAATTCCACTCTTCAACAGCGCTTCACTCCCCGGCAACGGCGCCAGAAAATAGTCTTGATGACCCACAAGTATAGGGGGTGTATCGTAGTACTTTCGATAAATAAGAGTGTCGAACCCAACGAGGAGCAGAAGGTGTTGACAAGCGGTTTTGATCAAGGATTCACGGTAAATACTAGCAAACGGGTTTTCAGGGGTATTTGGTAATGCAAATAAATAAAGTATGAGTAAATAAAAGACAATAATAGTAATTGCTGCAAGTGGCCCAATCCTTTCTAGAGCAAAGGACAAGCCGGTTGTGTAACTTATGATTACCAAACATTCCTGAGGACACACGGGAGTTTCTGTCGAGAGCTTTCGCTTCATGCTGTTAAGTAATCTTCATTGTTTTGATAAGTGTTATGGGGGTGAACCTGTGCTAGCGCACTACCCTTACTAGGACTAATACACACTTGTGATTATACCTCTTGCAAGCATCCGCAAATACAAAAAAAAATAATTAAGATAAATCTAACCACAACCTTAAACTCTGAGATCCTACGCTCCCTGGTGCAATGGTTTCCTAACGGGGGTTTAGGTTTCTGTCACTCCGGCAACCCCACAATTAGTAGCCAAATACACAATGCATTCCACTAGGCCCATAAAGGTGAAGTATCATGTAGTTGAAGTTCACATGACACCACTAGTAGAATAGCACCACAACATATAAATATCAAACCATTAAATATTACTCAATATAGTTTCACTACTAACATCTCGACTTCTCCCATGTCCTCAAGAACTAAACGAACTAGTCACAAGACATCATATGGATCATGACCAGAGGTGAAATAATGGTAAATAACAATCTAAACATAAACCTTAATTCAGCGGTTCCACTCAATAGCATCAACTACATGAGTAATCAACACCAGGAAAGTTTCCCCTAAGAATTGGACAAGATTCAACCCAAGATAGTTGCTTTTATTTACTTGCTTTTAGTCTTGCTAGAATGGGTACTCCTGAAAACACCAAGTTGTGTGACTTTACTAGCACCAAAAACAATGATTTTATCTGCACTCCTATTGCGCCACCTGCTCCTGAGGCAAATTTTTATGAGATCAAACCTGCTTTGTTGAACCTTGTTATGAAAGAGCAATTTTCTGGTGCCAGTCCCGATGATGCTGCAGCTCATCTCAACAATTTTGTTGAGCTATGTGAGATGCAAAAGTATAAGGACGTATATGGTAATATTATTAAGCTTAAGTTGTTTCCTTTCTCTTTAAGAGGAAGAGCTAAGGATTGGTTGCTATCTTTGCCTAGAAATAGTATTGATTCTTGGGATAAGTGTAAGGATGCTTTTATTGGAAAATACTATCCTCTTGATAAGATTATAGCTTTGCGTAGTGACATCATGAAGTTTAGACATTTTGATAATGAACATGTTGCTCAAGCTTGGGAAAGAATGAAATCTATGATAAAGAATTGCCCTACTCATGGACTGACTACTTGGATGATTGTCCAAACTTTTTATGCAGGACTGAATTTTTCTTTGAGAAATCTATTGGATTCAGCTGCTGGAGGCACTTTTATGTCCCTTACCTTGGGCGCCGCAACAAAGCTTCTTGACAACATGATGGTAAATTATTCTGAGTGGCACACCGAGAGAGCTCCACAAGGTAAGAAGGTAAATTCTATTGAGGAAACCTCTTCCTTGAGTGATAAGATTGATGCTATTATGCTTATGCTTTCTAATGATAGAGCTCATGTTGCCCAAGAAGAGCATATTGATGTAAACTTCATTAGAAATAATAATTTCAACAGCAGTGCTTATAGAAACAATTTTGCTAGCAACAATTATAGGCCATATCCTTCTACCAATGGTAATGGTTATGGTAACTCTTATGGTAATTCCTCCAACAACACTAGGGGCGCGCCCTCTGAGCTTGAAGTCATGCTCAAGGACTTCATCGGTAAGCAAACCGCTTTTAATAAGGCTGTTGAGGAAAAGTTGGGTAAAATTGATATTCTTGCTTCTAAAGTAGATAGCCCTGCTCTTGATGTTGAACTTCTGAAACTAAAAGTGTTGCCTAATGATGTGAAGGAAAATAATACTTTTGCTGCTACTAATGCCATTCAAGTTAAGATTGTTGAAAATGTTAGGATGTTAGCAGAATTGCATGCGTGGGAAAGAGAAGATGAGATGGGTAGAAAGATGAAGGTATGTACTATTACTACCTCTAATGATGTTGTTCCAAATGTTAGCAATCCTCTTACTTTGATTTGTGTAGAGAAAACTCCTACTCCTTGTGTTAAAAGGCCTAAAACTGCAAAAACTTTTTCTACAAAAAGTGCTGAAATTTTTCGGAGTATGGGAGATGATAACTCTATTTCTTTTAATGATTTTGATGTTGATGGCTGCAATATATCTGAAGTTATTTTGTTCTTACAAAAGCTTGCTTTGAG
The DNA here is from genome assembly GCA_007115705.1 of Dactylis glomerata. Classification (NCBI taxonomy): domain Eukaryota; kingdom Viridiplantae; phylum Streptophyta; class Magnoliopsida; order Poales; family Poaceae; genus Dactylis; species Dactylis glomerata. The sequence continues at coordinate 1,857,376 of QXEO01000237.1, forward strand.
TCCTAATGCTAGTTCTTTGAATATTGCTTTTACAAATCATATTACAAATGCTCTCATGAAAATTAGGGAGGAAAAGTTGAAGCAAAAAGCTTCTATTCCCAAGAAGTTAGAAGATGGTTGGGAGCCCATCATTTATATGCATGTTAATGATTTTGACTGCCTTGCTTTATGTGATCTAGGCGCTAGTATTTCTATTATGCCTAGAAAGATTTATGACATGCTTGGTTTACCACCGCTTGAAAAGTGTTATTTTGATGTTCCTATTGCTGATGTTGCTAAGAAGAAACCTTTGGGAAGGATTAATGATGTTCTTATTATGGTTAACAATAACCTTGTTCCCGTTGATTTTCTTGTTATGGATGTAGAATGCAATGCTTCATGTCCTATTATTTTGGGAAGGCCTTTTCTTCGAACTGTAGGTGCCATCATTGATATGAAGGAAGGCATCATCAAATATCAATTCCCACTCAAGAAAGGTACGGAACACTTCCCTAGAAGGAGGAATAAATTACTTTTTGACTCTATTCTTAGAGCAAATTATGAACTTGATGCTTTATCGCTTGATATTACATGATTTCCACTTTCTGCGCCTAGCTCAAAGGCGTTAAAGAAAAGCACTCTTGGGAGATAACCCATTGTTTTCTTTTCAGTATTTTTTTATTTTATTTGAGTCTTGGAAGTTATTACTACTATAATAACCACTCCTTATCCTTTTTATTTCATTGTTGTGCCAAGAAGAACCTCTAATTTGAGGGAGGTAAGATTTGGGAAAGTTGCTGTCCTGAAACAGATTTCGGTGCTGCACCGTAAAAATTCGTGAAAATTCTCAGAATATCTTTTTGACCTGCGGTTTCTTGTGCATATGCCTTAGGTTATATCCAAACTTTCATTAGTTTTGCACTTTTTTATTTGAGCAACAGAAGGTCCTCGAAAAAATCAAGCTTTGTCAGCTGTTCTGTTTTGACAGATTTGTACCACTATTTGTGTTTACCTCTCGATCGCTTTCTTTTTGAGTTCTTTTGATCACAGAACTTTTGGGATAGTTGCTACAGTAGTATATGCTTTATATGTGGTGTTTTTGAGTTGAAACCTGAACCAAAGAGGGTAGATTTACTATTATGTTTATGCTAACGTTGCTAATAGAATTGTGTGAAGTTTTGTATGAAGGAAGTTTTCAAGTGTAGGGATTGGAGAATGTTGAGAAAGATGAAGTATGGAAAAAAGCTCAAGCTTGGGAATGCCCATGTCACCCCAAGAAATATCCAAGAGGTACAAGCATCAAAGCTTGGGGATGCCCTCGAGGCACCCCTTCTTCATCGGCAAAAATCAGGTCACCTTTCAACACACTATATTTTTATTGCTTCATGCACTATGCGTTTTTCTTGGAGCGTCTTTACTTTTGCTTTCAGTTTTCTTTTGTTTTGTTTGCTGCAATAAATGGTTGGACCCCAACAAATTTCTTTTGGAGGAGATATACTTTGTTTTTCATCGCCAAGAATACTCCGTTTTTCACTCTTATCGTTCAACGAGTGTTCTCTTTTTCTAGAACTGTGTTTAGCTTTCGTTTTTTGCCTTGATTTTTGTTCAGATCTTGTTTTATCTTTGCATCAAGGTGTATTTGGACCTCTGGTCTATGTTGGTATTCATCAAAAGAGTTGTCTCAAAAAGGTTTGAATGGTGTTGGAAAAGAGAAAAAGTTTCATGCAAAAAAAGTGGTATAAAAAGGAGCTTGTTTAGACTACGGCTTAGACTTTTTCATGCCATGCTTGATGTCGTTTTGATAGTATGCTTAGTGATTTTTTCTGTAGCATGACTTGTCTCAAATGACTGAGATTGCTTAATGAGCCTTTGAAAAAATGATGCGTTGTTTTTATTTTATGGAAGCATTAATTTGGTTTTCTCCTTGATGCTTTATTTGGGTTGACTTGGTGCATGCTTACAACATGTTTGACTCATACAAAGTCACCATAAGCCTCTATGATCATTTAGTTTTTGACTTTTGATGCCATTTTATGCTTCTTTTAATGATGTTTTGTCGCTATGCATGATTATGGCCGTCATTGCTCTCTTAGTTGGTCGCTCCCAGTCTTTTGCTAGCCCTCATTTTGTACTGAGTATGAGCTCTACTCTTGCATCCAACTCCCACAAACTAAGTTATTCCAAGTGTCCACTATAAATTCCTATGAATGGTATTTGCAAGCCATTCCAAGTAAATTTTCATGTGCTACCTTTCAAAAAACCTTCAAAATACTTCTCATTTTGTGACACTGTTTTCATCTCATGGGGACGTAGTGGTCGGATTTGCTATCTTCCATATTTCATTCCAAAAAGAAAAAAAGAAAAAAAGAAAAGAAAAAAGGCACTCCTCCATGGTATGTGAATGTTGGTGGGCACCCGATGGAATCGGTTAGCCATGGTTTGTGAAAGGAAAAAGGTGGGGAGGAGTGCCAAGCTATACAAAAGAGCACAAAAGTGCCAATCTCTCTCTCAAAAACTTGCTCATTTTTGTATGGAAGATAGTAAGAACCCCATTGCCAGTCGTTGACAAAGACAACCACCTCTCAAAACCAAATTTTTATCTCTCTGTTTTACAAATGAAAAGCTCTAACACATGTTTGATGCTCGATGCTTGTTCTTACACCATTTGCTTTGTGTTTTGTTACACTTCGTGGCGTTTTTATGCATTTTCTGGAACTAACCTATTAACAAGATGCCACAGTGCCAGTTCCCTGTTTTCTACTGTTTTTGTGTTTCAGAAAAGTTACACAGGAAATATTCTCTAAATTGGACGAAACAAAAGCCAAATCTCCTATTTTTACCGAAGCTTCGCGAAGACTGAAGATGAGACGGAGCGGGGCCAGGGGCCAGCCTCACCACCAGGGGGCACGGCCCAGCCCCTGGCCGCGCCCACCTATGGTGAGACCACCTGGTCCACCTCATGACGCTGCCCCTTCGCCTATCAAGTCCCCTCGACAGGAAAAACCTAAGGGATGGATCGCTTTTCCTCGAAACATACCGCAAGCCGCCGCCGTCGTTGAAACAAGATCGGGAGGATCCAGGAGCTCTTCCCGGCACCCTGCTGGAGGCCTTCTACACCACCATGATCGCCTCCGGAGTGATGTGTGAGTAGTCTACCTTAGACTACGGGTTCATAGCAGTAGCTAGATGGTTGTCTTCTCCACCATGTGCTTCATGTTTAGATCTCGTGAGCTGCCCTACATGATCAAGATCATCTTTATGTAATCATACATGTTGTGTTTGTTGGGATCTGATGAGTATTGGTACTATGTCAAGTTGATGTGCTGAATTATATCTTATGTTATCTCTATATTGTTTATGATCTTGCATGCTTTCTGTTGCTAGTAGCTATCTTGGCCGAGTAGATGCTACTAACTCCAAGAGGGAGTATTTATGCTCGATAGTTGGGTTCATGCCTCTATTTAATCTGGGGGAGTGACAGAAACCTCTAAGGTTGTAGATGTGCTGTTGCCACTAGGGAGAAAACAAGATTCTAGTGTCCAAGGACATTTGCTTTGTTTACATTACGCACTTTGCTTAATGCAATTATCTGTTGTTCACAACTTAATACTCAAGGGGTACTCGGACGACTCCCCGCCGAGTGGATTTTTAGTCGTAGATACAGTTGGATGGCGGTCGATGTATTTTTTCGTAATGCCCAGAGTAAGCCTCATAGTGATCCTCGTGATGTATGTACGTTATCTTTACTCTATCAATTGCCCAACTGTAATTTGTTTACCCAACATGCTTTTATTTATCTTATGGAGAGATGCCACTAGTGAACTATGGACCCCGGTCCAATTTTATTTACATTGCTTTACCGTTTTACTTTACTCGCACTATTTACTTTACTTGCATTACTATTATCCTTTTACCACTCGATACGCTCAATCCTTTGTTTACAGCAAACCGGTGAGATTGACAACCTCATCGTAAGTTGGGAGCAAAGTACTTTGTTTGTGTTGTGTGCAGGTTTCACGTTGCTGCTAGGGGAAGACACACCGACAAGCAGTTGATCTGGCGCCCTTGTCCGGAGTGTCACGAAGATAGCAAGCATCACCTTTTTAAGTTTGGTTCTTTCTCCTACTGGCTCGATACAACCTTGGTTTCACAACTGAGGGAAGACTTGCTGCTGTGCTCATCATACCTTCTCTTGGGGTTTCCAACTGGTCGGTCATCTACATCATCAACACCGCACCATCAAAGAGTAAGCCTTGCATAAAAGTTATTAATAACAATATTACTGGGGAGCTCATGAATGGGACATTTGAGCATTAGTGACTTCAATATCCCCGACGCTTGGGTAATACTCTCTCCATCATGAGGCCAAAAATTATATATTTGATTCCGATCTTTATGAATCTCACTTGGAGGATAAAATTTGGAATAAAAGAGAGGTACAATTTCTTCCCAGCCAATAGACGGACCATCCTTCAGCAGCCCATACCATTCTGCAGCTCTGCCCTTCAGTGATAAAGATAATAGCTTTCTCTTAACCTGGCTTGATGAAATACCTGCACACTTAAACAACTCGCATAATTCATGTACAAAGAGTAAATGATCACCCAGATGGACAGTTCCATCTCCTGAATAGCAGTTATTCATAACACGTTCAACAATTTTCATAGGTATTTTAAAAGGATCTAATTGAGCAGGCGGTGGTTCATCCACTACCGTGATAGTAGCAGTAGTGTTCCCAAATAGGGAACCAAATGGAGAGTTCTCCATAGCAAAATAAAATAAAAAACAAAAATAAAAACAATACACACAGCGAAAGTTACCTTTACCAATTCCACTCTTCAATAGCGCTTCACTCCCCGGCAACAGCGCCAGAAAATAGTCTTGATGACCCACAAGTATAGGGGGTGTATCATAGTACTTTCGATAAATAAGAGTGTCGAACCCAACGAGGTGCAAAAGGTGTTGACAAGCGGTTTTGATCAAGGATTCACGGTAAATACTAGCAAACGGGTTTTCAGGGGTATTTGGTAATGCAAATAAATAAAGTACGAGTAAATAAAAGACAATAATAGTAATTGCTGCAAGTGGCCCAATCCTTTCTAGAGCAAAGGACAAGCCGGTTGTGTAACTTATGATTACCAAACGTTCCTGAGGACACACGGGAGTTTCTGTCGAGAGCTTTCACTTCATGCTGCTAAGTAATCTTCATTGGTTTGATAAGTGTTATGGGGTGAACCTGTGCTAGCGCACTACCCTTACTAGGACTAATACACACTTGTGATTATACCTCTTGCAAGCATCCGCAAATACAAAAAATTAATTAAGATAAATCTAACCACAACCTTAAACTCTGAGATCCTACGCTCCCTGGTGCAATGGTTTCCTAACGGGGGTTTAGGTTTCTGTTGCTCTGGCAACCCCACAATTAGTAGCCAAATACACAATGCATTCCACTAGGCCCATAAAGGTGAAGTATCATGTAGTCGACGTTCACATGACACCACTAGTAGAATAGCACCACAACATATAAATATCAAACCATTAAATATTACTCAGCATAGTTTCACTACTAACATCTCGACTTCTCCCATGTCCTCAAGAACTAAACGAACTACTCACAAGACATCATATGGATCATGACCAAAGGTGAAATAATGGTAAATAACAATCTGAACATAAACCTTAATTCAGCGGTTCCCCTCAATAGCATCAACTACAAGAGTAATCAACGCCAGGAAAGTTTCCCCTAAGAATTGGACAAGATTCAACCCAAGATGTTGCAACGGGATGGCATGGTGATGGTGGAGATGGAGGTGCTAGTGATGATGATGATGATCCCGATGAAGTCCAGCACGATGGTGATGACGATGGCAACGATCTCCCCTCTCCGGGAAGGAATTTCCTCGACAGAATTCTGCCTGCCGGAGAGCTTTTCTCTCTCGGTGTTTTCCGCCCCGCAGAGGCGGCAGTGTCTATCTCTGAGTCCCCCCTTTGACTTAGGTTTTTGGGGACGACAATATACGCGAAGGGGCGATGGTAGAAGTGGGCCAGGGTGGCCTCACACTAGGGTGGCGCGACCAGGGGCTGGCCCGTGCCACCTGGTGGTGTGGCCCCCCTGCTACTCCTTTCGCTCTCTCCTTCTGGCTACTTTCATCTTCTGGTAATATATGAATTTCTGGGTATTTTCCTGGAATTGGTGATCTTCAGAAATATGGTGTCTTGACGGTCCTTTTTCTAGCAGAATCCTGACTCCGGCAGCAAGTTCTCCAATAATCATCAAACATGTAAAAGCAGAGGAAACAACATAAGTATCACCTCTAAATATGAAATATATCAATGAATAACAGTAAATTATGATATAAAATAGTGATGCAAAATGGACGTATCAATGTGTTCCATGACCTGTAAACTAATGCAACCGGATTATTTGTACTCTAGTGCAAGTGGGAGACTGAAGGAAAAATGCCCTAGAGGAAAATAATAATGGAAATATTTGCATATTTCATATAGTTCATAATAAGTTTAATATTATGCTATAACTATGTCAATCAGAAACATTGATCTAGATTAAATGATAAACAATCCCTAGTAATCCTCTAATTGCTAGTTCATTGGTCAGCTAATGATCGAGGTTTCCCATTCATGGTGCATTACGCCAATTGACAATGAGATCATGCCATTTTGACAAATGCTATGGTGGACATACCCAAAGTTAGTATTGCAACACGATCGTGTCATGATGTTCACGTTGCAATATGAAGAAAACGTTATAACTTAATCCTTAGACTGTGAGGTTATATTTAATCACTATTTCTGGAGGAAGCTTTGATTGCATCAACCGTCACACCGTAGTAGGGTGACCGGAAAGGTGTATGTTGGATTTCTAAAGGAGTAGGTTGAGGCGTATAAACAATAGCGGGATTTGCTCATCTGCATGACGGATATGATACTCTAGGCCCACTTGGTGAGAATATATCAAAGCTGCGCAGCATGTGACTATGTCACAAAGATGGATTATCACGGTACAGGTAAATAGCAATAGCCAGTAATAAGATTGAACGAGGTAATGGAAATACCAATGATTAGATCTTTGGTTATGCTAGTATCAGCGAAGCAAAGGGAAAGGTACATCACCGCTTATGGTTCAACGACTAAAAGGACTTCATAGAATGCACATGGATCATCACGGATCTCCAGATCCAATTGATGATCATTTACCGGAGAGAGTTCTCGGTAATGTCTGTAGCGTTCTCGAACCATCGGGTAACACACTTAAGGGATCTCGATGCTCGAGATGGTTTTGGTAATATTCAAAAACATCATGTGATGATTTATGAGTGAGGGAATAGTTCCAACTAAGTCCAAAATAGTTTCGGCAGATTCTGAAATAGTTTTGGTGGAGTCCGAAATAGCTTCGGTGGAGTTTGAAAAAGTTTCGATGAAGTCCGGAAGTGTTTCAGAGTAACGGAGATTTAATTATGAGTTAACTGATATTAATTAAATGAATTAATTTTAATTAAATAATTAAATATAGGAAATTCACCTAATGGGTCTTTTTTAGAAAAGAAGCCCATCAAGGGAAAAAAGAGGGGCGCCTTGGGCCTGGCCCTAGCCGGCCAGGGTTAGGGTTTTGGGGTCTGGCTGACCTGGCCCCACCCCAAGATGCCACCGCCGCCCTAGCCCTCCCCTTGGCCGTCGCCCTGGTGCCTTGAGGGAGGGGCAAGGGTGCACCCCTCCCCCCTATATAAAGGGGGCCCTAGGGAGGGAGGAGCACACACAATTCCACGAGCCTGGAAGCTCTCCTCCTCCACCTGGCCGCCGCCCTCCACCTCCTTGGCCGTTGGCCACCTCCACCTCCCTCTCTCTCCCACGTGACTCCCCGAAGGGCTGCGTAGGATAGAGATCTCACCACCGCTGCACGCCGTCGTGCTGTGGAGTTTCCAGATTCCGTCCAATGCCATCTACTTCCGCAATCTTGGCTGGATCGGGGATTCTGGAGGTCATCGTGATCGCCGTACGTGTGTGAGTACGCGGAGGTGCCGCTCGTGTGGCAACGGAGTTGTTGCTCCAAGATCTTCACGACCTTGAGGTCGGCTACGTCGTCTTCATCGTCAACGCTTGTGCGGGAGCGTAATCCCTGCATTCGGTCTACGAGGGTACGTCTCCAAACTTTTGTTTACCGTTACAACATTACTAATAGATAGGTCCTTGGGAAATTCGAGGTTGCGTAGATTTTTTTTGTTATTTGCATCAAACCCCAACATCGTGGACGCGGAGGCGCAGCTCGTGGACACGGAGGCTTGCAGCTCGCCGAGGCCCACCCACTGGCCAAGCTCGAGGAGCTCGTTCTCCTCTATGGCTCGTCGGATGGTCTTCTCCTCCGATAGGTCTGAGGGCTAGTACTCCTCCACTGGGAGTGCCACCTTCTCAACCTCCTCTTCATCCGACGGCAGCACCCAGTACACGACCTGCTGCGACGGGTAGACCTCCACAGCGTAGTCGTACTTGGCGACGCCGAGGAGGCCCGATCAGCGCCTCGGGCAGGGCTCGTAGGGAGGGTGGTCCTACCATTTTGAGTCCATGGCGAAGGCCGGGTCCTCGCGTAGATCCGGCGGAAGGATAGCCCGCTGATGTCGGATCTCATCCCGCCGCGCCTGCCCACGGTGAGGCATCGAAGGGACCGGCACCCTCCTAGTGTTGAGGTGCCAGCCGTCGAGAAGGTGGACATCGCGCAGGCCCATCGACGCGTTCTGGTTGTACATGGCCTGCGCGATCTCCACTGACATGTATGGCCGGTTCCTCTCCTTCTCGGGTGGTGGCGCCTTTTTCTTCGTGGGCGAGGACGAAGACGCTCCGGTGTCGGTCTTCTTCAATGGCCAGCGCCCTGTCATGGTGGCCATGGAAGAAGGTGGTGGCTGTTCCTGTTTTGGATGCGGCCGCGTCTGCACCTCTTATAAAAGGTAGAGGACGCGACTTTCCAAGGGCCATTAATGGCGAAGACGTGGAAGCGGCGGTGGCCAGTGGTACGGACACCATTGATAGTGGCGCAGAAGCGGAAGCGGCCGCGCAGCCTTTCCTGGTGCAGGCCACTGAATCGGCATAGAAAACAAAGCGGCGCAATCGATGACACGCGGCTCCCTAGATGGACGTAGGAGGACGCATATGGACACAGCGGTTAGTCCTCGGCGACGCAAACCATATCTAAATTTGAAGGACGTTTATATCGTGGCAGACAACGCAACCAAATATGTCGGGTCGGTGGGCTGGTTTTTTCTCGGCTATGGTGAAAAACAGACCGGACTTCCCAGGTCCGTTTGCCTCGGCCGTTGGAGATGCCCTAGGCCTCCCGCCTACGCTGCCTTGACTGACATATCCTCAAACACCTTCCAGGCATCCCATCCCGCCGTCGTCCAAATGCCGCCGGCCAACCTCACCCCGGCCAAATGGCCCAAGACCCTCACGGCGGAACACCTCCACCGTCTCGTCCGCGCCGAGCGCGACCCGCGCCGCGCGCTCGCCCTTTTCGACGCGGCCACCGCGGCGTCCGTCTCCACTTCCCCGCCGCCTGCCCCAATCCTCCCGTCGCCGGACACCGTCTCCCTCCTCACCTCCCGCCTCGCCTCCGCCGGCCTCCTCCCCCTCGCCACCTCCCTCCTCTCACGCTCGCGCGCGCTCTTTCCTTCTGCGGCCGACCTCGAGCCCCCCTTCCTCACCCTCCTCCGCGCTTTCTCACGCACCCACCGCCCGCTCGCCGCCCTCCAGCTATTCCGCTCCGCCCCCTCCTCCCTCTCTCTGCCCCACTCTGCCCGCTCCTACACCGCCGTCCTCGCCGCCCTAGTCTCCCACTCCCAGCTCCCCATCGCCCAATCCCTCCTCGCCGACATGCGCGCCGCCGGTTTCGCCCCCACCACTGCCACCTTCAACGTCCTCCTCAAGGCCCACTGCTCCGACGCCGCCGCTCCCATCGACGACGCCGTCCGCCTTTTCCGGAACATCCCCAAACCCGACGCCTGCTCTTACAACACCCTCATCGATGGGCTCTGCCGCCGCAGCCGCCGGGCCGAGGCCCTGGAGCTGTTCTCCGAGATGGCAGCAAATGACATTGCGCCTACGGTGGTTACTTACACGACTTTTATCAACTGGCTCGCCCGTGAGGGCTGCTTGGACGATGCACTGGAGATGTTTGATGAAATGGCGAGGAGAGGTATTGCACCGAATATTGTCACCTATAGTTCTCTGATTGACGGGTTGTGCAAGGGTGGGCGTGCAGCATCGGCCTTGGAGTTGCTGGATAGGATGGTCAAGGAGAAGAAGCTGCCAAATACAATCACATATAGCTCTGTGATTAATGGTCTCTGTAAGGAAGGCCGGCTCAGGGAAGCTACGGAGATTTTGGACCGGATGCGTCTCCAGGGAAGGAAGCCTGACGCTGGATTGTTCGGGAAGCTGATTGTTGGGCTGTGTGATGCAGGAAGGTCTGTGGAGGCTGCAAACTACCTTGATGAGATGGTTCTTGCTGGCATTCAACCCAACCGGTTGACTTGGAGCTTGCATGTCAGGATAAACGATGCAGTGGTGACAGCATTATGTGCCCAGGGCGAAGCTGGGAGGGCTTTCCGGGTGTACCAGAGCATGAGGACTCGTGGGATTTCTATGGAGCCAAGCACTTTTCATCTCCTGGTCCAGTTCTTCTCCAAAAAGAACAATTTGGAGAAAGCAGCCCATGTTGTGCTAGACATGCTGTCAGAGCAGTGCATCCCCGAAAGAGAAACATGGGATGCTATTATCAGTGGGTATTGGAGTAAGAAGCAGGTGAGACAAGATGCTGAGAAAATGTGGAACCAGTTAATAGTTAGCTGATTTAGGATAAATGTGGTGCTACACTGTGCTAGTACATGATGTGCCTGAGCTCTCAGTCTCAGCAAGCGAAATTGTCCCTTGATGTCGTAACATGTTTCTCTTCCAAACATGGTGTTACACAAGCGAGAGAGTATTATTCCCAAAACTCATACATGTCGCTGTTTCCGTATCTGAGATATGCGAAGTACTGGAGCTTATTGTATGAATAAATATTGAAGCTACAAGCAAGCTGACAGTGTTCAGGTATGATGCGATGTTTGTGTCTGTATCTCTTACTTTTGATGTCTAGGATTACACTCCTTGAACTGCTACGTAAGTTATTTTTTTTACCTTCTGTCGGTAGCCTAAATGTTCAGGGTTATTGTACGATGACAGAAAATCTTTATGTGTGATGAGTTCAAGAATGTACTTTATGATATGATTTTGCAAAAGGGCGACCATATTGTCTTCCTTTGTGACCACCTTAACTTTGGACAAAAGAGCAAATCAACGTATGACTACCTACATGTGTTAAGATTCAAGACAAAAGCAAGTTATCAAGTCACTTTATCTGCCTAAACATGTGTTTTACGTTCACTTGATCCTCAGTAGCCAATGGAAGATTTCAGTATGTGTATTATGTGCCAAAAATGTATCTGATGTATTGTCCTGCGTGCCAACAGGACCTCACACTAACGAAACTTATATTATTTACACGTTCAAGCCATTTGAACCATTTCAACCTGGGATTTGTATATGTGGAGGTTGGGAGATGTCGGAACTCAATTTTCTCAATAGCAACGATGGCAACAGAATTTGCTTTTCGAGTCTAATTTCTTGAACCTTCTAAAATAAATACTGGCAGCTTCTGTTGGTATATCAAATAAGTTGACGGTTAACTTTAAAAATGACCGGTGTCTTTTGCTGTGTAGAGTAGACACTAAAATAAAATGTGGAAGATGGATGATATGTATGAGACATATTTTGCATACACAAAATAAGCAAGGGCTTGTTGAAGATCATCATGCGTATCTTACATCATTGTACAAAAATAGGTGTTGTACACTTCTGTTCTTTTTATTTCGCATAAGGGAATCCGACTATCTGTTTTATCAGCAGGAACTAGGGCGAGCTAATATTGAAGACCCAAACTATTGTGTAGACACTGGAAAGCCAATGCCATGGCGGGTGGTTGGGAAGCTGACAAATAGCATGCTTCCGATTACTCCAATAGCAACTGGTAATGTTGTGAGTACTTGCTTTGTATCCTCCGATGGCATCGGATAGAAGCAAGAAGCCACATTTTGGTCAAACAGAGCTATTGCAACAAAAATCATTGCCGAGACAGTTGCATGGACAAAGTCTAGAAATTTTATCTTGTATTCAACTGCAGCATGTGGATCAAGAGTAGCTCCACCATCAATGACCCACAATCCCTTGAACGTGGCAAACCCGTATCTTACCTTTCCTTTCTCATCCCTGAAGCTATCTGTGAAGCTAAGAACAAAGCATGACAGTGTACACAGTGTCACGAGCCCTCCTGTCATCATCCGATTCATGTCACGGCAGTGGCCTTGTTTTGCCAGGGTTGGAGCAAGGAGCTGGAAGGTAAGCACGGTGCCTGATGGAAGGAGTTTGGCGAGGTGCCCGGTGCTCTGGTATGTCTGTCCAATTGCTTTCTGCATGGGGCTCAAGCTGTTGGTGCCATCAGTTCTGTGCGACAGAAGAGGATGCCTCTGATCCTGCTGCATTTCCGTGTCTGGCTGTGGAGCAGACATTGTTGTTGGTTGCCTTCTATGTTTGCTCCGCTGTAACTGGTCTTGGAGGATCTTGTAACTATGGAAGAAAAGATGGGGCTTGTAGTCTTCTATCGACGGAATGGAAGAGATTTTAAGGGAATGAAGCTGGTGGTCGGTTTCTGTTTCTTGCCCAGTTTGGTTTGCCTTACAAGATTAGGGGAGCACAAACTGAAGCCAGGCTGTGAGTTTTTGGTTGCTTTTTCTGGCGAGAGACCGAGACAGACACATGGAGGAATTGGGCGCTGCAGTTTCTCTTTTGCGTTGCAGCTGTTATAAACGCACGTTTGGGTAACAGAAGGAACTGCAGTTATTATGGGTGTAACTTTTTAAAGTTATGTTTTGTGGTGGTTACGCAAGTGCCTGCCGTCCTCGCTAATTTATCTACGAGGCTTCCATTTCCCTTCCCTGGAATTAGCAGGCACGTCAGTCATATGATGTCTGGTGTCATATACGATGCGTCTTCGATCTAAAACATTGTACCAAAAAAATATTAGCGCTAAATTAAATTAAAACTGCTCTCTAAATGGCGTTCCATGGTTCCTACCGCCTCTCGGTGTTGGAGACACCGGGAATCAAGGCAAACCCTATGCTCCGACCAGGTCGGCGCCAACCCTGCGCCGCACACCCCCATGTGGGTGTGGGCCACCTGTTATGGCGAGCGGGAGGAAGGGCGACCGGGGAGAAGGGGCGACCAAGGAGGAAGAGCGGCCGGAGAGGAAGAAGATGGCCGGAGAATTGATGGGAGGAAGAAGACCGGGCAGCCCTCGCGACGACGAGGACGACGTGGCTGGCCGCGGCGTCGCCGGTGAGGCCGGGATCTCGCCGAAGATGGGGACGACGCGGCTAGCCGCGGTGTCGCCGCCGGAGACGAGGAAGAAACCCTTAGGGTTTTGGTTGCGGTGGGTCTTAGGGCTTGGGGTTCGCCGGCGATGAACTAGGGTTGCGGTTCGAAGGGTTCTCGCCGACGATAGAGGAGGGAGGTTAGAGGGATGGTCGGCCGGGGGTGGCGGACCGGCGCAGGAGGCAGCTCGGCAGGGTGGGGCGACAAGGCGGCGCGGTGCAACGTCGGCCGCGGGTGGTGGTAGGCGGCGGTAGGGCGGGTCTATCGACCAGAGGAGGAAGAAGACGTAAGCGGACGAGCATGTTTATGGGCCTAGCCCATTAGCTGTTTCCCCTGTGTGGCGCCACATCGGTGTCGACCAGGTTGGAGTACAGGAGGTCCCGGGAATCAATGGGCATAGTTTATTTTGATAAAGAGCATATATTAATATCGCGGAGATACCAATTACACCCAGCCTCTGCAACAGCGCATTGTCCTAGCGGCATTATAGATGCACATAGCCAAAAGAATAAAAGAAGAATTACAGAAAAAATGTCCTACTATAGTGATCTATTTTTTGAAACAACAGTGCTACCACCGCCAAGACAGCACCAGAAGTCCAGCAAGTCCTCGTTCACAAAATAAATCCTTCAACAAAGATATTGCCAGACACAACCAATTAATGCCAGACCTTGGATTTTCACCCTAAAAGGTAGGACTATGAACTCCTCATGCGCAGTCGCCTCCACTTGCATACCACTGCTCCAAGTCATGGATCGCCAAGCCAATTCGTATCACCACCTAGACTGGAACCACCTTTTTCTAGTCCCCAGATCTCGGTTCCCATGACATTGTCCCAGTGGCGGAGCTGGGATTGGTGGCATGTGATGTCAAAATGCCAAAATGAGTGATAAATTGGTCTAGTGATTTCATAATCTAGTATTTTTGGGGTCAAAATTGTGCATTCATAGCTAATATAATGGTGTTTTCAATTTTTTTGTGATGTCAGCTCCACCCCTGCATTGTCCGCTAGCACCATAGAATGAGAACATGTCCCATGATATTAACAGCCAGCAAAGCTTCGATGCGCTCCCTCTGAAACCAAACGGTCAGAGAACATCCGAATCCCACCTGATCTAGCAAACTCCAGGCATGAATCGCCTAGCGGTGTTTGCCGGCGGAGCCTTCCGGAACACGCCACTGCAACCAGATCAATGAAGACAGGCATCAGACAAATCTTCATATTGACGTGAGAGAAATCCTAGGACCACCGCCATTATTCGATCCAAGCCAACCCCACGCCACCAGCCGGAAGTAGAGGGGAAGATGGTCATGCCCGTCGCCAAACCAGCCCACCAGGACCAAGCACGCAGCCGGCGCAGCCGCAGGCCCAAAACGAATCCAAGCCAAGGCCCGCTGTAGCCGTCGCCCGCCATGGCAGCTGCGCGTCAGTGCCACCGAGGAGATCCTCAGATCCGTGCCTCAGCACCGCCACCATGGCACCTCCTCCTCCACATTCCGCCAATCGCACGCACCCACCGCCACGAGATCGCTGCTCTGCCTCGTTGTGGCCGCATGCCTCTTTTACCATCTACCGTTTGGCGAGACGGGCGCCGCCACCGCCGCCTACGCCGGCGGAGGCAGCGGTCAAGGGGACAGACG
This sequence comes from Dactylis glomerata, assembly GCA_007115705.1. NCBI lineage: Eukaryota > Viridiplantae > Streptophyta > Magnoliopsida > Poales > Poaceae > Dactylis > Dactylis glomerata. The sequence goes on from QXEO01000237.1 coordinate 1,872,475, forward strand.
GAGGATGTGGTGGCTAGGGTTGGTTAGACGCCTCCGATGTCGCCCAAGCGGGGCGACAGGGGAGGGACACATGCGAAAGAGAGTTGCTCGTCTTTTCCGGCATCCAGGTAGGCCAAAACAAGGAAGTTGTACATGGGCCGATTTCACCGCATACATAAAAATAAAAGCCCTCAGCCCAAATAATATCGATGGTCATACAAAAATTTCCAAACAACACGTGTACCGTCCTCCTCTCATATTCCTTTTTCTCGTTGATTGAAAACTCCTCGACAATCTTCAGTCGGACAGTTCAGACAAAGATTCATTGTTGCATGCATGCAACCATGCATAAAGATCACATAGGAACAATCCACTTTAGGCCCCGACAAGCAATGAATTTGCTTTTTCTCTCAGGACAAACCAGCACCTCCCTGCAGGAGCTGCTTTGCCGAGGACACGAGCAAGCTTGCACGCTTTGCATCCATAGCATAGCATGCATGTAGTACTGGTGCTACTCACTTCGCCTGGCAGTGATCTTGGGGTCTCGCCGTCTCGGGAGGGACACTGCAAAGTTGTCGATATAGCAGACACGACAGCATACGCCTTTTAATCATGTGATTCCTTCTTTTCCATCCTCGTTGCATCATGGCATGAGAATGATGTCATGCAAGGAACTTTGGTTTGGCCAATCATCTGGATGTAAGTAAAATAGGTGTCTCACATATAGCACATGCGCACTGAATTTTCTCAGCATTAATAACTTTGATTTTCTGAAAAGAGATGAAAAACTTTGCATAACATATATATCTCCTTTTATATTTACATACATTTGCTTACGGGGCAACAAAATTGAGCTTTGATCTTCATACACTAGTAGAATTCCGACATTTAGAGACTATGCATGAAGTCAGTTATATGCGAAAAAATGGACCTACTCCAATTAATTAGTGCACCCTCAGTCGGTTCCTCTACAAAAACCACTTCCAAAGAAATATCCATATCTAAAAAAAAGTTTTGGTGTTGGGCCAAAAAAAAAAAAGCGGATCTAATAATTGGAGAGGCAACCTTAAAAATGAGCTGGCTGTAATAAAACCATTATTGGAGCCGGTGGAAAATGAAAACCGGATTCAAATATTTGAGAGCTGGCCCATAAACACGCCCTTCTCAAGAATAAATTCTTTTTTTAGATATAAGGCACACAAGTGCCCGACTTTGCCTTAACAAAGCCCCATACGACCAAGGTTTACAAAGTGTTGAAGACAGCATACATGCAACAAACAAACACGCAAATAAATACAAAGATGTAGCACATCTTGAAGTGAAGCCCTTGTCACGCCCTTGAGTCGACCGGAGAGGAAGGTAGTTAAAAAAATGACCGAGGGTACAGTTAGAAAATGGCACTTTATAAGGTATTTGGTATTTGAGAAAAATATTCGAGATTACAAACTAGGGCAGAGCCAAGTGGGTGGAAGGGGATGATTTCTACCAGCTCACCAAAGTTCAAGTATTAGCACTTGCAGTTTGTGTTATTAAAATTGAAAACTTAATAGCCATAATCCCATAATTTATTTGATGTGACAAGTCAATTTAAATTTATGAGTAATAAGCACAATTAGTTTCCCTCTTCCTTTAAAATATTTGTTAAATTGGAGTGGTGTCATTTTAGCACTTAATTTTTTCTTATTTGTACTTCCTTCACAAAAGCACCACTTTTTGCACTTAGAAAATTGAAATTGATTTATTTGTTATGGAGAAAATTACTAGAAACTCCCTTTGGCAACATTGTTTGGGAATGCAAGATGCACCGATAGCAAACATTCTGTTCATTTTTAGGGCGAAAACCAAGTTTAAAACAACCAAAACGCCACAACAAATAAGCACATATATATGAGTATTGAAATGAACATACAATGTTCTCTTGATAATACATTGAGTTAATCCTTACTCTAAAGGACATGCATGCTACTAGTCAGCATTCATGGAATCCAAGCAAAGTAACTGATGCAAGGAACTTGTTACCTTAACACTACTAGTGTCGTGGTTTCGTCAACAGATCTGCCATAGAGGTAGGGGTATGGCGGTTTGTGGAAGGGGGTGAACACGGAGGAGCGATCCAGGACGGTGGTAGCATGAGTTTACCCAGCTTTAGATCCCGCGACGGTGGCGAGATCCTACGTGCTGCTATAATTCACTATATGGCAACAAGTGCTCGATTACAATGATGAGGTTGGCTGTTTCGCTATGCGATTGGCCTTATGACTAGAACGTCCAACTTCTCGTGCCTCAAGGGCTGCTCCACGCCGGGCTTATAAAGGCGCCTGGCGTGGGCTACACGTTGGCACCGGAGCGGATACAACTTGGAGTCCTAGACTAAGTCCTATGCGTGTTCGTCAAGGTAACCTGCCATGGGCCGTCTCCGGATCCGCCATGGGCCTGCCGTCAGTAATCCGCCAGGCCTGTCTGAGGATCCGCCATAAGCGCCTGCGTCCAGTACCGCCGTGGCAACTTCAGCAACTGGGCCACCCGGTATGGCGGATCCGCCATACCACCCCTGATGGGCCACCCTGGCTTGCTGATTTAGGACTACGTCGCTGGTATACCCATTTGGTATATCCCCAACAACTAGCTAAAAAACTGCAAACTATAAAACCTAAACTACTTAAACTAGAAAGCTAGTACTTAAAATTGCGAGAGAAGTGTGAGCAAGTGGTAACCCAAGAGAGTAAATGTTCTAGACAAAATATTTTACTTCTTATGTTATGGTTGCCTTTAAGTGAACAACATAATCTTTAATACCAGCATATAAATTTAAAATCTATGTTTCTTCTTGAGAGTCCAGCTATGTTTAGAAGCCAGATTCTGGATGGTGTACAACAGACAATCGATGATGCATCATGTTACTGCAATCTATATAGTAGTTTGTACTGCACATGTTAAAATGCACCACCAGAACGTGAAATGAGAGTAATGACGGGTTGAAAGCACCAAAAAAAGCTATTTATTTGTTAGGGGGGCCATTGACCCCTCCCCCCCAATGAATTTTCATGCAATATTTGATAAATGTACTATTTTTTTCTGTTGTATCAGGTAGATGAGTAGAAGAAATATATGAACTTGCATATGATTTTTGTTGCTAGTCTAGCATGCAAACATATGATTTTGTTAGTTAGATCTATTTTTTTCTTCAAAAAACCGCAGATGGAGAATGAGAGAGAAAGTCAATTGAGTGCCTCAAGTCTCCCCATTTTGGCAGCACTACACCCGCGTCCAGATGACTACTACAAAGGATAACAATTTGTATGGTAGAACCTTGGGCAATACGCAATGTGTGTAGCTACAAATGCAGAGCCGACCCACATGATGACACATCGATGCTCTATAGACATATAGAGCATATGTATAGTATGTGAAGGTCTGAACGTTCTATCAAAGTTCTCCTGTTGTTTGATGTAAAAACATTCCAGTTTTTCATTGTTTGCTATCAAAACTATGCAACTTGGATGCATCTAGACATGTAAATTAGGCACACTTCTTTTGAGCTTATGCTTATAGAGAAGCTGGCTTATGGATTGCGGTGGGTAGAAACTCCGGTGGGTAGAAGCTCACAGAAACTGATATTTGTGTTCTTTTTGGCTTACGGAATTTTGGCTTATGATATGCGTTGAGTCATGAAAAGTCCGTATTGCCCATCTAAATTATATACTCAGTTAAGATGTGCTAGCAAATTAAAGAGTAGCATCTTTGGATACTCTTCTGATTGCTGGACGCCACTAGCTAGTTCCAAAATACCAATGCAAGTTTCAGTTAGCATGTACTCTCCTGCTAAGATTCAGTTAGCATGTGGTGTTTGGGGTGGCGGGTTGGGGCGAGAGCTGTGCTGGGCGCTGACCAGAGGAGCAGCTGGGCGCTGAGTTTTGGGGCGTCGCCGGAGAAGGTGCTGGGAGCCGGCCGGAGGAGATCCTGAGCAGGCCGAAAGAGGAGTGGCCGGAGGAGGCCCCGTCGATTGGCTGGTGCAGGTCAAGGTCCTGGTCGGCGAGTTCGGGGGGAGCAGCGCCGGCGGCGGTGGAGCAGCGCCGGTTGCGGGAGAGAAGCCGGCCGAGCAGCGCCGGCGGCGGGGGAGCAGTGGCGGCTGGTCAGTATCACGATGCAGGAGAGGCACGAGTGGGTCGATGCGGGAAGATAATGTTTAGCCTTTTGTTTTCCTTTTCCTGGGCGTGCTCCCTCGTGGCATTCTCATGTAATTTGAAGTAAACGAATGGGTAAGGCCGACTACCGTTTCGATTCTGCGTCGAGAAGCTCGGAAAGCTCTCCAGAATCCGCCCCCGAGCATTTTCTCGTAATAGACAGCGGGACAGCTTCGCGGTGGAAATAAGCTGGGCCCAAGCTAGAGACTTCTTTTGGGCTTCAGCGGTCTGGAACCTCAAAGCCGTCCTACAAGCCCAAAAGAAATCGGCCTAATCTGTTTTGCTATATTGGTGTTAAGCACTATGTTTTTAAAAACACAATTTGTATGCCTTTGAAATAGCCATATTTTGCTGCTAAAGTTCAAATGTTTTGCTTGGAAAACATCATCTTCGGGCCATGGGGCTATCCAACTTTGCCTCGGACCTGCCTCCAACCCTAAAGAATAACAAATTTTGTCTAGCCGGGTGAGGTTTGTGCTTGACAACAATGGCTTCGGAGCTACAGTTTCTCCAACATCGGTGCGGCGGTGAGAGAAGAAAGTTTACGTTCAGCTATAATTGAGTTGTTGGTGGGATCTGTCTTCGCCTTCCGAATTGAGATTCATGTACTGACCTATTTTGATAAATGACTGAGATTTGTGTGGGGTCAGCATTAATTACATTGGGGCCAGCGTTAGAGGTCTTGTCAAGTACACTATGTCGTATAGAGCTGTATTTCGATTTGATGATTTCAGGGTGGATTTTCCTTACATTAATTTAGTACCATCTCTTTCTGTTTTGAACGGTGATTTAGTACCATCTCAAAGCAGATCATGCGGTGGATCTATGGGAGGTTGTGGCACCTATGAGCCAAAAGTCCGCGTTAGGTAGGTACTATGTTTTTTTACTATGTTAGGCAAACCATGGTCAGGGTCGAGCTAGCCTAGCTAGAACAAGAACTGCATAAAATTGGGCCATTGATACAAAAAAAAGAGAGTTGAGGACGGTAATACCGCGCTACGGGTTACGGCGTGACCCACTCAGGAATTGCCACGTGGCAACATGACTGCCATCCTCCGCGCACGAACGCACGTATAGCTAGGCTAGGCCGGGGGTCGAAATCTGCAGGGTGTGCATGCAGCAGGTCGATCGCGGAGCGTGGATGGATGGATGGATCGGTTACCTTTCTACCGGCCGGAGAATGGGTGGGTAGATGCACAGTTCAAGTCTTGTGTCGTTGGGGTATCGCCTCTCTTCCAAGACACTCTACGGTGACCTCGGATCTAAAAAAGGTCACTCTCCAACATATCGATCCCGCTTAGCTTAGCTTAGCTCCCCTAACGCAATCTCCCCCGTCGACTCTCACGCACACACAGACATAGCAGTAGCTAGGTAGGGAGATCGAGAGTGGTGTGTGGTGCGACGTCGATCGCCAGGAATCGGCTGGTTGCCCCGTCTCCACTCCACCACGCGCCCGGCCAGTCGCCCTTTCCGCTCTAGTTTTATCATCTCCTCTTTTCATTTCTCCCTAGCTACCCCCGTTCATTCCAAACACGACCTGAATTGGTTCGGTTCAGTTAGCTCCGTCGATCGCTGTCCCTCTCTTTTCCCGGAGATGTAGACCGATCCCGAGAGCGCGCGCGCGAGAGCCAGCGTTTGTCTGTATATATATTTCTGCTGTTGATAGTAGCTTAAGGTACTGGCAAGTGATCATGCGATCCAGCGCCATGACCACTGATAACGTACCTACTCCCTTTATTGCATAATTCTTCACGTGAGTGTAGTTTAACATTGAATACATTTGATCTCCATTCACATAAAAAATGAGTGTTTAGCATAAAACTACTAAATTTGCGCACAAATTCTGGAAAACCACGACTTTACGTTTCAATCGCAAATAAACATAACTATTATGTCGATTTTTACCAATGTACGGTCAAACAAAATTGACAACAAATTGATGCCCATACACCCACTCTCTAGGCTGACATGGACTATGCCCACCTGTCAGCCCAATACAAAAAAATATATGAAAACTTCTCTTTATCCCCTGTCTCTCCCATCATGTTGACCACGCAGTGGTCACCACCGCCCCTCTCCCGGCGAACTCGCCACCGCTTCCCCCGACCCCTCTAGTTTCTCTTGCTCACCACCGGGGACCCGATCCTCCCTGCATGCATCCGATGGCCATGCCTGCTCTAGCACGCTTGCTAATTCCTCTCTAATCATGGATATAGTCGACCATGGAGCCAGACGTGACCGCCTTCCTCGTCACACGAGACCTACCACCTACCTCTTTACGGTGCTATGCATTTGCCTCTGGAAGCTCAAGTTCCTGTGGCGAGACCACGACGATGAACCGACGACGGAGGCACGCGAGCGGTGGTGGATCAAGCTCGTCACGTGGGTGATCTTGCTAGGGCTGGGCAGCATGGTCGCACTACACATCATGAGCGGGCACGGCCAGGCGCGACGGTGTGTGCGCAAAAGGCGGCGGGCAGAGGATGGCGTGTTAGGCCGACGGAGTCCGGCGTGGTCGGAGAGCAACCGACGGTGGAGAAAACCTCTGGCCAAGTGAGAGCCACCAGTGGTGTTGACTTCTTAATTATTTAGATATCTAGATTTTTTATTGGGCTAACAAGTGGGCCCCCTGTCTCCTAGTTTCTTTGCCAACTCAGTGTTGACAGGTGGATCTCGGTGTCAGTTTTCGTATCAATTCGTCCCAAATGCCAGTTTAGTGCACATTGGAAAAAACGGAATGGATGGTCGTGGGATTTTGTTATTGAAACGTGAAATCATGGTTTTCTAGATTTTAAATGCAAATGTCGTGGTTTTATGCTAAACACTCCATAAAAAATTATGAGAGAGGAAGTAGAATAAAAGAAAACGTGCATACGCATTTGCAGCCGATCCATCTAGATCGGTGTACTACCTCGTCAATTTTACCAACCGATCGATGGATCTCAACGACGATGAACAGTGGTCTTCTTGGCCAGCCGGCAGAATGTGGGTACTTCCTGCCAGTGGCGGATCTACAAGGTATGCCAGATATGCCTTGGCATACCTTGTGTTCCAGCCATGCAACGTATTCTTGTTTAATCAACTACCCATCTAATCTAGCTTAATTATGCATGCAGCATGCGATCATACATGTCTCGTTCTGAATGGATTAATTGAGTACTCCCACGTTAATTACTCTTGCCTGTGAGCCTGCAGGCTAGCTATGGCCATGCACGATGCATCCATTTAGCTATTTTGGTAATGACTTTGGCCTTGATTTGCTATGATGACTAACTAAAAGAAATATTTAGCCGTTGCACATACAATTAGAGGGACTTTACATTGTGTTTTAGTAGTATATGGACTAGCTATGTGGCATTATAAAGTCAACTGATAATTAGTCTTCGGTAGAGTCAAATATATAATTAATTTTATATGATAACTTCTAGTTTTTTGCAACATCTTTTTTACATGTTTGGCTCTTTATTTTAGTGCAATCTAACTGTATTTTATATTGTTGGCAGAATGATAATCTTGTGGTTGAATGCTTTGGAAATTTAGAGTCGCAAGCTGAATTTAGTTCAATATTAGAATGCCCGTCGATGGTGCATGTTTCCAATAATATATCTTTTGATTAAAATGCAAAATCCGTTTTTAAAATTATTTTTTCATATTTATAATTTTTTGTTGTTGTAAGAAAAATAATTGGTAAGCACGATAAAACTTTAGTGCGGCATACCCTTTACTAAAATCCTAGATCCGCCACTGCTTCCTGCGTCGTGCCGCCTTTAAGCCAGGCCAAAGTACACGCACGCAGCTACCTGCAGCTCCTCCCTCTCTGGGTAGCCGATCGGTTCACGTGCTGTTATCGACGGGCAGCGTCCATACGGTTGGTGTACGTACGGCCGCCGGCTGCAGGTCGATCATCGGTGACGATGTTTTCTTGGAACGCAAGCCTCTCGCGGCGGTGATCATGCTAGTAGTTAATTCTAGCTGCGTGCAGCAGTGGTCTTTTCAGACGTGTAAATACCAACCACACCACACGCAGCTAACTCATCGATAGATCGTTCGATCGACCTGACAGATGAGTGCGCATCGGATGGACGGATGTGCACGCAGCAACTCGCGCGCGACAGATGGCTACACAGATAGTGGGTCCGGCGGCGGTCGCGCGCAGAAAATCCCGCCTGGTTTCCGGCTCACGTATACGGATTGCTTGTCCAGACTTGAGGGCCAAGCAACCTCCCATCATTCGCCCGGATCCCGGCCGTCTAATCCTCCTCTTATGATGTACTACTCCTCTGCCATCACGCATTGACACGTACACACTTCCATCGATCGAGCTCTCGGGGTAGGCAGCACATAGCAGCAGCAATATCTTGTCCGTGCCAATCTTGTTTGTGCAATTTTGCTTCTGAAGATCCACTCTTTACCTTCCTCCTTTCAGTCCTGTAAGCTTGGACTCTCTTAATCAACGGATTGAGCGATCCCTCCGTGGTACTAGCTGCTGATTTCTCTATCATATTTGCGTAGTTGTTGCCTAGAGAGCTCGTGGCGATCTTCTTGGGAGGCACCAACCCGCCCAAAAGTTGGTGACAATTCTATTCCTCTGTACCAGACAGACAGAGAAACCTTGAGGCGCAGGGCAGGGCAGGGCAAGGAGGATCCATCGATCACAAGCAGGCGCAGTGGCAGCTAGCTTTTAACAGGGACAAGCTTCCTCTCTACCCTCTTTTTCTCTTTGTTCTCTTCTCAGCCCGCTTTGTTCCCTCTCTTTAGCCACCAGCCCCAAGCGATCTCCGTCTCTTCTTTTACCTCTGCTGCCCGGCCTTTCATTCCCCCGACACCGCCAGGGCTAGCCCACTCTCAATCCTGCCACATATGGGGGCGGGCTAGCAAAGCGCGAGCACGGACAGGAAGAGGCTTTCGATCGATCGATCTCTTGTGATCTGCTCTCATCATCACGTACGTCGTGGTGGGGCAGGAGAGATCGAGTAGCGGCGGGCCGGCCATGACATGGTGCAACAGCTTCAACGACGTGCGCGCCGTGGAGAACAACCTGGCCACCGCGGCGGCCGTGGCGGCGGCGGCGGCCAAGAAGCAGCACCACCACCAGCACCAGCACCAGCAGGAGCAGCCCAGCCTCGTCAGGACCTGCCCCTCCTGCGGCCACCACGCGCAGTATGAACAGGTACTTACTTGCTTACCCCTCGCGCACGACTAGGATCGAGACATGCATGCATGACTAGCTAGGGTTGATTCGCTCATGGATCTGACGGATGTATGGATCAGCTGCAGGCGGCGGCAACGATACAGGACCTTCCGGGGCTGCCCGCCGGCGTGAAGTTCGACCCGACGGACCAGGAGCTGCTGGAGCACCTGGAGGGGAAGGCCAGGCCGGACACGCGCAAGCTCCACCCGCTCATCGATGAGTTCATCCCGGCCATCGAGGGGGAGAACGGCATCTGCTACACGCATCCAGAGAGGCTGCCAGGTACTGCTGTTAGTATTACTGCCACACTCTACTATAGGATCGACACGTTTAACATCTCGCCGCCATATCTATGTGACCATATGTGTTTGTGCGTGGACACGGCCATGTTAGAGTGTGTTAGCTGCTAGCTCTGCATTACATCAAACGGGTAGCGAAAGCGCCATAATTTCAAAAGGAAAATATTTCGGATTAGGACAAGTCGGCCGAAGAGAGAGGGACTGATGATCCGTCACGCGCCCACAACCACAACCCATGTCTATTTAGATATAGATCGATTGATTCTGTGTCGAAAACTCTCTTGTTGTGAGACAAATTAAAATTGGGTTTGAGTCGTTTTCAGTCCGGTAGACCTTGCTTAAAGTGTAGATTATATACCAGGGGTAGAATTCGGTGTGCGCGCGTAGTCTAGATGCGTTTGCATTTGTGCACGATATACCGTATAAATATTGATAAAGGTTGCCTTTCAAGTAATTGCTTCTCCCAACTTGGCATTATTGTACATTGAAAACGAGAGATCGGCACAACACGGTGCCATCAGATGTCTACGTCATGCAGGCCGCACGCAACATCAGACCAAAGGAAGTATAGACTTAATTTGAAGCGACTTGTCATCTGGATTGCTTTTCTACTTAATTATCTTCTTTATATTAAGTACTATACATGTTCTTTATTGTGAAAGTTATGTGCTTCCACAATCCATGCCTAATATTTGTGTATGTGCGCTATGAAGTCATTTAATATTTGCAAAACGTATATTATTATGTGGTATCTTCATGTACACAAGAAATGCATTTTACCCCACAAATCAAGGTCTCATTTTGAACATGCTAGGTACATCTTAACAAGACTAACACAGATTACCACGCACATATGTATTTTTTTGTAGGTTTTAGCCAATTCTCCCACTTTTTTTGAAGAAAAATAGTAATGTATGGCATATTGTTGCTATATTATTAATTCATATGACAATAAGTGAACGACGGGTGTAGCTCCTCTGACATACATTACCCTGAGTTGGGGTCGTTGAAATCTTGGTCGGACGTGGGGTAGCTGACATGTATGCCCCATGTCTAGTGGGCCCACATTGCTTGAACAATATATGTTCTAGTTGTTTTGTTGGCATGAATGAGCAAAAACACATTAATAGTGACCTTATTTTGTGCAATTATTTAGTCATAATTTTGACGTCAAAATCATTGACACGAATCTATGCTTCTTACCACATGTTTTCAAGAGCTATAAAGTACATTTTATTCAAGTATTACACTTATCTCAAGGTAGAAGAACCATATGTCGTGCGGTGTAAGGACTGACACATTTTTTTTCGTGTTGTAAATGAAGTGCTTGATTTCTTGAGAAGCACTTACTAGGAAAATGCTCTTGGTGAGCATTTGTTGCATTAGAATAATAATTTCATATCGATTTCTCAGTAGTTGACGCTTGAAGGTATATTTATTGGCAAATTGTTTATGTGGTAGTTGTATTTGTTTTTCAAATTTAGGTTTAGAGATATACAACTAGTCAGCTACACATTTCTAGACCAACTAAAGGTGCATGTTTTAGCTGAATGGGGTGCAACAAATTTTGTTTTAAGCACCAGATGGAAACGCCAACAAGTTTTGTACTTATGAAGTTGCTAAAAGTACAAGAACTCCATGAGCTTGGCCATGCCGCCTGGTGCAACATTTTTGTTGTTGCACTGTGTTTGGTTGCATGCACAAATACTTTGGTTAGACATGCGGAACTTAAAGTAGCTCCAGCGATACCTGGCGGAAATGTTTAAATCAAGTACTCCCTTCGTACAGGTTTATTAGATCTCCATGTACTTCAAAAATGATTTTGACCATTAATTTGGTCACTAAAATATGAGATACTGCATAGGCCACAAAAGCTATATCATTGGATTCATATTTAAAATAACTTTTCAATAGTATAACTTTTATGGGATATATCTTATATTTTACTGACCAAATTATCGAAGTTTTTCTTGAAATACATGAAGGCCTAATAAACTGGTACGGAGGTAGTATTTTTCAAGACAAACTTGAGCAAGATATATCCAGGCTCGCCAAATGCAAACGTGTAGACACTTTGCAGTTAGCACCAAACGAAGGATGTATCTCTCTCTGGTCACTCGATTCAGGCATGTTTGCTTACGAATGCAGATAACCAAACACGTTTTTGGCTCACTTCATGTTTCACGTGCAAATACCTTAGTATCGTGGGTGGGTACATAGCTATGATGGCATTTTGTGCTTTACTCTGCATGTTTAGAATCTTTTGTTTTAGTTAAGGGGATTAGCTGTTCATGTTCGTTTCTGCTCTTTCATCAGTTTCACGGTTCTTATTTAATCACAGTTTTCTGAATAAAAAAGCATGAATTTTATTTGGCCCTCATGTCATTTCATATCTGCATCAATTGGACGGAATTTACACCTGTAACCCATTGGCGACATGGTTATTCACTTTTTTTTTTTTGCTCCAGGAGTCGGCAAGGACGGCCTAATCCGTCACTTCTTCCACCGGCCGTCGAAGGCGTACACGACGGGGACGAGGAAGCGGCGCAAGGTGCACACCGACGAGCAGGGCGGCGAGACGCGGTGGCACAAGACGGGCAAGACCCGCCCGGTGTTCACCGATGGCAAGCTCAAGGGCTACAAGAAGATCCTGGTCCTCTACACTAACTACGGCAAGCAGCGCAAGCCGGAGAAGACCAACTGGGTGATGCACCAGTACCACCTGGGATCAGATGAGGAGGAGAAGGACGGCGAGCTCGTCGTGTCCAAGGTGTTCTACCAGACGCAGCCCCGGCAGTGCGGCGGTTCCACGGCGGCGGCGGCCACCGCTGCCGCCGCCCTCGCCGCAGGCAACATCATGAAGGGCGGCGGCGGCGCGGCTGCTGATCACCACCGTCATCATCACGAGGGTGGCAACAACAACAATAGCATGCTGAAGGAAGCTGCCGGCATGGTGGATTTCTACAGCCCAGCCGCTGCCGCTGCACTAATCGGGTACAGCAGCCAGGCGGCCCCTCCTAACAACAGGGCCGCTGCGGCTGCTTCTGCTCATTTGATGCCTAACTTCGAAGTGCACACGGGAGGGACAGGCTTTGGTCCCTGACCAGGAATTGGGAACCCAACTAAAGACGAAGCAATTTTATTCGTTGACTGATACTACTACAAGCTCTACTAGGTTAGAGGCCCGGACACACGTAATGAAAGGATGGCAGGCAGATAATGGCACCGGGGGAGTGCTCGTCAAAGAGTTTCGAAACGTATTGCTGTGGATAATAAGGGTGTTGAGTGGCCGCACAGGTTAGGGATCGATATTTGTTACATTGTTCATTATATACGCATATCTATACGTACTTGACGTCCTGACTTACTTGCAATTTTTTGTTTAAAATGATGTAATGTTCCTCAATAAGAACCGTGAATTTTAATATAATGTTGTTCCTTGTGGCTTGGGCCATGTGGACTATGAGAAATGACCAGATCTTTAAGGTGATTTGAGCAAACCAATTATGCAAAAGGAAATTGATTCATCGAGACAGAAGGAACATGCATTCAAAATTTTCAGTCATGAGATTTATTTTCATAGTTTTGTTTTTGCTATGTCAATATTATTTAAAAACTCTGTAGAAAGTTGTTTGTTTCCTCAAAGAAAGAATTGTTTTTGAATATATGGGGTGCTCTCCTCGAAACAGGCTTTCGCCCCGCTTTATAAATAAAGCCACAATGGCCAAACCGATACAAGGTGGTGAGGAGAACCTCTTACAAAGCAGATCAAAGATAAAGAAAAGAAAATACGGAAAACCGAACTTGCCACACAACAAAACGAGACCGAGTAGAATCAGGGCTCCACAACAACGCCCTCAAGAGGGTAACGACGCACATCGCTGCCGTCGTCGAGACCGCAAAGGTCAAGGGTTTTCACCCGAAGCTGAAGCGCGGGGAGGATAACCACAACGACGCCCCAAGAGGGTTACGACACCCGCAGGCATAGCCGTCGCTGGCGCCAAGACGCTGAGCTTTCGCCCGAAAAATCCCCGCACCGCTCCCGAGAACTCAACCGCCTGTTTCCCTCGAGTTAGGACTCCGAACCACAATCTGGTTGTTGCCAAAGCCGAAGCACCGCCAACAACATGAAAACCTCTAGGTAGCATTTGAATGTTTGAATTCGGGCTAGATATTGGATATTGAGACATTCAGGACCCGAATCCCCAATATTAGCTATTTGGCTGTCTTTGGCATTCGGGCTTGGCATTCGGCCTGAATATCGAGCTGGCCCGATTACACTCCGCCTAAGCCCTCCCGAAAGACGAGCGTCCAGCCTCGACATCGCTCGGTATCGAGCGCCCGTGTCATTCTTCCCCAACCAGACGCGAGCGACGACGGAACCCTAGATCCCGCCCCCTCATCTCCAGATCCCGGCGTCCGCCGCCGCAGGAGCGCCCCCACCTCTTCGTACCATCTCCCTCCATCCCCACCGCCTCATCTTTTTCTCTCAGCAGGTCCAGGCGGATCGAGCATGACCGGGTCGATCTCCACCATCTTGCAGTACCAGGGCGAGCTCCACCACCGAGTAGGACGAGGGAGCTCCAGCGCTGCCCCCTGGCATCCAGCGTAGCTATGTGTGCTCCTTCCCGCCCCTCTGGCTGCCAAGGACAGCCAGCATCTGCCCTCCCTCGCCCATGTCCCATCATATTTACTCCTACGAATTGTTCTCAGTTCATGTATGATTGGTGTCTAGATTACTAGTACAATATTGTGGCAGCTGAGTAATTTTATTTCTCTCCACTTTCCATGTTTGTTTAAAAGGTATAAGATGATGCCACAATTTTATATAAATTTTCCTTTTATTAATTGTTATGTCATATAATCATTCAAATATATTTAAAAGTTACGCAAGAAACCATTTTAAAACATGTATCCTATTCATACTCTCATACAAATGCAATACATCACTTTTACCATCCAAACAGATTTTGGCATTCAACTATGATATCAATTCTAAATACCAAATATCTAAACATCCAAACAAAAATATTGGCATTGATCTCAATACGAATGTCATAGGATATTGATATTCCACTGAATGCAATGCCAAGCCTGCCAATACAAACATCCAAACGGACCCTTAGAGTATTGGGTGAATCCCTGCCTTTACTCAATTCTCATAAAACCCCACCCGTAATCCAATAGGTATGAGTAGAGTATTGGGATTAAGAAAAAATATACTAAAATTTAGAGAATAATGAAGATTAAACTCGCTCAATACTCTAGTAGCAAACATATTTTTAAAAGTAAGTGAAGATTTGACGTTTGGTGGGAATTATCCCCACTAATCCTCACAAAACTGTAGTACCAAACAAGGCCAGAAGGGGTAAGGTCAGGTGTGTAGATCTATTCAAGGCTCAACATTGTTCTTGATGTTTTTCAGCTGTTTTATATGCCATTTTACGTAATTTTAACTCACAGTTTTCCATTTTAGGCTTATGCTTGGAGGTTCAGTGTCCTATATTCTCAGTTGGCACGGGCCACCCTGACGGTGGTGATCCGAACTTACTCTTGGTAATTTTGGCCGAAGAGTGTGAATCTACACACAATTAGTGACAGGGGCACTTTCGTCTCCGAGTGTCTTTTTCATTTGTGTGAGCTCAGTATGTCATATATCTGTGGTTTACGTTGTTAAACTCGTTCCGTTTTCCTTTTATGAGATTGCGACTTGAGAGTAAACATGCTTTTGCGGAATGCAGACTCGTGTTTGTCCGACGGTTAATTTTGTGACATTCCTTTGCTTTCGCGCGAGAAACCTGCGCCACCGCTGGATGTGATACCATCACAGAATCTCCGATCTCTGAAAGTAGGATTTGCCACCGCATCGATCAAACTATTTTCATAGACTACACGTTGCTTCCGGCCTTTCGCTGCGGAAGCAAGCCCAAGCCCGGCGCCTCGAAGCTGGTGAACGGCTGCCTTCGTAGCCGGCGACTCCCGCTGCGCAGCTCCTCGCTTGTATTTCTCGTGGTCAGACGCTCATGCGAGCATCCCATGGCGGTAACGTGCAGCCACCGCCGCGGCAGCGCGGTGTGTGCATAATCTCTCAGTGTGGAGAGAGATGAGCTCTGGCGACGCGGGCGCCCTCGCCCCTATCTCCGGCGAGTTCGCCACCACTGTTCCACCGACCGCTCGCCCATCTCCACCGTTCCGTGGCACTATTCGAGCGACCGAGAGCGGGACCCGGGGGCAGAATCTATTCTCTCGTCGGGTAATCCCCTCCCCATCCACTCCCCACTCCAACCCTAGAACACACCGCAATAGGGAAGCCACCTCGCCATTGTTGGACGCGATTCGGAGCCCCTGCCGACCGTTTGCGCTGGAGGCGGAAGATGAGCACTGGTTCCTCGTTCCTCCCACTCTGGGAGGAAGAGAACTGGAACAGGGGGCCGCAGCGTTGATGGATTTGGCGGGCGCAGAGGTCAAGTCTGCGCGCGAAATGGAGCTGCCCTGCTGCGGAGAAGATCTACTCAGGATGGGGGCGGATTGCAGGAGAAGGGGGATGGAACTGGTGATTGCGAGGGACGGGGATTTCAGATTCCTGTACCTTACGGAGATCGAAGCGGAGAAGATGGCAGAGTTCAGGGCGAGAGCGCTAGCAAGCAGACAGCAACTGCCCCGGTCGGAGGTTCTGGAGTTCAAGCAGGACGGGGTTTCGTCGGTGGTGTTTGTCAGGTATGTTTCTCTGGAGAGATTGTCGAGCTTGTTGCTGGCGGCGCGATCGCACCCGGTTCCGATGATTGGCTTGCCGGTAACGCCGATTCCAGGAGTTGCGGGTTTGCATCTCCCAGGCTGCAGTTGTTGGAATTATGCCCTAGAGGCAATAATAAAGATGTTATTATTATAATTCTTGTTCATGATAATGTTTATATTCCATGCTAGAATTGTATTAAGCGGAAACTTTAATACTTGTGTGGTTTATGAACAACACCGTGTCCCTAGTACGCCTCTATGGACTAGCTCATTGATTAATGATGGTTAAGGTTTCCTAACCATAGACATGAGTTGTCAATTAATAATGAGATCATGTCATTAGGAGAATGATGTGATGGACAAACCCAAATAAAGCAGAGCAATTAGATCGTGTCATCGTGTTCATTTTTGCGAAGCTTTTTCCTATGTAAAGTATTGTATTCCTTAGACCATAAGATAATACAACTCCCTGGTATTGGAAGAAAGCTTTGAGGTCATCAAACGTCATCCTATGAGAGGGTGATCATAAAGGTGTCTCTCAGGTGATCGGAAAGTACTTGTTGGGTTGTATGTATCGAGATGGAATTTGTCCCTCCCGAGTCGGAGAGATATACTTCGGGCTCACTCGGTAATCGATATCAACACCGCTTGCAAGCATGTGGTTAAGGAGTTAATCACGAAGTGATATCGGATTACAGAACGAGTAAAGTACTTGCTGTGAACGAGATTGAACTAGGTATGTCAATACCGGCGATCGAATCTCGGGCAAGTAAAATATCGCGAGACGAAGGGAATACATATACGGGATTAGTTGAATCCTGGCATCGTGGTTCATCCGATATGATCATCGATGAATATGTGGGAGTCAATATGGGTTTCCAGATCCCGCTGTTGATTATTGATAGAAGATCATGTCTGCATATTCTCGAACCCGTAGGGTCACACACTTAACGTGCATCGACGCTAGGATAGAATGGATAATTGGTTAATGAGTTTTTTGTTTGGAGTCTCGGATGAGATCCTGGAAATCACGAGAGGTTCCGGAATGGTCCGGAGAATAAGATTCATATAAAGGAAAGCAGTTTTTGGATTCCGGAATCGTTTCGGAGTTTATCGGTATTGTACCGGAAGGTTCTAGATGGTTCCGGAGTGGGACCAACGTGGGCCCACTTGTCGGAGGCCTGTGTGGGCCTAAGAGGAAGTGTCCTGGCCACTTTGGGCCAGGCGCACAAGGCCCCTAAGGTCCAGCCGGCCAGCCCTTAGGGGAAACCCTAAGGGAACCTTCCAGAAGAAGGGGAGAAGACTTGCCCCCCACTCTTCCCCCTAGGCCGCCGCCCTAGGACTTGGAGGAGGGGTCAAGGCAGCCGGCCAGCCCCCTATATAAGGAGGGGCAGGGGCGCAGCCTCCCTCCACTCCAACCCTAGCCGCCGGCCAACTGCTGCACTCCAATCTTTCTTTCTCGCGACTGTACGTAGGCGAAGCCCTGCCGCAGAAACTCTCCACCATAAGCACCACGCCGTCGTGCTGCAGATCCAATCTATCTCTCCACCATACATGCTAGACCAAGGAAGGAGGAGACGTCGTTGCACCGTACGTGAGCATCTCTCGGAGGCGCCGCCACTTGCGGCGTAGGATCGGATTGTATCGCGGGGAGGAGACGGCTAGTACGACTACATCATCCACGTTCTGTTGAACGTTTCCGCTGTGCGATTTCTTCAAGGGTATGAAGATCTCATCTGTCTCTCTCGTTGATTACATCTCCTAGATTAGATCTTGGCTTTCTTGTTCGCATCCGTATGAATTTTTTTGATTTACTATGCTGTAAAACCCATCAGTGGTATCAGAGCTAGATCTATGCGTAGATGTGTTTCACGAGTAGAACGCAACATGCTTGTTGCGGGCGTTGATATTTTCTGTTGCAAACCTCTTTGTTGTGTATTTCTTATGGCGCGGCATAGTGAGATCGAAGCGGTCCAGGCCAACTTTACGCGACCTCGTTCGCGAGACCGGCTCCGCACTTGACGTGTGGCTTGTTCCACACATGCGGCTGGTGGATGCCAGTTTCTCTCACTATAGTAGTCATGGGATTTACAACGGATGTTAGCAACCATAATATCACCGTTGTGGCTTTTCGTAGGTAAGAATCGTTCTTAACTTGTTACTCTTATAAGCCACGTAAAACATGCAATAACAAAGTAGAGGCGTCTAACTTGTTTTTGCAGGGAGTGTTTTGTGATATGGTATGGCCCAAGACATGATGTGTATGAATTGAGATGTATGCGATGATCATGTTTTGTAATATTTCACGACTTGTATGTCGATAAGTTCACAACGGGCAGGAGCCATATGGTTGTCTTTATAATTGTGTATGACCTGCGTGTCAACTTCTTATACGCCATGTAATAGCTTTACTTTATCGCTAAGTAGTTAGCAATAGTTGTAGTTGCTATTCGTGATGGAGGCAATCATGGTGGAGTGATGGAGATCATGCCGGTGCGCACAAGATGGAGATCATGGCGCGGAGATTGGCTATACCATGTCACATAAAATTATATGCATGTGATGTTTATCCTTTTATGTATTTTATTTTGCTTAGATCGCGACGGTAGCATTATAAGATGATTCCTCACTTAAAGATCAAGATAAAATTGTGTTCTCCCCTCGTATGCGCCGTTGCGAAAGTTTGTCGTTTTCAAGCATCTCGTGATGATCGGGTGCTATAAACTCTACGTTCACATACAACGGGTGCAAGCCAGTTTTTGCACATGCGGAGATACTTGGGTTTGACTTGATGAGCCTAGCATGTACAAACATGGCCCCAGAACACATGAACCGAAAGGTTAAACATGAGTCATATGAATGATATGATTGACACTTAGTTGTCCACTATTGAAACCACATCTCTTCTTGTGAAGATCGGATTAGGTGTGGTGAATTTGGATCGTGTTCACTAAACAACTTGAGGGATGTTGAATTTAGTGGGAGTTCATCTAGTAATTTGATTAAGTTGAACTAGTTATCATGAACATAGTCTAAATTGTACTTGCAATGTTGTAGATCAAATGGCTAAATCCAACTTCAACTTCAACGTGTTTGCTGAGAAAGAAAAGCTTAAGAACAATGGGTCTAACTTCACCAACTGGTTCCGCAATCTGAGAATCATTCTCGCCGGCGGACAAAAGGCTTATGTACTTGAGGAAGCGCTAGGTAACCCCCCTGCTGCAACCGCGAAAACTGAAGAACTTGCTGACTTCAATTCTCGCAGAGATGATTATGATGCGATTATGAGTACCATGTTGTTTTCTATGGAACCGGAACTTCAAAATTGTTTTGAGAAGTACCGCGGGCCTTATGAGATACTTGAGAAACTGAAAATCATGTTTCAGACTCAAGCTCGTTCTGAGAGATATGAGATCTCTGAGAAGTTCTTTAACTGCAAGATGGAGGAAGGGAGTTCCGTTAGTGAGCACGCCATTAAGATGTCGGGCTACACTCAACGCCTTGAGCAACTTGACTGCAAGATTCCAGAAGAGCTCAAGATTGACAGAGTTCTGCAATCACTCCCTCCTAGCTACAAAGGTTTTGTGGTTACTCATAATCAAATTGGTTCCACTGATACGATCACTGAGCTCTTCGCAAAGCTGAAAGCTGCGGAGGTGGATATCAAGAAAGATAATCATGTGTTGATGGTCAACAAGACCACTAGCTTCAAGAAAGCTAAGGGTGCAAAGGGATCCTTCAAGAAAGGTAGTGGCAAGCGCGTTGCCCCTGCTGAGAAGAAGCTCAAGTCTGGACCTAAGCCGGACACTGAGTGCTTCTATTGCAAGGACAAGGGTCACTGGAAGCGCAACTATCCGAAGTACTTAGCGGACAAGAAGGCTGGCACCATTAAAGGTATATTTGATATACATGTTATTGATGTCTACCTTACTATCACTCGTTGTAGTGCCTGGGTATATGATACTGGTTTAGTTGCTAATATTTGTAACTCGAAATAGGAGCTACGGAATAGACGGCGGCTAGCAAGGGATGAGGTGACGATGCGCGTTGGCAATGGATCAAAAGTTGATGTGATGGCCGTCGGCACGCTCTCCTTAGTTTTACCTTCGGGATTAGTTTTAAACCTTAATAAGTGTTATTATGTGCCTGCGTTGAGTATGAACATTATATCTGGATCGTGTTTATTGCAAGACGGTTATTCATTTAAATCTGAGAATAATGGTTGTTCTATTTATATGAATAACATCTTTTATGGTCATGCACCTGTTGTGAATGGTTTATTTCTTCTGAATCTCGAAAGCAATGAAACGCACATCCATAACATTGAGGCTAAAAGATGCAAAGTAGATAGTGATAATCCAACTTATTTATGGCACTACCGTCTAGGTCATATTGGTGTAAAACGCATGAAGAAACTCCATTCTGATGGACTTTTGGAGTCTCTTGATTTTGAATCATTTGACACATGCGAGCCGTGCCTCATGGGCAAGATGATCAAAACCCCGTTCTCCGGAATAATGGAGCGAGCAACGGACTTATTGGAAATCATACATACCGATGTGTGCGGACCAATGAGTATTTCGACGCGCGGTGGATATCGCTATTTTCTCACTTTTACTGATGACTTAAGTAGATATGGGTATATCTATTTAATGAAATATAAATCTGAAACGTTTGAAAAGTTCAAAGAATTTCAGAACGAAGTGGAAAACCACCGTAACAGGAAAATTAAATTTCTGCGATCCGATCGTGGAGGTGAGTATTTGAGTTATGATTTTCTCACGCATCTTAAAGCAAGCGGAATCGTTTCGCAACTCACGGCACCTAGAACACCACAGCGCAATGGTGTGTCTGAACGCCGGAATCGAACTCTATTAGATATGGTGCGATCGATGATGTCTCTTACAGATTTGCCGTTATCTTTTTGGGGTTATGCATTAGAAACCGCTGCATTCACTTTAAATAGGGCACCATCTAAATCCGTTGAGACGACACCGTATGAACTATGGTTTGGTGCTAAACCTAAGCTATCGTTTCTTAAAGTTTGGGGATGCGAAGCTTACGTCAAGAAGTTGATGCCGGACAAGCTCGAACCCAAAGCGGAGAAATGCGTCTTCATAGGATACCCTAAGGAAACGATTGGGTATACCTTCTACCACAGATCCGAAGGCAAAGTGTTTGTTGCGAAGAACGGATCCTTTCTTGAGAAGGAGTTTCTCTCGAAAGAGTGAGTGGGAGGAAGGTAGAGCTAGACGAGGTTATTGAACCTTCTCTCGAGTTGGAGAGTAGCGCATCACCTGAAGTTGTTCCGGTGCTGTCTGCACCAACAAGAGAGGAAGCTAATGACGAGGATCATGAAACTTCGAACGATGCTACTACTGAACTTCGCAGGTCGACAAGGTCACGTGCCACTCCTGAATGGTACGGCAACCCTGTCTTAACCGTCTTGTTGTTAGACAACAGTGAACCTGTGAACTATGAGGAAGCAATGATGAGCCCAGACTCTGAGAAATGGCTAGAAGCCATGAAATCCGAATTGGGATCTATGAGCGAAAACCAAGTATGGACTTTGGTGGACCCTCCTAGCGACCGTAAGGCCGTTGAGTGCAAATGGATTTTCAAGAAGAAAACGGACGCGGATAATAATGTTACTGTCTATAAAGCTTGGCTTGTCGCAAAAGGTTTTCGGCAGGTTCAAGGTGTTGACTACGATGAGACTTTCTCTCCCGTAGCAATGTTTAAGTCTATTCGGATTTTATTAGCAATTGCTGCATTTCATGATTATGAAATATGGCAGATGGATGTCAAGACTGCGTTCCTCAATGGCAACATTGATGAAAAGTTGTATATGATGCAGCCTGAAGGTTTTGTCGACCCTAAGGATGCTAATAAGGTGTGCAAACTTCAGCGTTCCATTTATGGACTGAAGCAAGCATCTCGGAGTTGGAACCTTCGTTTTGATCAAGTGATCAAGAGTTTTGGATTTGTTCCAAATTGCTACGAAGCTTGTATCTACAAGAAAGTGAGTGGGAGCTCGGTGACATTTTTAGTACTATATGTGGATGTCATATTGATTATTGGAAATGACATCGGTATGCTTAACGATGTGAAGAGTTATATGAATAAATGTTTTTCAATGAAAGACCTAGGAGAAGCTGCTTATATATTAGGCATCAAGATCTATAGAGATAGAGAAAGACGCCTAATAGGTTTAAGCCAAAGTACATACCTAGACAAAGTTCTGAAGAGGTTCAGAATGGATAAAGCAAAGAAATGTTCATTGCCCATGTTGTCAGGTAAGATATTGAGCAAGGCTTAGTGTCCAGCTATGGTAAAAGATAGAGATACTATGAGCAAAGTGCCATATGCCTCGGCCATAGGTTCTATCATGTATGCCATGCTGTGTACTAGATCGGATGTGTCCAATGCTTTTAGTTTGACGAGCAGATACCAAAGTGATCCAGGAGTGGAACACTAGACAGCCGTAAAGAACATCCTAAAGTATTTAAATAGGACTAAAGAAATGTTCTTGGTCTATGGAGGTGATGAGGAGCTCGTCATAAAAGGTTACGTCGACGCTAGCTTCGACACTGACCCGGATGATTCTAAATCTCAGACAGGATACGTTTATGTTTTGAATGGTGGAGCTGTGAGCTGGAGAAGCTGCAAGCAAAGCATGATCGCAGGATCTACAACCGAAGCGAATACATGGCTGCTTCGGAAGCATCAAGTGAAGGAGTTTGGATCAGGAACTTCATCACTGAGCTTGGTGTGGTTCCAAATGCCTTGGACCCACTGGAGATATTGTGCGACAACACTGGCGCCATAGCACTGGCTAAGGAACCAAGATATCATCCAAAGACCAAGCACATCAACCGCCGTTTCCATATAATTCGAGATTATATATCAGATGTAGATCTGAAGATTAGCAAAGTACATACGGATCTAAATGTCGCAGATCCGTTGACTAAACCTCTTCCACGAGCAAACCATGATCAGCACCTTAATGCCATGGGTGTTAGATTGTTACCAGATGTAAACTAGATTATTGACTCTAGTGCAAGTGGGAGACTGTTGGAATTATGCCCTAGAGGCAATAATAAATATGTTATTATTATAATTCTTGTTCATGATAATGTTTATATTCCATGCTAGAATTGTATTAAGCGGAAACTTTAATACTTGTGTGGTTTATGAACAACACCGTGTCCCTAGTACGCCTCTATAGACTAGCTCATTGATTAATGATGGTTAAGGTTTCCTAACCATAGACATGAGTTGTCAATTAATAATGAGATCATGTCATTAGGAGAATGATGTGATGGATAGACCCAAATAAAGCAGAGCAATTAGATCGTATCATCGTGTTCATCTTTGCGAAGCTTTTTCCTATGTAAAGTATTGTATTCCTTAGACCATGAGATAATACAACTCCCTGGTATCGGAAGAAAGCTTTGAGGTCATCAAACGTCATCCTATGAGAGGGTGATCATAAAGGTGTCTCTCAGGTGATCGAAAAGTACTTGTTGGGTTGTATGTATCGAGATGGAATTTGTCCCTCCCGAGTCGGAGAGATATACTTCGGGCCCACTCGGTAATCGATATCAACACCGCTTGCAAGCATGTGGTTAAGCAGTTAATCACGAAGTGATATCGAATTACGGAATGAGTAAAGTGCTTGCTGTGAACGAAGGGAATACATATACGGGATTAATTGAATCCTGGCATCGTGGTTCATCCGATATGATCATCGATGAATATGTGGGAGTCAATATGGGTTTCCATATCCCGTTGTTGATTATTGATAGAAGATCATGTCTGCATATTCTCGAACCCGTAGGGTCACACACTTAACGTGCATCGACGCTAGGATAGAATGGATAATTGGTTAATGAGTTTTTTGTTCGGAGTCTCGAATGAGATCCAGGACATCACGAGAGGTTCCGGAATGGTCCGGAGAATAAGATTCATATAAAGGAAAGCAGTTTTTGGATTCCGGAATCGTTTCGGAGTTTATCGGTATTGTACCGGAAGGTTCTAGAAGGTTCCGTAGTGGGACCAATGTGGGCCCACTTGTCGGAGGCCTGTGTGGGCCTAAGAGGAAGTGTCCTGGCCACTTTGGGCCAGGCACACAAGGCCCCTAAGGCCCAGCCGGCCAGCCCTTAGGGGAAACCCTAAGGGAACCTTCCAGAAGAAGGGGGGAAGACTTGCCCCCCACTCTTCCCCCTAGGCCGCCGCCCTAGGACTTGGAGGAGGGGTCAAGGCAGCCGGCCAGCCCCCTATATAAGGAGGGGCAGGGGCGCAGCCTCCCTCCACTCCAACCCTAGCCGCCAGCCAACTGCTGCCCTCCAATCTCTCTCTCTCTCGCGATTGTGCGTAGGCGAAGCCCTGCCGCAGAAACTCTCCACCATAAGCACCACACCGTCGTGCTGCAGATCCAATCTATCTCTCTACCATACTTGCTGGACCAAGGAAGGAGGAGACTTCGTTGCACCGTACGTGTGCATCTCTCGGAGGCACCGCCACTTGCGGCATAGGATCGGATTGGATCGCGGGGAGGAGACGGCTAGTACGACTACATCATCCACGTTCTGTTGAATGTTTCTGCTGTGCGATTTCTTCAAGGGTATGAAGATCTCATCTATCTCTCTCATTGATTACATCTCCTAGATTAGATCTTGGCTTTCTTGTTCGCATCCATAGGATTTTTTTTGATTTACTATGCTGTGAAACCCATCAGCAGTCGGCGGTGAGGGAAGTGCAGATCGGGGAGCATGTGCTTCCGCTGGCATTCCATACTCCACCCACTGTTCTGAGGCGTCATCGGGTTGCCTGCACACCAGATCTTTGTCAGTTGATGGTGGGGGAGAGTGACAGTAGCTCGGAAGGCGAGGATGAGAATCTGTTTGGATTGGGACCAGTTGATCGCTGTAGAGCTGGGATTGTCGAAGAGTTCAGAGTTGCAGTGTTGGAAAAATTTAGTTAGCATTTTGGTGGAGAAGAAGCAACCGTCGGTGGCGGAGTTTGGAAGTACGCCTTCGCAAAAAGTAAGCGGGTCTGCGGCAGTAGATAAGACCTCAAAGACTCCGGAGGGGGCAGGTGTCCAGTCTCTCCGTAACCCTCGGGTCCTGGTCTGGATCCGCCGGGACCTGTTCATCGCCCGGCGATTTCGAGCAGGTGATTGTTTCCCCCATCAGAGAGGGTGAGAGATTGCCTTTCCCCAAATCCTTCAGGTTCTTGAGAGACTGGTGGAGTTTGAGGGAAGGTGGTAAGGAGATTTGTCGCCAGATTCTGCAGATGGCGCCTGGAGGTCGGGGTGGATACAAGAAGCCTGGTGGGAGAGGTGGTCAAGCAGATGGGGGTGCTAAACCTCCACAGAAACCTCAACTTCCACAGGTATCTGTCTCTTCCCAAGCTAGGGGTGAATCTAGCCAGAATCAGAGTCAGAATCTTCAGCAACAGGCTGGCCAGGGAGGCAAGGAGAGTTCTGTGGTTTTCCACAGATGTGGGGAAACCCTAACTTCCAGCAGTTTGGGTGGCAGCCCCCCTTTCCAATGCAGTTTCTGCCACAAATGATGCAGGGAAATCAGATGCAGTTTCAAAACTTCCCTGCACAGCAATTCCCTATGTTTGCTGATGTACAGGGTGGGAGCAAGCCAGGAGGCATTCAGTCAACTGCAAAGGTGCAAACACAGGATGATAGCCATAGTGGGTCTACACCTGTGGTTCAGGACAAGGTGAAGGAACAACAACAGGTGAAGAAACCTTTCTTTGCTGGTAATGGACTGACTTTTGATCAGAAGTTCAAAGATGTTATATGCTACAACTGTGGTGAGCCATGTCACTATGTGGGGATGTGTCCAAGGCCAAAGAAGTGCTTCATATGTGGCAGTCAAATGCACCACATGGATAAGTGTCCAGAATGGTACAGGCCTATGCCAATGGCACAGTTCTATGGGAGTGCTTCCTCGGGTTTGGGTTTCTTTCATGTGGAAGTAGACAAACCAGCTGCTGTGGCTTGGCTGAACATGGATAATGTGGGTATTGCAATTGTGGATGGGGAAATAACTATGGAGGAGTTAAAGTAGAATTTTAGTGATATATGTAAGACCAATTGGCCATGGCAGATGAGAAGGCTTGATGAGAAGAGGTTCCTAGTCAGGTTCCCTCCTGGCAAGAAAATCAAGGATCTTGTGAGTTTTCCTTCTATCAACCTCAAGAAGAAAGGTGTGTCTGTATCTTTCATGGACTGGAATGGTGACATTCCTGCCTACTCTGAGATGGAAGAAGTATCGGTCAGAGTGGAGGGAATCCCTCCTAAATATCTATCCTGGAGGGTGATGATGAGGGTAGCTACTGCTTTGGGAATACCAATAGATGTGGACTGGCATGAGATATTCAGAAGTTTCTACAAGGTGCTTAGGATTAAAGTTGCTGTGAGAGATGCAACCAAGATTCCTGGTAATAGGCTTATGGAGTTTGGGGAGAAACTTCATGCTGACACTAGCTGTGATCCAGGATCCAGTTGGTGAGGGAGGTACTGAGGATGGTGATGATCCAGACAACAACCAAGAGAATGATAATCTGGAAATGATATGGGCAGAAATGATGACTTGCCTAATGATGGTGGGAAAAAACCTATGGAAACTGAGCAGAATGAGAAGACACCCAGGGCAGCTCCTACTCCTGGAGGATCTGGGCAGAGGAAAATCAGTGGATAGGGAGATTTCTCTACAGTTTTCACAAACCAGATGAGTGAGGAAAACAGAGTGAAGAGCAAGATAATGGGGACACCTATGATGCAGTATAAGTTGGGTAGAGGTGACAGGCATAGAGCACCTGAAGAAAATATTGGTGTGCAATTGTTGTCTCAGTTTGATAGTGAAGCAGATGATGATGAGGAAGAGGAAGAGGAAGAGGCTCTGGATATGACTTCTGTGGAGCAGATCATTGAGGAGAAAGGGAAAACAAAGGCAACTGATAATGGCAAGTGGGGCCCTGTTTTGGCTACAAGGATGAGTAGCAGAATTGTGCATGATGGAAAATCTATAATTGAGAAGGCTAAGGACTTAAAGAAAAACAAGAATCTGGAGATTCCAAAAGGTATGCCTCATGGCTATAAAAACTCTTTTGCTATATTAGACAATTTATGTCTGATGAACAAAGCAAATGGTGCTGGTATCTTGTTAGGGACAGATAAAAATATGGTTGATAAGAATATTGATGCTATTAGGCATCTAGAAACAGATAGGTTGATTGATTTTAGGGATGAAAATCCTGATATGTTTTTTCCTGCTAATCTTGACATTAGTCAGGATATGCTAGATATTGATGATGGCTAGGATTCATCTGATTGTGATTCCTCTGGCACTCATCAAGTTGATTATGGTGAGGAGACTTCCCCATGGGTGGAAGTCTTTTCTAAAAGGGGTAGTAGTAAGAGGAAGTTAGTGTTTAGATCTAATGGTAGTAGGCCTTATATGGAACACAAGAGGTCTTAACAGACCTGATAAGCTACCTAGGGTGCATGAACTCATTAGAGATACATGCCCTGATTTGATTAGTTTTTCTGAAACAAAGAAAGCTGAGTTTTCTAGGACTCAGATTCAGTCTATTGACTGCTATAATGTGTACACTTGGAATTGGCTTCCAGCAATTGGCACTGCTGGTGGTATACTAGTGGGGGTCAAAGAGGATAGTTTTGAGGTCATTTCATGGGAGATTTTTAAATATTGTGTCTCAGTTATCATTAGAGACAGAAAAAATGGTGGTGTGTGGAGATTTGTCTCTGTCTATGGGTCATCTTATGATGAGTTCAAGCTAGAGTTCATCAATGAATTACACAATGTGTTGGCATGTTGGGATGGACCTACTTTGATTGGAGGTGACTTCAATCTTATTAGGGATAGTAGTGAGAAAAGTTCAGGTAATATAAATCAACATTGGGCCAATCTATTCAATGACTGGGCCAATAGATATGATCTGATTGAGATCAAGAATGCTGGTAGACTATACACTTGGGCCAATAATCAAGAAAATTTAATCATGGCTACTATTGATAAAGTTTTTGTAACTACTTGTTGGGAACAGTTGTTCCCAGCAGTGTCAGTTAGAGCTTTGCCAAGAGTAGGTAGTGATCATACACCATTAGTGTTTGATTCAGGAGCTTTTATTGCTCCTAAGGTGAAACAATTTAGGTTTGAGAAGTGGTGGCTGAATATTGATGATTTTCATCAGTTGGTAACTAACACATGGAATAAACCTTGTAATTATATAAGAGCTATTGATGTGTGGCAACACAAAATTATAAATCTAAGGAAAATTATCAAAGGTTGGGCTATCAATAGAGAGTCTGAGCAAAATAAAATGAAAAAACAATTGATTGCTGAATATGATGTGCTAGATATTATGTCTGAAACTCAGTTTCTTTCTCCTGGAGCTAAAGAACAAATGAAAAAAATTGCAGGTGAACTACAAAAAATCTGGAGAAATGAGGAGGTAAAGGCTAGGCAGAGATCTAGGGAGAAGGAAATATTGGAAGGAGATCAAAACACTTCATATTTCCATGTTATGGCTAACAAAAGGCGGAGGAAGAAACAAATAGTTTCTCTGGAGGGACCAGATGGTGTGGTTAATGATACTGAAGGTATGATTGACATTGATGTTAATTATTATAAGCAGTTATTTGGTGCTGAAACAATGATGGACATTAGTCTGTCGAGTGATTTTTGGAACCCTCATGAGTTAGTGTCTGAGGCTCACAATAGTGAGTTGGACAGAGATTTTTCAGAGGAAGAGGTTAAGGCTGCAGTCTTTGGCTCATATGCTGAAGGTGCACCTGGCCCCGATGGGTTCTCTTTTCTCTTTTATCAAAAGTTCTGGGATTTAATCAAATTTGATTTGCTCAATCTGTTTAAAGACTGGAACAATGGGGAGTTGGATTTATTTAGACTAAATTTTTCTCTGTTAACTCTTATTCCAAAAGAACAAGATGCAAAAACTATTCAAAAGTTTAGGCCTATTGCTCTGACTAATTGTAGTTTTAAGATTTTTCTAAATGTGTCACTAATAGATTAGGCTCTATTAGCGAGGATCTTATTGCCCCTAATCAAATGACCTTTATTAAGGGCAGGTTTATATTGGAGTCTGTGGTTTCAGCTCATGAAATCATTCATGATGCAGTCCAGAAAAAAGAGTCTGGTTGTATCTTTAAATTAGACTATGAAAAAGCCTATGATAGAGTTGATAGGTCTTTCTTGATTAAAATGTTAAGACAAAGAGGTTTTAGTCCTAAATTTATGAGTATTATTCAGTCCTTATTACACAAAGGGTCGGTGGGGGTAAGGATTAGTGATACCAATAGTAACTATTTTGAAGCTAGCAGGGGTGTAAGACAGGGGATCCTATTTCCCCTATCTTGTTTAATTTTGTGGTTGATGTTTTTACCCGCATGCTTATTAAAGCTGCAAATAACAATCTGGTATCAGGGATGTTTAGATCCTTTTGCCCTTCTGGTATAATCAGTATGCAGTATGCTGATGACACATTGCTTTTCTCAGAAAGCAAGCTAGAGTCAGTTAGGAATTTGAAATGGATTCTGTCCTGTTTCGAACAGCTGTCTGGGATGAGAATTAACTTCAATAAATGTGATTTGATTCCTATAAATATTGACCCTGAGGAGGCCCAGCTTTTCTCACAGACTTTAAGTTGCAAACTTGGTACACTCCCTATGAATTATTTGGGAGTTCCTCTTCATTATAAGAAACTTAGAAAAGAAGACCTGCAGCCTATAGTAGATAAAGTAGTTAAAAAAGGTGGAGGTTGGAGGGGGAAGTTGTTGTCTTATAAAGCTAGAATAATTTTGGTGAAAGCCTGTTTGGCTAGCATCCCAAATTATCTGTTGAGTGTGATCAAATTCCCAAAATGGGATATTTCTTTGATTAACTCTCAAATGGCACATGTTTTGTGGGATGATTATGATGGACATCGAAAGTATCATCTTGCCAATTGGGGCCTAGTTTCTCAAAAAGAATTTGGGGGCTTGGGCATACCTAATTTAGCTGATATGAATTTATGTTTGTTAGCTTCATGGATCAAAAGATATCATCTAGATAACCATAAGATGTGGAAGCAAATTATTGATCATAAATATAGAACTGGCTATGTTAATGTGTTTGATTGTCCTTCCCAAGGTGCTTCTCCTTTTTGGAAACGAGTAATGTGGGCATCTAGGGCAGCACAGATAGGGTATCAGTGGAAAGTGGGGAATGGTAGGAAAATTAAATTCTGGGAAGATCATTGGTTTGGACATTGTAGTCTGGCCATACTCTTCTGGGATCTGTATGTTTTGATGAATGAACATAATAAATCCATCTATGAGTTATGGGATGGTAGAAATTTGAAATGTACTTTCAGAAGAACTGTGAATCATATATTGATGCAAAGGTGGTATGAGTTAAAAAGTATTGCTAAAACTCTTTGTCTAAATGATGATGAGGATTCAGTTATTTTGAAATTTGAGTCCAAAGGTGTATACTCTGTGAGTTCCATGTATGCTATAGTCAACTTTAGAGGGGTAATGCCAGTACATATCCCTGCTATCTGGAGAGTAAAGGTACAACCAAGGGTACATGTGTTTCTTTGGCTGCTTGCAAATAACAAGCTCCTTACAAGGGATAATTTGGCTAAACGACAACATGTACCTGATCATAGTTGTGTCTTCTAGTCTGATTCTGAAAATATCATGCATCTGTTTTTTGAGTGTGTTGTTGCAAAAGAAGTTTGGAAACAAATTTCAAAAATTACTGGAGTAAAACTGTAGGTTAATCTGCTGTCAATTGCTAGCCTGTGGATCTGTGAAAAGACTCAGCAAGTTACTAATATTATACATGCTGCTGTGTTATGGAGCTTGTGGAAAATTAGGAATGATCTGTGCTTTAATGGATCGAGGTGGTCATCTATGCAGGTTGTCTTCCTGAAGGTGGGATACACTCTTGCTCGATAGAAGATTCTGTGCCCGAAAGGAAAAAGAAGAGAGCTCAAAAGAGCTATAGAAGCTCTGGAACTCCTGGCTCGACAAGCACCTCAGTTGATTTGGCTGGGACCTGGATGAGAGAAGAAGGAGGTGTGGTGCAGCAGCTGGTCGTGTCCAAGACTGATGCAACATGGCTTGGGCCATGGGAGTTCAGCCAGAGTGGTGGTGACTGGGCAACGATGACTGAGTCGCTAGTGAAGAACCTGACTGCAAACAACATGCAGGTGGATGATGATGGTGACTTCCTGCGGGTTGTCTAAAGTGCTGTTGGTTGTTTGTAATGCTTGCTGTCTAAAAAACTATCTATAGTAGCTGTAAGTGGCTGGTTTTGGAGAGTATGTGGGAACTTTCTCCTGATGGAGTTGAGTTGCAGCGTGGCTGCCGTGCGTTGTTGTTGGGCCAGAGTGCCAGGGTTGTAAGACTGTTGTTTGGTTTCTTCAATGGAACCGGGGTTCGCCCTTTTTATCTAAAAAAAAACTCTCTCCGTGTGGGAATAAGGGTAAGTTTAACTTTTGTCATAAGAATGTTTGTGACATAAACTTGGTACAATATGGAACTACATTCCAACATTGTTGGTCTAGAGATATTAATTTGGTATTGTAACTCTTGTTAAATTTTTTTATAAAGTAAAAAAGTTTGACTTAAAACAAAAGCGATTGTATACACTTACTTGGAAGGAGGGAGTATACGGTAAGGGGATCATTCACACGATTCACTATCAATAATGTGTGTAAGAAACTATCTTAAAAATGAGTATCCTATCAATCCTATTAAGCAACAGGCTAAGATGTTACAAAACATGAGAGGAGAAGAGACAGTGACACTGCTCAGAGTGTGTATGGATGTCGATAGCGAAAATGTTCGACACGGCATAGAATACTGCACCCAAAATAGACAGTTTTATTTCTTCTGCTGAACAAATCAGGCACGAACGTCGGTTCCATATTTCCTTGCATGTTGTGGTGTGGACGTGTGGTTCATTTACACCCTTGCAGCCGATATGGTCTAGAATATTGTATTTATTACATTTTAAGTTAAACATAAAGTGTACACCCCGTAATACATCTATCATGATATTTGTTATACCAGATATGAACTCTCCACCATGATATGTAAGGATATTAGAATGGAGAAAGCACATAAATAAACTATGATGTATCAAAGTTCCACAGTTTAAGCCAGATAAGAATCAAGTTTTTTCTTACATTGAAGAGAAAGTCTTCCAAAAATATAAATATAAATTAACGATGATAGGTATTACAATACTATATTAAATATAAGTCAAATGTGATTTTTGCATAATATAAACAAAGTGAACCAATTAATATTGTACGGATGTAAGGAGTTACAACAAATAAAATAGTTTAGTATAAATAACATGAAGAGTGCAGATTTCATATCCTAAGGATGGTACTTGTGAGTTTTGCCGCCGCGTCAAGCTCCGGGCGATCTTGTTTCGTCCGCCCGCCGCCGTGTAGCGCTTCAGTCGATTTTGGTCCTTCGGCCACCGCGTAGTTCTCTCCTTCCGCCGCCATGAACCGCTCCGATTAGTTTCACTGATGTGTCGCTGTGTGGGTGTCCATCTTGCTTTCCTGGTCCATTATAGATCCAACCGGATCACAGACGATACGTCTAACGCGACCTAAACGAGTTTTTCTTGACGCAAATAGACCAGAGTATACATCTCAACGCACAAAGACAAAGCGTACCCAAGAATCCAAAAGTCTTGGATCATCAGGTAGTTCACCAAGAACAAGTCCACGCGCATAAACGGGAAGCAAAAAATTATACAGAAGAACACATCCAGACGAAGAGGCTGAGACAGATACGCGGAAGTGCAACCATGCTTCCGGGGACGTAGAGGCAACTATTAATACCAGCTCACGAATCTAAAATTATAATAACAATTTTAGTTAGATCATCGATCTTACCAAGTCCAACAAAATTAGATTGTGAGAGCTGTGCACCTTGGCGTGTCCCTGACGGGTCGCAGGTACCCACCACGGGGCGGGTGTGGAGTTCTAGACCCATTGACAGGTATGGAGGCGGGTGGTGGTGGCGGAGGCGGGTATTGAGGTAGCATACCCGCCTCCATACCCGATGGGTGCCATCCTTCTGACCCCAGCCGCCTAAATTCTAGCACTCTAGCACACCCCGCATGCATCGAGCTCAAATGAAACCACATTAACTACTAATTAAATCGTTATTGTTGAACTGCAAGTTTTGTTAAAAAAAGCTTGGAATTGGTGTACGATCTAGCAGGCCAAGTCGTCGCTCTGAACTAAAGGGAAAACTTAAAAATACGTACTCCTTCTGATCCATATTATTTTTCACTAATACGGATGTATCTATTACTAAAATATATCTAGATACGTCCATATTAGGGAAGAGTATTATGAATCAGAGGGAGTAACTATAATTTTATGGATTAGCAGTAGAACGCTGGCCAGCTAGTCTCAATAGTACTACATCTAGTGTGGCGTAGTTAATACACATCACTTTTCCAATAAAAAACGACCTAAGAACCCTGCATATTCCAATGAGTTGTTTTCTTCTACGGACAACGGAGTCGATTCGTATATTTCAATATCACGTGGGGAGTTGGGGTTTTGTTACTACTTGTTCATATTCATCACTTGATTAGTTGCGATGTGGAGGTAAAAAAAACTAAGGCCAACTTCTTTTGGTCCCAAACCGCTAGAGACAAAAGAAGTCTGTAGCTTTTGGTCCCAAACGGCCTGCAGCAGAGGGACCGCCTTTCCCCTTACCTCTTTATCATTGTGGCCGATATGCTCCAGCGCATGATCCACAAAGCTTGGGGGGACGGCCTTATGCGCCACCCTCTCACCGCCGATCTGCCTTGCCCCGTACTCCAGTACGCTAACGACACTCTTATCCTTTGTCGGGCTGATACCTCTGCGGTCAGTCACCTCAAGCGGGTCCTCGATGATTTTTTCACCTTCACGGGGCTTGCGATTAATTTCCACAAGTCTTGCTTCATCCCCATGCACGTCTCTCCTGACAATGCCCAGACCATGGCAGCTGTCCTTGGGTGCCCCATCTCCTCGTTCCCGCAGCCCTACCTGGGTCTTCCCCTCTCCCCCACGAAACTTCCGACGTTGGCCTATGCCCCGCTCCTTCTCTCCTTTGACCGTAGGCTTTCTAGGTGGCGGGCCATGCTCCTCTCTTCGGGAGGTCGCTTAGTTCTTTGTAATGCAGTGCTTAATAACCTCGCTACTTACTTCAAGTGCTCGTATTTGCTTCCGCGTGGTGTTATTGAGAGTATTGATAAAAGGCGTCGTGCTTTCTTTTGGACGGGCAAGGATTCTTGCTCGGGTGCTCGTTGTCTAATTGCTTGGGATAAGGTTTTGTTGTCTACGCAGGAGGGCGGCTTCGGCATTCGGGATCTCCACCGGCAGAATAGGTGCCTGCTTCTCAACTTCGTCCACAAACTACATCAACCCGACAAACTTCCGTGGAAGGACTGGTTCTTCCGCAACTCTGCCCGCGACCTCGGCGACCTCACCTCCTCTCCATCTTTCTTGGAGAAGATTGTTTCGGTTTGTCTTCCCCTGTACAGGTCTATCACTAGGAGCACCGTGGTGAACGGTGCCTCCACCTCCTTCTGGCATGACTACTGGACCCCAGGCGGGTGCTTGGCTACTCGGTACCCAGCTCTTCTCTCGCACTGCCTGAGGCCTAATGCTTCAGTGGCCTCGGTGGTTAGCTCGAGCCTTGCGCTGCAGCCCAGGCTCACCACTGCTGCTGCCACCGAGCTCGTCTCCGTCCGTGGCATCATCGACTCTACGGTTCTACAGGAGGGCTGGGATAGATGCTTCATCGACTCTCCGTCTTCCCCCGCCTTCTCCTCTCGAGAGGCCTACCGTGCCCTGGCGCCTGTGCACCCGATCGACGCGTCAGCGACCATTGCTTGGGCCTCAAGTCTCCCAACCAAGCTGAAGATTTTCAGCTATCTTGCTGACATCGACATGCTGAGTACTAGGGCCAACCTCTTCTTCAAGAATTGTGCTCCGTCAGCCATCTGCGCCGCCTGCCCCCTGGAGGAGACCGGGAGGCATATGTTTTTTGACTGCGGCCTTGCTGCGGCGGTCTGGGCGCATCTAGGCATCCTCATTCCCGACGGGTCCTTCTCCATCTGGTGCCTGCAGCCCCCTGTTGCTATTCCCGCCCACGTCTGGCGGGCTGGCGTTGCCGCCATCTTGTGGTCTCTCTGGAAGGCTCGCAACAACTTGGTGTTCAACAACATCACCTCGGTCTCCCACGATGTTCTTGCTCGCTGCTGTGATGATCTCGAGATATGGTGGTGGCGGTTCAAAGCTGGTGACCGCGCTGCCGTGGACTCCATCCGTTCCTTTGTTATTTCATCTTTCTAGCCATCTCATCTTCTCTTTCCCACCTAGCATGCAATTCTGCTAGCATCCTAACATTTTCATCAATTCTAACTTGGATAGCATTAGCAGTAGCAAAAGGATCAGGCTTAGCGGACATTCTATTAATCAAAGAAGATTGCACATTAGACAAAGATGAAATATCGGTTTCAGCTTTGGAAACCTTAGCTTGCAACTCAGGAATAGCCTTGTTTAAATTTTCAAGTTGATGACTAATAGTCCTCAACAGAGCTGATTGCTCCTCCATGGTCTTAGTGAAAGCCCTGTTCTGCTCATATTGCACCTGCATAAAATTCTTGGTAGCCTTTTCAAGTTCAAAAATTCTTTCTTCACTAGGCATTTTAGGTCTACCAAGGTAGCTATTATCACCATTAGAAGGAAACGGCTTATAATTGTTGCTAGCAAAATTGTTCCTATAAGCATTGTTGTTAAAATTATTATTTCTAATGAAGTTTACATCAACATGTTCTTCTTGAGCAACCAAAGAGGCCAAAGGAACATTATTAGGATCAACCTGAGTCCTATCATTAGAAAGCATAAGCATAATAGCATCAATCTTATCACTCAAGGAAGAGGTTTCCTCAACAGAATTTACTTTCTTACCT
The DNA here is from genome assembly GCA_007115705.1 of Dactylis glomerata. Lineage (NCBI taxonomy): Eukaryota > Viridiplantae > Streptophyta > Magnoliopsida > Poales > Poaceae > Dactylis > Dactylis glomerata. Next base: position 1,908,911 of record QXEO01000237.1, read on the forward strand.
TGTGGAGCTCTCTCGGTGTTCCATTCAGAGTAATTTACCATCATATTGTCGAGAAGCTTTGTTGCGGCGCCCAAGGTAAGGGACATAAAAGTGCCTCCAGCAGCTGAATCCAATAGGTTCCTTGAAGAAAAATTCAGTCCTGCATAAAAAGTTTGGACAATCATCCAAGTAGTCAGTCCATGAGTGGGACAATTCTTGATCATAGATTTCATTCTTTCCCAAGCCTGAGCAACATGTTCATTATCAAACTGACTAAACTTCATAATATTGCTATGCAAAGCTATAATCTTAGCAGGAGGATAGTATATACCAATAAAAGCATCCTTACACTTAGCCCATGAATCAATACTATTTTTAGGCAAAGACAGCAACCAATCCTTAGCTTTTCCTCTAAAAAAAAAGGTAACAACTTAAGCTTAATAATATCATCATCAATATTCTCATACTTTTGCATCTCACATAGCTCAACAAAATTGTTGAGATGAGCTGCAGCATCATCAGTACTAGCACCAGAAAATTGCTCTTTCATAACAAGGTTCAACAAAGCAGGCTTAATCTCATAAAAATTTGCAGCAGGAGCAGGTGGCGCAATAGGAGTGCAGATAAAATCACTATTATTAGTGCTAGTAAAATCACACAACTTGGTGTTCTCAGGAGTAGCCATTCTAGCAAAACTAAAATCAGACAAGTAAAAGCAACTATAAGGATACTAATTTTTGTGTGTTTTTTATAAAACGATGCAAGTAAAAATAAAGTAAAGAAAAACTTAAAATAAAGTAAAGGATGTGAGTGCGAAACTCCCCTTGCAGAAGTCTTCTTTTTCCCCAGCAACGGCGCCAGAAAATTAGCTTGATGCGGGCAGGATAACTACCCAGTTGAGAACCCCAAGAGAAAGGTATGATGAGTACAGTAGCAAATTTTCCCTCAGTAAGAAACAAGGTTTAATCGTATCCAGGAAAAAGCCAATACTCCAGAAGGTGATGCTGACTAGCCTACTAACACTCCAACAAGGGCACCGTTAACGATTCTTGTTGATTCGTCTTCAACTAGTAGCAACACGGAACCTGCACACAACACAACCAAATACTTTGCTCCCAACTTACGATGAGGTTGTCAATCTCACCGGTTTGCTTGAAACAAAGGTATGAGCGTATCGAGTGGAAAGCAATCATAATATACGGGTAAAGTAAACAGTGCGAGTAAAGTAAACAGGTGATAGCAATATAAAGGAAATAGGACCGGGGTCCACAGTTTACTAGTGGTGTCTCTCCATAAGATAAAATAACACATGCTGGGTAAAAAATTACAGTTGGGCAATTGATAGAATAAAGACAACGTGATATGTCAAGAGGATCACTATGAGATTTACTCTGGGCATTACAACAAGATACATAGACCGCCATCCAAATGCATCTATGACTAATAATCCACTTGCGGCGAATCAATCCGAGAACTCCACAAGTATTAAGTTGCGAACAACAGATAACTGCATTAAGCAAAGTGTGTAATGTAAACAAAGCATATGACCTCGAGCATATGAATGTTGTTTTCCCCCTAGTAGCAACAGCACATCTACAACCTTAGAGGTTTCTGTCACTCCCCCAGATTAAATAGAGGCATGAACCCACTATCGAGCATAAATACCCCCTCTTGGAGTCACTAGCAACTACTCGGCCAAGATAGCTACTAACAACGGAGAGCATGCAAGATCATAAACAACATAGAGATAACATAAGATAAAATTTAGTACATCAACTTAATCATAACACCAATATTCATCGGATCCCAACAAACACAACATGTAGAATTACATAACGGTGATCTCGATCATGAAAAGCAGCTCATGAGATCTAAACATGAAGCACATGGTGGAGAAGACAACCATCTAGCTATTGCTATGGACCCATAGTACAAGGTAGACTACTCACTCATCGCGCCGGAGGCAAGCATGGCGATGAAGAAGACCTTCGGTGGCGATTCCCCTCTCCGGCAGGATGCCGGGAAGAGCTTCTGGACCCGCCTGATCTCGGGTCGACGATGGCGGCGGATCGCGATATGTTTCTGGAAAAGTGATCGGGTCTTTAGGTTTTTTCCCATCGGGGAGTATTTATAGGCGAAGGGGCAGCGTCAGAAGTGGACCAGGGGGCTTGATGTCTACACACGCTTTTGTTCTTGTAGACACTTGTTGGGCCTCCAAGTGCAGAGGTTTGTAGAACAACAGCAAGTTTCCCTTAAGTGGATCACCCAAGGTTTATCGAACTCAGGGAGGTTAGAGGTCAAAGCTATCCCTCTCAAACAACCCTGCAATTACGATACAGAAAGTCTCTTGTGTCCCCAACACACCCAATACACTTGTCAGATGTATAGGTGCAGTAGTTCGGCGAAGAGATAGTGAAATACAAGTGGTATAGATGATTATAAGTAGTAAATGCAATCTAGAATAAAAATCGCTGCGAGCAAACATGTAACAAAACAGTAAGTAAACGGTATGCAAAGCTTGGAAACAAGGCCTAGGGATCATACTTTCACTAGTGGACACACTCCCAACAAATATAACATAATTGAACAAGTAAATAACTTCTCTTCACTATGGTACTCTGAATTACTCTCCTATTGAATAACACTAATCATTGCGTAGGGCTACGAAGCACTCCTTAAAGTTCATCAAGTACTTGACAAACACCACTCATAGAGATATCCAAATCAAAGCACAACTCAAGATAGATATTATTGCAACTTAGACCAAGTACTAACATGGTGCACACACTGTCAACATTACACCATGAAAGGAGGAATAGATCACTTCAATACTATCATAGTGATAATTATTCTCATAATCCATAAGAGATCACAATCGTAGCCTAGACCAAGTACCACCATGATGCACGCACTGTCACCGTTACACCATGGCAGGAGGAATAGATTACTTTAATAATACCACTAGAGTACACATAATATCTGAATAATAATATCTACTTGTTCAACATGATACAAAGCTCATGATCACATAAAGATCACATCATGGGAGAGAGAGGTGAACCACATAGCTACCGGTAGAGCCCTCAGCCCCGGGGATGAACTACTCCCTCCTCATCATAGGAGACAACAAGGTTGATGGAGATGGTGGTGAGGTCGATGGAGACGGCGGAGACGGCGATGGAGACCGATGGAGATGGCTCCGGGGGCACTTCCCCGTCCTGGCAGGGTGCCGGAACAGAGACTTCTGTCCCCCGAAATTTGGCTTCGATGGCGGCGGCGTTGCGGAACTATTCTGGAAATTTCGCCGACTCCCTTAGGGTTTTCTGTCCCGAGGCTTTATATAGGCGAAGGGGCATCGTCAGAGGGCAGCCAGGGGCTCCTCACACCAGGGTGGCGCGGCCAGGGCCTGGGCCGCGCCACCTATGTGTGAGGGCGTCCTCTGGCCCCCTCCGGCTCTCTTTCGGTCTTCGGGAAGCTTCCGGGAAAAATAAGACTTCAGGAACTTGTTTCGTCCAATTACGAGAATATTTCCTATGTATCACTTCTGAAACACAAAAATAGCAGAAAACAGGGAACTGGCACTGTGGCAACTTGTTAATAGGTTAGTTCCGGAAAATGTATAAAAGTGCCACTAAGTGTAACGAAACAGTAGGCAAATGGTGTAAAAACAAGCATGGAGCATCAAAAATTATAGATACGTTTGAGACGTATCAGCATCCCCAAGCTTAAGTCCTGCTCGTCCTCGAGTAGGTAAGTGATAACAAAAGAATAATTTTTGAGGTGACATGCACCTACACAATCTTGATCATATATATAAGCATTTGTGAGCTGGGATCATAAGAACTTAAAACATGGTATGAAAGATATAATCTTGACAATAAAAACTTAGCAACCATGTTATAACATGCAAATGAACACAAACAAAAGATCATGAAAATGAAACAATGAAAGTCAAACGTGTGTTCAAATCGTAAGGAAAACATACAAATGGTTTTCAGCTTGTCCTTCATGGAGAGCAAAACATAAATGCGTAGGACACCTTCAAGTTTAAGAGGGCGACTAGATACAAATAATTTGAGAACAAGTGAAACCAACAATATGAATCAATCAATGAAAACTTTGGGACAATGCACATTATACTAAGAATGACAACTATGCTCTCCTAATGGTGCATAAAGATAGAAGGTGGTGACTCAACATAAAAGTAAAAGAAAGACCCTTCGCAGAGGGAAGCAGTGATTAAACATGTGCTAGAGCTTTTCATTTGTAAAACAGAGAGATAAAAATTGGTTTTGAGAGGTGGTTGTCTTTGTCAACGACTGGCAATGGGGTTCTTACTATCTTCCATACAGAAATGAAGCAAGTTTTTGAGAGAGAGATTGGCACTTTTGTGCTCTTTTATAAAGCTTGGCACTCCTCCCCACCTTTTTTTCTTTCACAAACCATGGCTAGCCGATTCCATCGGGTGCCCACCAACATTCACATTCCATGGAGGAGTGCCTTTTTTCTTTTCTTTTTTCTCTTTTTTTTCTTTTTGGAATAAGCAATATGGAAGATAGCAAATCCGACCACTACGTCCCCATGAGCTGAAAACAGTGTCACAAAACGAGAAGTATTTTGAAGGTTTTTTCAAAGGTAGCACATGAAAATTTACTTTGGAATGGCTTACAAATACCATGCATAGGAATTTATAGTGGACACAATGGCAAACTTGGTTTTTAGGAGTTGGATGCACGAGTAGAGCTCATACTCAGTACAAGGCGATGGCTAGCAAAAGACTGGGAGCGACCAACTAAGAGAGCAATAACGGTCATAATCATGCAAAGCGACAAAGCGACATTAAAAGAAGCATAAGATGGCATCAAAAGTCAAAAACTAAATGATCATAGAGGCTATTGGCGACTTTGTAAGAGTCTAACATGTGTGAGCATGCGCCAAGTCAACCCAAATAAAGCATCAAGGAGAAAACCAAAATAATGCTTCCAAACGATAAAAACAACGCATGATTCTTTCAAAGGCTCATTAAGCAATCTCAGTTATTTGAGACAAGTCATGCTACAGCAAAACCACTAAGCATACTATCAAAAAGACATCAAGCACGACATGTAAAAGCCTAAGCCGCAGTCTACACAAGCTCCTTCTTGTACCACTTTTTTGCATAAAGCTTTTTCTCTTTTCCAACACCATTCAAACCTTTTTTAATCCAACTCTTTTGAGGAAAACCAACATGGTCCAGAGGAAAAAATACACCTTAATGCAAAGATAAAACAAGATCTGAACAAAAATCAAGGCGAAAAATACAAGCTAAACGCAGTAGCAGAAAAAGAGAACACTCGTTGAACGATAAGAGTGAAAACTAGAGTGTTCTTGGCAATGAAAAACGGGTTCATCTCCTCCAAAAGAAACATGATGTGATCTAACCATTTATTGCAGCAAACAAAACAAAATAAAACAAAAACAACTGACGCTCCAAGAAAAACACATAGTGCATGAAGCAATAAAAATATAGTGTTTTGAAAGGTGACCTGATTTTTGCCGATGAAGAAAGGGTGCCTCGGGGGCATCCCCAAGCTTTGACGCTTGTACTTCTTGGATAATTCTTGGGGTGATGCATGGGCATCCCCAAGCTTGAGCTTTTTTCCATTCTTCAACTCATCTCATCATTCTCCAATCCCTACACTTGAAAACTTCCTTCATACAAAACTAAACACAAATCTATTATTAACATTAGTGTAAGCATAGTAATGAATCAACCCTTTTTGCTTCAGGTTTCAACTCAAAACCACCACATATATAGCAAATACTACTGTAGCAACCTCCCCAAAAGTTCCATGATCAAAAGAACTCAAAAGAAAGCGATAAAGTGGCAAACACAAATATTGGCAGAAATCTGTCAAAACTGAACAGCTGACAAAGGTCGAATTTTTGAGGGGTTTTCTGTTGCTCAAATCAAAAAGTGTTCAACTAACAAAAGTTTGGATATAACCTGGGGCATATGCACAAGAAATCGCAGGTCCAAAAGATATACAGAGAATTTATACGAATTTTTACGGTACAGCACCGAAAACTGTTTCAGGACAGCAACATCTCCAAATCTTTACCTCACTCGAATTAGAGGCTTCTCTTGGCACAAAAACAAAATAAACAAGATAAGGAGCGGTCATTACAGTAGTAATGACTTCCAAGACTCAAATAAAAGAAAAAGTACTGAAAATAAACAATGGGTTATCTCCCAAGAGTGCTTTTCTTTAACGCCTTTGAGCTAGGCACAGTAATTTGCAAAGATGCTCATGTGGGCGCCATATAAGAGCTTGAGGCAAAGGCGCCATATAGGAACTTAAAGCAATAGAGAGCATCAAAAAGCAAATGTGAAAGACATTTATATCTGAACCACTTCCTATGCATAGGAATCTTGTAAGAAAATAAATCAACGAGGCACATAGTAGCAAGCATGGATAGATAAAACAAGTGCCACTTCAAGATTTGCAACATAAAGAGGGGAAACTTAATATTGTTGAGATCCATCAAACCATGTTTCCCTCTCTCATAATAACTTTCAGTAGCATCATGAATAGAACTAACAATATAACTATCACATAAAACATCTCTATCATGAGCCACATGCATAAAAGAATTAATACTCACCACAGGAACAATAGTAGTAGGAGCAAATTCAACAGAATAATTATTCTCATCACCATAATCATCAAAAATAGGAGGCATATTGTAATCATAACTAGTTTTATCCTCAATAGTAGGTGAACTGAAAATATTATACTCATCATCATAACCATCATAAACTAGAGGTTTAGTATCATCACAAGCTAAAGAACAGCTATTTCGCAAAGCATATTCTTCAAACATATCATCATAAGAAGGAACATCACATATGGGAGATAAAATATTATCAGAACAAACTTTCTCCACTAAAGCTAGGGAACTAAAAATATCATACTTAACAAAATCAGCTTCCCCAAGCTTAGACTTTTCCATAGCATTAGCAATAACGATGTTCAAAGCATTCATACTAACAACACTATTAGCATGCAAATTAAGCTCCAAAGGTTTTTCAATTTTCTCTTCAAACACTTCATATCTAAACTCAGGAAAAAGACTACAGAACTCTTTGTTTTCCATTAAGCCTAACTAGTGAAAATAAAAACAAGAAACAAAAAGATGTAATTGCAGAATCTAAAGGAAATAACTCCGAGCACTCACACAGGAGGATGCGAGTACCTTTTACCTTACCTCCCCGGCAACGGCGCCAGAAAAGAGCTTGATGTCTACACACGCTTTTGTTCTTGTAGACACTTATTGGGCCTCCAAGTGCAGAGGTTTGTAGAACAGCAGCAAGTTTCCCTTAAGTGGATCATCCAAGGTTTATCGAACTCAGGGAGGTTAGAGGTCAAAGCTATCCCTCTCAAACAACCCTGCAATTACGATACAGAAAGTCTCTTGTGTCCCCAACACACCTAATACACTTGTCAGATGTATAGGTGCACTAGTTCGGCGAAGAGATAGTGAAATACAAGTGGTATAGATGATTATAAGTAGTAAATGCAATCTGGAATAAAAATTGCTGCGAGCAAACATGTAACAAAACAGTAAGTAAACGGTGTGCAAAGCTTGGAAACAAGGCCTAGGGATCATACTTTCACTAGTGGACACACTCCCAACAAATATAACATAATTGAATAAGTAAATAACTTCTCTTCACTATGGTACTCTGAATTACTCTCCTATTGAATAACACTAATCATTGCGTAGGGCTACGAAGCACTCCTTAAAGTTCATCAAGTACTTGACAAACACCACTCATAGAGATATCCAAATCAAAGCACAACTCAAGATAGATATTATTGCAACTTAGACCAAGTACTAACACGGTGCACACACTGTCAACATTACACCATGAAAGGAGGAATAAATCACTTCAATACTATCATAGTGATAATTATTCTCATAATCCATAAGAGATCACAATCGTAGCCTAGACCAAGTACCACCATGATGCACGCACTGTCACCGTTACACCATGGCAGGAGGAATAGATTACTTTAATAATACCACTAGAGTACACATAATATCTAAATAATAACATCTACTTGTTCAACATGATACAAAGCTCACGATCACATAAAGATCACATCATGGAAGAGAGAGGTGAACCACATAGCTACCGGTAGAGCCCTCAGCCCCGGGGATGAACTACTCTCTCCTCATCATAGGAGACAACAAGGTTGATGGAGATGGCGGTGAGGTCGATGGAGACGGCGGAGACGGCGATGGAGACCGATGGAGATGGCTCTGGGGGCACTTCCCCGTCCCGGTAGGGTGCCGGAACAGAGACTTCTGTCCCCCGAAATTTGGCTTCGACGGCGGCGGCGTTGCGGAACTGTTCTGGAAATTTCGCTGACTCCCTTAGGGTTTTCTGTCCCGAGGCTTTATATAGGCGAAGGGGCGTCGTCAGAGGGCAGCCAGGGGCTCCTCACACCAGGGTGGCGCGGACAGGGCCTGGGCCGTGCCACCTATGTGTGAGGGCGGCCTCTGGCCCCCCTCTGGCTCTCTTTCGGTCTTCGGGAAGCTTCCGGAAAAAATAAAACTTTAGGAACTTGTTTCGTCCAATTACGAGAATATTTCCTGTGTATGACTTCTGAAACACAAAAACAGCAGAAAACAAGGAACTGACACTGTGGCAGCTTGTTAATAGGTTAGTTCCAGAAAATGCATAAAAGTGCCACTAAGTGTAACGAAACAGTAGGCAAATGGTGTTAAAACAAGCATGGAGCATCAAAAAATATAGATATGTTTGAGACGTATCAGGGCTCACACCACAGGCCAGCGCGGGCCAGGGGCAGGCCGCGCCCCCTGGTGGTGTGGCCGCCCTGTGGTTCCTTTCCGTCTCCTCTTCGGTTCTCTGAAAGCTTCGGTAATATCTGGACGTCTGGCTTTTATTTCGTCCAATTCCGAGAATATTTCCTGTGTAACTTTTCTGAAACACAAAAACAGCAGAAAACAGGGAACTGGCACTGTGGCATCTCGTTAATAGGTTAGTTCCAGAAAATGCATAAAAATGCTACGAAGTGTAACGAAATACTAAGCAAATGGTGTAAAAACAAGCATGGAGCATCAAAAATTATGGATACGTTGGAGACGTATCAGTATAGGAGTTAAGCTCACCATGATTGTTCATCCTCTTTTCTCCAGTATGGCTATCGTTGGTTAAGTTCTACTCCGTCACGTATAAATTCTCAAGTGAATTCAACGTTTCAGTTCTTATGGTTCAACTTTTGTAGTATTTTTATCCATTATTGCTGCTTTCCTTATGCACAATCTTTGTCACACAATGAAACGACCAATCAACTATATAGCTAGCGTATCGGTGATCTGTCAACCATCATACTCAGGAGCAGCATGGAAGGATCACAGAATGTCAGAAGATTTTAACAGATTTCAAATAGAAATTTGAATCTGAATTGTGTTCAAACTTTGATAATTCATATCTTTTGATTCATAGGTCCAAAAATTACAAATAATATATCATTGGAAACCTTGAGACATGTAGAATCCATTAGTGCCATAATATTTTATGGATTCAGTATTCGAATTGAAGTCATCTTCAAATTGATTCAAACTTATCTGTTAGCTTGTTTAAATCATATCTTTTATTTTGTCCATCAAGAGGGCTCCATAACAACGCCCTCAAGAGGGTAACGACGCACATCGTTGCCGTCGTCGAGACCGCAAAGGTCAAGGGTTTTCACCCGGAGCTGAAGCGCGGGGAGGATAACCACAACGATGCCCCCAAGAGGGTTACGACACTCGCAGGCATAGCCGTCGCAAAAAAACTAATCGATCGGGTACTACATGACTACACCAGAAAAAAACGTAGTATATAGCCGTTGAAATTAGGATGGGCCGAATTCTGACCAAAATATTTTGTACCGTCGGATCTGTAAATATACTACACATGTTTTGACTATTCCGATGCACCATAAATTTTCCCAAGAATTAGAACCATTACCGCTGCTCAGAACCACCCCGAACAAGTGCCAAATACTAAGAAAAACATACTTGTGAAGCTAGCCTTCAAAGTATTTGCCTGAGTGATGCATGTCTGAGTATCCAGCCGTTCCTCTTGCGGACACCCAGACATGCCTCGCTGGTACCTGCCTCGCCGTCGGAAGGCCTAGACATGCCTCGTCGTCGGAAGGCCTAGACATGCCTCTCCGGTACCCGCCTCGCCGTCGGAAGGCCGACACGATTCCGTGAACCACCAGACGAGCCCCAGTAGCTTGCGAACAATAGCACAACAGCCGAATAGGGCAGTGTTGAGTCTGAAGCACTTCACGCGATTTTATAGGGAGCGGCGTCCGCCGGCCGAACGGACGATCTGATTGAAGCCGACGAGGAGAGTGAGGAAAGGTAAGCGGAGAGCATCAAATGATCAGCATGATGTAGGCGATGAACAGCGGCCAAGAAAAGATGATTCTGAATTAAGAAACCATCTTTTAATACATGCTCCGGGGATAATTACTAGTTGACTGAATGATTCACGGAACCAAGATATGATTGAAATAGTTGCCGCTCGGAATGATTACCTGCTGGAGCAAGAAGAGCTCGCCTAGCCGACGATTGACGGATTCACTACTCACTCACCATGCCCCGCCTCAGCCTCGTCTCGCCAAGCCCAAGTCACGAGTCACGCGCTAACCACACGCGGCTTGTGATAATAGGCTTGTACTTATAGGGCTAGGAAGATTGTTCATCCTAAGGAGGAGGGATGGAGAGATTGAATGGCCTGGATGTACGATAACGCGGATTGCTGAGGTGACGCATAGTTACTCGGTTAGCAGATTCATGCCATTATGAGTGAGTAATCCGAGAGGTCATTTGACACCCTAGTCAATCCTGCAACTAATTGTGGGCACCTAGTTTTTTTAGGCCTTTCACAATGCATTGTATCTTAGCGCTTTATCCTAGGTAGAAGAGACAACCACCACAATACATTGTTTCTTAAGTGTTGTATCTACATTTAATGATTTTGGATACATGCAGGTATGTAATTGGATTAGCAATGCATTTTGCCTATGATACGGTGCAAGGGTTGTAGCTTAGCTAAGATACAACACCACTCTCTTTCCTCATTAAATAGGGTGCCACATAAGCATTTTGCCTATGATACCGTGCTAAGAAACCCCCATTATAAAAGACCTTATGCTTCCCATGAAAAACCGAAACAAAAACGGCATTATATAGGAGCTCATCAGCCGAGCCTAGGGAGTCGGTGCATGCATTGGTATCATTTATGCATGAGTACTCCAACCATTGATTTTTGTTTTCAGGCTAGCCATAGTGCTAGTATCTTAGCTAGTATCATGCATCTTAGTCCCACTAAAATGCTGATGTGGCATCTAATTAAGGAAGAGAGAGAGGATTAGTGTATCATAGGTAGATACTATATCATAGCACATATTACAAGAAAATTTAATGCTAGATAAATCTTGGAGTACATTGTTTTACATTGAGATTCTACAAATCAATAAATATAACAAGATTATGATACCATACTATGATATACTATCCATTATAGAGGTAGTATCATATACTATTAGTATCATATGCATGATACTACTATATGATACAACCCACTATGGCCAGCCTCACTATACCATGTTTTTTGTGAATTAGCACGCACATAGTAGCCTTAAATGTTCTAGAGTGTCCCTTCTATTCACAGCTGGCATCGTCACTGGTGGCCGGTGATGTGTTCGCAGCACGCCGAACCGGTGAGGTCGGTCGGCAGCTAGGAGTATCAGCAGCGACATGGCTAGACACCTCAGACTAGTCACAATGGGGAGTATTATACACTAGTATCATGCATATGATACTAGTTTATGATACCACTCCTACAATACATAGTATCATAAAGTAGTATCATAGTTCTATCATATTTATTGTTTTGTAGAATCTCAATGCAAATATGTGTACAAGATGTATTTGCCACTAACTTTTCTAGATTAACGTGCTATGATACGGTATCATGATATGATACCACACTCACCTCTCTTCTCATTAATTATAGTGCCACATCAGCTTTTTGCATGCATGTAGTGCATGATACTAGCTATGATACTCCCATTGTGAGTAGTCTCATCATTAAGTTGCTCAAATGGCACATGAGTATATCATCTAATACCAGCAGGAATTCTCAGACAATTCCTCCTCATCTATATATATCATACTCTAATTCAAAGTATTTTGTATTTGAACTTTGATAAACACATATACATGTGATACACTGCAAACAGGCCCAAAGACAAGAATCTAAAATTTATTCGAGCTGCAATACCACAAATATTTCTATTGTTGTCACCACTAGCCACTAGGTACACATTAAAAAGACTGATTAGTACCCAGGTCCAGCATCTGCCTTCCAAGGGTATCGGTGGTATCTCCCTTCGAAAGGAAGACCACCTGCTTTCATCTAAAGATAAGACTAAGACAACAGTTAAATCGAGTCATTCTTTTGAATTGACTCTTGCTGATTGATCGCCTTCACCCTAAAGGGTCCGTCTTGTCTCGCCTTCACCCTAAAGGGTTCGTCTCAGACAACTACTCCTTGGCTCGAGCTCCTCTATCGAGTCGGCTCTCCCCAATTCAATTTCGGAATAGTATATCCCTTATACTTCCTTAAGGAAAAGGCAAGGCATCTCATTCATAACATGAATAGAAACAACCAGTATTTGCATATCATGATCTAACAGCTTAAACGCCGAACAAAATGGATTAGGATCCCCTGACGTACCCCATGGTGATATTGGGCCTCTGGCTTGTGGACCCGCCAGTCATGGGTCCCGCATGTCAGCCACCTCCATGTCACACTGCCGAACGTCAGAGGAGCCGCGTCCGAACAAAACACACCTAAACTCAAACACACAGATATGCCAGCCAAAGGCCAAAACATTAGCCTCAACGAGTAAAGATACAAATACATCTAGCTGTCAACCAATCACAAGGCCCCATTGGCATCCTCTCCACGCCATCCTCCATCAGCGCCTTACGCTTCTCCGGTCGTAGACGGTTGCAAACGCCGTACAGTTTCCCTTTTGCAACTTCCATCACAATTTACAATTATTAACCTAAACGGAAATAATAGACTACCACTGGTTGAAGAAGATGCTCAGCTCGTCAGTCCATCACCTACATGGCAACATACCAAGAAAGATAAAAGACATCTAAGTATGACACAATATACTATTGCTCAACACAGAAAAAAGATTTATTAGGCTAGGCCAGGCATCAACATGTGCACAAGCATAGTAATAACCCAATCCAACTCAATTCACCTGCTAGTAACACACTACATTTGAACTAATTTGTACAAGCAACTAACCTTCTTAGAAACCTAGAAGGTTCATGGACGTGCTCCAAACCATGTGAACACAACATCACTAGTAAGAAGTCGGCTGATTCTAAACAAGAACCAACATGGCATTTAACCAGACCTCTTTTCAGTCTTCCCTGCAGGCCTTTATACGGACAACTGAAAATCAAGATAAACTATAGTAGTGTATGGGATTACAAAATCTCAAAGAAATTAATAGTAAGATGAACATATATTATATAATATCGAGAGCCCTCATTAAGAATTGTTAAGAAACACAAGCGCTCAACATACAAAAACAGATCCGATAAGCTAGCAGCCTGGCACACAAGTGGGCAACCGTGTGGATTACCAAAGAATTATTACCAGATCACAATCTCATAGCAGGGACCAAAGGTAACAGTGGTAGTTCACATGCAGTTTGCAATGGAAAAGGTTGACAAACAAATTGGAAAATGTCAACAAACACATCTTACTAAAGGTAGCCCCAGATTTTTTTTGGCAATTAAAACAAACCATTTTAAATCTTTTAATACATCCAAATCCAAGCATTAGATGGAACGTATATTGAATATAAAGCCAGATTCCAAGCTATAACAAGGGAGTTCAATATCTTAGCCCAAATAGACACCCAAATTTCCAAGCTATAGCTTTGCACTGATCAGAATGAATCATAATGTCAAACTCCACCTAGACCCGGTGATTTAAGAAGTTGAGAATATGAAATATTTAACGCGAGGAAAATTGAACGGTGCGTCTAAAAATCATAATATACCCAGATAACATTTGGATATGTAAATATTGGAGTTCTTTGTGTGCTTGTAATTTTCTTACAAGAGAAGCTTTCCGCGCCATATATAGAAAAGAAAATCTGGTGCTCAAGTGTGAATTTGTCTTATTCACTCAGGGCAAATCCCTATTTGTTTTTGAAAAAAAACCGAGCACACTGTAGAACGAATATCTTTGTTCTCGGCTAGGATTCCTATTAACAGCCCCATGATACTTACAAACTGAACAACAATTAAGGTTCTAAAGCCAAGATAGACGCATCACGACCAAATCCTAACCATATGCACCGGAGGCCAATGGAACGCGGATTAGAGGCGAAGAGTTGGACCTCACCTCAGAAGGATTGTAGCCAGTGCCAATCTGGGTGTGCGGAGAGGCGCCATACAGATAGCAAGATGCCTTTCTACAAACGCGCCAACCAGTGACAGGCTCGAGCAGTGCATCCACTGACGACCACCGGCACTTTTAGGCCAGGGAATCCATACCAGCAACAGCAGCTCGCAGGCAACCATCAACAGGAGTCCTTTGCTGCATGGCAATGGGCACCCTGAAGAAGACGATGTCATCCACTGACAGCTTTCAAAACTGGAACATGAGCTAAGCTAAATTGAATCAAGCAAAGTTAAAAAATTATTGCATCACGCATTAACACGATAACACTCAGTTTAGTCATTATCTGCAGAGTATAACTGATGTGAGGCAGCGAGAAACATGCACTAATTAAAATCTTTGCAGACAAATTGTTACATGATTATTCTCTAATTAAAAACTAGGAACTCTAGTGAGACACTCAAGAGCAGAAATAATGAGAACCAACCTGAGGTTGGGTGGTTAGGAGGGTGGTTGTACCCCCAGCCCACCAGAGTTCAAACCCCAGGTTTGACATCTGTGTGTCTCATAAAGGCGGAATATTCTTTCAGTGGGAGGCGACGTTCCCGTCGATAGCGAGGCGCCTGTGGTGACTTCGTCAATCTCAAGACCCGATCTGCCGGCTCAGTCTTTCAGAGGTGCTCATAGGGGTAGGGTGTGCGTGTGTGCGTTCATAGGGGTGAGTGTATGCGCGTGTATATGAGCGCTTGCATTTGTACTGTGTTTCTCAAAAAAAAAGAAATAAGAAATAATACATGTGCTACTAAATTTGTCTTCCACTGTGTAAACGAGAAACCTTGAACGCAGAGACAAGATTTATTGGGCTAGTCCAGGAATCAGCATGTGCACAAGGATAGTAATAACACAGTCCAATCAAATTCACACGCTAGTAACACACTAGATTTGAACTGATTTGCACAAGCAACTAAACGTCATAAAAACCTAGAAGGTTCATTGGCGTGCTCCAAATCATGTGAACACATCAGCACTAGCAAGAAGAAAACCGACGGCTGATTCTAAAAGGGCATCAACATGACATTGAACCGGATCAGTCTTCCCTGCAGCCTTTATATGGACAGCTGAAAATCAAAATAACGAAATTAATAATAAGATGAACAAAAATGATATAAACTCAAGAGCGCTCATTGTTAAGAAGCGCATGCGCTCAGCATGCAGAAAAAAACCCCGCTAAGCTAGTAGCATGGCACAACATTGTAAATGCATCAACATTCATGTTCGTGGGCATCCCGTCCCGTGTGCATTACCAAAGCATTATTACCATAGCACAAGCCCAAAACAGGGACCAAAGGTGACATGGGTAGTTCACATGCAGTTTACAACAAAGTGGGAAAAGTTGACAAAAAAAACTGGAAAAATATCCACACCATAGCTCAAGAACATTTAATAGCAGGCTATTGAAATATACAACAAGGGATAAAAGATTTGTACAAGGAATTCATTCCCTAAGTGACGAGGGTTAACTCGACAAATGTCCTAAATGAAGGAATTAGGATCGGGGAGATAGGGCGTCGGATGAACTCGAAGGTAAAGTTAGTCGAAACAGGTGTATATCGAAAGTAAATTTGGGTGTTCAACCTTGCTTGTTTTCAATCTGTCCCACACCGTCCCCTCCTGGCCCCTATATATAGATGGCCAGGTCTCGAGGATCGGGTGGGATCCGATACAGATTACAATATCGACATACGGTAAGAACTCGTATCTCGATTATCATTACAATTGGGCCTAGCTTAACGGGCCTCAAGGGTACTCAACTAGCGGGCTCTATTAGCTATACCCTTGTCAGTAGCCCCTGAGATTCTACCAGAATTGCAGATTCGGGTTGAATCTCTAATCTTTAAATCTCCGACTTTGATCAATTCTTCGACTTCTTCACATCTTCAAATCTTTGATTTGGTCTTTCGACTTATTTTCATAATAATATCTCGCAAGGGGTTTTGATGAACAAGCCTAACAACTCTGACGGATCAAGAGGTCAGTTAACTACCGGAACAGATACTTGCCACCTACTGCAAATTCAATCCCCTTGGACTTAAATTCGGGATACCGGTCAAACCCATACTTTTACCGCATTTAGGACTTACAAAGAATGAATCCCAGTGGTTCTCAGGGTACCCAGTGCGTCCACCAGGATTTTCTTTGCGTCGTAGACACGGATATATACCAGCAGAGCGCATCCATGTGCGTATACCAGGCCACATAGGATGGATCTCGGGGTCTTACCTTCGTGATAAATTACGGCATTCGAGTTTCGTTGCGATAACGCAACTCGAGAATCACATGTCGCAGTCTAATTTTGACTAAAAATATTCGGGTTATACAACCATAAAAAACTCTCCTGATGGGAGTAACGACGTTTCATCGCATATTCCTTCGCTTTCCGTGCTCCAGTGCTCGTTAATAAACATCGTCGGGTGCGCGCTCAACGCTCCCGATGGGAGTAGCCCCCGAGGCTATAGTCGAACAAAACTTTTTTTCGAGTATAGGCTCAAATATAGTGTACTCCATCATCATGCTTCAACTCGAAATAGTTTAGCAATAATTTCTTTGGGTGCGCGCTCAGCGCTCCCGATGGTAGTAGCCCCCGAGGCTATAGTCGAATGTTTTCGGGTATAGTCTCCTAAATTGATTTTTGTATTGTCAGCGCCAATCTTGTGTCTTCTTTATCTTGTCCATCTTTATCCGGAATTCACCATATTCGATATTTGTTGAGTACATGCATCCGTCAAGTTGATTTTCGTTCTTTTATCTTCTTCGTGACGTCAGTGTCCAAATTCCTCTATACGTCACTTTGGTTGGGAGTGAACCGTTTCGTGGGTAGTGCGGTAATTTTGGATTTCCCCGCCCGTTAGTGGGCTGCCGCTTCCTCTCCTTACGCCATGTCTCAGCCCACGTTCCTTCTCAGAGAAGGTATATAGGGGGAGATTGGGGATTTGTACTGTTTACCAGCTCTTTGTCTCCGCCGCCGCCGCCATTGCCAATCCTTGCGCCCTGCTCTTCGCGTGCATAGCCCCCGAGCGTCGATTCGTAGATGCGCGTGAAACACCTGGCGGTAAAGAACAACATGGCCAATGGGAAAGCAATGAGCTCCGCGACTAGCTGGGTGTCCTCTGCTGTCACGCAGAAGGAGCTGGACAAGGCCAAGACAGATGGTCTCATCTCCAGCCATGACTCCATCAAATTCCCGAGCACCGAACGGATCCCCAAGCCCCCGAGTGGCTATCGGGTGATGTTTCTTTCTTTCCTTCTTCGCGGACTCTCTTTTCCTGCCCATGAATTTCTTCGTGGGCTTCTTTATGTTTACGGTGTGCAGCTTCACAAGCTCACGCCTAATTTTATCCTCCACATTGCCTGCTTCATGACTCTTTGCGAGTCATTCCTGGGGATCGAACCCCATTTTCTTCTTTGGAGATCCATCTTTCGGCTCCGCCCCAGTGTTTCCTTGGCGAATAAGCCTGAACTGGGCGGGGCTGTCGTCTCTGTGCGCCCCGAGGCTCAGTATTTGGAGTTTTCCATGTCTGCATCAGTCCAGGGTTGGAGGACCAAATGGTTTTACATCAAAGACCGTAAGGCCTCCTCTGAAGATGAGTATGGCCTAGCCCCCTTTGACGCCTCCAAAGAGTTGAAGAAATTGGCATCGTGGGATTCACCTCCCACAAATGCTGAGATGGAGGAGATTGCTTCGTTGTTGACCCGCATCCAAGCTCTGAAAGGAGGTAAAGGAGGCGCTTTGTCGGGTATTCAACTCATGGCGTTCTTTGTGCAACGTCGAGTTCAACCCCTGCAGCATCGCCTTTCCAAACTTTGGAACTATTCTGGCTTGGTGGATTCTTCTCGCATCTCTGGAGATCTAATGGAGAAGCAGGAAGTCGACAAGCGAGTTAGGAGCCTCACCAAGCTCCCCAAGGACCATGCAGTTGCAGACTTGGCTGCTGATTATTTCGACTCTGCGCATCCCCTACCCAAGGTACGTATTTGTTTGCATTGTATACTTGTTGTCGAATTCATCGGCTTCCAGCTGTGTTTATGCTTGTATCAAATACTTTTCTGACTTATTCGTTTGTAGGACCACCAATTCCTTGTTTCACGCCCTCCTCTTCCAGAGGAAGGGCCTCTTCCGGCTGATCTGGCCTCTACTGTTTCTGAAGCCCCCGAGGCAGAAGAAAATCAGGACGGAGATGATGCTAAAGAATCGGAAGAAGATACCAGCTCGACGACATCGCCTCCTCCTGCGCTTTCTGAAGATACTTGTGCACACAAGAAGAGGAAGCGTGTCGACGAGCTTACTTCGTCGAGTACCTCCGTGCAGAGAACTGCGGCTAGTGAAGCCCCTGTTCTAGAAGAAGATGTTGAATTTTTCGACCTCATGGCATCGTAAGTGTTCTGCGAGTTCTTACGGTTTCACTGTATTTGCTTTCTTTCTTTTGGGTTGTATAAAACCTGTTTCCTCTTGCAGTGATGACGAGGAGCCGAAAAGGGATGCTACGGCTGCTCCTTCTACTCAAGATGTAATTGCTGATGAGCCTCCCATACAAGAGACTGAGCCAGCTGTGCAGGCGCCGAGGGCCACCAGAGCTTCTACCAAGAAGATTACTGCGTCCCAAAGTACCAAACGGTCAAAGAAATCCCAAGAGGCTGAAGTTTCCCTTGAAGCACATGAGCCCACAGGCTCCCCTGACAATGTGAGTGGTTGTAATGTACTTATCTTTCTTGCACCTTCCATATACTTACGTGTTTCTCCCTTGTCAGGCATTGATGAAGAAATTCGTCGCCTTGGACACTGAATGTACTGAGTACTTAAAGGTTGCGAAAGCTTCCGAAGGTGAATTCTTTGTCCTATCTTTGCTTGTCTTGTATGCTTCTCTTTGCTATTTGTTTGACTTCTCCTTTCCTTTCTTTGCTGGACTACAAATGCTTTAGCATCAGCCAATGCTTGCATTGCATCGCTAGAAGCCGAGCTCAGTGCTTCACGGAGAGCTTTTGATGTTGCGACCGCTACCAAGGCAAATGCTGAGAAGTCGCATAAGTCAGCACTGGCTAAGGCGAAGAAAGCGGAGAAGGCCTTGGCTGATGCTAACAAAGAGCATCTCCAGCGAGAGCGAGCCGTGGTTGAGCGGCTGCACATGATGTCTGCTGCTGCTGGAGGTACATACTTGTCTTGTCTTCTTCTTCTACTGCTGCTTTACTTGCTTTCTTGCACTTGCTGATATTTTCCTTTTCTGTTGTTTTTCTGTCCCCTTTGTTGTACAGAATGTACCAAGGTGTCTTTGTCGACTCTGCAACCAGACGATGATCCTCTTATGGCTGCGGTTAGCTTACTCGAAGCAAACTGGATATCTGTCCAGGAGATCTTTGAGTTGGTGAACCGCGTTCTTACGCGGATGTTCGTCGGGTTGTGGCCCAAGCAAAAGGCGGAAGTTCCGAACAATGATTTGAAGAAACTCGCCGAAGCCTTCGATACTACTGACGACCCCGTCCTCCAGCTGAAGGGGGCTTTC
Source organism: Dactylis glomerata (assembly GCA_007115705.1). Classification (NCBI taxonomy): domain Eukaryota; kingdom Viridiplantae; phylum Streptophyta; class Magnoliopsida; order Poales; family Poaceae; genus Dactylis; species Dactylis glomerata. The sequence continues at coordinate 1,928,951 of QXEO01000237.1, forward strand.
TTTGAAGCGAGGTGTTGAGGGTGCTATCGCACTTTCCTATGCACATGGTGCAGATTTCGATTGGGAAAAGGTTAGCTCTCCTCATGGCCGCACCCGCTCAGAGCTAAAGGCCTTCTTCGAGAAGGCGAAGAAATTTGCGCCCGCCATAGTGTCAATTATTTCTCCTTCAGCGGCTTCTGCGGCTTCTTTTACGCCAACTTCCTCGACTCCAGCGACGGCTGATCCCGCGCCTCCTTGATACGTCTCCAATGTATCTATAATTTTTGATGCTCCATGCTTGTTTTTACACCATTTGCCTAATGTTTCGTTACACTTCGTGGCACTTTTATGCATTTTTCGGAACTAACCTACTAACAAGTTACCACAGTGCCAGTTCCCTGTTTTCTGCTGTTTTTGTGTTTCAGAAGTGATACACAGGAAATATTCTCAGAATTGGACGAAACAAGTTCCTGAAGTCTTATTTTACCTGGAAGCTTCCAGAGATCCGAAGGAGAGTAGGAGAGGGGCCACCAGGGCCCCACACACATGGCTGGCGCGGCCCAGGCCCTGGCCGCGCCGCCATGGTGTGAGGGGGCCTGGGGCCACCTCTGACATCGCCCCTTCGCCTATAAAGACCCCCCGACGGAACAAAACCTAAACATCCGATCACTTTTCCAGAACACATCGCGATCCGCCGCCGCCGTCGATCTGAAGATCGGGAGGGTCCAGAAGCTCTTCCCGGCACCCTGCCGGAGAGGGGAATCGCCACCGGAGGTCTTCTTCATCGCCATGCTTGCCTCCGGAGCGATGAGTGAGTAGTCTACCTTGGACTATGGGTCCATAGCAGTAGCTAGATTGTTGTCTTCTCCACCACGTGCTTCATGTTTAGATCTCATGAGCTGCCCTACATGATTGAGATCACCGTTATGTAATTCTACATGTTTGGTTTGTTGGGATCCGATGAATATTGGTGTTTATGATTGAGTTGCTATACTGAATTATATCTTTAGTTATCTCTATGTTGTTTATGATCTTGCATGCTCTCCGTTGTTAGTAGCTATCTTGGCCGAGTAGTTGCTAGTGACTCCAAGAGGGGGTATTTATGCTCGATAGTGGGTTCATGCCTCTATTTAACCTGGGGGAGTGACAGAAACCTCTAAGGTTGTAGATGTGCTGTTGCTACTAGGGAGAAAACAACATTCATATGCTCAAGGGCATATGCTTTGTTTACATTACACACTTTGCTTAATGCAATTATCCGTTGTTCGCAACTTAATACTCATGGGGTGTTCGGACGATATCCCCGTGAGTGGATTATTAGTCATAGATGCAGTTGGATGGCAGTCTATGTATTTTGTTGTAATGCCCAGAGTAAATCTCATAGTGATCTTCTTGACATATCACGTTTATCTTTATTCTATCAATTGCCCAACTGTAATTTGTTTACCCAGCATGTGTTATTTATCTTATGGAGAGACACCACTAGTGAACTGTGGACCCCGATCCTATTTCCATCATATTGCTATCACCTGTTTACTTTACTCGCACTGTTTACTTTACTCGCATACTTTTACTGTTTTCCACTCGATACACTCATAATCTTTGTTTCAAGCAAACCGGTGAGGTTGACAACCTCATCGTAAGTTGGGAGCAAAGTACTTGGTTTTGTGTGTGCAGGTTCCGCGTTGCTACTGGCCGAAGACGAGTCAACAAGTATCGTTAAACGACGCCCTTGTTGGAGTGCTATTAAGCCAGTCTGCATCACCTTCAGTCGTTTGTCTCTCCTCTCCAAGATTGACATACCTTGGTTTCTTAACTGAGGGAAAATCTTGCTGCTGTATTCATCATACCTTCCTCTTGGGGTTCCCAACGGGCTGGACATTCAACTAGGCACCAACTCTTTTCTGGCGCCATCATCCCAGCCAGCACTCCTTCAACTGCTGGCGCAGATTTTGCCATGCCTTCCTCCGCCACAGAGCAGAATGCTGAGGTGGCGTAGACTCGGCCTCTTGTTGTACTTTTCCATTTCTGCTTTTGATGTAAAAAACCTTTAGTCGTGTGCAACCCGAGAACTTTAGTCAAAGGGTTTATATCTATGTAAATATGCTTCCTTTCTATGATATATCGTGTTAGCTTCTGAAATGCTTCTCCTTTCCTTTCTTTTGGCTTCCAGTCTATGCGTATTGGTGAACCTTCAAGTCGCGATCAGGCTCCATCTTCTGCCGGTGCTTTTGATTCTAAAGTTTCGTCCCCTCCTTGCCGTTGCTGCCAATGCGCTGAATATTCTTCAAGGATTTTGGATCTTGAAAACTGCTTAACTTTGGCCAAACGCCCAGCGCAGATGACTATAGACAAAGCTAGCAAAGCTTGTGGTTTGATGAAGCGGATATCTATTCTTGACGATAAGGTGTCTAGTCTGGTGGCGAAGGTTGTGCACCATGAAGAATGCGACTCTTTTGTCATCGGCATTATCGAGTCTGCTTGCGAGATGTTGCGATGTAAGATTCCTTGCGACTTCTCTTTTTTCCTTTTATTCCATTGCTGCTTTGTGATGTCCTTTGTCATCTTAGTTACTTGTTTGGATTTTGCTGCTGAGGCTCGTCGGGTTGCCGAGCGAAATACGGCTCTGGAGAAAACGTTAGAGGGTATTGATAGTTTGTGGTCTGATCCTCGACGCCGCCGTGCTATCGTACTGCTCCAGGACCGCGCCCAGCATATCGAAGAGTCAGTTGACGGTTGCCGAAGAGCTCTCATAACCATGCACTCTGTCATGCTTCCTCGCAATCCTCTGCCTAGAAGTTTTCCGCTGCTACTCGACGCTTTTAGATCCAGTCAGCGTATTCATCGGTTGATAGAACTGAACTTGGTGGCAGGTGCCAATTTTTCTCTTGGGTGGATGCGTAAGTGGCACCCAAGACTCAATTATAGTTCTATGTCGCTGAGCTATCCCTCAGGTGGAGCTAGTCTGCGAGTACATCTGGAGAATACCTTGCAGCCTGCTCGAAGGATTATAGCTAGGCTGTTGCGGGAGGATGCCGCGTTTTTCCGCGAGTATCACTATTTAGATCCTTTAGGTGTAGATGATTCTGATAACCCGATGTTGTAATACTCGTGTATATGTGGAACGCGAGAGTTTTTTATTTCGCGACTATATGTCTGAAATTTATTCTCAGAGCGTTTTGTATGATTCGTGCGTTTGCCGCATTTTTCTTTTGAGAGACTCGTAAACTCGAATATGAGGAATGTTTTGTCTTTATTATACTTGTAATGTAAGATACATGGGGTGACCCAAGATATCCGGCCTATGACCTGTGTTCTGGATCTAGAGGGCATTGCCCTGGGATAACTCGTGGCTTTTACAGCCTTATTCTTCTACTCTACTTTGTTGTTCTTGATACTTATGCCGTCGTGGCCTTCTCTTCTTCTTCTGTAGTTTTGTCTTCTCCTGATGCTTCTACTCGTGGTTTCTTCATCTCTGGCTCCGCAGTACGTCCTTCGGGTAGCTTGTAACCTTCCGTAGTCATGCTTTTCTCCTTCTCTGCATAGTTGGCTATCATGCCAAAGTTTTGCGCCATCTTGTGGAGCTCCTTGTCGCATAGGTCTGAAACCTCGAAGCTTCCCTTCACTGTGATGATTCCCTTTGGTCCTGGCATCTTGAGTACTAGATACGTATAGTGAGGTACTGCCATGAATCGCGAAAATGCGGGTCGCCCGAGGATCGCATGATACTGAGATGGCCAGTCCATAACCTCGAAGTCTAGTTTTTCTCTTCTGTAGTTTTGTCGGTTGCCGAAGCAAACGTTGAGTGCTATCCGACCTAGTGGATAATTGGCACTTCCTGGTATGATCCCATGGAAGGAATAGTCTGTTGGTTTCAGGAACTCTAGTGATATATGCATTGCTCTGAGCGTTTTCGCATATATCAAATTGATTCCACTTCCCGCGTCCATGAATATTCTGTCGACATCGTACGTGCCGATTTGAGCTTTGAGTACCAGGGGCGCGTTTCCTGGCCAAGGTACTGTTATAGGGTGATCTTCTCTGTTGAACTCGATTGGTTGTTCTGACCAGTGTAGATATTCCGTTGTAGCTGGAGGCGAGGTAACTGCTAGATTGACTTGTCGGGTAATGCTTTTTTCTTCTTTGTTCGACTTGGGCACGGGTTGTATCATTGCTGTAATATGCCCCTTAGATGGAACGTACCCTCCGTCGTTGTCGTGTCCCTGGCTTGGCTGGTCTTGTCCTTGAGGAGCTCCATTGTTCCCTTGTTGATTTGTGGGAGGTTTGTTGTTTCCTTCGTATCCTTGTCGCTTTGCTTCGGTTTGCTTGCTTAGTGCTGCTTCTTGTAGTTTCAAGAACGTTGTCCAATCTTTCATTGCATGCCTGGACACTCGCTTTCCATCGACGAATGCTGAGTGTATATGACAAGGCCCGTTTAACATGTCTTCTGGCGATGGGTTGTACTCTCTGGATTCTCTTGTGGGAAACTTTTTGTAGTCCTCTTTTCCGTAGCTTCGATATCCTAAGCTTCTGCGATCACTCCCTTGGTAGCTGTTGTCCTTATATCCCGCGGCTACTTGGCTGTGGGAGCCGTAGTTGTCGTAATTGCGGGATCTTCTTCTTTGGCTTCCATATATGTTTCTTCTATCGTCCTCTAGCGATCACGTCCGCTTGTTGTTGCATGCGTCTTCTCCATCTGCAAATCTGTTTGCTATATCCATGAGGTCTGACACTGTTTTCGGCTTGATTCTGCCCATCTCTTCGACTAGGTCCCCTCGCCTTAATCCAATTATGAACGCGTCTATTGCTCTTTCGTCTGAAACTTCAACTGCTAAATTTTTCATAAGACTCCATCTTTGGATGTACGCCCTTAGGGTTTCTCCGCGTTGTTGCACGCATGCTTTGACTTCTTCTATCGATGCCGGCCGCTTATATGTCGACCTGAAGTTGCTTGTAAATTGCTTCGTGAGATCTTCCCAACTTCCAATAGTTTCTTTCTCTAATTTTCTCAACCATGACCTTGCTGCGCCGGTGAGGTGTAGTTGCAAACTTTGCATAGCTGTTTCTTTGGTTTCTCCCAATATTTGTTTTGCTTGTAGATAGTCTGAGAGCCATGACTGTGGTTCCTGTGATCCGTCGTACTTTTGTTGATCATGAGGTAGTTTGAACCCCTTGGGTACTGGCGTAGTGCGAACCCTGCGGGTAAAGCACGATGCTCCCATCTCCTTTTCGTCGTCTTCATAGCCGTACTTTCTGTTTGGAGATCGAGATCTTCGGGTTCCTCCATGCTTCGGGCTCCCGTGCTGTTTTGGTGATGGCGATCGAGATCGTCGACTACTGCTTCTGCGCCGAGGACTATTGTGACGGTGAGGTGATCTTGGCTTGTGTGTTTCCTTGTTGTGATATGCCTCCTCTTCTTTTGCTGATAGCTTGTTGCCCACCATCTTCAGTCCGTTCAGCGCTGCTCTGTGCATATGTTCCCTTGGGTCCCCTGGACTTGGTCGAGTTGTAAATAGATACACTTGAGCTGCCACCAGTGCTGCTTCGGGAGTTTTTGGTATGATGTTTCCCTGCTCGTTGACTGATAGGAAGGACGAGTCGAGATTTTTGGAGATGCTTTGCCTTTCTGAGTACTCGAGGTTTTTGTACCTTGAACCATGTCGACGATTCCTCTTTGCGTTAGTATGTGATGCGTCGCTTCGTGCTCTGCGAGCAGCGTTGCAATCTGGTAACCATGCATACTGCTTATTTTAGAATATACATTTCGTAGAAAAGTCCTTCTAGGCTAGGATTCCTATTAATAGCCCCATGATAGAAAACCAACATACATGCATCACAATCAAATCCTAACTGTATGCACGGGAGGTCAATTGAACGTGGATCATGACTAGAGCAGAGGCGAAGAGCTAGAGCTAACCTGAGAAGCATTGTAGCCGATGCCAATCTAGGTGTGCGGAGAAGCGCCATCCAGCCAACAAGACGCCGTTCTACACATGCGCCAACCAGTAACAGGCTCCAGCTGCACATCCGAGGCCAAGGAAACTGTACTGGCAGCGGCAGCACCTCGCATGCGACCACCAACAGGAGCTGAAGGCGTCAGTCCCTTTGCTGCAGGGCCATGGGCACCCTGAAGAAGAAGATGTCATCCACTAAGGGCTTCCAAAATAGGAACATGAGTTGTGCCAAATCGAATCATGCAAAGGAACACAATTATTACATCATGCATTAATACAACTAACACTCATGATAATCATCATCTATAAAGGCTATGCCTGATGTGAGGTGATACGTCCAAAACGTATCCACTTTCCCGAACACTTTTGCTATTGTTTCTCCTCTAATTTGTATGTTTTGAATACAACTAACACGGACTAACGCTGTTTTCAGCAGAATTGCTCTGGTGTCTCGTTTTTGTGTAGAAATCCAACTTTCAGTAAAAATTCGGGAAAAATCGGCAAAAATCCTATTTCACCAGAAGACCCACGGAGCCAGAACACGAACCGGAGGGGAGGCACGAGGCCTCCACACACACAGGGGGCGCGGCCCAGCCCTGGCCGCGCCCACCTGTTGTGAGGGCGGCTCGGTCTTCTCCTCGACTTCTCCTTCCGCCTACATATACCCTCTGACCTGAAAATATCGGGGGTACGGCTTTTTTCCCAGAAAGACTTCCGCTGCGCCGCCACCATCAGAAACCGCGATTCGGAACCAGAAACTCCATTCTGGCACCCTGCCGGGATGGGGATTTGGAGGAGATCTTCATCACCATCATCACCGACGTCCCTCCATCGACCATCCATGACTCCCCCATCCATGTGTGAGTAATTCCCCCGCTATAGGTGAGGGGATGGTAGGGATTGGATGAGATTGTTAGGGCATGGTGCCTAGTATCTTTATTTAGTGCCTATGACATTGTTGCAACTTGTTATGCTTAATGCTTGTTACTTTGGGCCTGAGTGCCATGATTTCAGATCTGAACATGTTATTGTTTCTATGATGATACTTGTTGTTTATGGTCTTATCTGCAAGTTGTATACACATATTGTTGTCCGGAACCCGAGGCTCCAAAGTGACAGAAATTGGGATAACCGGAGGGGATGGCTATGATGTGAGGATCACATGTGTTCACCGAGTGTTAATGCTTTGCTCTGGTACTTTATTAAAAGGAGTACCTTAATTACCAGTAGTTTCCCTTGAGGCCCTGCTACAACAGGCTGGTAGGACAAAAGATATCAAGCAAGTTTCTCCTTGTGAGCACGTACGACTATATATGGAACACATGCCTATGATTGATAGTACTAGGATGCTTTATCATTATTTATCTGCAATGCCCATGTCTCATTGATTTCATGAATTATCTAATCCATGCAACGCCCGTGCATCCATCCCTATGCCTACAGTATTCGTTCCTATTGTTTACTATTGCTACTATCATCGCTGTTATTTTACTACTGTTGTTACTGTTTCACTACTATCACCACTATAAAACTGTTGCTACTGATAAACCACTGCGAGCAAGACTGTTTCCAGGTGTAGCTGAATTGATAACTCATCTGTTAAGGCTTACATATATTCTTTGGCTCCCCTTGTGTTGAATCAATAAATTTGGGTTTTACTTCCCTCGAAGACTGTTGCGATCCCCTATACTTGTGGGTCATCAAGACTATTTTCTGGCGCCGTTGCCGGGGAGCATAGCTTTATTTGTAAGTTCACTTGGGATTCATATTGTTCACTGCAATCCTTTCATCATGGGTAAACCTCGTGATGGAAAAGTTCCTATATTGCCATCCACTACAAGAAGAGGTACAACTCTCAACACTTCTGTTTGTCTTGATTCGCCATCCGTTATGAGTAAGTTGCTTACACCACCACATGCACACGCTACTGCTACTACTTCTGCTGAGTTTGAAAATGCCACTGATAATTTAGATGATGCTTCTACTGTGCTTGATGAGAGTGGTTCACTAGGTTCCTTTTTTTATGCTACTATTGCTAGAGCTAAGTTGGGAAACACCACTGTTACACCTGTTAGTTCACCTGAGTCTAGGGAATGTCCTAGTGATGATTTTGATGATGCTTATATTGAGCTTAATGATGATTTTATTGCTGAAGCATGTGCTACTCGTAATGCTGCTGATATTAAAGAACTTCTTGCAAGACGTACTGTTAGATATAAATTGTCTCCTGATCCTAAATTTGCTGCTTCTCCCATAAATATTAGAGACAAGGATTATGATTTCTCTCTAGATTTATCTTACATATCTATTGTTGAGAAAACTCCTTTTTGTGGTACTAAAGATGAAAGTGCTATGGAGCACATGAATGAGCTTTCTACTTTGAGTAATTTGTTTTCTGATGATATTAAGCTTCGCACTTATTTTATTGCTAAATTTTTTTCCTTTCTCGTTGAAAGATGCAACTAAAACTTGGTTTAATAGTTTGTCTCCTAGATCTCTTAATAGTCCTATTGCTTTGGTTAATGCTTTCTTTCAGAAATATTTTCCTGCTAGTGCTCAACATGTTGTTGTGCAGAAAATCTTTGATTTTGAACAGGAAAAAGGAGAGATAGTGCCTGAATCTTAGACGAGGTTTTGTTCTTTAATTAGAGCTTTGCCTAAAGAGCCATTGCCTAAAAATGAACTCCTTGATATATTTTATAATGGACTAACGGATGAATCTAAGACATATCTGGATAGTTGTGCTGGTTATGTTTTCAGGGAAAGAACTCCGGCTGAAGCTGAAGAACTAATGGCTAAAATAAGCCGGAATCATGATGATTGGACTCTAGTTGAGCCAACACCAGCACCAATACCTGCGCCGGTCCCAGAGCCTACGCCGAAGAAGAGAGGGATGATTGAATTAAATGATGAAGTGATGAGGGAAGCTAAGAAATCTCTTAAGGAGAAAGGTATTAAATCCGAAGATGTGAAGAATTTACCTGCTATAGAAGAATTATGTAAGCCAATCCCTCACTCGTCTACTATCGAGGTACACTCTCTCCAATGCTTTGATGAAAGAGATATTCCTTACTCTAAACCTCCTGATCAATGCTTAGATGAATTTGATAATTTTATTGTTAAGCAAGAAAATTTTAATAGAAAAGTGCAGAATCATTTGTTTGAAAATTCTAGAGCTATTAACAAGTTGCAGGATATTGTGGAGAGAACCTACAATGATGTGAAGATACTTGTTAAACATTTTCAAATGGTTCAAACACAAATTGATCAGCTTACCAAGGTGCAAAAGGACTTGCTAGTTAATGCCGCAAGAGAGAAGCAAGCATGTGAAGTACGCACAAGAGGTGGTGCTACCACTCAAGACCCCTTATATCCTGAAGGACATCCTAAGAGGATCGAGCAAGATTCTCAACGTACTTCAAGTGATGATATTCCTTCCAAGAAGAAGAAGAAGCATAAAACAACTGCAAAATCCTCTGAAGTAGGTAAAGATCCTAATAGTGTTTCTATTTCTGATGCTGAAACTGAACCAGGTAATGCTTCCGATAAAGAAGAAGTTGAAGAGGAACCAGAAAAGATTGATAAGAATGCAAAGTACACCAAAGAAGATTTCATTGCCAACAAGCATGGTAATGAGAGAGAACCTTGGGTGCAGAAACCAATGCCTTTTCCTAGTAAGAAACACAAATCCAAGGAAGAAGAACACTACAACAGGTTTTGTGAATGGATGAAACCTTTATTTTTGCAAATTCCTTTGACTGATGCTATTAGAATGCCTCCTTATGCAAAGTATATGAAAGATATTGTTACTAACAAAAGGAAGATTCCTAATGAGGAAATTTCCACTGTACTTGCTAATTATTCTTTTGATGGTAAAGTTCCGGAGAAGCTTGGAGATCCAGGTATACCAACTATTCCTTGCTCCATTAAAAATAACTATGTTAGAACTGCTTTATGTGATTTGGGAGCTGGAGTTAGTGTCATGCCTTTTTCTCTTTATAAGAGACTTGATCTAGAAAAATTGGTATCAACTGATATATCTTTGCAAATGGCTGATAAGTCTACTACTATTCCTATTGGTATATGTGAAAATGTTCCTGTTCAAGTTGCTAACAGTTGTTTGATATTAACTGATTTTGTTATGTTGGAAATGCCTGAAGATGATAATATGTCTATTATTCTTAGGAGACCTTTTCAAAATACTGCAGGTGCGGTTATTAGTTGCAATCAAGGAAAAGTAACTTTTAATGTCAATGACAAAGAGTATACGGTTTATTTTCCCAAGAAGATTGATAGGAAGAATGTTCTAAATTCAATCAAGCATGTTGAGACCATCAAAGTTTGTCAGATTATTTGTTCAGAGCAAAAGCCCAAGGAAGAATATGAAATTGTTATGATTGGGACTATGCCTATCAAAGTTGAGGTAACATAAGCATTTAGTGAAATGCAAAGTTTTGCCTCATATAAAGTTAGTTTGGTAATAAGACTTGATCAACCTTGTTAACAAAGTGATTTTATATGAATGAAACTTTGTTTTTACCGCATTTACTTTACCTCACTTATATTTACTTTCACCAATTTTTGTTCCCCTATGTTAGTTACATAATTAGAATATCTTAGAGCTGCTGCATACTTGAGTTTGATTTTCTTGCAATCATTCCATTGTCGTTTTCCCGAGTTTTATCCTTTTATCGTTTTTCTAAAAAAATCCTCGAAAATAAAGTTTCTCAAAAAATTCCAGAAAAATCTTTATAAATTTTTATGTCAAAAATGGGACAGAGAGGCACCTAGGAGACACCAGGAGGGGCTGCCACGCCGCCACAAACACAGGGGGCGCGACCCAGTCCTGGCCGTGCCCACCTGCTGTGAGGGGGCCCCACCTGGCCTCTCATTTATCTCTTCCTTCCCAGCTCTTTCTCTCTCCCGAAAACAACGACACACCAGCTCAAACTCGAGTTCTTGCTGTTCTTCATCGCAATTTTTCGATCTCCTTGCTCAGCACATCATTTCTGCTGAGATTTGGAGCAATTGTTCTCTGGTATGTGACTCCTCTGCTTGTCCAAGTAGAATTTCTTTTGGTAAAGTATTTCTTGAGTATTTTAGCATTGTAGGTGGCAGGATAAATGAGTATGCATGCTTGTTCTATTGCTTAGAAATGTTATTTTGATGCATGTTAGCTCTCTAGTAACTCACTATAGTAGTTTCCTACATTTGCTTGTCTCAAAATCATTTTTTATGAGGTTTGTTAAAAAATTTAGAGAAGGAAATGGACAACTTCACATATGGAGAAGTGTTTGAAAGTGATGCACCAAGGTCATCAAGGCCTTCAAGATCCACTACTCGATATAGGATATCCTACAATGAAGATCTTATGTCACCTAACCTTGAGGGAGACGATGGAGATGCACATCCATCGACCTTCCCTTGTGCTAATTTTTTGCGTGATGCAGGGATTCTTGATGATTTCTTGCTCCTTGTTAACATGGTTGGATTGACTACATACATGATGGATGAGAGTAATCAATATGATATTCTCACAAAGATTTTTGTTGAAAGTTTTAAATTTGCTAACTCTCATTTCAATCCTTCCATTGCATTCAAAATATATGATAAGTCTATCACCATGTCTTTGGAGAGGTTTTGTACTATTTTAGGTATTCCCATGTTTGGAACGGCCAAGAAGATACTACATTAGCCCGCTGATTTGTTGGAGCTCTACCGAGGAGTAACAAATGATGATGACCGCACAGCGTGGCAAGATAAGAAACATTCAACTCCCAGCTATTAGATATTTCACTTATTATCTTGCTACTAGTGTACTTTGTAGAGGAAACACTAGCAATATCTATAACTATCATTTAACTTTTCTAGCTACCGCTCTTGATGTTAGTAGGAAGTATAACCTCGGTGCTATTATTGCTCGTCGCCTAGCCGCTAGGGGACCTATTTATGGAGGCATTATTGCTGCGCGCATTGTTGCTGCTCTTGAACTTCCTATTGCTCCTCATGATATATTGTTGACCCCACAGAGGCTTGATCTTGCTGCCATGAAGCTCCATCATTTTATTACTGCTAACTCTCGTGCAGGGAAATTAGTTTATAGAATGTTATTTACGGATGGAGAGGAAAGGGAAGTGCCCTTGCTACAACCCAGTTTGTTTAGTATTGATAACAGGCCATGGTCACGCACGAAGGAGGAGTTGGACGAGCGGCTTAGGGTGCTCAGCTTCAACGTACAGCATGGCGTCGTGGACCAGGAGGAAGAGGAGGAGCCGGCTTATCACTACACCACATACCACTCCGGGGCGTCCTCGAGCTCGTACCCGGACGAAGGTACTTCTTCGTCACACTTTGGAGGCGCCACTTCGTGGCCGAGTTGGCCGAGTTGGAATTGATCTCCACTTAGGCCAAAAGCCTAAGCTTGGGGGAGGTACGCCGACGATTCACTCATCTACATATTATATTTTGTCGGTCCTTTGTATATCCATGTTTCGCTTTCTTTATTGTTCTCGTTTTTATTTTTTCTTTCCAAAACACAAAAAGACCAAAAATATTTCCATTGTTTCTCTTCCTTTGTTTCTTTAGCTTTCTACCTTTGGTTTGCTTTACTTGCTATTTTCGGTTTGGTATTTGAAAAATCTAAAAATATTTTGCTTTGTTCGCTATTTCCTTTCGCTCTTGTTTCAAAAATCGAATACCCAAAAATATTTGTTGTTCTTCTTCAGTTTTGTAAAGTTTGTTGCAGAGTTTAGTCTCTCGTTACTCCATTGGAGCTTGGTATTCACTTCATATTATTCAAGCCACACAAGTGAAAAAGCAATAATGACGACATATGACAATCCGAGATGTGGTAAGAGGCTGGTATGAACTCTATTTGTTTTCATTTTTATACATATACTCATCTATGTGGATATGCTTAGTCGGTTCATATAAGGTATATGTTATCTAATGGATGTTTTGTAGTTCTTGCTTTCATATGATTAGTTCCAATTTACTAATAGTTTGTAGCATGTCATGTAGACGCTTGCATGCATTGTTTTACTCATAATATGGTATGCCATTGTGGTATCCACCTCTGAAAGCTTCATTTGAATCGACTTGGCACATGCTCAAGCATGCATATGACTAAACAAAAAGTCAATTAAGCCTCAATGATTTACTTTGCCTCAGAGTTCTCGTATCATTTTTATGCCTATATTAATTTTGTTTTGTCGCAAGCATGATTATGACAGTTATTGCTCTCTCGATTGTCGCTTCCCAGTCTTTTGCTAGCCTTCACTTGTACTGAGTATGAGCTCTACTCGTGCATCCAATTACTAAAAACCAAGTCTTCCAAAGAGTCCACTATAAATTCCTAAGCATGGTATTTCAAAACCATTCCAAGTAAATTTTCATGTGCTACCTTTCAAAACTTTCAAATACTTCTCATTTTGTGCCACTGTTTTTAGCTCATGGGGACGTAGTGGTCGGAATTGCTATCTTCCATATTAAAGTAAGTACCCCTCGACTAGGCAGCTTCATCTGCTGGTCATTAATTTTGCAAGGGAGCTGGTCAGACCATTATAATCTAATTTTTAAAAAGAAAAAAAAAAGAAAAAGAGCACTCCTCCATGGTATGTGAAAGTTGGTGGGCACCCGATGGAATTGGTTAGCCATGGTTTGAGAAAGAAAAAAAGGTGGGGAGGAGTGCCAAAGCTTTATAAAAGAGCACCAATGTGCCAAAATTTCAAAGAACTCGGAACCGCTCTCACTTGTTTATTATAGAAAATAGAAAGTCCCCATTGCCAGTCGTTGACATGAAACAACCACCTCTCAAAATATATTTTTATCTCTGTTTTACAAATAAAAAGCTCTAGCACATGTTAAATCACTGCTTCCCTCTGCGAAGGGCCTTTCTTTTACTTTTATGTTGAGTCTTCATCTTCTAACTTTAAAGCACTTCTTGAGAGCATAGCTGTTATTCTTAGTGTAATGTGCTTGTCCCAGAACACGGTTAATTGTGGTATAACTTTGATGCTTTTATCTTTGATATTTTTACTTCTAGTCTTCTCTTGAACTTCAGAGGTGTCTCAGCATTTATGTTTTGCTCCACAAATAAAGGCAAACGGGATACCACTCTTTCATATCATTTATGAGCATTACAATCTTGCAACTTCTTATGATCATGTTACTTGTTATTAGTATGTTGGCACTCTTTCATAGCTTGCTTGACTATGAGGTAGCATTAGTTGCATATTTCTTGTTATGAATTGCCTGAGTACTTGATCATATAGTTAGTATATATACATCTATGAAGCAAATGTGTTCGTGAAAGTTTCTTTTATCGCTCTCAGTTGTTAACTGAATTGCTTGAGGACAAGCAAATAGCTAAGCTTGGGGGGAGTTGATACGTCTAAAACGTATCCACTTTCCCGAACACTTTTGCTGTTGTTTCTCCTCTAATTTGTGTTTTGAATACAACTAACATGGACTAACGCTGTTTTCAGCAGAATTGCTCTGGTGTCTCATTTTTGTGCAGAAATCCAACTTTCAGTAAAAATTCGGGAAAAATCGGCAAAAATCCTATTTTACCAGAAGACCCACGGAGCCAGAAGACGAACCGGAGGGGAGGCACGAGGCCTCCACACACACAGGGGGCGCGGCCCAGCCCTGGCCGCACCCACCTGTTGTGAGGGCGGCTCGGCCGTCTCCTCGACCTCTCCTTCCGCCTACATATACCCTCTGACCTGAAAATATCGGGGGTACGGCTTTTTTCCCAGAAAGACTTCCGCTGCGCCGCCACCATCAGAAACCGCGATTCGGAACCAGAAACTCTATTCTAGCACCCTGTCGGGACGGGGATTTGGAGGAGATCTTCATCACCATCATCACCGACGTCCCTCCATCGACCATCCATGACACCTTCATCCATGTGTGAGTAATTCCCTCGCTGTAGGTGAGGGAATGGTAGGGATTGGATGGGATTGTTCATGTAATTTGATATGAGATTGTTAGGACATGGTGCCTAGTATCTTTATTTAGTGCCTATGATATTGTTGTAACTTATTATGCTTAATGCTTGTCACTTTGGGCCCGAGTGCCATGATTTCAGATCTGAACATGTTATTGTTTCTATGATGATACTTGTTGTTTATGGTCTTATCTACAAGTTGTATACACATATTGTTGTCCGGAACCCGAGGCACCAAAGTGACAGAAATTGGGATAACCGGAGGGGATGGCTATGATATGAGAATCACATATGTTCACCGAGTGTTAATGCTTTCCTCCGGTACTTTATTAAAAAGAGTACCTTAATTACCAGTAATTTCCCTTGAGGCCCTGCTGCAACAGGCTTTCTTATTATTTATCTGCAATGCCCATGTCTCATTGATTTCATGAATTATCTTATCCATGCAACGCCCGTGCATCCATCCCTATGCCTATAGTATTCGTTCCTACTGTTTACTATTGATACTATCACCGCTATTATTTTACTACTGTTGTTACTGTTTCACTACTATCACCACTATAAAACTGTTGCTACTGATAAATCACTGCGAGTAAGACTGTTTCCAGGTGTAGCTGAATTGACAACTCATCTGTTAAAGCTTACATATATTCTTTGGCTCCCCTTGTGTCGAATTAATAAATTTGGGTTTTACTTCTCTCGAAGACTATTGCGATCCCTTATACTTGTGGGTCATCATGAGGCAGCGAGAAACATGCAGGAGACAAATTATATTCAAGATTATCCTCTAATCAATCAAAACTAACTAGGAACTCTAGTGAGACACAAGCAGAAAAAAGAAACAATACTTTGCTACTAAATTTGTCTTCAATCATGTAAACGAGAAACCTTGAACAGACCGACCAAATTAGAGGTGCATCTAAACAAAGAAATCGACGAGGAAGACGCCTACCTGAGTTCATGTCAATCCTGCCATAGCGACAGAAGAGGCTGTTGAGCTCCAGAACTCACAAACACCACTCTTCGGTAAAATGTACAACCAGACATGCAGGTAGCATAGTTCACCTTTTTAGAACCAAAAAATATAAAGCTGTGTTTGTTACATTGATAATATGCCAGCAAAGGCCTTCCGCGGATGCGTTTAATCTCTTGTCTTGCAAGTTGACAGCAAGTAACTAGAGGCACCTAATTAACCTTGATCTCAGGACTCACATCACCACTACCACCAACAACAACAACTCGAATAGAGCACCTAGTATAGCTTGAATGGTAGCAAAAGCATCACTGAAAGAGAGCCAAAGATGAAGGCTACTAGTCAAAATGGTCCAGCCTAGCACCTGAAACAAGAAGTATAGTGTAAGCTATCACACAATCTCAAACTAGTTCCTTAGAAACTCAGTAGAATCATAGAGATGAACAATCATCAAAATGCACGGAAGATACTACAAAGCTGTATACCGCGAGTTGCACCGCAACAAAAATCTCTTTTGAAGCTTGTCGAGTTACTTCAAAATGCAACAAGGGAATTACTAAGCTTCACAACAAATAGGACAGACTATCACAAACACCAAAAGTGCGGAAAGAAAAGGTTAAAATCGACGTAGAGCAGATTGCATTTATAACTTCATGATTAATTGAATACATATGCAAGCAAAACAGATGCAGAAAGGTTCTTCATAATTAAGTAAATACTAACATGGCATGGAAAATTATAATGCAAAGAATTGCATACGGATAATTAGTTATCTTCCTTCTTTGTATCTGCTCAGGAGTGATTAACAGCAAATGGAAAAAATTAATTCTAACCAAGCATTTAGGAATTTCATTCATGGATTATTTCTTCTCTAATTTTTTTTAGAGGAGACTAATACATTGTTATAAGAAATGTGTAAATTGTTTCTGCAATCATATGATGACATGTTACCAAGCTAGTACTGTGACTAAAATGATAAAAAAAATTAGCTAGTGTTGTAACTACAAGTAACTCCGAAAAAAAAACTGATATATATCATAGGAACTTTATTATGCAATATGCATTGAACAATCAGGACAGATTAAGAAGCAAAACCAACAAATAACATTAAACTAGGATGCAAAATTCCCTCCGCTGCTAGTTGATTTCCATTCTTTCTTATCATTCATTCAAAAAACAAGAAACAGGTGTGTGAGAAAAAATTCAAAGAAATTCCAGTCAACAAAGGTACTCAAATGATGAGAAAATATTAAAAAAATGGCATTATGATAATGGCATGTGCATAGAGGAAGAAAATGGCACAGTTTGTTGCTTTTCTAATCCAGAACAGCTTACCATACATTAAGAAAGCTAATACATCGACTTAGCTAAGTTGATGCATGGTGGCAATTATCTAGAACACAATAATTATCCCCAAACAGAAAAGAGACCATACAATGTGATGCAGACCATCAAGAAAGAATCAAGGATGTGCACATCAACCATGTACCGTCAGCATAACTAAAAAGTATATATAAATCAATGATAACAAGAGCCAAGGGTAGATCATCACTTCCTATGCCATACGCAGCAAAATGATCAAAAAAAAAATAGCACGTCCATTTGTTATACAGCTATTGTCTGTGCACACAAGAGATTTGCATCCATACATGCATGTCAACAGGAAAAAAGAATAAAAATAAGAAAATTACATGAAGGAAGAGAAGAGAGACCTCACTGGCAGCAGCAGCAGATTGTGTAGTTGGCCGGAAGCAGCAGGTTGGACTTTGGAGTGGTGACCGGAAGCAGCAGCTTGGGGACGTGGACAGGAAGACGCCAGCAGCATGTCTGGAGCCCGCTCGAGCAGTTGCTTTGTTTGAGAGTACAGAAGTAGAGCGACACACAAATAATTACCTGCAAACCACAACAATTTCGCAATACATCTGAGTATGGTTGTCCAAGTCCCATGAGTAAAATGCAACGTAAAAGAAGTCGCCTAACAAAAGAAACACATCATACTTGTGCCTTAGCAGGGCAACTGAATCAAAGCTTAGAACTAAACCAATAAATAGTTGCCAAGCTGTCAATATGAATGATTACACTTACATAGGGTCACCCCTCATTATTGCGGGAAAGAATAAATTTAAAAAATAAAATAATGGGCACTAATCATTCCATGCAGAGGAAAACAACAAGTTAATACTTAGAACATTCAACATTCCAGCAATCCTCTTGAACAATTCAAGGTAGCAAAATGGGCTCTTGTATATCACAACATTAAAAAGATCTAGCAGCCATGGAAAAATTATGCTACTAAAGACAAGATTCTAAGTAGAGAACAAGTCACCAACACGAAGGGGAGTTACAAGGTTCAGATCCTCATGTAATGTGAATATGTCATTGCAATAACTAAGGATGACATTCTGAGAGATGTCGAGATAAAGAAAGGATCAATTTGTAGTTACATTACATGACACAGAGGTCAATCCGGACTCATGTGATTAAAATAAAACTATCAAACCAGTGTGAATATGCATTGCAAAAAAAGGCAAACCTATCTATGTAATTTTTAAATCCATTACACTGAAATTATATATATCCAAATGACACATAGCTACAGATTTAGAGACCATATGTATTTTTTGCCACAAATGTTAGTAAATATTTCTAGCTATCTAACGATTACAAAGCTTCAATCGGGTTTCAATTGGCATAATGGCTGGAGGGTGTTCGAGACTTCCAGTATAACTTGGTGTGCATGTATATTAATTGTTTAGATCATATAGAATAGATGGTATAAGACTTTAGAAATCGATACCATGAAAACGACAAAGTTAACGGTTATGAACAGTCAACATGCCAGCAATCCTCTTAAACAAATTGAGATAACAAAATGTAGTCAAATTTACATCACAACATTAAAAATTCTAGCTGCCATGGTAAAACTGATATTACCATGACAAGATCTTAAGAAGCAAACAAGTCACCTACATGTAACAGTTTCCTAGAGAGAGTAAAGAACAGCCAAGAAAGGCATATATGGCCATATTCTAATAGCTCTCACACAAAACATTACCGACAGTACAGCTTCAGTACCACTCAACATAACATATTTAAAAGCTACATTAGGGTGATCCCAACAGAAGTATTACAGATATAGTTTTTAGGAGTAACAAGAAAATGGGATAAAGAGAAATTCATGAAAATGCATTATTGTAACTCTATTAGAAATCGAAAATAGAGAACATCCAGAAATTAGTTGATCATGGTAGCCGTAAATATGATTTCCAATAACACTTTGAAGTAGATGTAGATTTCAATACTTTTAGTCAAGAAACAACTTCTACTAGGAAAAAAGATCCACCGTCTCTGACACATGATCAGAACAGAAACAATGAACACCAACAGAGAACTTACACCGAGAAATGTGACCAAAATGCGAGCACCACTGCATCTAACAAGATTTCCTGAAGACACGGCACCTCCATGTACACTAACCTTTTCCTACAACACCACAACAGTTGTGACTTGTGAGCACTGAGAAGTAACTGCGATCCTAAAAACGCGATCCTAAAAACGACAGCTCAACTACAACACGTCGCAAGTAGGCAAGTAAAAAACTTAGGTGTGCGGAGAGGCACCATCCAGCCAGCAAAACGCCATTCTACAAACATGCCAAGGAAACTGTACCGACAGCGGCAGCAGCTCGCAGATGACCACCAACAGGAGCTGAAGGCGTCAGTCCTTTGCTGTAGGGCCATGGGCACCCTGAAGACGATGTCATCCACTGACGGCTTCTGAAACAGGATCATGAGATGTGCAAAATCGAATCATGGAAAGGAACATAATTATTAGGGAAAATTTGCTATGGCACACCGTTATTATCCGGCGTTTGCTAAAACACACCACCGAAATATGCCTTTGCCCAGTACCATTATAATTTTGCAGTATATTTGCTAAAACACACTACAGGCCGAAAAGGGAAAGGTTTAATATTTATCATGGGAAAATACCAGATTGCCCTCATCTATGTTCCCAGATCGAACCGGTCACGGGCCAAAGAGACGAAGGGGATGATCTCCGCTCGATCAGCTGCGACCCTAGCGGGCAACGCCGTACTCCATCTCGCCTCCGCCGTCGTTCCGCCTCTCTCCGCCGGCCATCCCGCCTCCCTCGTTCCCAACGCCGCCTCCCTCGTTCCCAACGCCTCCTTTCTCCGCTGGCCATCCCGCCGACCTTGCCCGCACCATTGGCGACGGGCGAAAGGTACACAAGGTGCGGCGCCGGTCAGGAGGAATCCGGGCCCTTCGCCGGCGCTCTCGGCCGCATTCAACGGGCGCCCTCGTGCTAGTCGAACTTGCTGTGTGTTAGTGTGTTTCAGTCTTAAATCTGGTACTATACAAATCTGTGCTTTATCTGGTACTATCCATTCATATACTGAATTTTGTTTGAGGTGAACCTATCATTTTGTAAAGATTTTTTATGAATATGATAATTCTGTTTGAGTTACTCTAAATATGGTTCACGCTGAGAGCAAATGCTGTTCAATTTTTATGTTATTTTGTATTTAGTGTCCGATATGGATATGTGCAGCCTGCTTTCAGCACGTTCAGAGAAAGAAAGAAAAATCGTATAAAACCGGTCATACAGTGGTATTTCCAATCAAAATGTAAAACTTTCCGTTTTAGGTAGTGTGGTGTGTTTTAGCAAATATGCCACAAAATTATAATGGTACTTGGCAAAGACACATTTCGATGATGTGTTTTAGCAAACGCCGGAAAATAACGGTGTCTTGTAGCAAATTTTCCCTAATTATTACATCACGCATTAATACAAGTAACACTCAGGATAATCATCATCTGCAGAGACTATGCCTGATGTGAGGCAGCGAGAAACATGCACTAATTAAAATCTTAGGAGACAAATTATATACAGGATTATCCTCTAATCAATCAGAAATAACTAGGAACTCTAGTGAGACACTCAGAAGCAGAAAAAAGAAACAATACCGTGCTACTAAATTTATCTTCAACCATGTAAACAAGAAACCTTGAACAGACCGACCAAATTAGAGGTACATCTAAACAAAGAAAATCGACAAGGAAGACGCATACCTGAGTTCTTGTCAATCCTGCACCATAGCGACAGAAGAGCCTGTTGAGCTCGAGCTCCAGAACCCACAAACACTACTGTTTGGTAAAATGTACAACCAGGCATGTAGGTAGTATCGTTCATCAAATCAGAACCAGCATATATAAAGCCTTTTCTGTTACATTGATAATGCACCAGCAAAGGCCTTCCACGGATGCACTTAATCTCTTGTCTTGTGATTCTGACAAGTAACTAGAGGCACCTAATTAACCTTGATCTCAGGACTCAGATCACCACTACCACCAACAGCAGCAACTCGAATAGAGCACCTTGTATAGCTTGAATGGTAGCAAAAGCAACACTGAAAGAGCGCCAAAGATGAAGGCTACTAGTCAAAAAGGTCCAGCCTAGCACCTGAAACAGAAAATGCACAATCACACAATCTCAAACAAGTTCCTTATAAACTCAGTAGAATCATAGAGATGAAAAATCATCAAAATGCATGGAAGATACTACAAAGGCTTATACAGCGAGTTACTTCAAAACGCAACAAGGGAATTACTAAGCTTCACAGCAAATAGGATAGACTATCACAAACACCAAAAGTGCAGAAAGAAAAGGTTAAAAAGGACGCAGAGCAGATTGCATTTATGACTTCATGATTAATTGAATACATATGCAAGCAAAACATACGCAGAAAGATTATTCATAATTAATTAAATACTAACATGGCATGGAAAATTATAATGCACAGAATTGCATATGAATAATTAGTTATCTTCCTTCTTTGTATCTGCTCAGGAGTAATTAACAGCAAATGGAAAAAATACTTCTAACCAAGCATTTAGGAATTTCATTCATGGATTATTTCTTACATTTTTCTTTTGGTAAAGGGAGACCAATACATTGTTATAAGAAATGTGTAAATTGTTTCTGCAATCATATGATGACATGTTACCAAGCTAGTACTGTGACTAAATTGATGAAAAAAAAATTAGCCATTGCTGTAACTACGTGTAAGTCTAGAACTTCAAAGAAAACTGATATACAGCATATGAACTTTATTATGCAATATGCATTAAACAATCAGGACAGATTAAGAATCAAAACCTACAAATAACATTGAAATGGGATGCAAAATTCCCTCCGCTGCTAGTTGATTTCCATTCTTTCTTAGCATTCATTGAAACAACAAGAAACAGATGTGTGAGAAAAAATTCAAAGAAATTCCAGTCAACAAAGATACTCAAATGATGAGAAAATATTAAAAAAGGTTGCATTATGATAATGGCATGTGTAAAGAGGAAGAATGGCATAGTTTCTTGCTTTTCTAATCCAGAACAGCTTACCATACATTAAGAAAGCTAATACATCGACTTAGATAAGTTGATGTATGGTGGCATTTATCTAGAACACAATAATTATCCCCAAACAGAAAAGAGACCATACAATGTGAATATGTGATGCAGACCATCAAGAAAGAATCAAGGATGTGCACATCAACCATGTACAGTCAGCATAACAAAAAAGGTATATATGAATCAATGATAACAAGAGCCAAGAGTAGATCATCACTTCCTATGCCATAAGCAACAAAAAGATCAAAAAAAATTAGCAAGTCCATTTGTTATACAACTACTGTCTATGCACACAAGATATTTGCATCCATACATGCATGCTTTCCACTGCATATACATTCAACAGGAAAAAAGGAATAAAAATAAGCAAAAATACATGAAGGAAGAGAACGGGGACCTCACTGGCAGCAGCAGGTTGTGGAAGTGGCCAGAAGCAGCAGCTCGGGGACATGGTCAGGCAGCAGCACCATGTCCCGTGCGGCCGTGCCTGCTCGAGCAGTTGCTGAAGTAGAGCGACAAATAATTACCTGCAAACCACAAAAATTTCACAATACATCTGAGTATGGTTGTCCAAGTCCCATGAGTAAACTGCAACGCAAAAGAACTCGCCTAACAAAACAAACACATCATACTTGTGCCTTAGCAGGGCAACTGAATCAAAGCTTAGAACTAAACCAATAACTTGTTGCCAAGCTGCCAATATGAATGATTACACTTACACAGGGTCACCTCCTCATTATTGATGGAAAGAATAAATTCAAAAAATAAAATAATGGGCACTAATCATTCCGTGCAGAGGAAAACAACAATTTAATACTTAGAACATTCAACATTCCAGCAATCCTCTTGAACCAATCAAGGTAGCAAAATGTGCTCTTGTATATCACAACATTAAGAAGACCTAGTAGCCATGGTAAAATTATGCTACTAAAGACAAGATTCTAAGCGGAGAACAAGTCACCAACACGAAGGGGAGTTACAAGGTTCAGATCCTCATGTAATGTCAATATGTCATTGCGATAACTGAGGATGACATTTTGAGAGATGTCAAGACAAAGAAAGGATCAATTTGCCAACAATCCTCTTGAACAAATTGAGATAACAAAATGCAGGCAAATTTACATCACAACATTACAAAGGCTAGCTGCCATGGTAAAACTGACATTACCACGACAAGATCTTAAGAAGCCAACAAGTCACCTACATGTAACAATTTCCTAGATAGAGTAAAGAGCAACCAAGAAAGGCACATATGGCCATATTCTAATAGCTCTCTATAAGACACCAAACATTACCGACAGTACACCTTGAGTACCACTCAACATAACTGATTTAGAAGTTACATTTGGGTGATCCCAACAGAAGTATTACAGATATAGCTTTAGGAGTAACAAGAAAATGGGATAAACAAAAATTCATGAAAATGCATTACTGTTACTCTATTAAAAATTGAAAATAGAGACCATCCAGAAATTAGTTGATCATGGTAGCCGTAGATATGATTTCCAATAACCCTTTGAAGTAGAGGTAGATTTCAATACTTTTAGTCAACAAACAACTTCTACTAGAAAAAAAGATCCACCGTCAAACTACAAACTCTGACACATGATCAGAACAAAATCAAAGAACACCAAGAGAGAACTTACACCAAGAAGTGTGACCAAAATACAAGCACCACTTCATCTAACAAGATTTCATGAAGACACGGCTCCTCCATGTACACTAACCTTTTCCTGCAACAGCACAACAGTTGTGACTTGTGAGCACTGAGAATCCTAAAAACGATAGCTCAACTACAACACGTCGCAAGTAGGCAAGTAAAAAACTTAGTGCTAATAATACTGCAAGTAGGCAACACATAACAAGATGTAATGAAGATAAGGATCACAAGTGAATGAGTTGAATGAGTCTCTAGGGTACCGACTCATGGACTAACCGATGTTTTTGGTTGGAACACAAGTACCGACTCATAAACTAGTCAAGCGTCTTGACTAGTCGAGCAATTCTAGAAGCTATATATGCAACCAGAAAGTGCTTCATTTTATTCAACAAGGCAAATTGAAAAGCATAATTAAGTGAGAAATGGACTTAAATAATATGCATACTTTTTACTACCTCTGTTCCATATTAGTTGTCACAGATTTAGTACAAAGTTGTACTAAATCAGCGACAACTAATATGGAACGAAGGGAGTGATAAATAGTGACCATTTTGGGCACGGTCAAGCATACATAGGTTAACCGACTTGGGTATCAATCTAACCACAATTAATATTTAAATAAGAAAGCTTATGAGCAATACCATCTAGCTATCATAATCCATCACTAACATGAAAGGAAGCCATCAAAAGTAAGCTCACAAACAAATGGGGATACATATCTACTAAATTATTCTTTGAAATAGAGAAGGTCATAAGTTCTAGTGCAAATGACTGCTCTACAATGGTATACATGTATACCAACACTATTGTGTAGTGCAACAAAGGGGAAAACATCAAGTAAAGTGGTATATGAGTCTCTATGTGTGAAGAATGAATCTCCTCATACCCAATCAATTTAGCAGCATAAGAAATCAACTATTTTTTTAGTGGATAGGAAAAATCAAATGTGTATGCTACAACGAGGACAAATTTTAATACTCAGAGTTACTTATATACTTTTATAGTTCATAAATATAGAATGGTAGTTGTAATAGCAACAAAATATTTGTCTCAGAGAAGGTGCAACAGAATTACTCTATTTGGGCTATTAAGGAGCTTGTCCTATGAAATTAAAGTAATAAAGTATGATATGGGTCTACATTCTACATTCTACACACATGAAGGAAAATAAGGTTGGTGTCTACGTGGAATATAAATAAAAACGACGAAGAGTCGCGAAATTATTGTCAATGAGAACCACCAGGTATAGTTATTATTCGTGCATGCAGAGGAAACAACAAGACCTGTATAGTTAAAACTATTAAGCAAAAGAAATATATTCAATCCTCATTTAACATATGCAAGAAGAAATAAAATTAGCAAGAGCATGGCAATCCCTTCTTTGCAAGGTTGACATCCAGCCCATCATATAGCAAACCAATATAGGGAAAACAATGGCTTGCGATTGACAACAAATTCAGAAACTAAGGCTGTATAGTCACTAGGAGTTTTGTTTAAGCAGAGTTGTGCCTCAAGTAAACGAAAAGACACTAAGAAATTATGGAGGTGGCCCTTAGTTTACGGATTTTGAAGCGACTAGTAGACAATTTATGGCAAGCAATCGAAATAGCATCTCCAACAGGCATGCATTTCATCTGCATGACATGGGTCAAACAGAAGGATTGACACCATTTTATTTGGAACATTACATGAACAAAGAAGGGTTCGCATAACTCGAATCCAACCTACCTCTATAGGTATATGAAACTTCGAGCGCATGTTCAACAACTTCTCTTCTGGGTGGAACGGAGCCTGCACAAAACGGTAGCAATCATGAGAGGATGGATAATTACATTAATCATGAATAAATGAATAAATGCAAAGATGGTAAACTTGTTTCGTTGGAAAACAACTTGGATCTTTAAACAATAAAAGAAATCTAAAACTTATTAATAAAGGCAAAAAGGTAAAACTTAAGATTGACAAGATAACAATTCTGTTAATGCATCAAAAATTAACAGAAAAAGGTAAAACTTAAGATAC
Source organism: Dactylis glomerata (assembly GCA_007115705.1). Lineage (NCBI taxonomy): Eukaryota > Viridiplantae > Streptophyta > Magnoliopsida > Poales > Poaceae > Dactylis > Dactylis glomerata. The sequence goes on from QXEO01000237.1 coordinate 1,954,917, forward strand.
ACGGGATAAAAATTCTTTCTTAAAACACACTCTAAATATTTTAATGACAAAATATTATCTATCTAACAAAAGAGTCCAACAGAAACTGGAGAAGCATGTGGGAACCCTTATCTATCTTATTTTAACACAAGAAAATATTAAAAGTGGAAACAGAATGTCCTTGCGAATCACTGAGAAAGCAAGAACATGGACAAATGCTGCCAATCTTCATTACTTAGCACTCATGATAATCATAAATGTTGTGAACTTCTCATACGAAAGGGACATACGATTTTGATTTGGAGAATATGCACCAAAGGGACATATGATTTAGATTTGGTAAGACAGGCTTGGTATTATCCTACTTAAAGACCAGACACAGCTATGAATTATGATATACGCCTATGAATGCTCATGAAGGTCATCGTTCGTCCGCTCACTACGGGCACAAGCACCTTCATCCTTGCTACTACATCCTGCACTTTCTCCGCTTGTTGTCACCAACGTCAAGGTCATTTGGTCACTCCGCTTCTTGTCTCCAACACTCCAACCACATTGAAATGTTACCGTCACATTCACTTGTTCTTCTCTTGGACATCATGAACTGCTGTACTAGGTTGTTGATTATGTGAAATTGTGAAGAAGGATGAAACACGAAGACTGGGACATAATTTATCTTTTCAAAACTGAATATAAGCAACTAAGCTGGCATGTAACAGAACTTTGACATGTGGTGAGACTTTGACACAATATGCACGACTTAATATTATGACAAACTAGAATAGGATGAAACAACATAGATGTGTTCATCACTTTGGAGGGATTTAATTTCAATACCACTATTAGAGACATGATGTGCACAAACAGAAAAAAGCTTATATCTAGCCAATTGCATCTGAGAAACAAGGTTAGTGGTGACACAGATATATTGCTACTAGACTAGAGTATATTATCTGCGAAGAAAGCTTACTGCTACCAAAGGAACTGGAACTACCTGCTTTCGATTTTGGAAGTCAACTGCTTCTAGCAAAAAGCAAAATTTCCAGAACCTGCAATGAGCTACCGGCATCAAGTACACTATTCAAGGGTACAAATAACAGGTCATAAAATGTAATGATCTGGTATTGTATAGAATTGTGAAGAGGGAACACTCATAATTTGAGAACATGTGTTAGCTACTTAGCTAAACTAGTATTACTACCTTTTCCACGGCTCAATGTCAAGCTCGAGATCGGACTGGATGACCTACTCATCATGCACAGGCCGCCCCCCTCATTCCCTTGTGCGTCGTCCAGCCAGTATGGATAGCAACAAAAGAAGCTCCTAGTGACCAGTTCGTTTTCCTGTGATCCAAATGGAAGCAAAAGTGGGCGTGAGCAGCATAGCAATGAAGACGAAGGCGCATAGGAGTGCGGGAGGAGGGACTAACCAAGGATGGGTAAGGGCCTCAACTCCCTGTAAAATCCCTCCATAGCGGCACTAGTACCGGTGGCCAGGGACGGCCATAAGCGGTCCTCCATACGCAGACGACCAATATATGGCAGCGGCCGGTGCACCGTCCAGCGAGGACCAGCCGGAGCCATTCCGCCTAAGTTTTGTTGTCCCCAATTAGTGCATATTTTTCTGTGACAAACTTACTCATATTAGTGCTAATTATTGCCACCCCGTATGTCACGAGTGAGGGAGTGATGGATCACTGGATCAAACCTTGGCGAGCACGGGGTCGAAGACGACATGGGCGTGGTCTGTGGCAACGAGAGGCAGCCCTCTGGAGACGGGTTGGCAGAGACAGCGACCTCAACAGCCACCAGTGCTGCTGCATCTGCATCGGCTCCAGGACGTCACCCTCCTCATCCCGGTGTTGTAGTTGTAAGAAGATCTAATAGCAGCGTGATATCAAGAAAATACACTAATCTAGGTAGAATCTTATGGTTTTAGAATATCTTTGTGGCTGTATTTTTTCATCCATGAGAATTTTGCATGTATTGTATTGAGATACTACAAAAAAAATAGACCGTAGCAACGCACGGGCATTCAACTAGTATTTTTTTAAAAAGTCTAAGCAGGAGTAACGCAGTTGGTTTTGTTAGCTTTGATGTACAACACTAGCCAATATGAAACGCAATGGTAAAGGCGGTTGCTGGGTCAACTCCAAAAGACGGTTCACGTACCGACGTCCAAATCCACATACCTGCCCTATCCCCGTCTCTCTCTTTTCCAGAATTTTTCTCCCCGACCGTCCGCTGACCCGGCCGCCATCCGCGCTGCCCGCACCGGCGTCCTATATCATCCGACATTCCGGTCCCGTGTGCTTCCTCGCCACCATCAACTCCCTTTGTTTCCTGAACTATGCTCAGCGGCGCCATTATAGAAGGACTTGGCCGTCGGCAGCGTTGCACGGCATGTCAACTCCTCAGTCCGTAGCGTCGCACAGCCTGTTGACCCATCACACGGGATCCCATCAGTCACCCAGGTACCGACACCGCAGCATGCCTGGCCTCCCCCTGGATCTCTCTTTGATATCTGCTGCTGGTAAGTCTTTTCCCCCTCTCCCTTCTCTGTTCATCTTCAGTAGTGGAGAAGAAAGATTCCCAAGAAAGAAGGTTCCAGAGCGCCGTGTCCTGTATAAATTGCTGAAATTAATTTTTTCAGATGAATTTAGTTACATGGTTGCTCTACAGGGCTATTGTAATTGATTTGTACCCACCTGCAATAAGATTGTAGTTGTGTAAATGCACTTCTTAATATATAAGATTAATCACTATGATTCTTCATCACCTTAACCGTAATTTTTGCTTAGTTCCTCTCAAGTCATTTGAAATTCACCAGCTCTACCATTGTAGTTCTTTTTTCTATGTCTTTAAGACCCCAGCTGCTACATTCTTAAGATACAGAACCACCTCTTTAGGTGTTTTTAACAAAACACATGTTCTAGAGTATCTTATTTACTTAGTTATTTTTGGAACAATCTAGAGTTCTTCAAATGTTTTTGTTATCCTATATGTTTTATTTGCTGCATAAAGTTTATTTCCCCAGATCACCACGTTGCTATTTGCTGTAGAATATGTTATCAAGCTGGAAAGAATGTAGAACCAAAGATATTAGAACTTAGATAGTGATGTGGTGCCGCTTTCATGTCCATGACCATGTCGTGCACCTTAACCTCTATCGCCGCCTGGAGGCATAGACGATGAAGCGGTCAGGCACATGGTATCCGACGGCCACCTCACTGGAGCAACATGAACTTGTGGTGCATGATGTTCTGCAGCGGCGGCACACACAACTGTTCCCACCGGTAAGTCCGCTATGCACGCGTGACCGTGCCACCTCGGGGGTCTTATCACGCTCATTTACCTTCTACGATGCTCCAATGTCCACGAAAGGGTATGGATTCATAATAAAGAATAAATATATTTTTTCTTGGGATTGACTTGAATAGTGAGATATGCCCACCTAAAACTATCGGATTGAATTCAGTTCTATGTTTTGGTTCAGTGGAACTCTTAAATATTGTCAGCTGCATTGGAGCATAGGTTCAGGTTTAGCAAGTTTGAGTTTCCAATGATTGAAAACAAACTTAGCGCTGCATTCTATGGTTCTTCAGTTTTATGACCACGCATCCATGATCATTTGCTTGAGCATTGTGGTGATGGCTTATGCCTACTTACATGATGAATAAATTTTAGCTAGCACAAGTTTTACTCGGAGTTTCAATACTTCACCATGAAGATATATATGATAAAATTCATACTTTTGCAACAAAATGTTTTTTCTGAGAGGCAAAAAGTTTTTGTATACGACAAATTGTTCTCTTCAATTGCTCTAGGATGAACAGGTTATACTGCAGGCCACGGGTTCAAGAACCCAACAAGTATATAGGATGCATTCCATATTGAGCATATTTTCTTGCACTAGATTTCATAGGCTTTAAGTTTCTTTTTCTGAATGGGGTTTTTAAGTTTCTTTAGGTACACATTACATGCTAAAGATAATACATTTTAGATGAAGTATTAGGATGCAGTGTATACCTTAGTCGCTCTATTTTCTTCATGGATTGTAAAAGGGATCCTGACTACTGATCACGTTTAATGGTAGTGCTATTGAATGGTAGTATCCTCACTGATCAAAGGTGGTTTGCAAATATACACTTGCTTGATAATGTCAATATTTTTTGGTGTTTATTTGAAAAATAGGGTAGTTCTATCAGTCTGCACACATAGATGGTTTTAGAAAACAAAGCATTGTTTGTTTCAACAACCAGAAGCAGCCACTCCCATTTTTAATCTTGAACTAGATGCCTTATTTGGGACTGGTGCAGCATTATGATTTGTGTACTTTCTAAGTATGAAGTATCTCTTGACAATAACCTTTTAGCTTGATCGGGTTTGTATCATATGAATTAATAATGGTAGTTCTCTTTAATGGTAGTGTCCTCACTGACCAAAGGCAGTTTGCAAATATACACTTGCTTGATAATGTAATATTCTCTGGTGTTTATTTATAAATTGGGTAGTTCTATCAGTCTGCACCCATAAACCATAGATGGTTTTAGCAAACAAAGAATTGTTTGTTTTAACAAACACAAGCAGGCGGTGCCTTTCTTTGGTACCGATGCAACATTATGATTTATGGACTTACTAAGTATGAAGTATCTCTTGGTAATAACCTTTTAGCTTGATTGGGTTTGTATCATAAGGATTAATACTCGATCAAACCCTTCTAATCTAAATATTGGTAGTTTAACCATTTCATTAAATACACGCATAACTAGGGAAATAATACAGTTATCCTATCGACATTTGGGGAAGAGGTATTTCAAATCTTTGATCAGAGTGGCGTGGCACGATTTTCCATATATTTTACTGTTGGATTTATCATCTGCTCTTATGATTTGAGCTTGAGGTCTTTAGATTCCTTCACATGAGTGTCATCGCCGGTGCGAGATAATCTTCTACCGGTATATATGTCGTATTACTTTGATACTAGCATACTTAGAGTCCCACATGAATAGGCCTCATTTGTGCTACTTACAAATGGGCAACTCTATGACATATATGTATTGGGTAATTTGTATGAACAGAACAAGAGTAGTGTTACCGCTTATTTTCAGACTTATTAGTTGCATTTCATAAATTATGAGAAGTAACAAGTATCTTCTTGCAGGTTATTTAAACATCATTGAGTACAAGAAATTGTGAAGCAGTATGTTGACATATCTGGTCATGATAGGCCTAAAGGAGATGATTCCAATGATCTATTAACTGAAAGTGAAATTTGGTTCTCCCATAGTGACATCCCACGAGGAAAGAATGTAGCTGCGGTGTTCAGGGCAGTGATTTAGATTCAGGGAGAAAAGAGAGTTAATATCATTGCCTGGCTGTTGGATCGCCATTATTGATTACCCTTTTTCATTAGAAACAAGGATTCCATTCTTTCATATTTTCTCGATTGATGTTGTTTTAATCTGGCCCAATCACTTGAGCCATAATAAGTTTTTAATCTGCCTGAAGGAACGCAATTTTATATGTGGTACACAATTTTATAGGTGGTCTCCTTATATTTGTTATGAAAATAGTTTTGTCTACGTAAATCTGATTCGGGAAGATAAATTGACTCCAGTTTGTTATGTTTTTGAAACTGGGAAGAAGATGAAAATCCATATCAAGTAAACTTCTCCTTCTAGGTGAATCCAAAGCACACACATCACATAGAAAAAAGAAAGCAAAAGCATGAATCCAAAGCACACACATCACTAGAGTCTTCCTGTACGCATGGCAACTTATGTATGTTATTGTTATACGAACCTAAAGTGGCTTATGCAGCCTGTGAAAAAAATAATCCCACCACTTTTCATGCAAGAGTTCTCATGGTCATGAAAGTTTCAATACAATTACACTTGGTGTTACACCTATTACATTGAGATGCAACACAGTAACTGACATTTCTCTAGTCATGATTTATTTTACTATTTATATATCGAGAATGGATTTATTTTAATATAAATAGCAGTTTATTCTTACAAATCGAGATTTAGTAGGTTATCGAAGGTCAACCGTGAGTAGGCCGGATGACTGTCATGGTCATCACAGTCTAGCAGATCTCTTACAATTTCATTCATTGTAGGCCTGCGGTTTCTTTCCTCAAGACAAGATAAAGCCAATTTCACTGTTACTGCCACTTGCTCAGGATCAAAATGACCATTCAATCTTGTATCAACTATATCCTCTATATCCTTGAGGTCTCCACTCACCAGCAGTTCTTTCAATGCGTGCACAAACTGACTAAGCTCTACCTCTTCACCATCCATTGCCATCCCACTTGAGATCCTACTTCCAGTAACTAACTCCAGAAGGACAACACCATAACTGTATACGTCGATCTTTGCGTTGATTGGCAAATTCAGCGCCCACTCTGGTGCCATGTAGCCCATTGTTCCTGTCATGTGGGCGAGGCTGAAACTGGAACTGTCTCTCTTTGCTAGTTTGGCTAGCCCAAAGTCTGCTATCTTAGCTTCAAAGTCTCGGCTCAGGAGTATGTTCTCTGGCTTTACATCACAATGGATTATCCACTCCAGGCACTCATGATGGAGGTAGGCCAAGCCTCTTGCAGTTCCCAATGCTATTTTGAATCGCTGGCTCCAAGAAAGTAATCTCTGAGTACTTACATCACCAAATATAAACTTGTCGAGTGATTCATTCTCGACATACTCATACACTAGTAGTTTGTGTTGACCTTCAGAGCAAAAACCCCACATTCTAACTAAATTCATATGGTTGATCCTTCCGACTATATTCATTTCTGCCCAGAATTCCTCCTCACTATGTGAAATGCTTGTTAGCTTCTTCACCGCAACTACTCTATTATCTACTAGTACTCCTCTGTAAACAATTCCAGAGGCTCCTCTTCCAATCTCTTCCTTAAACTTTCCAGTAACTTCCCTTAATTCTCTGTATGTGAACATCCTGAAACGGCTCATCACCGTCCTGTAGCCTGCTTCCATTGACTTGGGTATGTTTTGCTTGCTGTAAAGAAACGACCAGCTTGTACCTATAAAGAGCAACACTAGGGCTCCCAGTATTATTGTAAATACATAATAAGGTATATACCTTTTGTTACTTGCAGAGCCTTGTACAAGCACAGGAATATCCAGATTACATGTGAGACCGGACTGTTTGGAGGTACCCATATTCTTTGGTACTTTGATATAGTTATCTCCAGGATAATTTACGGATTTATAACAGTTGAAGAGTACAGATTTGGTGTAGCAAAGTGCTGACCCTGTCTTGTACGTGAATGCTGAGCAGGAACAGATGTCTAAGCATGTCTTCTTACATTGAGCAAATGAGATGGACATGTTGAAGGTCTGATCAAAGCCATAACAATCACTATGAGGGATCTTGATGAAGTCAAACTGTTCTGTTTTGCTGCAGCTTTTGTTGAATTGTGGCCGGCAACCTCTGTTCCAGTTATGCGGATCAGTCATCTCATATCCTGGGGGACATGAACACCTGAGGGTTGGGAGGTACTCACATAACCCATTTTGTCCGCATATCCCGGGCACATCGCACATTTGTGCTATAGCCTCCCATGATACTATCCAGCTCCCAGTCGAAGCATTCAGACTGTATATTCTGATGTTTCCATCATAACCAATTGTCAGCCTTCTCTTGACTCCAGGACCCCAATCAGAAGCATTGACATTCAGCCCATCACTTGAGAGAAAAAATCCTTTAGTGTCGAGGACTGCAATCCTGGAGCTGTTGTAGCTACTCCGTCCAGCTTCAAACACTGAATAGTCTGTGCTTGGCCAATAGATACTTGATATCTCTGGACCATCATACATAAGGCGTAGCACGTTGTCGTTGTCGAAAAAGAGGGTGTAATAACCGGAGACTAGCCTTGTGCCTTTTGTGAGAGGTAAGGGCAGCAGTGTATCTGTCGGTGAAGAGAAGCTTTCCCACACAATTGCACCGGTGGAGTCTTTGACGATGAGGTTGCCGGTGTCAAGAAGGGAAACCATTGTGCCCTCACCAGAGCCGGTCCCGCTGTCCCACGTAACATTGCCATTGATATCAGTGAGAACCAAGTTTCCGTTATGGTTCAGCAATACCTTGGAACCATGGCCATTCACCGGGGACTTGGGGTTTGCAGACCATACAACAGTCTTTTCCATCGATGCGGTGAACCAGATAGAGAAGGAGAATGCATTCCCTCCAACTTCATAGAAGCCACAAGAAAAATCATTGTGTGGTGAAGTTAGGAAGGTCCGCCTATGCTCTTCTACTGATATGGAAGCGCCAGTGCTTCGGGTCGACTGGGCCGAAGCATATGAGCATGGCAGAACGATGAGCAATGGAAGAATGATTATGAAGAGGAATTTGGCCATCTTTCTTGGTATTCTGGGAGTTGTTTGGGCGAAGGTACTTGTAAGGTTGGTATTTCTTTACAATGACTTGTCTTATCACGGTCAGTCTCGGCGGCTTATTAAGAGAAGAATGCGATGGTTCTTTTTCCTGTTGAAGTTCCCCTTTTAGGAGGTTTGAAGGCTAATTTAATGTAAGCTGCATGGAAAACATTAGTTTGACTCCTCATGGCTTCATACGACAATGTAATAAACATGCTGAACATGATTTGCTTTTCGTAATTTATCTCCACCTTTAGTTTAATTTTGGCCTTATTTTGTGAGCATTATTTTGATATGGACATTGACGTTGGTACTGCAGAGCTATTTAAGAGATAGCAATCTTTGATGATAAAATTTTGAACTTTTAATCAGATGTTCGTTAGTGACAAGTTGACACCATTAAAACCTTTTTTTTCTCGGGAATCTTGATTATCATTTAGGAAGCTAACGGTGACCAATGGATGAATGGTTAGGAAGAAGAATGCGCCCATTTTTCTTGGTGATCAGGGAGTTGTATATGGTCGTAGGTAGTACTAGCGTGCTGCCATTTATGCTTGCTCTTTTCCTCATGTCTCCCTCCAGTTTGGCTGCTGATTGGCTCGTTTACAAAAAACAGTTTGGCTGCTGACTGTCAATGGAATCTCGCGGCGCAGAGCATGCCATGTGTCTGATTTGTCTATGCAAAATAAGTATAGTAATCAGCTTCTGATTTTTTTTAGGTTGCTCTCCACATATGCCATGTGTTAAGTACAGTACTAATCCGCTTGATTTGCTTAATCATATAATAAACGGGACGTCACGCAGAGTGCCCGTGTGAATGCGTGGCCGCCACATGCGCGAACGCCAAGGTCAGCGAGCTGAACAGTAAATAAGAGAAAGTTGTCTTCCTTTAGGTAAGTAATAATCTCTTACGAAATAAGAGAAGCCTATTTTCTCTATTGTACAGTGTGTCTTCTCATAGCTATCCTCTTTGCTAATTGCGCGAACAGCAAACCAAGAGCTCTACTCTTATTGGTTTGCCTCTCCATTGATTTTGGCTCGACACTTCTCCTTGGTCATCGAGCATTTTGGTGGATGAAGACTTTGACATCTACATGCAGGTTGCACGTCTTGTTTTATATTTGTTGTTTACATGCTGTTGTATTTGCTCTTTGTTAGTCGTTCTTTCTAGCACCTTAACGTGTGCTTTATCTGTAAGCTGGTTTACCCGACATCTTCTCTCGCTTGTAACGAATGGTCGTTAAGGGTATTATTAATTTAATGTCGAACAAAAGCCTTATAGCTAAAAAATCCAATTTCCAAAAGATCGACGACAATGCACCTATTGCGGCTAGTTATGAACCGGCACCCGGCCTCGCAAGTCATGTTGGATCCAAAAGTCCCCCATGATGCTCATGACAGAGCACACAAACTAGTGCCCATGCACGAGCCCCCACCATATATGTGTGCCCCGTGCACGTCACCGAACAGTTTATGTGAAAGAAAAAACGAAAAGAGAAACATAAAGGAGAATAAAGAAAATCGGGTAAAATAGGAAAACCGGTCTAGAAAAACGAAACCGAAAGAACCAGTGAAAACCCACACCGAAATGTTTGAGATTCCTAATGGTCCGGCGCTCTCACCGGTAAACCGATGGTCAGATGATTTGATACAACTTAATATAAAGTTTTTTTTTTAGGTAAAAACAATATATTAAGCTAGCAAGCCGCCTCATTAAAAACCTTCCAGTCCCCTTAGGTACCCTGGTAAGGAAAAGAGTGCGTCTGAAACTTGCTGCTTCGATCAAAGTATAGTTACATCGTTTACGAGTCTATCAAGGATAAAGCTAGGGGGCTCATCGACCCAATTACATGAAGATTTATTAAGATAACAAACCCTAGCTAGCTCATGAGCTACTCTATTTGCTTCCCTCGGGCATAAAGTTTATAATAAATCATCCATACTTTTTTCCGATAGGGAGTAGGTTTTACCGCTGCAGCGAGGTGGAGCAGACTTGGTTAGGCCAGTGGGCCGGAATTTGCATGTCTAGTGCTCTACTGGCCCATATTACTAAAAAGAAGATTGGGCCTGTTTTCACGAGTACAAACACACATTTGGGGGCCCCACATTTGATGGCTCACCCTCAGCTCTCGGGCTCGGACATTGTGTTCTTGGAGCAACCCACGGGCAGTAGATCGTCATTCTCGGTCCGCTCCAAGCAATTCAGCATTGGGGTTTTCTTTAGGCTCTTCCCAGGCGTGTCTCTCCGCTCCAAGTAATTAATCTCGGCATCGGTCTCTTTTGCTCCTCAAGCAACCCGGCGAGCTAGCTGCTCGACAACGGTGCGTGCCGGTTGTCCAGTTTGGCTGCTGCCTTTGCTGCCTCTGCGCGCTAGATCGCGAACAGAACTTACAAGCTGCTGGTGATTTGCGTAAGATGACCCTGGCTGGCCAATAGAATCTCGCGGAGTATGCGAGCGAGACCTTTATGTTCGATTTGCCGAAGCAAAATAGAGGTAATCGTGTTCTATTGCCCAATCATATAGACGCGTGGTCACGCACAGCGCTCGTGTGGAGGCGTGGCCGGCACACCCACATGCGCGAACGCCAAGGTCCAAGTCAGAGCGACCTGGCAATTGCTTAATCATTTGAAGCTTTTTTTTAGGGAAAATCATTTGAAGCTAATTTCGTCATAAGATAAGACGATGACAGAACTAGAAACGCAAATGCACGAAGGCGAGGAGAACCGGCAGTCCGGCAGTCCGGCCCCGCAAGTCATGGTCCATCCAGAAGTCCCTCCCCGACGATGCTCTCTTCGCAGAGCACGGGGCCACGAGCCAGACCTGAGACAAAGAGGTCAGGGGCACCCCGCGGTTCGCTAATCAGAAACGCACAACGCAACACACACAATAGCAGCAGCGCGCGCAAAACAGTCGACACGGCCCGCCGACCCGAGCCCCCACCACGTACGCGTAACCCGTGCTCTGTCGCTCGCGCCCGATTACGGTCCTGTTTCTCTGTGCATAAAAGCAGATCGGCTTCTTCCCCGGCCTGTCGCCGTCGCACGGCGGCAATGTCTCGCTCTGAGAGTGGGAAACCACACCGTCCCCGTCCAGTGCAATAACTGATTGTAAGCTTTTCTCGTCGGAACATTGCGAGAACTTGACTGTTCCGGTACTTTGAAGCAGCTGGCGCGTAGCCCCTCCACCGAGCAGCTCAGGCACGCCCGGCCGGTAAGATGCAGAAGTGGGATTAGTCGGACAAGTGGGTTTTGATTTTTATATCTCTACACTACACTAACTTTAATTTAAGTGGAATAAATCATAAATTCTGTTTATGACATATCCCGCTTAGTCTACATTTAATATAGAGATGTAAAAATAAAAATTCACTTGTCACACTTCGCGTCCCTACCAGCCGGCCTGTCGGCCAGCCCAGATCCCGAGTGATAAAACAACATGACGGCACGAGAAATATTGTTTGAGAAGCAAAGGTCGAGATGAATCAAGTGATTGTGGATCTGTTCATGTATTATTATTTTGAGATTACGCATACCCTTCTTTTTTTATTGAAGGAAAACTCTCACTTGCTGCGAACAAGCAATAATCCTACATCTACGGACTGATGTTACAGATGATGGCTTCATGTGCTTGGATATTATGCTACGGATGGGGACGCTTGATTGCCAACTCAGCCCGTAAGACTAATTCATAGGAAAATAGCTCGTAAGTGTAGCATTTCTCGCAATCCGGTGTAGCACAAACTTTATACTATGCTAGTCTAAAAGGGTCTAAACTGAGCAACTATCGACGGAAGCCGGTCACTTCGGAACATCAGCCTGGGTGTCTTCAGTTGTATATGATTTATATCTATTCCAATAAGTAGTAGCGAAGCAAATAAAGCGCCGTGGTTGATTCACACATTTTCCGTGCGTGGAGCCTGCATGCAGAGGGAAACGTTTGTGAGCTGGCGAAACTTGGGCTCGAGCCCGTGAATCACCGTCTCCTTTCAGTTGTACATGATTTATGTATATTGAATTTTCCAAAACTTATAGATATAAGCACGTTCATAAATAAGTATTCTTGAGTGACAGTGCTCAAATTGTAAACCTAAACATAAATTTTTGTCACCTAAATACTTTAGTTAAAAAACATTAAATGATTGTGTGCTATCTTATATATTTTGTGTTACCAACGATGTTGAGTTCATCGACAATACAATTATGATACAAAATCCATCTGAGCATTTTTTTTTTATAAAAACACATGTGTACTCGTCATTTTTTGAGTATCCTTTGTGAAGAAGGAACTCGCTGAGTCGGTTATACCACATTTTGCCTCACTCCTTTATACCATAAAATGACTTTTGTAAATTTACGCAACATGTTGCGATTTGTATATGGATTGGGAATTTTACCTCCATGAGGGACCTTCTAAGAATGTTGTATATTTTGCAACATGTTGCGATTTGCTTTTGGGATTATAAAATATTGTATATTTGATGAAGAACTATAATCTCATATAGATCCAAAGAGATACCATACAATGGTTATATTGCTATTTATGCAATGTAACCAATCTGTCAAAGCTGTTAAATACTTATATCATTTTCACGTGCTATTTGAAATGGTGAAATTTCCTGATATGCACTCGGTACGACTTATATCAAATATAAGGTGTGGTCTAGAAATCAGTTTTACTTTTTTCAGTATAGATAAGAAATGCCTTTCTAGTATGAACATAAGGTTTTTATTGTTCTAGATGGGTACCTGAAGCCATGCAATAATCATTGAATGGGCGTAACCTAAATTCAATTTCATTGTCCATTCTTATTAATTTCATCTTGTGTTCATGATAAATTCCCCTTAACTTAATAACTTTAGTTCAGTTGGTGTAATCATGGTTAGGTGTGGATAATAAACACATATGTGACCATCTATTGGATGCATCAACTAGCAACATGAAATATCAGAATGGTCTAGATAGGGGTCCTATCCATATATATCTCCTTGAGTTGATTCAAGGAAATTAAGTGGCTGATTTTTTAACTTTGAGGTAGGATGGCTTGATAGTTAATATCCTAGTTGCACATGAGTGCATACAAAATCTAAAGATTTTTTATAATTGGTAAATTATGACCAAGAAAATTACGTTTAATTATTCCCATCTTTGTTATATGACGATGACCAAGTCGATCATGCTAAGTCTTGAATTTATGAAGATTTTAAAGAAACATTTTGTATGCAACATGATTTACATGTTTGTGGTATGTAAAGTATAATCCAAATGATGATGAAGGAAAATTTTCAAGGGTTTGGTCCTCAGGCCCGTTGTCTTGTATTAAAAACAAATATTTCTTAACCATTGATTCTGTTTGAGTGTATATTTTTGGGAAATATATGGAGTAAATTCAGGATACGCTAGAGTAGTAGCATCGATGGATTGTATTGTTGTTTGTCCTAAACATATAATCAATGTGTCACATATAACTATGATGCATCTTCTTTCTCTTACTAAGATTTTCTAATGTTTACTCTTCCCTTAAAATGGTATTAGTGGTATAGTGTTTGATTAACATAATTCTTAATAATTATTTTCTATAAAGTTACCATAAAGAGTATGAGGGTATTTTGGAAAAATTCTTTTTCCATATATTACTAAAAAATATACAAGATATTTGTATTACAAGTGTCAATTATAAATGCATTAGAATGTTATGCCTGATCCTCAGATACATTATATTGTCTAAAATACTTTATTATACTTATAGTTTCTTTAATATATGTAACACATCCCATAGTCTATTAAATAGGTAAATGACATTGTTGATGGGGATATTAATTGAGATCTCCAAATTCATGTTGGGTATAATCTACAAGAATGTCTTCATCATGGATTGCTTGGTCCTTTGGTTTGAACACTTCAATAGCACTTCTAGAAGGACCCGCTTCAAGGTTGTCATTTATGGCATTGAAGTGATCTTTACCTTTGTTTCTATGAACTTGATTTCCTTCCCTGTTATACTTGTTATGTAGATTAACAACGTGTTTTGGCATACATCACTTGTTAGTAATGATTTGTACATGCACACCATTCACAAGACTGGAAGTTGTCATATTGATTATTTCTCTTGTAGACTGGCCATTTGTTTCCTAGACAACATTTTTCCATGTTCCTGTGAATTTTCAGAAGTTCATTTTGCGCCTTCAAACTTTATTAGTAAAATGAGCATTACCATGCTTCGGGGATTGGCATGGCACTCGTTGGGTGAGCAATATGATTTTTCATGAGAAATTCACCAACTTGAAGTAATGTGTATATCAGCTCAGAGTACTATATTTTTCTGTTGGTGATTGCAAGATCGCAACTTGAATTTAGTTTGACGATGAACTTGAAGTCATGTAAACTAACGAGAAACCATTCACTTTTACTTCCTTGCATATCGTGTTTATTGCATCTTGTTGCTAGACCTATCTTGCTTGCATGCATGTTGCTTTAGTAAATTTGAAAATGTTAAAATAATAGATAACAAGTACACCGAAGTGGTGAAAGTAATCATGGAAAGACACCATTAAGCTAGGAGAAACACGATACCTAATTGGTATCTCCACGATATTAATATATGCTCCTTATCGAAAAAGGAAAAATATGATACTTTTATGTGTACTAGTCCGTTGAACCGCATGAGCTACCCACCATATCTGCTAGCTCGTTTAGAAAAAACCACTGAAGTTGGGATGCACCGGAATAATCGGTTTGATGTATAACAATTATGGTGTATGATGGTTGATGACTGCCAAAATGGGTTTTCTCATCGGTGTCACAATTGAGAAAGTTAGGGCTTAAAATTACGTGTGTGGCATATCTCCAAGTAAGTTCTGTAATTCGTGACATTCACCTGTCATGTAGAACGAATATTATTTATTTAAATAACCAATTGATCCATGGACAATCTATGATGATAATGTTGTACACATATATATCTGACCGGTGACTAATCGGATTTCGCATGGACTCTACCCATGCAAGTCGAGCATCATTGAGTATCCAAGCCCATGCATAAAATTCCGTTTCTTTGTAGGTTAATCCTCCTTTTCTTCCCCCCCTTTTCTTGCCTTGTTCTAATATAAAACCAACACTTATTATTTGCACGCAAATGATAATTTTATTGAAACCAAAATATTCACACGTGTGCATCACTTCCCATTGTCTTTGTGTATTACTCTTATACTTTCTCCGACCCATTATAAGCGCGTCGGCTGATTTTGTACAAGTGTAGTAAGTGTAGGCTGATTTAGTACAAGAGCCAATACTTATTTCGAGGGAAAAATCCGTGGGTTCAATGTGCTGCCTGAAGCCAGACGTGAGAGCATGGACGCGGTGCAGCCGTCCAGGGAATGGAACAGCGTCAGCAGGCAGGTAGGCAGGGCCAGCAGCAGCTGCGCCTGCTGACCCACGCCCGATAAAAGCGAGGGAGAAAGTGAGGTGGACGTAACACTACGATCGAACCGGGGTCCCTTTTCTCCTCTTTTACTTCACTCCTCGCTGTTGCTGTTCGTATGTATACATGCCAGTATGCCAACATGATACATCGATGTGCAGCGACGCCGACGCTCCATGCCACCGGAGTAGCATCTGGCGTCTGGCGACTGGCGTCGGTGTGGCCCCAGTTGGGTTTTGGTGCCTTGCTCGCTGCGTCGCGCTCGCCACTCCGGCCACGACAGCGGCGGCAGCGACAGGGCCATCAAATTTGGCAGCGGCAGCGCGGAGGCAGGTGCGTCAACAGTCTTATATACACGTAGTACCCAAAAGCACAGCGACGCCAATCAATTCTCTTGGTCGTACTCCGCAGGGGGGCGTACTTCGCTTGTCCGGCTCTGGTGTTTCGGGTGTATTGCGGCCATGGATGACCACATATCTAGCGTCATGCATCCACTCATTCAGATGAGCATATTTATCCGGTTGATCCAAACAGACAGCGCATGTTTAATTTGATCTGAATGGACAGGAGGATGCCAAAAACCTAGCCCAATGAAGCGACGCAAATAGACAGGCACGTCGCGCACAACGCGATGCTGGCGGCAGAGCGGGGAGAGCATTTTTACTCACCGAGGAGGAGGCCCTGCAGATCGCCGTCATCATCAGCAAGGAGGAGGAGAAGCGCATGTACCCGAGTATCGAGGAGGCTCTGGCCCTCTCCATGGCGTAGCTCCACCGCGTACTACCGCCTCTTCCTGGGATGCCACCGCCACCGCACACCCCATCAAGGTCACGTCAAACCCCCATGAGTGGCGGTGAGGACATCTAGCCTGCACTCCAACCCCCGCTCTAGCCGAGATGGGACCGCCCCGCCGCCCATCGCAAACTAGTCGTGGTAGTAGCAGCCCTTCGACCTCTCCGGCGACTTCGACGGCGAGGACGGCGGCGCTCGCGCAAGTCCTTGTTTAGGCTAGGGCTTTTATCTTTATAAATTCTTTGTTTTATCTTTTTAATATGTAAGATATATTTATCAATGAAAAAAGGATTGGTTATTAGGTCCAAAAGGAAATTTCGTCCGCCCGTTGGGTTGACCCCCCGACCCAAACAGATAGGCCCTATTTAGTGTCCTCGGATTGACCCAAAAGGATTGAATCAGACCAATTCACACATTAAAATGGGTTGGCCCGTTGATGCCCTTAGCTAGTGAGGGAAGAAGACCAAGAAGATTTGGGGCACATGGGCACCACTAATCCATTTTTTGTGTAAAAAAATTATAAAACATTTCTGAGTTTCATAAAAAAAAATTGCATGTAGCCAACTATTTATCCCACAAACATGAAAAAAATCATGTTCAAATACATTGTATTTTGGTATATACAAAAATGAAAATTGTATAGATGATGTGAGTATGTATATTTTCAAATTATAGATCTTGTTACTTTATTGTAGCCCATAATACAAAGAATTTTGTAATAAATTTTGCATCCTTGCATGTCACATCATTGACTATGCTGAGATATATTTTTATATTTTTTTGGAACTTACAATATGATTTCTAGTTTTTTTATAATAAAGGGATCATTAGAACTCGGGAGACAAAAGCACTTTTCTGATGACATGACTTTTATAAACAGATGTACATTTAGAAACGGAGGTAATATAAATATCTTTCCTATGAGAAAATCCCAAAAAAGACAGATCTAGCAAGATTCCAAGAATAAGTTTATGAAAAAAGCTATCAAGTATCGATTTGCATAAAACTTCCATCAATAGTTGAACGCAAAAGCTCCAGTGGAGGAGGGAAAGTACTACGTCAAGACCTAATCAAATGATTGCTCAAATATAAAATTCCTAGACTAGGAACAAATCGTGTACATGTGCGGGCCATAAAACAGGCACCAATAAAACAAAGCTAACATGATATTTTTTTCAATAAAGGGAATTTATTAATATCAAGAGATACCAAATACACCTAGCCTCTCCAACTACGCAATACCAAGTGGCAGTATGAATGGACCCAGCCAAAAAAGAAAAAGAAACTAAGAAAAGAAAAGACCTGCTACAGTATTCTAGTCCTACAGCAACAATACATCCACCACCAAGATAACAACTGAACTCCAGGCTCTCCAAAAGCGACGCCTTTAAGAAGGGAACAGTGCACAAGTGCCGTCGTCGCCCGATCAAAGATCTTGGGTTTTCACCCTGAAGATAGTCTCCGCTATCAAAACAATGCCTTCAACAAGGACATTGCCAGGCACAATCAATTAAGGCCAGACCTTGGATTTTCACCCTGAAAAGCAAGACTCTAAACTTCACCTGTGCTGCTGCCCCCACTTACATACTGCTGCTGCGAAACTCAGAACACCAAGCAAGTCCCTCAACAGTGTAGAGACTCGAACCTCCATTGCTAGTCCTCCAATCCGGCCTTCATGATATTCTTCGTCTCTACCATCACCATGGACCAAAAGTCAGCTGATGGCAACAAAGAACAGAGCTTCGCATCGCTCCCTCCTGAACCAAACGGTCGGAATAAAAGCATGGGTGAGCACGACCGAATATCACCCGATCCAGCAAACCAAGGCATAAGTGCACTGTTACGTTCGCCGGCGGAGCCTTCCGGAACTCCCCACTTCGGCCAGATCAAGAAAGACCAGCATCAAAAAGGTCTCCATCTTTGCAAAAGAGGAACCCTAGGTCAACCACCTTTAAACGAACCGGCCGACCAACTCCGACGAGAGAGTAGGCCACCACCACCATGCCCGGGCATGCAGCACCAGGTGACCTCGTGATGCCAGACGAACCCAGAAGCCACCATAAATCGTTGGTGTCGATCCAGCAGTAGGCAACGACCACATCCCGACCAGGCCCATCTGGACCCAGATCAGACTCATGGCTGATACGTCTCAAACGTATCTATAATTTTTGATGCTCCATGCTTGTTTTTACACCATTTGCCTATTATTTCGTTACACTTAGTGGCACTTTTATGCATTTTCCGGAACTAACCTATTAACAAGTTGCCACAGTGCCAGTTTCCTGTTTTCTGCTGTTTTTGTGTTTCAGAAGTGATACACAGGAAATATTCCCGGAATTGGACGAAACAAGTTCCTGAAGTCTTATTTTACCCGAAAGCTTCCAGTGATCCGAAGAAGTGTCGGAGGGGGGCCACCAGGGCCCCACACGCGTGGGTGGCGCGGCCATCCCCCTGGCCGCGCCGGGCCCACGTGAGGGCACCTGGCCCCTCCTCTGACATCGTCCCTTCGCCTATAAAGATCCCCCGACAGAAAAAACCTAAGTACCCGATCAGATTTCCAGAACACATCGCGATCCACCGCCGCCGTCGACTCGAAGATCGGGAGGGTCCAGAAGCTCTTCCCGGCACCCTGCCGGAGAGGGGAATCGCCACCGGAGGTCTTCTTCATCGCCATGCTTGCCTCCGGAGCGATGAGTGAGTAGTCTACCTTGGACTATGGGTCCATAGCAGTAGCTAGATGGTTGTCTTCTCCACCATGTGCTTCATGTTTAGATCTCATGAGCTGCCCTACATGATTGAGATCACCGTTATGTAATTCTATGATGTTGGTTTGTTGGGATCCGATGAATATTGGTGTTTATGATTAAGTTGTTGTACTGAATTATATATTTTGTTATCTCTATGTTGTTTATGATCTTGCATGCTCTCCGTTGTTAGTAGCTATCTTGGCCGAGTAGTTGCTAGTGACTCCAAGAGGGGGTATTTATGCTCGATAGTGGGTTCATGTCTCTATTTCACCTGGGGGAGTGACACAAACCTCTAAGGTGGTAGATGTGCTGTTGCTACTAGGGAAAAAACAACATTCATATGCTCAAGGGCATATGCTTTGTTTACATTACACACTTTGCTTAATGCAATTATCTGTTGTTCGCAACTTAATACTACTGGGGTGTTCGGATTGATATCCCCGGGAGTGGATTATTAGTCATAGATGCAGTTGGATGGCGGTCTATGTATTTTGTTGTAATGCCCAGAGTAAATCTCATAGTGATCTTCTTGACATATCACGTTATCTTTATTCTATCAATTGCCCAACTGTAATTTGTTTACCCAGCATGTTTTATCTATGGAGAGACACCACTAGTGAACTGTGGACCCCGGTCCTATTTCCATCATATTGCTATCACCTGTTTACTTTACTCGTACTGTTTACTTTACTCGCATACTATATTATTTTCCACTCGATACGCTCATAATCTTTGTTTCAAGCAAACCGGTGAGATTGACAACCTCATCGCAAGTTGGGAACAAAGTACTTGGTTGTGTTGTGTGCAGGTTCCGCGTTGCTACTGGCCGAAGACGAGTCAACAAGTATCGTTAAACGGCGCTCTTGTTGGAGTGTTATTAAGCCAGTCTGCATCACCTTCAGTCATCACCGTCTCTCCTCTTCAAGATCGACATTAAACCTTGGTTTCTTAACTGAGGGAAAACTAGCCGCTACACTCATCATACCTTCCTCTTGGGGTTCCCAACGGGCTGGTCATTCACCACGCACAAGGACTTACTGCTCCACGTCAACTACACGCCACCAGCTCTTTTCTGGCGCCATCACCGAGTAGCAGCTTCTTTTCTGGCGCCGTTGCCGGGGAGGAAGAGAAGACTTCTACGAGGGGAGTTTTTCGCACACACATCCTTTACTTTGTTATTGTTTTGCTTTACTTTATTTATTTTACCTGCATCGTTTTTATATCAAAAACCCAAAAAAAATAGAATATTTGGTAGTTGTTTTTACTTGTTTACTTTCGTTTTGCTGAAATGGCCAATCCTGAAAACACCAAGTTGTGTGACTTTACTAGCACAAACAATGGTGATTTTATCTGCACTCCTATTGCACCACCTGCTACTGCTGCAAACTTTTATGAGATTAAGCCTGCTTTATTGAACCTTGTTATGAAAGAGCAATTTTCTGGTGCTAGTACTAAAGATGCTGCAGCTCATCTCAACAATTTTGTTGAGCTATGTGAGATGCAGAAATATAAGGATGTTGATAGTGATATTATTAAGCTCAAGCTGTTTCCTTTTTCTTTGAGAGGAAAGGCTAAAGATTGGTTGCTGTCTTTGACTAAGAATAATATTGATTCATGGGCTAAGTGTAAGGATGCTTTTATTGGTAGATACTATCCTCCTGCTAAGATTATAGCTTTGCGCAGCAATATTATGAAGTTTACTCAGTTTGATAATGAACATGTTGCTCAAGCTTGGGAAAGAATGAAATCTATGATAAAGAATTGCCCCACTCATGGACTGACTACTTGGATGATTATCCAAACTTTTTATGCAGGACTGAATTTTTCTTCAAGGAACCTACTTGATTCAGCTGCTGGAGGCACTTTTATGACCCTTACCTTGGGCGCCGCATCAAAGTTACTCGACAACATGATGGTAAATTATTCCGAATGGCACACCGAGAGCTCCACAAGGTAAGAAGGTAAATTCTGTTGAGGAAACCTCTTCCTTGAATGATAAGATTGATACCATTATGGCTATGCTTGCTAATGATAGGACTCATGTTGATCCTAATAATGTTCCTTTGGCCTCTCTGGTTGCTCAAGAAGAGCAAGTTGATGTGAATTTCATTAGAAACAATAATTTTAACAACAATGCTTATAGGAACAATTTTGCTAGTAACAATTATAGGCCGTATCCTTCTACCAATGGTAATGGTTATGGTAATTCTTATGGTAATTCCTACAACAACACTAGGGCCGCGCCCTCCGAGCTTGAGGTAATGCTCAAGGACTTCATCGGTAAGCAAACTGCTTTTAACAAGTCTGTTGAGGAAAAGTTAGGCAAAATTGATATTCTTGCTTCTAAAGTTGATAGCCTTGCTCATGATGTTGAACTTCTGAAATTAAAAGTGTTTCCTAATGATGTGAAAGTGAGCAATGTTGTTGCTACCGCTAATGCTATCCAAGTTGGAATTGATGAAAATATTAGATTGTTAGTGGAATTGCATGCCAGGTGGGAAAGAGAAGATGAGATGGCTAGAGAGATGAAGGTATGTACCATTACTACCTCCAATGATGTTGCTCCTACTGATAGCAATCCTCTTACTTTGATTGGTACAGAGAAAACTCCCACTCCTTGTGTTAAAAAGCCTAAAACTGCCAAAACTTTTTCTCAAAAGAGTGCTGAAATTTTTCGGAGTGTGGGAGATGATAGCTCTATTTCTTTTAATGATTTTGATGTTGATGGCTGCAATATATCTGAAGTTATTTTGTTCTTGCAAAAGCTTGCTTTGACTCCCAATGATAGTTCTTTAAATATTGCTTTTACTAAGCATATTACCAATGCTCTCATAAAAATTAGGGATGAAAAGTTGAAGCAAAAAGCTTCTGTTCCCAAGAAGTTAGAAGATGGTTGGGAACCCATCATTGATATGCATGTTAATGGTTATGATTGCCATGCTTTATGTGATCTAGGTGCTAGTATTTCTATCATGCCTAGAAAGATTTATGACATGCTTGATTTACCACCGCTAGAAAAATGTTATTTTGATGTTCCTATTGCTGATGTTGCTAAGAAGAAACCTTTGGGAAGGATTAATGATGTTCTTATTGTGGTTAACAATAACCTTGTTCCCGTTGATTTTCTTGTTATGGACGTTGAATGCCATGCTTCATGTCCTATTATTTTGGGAAGACCCTTTCTTCGAACTGTAGGTGCTATCATTGATATGAGGGAAGGCACTATCAAATATCAATTCCCACTAAAGAAAGGTATGGAACACTTCCCTAGGAAAATAAAGAAATTACTTTTTGACTCTATTCTTAGAGCAAATTATGAGCTTGATGCTTCATCTCTTGATATTACTTGATTCGCAATTTTCTGCGCCTAGCTCAAAGGCGTTAAAGAAAAGCACTCTTGGGAGATAACCCAATGTTTTCTTTTCAGTAATTTTTCTTTTATTTGAGTCTTGGAAGTCATTACTACTGTAATGACCGCTCCTTATCTTGTTTATTTCGTTTTTGTGCCAAGAGAAGCCTCTAATTTGAGCGAGGTAAAGATTTGGGGATGTTGCTGTCCTGAAACTGTTTTCGGTGCTGCACCGTAAAAATTCGTATAAATTGTCTGTTTATCTTTTGGACCTGCGATTTCTTGTGCATATGCCCCAGGTTATATCCAAACTTTTGTTAGTTGAACACTTTTTGATTTGAGCAACAGAAAATCCCTCAAAAATTCGACCTTTGTCAGCTGTTCAGTTTTGACAGATTTCTGCCAATATTTGTGTTTGCCACTTTATCGCTTTCTTTTGAGTTCTTTTGATCACGGAACTTTTGGGGAGGTTGCTACAGTATTATTTGCTATATATGTGGTGGTTTTGAGTTGAAACCTGAAGCAAATAGGAGGTTGAATATATTTTATGCTTACACTAATGTTGCTAATAGAATTGTGTTTAGTTTTGTATGAATGAAGTTTTCAAGTGTAGGGATTGGAGAATGATGAGATGAGTTGAAGAATGGACAAAAGCTCAAGCTTGGGGATGCCCATGCATCACCCCAAGAAATATCCAAGAAGTACAAGCGTCAAAGCTTGGGGATGCCCCCGAGGCACCCCTTCTTCATCGGCAAAAATCAGGTCACCTTTCAAAACACTATATTTTTATTGCTTCATGCACTATGTGTTTTTCTTGGAGCGTCAGTTGTTTTAGTTTTCTTAGTTTGTTTAGTTTGTTTGTTTGCTGCAATAAATGGTTGGACCCCAACAAATTTCCTTTGGAGGAGATGTACTCGTTTTCATTTGCAAAGAACGCTCTAGTTTTCACTCTTATTAAAAATCGAGCGTTCTACTTTTTCTGCTGCTGCTTTTGGTTTTCGTTTTCGCCTTGATTTGCGTTCAGATCTTGTCATATCTTTTCATCAAGGTGTATTTTTTGCCTCTGATCTTTATTGGTTTTCATCAAAAGAGGTGTTTATAAAAATTTCAAATGGTGTTGGAAAAGAGAAAAAGCTTTGTGCAAAATAGTGGTACAAGAAGGAGCTTGTGTAGACTGCGGCTTAGGCTTTTTCATGTCATGCTTGATGTCTTTTTGATAGTATGCTTAGTGGTTTTGCTGTAGCATGACTTGTCTCAAATAACTGAGATTGCTTAATGAGCCTTTGAAAAAATCATGCGTTGTTTTTATTGTATGGAAGCATTATTTTGGTAGTATGCTTAGTGGTTTTGTTGTAGCATGACTTGATGACTTGATGTCTTTTTGATAGTATGCTTAGTGGTTTTGCTGTAGCATGACTTGTCTCAAATAACTGAGATTGCTTAATGAGCCTTTGAAAAAATCATGCGTTGTTTTTATTGTATGGAAGCATTATTTTGGTTTTCTCCTTGATGCTTTATTTGGGTTGACTTGGCGCATGCTCACACATGTTAGCCTCTTACAAAGTCGCCAATAGCCTTCATGATCATTTAGTTTTTGACTTTTGATGCCATCTTATGCTTCTTTTAATGTCGCTTTGTCGCTTTGCATGATTATGGCCATTATTGCTCTCTTAGTTGGTCGCTCCCAGTCTTTTGCTAGCCCTCACCTTGTACTGAGTATGAGCTCTACTCGTGCATCCAACTCCTAAAAGCCAAAGTTTTCCAAAGTGTCCACTATAAACTCCTATGCATGGTATTTGTAAGCCATTCCAAAGTAAATTTTCTTGTGCTACCTTTCAAAAAACCCTTCAAAACACTTCTCATTTTGTGACACTGTTTTCAGCTCATGGGGACGTAGTGGTCGGATTTGCAATCTTCCATATTGTTTATTCCAAAAAGAAAAAAAGGAGAAAAAGAAAGAAAAAAGGCACTCCTCCAAGGAAAGTGAATGTTGGTGGGCACCCGATGGAATCGGTTAGCCATGGTTTGTGAAAGGAAAAAAGGTGGGGAGGAGTGCCAAGCTTTATAAAAGAGCACAAAAGTGCCAATCTCTCTCTCAAAAACTTGCTTCATTTTTGTATGGAAGATAGTAAGAACCCCATTGCCAGTCGTTGACAAAGACAACCACCTCTCAAAAACCAATTTTTATCTCTCTGTTTTACAAATGAAAAGCTCTAGCACATATTCAATCACTGCTTCCCTCTGCGAAGGGCCTTTCTTTTACTTTTATGTTGAGTCACCACCTTCTTTCTTTATGCACCATTAAGAGAGCATAGTTGTCATTCTTAGTGTGATATGCATTGTCCCAAAGTTCATTGATTGACTCATATTGTTGGTTTCACTTGTTCTTAAATTATTTGTATCTAGTCGCCCTCTTAAACTTGAAGGTGTCCTATGCATTTATGTTTTGCTCTCTTTGAAGGACAAGCTGAAAACCACTTGTATGTTTTTCCTTATGATTTGAACACACGTTTGACTTTCATTGTTTCATTTTCATGATCTTTTGTTTGTGTTCATTTGCATGTTTACAACATGGTTGCTAAGTTTCTTATTGTCATGATTATATCTTCATGCCCATGTTTTAAGTTCTTATGATCCCAGCTCACAAATGCTTACATATATGATCAAGATTGTGTAGGTGCATGTCACCTCAAAAATTATTCTTTTGTTATCACTTACCTACTCGAGGACGAGCAGGAGTTAAGCTTGGGGATGCTTGATACGTCTCAAACGTATCTATAATTTTTGATGCTCCATGCTTGTTTTTACACCATTTGCCTATTGTTTCGTTACACTTAGTGGCACTTTTATGCATTTTCCGGAACTAACCTATTAACAAGTTGCCACAGTGCCAGTTTCCTGTTTTCTGCTGTTTTTGTGTTTCAGAAGTGATACACAGGAAATATTCTCGGAATTGGACGAAACAAGTTCCTGAAGTCTTATTTTACCCGGAAGCTTCCAGTGATCCGAAGAAGTGTCGGAGGGGGGCCACCAGGGCCCCACACGCGTGGGTGGCGCGGCCAGCCCCCTGGCCGCGCCGGGCCCACGTGAGGGCACCTGGCCCCTCCTCTGACATCGTCCCTTCGCCTATAAAGACCCCCCGATGGAAAAAACCTAAGTACCCGATCAGATTTCTAGAACACATCGCGATCCGCCGCCGTCGTCGACCCGAAGATCGGGAGGGTCCAGAAGCTCTTCCCGGCACCCTGCCGGAGAGGGGAATCGCCACCGGAGGTCTTCTTCATCGCCATGCTTGCCTCCGGAGCGATGAGTGAGTAGTCTACCTTGGACTATGGGTCCATAGCAGTAGCTAGATGGTTGTCTTCTCCACCATGTGCTTCATGTTTAGATCTCATGAGCTGCCCTACATGATTGAGATCACCGTTATGTAATTCTATGATGTTGGTTTGTTGGGATCCGATGAATATTGGTGTTTATGATTAAGTTGCTGTACTGAATTATATCTTTTGTTATCTCTATGTTGTTTATGATCTTGCATGCTCTCCGTTGTTAGTAGCTATCTTGGCCGAGTAGTTGCTAGTGACTCCAAGAGGGGGTATTTATGCTCGATAGTGGGTTCATGTCTCTATTTCACCTGGGGGAGTGACACAAACCTCTAAGGTGGTAGATGTGCTGTTGCTACTAGGGAGAAAACAACATTCATATGCTCAAGGGCATATGCTTTGTTTACATTACACACTTTGCTTAATGCAATTATCTGTTGTTCGCAACTTAATACTACTGGGGTGTTCGGATTGATATCCCCGGGAGTGGATTATTAGTCATAGATGCAGTTGGTGAAGGGTTTCGCAGCATAGTAAAACAAAAAATTTCCTACGCAACGAACAAGAAAGCCAAGAACTAATCTAGGAGATATAATCAACAAGAGAGGTAGATGAGATCTTCATACCCTTGAAGATATCGCACAGCGGTAACGTTCAACAGAACGTGGATGATGTAGTCGTACTAGCCGTCTCCTCCTCGCGATCCGATCCGATCCAACGCCGCAAGTGGCGACGCCTCCGAGAGATACACACGTACAGCGCACCAATGACTCCGCCTTCCCGGTCCAGCGAGATATGGTGGAGTAGTAGATGGGATCGACAGCACGACGGCGTGGTGTCTATGGTGGAGAGTTTTCGCCGACAGGGCTTCGCCTGTTTGCGTGGTGAAGAAAGAACGGAAAAAGAGGCTTCAATAAGCGGGCAGCGGCTTCGCACAAAATTAGTTGCCAAAGCCGCCGGCGCCCTGGGTCTTTTTATAGGCGCGTACCTGCTGTTAGCATTGTGCACGTTGCCTCACCGGATCGATCTCCTGCTCGATCACGGTCCGGTTACGTGTGCGAGCGCAGCAGCGTTTCCAATCTGATCGATCAAATCGATCTTGGGCCTGGAAGTGCAAGCAGCGCAAGCAGCAGCTCTTGGCCCAGCAAAACAAGCTGGCCCACTTGGCCAAAAGCCCACCCGGGCTGGCCACCCACCAGCGAGCGAGCGCCAGCGCCCTGGCCTCGACTCCATCGATCGATGGAGCGAGCCAGCGCCTGGCCGCTGCGCTGCCCCCCTTTTTTTTCTTTCTTTTCTTTCTATTTATTTCTACTAAATAAATAGTACCAATATTTATTAATCCATATGATCAATAAATACCAATATTTTTCACCCGGAACAATTCCGAAACATTTTCACATATATCCTGGAACTACCCTAGCATTGATTTGCGTTAAGTGTGTGACCCTACGGGTTCGAGAATACGCGGACATGATCTCTATCAATAATCAACAGCGGGATCTGGAAATCCATATTGACTCCCACGCACTCAGCGATGATCATATCGGATGAACCACGATGTCAGGATTCAAGCAATCCCGTATTTGTATTCCCTTCGTCTCGTGATATGTTACTCGCCCGAGATTCGATCGTCGGTATCGGCATACCTAGTTCAATCTCGTTCACAGCAAGTACTTTACTCGTTCCGTAATCCGATATCACTTTGTGATTAACTCCTTAACCACGTGCTTGCAAGCGGTGTTGATATCGATTACCGAGTGGGCCCGAAGTATATCTCTCCGACTTGGGAGGGACAAATTCCATCTCGATACATACAACCCAACAAGTACTTTCCGATCACCTGAGAGACACCTTTATTATCACCCTCACATAGGATGACGTTTGATGACCTCAAAGCTTTCTTCCGATACCTGGGAGTTGTATTATCTCATGGTCTAAGGAATACAATACATGACATAGGAAAAGCTTCGCAAAGATGAACACGATCTAATTGCTCTGCTTTATTTGGGTCTGTCCATCACACCATTCTCCTAATGATATGATCTCATTATTAATTGACAACTCATGTCTATGGTTAGGAAACCTTAACCATCATTTAATCAATGAGCTAGTCCATAGAGGCGTACTAGGGACACGGTGTTGTTCATAAACCACACAAGTATTAAAGTTTCCGCTTAATACAATTCTAGCATGGAATATAAACATTATCATGAACAAGAATTATAATAATAACATCTTTATTATTGCCTCTAGGGCATAATTCCAACAGTCTCCCACTTGCACTAGAGTCAATAATCTAGTTTACATCTGGCAACAATCTAACACCCATGGCATTAAGGTGCTGATCATGTTTTGCTCGTGGAAGAGGTTTAGTCAATGGATCTGCGACATTCAGATCTGTATGTACTTTGCTAATCTTCAGATCTCCATCTGCTATATAATCTCGAATTATATGGAAACGGCGGTTGATGTGCTTAGTTTTTGGATGATATCTTGGTTCCTTAGCCAGTGCTATGGCGCCAGTGTTGTCGCACAATATCTCCAGTGGGTCCAAGGCATTTGGAACCACACCAAGCTCAGTGATGAAGTTTCTGATCCAAACTCCTTCACTTGATGCTTCTGAAGCAGCCATGTATTCCGCTTCTGTTGTAGATCCCGCGATCACGCTTTGCTTGCAGCTTCTCCAGCTCACAGCTCCACCATTCAAAATATAAACGTATCCTGTCTGAGATTTAGAATCATCCGGGTCGGTGTCGAAGCTAGCGTCGACGTAACCTTTTACGACGAGCTCTTCATCACCTCCATAGACCAAGACCATTTCTTTGGTCCTATTTAAATACTTTAGGATGTTCTTTACGGCTGTCCAGTGTTCCACTCCTGGATCACTTTGGTATCTGCTCGTCAAACTAAGAGCATTGGACACATCCGGTCTAGTACACAGCATGGCATACATGATAGAACCTATGGCCGAGGCATATGGCACTTTGCTCATAGTTTCTCTATCTTTTACCGTAGCTGGACACTGAGCCTTGCTCAAAATCTTACTTGACAACATGGGCAATGAACCTTTCTTTGCTTTATCCATTCTGAACCTCTTCAGAACTTTGTCCAGGTATGTACTTTGGCTTAAAGCTATTAGGCGTCTATCTCTATCTCTATAGATTTTGATGCCTAATATATAAGCAGCTTCCCCTAGGTCTTTCATTGAAAAACATTTATTCAAATAACTCTTCACATCGTTAAGCATACCGATGTCATTTCCAATAATCAATATGTCATCCACATATAGTACTAAAAATGTCACCGAGCTCCCACTCACTTTCTTGTAGATACAAGCTTCGTAGCAATTTGGAACAAATCCAAAACTCTTGATCACTTGATCAAAACGAAGGTTCCAACTCCGAGATGCTTGCTTCAGTCCATAAATGGAACGCTGAAGTTTGCACACCTTATTAGCATCCTTAGGATCGACAAAACCTTCGGGCTGCATCATATACAACTCTTCATCAATGTTGCCATTGAGGAACGCAGTCTTGACATCCATCTGCCATATTTCATAATCATGAAATGCAGCAATTGCTAATAAAATCCGAATGGACTTAAACATCGCTACGGGAGAGAAAGTCTCATCGTAGTCAACACCTTGAACTTGCCGAAAACCTTTTGCGACAAGCCGAGCTTTATAGACAGTAACATTACCATCCGCGTCCGTTTTCTTCTTGAAAATCCATTTGCATTCAACGGCCTTACGGTCGCTAGGAGGGTCTACCAAAGTCCACACTTGGTTTTCGCTCATGGATCCCAATTCGGATTTCATGGCTTCTAGCCATTTCTCAGAGTCTGGGCTCATCATTGCTTCCTCATAGTTTGCAGGTTCGCTGTTGTCTAACAACAAGACGGTTAAGACAGGGTTGCCGTACCATTCAGGAGTGGCACGTGACCTTGTCGATCTGCGAAGTTCAGTAGTAGCATCGTTTGAAGTTTCATGATCTTTATCATTAGCTTCCTCTCTTGTTGATGCAGGCGGCGCCGGAACAATTTCTGGTGCTGCGCTACTCTCCAACTCGAGAGAAGGTTCAATAACCTCGTCTAGCTCTACCTTCCTCCCACTCACTTCTTTCGAGAGAAACTCCTTCTCAAGAAAGGATCCGTTCTTTGCAACAAACACTTTGCCTTCGGATCTGTGGTAGAAGGTATACCCAATCGTTTCCTTAGGGTATCCTATGAAGACGCATTTCTCCGCTTTGGGTTCGAGCTTGTCCGGCATCAACTTCTTGACGTAAGCTTCGCATCCCCAAACTTTAAGAAACGACAACTTAGGTTTAGCACCAAACCATAGTTCATACGGTGTCATCTCAACGGATTTAGATGGTGCCCTATTTAAAGTGAATGCAGCGGTTTCTAATGCATAACCCCAAAATGATAACGGCAAATCTGTAAGAGGCATCATTGATCGCACCATATCTAATAGAGTTCGATTCCGGCGTTCAGACACACCATTGCGCTGTGGTGTTCCGGGTGGCGTGAGTTGCGAAACGATTCCGCTTGCTTTAAGATGCGTGAGAAAATCATAACTCAAATACTCACCTCCACGATCGGATCGCAGAAATTTAATTTTCCTGTTACGATGGTTTTCCACTTCGTTCTGAAATTCTTTGAACTTTTCAAATGTTTCAGATTTATGTTTCATTAAATAGATATACCCATATCTACTTAAGTCATCAGTAAAAGTGAGAAAAATAGCGATATCCACCGCGCGTCGAAATACTCATTGGTCTGCACACATCGGTATGTATGATTTCCAATAAGTCCGTTGCTCGCTCCATTATTCCGGAGAACGGGGTTTTGATCATCTTGCCCATGAGGCATGGTTCGCACGTGTCAAATGATTCAAAATCAAGAGACTCTAAAAGTCCATCAGAATGGAGTTTCTTCATGCGTTTTACACCAATATGACCTAGACGACAGTGCCACAAATAAGTTGGATTATCACTATCTACTTTGCATCTTTTAGCCTCAATGTTATGGATGTGTGTTTCATTGCTTTCGAGATTCAGAAGAAATAAACCATTCACAATAGGTGCATGACCATAAAAGATGTTATTCATATAAATAGAACAACCATTATTCTCAGATTTAAATGAATAACCGTCTTGCAATAAACACGATCCAGATATAATGTTCATGCTCAACGCAGGCACATAATAACACTTATTAAGGTTTAAAACTAATCCCGAAGGTAAAACTAAGGAGAGCGTGCCGACGGCCATCACATCAACTTTTGATCCATTGCCAACGCGCATCGTCACCTCATCCCTTGCTAGCCGCCGTCTATTCCGTAGCTCCTGTTTCGAGTTACAAATATTAGCAACTGAACCAGTATCATATACCCAGGCACTACAACGAGCGCTAGTAAGGTAGACATCAATAACATGTATATCAAATATACCTTTGATGGTGCCAGCCTTCTTGTCCGCTAAGTACTTCGGACAGTTTCGCTTCCAGTGACCCTTGACCTTGCAATAGAAGCACTCAGTGTCCGGCTTAGGTCCAGACTTGAGCTTCTTCTCAACAGGAGCAACGCGCTTGCCGCTGCCTTTCTTGAAGGATTTATTTGCACCCTTAGCTTTCTTAAAGCTAGTGGTCTTGTTGACCATCAACACATGATTGTCTTTCTTGATATCCACCTCCGCAGCTTTCAGCTTTGCGAAGAGCTCAGTGATCGTATCAGTGGAACCAATTTGATTATGAGTAACTACAAAACCTTTGTAGCTAGGAGAGAGTGATTGCAGAACTCTGTCAATCTTGAGCTCCTCTGGAATCTTGCAGTCCAGTTGCTCAAGGCGTTGAGTGTAGCCCGACATCTTAATGGCGTGCTCACTAACGGAACTCCCTTCCTCCATCTTGCAGTTAAAGAACTTCTCAGAGATCTCATATCTCTCAGAACGGGCTTGAGTCTGAAACATGGTTTTCAGTTCCTCAAGTATCTCATAAGGCCCGCGGTACTTCTCAAAACGATTTTGAAGTTCCGGTTCCATAGAAAACAACATGGTACTCATAATCACATCACAATCATCTCTACGAGCATTGAAGTCAGCAAGTTCTTCAGTTTTCGCAGTTGCAGCAGGGGTGTCACCTAGCGCTTTGTCAAGTACATAGGCTTTTTGTCCGCCAGCGAGAATGATTCTCAGATTGCGGAACCAGTTGGTGAAGTTAGACCCATTGTTCTTAAGCTTTTCTTTCTCAGCAAACACGTTGAAGTTGAAGTTGGACTTAGCCATTTGATCTACAACATTGCAAGTACAATTTAGACTATGTTCATGATAACTAGTTCAACTTAATCAAATTACTAGATGAACTCCCACTAAATTCAACATCCCTCAAGTTGTTTAGTGAACACGATCCAAATTCACCACACCTAATCCGATCTTCACGAGAAGAGATGTGGTTTCAATGGTGGACAACTCAGTGTCGATCATATCATTCATATGACTCATGATTAACCTTTCGGTTCATGTGTTCCGAGGCCATGTTTGTACATGCTAGGCTCGTCAAGTCAAACCCAAGTATATCCGCGTGTGCAAAACTGGCTTGCACCCGTTGTATGTGAACGTAGAGTTTATAGCACCCGATCATCACGAGGCGCTTGAAAACGACGAACTTTCGCAACGGCGCATACGAGGGGAGAACACAATTTTATCTTGATCTTTTAAGTGAGGAATCATCTTATAATGCTACCGTCGCAATCTAAGCATAATAAGATACATAAAAGGATAAACATCACATGCATATAATTTTATGTGACATGGTATAGCCAATCTCCGCGCCATGATCTCCATCTTGTGCGCGCCGGCATGATCTCCATCACTCCACCATGATTGCCTCCACCACGAATAGCAGCTACAACTATTGCTAACTATTTAGCGATAAAGTAAAGCTATTACATGGCGTATAAGAAGTTGACACGCAGGTCATACACAATTATAAAGACAACCATATGGCTCCTGCCGGTTGTGAACTCATCGACATGCAAGTCGTGAAAGATTACAAAACATGATCATTGCATACATCTCAATTCATACTCATCATGTCTTGGGCCATACCATATCACAAAACACTCCCTGCAAAAACAAGTTAGACGCCTCTACTTTGTTGTTGCATGTTTTACGTGGCTTATGGGAGTAGCAAGCTAAGAACGATTCTTACCTACGAAAAGCCACAACGGTGATATTATGGTTGCTAACATCCGATGTAAGTCCCATGACTACTATAGTGAGAGAAACTGGCATCCACCAGCCGCATGTGTGGAACAAGCCACACGTCAAGTGCGGAGCCGGTCTCGCGAACGCGGTCGCGTAAAGTTGGCCTGGACCGCTTCGATTTCACTATACCGCACCATAAGAAATACACAACAAGAAGTTTGCAACAGAAAACATCAACGCCCGCAACAAGCATGTTGCGTTCTACTCGTGAAACACATCTACACATAAACCTGGCTCTGATACCACTGAAGGGTTTCGCAGCATAGTAAAACAAAAAATTTCCTACGCAACGAACAAGAAAGCCAAGAACTAATCTAGGAGATGTAATCAACAAGAGAGGTAGATGAGATCTTCATACCCTTGAAGATATCGCACAGCGGTAACGTTCAACAGAACGTGGATGATGTAGTCGTACTAGCCGTCTCCTCCTCGCGATCTGATCCGATCCAACGCCGCAAGTGGCGACGCCTCCGAGAGATACACACGTACAGCGCACCAATGACTCCGCCTTCCCGGTCCAGCGAGATATGGTGGAGTAGTAGATGGGATCGACAGCACGACGGCGTGGTGTCTATGGTGGAGAGTTTTCACCGACAGGGCTTCGCCTGTTTGCGTGGTGAAGAAAGAACGGAAAAAGAGGCTTCAATAAGCGGGCAGCGGCTTCGCACAAAATTAGTTGCCAAAGCCGCCGGCGCCCTGGGTCTTTTTATAGGCGCGTACCTGCTGTTAGCATCGTGCACGTTGCCTCACCGGATCGATCTCCTGCTCGATCACGGTCCGGTTACGTGTGCGAGCGCAGCAGCGTTTCCAATCTGATCGATCAAATCGATCTTGGGCCTGGAAGTGCAAGCAGCGCAAGCAGCAGCTCTTGGCCCAGCAAAACAAGCTGGCCCACTTGGCCAAAAGCCCACCCGGGCTGGCCACCCACCAGCGAGCGAGCGCCAGCGCCCTGGCCTCGACTCCATCGATCGATGGAGCGAGCCAGCGCCTGGCCGCTGCGCTGCCCCCCTTTTTTTTTTTTCTATTTATTTCTACTAAATAAATAGTACCAATATTTATTAATCCATATGATCAATAAATACCAATATTTTTCACCCGGAACAATTCCGAAACATTTTCACATATATCCCGGAACTACCCTAGCATTGATTTGCGTTAAGTGTGTGACCCTACGGGTTCGAGAATACGCGGACATGATCTCTATCAATAATCAACAGCGGGATCTGGAAATCCATATTGACTCCCACGCACTCAGCGATGATCATATCGGATGAACCACGATGTCAGGATTCAAGCAATCCCGTATTTGTATTCCCTTCGTCTCGGGATATTTTACTCGCCCGAGATTCGATCGTCGGTATCGGCATACCTAGTTCAATCTCGTTCACAGCAAGTACTTTACTCGTTCCGTAATCCGATATCACTTTGTGATTAACTCCTTAACCACGTGCTTGCAAGCGGTGTTGATATCGATTACCGAGTGGGCCCGAAGTATATCTCTCCGACTTGGGAGGGACAAATTCCATCTCGATACATACAACCCAACAAGTACTTTCCGATCACCTGAGAGACACCTTTATTATCACCCTCACATAGGATGACGTTTGATGACCTCAAAGCTTTCTTCCGATACCTGGGAGTTGTATTATCTCATGGTCTAAGGAATACAATACATGACATAGGAAAAGCTTCGCAAAGATGAACACGATCTAATTGCTCTGCTTTATTTGGGTCTGTCCATCACACCATTCTCCTAATGATATGATCTCATTATTAATTGACAACTCATGTCTATGGTTAGGAAACCTTAACCATCATTTAATCAATGAGCTAGTCCATAGAGGCGTACTAGGGACACGGTGTTGTTCATAAACCACACAAGTATTAAAGTTTCCGCTTAATACAATTCTAGCATGGAATATAAACATTATCATGAACAAGAATTATAATAATAACATCTTTATTATTGCCTCTAGGGCATAATTCCAACAGTTGGATGGCGGTCTATGTATTTTGTTGTAATGCCCAGAGTAAATCTCATAGTGATCTTCTTGACATATCACGTTATCTTTATTCTATCAATTGCCCAACTGTAATTTGTTTACCTAGCATGTTTTATCTATGGAGAGACACCACTAGTGAACTGTGGACCCCGGTCCTATTTCCATCATATTGCTATCACCTGTTTTCTTTACTCGTACTGTTTACTTTACTCGCATACTATATTGTTTTCCACTCGATACGCTCATAATCTTTGTTTCAAGCAAACCGGTGAGATTGACAACCTCATCGCAAGTTGGGAACAAAGTACTTGGTTGTGTTGTGTGCAGGTTCCGCGTTGCTACTGGCCGAAGACGAGTCAACAAGTATCGTTAAACGACGCTCTTGTTGGAGTGTTATTAAGCCAGTCTGCATCACCTTCAGTCGTCACCGTCTCTCCTCTTCAAGATCGACATTAAACCTTGGTTTCTTAACTGAGGGAAAACTAGCCGCTACACTCATCATACCTTCATCTTGGGGTTCCCAACGGGCTGGTCATTCACCACGCACAAGGACTTACTGCTCCACGTCAACTACACGCCACCAGCTCTTTTCTGGCGCCATCACCGAGTAGCAATGGCCGTCGCTCCTGCCATCACCGTGGAGACCGAGAGGGCAATCCCCTGCCGTCCCTCCCACCGTCGACCCAAGGGCCACTGGCCGTCGTCGTCCGCCATCACCGTCTTCGATGCGGACGGGAGGGCACCGCGGAACCGGATCGCGGACGCGAGAAGCAGCCGCCGCTGAGGCTTTGCCCGGCGACGGAGCCGGAGGCGGCGAGAGGGGGGTGGGAGTGTGAGGCAGAACTCCCTGGACGGCCGGCGGCTGCACCCCAGTGCGGCGCGGGTGCCGCCGCACGGGGGTCGGGAGCGGGTAGGGTTAGGGGGTAGGGTCCGTGGCGGTTCACATCAACGGTTAGTATGAACTTCTTTCTCAAGCTAACATGATATATAACCTATTAAAGGTCATTAACCCAAGAAGGCTAGAAGAGGAGCTTTCAGATACAGTTCGACAGATGTGTCCTGGAGCGCTAATGGAGCCCCCTATTTGGTGTAGTACGTACATCTTGAGTAGAGGAGGGGAAGACACAGACAAGAACATGCACAAATGGCTACAGGAAGTTGATAGTAATGTCAATTGTGGGCGTCTGGGGCCAGCCATGAAGGAGCCGCCGGACGTTCAGGGTCTCTAGACTATTATTTTTGGAAAAACTAGGCAATCAGCCCTCGTAAATGTGAGGGCAATGTTTGAATATGTCTGTATATTATGGTATTAGAGTTAACATGGTTTTATGATTGCCGTAAATGTTTTTCTGAATGAAACTAACTTGTGCAGGAGGCTTTAATCATGTGTAATTTGTGGGAGAATAATTCTTGTTGCTTAAAAAAGAGAGTCTACCAATTTATATGTGGCTTTAGTACATGGTGATATTAGATCAATACATAGAATTTAATTTGTATTGCAAGCCTAGATGTAGATTTTATTTGATGTTACTTCAGTGTGTGGTTAGATCTATAATCACCATTTTTGATCAATCTATTTGCAGTCAACGACACCTATATATTGATGTGCAATTAATATATTCTTGCCCGATGACGCTTATAGAGTTACTAAGATTAATTAGTCGTTGTATATTAGATAAAGCTTAGATTAATGGTTTATTTTTGTTTTGTGCAATAAATAAGATACATTGATTCTCTTATGTTGATAGTGAGGTTCAAGAGACCATTAGGTTATATGAAAACAATCAGTTATGGCTAGCTACCTTAATATTTTCTAGACCAATTGACGAGGGTTAACTCGACAAATGTCCTAGATGAAGGACTTAGGATCGGGGAGATAGGGCGTCGGATGAACTCGAAGGTAAAGTTAGTCGAAATAGGTGTGTGTCGAAAGTAAACTTGGGTGTTGAACCTAGCTTGCTTTCAATCTGCCCTACACCGTCCCCTCCTGGCCCTTTTATATAGGTGGCCAGGTCTCGAGGATCGGGTAGGGTCCGATACAGATTACAATATCGACATACGGTAAGAACTCGTATTCGACTATCATTACAATTGGGCCTAGCTATACGGGCCTTAGGGGTACTCAACTAACGAGCTCTATTAGCTATACCCTTGTCAGTAGCCCCTGAGATTCTACCAGAATTACAGATTCGGGTTGAATCTCTAATCTTCAACTTGATCAATTCTTCAACTTCTTTTTATCTTCAAATCTTCGACTTGGTCTTTCGACTTATTTTCATGATATTCTTTCGCAAGGGGTTTTGATGAACAAGCCTGACAACTCTGACGGATCAAGAGGTCAGTTAACTGCCGGAACATATAATTGTCACCTACTTCAAATTCAATCCCCTTGGACTTGAATTCGGGATACCGGTCAAACCTACTCTTTTGCCGCATTTAGGACTTACAAAGAATGAATCCCAGTGAATCTCAGGGTACCCAGTGCGTCCACCAGGATTTTCTTCGCGTCGTAGACACGGATACATACCAGCAGAGCGCATCCATGTGCGTATACCAGGCCACACAGGACGGATCCCGGGGTCTTACCTTCGTGATAAATCACGGCATTCGAGTTTCGTTGCGATAACGCAACTCGAGAATCTTATGTCGCAGCCAAGTTTTTGACTGATAAAATCAAAGTATTTCGGATTTTCAAATTGACCTTCTTCGCTCCCGATGGGAGTAATCTCTCTGCGCTTCTCCAACTGTGTAGTCGAAGTTTGTATATTAATCCTTCTTCATCTCCATTATTGATTATCTCATCCTCTATCGGGTGCGCGCTCAGCGCTCCCGATGGGAGTAGCCCCCGAGGGTATGTTTGGATACTTGTAGTCAAGCATAGGCTCAAAGTTCAGCTCTTCTTTCTCCTGCTGACGTCTACTGTTGGCAAGCCCCCGAGTCCAAGTCGAGGTTTTCATATCGTGCAACCATAGTCTCCTCTTCTTGTTTTTCCTCTTTGGTATTATCGTCTGCTGTGTGCAGAATTTAACTCCTATTGTAAAATATGTTTACGGGCCTTGCTGTAGCACGGGGGCCCGATAATATGTGCTTATAAATAAAGCATCTTCTGGCAAGGGTAAAAACCCTAATCAGATTCCTCCCCTGCCGCATCATCGTCTCTCTCCATCTAGGGTTTTCCTAGGCTTTTCCCTTGTTCTCGTGGCTGAGGCTGATGGTTCTCGTCTGATTCTTGGCTCTCCGGTGGCGCCGCGAGGTCGGGGTCGCCCTCGTGGAAGTAAGAACAGGAGCAACACCACTCCGGCCGCAGCAGGATCATCATCGGTCGCTCCGGCTAAGCGTCGCCCCGGCCGCCCACCTGGTAGTAAGAACAAGCCCAAGGTGACTGGCGCTGCTCCAGGTCCAATCGCTCCTCCTCCTGCTTCTTCCGCTGTTCCTGCTACGCCTCCTCGAATCTTTTCTTTCTTCTGCATTGCCATGGCGCAGTGCCGTGAGATTCAGCGTCTGCCGCTGAATTTCACCAGGTTCATGGATGGGCGCGAACTGCGAGAGGTGGTATCCCATACGAGGTGGAGGTGTGGTATGATGGCGACGGCGAGCAGTACTTGAGGGGCGGCTGGTCACAGTTTGCAGAAGACCACGACATCCACCAAGGCTTCTTCATGGCCTTCGATTTCCACATCGGCACGTCGAAGTTCGACGTGAAGATCTATGACGGCACCCAGTGCCAGAAGAAATATGAAGCTGAAGTCCACTTCCATTAGGATTTTGTTTTTTATGTAATTTCGTTTGATAATGTCCTTGCTTGCCATGTTATCTGTAATGAATATTCGTACTCTGTGTCGATGTTTTTGCTAGTACCAGGAAAACAAGTCAT
This sequence comes from Dactylis glomerata, assembly GCA_007115705.1. Taxonomy (NCBI): domain Eukaryota; kingdom Viridiplantae; phylum Streptophyta; class Magnoliopsida; order Poales; family Poaceae; genus Dactylis; species Dactylis glomerata. Next base: position 1,994,068 of record QXEO01000237.1, read on the forward strand.
TATTCTGAGGTACACTTTCCATCTATCGGGTTCTTTGTGAACCAATTTATACCAAGAATATCGGGTTCCTTTGTGAACCAAGTTGTTTGAATATTTATCGGGTTGTCTGCACAACCTTACAGTGAAAAAAGTTTTCCAAGTCGCGATAAAAATTCCTTTCGTACGACCCGAGGGTTGAAGCCCCCGAGACGAAGAAATAATTGTACAATTTTGTCGAGTTCAACCCAAAGAACCCGACCTGTGGCCTCATGCTCTGGGTTCAGAAGGTTAACTCGAATTTACTGATACCACTATATTTATTCTACGCGTAAAAACGCCGTAGCTGCTCTGCATTCCATGGGTTGCTCTCATCCTTCCCAGTCTTCTTGTCTTGTAGTCGATATGCTCCTCCTGGTATTACTTCGGTGACGATGTAAGGTCCCACCCAAGGGGACTCCAATTTGCCGTGGCTGTCTTGCCTGAGTCGCAAAACTAGGTCTCCCACCACGAAGGATCGTGGACGAACTCGACTACTATGGTAGTTTCGTAGGCTTTGTTGATACTGCGTAGCCCTTTCTAATGCTTTATCTCTTGCTTCATCTAGTGCATCAACATCATCTTGCAATGCTTCTGTTGACGTTGTCTCGTCATATGCTGTCACTCTTGGAGCCTCGTGTGTAACTTCGACTGGAAGCACGGCTTCTGCGCCATGGACCAGGAAGAAAGGAGTTTCTTGAGTTGCTGCATTAGGCGTAGTTCTTAGACTCCAAAGAACGGAGGGCAATTCTTCTACCCAAGCGCTCTTGGCTTTCTCGAGAGGTGCTAAGAGCCTCTTTTTTTATCCCACTACATATCAGGCCATTGGCTTTTTCGACTTGCCCGTTTATCTTCGGGTGCGCCACAGATGCGAATTTGAGCTTGATCCCTAATCCTTCGCAGTAACTCTTGAATTCCTTTGAAGTGAAATTTGTCCCGTTGTCTGTGATGATGTTGTATGGTATACCAAAATGGAAAACTATTGACTTGATAAAGCTGATTGCTGCTGTAGAATCTTGAGTTGTTACCGGGGCCGCTTCCACCCATTTGGTAAATTTATCGACTGCCACTAGCATGTAGACATGCCCTCCTGGCCAGGATTTGTGCAACTTTTCCACCATATCGAGGCCCCATTGTGCGAAGGGCCAAGATAATGGTATTGTTTGTAGCTCCGCTGCTGGTGCATGCGGTCTAGATGCAAACCTTTGACATGCTTCACACTTTCGAACTATATCTTTTGCGTCCTCGATGGCTGTTAGCCAATAGAATCCTGCTCGAAAAGCTTTTGCCGCTATTGCTCTGCTACTAGCATGATGGCCACATACTCCGCTGTGTATGTCTTTTAATATTGTTTGTCCTTCCTGGGGCGTTACACAACACTGCAAAACGCCGGTAATACTTTTCTTGTATAATTTCCCCTGCAACACGACAAACGCTTTCGATCTTCGAGTTATCCTCTTGGCCTCCACTGCATCTTCTGGTAATTTTTTATTTATCATGTATGCAAGATATGGCTGCATCCATGTTTCTTCTATCATCATAACCTCCTCTGGTTCTGACGTAGCCCCCGAGCCTGCTGTAGTAGTCAAACTTTTTTCACTTTTTATTGATCTTTCCACTATTTCCTCCCAAAATACTCCGGATGGCACGGGTAAACACTGTGACCCGATATTTGCTAAATTGACGGCTTCTTCATTGCTGTTCCTGCTTATATGCGAGACTTCGCATCCATTGAACGTTCCTTCTAGATAGTGGTACAAATTTTTGTAGGCCATCATGTTGTCATTGATTGTGTTACATCTGTTCATAACTTGCTGGACAACAAGGTTGGAATCTCCAAATATTTTTAGGCGAGTTGCTCCACATGCTTTAGCCATCTTCATTCCGTGCAACAAAGCCTCGTACTCTGCTTCATTGTTAGAAGCCTGTGGAAAGCTCATCCTTAAGACGTACTTCAATTTGTCGCCATGAGGTGATATCAACACTACTCCTGCGCCTGTGCCTTGGACTCTTTTAGAACCGTCGAAGTACATTGTCCAAACACTGGATAAGTCTGGTGGTCCTATGCTCTGCAGCTCCAGTCACTCTGCCGTAAAATCTGGTAAAACTTGCGACTTGATCGCCTTCCTTTTTTCGTACGTGATGTCCATGGAAGACAACTCGATTCCCCACAAAGAGACACGTCCTGTTGCTGAAAGATTATTCAATATGTTCGACAATGGCGCCTCGTTGACCACTATAATTGGGTGCACCGTAAAGTACTGTCGTAGTTTTCGTGCTGTTGTGAAGACACTGTATGCCAACTTCTGATAGTGCGGGTACCTCTGTTTTGTTGGAGATAACACTTCACTGATGAAATATACCGGCCTCTGGACGCCATGGGCTTTTCCTTCTTCGCTTCTTTCGACTACTAATACTGTACTCACCACCTGATGGGTTGCGGCGATGTACAATAGCAGTGGTTCTTTTTCTTTTGGTGCGACCAGCACTGGTGGTGTGGAAAGCACTTTTTTAACTGTGCAAACGCTGCGTCTGCTTCTTCTGTCCACTCGAATTTATCGTCTGACTTCTTCATAAGTGCATAAAAAGGAAGCGCCTTCTCTCCTAGTCGAGCAACGAAGCGACTTAGTGCCGCGACGCGTCCTGCAAGTTTCTGTACGTCGTGTAGTTTCGTGGGTTTTCCCATTGTTAAGATTGCTTGAATCTTCTCTGGTTTTGCCTCTATTCCTCGTGCTGATACCAAGAACCCCAAAAGTTGTCCTGCTGATACGCCGAAGGAACACTTCGTCGGGTTAAGCTTAAGCTTGTACCTGCTCAGGTTGTCGAAGGTTTCTGCCAAGTCGCTGATTAAAGATTTCTCTTCTCTTGTCGTGATGACTACATTATTTATGTATACTTGGATATTGCGTCCTATTTGGCTTCCGAGGCAATTTTGCATCATCCGTTGATAAGTTGCTCCTGCATTTTTTAGGCCGAACAGCATTACTTGGTAGCAAAACACTCTGTATGGTGTGATGAAGGCCGTTTTTTCTTCGTCCTCTCTCTTCAATTTGATCTGATTGTAACCAGAATATGCGTCCAAGAATGAAAGCCTCGCGCATCCCGCTGTGGAATCGATTATCTGATCGATGCGGGGTAGAGGGAAGGGATCCTTTGGACAATGCTTATTGAGAGATGTGTAGTCGACACATACTCTTTGTACGTCTGTATTCTTCTTGGGTACTATGACTGGGTTCGATACCCAACTCGAAGTTTTGATTTCTCTGATAAATCCGGCATTTTCCAGCCTGTGCAATTCTGACGCTATCGCCTTTCTTTTAGGTTTGTCAAATCGCCTCAATGGTTGCTTGACTGGTTTTGCCTTGGGATCTACATTTAGTGCGTGCTCGACGAGTTCCCTAGGAACCCCTGGCATGTCCGATGGACACCAGGCGAAGATTTCCCAGCGCTCACGGAGGAACTCGACGAGTGTGCCTTCCTATGCGGGATCCAAGTTCACCGCAATTGATGTCGTCTTGTTTGGATCTGTAGGGTGGACCTGAATTTTCTTCGAGTCCTGTGTTGTGTCGAAAGCCTGATCTGGCAGGGATCGTCCAACGTCGGGTAGCACATTATGATCCGTTTCTCCTTTTAACCTCTCATATTCTGCTGTCATGCCGAAGGTTTGCGCCATCCTGTTGAATTCTCTGTCGCATGTGTTGGCTACTTCAAAGCTCCCTTGTACTGTAATTGTTCCTTTGGGCCTTGGAATTTTTAACGTGAGATACGCGTAGTGTGGTACTGCCATGAATTTTGCAAATGCTGGGCGCCCCAGGATTGCATGATATTGTGATGGCCAGTCCATAACTTCGAACTCCAGCTTCTCTCTTCTGTAGTTTCCGCGACTGCCAAAGCAGACATTGAGTTCTATTCTTCCAAAAGGGTAGTTTGCGGCTTCTGGTACTATTCCGTGGAAAGAGCAATCTCTTGGCTTCAGACTCGTCAGCGAGATGCACATTGCCTTTAGGGTTCTAGCATATATTAAGTTTATGCCACTCCCTGCATCCATGAACACTCTTCCGATGTCGTATCCTCCTATTTGCGCCTTTAAAACCATAGGCGAGTGGCCTGGCCTGGGAACTTTCCTCGGGTGGTCTGCTCTACTAAACTTGACTGGTTGTTCTGACCACCGTAGGTACTCTGTGGTAGCTGGTGGTGATGATATTGCTAGGTTTACTTGCCTGGATATGCTCTTTCGCTCTTTCTTTGACTTGGGCACCGGTTGGATCATGGCTGATATGTACACTTTTGACTCTAGGTGCCTTGCTAGCCTTTGCATTTGACATCCTTGACTTCTGTGTATTTCTCCTTGCCTCCCTTATTGGCTTGAGCCCATGGCGCTTTGCAACCTTAGGAATGTTCTGCAATCATTCATCTGGTGATTTGAGACCCTTTTCCCGTCGAGATACGCGTAGTGGATTCGACAAGGTCCGTATAGCATATCCTCGGCCGAAGGACCAGAGTATCTCGATTTTTCTACTCCTTTTGCTTGAAACCTCCTATTTTCATAACCTTCCTCTTCTACTAATACGTAACCCGCGGCTACTTGATTTCGCCTTCCTTGGTTATCCCTGCTGCGATGTCGTCTCCTCTGTCTACTTATTCTGTCGACTTCTGGTGAACGTCCTCTTTTGTTGTTATACGCGTCCTCTCCATCAGCGAATTTGTTGGCTTGTTCCATTAGCTCGGCTACTGTCGTAGGTCTTGTCCTTCCTATTTCTTTCACGAGATCTGAGCGACGAAGTCCGGCCGAAAAGGCGTCTATTGCTCGTTCGTCGGAGACGTCCTCTGCTGAGTTTTTGATTATACTCCAGCGTTGTATATAAGAACGTAGCGTTTCGCCTTTCCTCTGCACACATGCTTTAACTTCCTCCAGTGATGCTGGGCGCTTGTAGGTGGAACAAAAATTTCTTGTGAATTGACTTTCGAGTTCCCCCAACTTCCGATGGATTCGTTGGGTAGGGTATTCAACCAGGACCGTGCGGCGCCGGTGAGGTGCAGCTGCAAACTTTGCATTGCAGCCACCTTTGTTCCCCCTAATATCTGCACTGCCTGCAGATAATCCGATAGCCATAGGGTAGGTTCTTGCGACCCGTCATACTTATGCTGGTCGTGTGGTAATTTGAATCCTTTGGGTACCCGCGTTTTGCGAACCCTGCGGGTAAAGCATAACGCACCCATATCTTTATCGTTGTCCTCGTAATTCTCTTCCCTCCAAGCATGACGCGATTTATTTACTCGAGCTTGTGCTATTACACTTCTTGCGTCCTCCTTCCTTTTCTATCGCTTTTTCTCTTCTGATGACTCGCTATACTCGTTATCTGCGAAATTGTATCTGAACTTCTCCTTTCGATTTCCCTTGTAGCTTGTCGACTTTGTCTCTGGGCCTTGTTCCCTGATCTTTCCTTCTACTATTCCGAGGCTTCGTATCGCGGCTCGGTGCATATCTTCTCGTGGGTCCCCAGGTTCTGGTCTTGTAGCTAGTAAATACGCTTGTGCTGCTACTAATGCTGCTTCTGGCGTTTTTTGTATGAAGTCATCTTCCTCCTCTTCTAGCTGTGGGGTAGGGCTCCTTGAGTACCCTTCTTCTCTGCCGCATGCTGTCGCCCTCCTGTTGTGTTTTGGGTCTCCGCGCCTTTCTCTGCTGTATTCTGAATCTTCACTATAGTCTTCCCAGTATTCCTCCCTTGATATACTGTTATTGTCTTGAAAAACCATGTCTCTTTCCTCCCTTAGTTTCTTCTTGTGTTGGTATAATGCATACTGATATCCCATTAGAACTTCTCTTCTCGATCCTTCGGGTACTTCTGTACCATGATTGATAGCTGACTTGATCATCCTCCATTCACTAGCCGAGACATGGACTTTCTCCTTTTCCTTTTTGTTGTGATCTTTTATTTTGTCGACTTGCCTGTCGACCTTTTTACTTCCTTCGCTGTTGTTTTTTTCTTCTGCTTCAGTGATAATAACGCATAACTGATGTACTTTGGAGACGCCGCTGCTTCCCCCGGCGAAGTCCTTTGCGTTGTTGTGCGTCTGACACGCTTTTTCTTCTAGGTCGAAATTTTCCCGCATTTTGTCGCCTTCTGCGATTGATGCTTTTTCTAAGCTGACTGGCGAGTTTACCTCACTGGAAGAGCCTTCTGATGATTCCAATGTTTCCTCTGTTTCGGGCTTGTTTGCCGACAGATTTGGTTTCGTCGAATCCGAGAGGCGGGATGAACCCGATGGCCCGACGATGATGCTCAAGCTTCCAATGGTTAATTCCATCTCTTGACTTCCGTCGAGTTCTGAACTGCTGTTGGCTAGAAGCGAAAAAGCCGTCGAATTCATGATTCCAACGCCCAGCTCCCCACGGTCGGCGCCAATTGACGAGGGTTAACTCGACAAATGTCCTAGATGAAGGACTTAGGATCGAGGAGATAGGGCGTCGGATGAACTCGAAGGTAAAGTTAGTCGAAATAGGTGTGTGTCGAAAGTAAACTTGGGTGTTGAACCTAGCTTGCTTTCAATCTGCCCTACACCATCCCCTCCTGGCCCCTTTATATAGATGGCCAGGTCTCGAGGATCGGGTAGGGTCCGATACAGATTACAATATCGACATACGGTAGGAACTCGTATTCGACTATCATTATAATTAGGCCTAGCTATACGGGCCTTAGGGGTACTCAACTAACGGGCTCTATTAGCTATACCCTTGTCACCAATTCTCTATAAATTGTTTATTTTTACTTCAATGGTGTAATTTATGGCTTGATAAGAGCTTGAAGAAATATATTGGGAAAAACAACGTTTGACATAGACCAATAATTTTTTAATAGAACAACAAATAATATGGTGTTAGCGAAGTCACTAAAAAAATCTTATTAATTGCGAGGGTAACTATATATTTAGAATTTGGAATTAGAATCAATTTCTTTCAACATTACTATCTGCTATATAATATTAATATTCTCCATTAATTCTAAAAATATCAAGTTTTAGATTTTATGTAATGTTACTTCAGTGTGTGGTTAGATCTTATAATCACCATTTTTTGATCAATCCATTTGGAGTCAACAAAACCTATATATTGTTCTGTAATTAATATTTTTTTGCCAGATGACACTTATAGAGGTACTAAGATTAATTAGTTGTTGTATATTATATAAACCTTAGATTAATGGTTTATTTTTGTTTTGCACAATTAATAAGATACATTGATTCAGTTATGTTGATAGTGAGGATCAAGAGACGAATAGGTATAAGAAACAATCAGTTGTGGCTAGCTGCCTGAATATTTTCTATACCAATTCTCTATAAATTGTTTATTTTTACTTCAATGGTGTAATTTATTGCTTGATAAGAGCTTGATGAAATATATTGGGAAAAACAACATTGGTCATAGACCAATAACTTTTAATAGAACAACAAAAATATGGTGTCAGCGAAGTCACTAAAAAAATCTTATTAATTGCTAGGGTAACTATATATTTAGAATTTGGAATTAGAATCAATTTCTTCCATCATTACTATCAGCCATGAAATATTAACATTCTCCGTTAATTCTAAAAATATCAAATTTTAGATAGACACGTCATCTCCAAGATTTAAGTTTGAATTGTTTCATAAATATATTTAATATATCCAAAATAATGAAAAATCCTTTTTTTTGTTCTCACCAAATATAATGACGTTATTTTGCTTAATCTCTACAATATTCTAAAATGTGATATGTATAGAAACGAAGGTAGTCATATTTTTATTTGTTCATTGCAGGTATTGTTGTATCGTGTAACATGACTATGCCCACATCCTAATTAACTCATACTTGGTTTTATTGCATGTATTCCCAAATGATGTTGTTTCATTTACATTATCCTACCAAATTTTATGCTATTTTCTCATCAACACACCTTCGGTAGTAGTTTCTCTATACCACCAAATTCTCTTGGGAAATTATTTTATTCAAAAGATTTAAACATAAAATAAATATGCATCATTTCTATGGGTAATCCTCTTACATTCTAAGGAATAAAACTATGGAGATTGACACATAAAAAGATATCATGTTGCTTCGTGATGGTCATGGATGCAAATTCGCTTATATGAATGATATGCTATTGATCTAGCTGCATATGCCCCATTGCATGTATTGTCGTATAATGTAACATGTCAACGCCTACATCTTAATTAACGCATACTTTGCATGGATACCCACATAAAGTTGTTCCATTCACATTATACCACTACCAAATTTTACGCTATTTCCTCATCAACACACATTCAGTAGTACTGTATTTGTAGCACCATAATTCTTTAGGGAAATTAATTGATTTACAAGATTTAAATACAAAATAAATACATATCATTTCAATGGCACATCTTATTATATTCTATGGTATAAAACTATGAATATTGACACATAAATAAATATTTCGTGTTGCTCTGTGATGGCTGTGGATGCAAATTCGCGTATATGAACAATATGCTATTGATCTAGCTCCACTACTTTGACTCAACATATTTATAATTTGACATGCTTGTGTGTATCGGATTAAGATTAAATAGGATGTCACTATAATGGTGTCCCGGTATAATACAAAACAAATATTAAGTTTTTCTCGGTTTATTCGAGGATTTTCTCTAATTCCATGCAGATGGATACATATGGCTAGCAAAATATCTTTGCTTTCACATCCATGCACAATGATGAATAGTACCTTTTTCTCGCGGGCTGGTGAATAGTATCTTGGCATAACTATTTTCTCAGGCGGATTCTCCTCTTAAACAACACATGCAAATGTTTGTCAATTTTTTCAGTTTCATTTACAACATGTTTTACTTCCATGGGGGGATGCCGAGTTCAACACTTGTTGCCGTTAGTTTCTCCCGAGCTACGCAACGAGCATCAGATCGATGAACCAAGACGCTAGAACTTTAATTTTCTAGAGAAACTACATAGGCTAGAATTTGTCAGCTTGCATATATCATTATCTAAAGATTTGATCAGTTGGAGTTTAACCATGTCGTTGCAAAATCCAAAATATATTGTTTCCTTTATGCACACTGGTAGTTGTCCAGAATTTCTCATCTAGCATATAACCTCATATGAAAATTTGATTGTTGGAGTTTAACCATGTTGCTGTAAAATTTCAAATGACTTGTTTTTTAATGCACACTGATAATTAACAATAGCTTACTATTTTGTTACTCCCTCCATACTGGATTATAGGGCAATTGCGCACTTCGAGACAAACTTTGACCTTTAATTTTAGTCAAAAAATATAAAATATATTATATAAAAATTATACTATTGGATTCATATTTAAAAGAACTTTTCAATGGTATAATTTTTATGTTAAATATCTCATATTTTCTTGACTAAAATTGATGGTTAAAGTTTGTCTTAAAATAAACATTTGCCCAATAATCCGGCATGGAGGTAGTAGGAGATATAGGTTAATCATTTGTGGTATAAAATTCAAAAGGACACACGTAGAATCACAGAGTCAATTAAAGAATAGGCCAGCCTTGAGAGTCCTACTGATACACGTCTTGGGCTCTTTTTTTTTAAGATCACGTCTTGGACTCTTAGTCTTGGCACTATTAATTTTGTTTATCACGGTGCCATAGTTTCCTTTAATATTTGACTGACAGAATTACGTAATCTTTAACGTGTCAAATCGGACTACATAATTACGTAACTTTTAATCTCTTGTTTAATCCTAGCCATAAATTTTAGATCTAACTGTCAAAATTAATTGTGATGATGTGGGTTAACCTGATGTCTCGAAAACATAACTTCCGTATTGTACTTTTAGTATATAGTAGATGGGTGCACCTACACCCGGGTTCCACCAGCTATTTTCGTGTTACTTACTCCCTAAACTCCACGCTTGCTGGGAGAACGTAACATCTTTGGAGCACAATCTTAAGACTTATTTGCTTCACATGCGAAAAGTGTTTTTTGGCTCCCGGACACCAGTGATCCCTTTAGTTTAAATTTTAAAAAAACCATATTTAGAAGTTTCAAAAAATTATAAAATAAATCTAAACATAGTTAATGATGTAGTCATCTATAGGCGTGAATTTTTTCATTACCAAATTAGTTGTATTGTGGGCTACACAAAAATAGCAAAATCTATGAAATTTGCAGATTAAAAATATATATTCTCAGATCTGCATTCCGATGTTTGTTATTTTTATGTAGTCTAGAATAGGAAGTATTTGAACATGATTTTTTGCATGTTTGTGGGATAAAATAGTTGGATACTCCCTCTATTTTAATGAATAAGGCGTCCTAGTTTTTCTTGTTTTTGTTTGACCAAGAAGTATTATGAATATATAAAGATTGTTTTTTATAAAATTAGCATCATTTGAAAGTGTTTTTAATGAGAAACCAATGATATTTTTTGGTTACTAATTATGTTTAATATAATCAAGATTTTGTTGCTTAATTTATTTGGTCAAAGTTCATCTTAAAATACCTGTGTGCCTTATTCATCAAAACAGAAGTAGTACATCTGAATAAAATATTTTGAAACTCAGAAATGTGGTTTTTGATTTTTTTAAAAAGAAAAACGAGATCACTGGTGCCCATGTGCACCAAATTTCCACCCATTCACATTGTTCTAACAGTAGAGGAATAGAAAAATATAGAGTTGGACATTGCGTAGCAAATTCTACATGAATAAAAAAGAGCATGAATCTATAATAGAACATGTTTGATTCACCACAAGAAAGACACAATAACTCTCCTATAGCATTAGATACACAACTTTGTTCTAATTTTGAATACCAATACCATTGTTAATATCTTGTGCCCGCCCATGCTTCACTTGGTTATACATTGTTATGTATGTGAGACCTCGGTGAACTTTTCACGTGGATAACACCCCGTTTAGTCCGAATGCATCACCCGCGATATGAACCCTTGTGGGTGATCTGAACATTCTGAGCTCAAGCCACCAAGCGAGCGCCTGGTTCTCAGGTTACCCTTCTTTTAGAATATATAAACACGATTTTCACTTTAGGATTACATGCAAGTTAGATGATAGGGAAAAAATATTAGGACCTCCAAAAACCCAACTAGCTCTAGATTTTTTTTCTAAAGGAATGAAATGCTCGAGAAATTTGATGCATTTTCTTTGAACCAAAGAGTCACTCACAATTTTCAACAGGGAATTTAACCTTCTAAACACAAACAACAACCAGCATAAAATCTAGTTTCAAGATACACAATTATATGTAAGAAAGGTATAGACTTTGTGGCTCGTTGTACCATTTCCAACCTACAAAATATCTAGACTAACATGCAGTAAGTATTGGAAACCTCAAATGGAGCTCGAGCTCCATGGAGGTTGTTATTTTTAAAAAAATTCGGAAATGGCATTTCAAAGTTTTAAAAAATTTGAGACGAAAAATCTTGATGTAGAGAATTATGAGATTTACTAGTGTGCAAAAAATCAATCCATGAATCATTGTATTTAAGAGTCAACAAAAATGACAAATCTACCAAAATTTCAAACGTTCAAACAATGCACTATTCACTAGATCTAGATCCATGCATTTGTCATTTTTGCTGAGCCTAAAATGCAATATTTTTATGAATGATTTTTTTACACACTGGTAGATCTCATAATTATCTATATGAAGATTTTTTGTCCCAAAATTTTTAAAACTTTTAAACGTTATTTTCGATTTTTTTTTAAAATGGACCCCATGAAGCTCGAGCTCCATTTGTCCACAGCCAAGTATGTACTATCTATACTACCTCTGTTTCAAGGAATAAGATGCACACGTATTCTAAAGTAAATTTTGATTAAATAAATAGAGCAACTAAAACTTGATCATATTTTATAAAATTAGTATAGTTGGATTCTTATTGAAACATACATTTTTTCAATGATGCTAATTTTATATACCAACATTCTTTATATATTTAGAGCAAATCTTGGTTAAAGAAAAAACACGTAAAACGAGAACGTCTTATTTTTAAGACGATAGTCTAGTGTAGTAGTATAATATTGTTTCGGGCCAAGGTCCCGAACAAGTGATGATCAACTAAACACAAGAGCCCCAGCGACACTGCAGAGACGACGGAAAGGAACAGTGTAAAGCTGTATATTTTAACAGTAATGGCTGCGGCAGTGCTTCACGCCCACAGTCTTCACGTCTGCGCCGTGGCCCGTCGTCTCTCCCCACTCCGAGCATCGCATCACTCTCACCTCTGCCGCCGCAGCAGCTCGCTGCCCTGCTGCGTCCTCGCCCGCCCGCCCATTGCGCTCTCGCTTCTGCCGCTGCTTTTTACAGGCGTAGTACGGCAGCAGTGGTAATAAAGTAACAAGGCAAGCAACAGTATTTATTTACTGCTGCGAGTGCTACAGTAGGATCAGTACTACTCTCGCCCACGGCCCACGCCTCTGCGGCGTGGACAGTCAACACAGCAGAGACGGAAGAAGTGTGAAAGCGAAAGCTCAAAACCCCCGCGGCTTTATCCACACCAAATAGACTATTTCTGAGACCGTAGCGTAGCCCTGCCTCCTAGCCTAGCTAGCTCCCCTCCCCACCACCTCCCCCCTACAGCCATTCATGGCCATCACCACCATGTCTCGCCACCCCACCTCCACCTCCACTCCCCACCCACTCCGCTCCCCATTAAACCGCCCGTGAACTAGCCCGCGACGCCCTCTCCGTCCATCGCCGCGCGACGTGCTCCGTCTCCATCCCCCCTCTCGACCTCGTTTGCTCTGTGGAGACGCGCCGCCGCGGCCCGACGGCGGCGATGATGGGCATCGACCTCAACACCGTGGAGGAGGAGGAGGACGAGGAGGAGGGCGGCCCGGGGGCGGGAGGCGCGGTGTGCATGGAGCTGTGGCACGCGTGCGCCGGCCCCGTCGGCCCGCTCCCCCGCAAGGGTAGCGCCGTCGTGTACCTCCCGCAGGGCCACCTCGAGCACGTCGGGGAGGCGGCCGGCGCGGGACCCGCGGCGCCGCCCCACGTCTTCTGCCGCGTCGTCGACGTCCATCTCCAGGTGCGTCCGCGCGCGCGCATTGCTTGTGCTCGTGTACTTGTGCGGTGTCCGCGAGCGCAGTGTGTTCGACACATTGACTGACTGAGACCGTGTTGATGTGCAGGCGGACGCCGCGACGGACGAGGTCTACGCGCGGGTCTCGCTGCAGGTCGACAACGAGGTAACACTACTACTGTACCGATCTGAATATCCACAGTGATGTATCCGGGATTGGCCAATGCGCCTTGAATGATCGAAGGTCTTGCGTGTGTTGCAGGAAGCGAAGAGGCGGATGCGTGACGGCGACTCCTGCGGCGGCGGTGACGGCGAGGACGCCGATGCCGCGAAGCGTCTCGCGCGGATACCGCACATGTTCTGCAAGACGCTCACGGCTTCCGACACCAGCACGCACGGGGGCTTCTCCGTGCCACGCCGTGCCGCGGAGGACTGCTTCCCGCCGCTGGTACATGGCGTTCGTGTGCAAGGGATTTTCTTCACTCGAAGTGACTTGGTAGTTGGTACTTACTGTTTTGCTTGGCGTTTGCAGGATTACAGCATACAGAGGCCGTCGCAGGAGCTCGTGGCCAAGGATCTGCACGGCACCGAGTGGAGGTTCCGGCATATCTATCGAGGTACTGCAAGGGTGATTCAATGGCTTAGCATAGCTTCAGCTTATTTGGTAGGCATGGGATCCACGTGCTGCTGTCTATTTGAGCTATGTGTAGTAGTTATCGAACGCTGCATCAATGCATCATGCGTGTGGTAGGCATACGAGATGTCTTAGTTAGATGTACATAATTCAACAACGCAGTACATTGTTGGTCATCTGCATTTGGTTCGTTTTTTGAGGTAGTCTTCTGGCTCTGCTCACTCTACCAGGCATATCAAGTTAGCAGCAGGTTCTTAAAATTACTTCTGCAGAGCATGACGTACTACTCTACTCTTACAGCCATTCTTAATATGAGGACCGTTGGGACTTGAAAAAACCTGGGGAAATTTGTGGTCCTGAGTTTTTCTAACAGGCCTGCTTCCAACTTGTACAGGCCAGCCACGGAGACACCTTTTAACCACTGGATGGAGTGCATTTGTCAACAAGAAGAAGCTTGTCTCTGGGGATGCAGTGCTGTTCCTCCGGTAATGATTTGTTGTAACTCATGATGCCATTCACCGGAAGATGATCTAGCTTCCATGTGTCAATGATTTCTCATTTTCCTCCAGAGGTGAAGATGGAGAGCTTAGATTGGGAGTGCGCAGAGCTGCTCAGCTAAAAAATGTATTTCCATTTCCTGCACTTGGCAACCAGGCCTCGAGTCATTGTATTCTTGGTAATGTCGCGCATGCTGTGGCCATGAGAAGTATTTTTCATGTCTACTACAATCCCAGGTATACACTTTCCTGATTGTTATCATAATCATATCAAATGCCTGTATTACATGCTCTTCTTCCAACCACAATAATAATAGAAGGTTGGGCTAGTACACAGTTCAAATGTTTTCCTAGAACAAGTTATACATGGTGGCGGCCATAATAAGAAAAGATTGGACTACTACACAGTTGTAGTGTTCTCCTAGAACAAGTCATACATGCCGTCGTGCCCGAATGGAGGCACACCCGACGCATGAGCAGCAAGCTCGTGTCGTGGCGGTGACATGTGCGGAACGCACATTTAGCAAGAAAAAAAATGGGATTAACCAAAAAAAGTCATACATGCCGTCTGTGGTATCTTAAATAGTAATAACTACATCTCTTTTTCTTAATGGAAAGCCCAGAGACACAGATCATATATGTACAGCAGCACACTTCACTTATTCAGAGAATTTATGACTTGTCAGTCCTGTGTTAACTATTTTCAAGTACCTATTCTTAAGATTCCATGACTCATACTTTTGAATGAGAACTCATGTATTATTGCCAGGTGAAGCAGTTTTGAGTTGCTTTCACTGGTCTGGCTGAATAATGTATCCTCGTACATGCTAAATCATCTCATTATGTATGATCCTCAAGGTCATTAGAGTTTGGCATGGTGCATATTTGAGGCAGTCATTCAGATTTGTGAGGTCATATACTCGTATCTGGATTTCATATTTGGGAATTGATGTTTAGTATTTTACTTTTCAATGGTTTTGTTATGCTAATTTGGTACCAATGAACTATTTCAGATGCGTTCTATCCCATTTTAAACTAAAATCAGGATTTTTTGAAAACTAATTCACCACCACTCTCATTTAGACGAAAAAATGCAGATAAGTAATGCTTTGCTTTATCACAATACTCGTGCATTTCTCCCGTGCAACTTGGGCAGTTATTTATGTTCAACCAACAGTTCTTTTGAATTCCCGGATCTAAATATTATGGTAGTTAGAAGTAAAAATATGACTGTATACGTGTTTTTTTCTGTTTGCCTCTCTTGTACTCCCTCCGTCCCAAAATGTAAGGCGTATAAGGATTAGTCAAAAGTCAACTTTTTCTAAGTTTGACCACATGTATACATAAAAATATGGACCATAACAATACTGAATCATTATCAATAGATTCACCTGTAAAGTATATTTTCTTAATGTGTCTGTTGAATACTGTAAATTTAGATAATTTTTTCTCAATATTTGGTCAAAGTTAGTAAACTTTGACTTTTGACTAATCCTTAGATGCCTTACATTTTGGGATGGAGGGAGTAGTATCCATTATCTTAGTTCCTGTCTCTAATAGTTCATTGGACTTGCAGGTTGTGTCAGCATGAGTTCATTATACCTTATTGGAAGTTCATGAGAAGCTTTAGTCAACCTTTTTCTGTTGGAATGAGGTTCAAATTGAGATACGAAAACGAAGATGCTTCTGAAAGAAGGTATGGACGTCAGTGCAATAGTTAAATTATCTTCTGCGGATGGGTTTGCAACATGTCACAGTTATTCTAGTCTCAGCATGGTGATGAGTGAAAATTGTTTTCAGGTCCACTGGGATAATAGTTGGGAGCAGAGAGTCAGACCCAAAGTCCCATGGTTCAAAGTGGAAATGCTTGGTGGTATGTTCTCTTGCTTTGCACATCAGATTTCTACAATGATGGTCTTATTGTATGTGCACAGTACTCTCTAGGTGTATGACTGTCTTTACCTTCTATTAATTTAATTTAATTGAACTAAGTCATTCTCTGTCTTGGATTTGCTTTTTTGTGTTTTATTTCTTAACTTTGACCAGTTACTGAATTACAGTATGCCAGCTATAATTTTTTGGATAGACGCTAGAAATTTTAAAGCACTTACGAACCAAGAAATCCTATCGGTTCATCTGTGTGAAAAAGTGAATGCCTGCTTAGACTTAGCGAAGAAAAGTGAAGCATTGTCAGTTTGCGCTAAAATGCTAATCGGGATTGCTACTTTAGAACCACTTGTGCACTTTTTACCCCCGTCAAGTTCCAATGTCTTGCACAAATCTTCACAACATCACAGCTACTTATTTGTAAACTTGTCCTGCTGCTAAATTAACTAATGGAGCTTCTGCTCTCAGTTCTGACTTTAGTATATATATGCTACTCATCTAGTAAGATGCATCTAAGAAATAGTATTTTCATAATCTATCAATGAATTTCCTTTTCATAGATGAAATTGCAGCTTTACTTGTTTCAAGTCAATGTGATGATAAATTCCCAATGGCAGAACAAGCCAACAAGGTCAAAATCTTGTAGCTAAGTTTAATGTGCCTTAGCAAATGTTCTCACAAAAGGATATGTTCTACTTGGTTCCAGGATTGTAAACGGTCTACTTGGTTCCAGGATTGTGAACAAGGAATCTTAGTTATTTACTATGTTATATTTGCTTCCATTAGATTACTTATCCTTCAATCATGTTTGAGGCTGCAGTATTATGTTGACTGACGGACAACTTGACAGGTGAGATGGGATGATGATGCAGAGTGCTCTCGGCCTAATATGATATCTCCTTGGGAAATTGAGCTTACTGGATCGGTTTCAGGATCTCATCTTTCCACTCCCCACTCAAAACGGCTGAAGCCATGCCTCCCCCAAGTTAATCCAGAAATGTTGCTTCCAAGTAGGTTGCATTTGCAAGTAATAAAAATGATAATTTGCTGCACTGTTTGTCCCCTGCTGAACTTTCTTCCCTTCCGCCATTTTGGCAGGTGGAAGTGTTTCTTCGGATTTTGCGGAATCTGCCAGATTCCACAAGGTCTTGCAAGGTCAAGAATTATTGGGTTTTAAAACCCATGATGGTACTGTTAATTCAGCTTCTCAGGTGTCTGAAGCAAGAATTTTTCAGTACACTGATGATCGTAGTTGCTCCATCAACATGAGTAACATCGCAGGGGTTCCAAGTCTTGGTGCTAGAACCCCACCGGAAGACCATGGGTTTTCCTACCACTGCTCAGGCTTTGGGGAATCTCAAAGATTCCAGAAGGTCTTGCAAGGTCAAGAAGTGTTTCGTCCTTACAGAGGAGGAACTTTGTCTGATGCTGCTATGAAAGGTTCTGGCTTTTACCAACCTGATGGCAACCATGCATCTGGTGCAACATATAATTGGCTCACGTCACAAGGATGTGATTACGGTGGGCCAACAGCACCAACAATGCCTCAAGCATCCTCTCCATCATCGGTGCTAATGTTTCCTCAAAGTACTTCCTGGATACCTGGCTTTGAATACGGAAACCTGGATAACGATGCGAGTATTAGAAATGTTACGGCCAGGACTACTCAAGATATAGGAAGAACCAATCATACATTACCTCTCTGGCCTCATCTTGTTTCAGGCAAAAATTGTACTGGAGCTGAAAAGTTACAGTTCCCCATCAGCGGTGCAGAGCATGAACCAAATGACAAGGATGTTCACTCAAATGGCTGCAAAATCTTTGGTATCTCTTTGGCACAAAAGGTTCGAGTACGTGATGAAGTGGATTGTGGCAGTGCAAATTATCATTCTCAGCTCCAGCATTCAACGCCACAAATGCCAAAATCACTTGGCAACAGTTGTGCTACTGTAAGTTCTTCATGACATTCTTTGGTAGCTTCATGGTGTAATTGTTTGTTAACTAAAATTGTTTCCAGGTTCATCAGCAAAGGCCTGCTGTTGGCATGGTGGTTGACGTCTCTGCAGTTGATATGATGATCTGATTTGTCTACTCTATCCTGCGAGGAGAAGCAGGGCCTACTGCAATATTCATGATGGTGACACTCAAGGATGCAAAACCTCCACCTGGCCAGTTCATCCCTTTATGCTCAGTTGACCAACTTCCATGTTTTCTCAGGTTCCATCACATCCTGGTTGATGTATTGAGGATGTTTATCGAATTTGTAATGCACTTTTAGGATTTAAATGTTTTTATAACCTCTATCTTAAGCTCTCTTTTAATCAGCATCTACTTTGCATGATCTATTTGTATGTTTTTAAACCGTATCTTGTTACTTGTTTGGATACTACCAGTAATTTCCAAGAGCAGTCAGTTCTTTGAATTAACACCATTTAATTGCAATTGTCTTTGCTCACGATAACTTGAGTTTATGGTGACTTCATATTTTGCACCATTAGATCTAGGGAGGTGTTGTGAACTAGGTATTTTGGATGAGTACTTTCTCATAGCACTCCTCTCGGGGAGTGCGTCATTTTGGAGGACGAGCTCCATGGAGCTCGTTTTTTCAAACTCCAAAAAATTTCAAATTTGAAGTTTCAAAAAAATACAGAAAAAATACCAGAGTGTAGTCAACAAATCAGTATACCTGTATATAAATTTTCATCACGAAATACCATGTATTCTACCCTCGGTAAAAATAACAAAATTGCAGATCTGGTCACATCCCTTTCAAAATCTTTCAGATTTTGTTCAATTTGTCTTTTTTGCTGAGCCTAAACTACAAGGTATTTCGCATTCAAATTTTGCACGCTCATAGTGTACGTAGGTGACAACATCCACATATTTTTTTTAGATTTTTTCTGAAACTTTTAAATGTCGATTTTGAGAAAATTTAAAAACGGGCTCCAGAAGGACGAGCTCCAAAGCGATTTTTCGTCCTCTCGGGCGGCTTTAACATAAAATGCTGGTTATGATATGCATTTCTACTGACAATTGTAAAGCATATTTTTTCTGCATCACCAACTTTTGATCAACTTTTTGAAAAATATGTTATGCTAAAGCACCCTATATGTGAAATGTAATGTTCAACACCAACTTTTTGGAAAAGATATTATGCATGAACTTCTCGCTATAATTGCAAATGTGTACCAGTCAAAAAGCACAAATTGTTTTTTGCAGCTTAGGAAGTGTCTCGTAGAATGCATATGATCGTATTTTTCGCATCAAAGTTCGCAACTATATTTGCTACGGCCTGATGTTCATGAATGATTGTTTTCAATATGCAAAAGACAAAGTAGCGCTTCAAATGGACACCAATCCTAATCACTCGAACAAGTACCTTGTGGAGAAAAACTGAGCAATAATTTTACAGCCATAATAGAGCGAGTCTCCAACTCTCCATACAACTGTGTCAAACTTGAAAGGATTAGAAGACAACACTAGCCGTTCTAGCTCTGTCTTAAATTAAACTTTTTTAAGTTTGACAATGTCTAAAAAATGTGCTGAACATCTGCAACATCAAATATATGTATATAGTGCAAAAATATTTAATGATGAATTTTTTTTTAGGGAAGCAGCAGGACTATGTTGCGAGCTTTATTAATTCCTCACACAAATTACATCGTTTATCAAGATGTTCACCCTCCCAAAAAACCCGAATTACAAGACTCAAAATAAACCCTAGCTAGCTCCTGAGCCACTTTATTTGCTTCCCTCGGACAATACTTAAAGGAGACATCACCAATAAATAGGAAGATCGACACAATCAGCAAATAGGGCTGATTCTGCACCCCACCACCTGTCTTCACCATTGCAAGCATCAATCGTTTCCATTGAGTCCGATTCTGCCTGTATTGATTCTGCCTGTATTCTGTTGCATCTCATCTTAATCGCTAGATTAAGGCCATCTCTCATCGTCAGGGCTTCGGCCATTGAGACTGTCGCTGTATGAGGAATAAAGGTTGTACTCGCTGCCAGGAAACTACCTTTATAATCTCTGAGTATCGCACCTGTTGAGCCTGCACAAACAAGGGAGTGGAAAGATGCGTCGACATTCAGCTTCACATACCTCGGAGCAGGGACACTCCACTTTGCAGCCATGGCATTTGTTGGTTTCGATACATGTGCTGAGTTTGCCGCCATTGATAGGATCGACATCTTGCAGGAATAAATAGAGGGAACCTCTTCTTCATGTGTCCGTTTCCTCCTTAACTACCATAAATACCAGCAGCCTATAATCAGCACCTCTTTGAAGCCAAAGTCAGTAAACCCAAACAAGTAATTGTTCTCGCATTGGAGTAGGGCCTCCAGAACCCCGGAGCCATGGTCAACTTGGACATCATCATCTATAATTTCAGTAACGCCAAAGGCAGTCCAAAGCTCTCTTGCCGCCGGATAGGTGAAGAGAAGGTGCGGATTGCATATCGGACAGCCTCCTGTATCGCCAATATGATGATTAGAAAGATTACATTTCAATGGAATAATGCCATGGAGAGCTCGCCATGTGAAATTTTTGACTTTGCTTGGGACTTTCATTCTCCAAATTATTTTCCATACCAGGTTTAGACCAGATCCTCCAGGGAGTGCCAACATGTTTGACGAAGGTCCGAATTGGTGCCTCCACTGCAGATGATATCCTGAGCGAACCGAGTATCTTCCATTCTTCGTTGCTCCACATGCTATGAAATCATCAAATCCATGATTGTTTAGTGGTATTTGTAGAATCCTTTGTGCATCGACGATATTAAAAAGGCTATAGAGTAGCTCCTCGTCTCACTGTACCGTAGCTGGGTTGATGAGATCGGACACCTTGGTAAAAACTGCAACATTGTGTTGTGAGATTACCCTCCTATCCGGGCTGCTAGGGATCCAAGGGTTGCTCCAAATGTTAATATGCTCACATGTACCCACTCTCCACGCATATCTCCGTTTTAAAGATTGATATACCTGCCAGGATGCTTTGCCAAGTAAATGACGAGCCTGACTTAGGCCCAGCCTTCGGAATATGTCCGTCTGGATAGTATTTATCTCTCAACACACGAGCACAGAGAGAATTTGGATCATCAATAAGTCTCCAGACCCGCTTAGCAAGCAATGCAAGGTTAAAGGAATGGAAATCACGAAAACCCCATGCCTCCTTCATTTTTTGGGTAACTGATACGTCTCAAACGTATCTATAATTTTTGATGCTCCATGCTTGTTTATACACCATTTGCTTTGTGTTTTGTTACACTTTGTAGCGTTTTTATACGTTTTCCGGAACTAACCTACTAACGAGACGCCACAGTGCCAGTTCCTGTTTTCTGCTGTTTTTGTGTTTCAGAAAAGCTACACAGGAAATATTCTCGGAATTGGACGAAACAAAAGCCAAACCTCCTATTTTTACCGAAGCTTTGCGAAGACCGAAGATGAGACAGAGGGGGGCAACAGGCCGGCCACACCCTAGGGTGGCGCGACCCAGGCCCTGGCCGCACCACCAGGGGGTGAGACCGCCTAGTCCACCTCCCGACACCGCCCTTCCGCCTATATATTCCCCTCGATAGAAAAAACCTAAAGCCCCGATCAATTTTCCACGAAACCTACTGCAAGCCGCCGCCATCGTCGACGTGAGATTGGGTGGGTCCAGAAGCTCTTCCTGGCACCCTGCCGGAGGCCTTCTCCACCACCATGGTCGCCTCCGGAGTGATGTGTGAGTAGTCTACCTTGGACTACGGGTCGATAGCAGTAGCTAGATGGTCGTCTCCTCCACCATGTGCTTCATGTTTAGATCTTGTGAGCTGCCCTACATGATCAAGATCATCTTTGTGTAATTCTACATGTTGTGTTTATTGGGATCCGCTGAGTATTGGTACTATGTCAAGTTGATGTGCTGAATTATTTTTTTATGTTATCTCTATGTTGTTTATGATCTTGCATGCTCTCCGTTGCTAGTAGATATCTTGGCTGAGTAGATGCTAGTGACTCTAAGAGGGAGTATTTATGCTCGATAGTTGGGTTCATGCCTCTAGTAATCTGGGGAGTGACAGAAACCTCTAAGGTTGTAGATGTGCTGTTGCCACTAGGGAGAAAACAACATTCTTGTGTTCAAGGACATTTGCATTGTTTAGATTACGCACTTTGCTTAAGGCGATAATCTGTTGTTCATAACTTAATACCCGATGGTTGCTCGGACGATATCCGGAGGGTGGATTATTAGTCATAGATGCAGTTGGATTACGGTCTATGTATTTTGTCATAATGTCCAGAGTGAATCTCATAGTGATCCTCATGACATATATACGTTATCTTTATTCTATCAATTGCCCAACTGTAATTTGTTTACCCAGCATGTTGTTATTTATCTTATGGAGAGACACCACTAGTGAACTGTGGACCCCGGTCCAATTTTCTTTACATTGCTATTACCATTTTACTTTTACTCGCACTATTTACTTTCTTGCATACTATTACCTTTTACCACTCGATACGCTCAATCCTTTGTTTACAGCAAACCGGTGAGATTGACAACCTCATCGTAAGTTGGGGCAAAGTACTTGGTTGTGTTGTGTGCAGGTTCCACGTTGCTGCTAGTGAAAAGCCACGCACCAGCATTTATCTGGCGCCATTGTCTGGAGTGTCACAAAGCAAGCGGGCATCAACCTTCGGAAGTATGGTTCTTTCTCCTACTGGTTCGATAACCTTAGTTTCACAACTGAGGGAAGACTTGCTGCTATGCTCATCATACCTTCCTCTTGGGGTTCCCAACGGGGTGTAATCTACACGTCATCAAGCATTTTTTCTGGCGCCGTTGCCTGGGAGAAAGAAGATTTCTGCAAGGGGAGTCTCTCACTTCTAACCTTTTACTTTGTTATTGTTTTGCTTTATTTTATTTTTGCTTGCATCGTTATATCAAAAATAAAATAAAATTAGTTTCTTTGATAGCTTGCATTCCGTCACTTTTACTTTTAGTTCATTATGTTGTTCACTAAGTATGCTTTGGAGGACCTTACAATAGGTAGTGGTTCTATAATTGGGAAAGGCAACATCGAGAAGTTCTTTAATCATGTTAGTATGCATAAAGATGTTGAGCATAGATCTTTAGCTGAGCTTGCTCTTAGTTATGAAGTTGCTGTAGCTTATTTAGTTCACATGTTGGAGGCTAGGTTTGTTAACCTTAATCCTTTTATTCAATAAATGTTTCTTAAGCTTCATGATATCAAAGACTCCGAAAAGAAAGATTTTATTTTGGAGACTTTGCGTAGAGAATTTAGAGATGTTGCTATTGAAGCTAGGAAAGTTTTTGATCGTTTTAATTAAAGGGTTTCGCAGCATAGTAAATCAAAAAATTTCCTACGGAAGCGAACAAGAAAGCCAAGATCTAATCTAGGAGATGTAATCAACGAGAGAGGTAGATGAGATCTTCATACCCTTGAAGAAATCGCACAGCGGAAACGTTCAACAGAACGTGGATGATGTAGTCGTACTAGCCGTCTCCTCCCCGCGATCCGATCCGATCCTACGCCGCAAGTGGCGGCGCCTCCGAGAGATGCACACGTACGGTGCAGCGACGTCTCCTCCTTCCTTGGTCCAGCAAGTATGGTGGAGAGATAGATTGGATCTGCAGCACGATGGCGTGGTGCTTATGGTGGAGAGTTTCTGCGGCAGGGCTTCGCCTACGCACAGTCGCGCGAGAGAGAGATTGGAGGGCAGCAGTTGGCCGGCGGCTAGGGTTTTAAGGTTAGAACGCCCTAGCCCTCCCCTCCCCTTTAAATAGGTCAAGGGGGGCGGCCAAGGGGGCTTCCTTAGCCTCCAAGTCAAGCCGGTGGCCCCAGGGAGAAAACTTGCCCCCTAAGTTTCCTTTGCCTTGGCCCATAAGAAAACCCTAGGGTTTTGCCCTTGGCCTCATAGGACAAGTGGGCATGGACGACCAGGCCCATGTAGGCATCACCCTTTGGTCCATGTGGACCCTTTGGGGCATGTGGGCCCCACCATGGAGCCCTCCAGAACTTTCTAGAACATTCTGGTACTCTACCGAAAAAAGTCCAGAACTTTTCTGAAACCCAAAAACTGCTTTCCATTATATGAATCTTATTCTCCGGACCATTCCGGAACCTCTCGTGATGTCCGGGATCTCATCCGAGACTCCGAACGAAAAACTAAATAACCAATTATCCATTCTATCCTAGCGTCGATGCACGTTAAGTGTGTGACCCTACGGGTTCGAGAATATGCAGACATGATCTTCTATCAATAATCAACAGCGGGATCTGGAAACCCATATTGACTCCCACATATTCATCGATGATCATATCGGATGAACCACGATGCCAGGATTCAATAAATCCCATATATGTATTCCCTTCGTCACGCGATATTTTACTTGCCCGAGATTCGATCGTCGGTATCGCCATACCTAGTTCAATCTCGTTCACAGCAAGTACTTTACTCGTTCTGTAATCCGATATCACTTTGTGATTAACTCCTTAACCACGTGCTTGCAAGCGATGTTGATATCGATTACCGAGTGGGCCCGAAGTATATCTCTCCGACTTGGGAGGGACAAATTCCATCTCGATACATGCAACCCAACAAGTACTTTCCGATCACCTGAGGGACACCTTTATGATCACCCTTTCATAGGATGACGTTTGATGACCTCAAAGCTTTCTTCCGATACCAGGGAGTTGCATTATCTCATGGTCTAAGGAATACAATACTTGACATAGGAAAAGCTTTGCAAAGATGAACACAATGACACGATCTAATTGCTGTGCTTTATTTGGGTCTGTCCATCACATCATTCTCCTAATGACATGACCTCATTATTAATCGACAACTCATGTCTATGGTTAGGAAACCTTAACCATCATTAATCAATGAGCTAGTCTAGTAGAGGCATACTAGGGACACGGTGTTGTTCATAAACCACACAAGTATTAATGTTTCCGCTTAATACAATTATAGCATGGAGTATAAACATTATCATGAACAAGAAATATGATAATAACAATATTATTATTGCCTCTAGGGCATATTTCCTTGAGTCTCCCACTTGCACTAGAGTCAATAATCTAGTCAATACTTGCGCATTCAACACCTATGGCATTCCGGTGTTACTCATACGCGTTGCACGTGGTAAACCTTATCTACGGGTCTGACACTTTCAGGTCCGTTTGTATTTGCATATCTTTTGCGTCATCACGCATTACTCATCTTGACATGAGATGTCATCGTATAAACTTGGTCTTCTGGTGAGACCTTTGTATCTTGGCCGAGACTATGTTGTCACTATTGTCATACAATAGAACTACATAGTGCTAGCACACTTAGAGATATCCACCGTGCGTCGAAATACTCATTGGTCCGCACACATCGGTATGTATGATTTCCAATAAGTCCGTTGCTCGCTCCATTATTCCGGAGAACGGGTTTTTGATCATCTTGCCCATGAGGCATGGCTTGCACGTGTCAAATGATTTAAAATCAAGAGACTTCAAAAGTCCATCAGAATGGAGTTTCTTCATGCGTTTTACGCCAATATAACCTGGACGACAGTGCCACAAATAAGTTGGATTATCACTATCTACTTTGCATCTTTTATACCGCTTCTAAAGCGATTATATACTTAGCCCTCGTTGCAGTGTCCGCCACAATATTAACATTGGAACTCATCCAAGTCATCATGGAACTTTCTTCCATCTTATTATGCCACCTTCTAACTCAAAACAAATAGCTTAAAAATTGAGATAAAATTTTACTTATATGTGTGACAAAGCCAATGTAACTCATTGCAATGAACCATTTGTCACTTCTGCATACAGAACATATTCTTACTTCTTCGAAAGTGCATAAGAATATCTTTACTATTGTCCAACGATCATCATATGAATGCTATAACCTTTAGAGCATTGGACACATCTGGATCTACATATCATGGTATACAAGATTGATAAAATCATTCTTGTGGTTTCACTCATCAAGTGTCAAAACAATTGATTCTTGCTCCAACCTCTTCCATGCAACAAGAACCGTTCTTATTGTTTCCATATTGAACAAATTCAATATTTCATCTATGTACTCTGGCAAAACTATATTAGTGCCTCAATCTATCTGCATAGACATTGATGCTTAATATTCTGATTTTACCTAAGTCTTTCATCAAAAACTAATTTTTAATAAAAACTTAACAATATCAAGAAAAACACATTATTTCTAATAAACGATATGTCGTCCACATAAAGTATTAGAAATATGTCTGAGCGCTCCCACTTACTTTCTTGTAATACAAACATCTTCTAATATCTTGATGAAATTAACACTTTAACATTTTCATCATTGAAGATTCCAACTTCGCTATGCTTACTTCTACCATAGAAGTTTGCATACATATCTAGCAACCTTTGAATCAACAAAACCCATTGGGTCGTGTTAGGTACACATCCTTGGTGTGCATTCCGGTAGAGGAACGTTGTTTCGTTTATTCAACTATCATATCTCAATATGTAATTGTTGCTAGAATAATTCATATGACGAAGTCAGGGCCCATCACCGCTTCTTTGTATATTGTTGGTTACTATTATCTAATAATATCTCGTCCTCAAATCTTGCTATTTGATTACGACCAACTTGGTTAAATAGGAACTTTGATGTCCATGACTACAACATATTGTAGGTGCGTGAGCCATGAATGCAGTTGCCGCTTCCAGAACATTTTCCGGTGCTGTGCTACTCTGATCATCTTGCTCAGGTTCAATAACCTCATCAAGTTCTATTTTCCTCCCACTTAAACCTTTCGCGAAAAACTCCTTCATAAGAAATTCACTTCTTTTAGTGACAATCACTTTTATTTGGGTTTATGGCAGAAGGAACACCCATCGACATTCTTTGGGATAACCTACAAAGACTTACTAATCCGACTTTGGTTGTAAACATTTTACATATGCTGTGCATACCAAAATAAAGACAACTATAACTTGTATGGTGTCATTTCAGCGAATTATGATGGTGCTCTATTCAGTGAAAAGCGGTAGTCTCTAAAGCATAATCCACAAATTATATTGGTAGTTTTATTTCATCATTGATCTAACCATGTCAAACAAGGTTTGATTACATCCATCAAAAACTCCATACTACTATGGTGTTTATCACGATGCATGTTTGTGGAACAATTCCTCTAACTCTTAGATGTTTGCTAAACTTGTAACTCAAATATTCTTCTTTATGATCCAATCATAAAAAACTTGAATTTTTCTTGTTACAATAATTTCCACTTCATAAATTGAACAATTTCAATTATTTCATACTTCTATCTCATCAAGTAGATATACAATACATCTATTTGAGTCATTGATGAAATAGAAAATAGACCATGATCGACTTCACACCATGGACTACATACATCAACATGTATGATCTCCATTTAGTTAGTCGCTTGTTCTGTCCATGGCCCATGAACGAAGTTTAATCATCTTTAGGAAAAGTCTCACAAGCGTCAATCAATTCAAAATCAAATGACTCGAAATTCTATCAATATAGAATTTCTTTCATGTTTTGTTTCCAATATGACTTAAACGGCGGTGTCATATATAAGTGATATTCGTTTTGTCTTGCGACCTTTAGCATCAGTGTTATAAATGTCTATTTCACCAACAAGATAATAATAATCTATCCATCGATTATGGAAGACGGTAATAATTTGAACAACCATTGCTTTCATAATACCGGAACAAAATAACAATTATTAAGTTCTTAACAAATCTAGAAGGCTAGGTTTTATGCCAACGAAAAACACAATAACACATTTATTTGTTTCTCGATGCGCATTGTTACCACATTCTTTTGCTAGTTACTTAGGCCATCGTAGTTCTTGTATTATTGCTTTGTATGACATTTCATACCAACAATCTAGTATCCAATACCCAAGAATTACATTATGTACTAGCGAAGAATACATCTATAACATGTATATCATTTATATACCTGTGCTGGACATTTCCAGTCTTTTCCTTTTCTACCAAATACTTTTGTAGATCCTATTTAGCATTTCCTCTCCTTTTAGAAGAATCTATCGACATCAATAGTGGCATCAATCATTTGACACATAGTCCAAAGGATGTTAGTCAAATACTAATAGCCTTGGATTTTGCACTTTGAAGTGGATCGCCATCATCATATGATTGGTATTCTTCCAGATTCCATTCTTTAGTATTCTTTTGGTATGGCAAAACAATTTAGCTGATACCTTTTCATTCATCTTATCATGACAACTTTCATGATGAAACTACTATAGCTCTTAAGGACAAATGCAAGTATAATATTAGTTTCCCAAACTTTTGGGTGATCGGGATGCCTAGCATCTTCAATCTTCGCATATATTCATACAATATGAGCATATGTTCTTTTACTAAATTATACTTAATCATTTTGCAAACAATCAAAGTTTTAGATATCAAATATCTTTCACTTCTTGTTAGTTTCTGAAACAATTCTTTCAGCTCCAAGATCACTTTGATTCTCAAACAATTTTTGAAGATCAATTTCTCATGGAGGCAAACATGATCTTAGATGCTAAACTTGAATCATTGCTCTTAGATTAATACAACTTATTAAATCGCATGGAGCAAGTGAGGTGTGCTAAAGTTTGCAATAAGACTTAATCCTTACTCTTGACATTCTAACTAAACGGTACTAGTCCGTAAAGTGATTATCCAGAATTCTATAGTTCTTTTAACTCAATTAAGCTAAGTGTCGGTGGGAAACGGTGCCAAAAACTACAACGACTTATGCAAATACATCAAGATTTAGTTCATGATAATTAGTTCAAGTTAATCAAATTACTAATGAACTCCCACTAAATTCAACATCCCTCAAAGTTGTTTAGTGAAGCATGATCCAAATTCACTACACTGAGACCGATCATCACGTGAATGATGTAGCTTTAATGGTGAACATCAACATGTTGATCATATCATCCATATGACTCATGCTTGACCTTTCGGTCCGTGTGTTCCGAGGCCATGTCTGTACATGCTAGGCTCGTCAAGTCAAACCCAAGTATCTCCGCATGTGCAAATACTGGCTTGCACCCGTTGTATGTGAACGTAGAGTTTATAGCACCCGATCATCACGAGATGCTTGAACACGACGAACTTTCACAATGGCGCATACGAGGGGAGAACACAATTTTATCTTGATCTTTAAGTGAGGAATCATCTTATAATGCTACCGTCGCGATCAAAGCATAATAAGATACATAAAAGGATAAACATCACATGCATATAATTTTATGTGACATGGTATAGCCAATCTCCGCACAATGATCTCCATCTTGTGCACGCCGGCATGATCTCCATCACTCCACCATGATTGCCTCCACCACGAATAGCAACTACAAGTATTGCTAACTACTTAGCGATAAAGTAAAGCTATTACATGGCGTATAAGAAGTTGACACGCAGGTCATACACAATTATAAAGACAACCATATGGCTCCTGCCGGTTGTGAACTCATCGACATGCAAGTCGTGAAATATTACAAGACATGATCATCGCATACATCACATATATCACATCACATCTTGTGGCCATACCATATCACAAAACACTCCCTGCAAAAACAAGTTAGACGCCTCTACTTTGTTGTTGCATGTTTTACGTGGCTTATGGGAGTAGCAAGTTAAGAACGATTCTTACCTACGAAAAGCCACAACGGTGATATTATGGTTGCTAACATCCGTTGTAAATCCCATGACTACTATAGTGAGAGAAACTGGCATCCACCAGCCGCATGTGTGGAACAAGCCACACGTCAAGTGCGGAGCCGGTCTCGCGAACGAGGTCGCGTAAAGTTGGCCTGGACCGCTTCGATCTCACTATGCCGCGCCATAAGAAATATACAACATAGAGGTTTGCAACAGAAAACATCAACGCCCGCAACAAGCATGTTGCGTTCTACTCGTGAAACACATCTACGCATAGATCTAGCTCTGATACCACTAAAGGGTTTCGCAGCATAGTAAATCAAAAAATTTCCTACGGAAGCGAACAAGAAAGCCAAGATCTAATCTAGGAGATGTAATCAACGAGAGAGGTAGATGAGATCTTCATACCCTTGAAGAAATCGCACAGCGGAAACGTTCAACAGAACGTGGATGATGTAGTCGTACTAGCCGTCTCCTCCCCGCGATCCGATCCGATCCTACGCCGCAAGTGGCGGCGCCTCCGAGAGATGCACACGTACGGTGCAGCGACGTCTCCTCCTTCCTTGGTCCAGCAAGTATGGTGGAGAGATAGATTGGATCTGCAGCACGATGGCGTGGTGCTTATGGTGGAGAGTTTCTGCGGCAGGGCTTCGCCTACGCACAGTCGCGCGAGAGAGAGATTGGAGGGCAGCAGTTGGCCGGCGGCTAGGGTTTTAAGGTTAGAACGCCCCAGCCCTCCCCTCCCCTTTAAATAGGTCAAGGGGGGCGGCCAAGGGGGCTTCCTTAGCCTCCAAGTCAAGCCGGTGGCCCCAGGGAGAAAACTTGCCCCCTAAGTTTCATTTGCCTTGGCCCATAAGAAAACCCTAGGGTTTTGCCCTTGGCCTCATAGGACAAGTGGGCATGGACGACCAGGCCCATGTAGGCATCACCCTTTGGTCCATGTGGACCCTTTGGGGCATGTGGGCCCCACCATGGAGCCCTCCAGAACTTTCTAGAACATTCTGGTACTCTACCGAAAAAAGTCCAGAACTTTTCTGAAACCCAAAAACTGCTTTCCATTATATGAATCTTATTCTCCGGACCATTCCGGAACCTCTCGTGATGTCCGGGATCTCATCCGAGACTCCGAACGAAAAACTAAATAACCAATTATCCATTCTATCCTAGCGTCGATGCACGTTAAGTGTGTGACCCTACGGGTTCGAGAATATGCAGACATGATCTTCTATCAATAATCAACAGCGGGATCTGGAAACCCATATTGACTCCCACATATTCATCGATGATCATATCGGATGAACCACGATGCCAGGATTCAATAAATCCCATATATGTATTCCCTTCGTCACACGATATTTTACTTGCCCGAGATTCGATCGTCGGTATCGCCATACCTAGTTCAATCTCGTTCACAGCAAGTACTTTACTCGTTCTGTAATCCGATATCACTTTGTGATTAACTCCTTAACCACGTGCTTGCAAGCGATGTTGATATCGATTACCGAGTGGGCCCGAAGTATATCTCTCCGACTTGGGAGGGACAAATTCCATCTCGATACATGCAACCCAACAAGTACTTTCCGATCACCTGAGGGACACCTTTATGATCACCCTTTCATAGGATGACGTTTGATGACCTCAAAGCTTTCTTCCGATACCAGGGAGTTGCATTATCTCATGGTCTAAGGAATACAATACTTGACATAGGAAAAGCTTCGCAAAGATGAACACAATGACACGATCTAATTGCTGTGCTTTATTTGGGTCTGTCCATCACATCATTCTCCTAATGACATGACCTCATTATTAATCGACAACTCATGTCTATGGTTAGGAAAGCTTAACCATCATTAATCAATGAGCTAGTCTAGTAGAGGCATACTAGGGACACGGTGTTGTTCATAAACCACACAAGTATTAATGTTTCCGCTTAATACAATTATAGCATGGAGTATAAACATTATCATGAACAAGAAATATGATAATAACAATATTATTATTGCCTCTAGGGCATATTTCCTTGATTAATATGCTTGGCTCACCTGTTAATGTTGTTAGTACAACCAAAGAAGACATCAAAGTACCAATACCTTGCAAACTTGTAGGATTGCATGAAGCTTTGGAAAAGAATTTTGATTGGATTTGTCCTGAAAACCCTTTTGATGAAAGTAGGGAACCCAAGAGTATTCACAAGGGATCTTCAAAAACTCATTTGGACATAATACAATTTATTGTTGAGAAGACTTCTGCAATTGATCTTAGTGCCTCACTTGATATTACTTGATTTCAACTTTCTGCGCCTAGCTCAAAGGCGTTAAAGAAAAACACTCTTGGGAGATAACCCAATGTTTTCTTTTCAGTACTTTTTCTTTTATTTGAGTCTTGGAAGTTATTACTACTGTAATGACCTCTCCTTATCATTTTTATTTCGTTTTTGTGCCAAGAAGAACCTCTAATTTGAGGAAGGTAAGATTTGGGGAAGTTGATGTCCTGAAACATATTTCTGCGCTGTACCATAAAAATTCGTGAAAATTCTCAGAATATCTTTTTGATCTGAAATTTGTTCACTACTGCAGAATTGCTTATAGCCGCAAGATTATTAGTGACGGCAAACAACAAGCCCATCACTGGTAACCATAACTAGTGGCGGGCGAGAAAATGACTATCACTGGTACAAAATAGCAGTGACGGGCACCACAAATACTGCCACTAGTATTGTCGTAGAGGCCTTTTGAACTGATGAAATTTAGTTAGCGACGGACAAGTATCGATGCCTGTCACAGGTAGTGGTTCTTCCACTAACGTACCTCTAAAACGGGTCGTCACTTGCGTCTGGCTGTAGACGCAGTTACTGAATCTCGTGTTCCCGTGTCAACCGTTTCACAATAGGTGTGGTCTTTCGTTCCACCGCTCCGCAATCCCAACGAAGAAAAGAACTTTGTGCCAAAAAAACAAAGAAAGGAACTTAAAATAAACAAATCCCGGCGTTTACCCTACCGCTTCGCCCTACTCCATCGTCTAATCCTAGTCAACCCATCCCTAATCCGTCCGGCGGCGCACGCCGAATCCCATCGAGTCGCAGCTTGGATGATCGGAGCTACTGCCGGCACGGAGCTGCGTCGTATCTCCGGAACTCGACGAGGACGTCCACAAGGGGCGGAGCTGTAGAGGCCTCCTAACCTCGTCGCTCTCATGGTCGAGTGCCAGCCGTCGGGATACTGACGAGGTCTGCCTCCTTGAGGCCTGGATCGACGCCGACAAGTCTCTCCCGGAAGCAAGCCCCACCACCCAACCCTCCCCTCGGAGTACTCCGCTGCCAACATAAGGAGAAGTGCACGACCTGTACCGGCAAAGGAGATCGGCTGTGTAGTCAGAGTATGGCGCGTGCATGTGATTCTACGAGTTGACGCGCTGCGGAAGGCAGAGTAGAAAGATATGAACGAGATCCACCGGGCCGCCTGCCGCACGCATTCTGCGGCTGCTATGTTCCGCAAGACTCTGGCGTCATTCTAGATTTCTAGTAAGTTTGTGCGTTTGATTTACTTCATAAATTCCCCTTATATGGAACGCAGAGGACGAACTGTGGTACAGCTGTGAATTGTTATCACACTTCCGTTTTTAGTACTGAAGTTTTTTGCATCATATAGGTCGCACTTCTAATGCTATTCATACAGTAGCTCTGGGTGAAACTACAAAGCTGTATTTTTTTTTTGTTTTTCTGTACCTCAGGACACCATTGCTACCTGAAGAGTATTGCTACCTGTCAGTGGAGTATTTGAACAGTACAGTACGGAATGTTAAGCAATGGGCTTGGACACTTGGTGTTGTTTTCAGGAATATGAAGTAGTGAGTTACATTGTGAAATTTCAGAGAAGTTCACAGTAAGTATTGGTCTTTGGTGGTCATGAGTTATTAGTTGTAGTACGAATTTTATCATAGAACTTTTAACTTTTTTTTTCTCATCAGGTCAGAAGTTTCTTTTAATTAACATGCTGTCGAGCACCAAGCCCTCTAATGATAGCTGATGAATATTGGATATGGAAACATTCTATGGTGACTACATCTGATGCTTGGATCTTCGGATTACACATGAGGAAAGTTTTTTACTCTTTGTCATATGAAGTGGTGACACTTCCAATCGTTTACAAGGTAATGTTTTTCTCCATTATTTTCAAGCACTCTGCACGAGTTAATTGCTTGCTCCATATATATTTACAGTGCAAAGAATTAATGGTACTTAAATACTTTTAAAAAATTTGTTCTAATTACCGCCGGGGTTGTTAACTCCAAAATATTTCTAATTCTGATGTACTTGACAGCTTACATCAAATAAGCATGATTGATGGGAACATTTAGTTGGACATAATTATATTTGAAGTCACATCGCATACCAAATATCATGGCCTGATGCAGAGATGCATGAGTAGCAGCAGTAACTACTGTTTGAGAGCAAAGGTACGTCTCCCCCTTAAAAAAAATCATTGTTTCTTTTATATTATGTTACAAGATACTTGCTTTGAAAAATACTGAACTGAAATATATGTGATATCTATATCTAAGTATCTTAGAGGATTGTTAGACTGTTAGCATGTTTTGCACCTTCTCTTCCATTACGTGTTTGGCTTAGGTAAGATTTGGGTGGGGCGGGGAGATGGGAGTAAATGGAAAATGCTTTCCGTAGTTTTTTGTATTAGATAACTTTTATATATATTAAAAAAGGCTGGATATCCATGATCTGATTAGTTTATTGCAGTTTCTAAGTTGTAACCCTATTTTTTACTCGTGAACACAAATAATAGTTGGAGGGTAAAAATTATAACTTACGCTTCAAGTATCAATTTGATCTATTGAGTGATTCCAGATATTATTGTATTGAATGTACTTAGAAACAAAGAAGTGCCATGGCGTACAGTGGCTTGAGGATATGTATACTTCACCAAGGTTGTGTGCCGTTGTAGCAATGTTCGTATCTGTATATTCTAAGGTAGTTATTGTCTCTTTTTTCTCTACAGTTTTATGAGATTCGTGATTCCTTGCTCTTAAGTTGTTTGCTAATGTATGAGTGTACCCAGAAATTAATTAGGCTTATGGAGAGCGTCAACATGGGAAACACCTCGTGTCTCGAGCACCTCATCCCGTCGGAATGTCAGAAAGCTGATGGTGGATCCTGCACCAAAGTTAAGATTGTCCATGTCCCCATACTGAGCTTATATGGAGACCCTACCAATGGGCAAATCCTTCAACGCCGCCAAGATTACGTCACCGCACTCCCAGAGTGTTGGACAACAGGCACTGAAGGCGTTGCCCAAGGCCTTATACAAAGCATTGGGCCAATATCATTAGACGTGAATTTAGTTGTTATGAAGGTTATATGAAAATAGATATATAATAGATATTGAAAGTGAATAATTATTGAGCTGAAGTGAAATGTATGCAATTACAGATGAATTGCATGTATGAATGAATTTTGGATGTATAATTATATTTTTTTAATTCATAGAAACTTAGTAGTGACGGGCCCAAATAAAATGGCTGCCACTAGTAATAAATACTAGTGACGGGCGCGTGCCTGTCACTGGTAACCACTTACCAGTGACAAGTTACCAGTGATGGGCGCTTTGCCCGTCACTAACAAGCCTTTTGAGCCCGTCACTGGTAGGCTATTCTGCAGTAGTGGTTGTGCATATGCCCCAGGTTATATCCAAACTTTAATTAGTTTTGCACTTTTCGATTTGAGCAACAGAAGGTCCTCGAAAAAAATCGATCTTTGTCAGCTGTTCTGTTTTGACAGATTCTACCACTATTTTTGTTTGCCTCTCGATCGTTTTTTTTGAGTTCTTTTGATCATGGAACTTTTGAGGAAGTTGCTACAGTAGCTGATGCTTTAATGGTTGGTATATTTGAGTTTGAAACTAAACCAAAAGGGTAGATTTACTATCATGTTTATACTAATGCTGCTAATAGAATTGTGTGAAGTTTTGTATGAAGGAAGTTTTCAAGTGTAGGGAATGGAGAGTGATGAGATGAGATGAAGTATGGACAAAAGCTCAAGCTTGGGGATGCCCATGTCACCCCAAGAAATATCCAAGAGGTACAAGCATCAAAGCTTGGGGATGCCCCCCTTCTTCATCGGCAAAAATTAGATCACCTTTCAACATACTATATTTTTATTGCTTCATATTCTATGCGTTTTTTTTGGAGAGTCTTTACTTTTGCTTTCAGTTTTCTTTTGTTTTGTTTGCTGTAATAAATGGTTGGACCCCAACAAATTTCTTTTGGAGAAGACATACCTCGTTTTTCATTGCCAAGAACACTCTAGTTTTTAGTCTTATCGTTCAATGAGTGTTCTCTTTTTCTAGTACTGCGTTTAGTTTTTGTTTTTTGCCTTGATTTTTTTTCAGACCTTGTTATATATTTGCATCAAGGTGTGTTTAGACCACTGGTCTATGTTGGTTTTCATCAAAATAGTTGT
Organism: Dactylis glomerata; assembly: GCA_007115705.1. Taxonomy (NCBI): domain Eukaryota; kingdom Viridiplantae; phylum Streptophyta; class Magnoliopsida; order Poales; family Poaceae; genus Dactylis; species Dactylis glomerata. The sequence goes on from QXEO01000237.1 coordinate 2,030,339, forward strand.
TTCAAAAAGGTTTTAATGGTGTTGGAAAAGAGAAAAAGTTTTCATACAAAAAGTGGTACAAATGGGAGCTTGTTTAGACTGCGGCTTAGACTTTTGCATGTCATGCTTGATGTCGTTTTGACAGTATGCTTAGTAGTTTTTGTTTGTAGCATGACTTGTCTCAAATGACTGAGATTGCTTAATGAGCCTTTGAAAAAAATCATGTGTTGTTTTTATTATATGGGAGCATGTTATTGTGGTTTTCTCCTTTGATGCTTTATTTGGGTTGACTTGGCGCATTCATACAACATGTTTGACTCTAACAAAGTCGCCATAATCCTCTATGATCATTTGGTTTTTGACTTGTGATACTACTTTATGCTTTGGTTAATGATGTTTTGTCGCTATGCATGATTATGGCCGTTATTGCTCTCTTAGTTGGTCGCTCCCAGTCTTTTGCTAGCCTTCATTTTGTACTGAGTATGAGCTCTACTCGTGCATCCAACTTCCAAAAACCAAGTGACAAGGGTATAGTTAATAGAGCCCGTTAGTTGAGTACCCCTGATGCCCGTATAGCTAGGCCCAATTGTAATGATAGTCGAATACGAGTTCCTACCGTATGTCGATATTGTAATCTGTATCGGACCCTACCCGATCCTCGAGACCTGGCCACCTATATAAAGGGGCCAGGAGGGGACGGTGAGGGCAGATTGAAAGCAAACCAGGTTAAACACCCAAGTTTACTTTCGACGCGTACCTATTTCGACTAACTTTACCTTCGAGTTCATCCGACGCCCTATCTCCCCGATCCTAAGTCCTTCATCTAGGACATTTGTCGAGTTAACCCTCATCAATTGGCGCCGAACGTGGGGACCTTGGGCGTTGGAATCATGAATTCGACGGCTTTTTCGCTTTTAGCCAACAGCAGTACAGAAGTCGACGAAAATCAAGAGATGGAGTTGACAATCGGAAGCTTAAACATCCTCATTGGACCGTCGGGTTCATCTCGCCTTTCAAATCCGACGAAACAAGATCCGTCGGCAAGTGAGCCCAAAACAACAACAATGATGGAATATTCTGAAGGCTCTTCCAGCGAGGTAAACTCGCCGGTCAGCCCAGAGGAAGTGCAAAAAGGAAAGATCGCAGAGGACAACGAAGAAAAGGAAAATTTTGACGCAGGAGTCTAACTCGAAGATCTCATGATCTGCCTCGACGATATTGCGGACAAGTCAACAGATACATGGAAGACAGGATTAGAGCTTTCTGAGGATAGTAACTCGATCTTCTCAAGCTTCAAGGGTAACATCGGCAAACAATGCCAGGTGCTCGCCATTATAGGAGATAACTCAGAAGAATTCGACGAAAACGACAATCCAGTGCTAAACCCAGCAAATATCGACAGAGGGGCAAATCACCTAGCAGAAGGGCAAACACCAGAATCCCTCACAACCAGGGAAAAAATTCGACTATCAGTCGACGAATGGAGGATAATAAGAGAAGCCGTAGAACACGGCATGCCAATACCATCAAATTCTAGCAAATACATGCTTTTGGGGTATCATTACGCCCTAAGGCAGCAGGCCAAGCAATTAGCAAAGGAGAAAATAGAGATACAAAGAAGAAAAGATTCAGCCATTGCAGCTAGCGAAGCTGCTCGAAAAGCACGAAGCGACGCATCATATAGCAACGCAAGGAAAAATCGTCGACACGGCTCAAGGTACGATAACCTAGAGCACTCCGACAGGCAAAGTATATCCAAAAACCTCGACTCGTCCTTCTTATCAGTCGACGAGCAGGGGAATATCCTACCAAAAACCCCTGAAGCAGCATTAGTAGCAGCGCAAGCATATTTGCTTACAACTCGGCCAAGTCCAGGAGATCCCAGGGAACATATGCATAGAGCAGCATTGAACGGACTCAACATGGTGGGCCACAAGCTATCAACAAAAGGAGAAGAAGCATATCACCACAAGGAAGTGCACAAGGCAAGGCCACCTCGCCGTCACAACAGTCCTCGGCGCAGAAGCAGCAAGCACCAATCTCGATCGCCATCACCGAAACAGCACGGTGGAACTCGAAGATCACGATCACCAAACGAAAAATGCGACTATGAAGATGATGAGAAAGAGATGGGGGCATCGTGCTTTACCCGAAGGGTTCGCACTACTCCAGTTCCCAAGGGGTTCAAGTTACCACACGATCAGCAAAAGTATGACGGGTCACAAGAACCACAATCATGGCTATCAGATTATCTGCAAGCAGTGCAAATACTAGGAGGAACAAAAGAAACAGCAATCCAAAGTTTGCAACTACACCTCACCGGAGCAGCAAGGTCATGGTTGAGCAAACTAGAGAAAGAAACTATTGGAAGCTGGGAAGACCTCACAAAGCAATTCACAGGCAACTTTAGGTCGACATACAAATGGCCAGCATCAATAGAAGAAGTCAAAGCGTGCGTGCAGCAACACGACGAAACACTGCGGGCATACATCCAAAGATGGAGCCTTATCAAAAATTCGGCAGTCAAAGTTTCAGACGAAAGAGCAATAGATGCATTCATCATTGGATTAAGGCGAAGGGACCTAGTCGAAGAGATGGGCAAAATCAAGCCGAAAACAGTGTCAGACCTCATGGATGTAGCAAACAGATTTGCAGATGGAGAAGACGCATGCAACAACAAACGGACGCGATCCCCAGAAGACGATAGAAGAAATAGATATGGAAGTCAAAGGAGACGGTCCAGAAATTATGACAACTATGGCCCTCATAGCCAAGTCGCCGCAGGATACAAAGACAACAGCTACCAAGGAAGTGATCGAAGAAGTTCAGGATATCGAAGCTACGGAAAAGAGGACTATAAAAAATTCCCCGTAAGAGAATCCAAAGAATACAACCCCTCGCCAGAAGACATGCTCAACGGACCTTGTCATATACACTCAGCGTTCGTCGATGGGAAGCGAGTATCAAGGCATGCAATGAAAGATTGCACAACATTCTTAAAACTTCAAGAGGCAGCACTAAACAAGCAAATTGAAGCAAGGCGACAAGGATTCGAAGGAAGCAACAACCCTCCGGCAAAGCAGCAAGGAAACAATGGAGCTCCTCAAGGACAAGACCAGCAAAACCAGGGACACGACGACGACGAAGGGTATGTTCCATCAAAAGGACACATCACAGCAATGATACAACCTGTACCCAAGTCGAACAAAGAAGAGAAGAGCATAACTCGACAAGTCAACCTAGCAGTCGTCTCACCTCCAGCCACAACGGAGTATCTGCACTGGTCAGAACAACCGATAGAGTTCAACAGAGAAGATCACCCTATAATAGTACCTCGGCCGGGAAACGCGCCTTTGGTACTCAAAGCTCAAATCGGCGCGTATGATGTCGACAAAATATTCATGGACGCAGGGAGTGGAATTAACCTGATATACGCAAAAACACTCCGAGCAATGCATATATCACTAGAGTTCCTGAAGCCAACAGATTGTTCCTTCCATGGAATCGTGCCAGGAAGTGCCAATTACCCACTGGGTCGAATAGCAGTCAACGTTTGCTTCGGCAACCGACAAAACTACAGAAGAGAAAAGCTAGATTTTGAAGTCATGGACTGGCCATCTCAATATCACGCGATCCTCGGACGACCCGCGTTTTCGCGATTCATGGCAGTACCTCACTATACATATTTAGTGCTTAAAATGCCAGGACCAAGAGGAATAATTACAGTCAAAGGAAGTTTCGAAGTCTCAGATCTCTGCGACAGGGAGTTCCACAAGATGGCGCAAAACTTTGGCATGATAGCCAACTATACAGAAAAGGTGAAGAACACGACTGCAGAAGGCATCAAGCTACTCGAGGGACGCGCCGCGGAGCCCGAGATGAAGAAACTGCGAGTAGAAGCATCAGGAGAAGACAAAGATGCAGGAAAAGAAGAGCAAACCATGACGGCATAAGCATCAAAGAATAGAGTAGAAGAATAACGGCTGTAAAAGCCACGAGTTAAACCAGGGGCAATGCCCTCTAGATCCAGAACACAGGTCATAGGCCGGATCTCTTGGGTCACCCTATGTATCTTACATTACAAGTATAAATAAAGACAAAGCGTTCCTCATATTTGAGTTTACGAGTCTTTCAAAGGAAGAAGTGCGGTAAACGCACGACTCATACAAAAACGCTTTGAGAACGAACTTTCTCGACATACAAGTCGCAAAATAAGACACTCTCGCGTTACAAAAATATTACAATAACGGGTTATCAGAATCATCTACGCCTAAAGGATCTAAATAGTGGTACTCACGAAAAAACGCAGCATCCGCTTCCAGAAGCCTAGCTACGAGTCTTCGAGCAGGTTGCAGCGTGTTCTCCATATGTACTCGAAGGCTAGCTCCACCTGGAGCCAAACTCAGGGACATCGTGCTATAATTCAGCCTGGGGTGCCACTTGCGTATCCACCCGAGAGAAAAATTGGCACCTGCCACTAAGTTCAGCTCTATCAATCTATGAATACGATGGCTGGATCTGAAAGTATCAAGAAGAAGCGGGAAAGTCGCAGGCAAAGGATTGCGAGGAAGCATAACAGAGTGCATAGTCATGAGAGCTCGTCGGCAACCATCAACTGACTCACCAATATGCTGGGCATGATCCTGAAGCAGTACAATGGCACTCCGGCGTCGAGGATCAGACCACAAAGTCACAAAGCCGCATTGTAATGATAGTCGAATACGAGTTCCTACCGTATGTCGATATTGTAATCTGTATCGGACCCTACCCGATCCTCGAGACCTGGCCACCTATATAAAGGGGCCAGGAGGGGACGGTGAGGGCAGATTGAAAGCAAACCAGGTTAAACACCCAAGTTTACTTTCGACGCGTACCTATTTCGACTAACTTTACCATCCGACGCCCTATCTCCCCGATCCTAAGTCCTTCATCTAGGACATTTGTCGAGTTAACCCTCGTCACCAAGTTATTCCAATGTGTCCACCATACATACCTATTAGCAATTTGCTATTCCAAGTACATTTGACTTGCTTTTATCTATCCTTCAAATTAAACTTTTTGGTGTTATGTGAAAATTAGTCAGTAAAGCTCTCACGAACCTGACGCCACACTTTACTTTTCTCGCTTTTAATAATTTTGACATTGTGGCTCTCTTATGTTGATGTTATGCTTGCAAGTTGTAAGTTGGAAATTAGCCCAGCCATGCCGTCATGGGGCAAGCTTTCAACATTGCACTTTCTTTCATTTAAGTTGATATCGTGATCTTTTGTTTATGGATACTCGCGATGTGAAATAAGTTGGGATCTTGTGAGGTCATGGAGTTTGTATATGTGTTAGAGAAACGCCTGGGCTACTAATCTAAGGCATGCATCATTCATGGTGGAAATTTACAGTCATGCCCATAGTGGACATTCGACGATGCATCTCAAAATAAAAAGCTATACCAATGGTAAATAAAAGAGATACCGAGGTGTTCATTGTTTGTTTGTCTTCTCATTTTGATGTGGGCTTGTTCCATGTCATCGGGCAAGAGGTACCCCGTTGGCGGTTCTCGATGATACATGTATGCTTACAATGACAAGAACTTGCTTGGGACCTAAGTCGAGTAGCATGAGGTTTGGGCATTCATACTTCACGGGACACAAGGTTTTCAACTTATAATTTGTTAAGCATATGCTTCATAATTGTACTCACATTTACCTTAACCATTCAAGATGCCTATGATGGGGGCAATGAGAACTCAAAGCTAGTAAGTATCATAATTTTTGGAGGTTTATAAAACTTGCAATCACTGCTTCCCTCTGTGAAGGGCCTTTCTTTTACTTTTATGTTGAGTCTCCACCTTCTACCTTTATGCACCGTCTAAGAAAGCATAGTTGTCATTCCGAATTTAATGTGCATAAAGCCAAAGTTTATCATTGATTGATTCATGATTTTGGTTTTGCTTGTTCTTAAATTATTTGTATCTAGTCGCCCTCTTAAACTTGAAGGTGTCCTATGCATTTATGTTTGGCTATTCCATGAGGGACAAGCTAAAAACCACTTTACTATGTTTTTCTATATGATTTGAACACACACTATACTTTCAATGTTTCATTATTCATGATCTTTCGTTTATGTTACTTTTCATGTTATAACATGGTTGCTAAGTTTTTATTGTCAAGATTATATCTCTTATGCCCATGTTTTAATTACTTTGATCCCAGCACTCAATGTTTTACATCGTTGATCAAGATTGTAATGGTGCATGTCACCTCAAAAATTATTCTTTTGTTATCACTTACCTACTTGAGGACGAGCAAGAGTTAAGCTTGGGGATGCTTGATACGTCTCAAACGTATCTATAATTTTTGATGCTCCATGCTTGTTTATACATCATTTGCTTTGTGTTTTGTTACACTTCATGGCATTTTTATGCGTTTTCTGGAACTAACCTACTAACGAGACGCCACAGTGCCAGTTCCCTGTTTTCTATTGTTTTTGTGTTTCAGAAAAGCTACACAGGAAATATTCTTGGAATTGGACGAAAAAAGCCAAACCTCCTATTTTTATCGAAGCTTCGCGAAGACCGAAGATGAGACAGAGGGGGGCCACATGCCGGCCACACCCTAGGGTGGCGTGGCCCAGGCCCTGGCCGCGCCACCAGGGGTGAGACCGCCTGGTCCACCTCCCAACGCCGCCGTTCCGCCTATATATTCCCCTCGACGGGAAAAACCTAAAGCCCTGATCAATTTTCCATGAAACCTACTGCAAGCCGCCGCCGTCGTCGACGCGAGATCGGGAGGGTCCAGAAGCTCTTCCTGGCACCCTGTCGGAGGCCTTCTCTAACACCATGGTCGCCTCCGGAGTGATGTGTGGGTAGTCTACCTTGGACTACGGGTCCATAGCAGTAGCTAGATGGTCGTCTCCTCCACCATGGGCTTCATATTTAGATCTTGTGACCTGCCCTACATGATCAAGATCATCTTTGTGTAATTCTACATGTTGTGTTTGTTGGGATCCGATGAGTATTGGTACTATGTCAAGTTGATGTGCTGAATTATTATTTTTATATTATCTCTATGTTGTTTATGATCTTGCATGCTCTCCATTGCTAGTAGATATCTTGGTCGAGTAGATGCTAGTGACTCCAAGAGGAAGTATTTATGCTCGATAGTTGGGTTCATGCCTCTAGTAATCTGGGGGAGTGACGGAAACCACTAAGGTTGTAGATGTGCTGTTGCCACTAGGGAGAAAATAACATTCTTGTGTTCAAGGACATTTGCATTGTTTACATTATGCACTTTGCTTAAGGCGATAATCTGTTGTTCGCAACTTAATAACTGATGGTTGCTCGGACGACATCCGGAGGGTGGATTATTAGTCATAGATGCAGTTGGATTACGGTCTATGTATTTTGTCGTAATGCCTAGAGTGAATCTCATAGTGATCCTCATGACATATGTACGTTATCTTTATTCTATCAATTGCCCAACTGTAATTTGTTTACCCAACATGTTGTTATTTATCTTATGGAGAGACACCACTAGTGAACTGTGGACCCCGGTTCAATTTCCTTTATATTGCTATTACCATTTTACTTTTACTTGCACTATTTACTTTCTTGCATACTATTACCTTTTACCACTCGATACGCTCAATCCTTTGTTTACAGCAAACCGGTGAGATTTACAACCTCATCGTAAGTTGGGGCAAAGTACTTGGTTGTGTTGTGTGCAGGTTCCACGTTGCTGCTAGTGAAAAGCCACGCACCAGCATTTATCTGGCGCCATTGTCTAGAGTGTCGCAAAGCTAGCGGGCATCAACCTTCAGAAGTGTGGTTCTTTCTCCTACTAGTTCGTAACCTTGGTTTCACAACTGAGGGAAGACTTGCTGCTGTTCTCATCATACCTTCCTCTTGGGGTTCCCAACGGGGTGTAATCTACACGCCATCAAGCATTTTTTCTGGCGCCGTTGCCTAGGAGAAAGAAGATTTCTGCAAGGGGAGTCTCTCACTTCCAACCTTTTACTTTGTTATTGTTTTTCTTTATTTTATTTTTGCTTGCATCGTTTTATCAAAAATAGAAAAAAATTAGTTTCTTTGATAGCTTGCATTCCGTCACTTTTACTTTTAGTTCATTATGTTGTTCCCTAAGTATGCTTTGGAGGACCTTACAATAGGTAGTGGTTCTATAATTGGGAAAGGCAACATCGAGAAGTTCTTTAATCATGTTAGTATGCATAAAGATGTTGAGCATAGATCTTTAGCCGAGCTTGCTCCTAGTTATGAAGTTGCTGCTGCTTATTTAGTTCACATGTTGGAGGCTAGGTTTGTTAACCTTAATCCTTTTATGCAACAAATGTTTCTTAAGCTTCATGATATCAAAGACTCCGAAAAGAAAGATTTTATTTTGGAGACTTTGCGTAGAGAATTTAGAGATGTTGCTATTGAAGCTAGGAAATTTTTTGAGCGTTTTAATATGCTTGGCTCACCTGTTAATGTTGTTGGTACAACCAAATAAGACATCAAAGTACCAATACCTTGCAAACTTGTAGGATTGCATGAACCTTTGGAAAAGAATTTTGATTGGATTTGTCCTGAAAACCCTTTTGATGAAAGTAGTGAACCCAAGAGTATTCACAAGGGATCTTCAAAAAGTCATTTGGACACAATACAATTTATTGTTGAGAAGACTTCTGTAATTGATCTTAGTGCCTCACTTGATATTACTTGATTTCCACTTTCTGCGCGTAGCTCAAAGGCGTTAAAGAAAAGCACTCTTGGGAGATAACTCAATGTTTTCTTTTCAGTACTTTTTATTTTATTTGAGTCTTGGAAGTTATTACTACTGTAATGACCTCTCCTTATCATTTTTATTTCGTTTTTGTGCCAAGAAGAACCTCTAATTTGAGGGAGGTAAGATTTCGGGAAGTTGCTGTCCTGAAACAGATTTCTGCGCTGCACCATAAAAATTCGTGAAAATTCTCAGAATATCTTTTTGATCTTAAATTTGTTGTGCATATGACCCAGGTTATATCCAAACTTTAATTAGTTTTGCACTTTTCGATTTGAGCAACATAAGGTCCTCAAAAAAATTGATCTTTGTCAGCTGTTCTGTTTTGACAGATTCTGCCACTATTTTTGGTTGCCTCTCGATCGTTTTCTTTTTGAGTTCTTTTGATCACGGAACTTTTGAGGAAGTTGCTACAGTACCTCACGCTTTAATGGTTGGTATATTTGAGTTTGAAACTGAACCAAAAGGGGAGATTTACTATCATGTTTATACTAATGTTGCTAATAGAATTGTGTGAAGTTTTGTATGAAGGAAGTTTTCAAGTGTAGGGAATGGAGAGTGATGAGATGAGATAAAGTATGGACAAAATCTCAAGCTTGGGGATGCTCATGTCACCCCAAGAAATATCCAAGAGGTACAAGCGTCAAAGCTTGGGGATGCCCCCGAGGCACCCCTTCTTCATCGGCAAAAATTAGGTCACCTTTCAACACACTATATTTTTATTGCTTCATATTCTATGCGTTTTTCTTGGAGAGTCTTTACTTTTGCTTTCAGTTTTTTTTTGTTTGCTGTAATAAATGGTTGGACGCCAACAAATTTCTTTTGGAGAAGACATACCTCGTTTTTCATTGCCAAGAACACTCTAGTTTTCAGTCTTATTGTTCAATAAGTGTTCTCTTTTTCTAGTACTGCGTTTAGCTTTCGTTTTTTGCCTTGATTTTTGTTCAGATCTTGTTATATATTTGCATCAAGGTGTGTTTAGACCACTGGTCTATGTTGTTTTTCATCAAAAGAGTTGTCTCAAAAAGGTTTGAATGGTATTGGAAAAGAGAAAAAGTTTTCATGCAAAAAGTGGTACAAATGGGAGCTTGTTTAGACTGCGGCTTAGACTTTTGCATGTCATGCTTGATGTCGTTTTGATAGTATGCTTAGTAGTTTTTGTTTGTAGCATGACTTATCTCAAATGACTGAGATTGCTTAATGAGCCTTTGAAAAAAATCATGTGTTGTTTTTATTATATGGGAGCATGTTATTGTGGTTTTCTCCTTTGATGCTTTATTTGGGTTGATTTGGCGCATTCTTACAACATGTTTGACTCTAACAAAGTCGCCATAATCCTCTATGATCATTTGGTTTTTGACTTGTGATACTACTTTATGTTTCAGTTAATGATGTTTTGTCGCTATGCATGATTATGGCCGTTATTGCTCTCTTAGTTGGTCGCTCCCAGTCTTTTGCTAGCCTTCATTTTGTACTGAGTATGAGCTCTACTCGTGCATCCAACTCCCCAAAACCAAGTTATTCCAATGTGTCCACCATACATACCTATTAGCAATTTGCTATTCCAAGTACATTTGACTTGCTTTTATCTATCCTTCAAATTAAACTTTTTGGTGTTATGTGAAAATTAGTCAGTAAAGCTCTCACGAACCCGACGGCACACTTTACTTTTCTCGCTTTTAATAATTTTGACATTGTGGCTCTCTTATGTTGATGTTATGCTTGCAAGTTGTAAGTTGGAAATTAGCCCAGCCATGCCGTCATGGGGCAAGCTTTCAACATTGCACTTTCTTTCATTTAAGTTGATATCGTGATCTTTTGTTTATGGATACTCGCGATGTGAAATAAGTTGGGATCTTGTGAGGTCATGGAGTTTGTATATGTGTTTGAGAAACGCCTGGGCTGCTAATCTAAGCCATGCATCATTCATGGTGGAAATTTACAGTCATGCCCATAGTGGACATTCGATGATGCATCTCAAAATAAAAAGCTATACCAATGGTAAATAAAAGAGATGCCGATGTGTTCATTGTCTGTTTGTCTTGTCATTTTGATGTGGACTTGTTACATGTCATCGGGCAAGAGGTACCCCGTTGGCGGTTCTCGATGATACATGTATGCTTACAATGACAAGAACTTGTGTGGGACATAAGTTGAGTAGCATGATGTTTGGGTATTCGTACTTCATGGGACACGAGGTTTTCAACTTATGATTTGTTAAGCATATGCTTCATAATTGTACTCGCATTTACCTTAACCATTCAAGATGCCTATGATGGGGGCAATGAGAGCTCAAAGCGAGTAAGTATCATAATTTTTGGAGGTTTATAAAACTTGCAATCACTGCTTCCCTCTGCGAAGGGCCTTTCTTTTACTTTTATGTTGAGTCTCCACCTTCTACCTTTATGCACCGTCTAAGAGAGCATAGTTGTCATTCTGAATTTAATGTGTATAGTCCCAAAGTTTATCATTGATTGATTCATGATTTTGGTTTTGCTTGTTCTTAAATTATTTGTATCTAGTCGCCCTCTTAAACTTGAAGGTGTCCTATGCATTTATGTTTTGCTATTCCATGAGGGACAAGCTGAAAACCACTTTACTATGTTTTTTTATATGATTTGAACACACACTTGACTTTCAATGTTTCATTATTCATGATCTTTCGTTTGTGTTACTTTTCATGTTATAACATGGTTGCTAAGTTTTTATTGTCAAGATTATATCTCTTATGCCCATGTTTTAAGTACTTTGATCCCAGCACTCAATGCTTTCATCGTTGATCAAGATTGTGATGGTGCATGTCACCTCAAAAATTATTCTTTTGTTACCACTTACCTACTCGAGGACGAGCAGGAGTTAAGCTTGGGGATGCTTGATACGTCTCAAACGTATCTATAATTTTTGATGCTCCATGCTTGTTTATACATCATTTGCTTTGTGTTTTGTTACACTTCGTGGCGTTTTTATGAGTTTTCTGGAACTAACCTACTAACGAGACGCCACAGTGCCAGTTCCTATTTTCTGCTGTTTTTGTGTTTTAGAAAAGCTACACAGAAAATATTCTTGGAATTGTACAAAACAAAAGCTGAACCTCCTATTTTTATCGAAGCTTCGCGAAGACTGAAGATAAGACAGAGGGGGGCCACATGCCGGCCACACCCTAGCTGGCCGTGCCACCAGGGGGTGAGACCGCCTGGTCCACCTCCTGACGCCGCCCTTCCGCCTATATATTCCCCTCGACGGGAAAAACCTAAAGCCCTGATCAATTTTCCACGAAACCTACTGCAAGCCGCCGCCGTCATCGACGCGAGATCGGGAGGGTCTAGAAGCTCTTCCCGGCACCCTGCCGGAGGCCTTCTCCAACACCATGGTCGCCTCCGGAGTAATGTATGAGTAGTCTACCTTGGACTACGGGTCGATAGCAGTAGCTAGATGGTCGTCTCCTCCACCATGTGCTTCATGTTTAGATCTTGTGAGCTGCCCTACATGATCAAGATCATCTTTGCATAATTCTACATGTTGTGTTTGTTGGGATCCGATGAGTATTGGTACTATGTCAAGTTGATGTGCTGAATTTTTTTATGTTATCTCTATGTTGTTTATGATCTTGCATGCTCTCCGTTGCTAGTAGATATCTTGGCCGAGTAGATGCTCGTGACTCAAAGAGGGAGTATTTATGCTCAATAGTTGGGTTCATGCCTCTAGTAATTTGGGGAGTGACAGAAACCTCTAAGGTTGTAGATGTGCTGTTGCCACTAGGGAGAAAACAACATTCTTGTGTTCAAGGACATTTGCATTGTTTACATTACGCACTTTGCTTAAGGCGATAATCTGTTGTTCGCAACTTAATACCCGATGGTTGCTCGGACGACATCCGGAGGGTGGATTATTAGTCATAGATGCAGTTGGATTACGGTCTATGTATTTTGTCGTAATGCCCAGAGTGAATCTCATAGTGATCCTCATGACATATGTACGTTATCTTTATTATATCAATTGCCCAACTGTAATTTGTTTACCCAACATGTTGTTATTTATCTTATGGAGAGACACCACTACTGAACTGTGGACCCCAGTCCAATTTCCTTTACATTGCTATTACCATTTTACTTTTACTCGCACTATTTACTTTCTTGCATACTATTACCTTTTACCCCTCGATACGCTCAATCCTTTGTTTACAACAAACCAGTGAGATTGACAACCTCATCGTAAGTTGGGGCGAAGTACTTGGTTGTGTTGTGCACAGGTTCCACGTTGCTGCTAGTGAAAAGCCACACACCAGCATTTATCTCGTGCCATTGTCTGGAGTGTCGCAAAGCAAGCAGGCATCAACCTTCGGAAGTGTGTTTCTTTCTCCTACTGGTTCGATAACCTTGGTTTCACAACTGAGGGAAGACTTGCTACTGTGCTCATCATACCTTCCTCTTGGGGTTCTCAACGTGGTGTAATCTACACGCCATCAGTAACATAGTTTCCACCATGCAAACCAATGCATTTTATTACTGTATTCATCATCTCCACACCAGAATTTAGCAATTGCATTCATCATCCTTTTACACACACCTTTGGGGATGAGAAAGAGCGACATGGCATAAACCGATATTGCTTGGGCAACAACCTTCAGAAGGATTTCCTTCCCACCAATTGAGAGGAGTTTCTCCTTCCAACCATTGATCCTCTGAATGATTCTCTCAACAAAGTGAATGAAGCAGTCACTTCTGTCAGCTCCAACAATAGCAGGTAAACCCAAATACTTATCAGATAAAGCTTTTGTATCAATGTGAAGAGCCTCACAAATTTCTGCCCTTAGAACTACATTAGTATTTGGAGCAAAGAAAATACTAGATTTTGCTAAACTCACCATTTGGCCTAAATTTTCACAGTACGTATCCAAAACTCTTTGCAAGGAACTTGCATTGTTCATGTCATCTTTCATGAGGATTAAGGAATCACTAGCAAAAAGGTGATGTGATACTGATGGTGCATTTCTGCACACCCTTACACTAGTGGAAAACAGGGCATCAGTCCCGGTTCGTATGGGCCTTCAGTCCCGGTTGCGCAACCGGGACTAACCAACCGGGACTGATGCCCTATCTTTAGTCCCGGTTGCTATACGAACCGGGACTAAATAGGGACCACGTGGCAAGGTCCAGGCGCTCGTGGGCGTAGGTCTTTAGTCCCGGTTCGTGTTAAGAACCGGGACTAAAGTGTCCACACGTGGCAGCCTCTGCTGCTTCTTTATTTTTCTGGATTTCAATTGTTATTTAGGGGTTTAAGGTTTAGGGTATATTTGTATTTTGCTCCATTCAATTGTTTGATTCATTTCAAACAAGTTTTCTTATATACTTATTCATACACCATTACAACATAATATATAAAACGATACATATATATAATATATTTGGTTCACCGAGCATATACATGCATACAAGTATATATACAACTTGTTCACACACATAAGATCACGACTTGTGTTTAATTATAAACATTGTCTAATCGAAACCGGCATGAAATTCACCCTTTGGGTTAATGACATGTTCAAGCAGAAATCCGGCTAATTCCTCTTGAATTCCTACTACGCGTTCAGTCGGTGAGAGCCGATTCCGCTTTGCTTCGAACTACGAAGAAGAAGAACAATATGAATATGAATCATCATAACAAAATTGATGCCAATAAAATGAATTTGTCAGTATATTGTTTACTTAATGTTTGAAAATCAATTCCTTCAGTGACCTGCGCACGAAGGTTCTCGCAAGTATAGTATGCACATAGATTAGTCCCCGAAGGCTGCCTCGCACACTTTACGAGAATAGATTTTAGTCAGTGACATATCAAGATTGATATACTTAATGGTATTTGAAACTAGAATTAAAGGGATATGTGGACCTAGCTCGTACGACTTACCTCGATCTGACGGTAAATCAGCTCAGTTTTCCATTCACCTTTAACTGTGCGTATAAACCGTTTCCAAACACTGCTGAGCAAACAAAATGAATAGATGAGTTATAGATGAACGAAAGAGACCGATATAATGCCGTAATGATTGAAATTACCTATCCATCACATCAAGGATGCTTTGGTATTCATTAAGTGGTTTATTCATCGAGTCAAAGATTTGAACCCTTCCATAGTCAGGTTCAATCTTTAGCAAAATCCAGTGGTAACTGCGTGCAAGTTTAATTATGTAAGTTAATAAACTCATCAATTACACTTATAACATCGAGTAAGGAAAAGTAACTGTGTATAAGATAGTAACACTCACCTGATGTTGTACGGAAAGAGTATTCTAGCTCGGTATTCCTGCATAAGTAGGAACTCTAGCAAGTTATCCTCCGTCTCCTTGCGATTCCTCTGTATCATCGCTCCGTTAACTCGATTTGGATCAATGAATCCAAGTTGGAGGTCATTCCTTTTCTTACATTCCATACTCTTCATTCTGCATAATAAACAGCGTAGTGAGGAAAATTACATGCAAAGAACGAGTTGAGCTAGAGACTTATAGAAATAATGAATCACTTACAGAACATAGGCACTGACGAGAGATTTGTCGAGCGCGTCTTGATTGAATAGCTGAAAGAATTCATCAAACTCAATATGCACCAAGTCTTGACCTAAGAAATGGTCCTTTGTGATTTGCATAAGGAGAAAATCTTGCGTGCCCTTTGCGGCTTGCAGGTACCACTTATGCAATTTTCGCATTTGTGTTGGTAGATTCATTTCAATCTCAGGTGGGACCAGACTCTTCCCCTTTTCATATTGCCGTGCTATAGGCGCCTTTGGGGTGATATCTTCATGTAGCAATTGAGAAAGAGTCAAACCAGCTTCTTTAGCAAAGTCGGCGGGATTGGGTTGAGCAACACTCCCACCAGCATCACTAGCAAAGACCTTTAGCGGGGAGATCGATTTTTTGGTCTGTGCTCCAAGCTGGGCAACGTCTCTTTTCCCTCTTGCAGTTGCGCTTGTCTTATTAGCTTCTTTTTTTGCATCTACCTGCTTATCCAAACAACGCTTGTAGTCATCTGGCTTACGCAATTCATATTGCGAAGGTTGGGTAAGCATATCAAAGGCCCACTCCTTCTGTTCCAGAGTATATACCTGCTTCGGTGTAGGGGTCGGGCGTAGGGCTGCGAGCTTCCTTTTCACTTTGGCTCTGTCCTCCGCCTCAATTTCTTCAGCAGTCTTCTCGATAGGAGGAGGCGGCACCGCCTTAGCTATCTTGGCCCGTTTCTTCGGAGAGACATTGCTAGTGGACATAGCAGCGGACTTGCCACAACTCTGGGACTTACGAGTGGGCTGAGGCGGCGGAGGTGGCGGAGGCGGCTGACATTGAGGTGGAGATCGATGTGGACTCGGAGTATGGTGGTAGTCGTCCCTGTCGTCGTCGGGAGGTGGTGAATTGCGAGGACTTGGAGGAGAGGGTGGCCGCCTTGGTGCCGAGCCTGGAAACACGATGTGTTTCTTATCCCAAAGAATTATACCACCCAATACTTCTCCCAGTTTTTCCTCCTCTTCAGGTCCAGCGACGTCAAGAAGGAGGGACTCATACCCCCTTTCAATTGCATCCACCCCGACCTTAGCATAGCCAGGTCGAATCTCACGGCCATGCTAGGTTTGTCCAGGTCCAGATGGCAACACATAGCCAACCGCCACCTTCATCGATATGTTCTTCATGGGATAATGCAGCTCACAGTCTATCTTCTTGGTGATATCATCCACGGGGTAGTGAACCATCGGTACCTCCGTGGAAGCCACGCTGCTTCTCCGCTGAGATCGGTCGCCTGATGCATGTTCTAGGTGTTGCTGATGCTGAGTTGCCCCTTGCGACTTTAATTCCTCCAGTGCCTTCTGCTGCAGTAAATACAACTCTCTCAGCTCAGCCTGTTGCCTTTCTATGCTCTATCCGTGAGGCCTCCTCCTGCGCCTTCCGCTTCTTCGCTCTCTCTTGGCTTCTATAAGTCTGGCTCTCTTCGGAGAACCCAGACCTCCACGGAATAGCAGAACCCAGACCCCGTGTTCATCCTGTGTGTTCTTTGTTCCCGAGGGCCTTTGTCAGCTCGTCGTTCTCTCTGTCCGGCTTGAACGTCCCCTCTTGAACCTCGGCGATTGTCTTGACAAGTGCTCCCAGGGGTTCAGCAATTTGTTTCTTCTCTTCAACTAATTTCCCTGTTCTCTCATCATAGACAGCTCCATGGGCAAGTGCCCAATTTCTTGACCTTCTGGGCCATTGTTCTATTTCTGGTTCGATGCCTTTTTCTCGTAGGGCGGCCTCTTGCATATCCCACTTAGGCTCGGCCCTTTTGTAGCCGCCTGGACCCAACTTATGGTGATATTTCTTTTTCGCGGCATTTGCCTGATTTTTCTGACTCCTTAGCTTACCCAGCTCTGACTCCTTGTACTCCACAAATGCGTCCCAGTGATCCCGCAGGAACTCATTGGGGCCAGTAAATTCTGGAGTTTGTCGATCGGCGTTGACATAGGCGTTCCATAACCTCTTCTTGTGGTTATTGAACTGTGCAGCCATCTTCTTGAGAGCCCACTCCCTGACTTTCTCCTTCTGTTTCTCTGCTTCTTCCAGGGACTCGGTGACCGGCAGATTGAAATGTGGAATGAGGGAATCCCAAAGTCTGTCTTTCAAGACCTTGGTGACATAGTTGACTGCTGCACCCTCTTCTGGCTCTGGCTGTGCTGGCTCTCCCTTTGCCGCCTTGGGCTTATACCAATACTGAATGCTTATCGGCACCATGTCCCTGACAAGACATCCACATTGTTGTGTGAACGCATTTGCGACACTCTTGGGTTCCAACGGTTCGCCTTCATTTGAGAGACGCCCAATCGTGTAATGCTGATTCGATGCCAGCCGTTTGGCCGGGCCTCGCTTTTTTCTAGAAGATTCAGAGGTCTAAAATAAGAAAACACTCGTTAATATATATACCACATAATACATCGTCATCTACTGATTCATGAATAGAGCTAGTCTTCATATATATATATACCTCGCCGGTCCGTGTTATTAAGTCACGTCCAGTCCCTTGTGAGCCGTCCTCGCAATCATCATTCTGCGGCTGCTCCTCCTCCATTCCCTCACCCGACTCGTTCAAAAATTCCGAGCCGTCTCCTTCTGCACGGGTGGTACCCTCTTCTTGTGCACGGGTGGTACCCTCTCCTATAATCTTCAATATCTCTTCTTCACCTTCTCTTCCGGCGCCGAAATCCATATCTGAAATCCATAACATATAGATCAACAACATTTCGATCTATTCACTTTCTATTCATTTTTATTACTATTACTAATAGTAATAGCATTTTTATTACTATTACTAACTAGAAATTTTACTAATAGTAACAGTAATAAAAATAACTAAGAAACTAATCTAACTATAAGAAACTAACTAAGAATAACTAAGAAACTAATCTAACTAACAAACTAATCTAACTAAGAAACTTAATTTTATTACTATTACTAATAGTAATAGCATTTTTATTACTATTACTAAGTAGCTAGAAATTTTACTAATAGTAACAGTAATAAAAATAACTAAGAAACTAATCTAACTATAAGAAACTAACTAAGAATAACTAAGAAACTAATCTAACTAAGAAACTTAATTTTATTACTATTACTAATAGTAATAGCATTTTTATTACTATTACTAAGTAGCTAGAAATTTTACTAATAGTAACAGTAATAAAAATAACTAAGAAACTAATCTAACTATAAGAAACTAACTAAGAATAACTAAGAAACTTAATTTTATTACTATTACTAATAGTAATACCATTTTTATTACTATTACTAACTAGCTAGAAATTTTACTAATAGTAATTAACTAAATATTCTAACTAAATATTCTAATTAACAATTAACTAAATATTCTAATTCACAATTAACTAAATATTCTAACTAAATTTTACTAATAGAAATTTTTATTACTATTACTAATTTTATTACTATTACTAAGAAGCTAAACTAACAATTAACTAAGAAACTAATCTAACTAATCTAACTATTAACTATTCTAAAAAAACTGAATCTAATCTAACTAAAAAAACTTACAAAAAAACTTAACAAAAAAAACAAACTAAAAAACTAGCTAACCCTAGCAGTACGTACGTACTGCCGGCCGGCGCGCGCGGCAATGGCGAGGTGGCCGGGGGGCGGTGGGTGCAGCGGAGAGGCGGGCGAGGTCGGCGGCGGCTGCGGGCGGCGACACTTCGGTCGGCGGCTGCGGGCGCGCGGCGACACTTTCGGTGGCGGCGGGCGCTCCGGGCGGCGGGTGCGGCGGCGGCGGACAGCCCGACGGCGGGCGCTAGGGCGGCGCGGCGGTGCGGCGGTGCGGCGGTGCGGCGGTGCGGCGGCGCGGTCTTGCTCGGCGGCGCGGCGGCGGCGGCTCGAGATTTTCACTAACCGCAACGATCGATGTCTGTGTCCTCCGCGCGAGAAGTGGAATTGATCCAGTGGGGAAGAAGAAGGGGGCGGCGGCGCTATATATACCCCCCCTTTAGTCCCGGTTGGTGGCTTCAACCGGGACTAAAGGGGGGTCTTTAGTCCCGGTTGAAGCCACCAACCGGGACTAAAGGGTCTTTAGTCCCGGTTGGTGGCTTCAACCGGGACTAAAGACCTTTGGGCGGTTCGCGCCCAGGGCCTAGACCTTTAGTCCCGGTTGGTGTTACCAACCGGGACAAAAGACGTAATAAATGCGCGCCAATGCTGCATTTTTTTCAGATTTCATTTGAATATGAATTTTGAATTTCAATTTGAATATCTTCTATATATTTTAGAATTTGATAAAACTTTGAATATGAAAAGTGTTTGAAATTGAATAACTAATTCAAAAATATTTTCTATTTTCAAAATCAATTATTCTAACTATTCAAATAATTAACTATTTTGCCATTTTCAATTAAAACAATATTGATTAAAATTCTTTTTGCATATTTTAGAATTTGATAAAACTTTGAATATGAAAAGTGTTTGAAATTGAATAACTAATTCAAAAATATTTCCTATTTTCAAAATCAATTATTCTAACTATTCAAATAATTAACTATTTTGCCATTTTCAATTAAAACAATATTGATTAAAATTCTTTTTGCATATTTTAGAATATGATAAAACTTTGAATATGAAAAGTGTTTGAAATTGAATAACTAATTCAAAAATATTTTCTATTTTCAAAATCAATTATTCTAACTATTCAAATAATTAACTATTTTGCCATTTTCAATTAAAACAATATTGATTAAAATTCTTTTTGCATATTTTAGAATTTGATAAAACTTTGAATATGAAAAGTGTTTGAAATTGAATAACTAATTCAAAAATATTTTCTATTTTCAAAATCAATTATTCTAACTATTCAAATAATTAACTATTTTGCCATTTTCAATTAAAACAATATTGATTAAAATTCTTTTTGCATATTTTAGAATTTGATAAAACTTTGAATATGAATAACTAACCCAGAATCATACATTTACATAATAGGTTTAATACATTATTACACATCAGCAACATCCCCATCTAGTGTTGGGGTTTCTTTCTGCACCGTAACCATGGAGTATCTTCTTTGTTTAAGAGGAGGGTTGGGTCAGTGTTCACTCTGAAGGGCGGAATTTCATCAAACTTGTTATAATCTTCTGACATATCTGTCTTGTCCTCCACTCCCACAATGATTCTTTTTCCTGAGAGAACAATGTGTCGCTTTGGCTCATCGTGTGATGTATTCGTTTTCTTGTCTTTTCTCTTTCTCGGTTTTGTAGACATATCCTTCACATAGAAAACCTGAGCGACATCGTTGGCTAGGACGAATGGTTCGTCCATGTACGCAAGATTGTTGAGATCCACAGTTGTCATGCCGTACTTTTGGTCTACAACTACCCCGCCTCCTGTCAGCTTGATCCATTTGCACCGAAACAAAGGGACCTTAAAAGACGGTCCATAGTCAAGTTCCCATATCTCCTCAATGTAACCATAATATGTGTCCTTTGTCCCATTATCGTGTAATGCATCAAAGCGGACACCACTGTTTTGATTGGTGCTCTTTTTATCTTGGGCGACCGTGTAAAATATATTCCCATTTATCTCGTAACCTTGGAAAGTCAGTATAGTTGAAGATGGTTTCTTGGCCAACATGGATAGCTCATATCCAACAGTGGCATCATTTATGAGAAGTGTTTGCAACCAACCACCAAAAGTCGCCATGTGCAACTTTGTAATCCAGGAGTTTGATTGCCCAGGGTTTTCCGAGCGTACAATATTCTTGTGTCGCTCCATATACGGCTCCACCAACGTGGAATTTCATAGAACTGTGTAGTGTGCTTCACTCAAAGAATGTCCGTCCATACAGTATGCTGATTTCATTCCTAGCGTGCCTTTTCCACTTAGTCTCCCCTCATGCCGCGATTGAGGAAGACCAATCGGGTTCAGGTCAGGAACAAAGTCAACACAAAACTCAATAACCTCCTCTGTTAGATAGCCCTTGGAGATGCTTCCTTCTGGCCTAGCACGGTTATGCACGTATTTCTTTAAGACTCCCATGAACCTCTCAAAGGGGAACATATTGTGCAGAAATACTGGACCGAGAATGGTAATCTCTTCGACTAGGTGAACTAAGAGATGCGTCATAATATTGAAGAAGGACGGTGGGAACACCAACTCGAAGCTGACAAGACATTGGGCCACATCATTCTGTAACCGTTGTAGATCTTCTGGATTGATTACCTTCTGCGAAATTGCATTGAGGAATGCACATAGCTTCACAATCGGTACTCGAACATTTTCCGGTAGAATCCCCCTCAGTGCAACCAGAAGCAATTGCGTCATAAGCACGTGGCAGTCATGAGACTTTAGGTTTTGGAATTTTTTCTCGGCCATATTTATTATTCCCTTTATATTTGACGAGAATCCAGATGGGACCTTGATACTGCTCAGGCATTCAAAAAAGATTTCCTTCTCTTCTTTGGTAAGAGCGTAGCTCGCAGGACCCTTAGAATCCTCTGGATGCATGCCGTCTCTTCTTTTCATACGGTGCTGGTCCTCCCGTGCTTCTGGTGTATCTTTTGTCTTCCCATACAAGCCCAAGAATCCTAGTAGGTTCACGCAAACATTCTTCGTCACGTGCATCACGTCGATTGCAGAGCGGACCTCTAGGAATTTCCAATACTCAAGCTCCCAAAATATAGATTTCTTCTTCCACATGGGTGCATGTCCGCTATCGTCATTCGGAACAGACAGACTGCCAGGACCCTTTCCAAAGATTACTTCTAAATCTTTGACCATATCAAATATATCATCACCAGTATGGCATTTAGGCTTTCCCCGGACTTCTGCCTCGCCCTTGAAATGCTTGCCTTTTTTCTTCAATTGATGTTTGGGCGAAAGAAATCGACGATGCCCGAGATACACCACCTTCTTACTTTTATCCAAATATATACTATCGATCTCACCTAAACAGTGAGTGCATGCATTGTATCCCTTGTTTGTCTGTCCTGAAAGGTTACTAAGAGCAGGCCAATCATTGATGGTCACGAACAGCAACGCTCGTAGATCAAATTCCTCTTGTTTGTACTCATCCCACACACGAACACCTTCAGTCTGCCACAGCTGTAAAAGTTCATCAACTAATGGCCTTAGATACACATCAATGTCATTACCGGGTTGCTTCGGGCCTTGGATAAGCACTGGCATCATAATAAACTTTCGCTTCATGCACAACCAAGGAAGAAGGTTATATATACATAGAGTCACGGGCCAGGTGCTATGACTGCAGCTCTGCTCCCCAAAAGGATTCATGCCATCTGTACTTAGACCAAACCTCAGGTTGCGTGCGTCTTCTGTAAACTCCGGGAAATCTCTGTCGATTTTTCTCCACTGCGACCCATCAGCGGGGTGTCTCAACATCTCGTCACTCTTACGGTCTTCTTTGTGCCACCTCAACAACTTGGCATGCTCTTTGTTTCTGAACAAACATTTCAACCGTGGTATTATAGGTGCATACCACATCACCTTGGCAGGAACCCTCTTCCTGGGGCGCTCGCCCTCAACATCACCAGGGTCATCTCGCCTGATCTTATACCGAAATGCACTGCACACCGGGCATGCATTCAAATTTTCATACTCACCGCGGTAGAGAATACAGTCATTAATGCATGCATGTATCTTCTGCACCTCCAATCCTAGAGGGTAGACAATCTTCTTTGCTTCATACGTACTGGCGGGCAATTCGTTATCCTTTGGAAGCATCTTCTTCATAATTTTCAGCAACTTCTCAAATCCCTTGTCAGATAAACCACTCTCTGCTTTCCATTGCAGCAATTCCAGCGTGCTTCCTAGCTTTTTCTGGCCATCTTCGCAATTTGGGTACAAATCCTTTTTGTGATCATCTAACATGCGTTCCAACTTCTCCCTCTCCTTTTCACTTTCACAGTCAATCTGTGCATCAACAATGACCTGACCAAGATCATCAGCGGGCATATCTGATGCCCGTTCTTCACCTTCTTCTTCTTCATTATCTTCCATTGCGGTATCGGTGGTTTCAGGGAACTCAGGATAGTTGTCATCATTCTCTTCTTCATCGTTGTCTTCCATCATAACCCCTCTCTCCCCATGCTTGGTCCAACAATTATAGCCGGACATGAAACCGAACCGGAACAGGTGGATGTGAAGGGTCTTTGTGGAGGGGTAATCCTTCTCATTTCGACAACCACCGCATGGACAACACATAAAACCATTCCGCTTGGTTGCCTCAGCCACCTTGAGAAAAGAATGCACGCCTTTAATGAAATCTCCAGAGCGTCGATCGGCGTACATCCATGCTCAGCTCATCTGCATTATATAAGTACATATCAAACGCAAATCAAATATACAATTTCTATTTCTATCTCTAATTTTAGTTTGATAAGTAAGAATAAGTTAACAAAACTTTAGTCCCGGCTGGTGGGTACTTCTATCGGTATTTCTATCTCTATTTCTATCGGTATTTCTATTTTTCTATCTCTATCTCTATTTCTATTTCTATGTTAGCTATGTCTACTTCTATTTTTATTTTTAATTCTAACATTTCTATTTCTAATAGCATTTCTATTTCTAATAAAATCTAACATAAATAAAATCTATATAGCATTTCTATTTTTACCTCTATCGGTATTTCTATCTCTATTTCTATCGGTATTTCTATTTTTCTATCTCTATCTCTATTTCTATTTCTATGATAGCTATGTCTACTTCTATTTTTATTTTTAATTCTAACATTTCTATTTCTAATAGCATTTCTATTTCTAATAAAATCTAACATAAATAAAATCTATATAGCATTTCTATTTTTACCTCTATCGGTATTTCTATCTCTATTTCTATCGGTATTTCTATTTTTCTATCTCTATCTCTATTTCTATTTCTATGTTAGCTATGTCTACTTCTATTTTTATTTTTAATTCTAATATTTCTATTTCTAATAGCATTTCTATTTCTAATAAAATCTAACATAAATAAAATCTATATAGCATTTCTAATAATCAAATAAACATCTAATAATTGCTCCCATAAAAAAATCACAAATCTCTCTACTTCTAGAGCAATAAATGAGCTAAATTACCAATGAAAGACAAAAGCACAAAATTCCTCACCTTTTAGTCCACTTAGATTGAAGTGGGGATAACAATTTGTGACAAAAAATGGTGGTCAAAGAGGATGAACTCGAGTTGCATGAAGAACACTTGAGAGTGGAGAGGGGGAGTGGCTGGCTTCGGGAGGAAGAAGGAGCTGCTTTATATAGGGAAGTCATTAGTCCCGGTTAGTAATACCAACCGGGACTAAAGGATTAATCTTTAGTCCCGGTTGGTGTTACCAGCCGGGACTAATGATCCTGGCAATGGCCGGATTGCGACCCAGAGCATTTAGTCCCGGTTCAAAACGAACCGGGACTGATGAAATCTCTGTTCCAGCGGCCGAAAAAGCGGTGGGGCCCAGGGCATCAGTCCCGGTTCAAAGAGCAACCGGGACTAATGCCCCAGGATATTAGCCCTGTTTTCTACTAGTGTTACCCCATTGATGCCACCAACTTCTTCTTCATGCAAGAGAACACTGGATAAGCCCTCCACACATATCAGAAACAAATAAGGAGAAAGCGGGTCTCCCCGACAAAGACCCCTAGTAGGAACAAACATGTCATTCTCATCAGAATTAAAGCAAACTTGATATCAGAATAACGATACACATGACATCATAATTTATATCCATCTCTCCGTGAATCCCGACCTTCTCATCATATTCTTTAGGAACACCCATTCAACTCTATCGTAAACCTTGTGCATATCAAGCTTTATAGCACAAGCTCCATTATGCCCCGATCTCTTATTTTTAATAGCACGCACGCTCTCATACGCCACAAGGACATTATCTGTAATAAGTCGACCAGGGACAAATGCACTTTGCATTGGAGATATTACATCAGGGAGAATACCTTTTAAATGTAAAGCCAACATTTTAGAGATGATCTTGTAAATCACATTACAAAGACTCATGGGATGGTATTGAGTAATCAACTCCGGCTCATCCACTTGGAATAAGAACGACACTTGTGTCATTCCACCCATCCGGTATAACCATGTATTCAGTGCATGCAGAACCTCCTGTGTGATTTCATCCCCACAAATAGATCGAAACTTCTTGCAAAAACTGCATGCAGACCATCTGACCCGGGACCTTTAAAATCTCCTATACTGAATACCGCTTTTCTCACATCATCTATCGTGAATGGAGCCAATAATTAGTCATTCATATCAGTATCTATTCTTGGATACAATTTTCTCCAGTAAATTAGGGTCGGTCTCCTGGACTTCCGAATTGAATAGATTAGCAAAATACTGCAATACATGGGGTTTTAGAGAATTTGTACCTTCCAACCAGTTGTTATTGTCATCTTGTAATTTCTTGATAGAAATTTTCATCCTTCAAGATGACGCGAAGTTGTGGAAGAATGAGGTATTTCTATCCCTGTGCTGAAGCCAATTTGCTCTCGAACGCTGAGCCCAATGTACTTCCTCCTGTTCGAGCAAAATTTGAATCAGGTTAGCCGCTTCTTTTGCTTTGACATCATATTCATCAGACATTGCACAGTTCATCGCATTTAGTAAATCCCTTTGAGCTTTCCTTCACCGTTTCTTTGGCTATTTCAGAATAGAGGAGTCCTAGTCATGAATAAATGCATGCACGTGGTTTAACTTGTTCAACATGCCACCAGGGTTAGACGCCGCCACTGCCCAGGATTGCTCAACAACCTCCTTAAACCCTTTTCGCGCAGTCATTTAGCTTCAAAACGGCGAAGCTCTGCCCGTCTCTGCATTTGCTCGGCCTGGTACTCGGTATCTAGAAGGATGGGTCCATGATCCGATCAGATGAAGTAAAGATGTTGTAAAACCGAGACGGATGCATGGAAGTCCAAGATCCATCTTCTACCGCTCGATCAAGGCGTTCCCAAATTCTTCCTCTCCTCCATGTAAAGATCTCCCCACTGTACCCAAGATCTTCTAGTCCACAATCTGACAAGACATCTTGGAAAGCCTGCATAAAATTCTGAGGGCGAACATTACCTCCTTCCTTTTAATTTCATGTGAAAATAAAATTTCATTGAAATCCCCAAAAATAACCCAAGGAAAATTAGAATTATTTCGGAGTTCCCGAATTCTGTCCCATGTTTTGTATTTGTCCTCCCATATTGGTTCACCTTAGATGCCAGTTAATCTCCAAACCTTATCAGGGCCTTCATTGACTTGAACATCAATATAATTCAGTGCCAAATATATTTGTTGAATGTTAATTTCTTTTTTCCACAGAAGCAAAACACCATCACTTCTACCAACACTAGAATTAACAATTTTCATCTCTATATTTAATCTTCTTCCAACACACTCAGCCGAAAAAACATCAAGGTGAGTTTCCAACAAGAACACCACATCGGGGTCACATTTCTTTTGGAGATCCGAAAGAGCATGAATTATCGGGTCGTTCCCCAAACCCTAACAGTTAAACCGGGGAGTTTCATTGCGACCGGACGGACTTGTCGCGGGAGGCCGCCGATCCTATTGAAGAGGAGTTTGCTTTGTCATTCTTTGAACGCTTACATTCATTTCCTTCTATGTTCCCAAAGTATATGCCTTATGCACTGAACCATCTACATTCGTAGCTTGTTTAGAAAGTTTATTATTCTTAACGCCCGCCTGAGATTTATCATTCAATTCGTCATCCCATAGATCAAGCCTTCTCTTAGCCAATGCACCAGAATGGAAATTAGTTTCAACCTCCATGTCCGTATTTTTTACTAGGCTAGTGCCGGTATCATCCATCTCACCTTCCGCGGGGATTTCCCTCAATACATGGCAGTGCATTATGGCGCCAACTGACTTTATTCGGATCTTCACGGACATGCTATTCTCTTCCTCGACCCGCCATGCCTTGCTCCCTGCCACGTCCACGGCCACCTCCAAAACCAGCCATATGACTACCACCTCTAGTTCCTCCCGCACCACGGCCACGACCATGCCACGTCTCCCAATCAGCCTTCAAAAATTTGCCCCATTTGAGCTTATCTTCCTCAAACTCTCCCGAGCCACATTCCAAGTGTGTATGGCCACCGCAAGCACCACAAAACCTTGGTATTTTCTCATATTTACTCTAGTAGAACTCCCTTTGACCCCCTCGAGAAATAGTCACAAATTGAGCCAACACCTTCCTGACATCCAATTCCACATGAACCCGGACAAAGTTACCCATCCCTTGCACATCAATCTCAACTTTCTTCGCTTTCCCCCACCTTCTTTTCGGTCAAGTTTTTGTGAGGGATTCCTTCCTATACCCAATAGGGAGCTTATGATTTTGGATCCATGTTTCAAAGGTATTCAGATCGATTGTTTCCAGAGGTGCAAAGCCATCATATTTTGCAATACACACGATATTTTGAAGGAACAACCATGGTCCTCCTTCTTCTACCTTGAGCCAATCCCCCAAACAGAAGCATTGTATAGAGAAAGGATTGTCCTCAATATGATTGAAAATTACCTCCTTGGCTGGGCTCCAGGCTACCCTCATATGCCTCGAATGTCCGGGGACTAAAGAAATTCATGGTGTGAACTCTATCCAGAGCCATCCTCTTGATTCCTTCTTCCGGCGCCGCCTCATCCTCCTCAAACCTAGATCGTCGATCTCGTCTTCCTCTATCCCCAGGCGTTGGAGCATGGAATCAATTGTCTATGCCTTATTTTTTACATCACTTCCAGATTAGCAAGTCGAACTCATCTCCGAACTCGCCATTATCAGGGTTTCTCCCGCCAAACCCAAGGGCACGCGAGAGAATTGTTGGGAACAAAGAGAGGACCCGATCAGCCTCACCTAAACCCTTGGGTATAGGGAGATCGCCGGGGAGAAGTGGACTCTGGCCGTGGAACGGCGGCGGAGGATGGAAAACCCTAGTCGCCCTAACAGTCGCCTGTTAGCAGTGGCGGAGGCAGGGGAGACCAGCAGGGCCTGGCCCCCCCTAAGATTTGGTATTTCTAGCCAGGTCCCTGCTTTCTTATGCTAAAATATAACTAAAGTCTATACATTTTTTAGCTCTGGCCCCCAAATTCTTTTTGTCTGCCTCCGCCACTGCCTGTTAGAGCCCTAGGTCGGTTGATATCTTTTAAATTTTATCTAATTTATCATTTGGTTCATTCATAGAGGCTGATTGTATGGAAAACCCTAGTCGCCCTATGATGAATCTAATGAGACTAGTTTGGTGTTTAAGGACTTAGAAATCTAAACAATAGGGTGGTACATGATAGATTTATAAATGAGCTACTCCCTCTGACAAGGGTATAGTTAATAGAGCCCGTATGTTGAGTACCCCTGAGGCCCGTTAAGCTAGGCCCAATTGTAATGATAGTCGAATACGAGTCTTTACCGTATGTCGATATTGTAATCTGTATCGGACCCTACCCGATCCTCGAGACCTGGCCACCTATATATAGGGGCCAGCAGGGGACGGTGTAGGCCAGATTAAAAGCAAGCCAGGTTAAACACCCAAGTTTACTTTCGACGCATACCTATTTCGACTAACTTTACCTTCGAGTTCATCCGACGCCCTATCTCCCCGATCCTAAGTCCTTCATCTAGGACATTTGTCGAGTTAACCCCTCGTCAATTGGCGCCGACCGTGGGGACTCTGGGCGTTGGAAGTATGAATTCGGTGGCTTTTTCGCTTTTAGCCAACAGCAGTTCAGAACTCGACGGAAATCAAGAGATGGAGTTAACCATTGGAAGTCTGAGCATCATTATAGGGCCATCGGGTTCATCCCGCCTCTCGGATTCGACAAAATCAGATCCGTCGGCAAACAAGCCCGAAACAGAGGAAACGTTGGAATCATCTGAAGACTCTTCCAGCGAGGTAAACTCGCCGGTCAGCTTCGACAAAGCACCAATCGCTGAAGGCGACAAAATTCGGGAAAATTTCGACTCAGAAGAAAGAGCGTGCCAGACGCACAACAACGCAAAGGACTTCGCCGTGGGGAGCAGCGGCGTCTCCAAAGTACATCAGTTATGCGTTATTATCACCGAGGCGGAAGAAGAAAACAATAGCGAAGGAAGTAAAAAGGTCGACAGGCAAGTCGACAAAATGAAAGAACACAACAAAAAGGAAAAGGAGAAAGTTCACGTTTCGGCTGGCGAATGGAGAATGATCAAATCAGCTGTCAATCATGGTACAGGAGTACCCGAAGGATCGAGAAGAGAAGTTCTAATGGGCTATCAGTATGCATTATACCAACACAGGAAGAAACTAAGGGAGGAAAGAGACATGGTTTTTCAAGACAACAACAGTATATCAAGGGAGGAGTACTGGGAAGACTATAATGAAGATTCAGAGTACAGCAGAGAAAGGCACGGAGACCCAAAGCACAATAGAAGGGTAATGGCGTGCGGCGAAGAAGAAAGGTACTCAAGGAGCCCTACCCCACAGTCAGAAGAGGAGGAAGACGACTTCATACAAGAAACGCCAGAAGCAGCATTGGTAGCAGCACAAGCGTATTTACTAACAACAAGGCCAGAACCTGGGGACCCGCGAGAAGATATGCACCAAGCCGCGATACGAAGTCTTGGAATAGTGGAAAGCAAGATCAGGAAAAAAGGCCCAGAGGCAAAGTCGACAAGCTGCAAGGAAAAGGAGAAGTTCAGATACAACTTCGCGGATAACGAGTACAGTGAGTCATCAGAAGAGGAAAGGCGACAGAAGAGGAAAGAGGACGCAAGAAATATAATAGCGCAAACTCGAGTAAACAAATCACGTCATGCTTGGAGGGAAGAAAATTATGAAGACGATGATAAAGAGATGGGTGCGTTATGCTTTACCCGCAGGGTTCGCAAAACGCGGGTACCCAAAGGATTCAAATTGCCACACGACCAACATAAGTATGACGGGTCACAAGAACCTACCGTATGGTTATCAGATTATCTGCAGGCAGTACAGATACTGGGGGGAACAAAAGCGACTGCAATGCAAAGTTTGCAGCTACACCTCACCGGCGCAACACGGTCCTGGTTGAATACCCTACCCAACGAATCCATTGGAAGTTGGGGGGAACTCGAAAGTCAATTCGCACGAAATTTTCGTTCAACATATAAGCGCCCAACATCACTGGAGGAAGTTAAGGCGTGCGTGCAGAGGAAAGGCGAAACTCTACGTTCTTATATACAACGATGGAGCATAATCAAGAACTCAGCAGAGGACGTCTCCGACGAACGAGCAATAGACGCCTTTACGGCCGAACTTCGTCACTCAGATCTCGTGGAAGAAATAGGAAGAACAAGACCTACGATAGTAGCCGAGTTAATGGAACAAGTCAACAAATTCGCTGATGGAGAAGACGCATACAATAACAAAAGAGGACGTTCACCAGAAGTCGACAGAATAAGTAGACAGAGGAGACAATATCGCAGCAGGGATAACCAAGGAAGGCGAAATCAGGTAGCCGCGGGGTACATATTCGAAGAAGAGGAAGGATATGAAAATAGGAGGTTTCAGGCAAAAGGAGTAGAAAAATCGAGATACTCTGGTCCTTCGGCCGAGGATATGCTATACGGACCTTGTCGAATCCACTACGCATATCTCGACGGGAAAAGGGTTTCAAATCATCAGATGAAGGATTGTAGAACATTCCTAAGGCTGCAAAGCGCCATGGGCTCAAGCCAAGGAGGGAGGCAAGGAGAACAACGAAGTCAAGGATATCAAATGCAAAAGCTAGCAAGGCACCTAGGGTCAAAAGTTTACATATCAGCCATGATTCAACCGGTGCTCAAGTCAAAGAAAGAGCTAAAGAGCATATCCAGGCAAGTAAACCTAGCAATATCATCACCACCAGCTACAACAGAGTACCTACGGTGGTCAGAACAACCAGTTAAGTTCAGTAGAGCAGATCACCCGAGAAAAGTTCCCAGGCTAGGCCACTCGCCTATGGTTTTAAAGGCGCAAATAGGAGGATACGACATCGGAAGAGTATTCATGGATGCAGGGAGTGGCATAAACTTAATATATGCTAGAACCTTAAAGGCAATGTGCATCTCGCTATCGAGTCTGAAGCTAACAGATTGCTCCTTCCACGGAATAGTACCAGGAGCCGCAAACTACCCTTTGGGAAGAATAGAACTCGATGTCTGCTTTGGCAGCAGCGGCAACTACCGAAGAGAGAAGCTGGAATTCGAAGTTATGGACCGGCCGTCACAATATCATGCAATCCTGGGACACCCAGCATTTGCAAAATTCATGGCGGTACCACACTACGCGTATCTTACGTTAAAAATTCCAGGACCCAAAGGAACAATCACAGTACAAGGGAGCTTTGAAGTAGCCAACACATGCGACAGAGAATTCAACAGGATGGCGCAAACCTTCGGCATGACAACAGAATACGAGAGGTTAAAAGGAGAAACGGATCATAATGTACTACCCGACGTTGGACGATCCCTGCCAGATCAGGCTTTCGACACAACTCAGGACTCGAAGAAAATCCAGGTCCACCCTACAGATGCAAACAAGACGACATCAATTGCGGTGAACTTGGATCCCGCATAGGAAAGCACGCTCGTCGAGTTCCTCCATGAGCGCTGGGAAATATTCGCCTGGTGTCCATCAGACATGCCAGGGGTTCCCAGGGAACTCGTCGAGCACGCATTAAATGTAGATCCCAAGGCAAAGCCAGTCAAGCAGCCATTGCGACGATTTGATGAACCTAAAAGGAAGGCGATAGCATCAGAGTTGCATAGGCTAGAAAATGCCGGATTTATCAGAGAAATCAAAACTTCGAGTTGGGTGTCGAACCCAGTCATAGTACCCAAGAAGAACACAGACGTACAAAGAGTATGTGTCGACTACACATCTCTCAATAAGCACTATCCAAAGGATCCCTTCCCTCTACCCCGCATCGATCAGATAATTGACTCAACAGCGGGATGCGCGAGGCTTTCATTTTTGGACGCATATTCTGGTTACAATCAGATCAAATTGAAGAAAGAAGACGAAGAAAAAACGGCCTTCATCACACCATACGGAGTGTTTTGCTACCAAGTGATGCCGTTCGGCCTAAAAAATGCAGGAGCAACTTATCAACGGATGATGCAAAATTGCCTCGGAAGCCAAATAGGGCGCAACATCCAAGTCTACATTGATGATGTAGTCATCACCACAAGAGAGGAGAAATCTCTAATCAGCGACTTGGCAGAAACCTTCGACAACCTGAGCAGGTACAAGCTTAAGCTTAACCCGACAAAGTGTTCCTTCGGCGTATCAGTAGGACAACTTTTAGGGTTCCTGGTATCAGCATGAGGAATAGAGGCGAACCCAGAGAAGATTCAAGCAATTTTGACAATGGGGAAACCCACGAAACTACACGACGTACAGAAACTTGCAGGGCGCGTCGCGGCTTTAAGTCGTTTCGTTGCTCGATTGGGAGAAAAGGCGCTTCCTTTCTATGCACTTATGAAGAAGTCAGATGATAAATTTGAATGGACGAAAGAAGCAGACGTAGCTTTTGCACAGTTGAAAAAAGTGCTTTCCACGCCGCCAGTGCTGGTCGCACCAAAAGAAAAAGAACCACTGCTACTCTACATCGCCGCAACCCATCAGGTGGTGAGCACAGTGTTAGTAGTCGAAAGAAGCGAAGAAGGAAAAGCCCACGGCGTCCAGAGGCCGGTATATTTCATCAGTGAAGTGTTATCTCCGACAAAACAGAGGTACCCGCATTATCAGAAACTTGCATATAGTGTTTTCACAACTGCACGAAAACTGCGATAGTACTTTGCGGTGCATCCAATTATAGTGGTCAATGAAGCACCACTATCAAACATATTGAACAACTCTTCAGCAACAGGACGTGTCTCTTTGTGGGGAATCGAGTTATCTCCCATGGACATCATGTACGAAAAAAGGAAGGCGATCAAGTCGCAAGTCTTGCCAGATTTCACGGCAGAGTGGCTGGAGCTCCAAAGCACGGGACCACCAGACTTATCCAATGTTTGGACAATGTACTTCGACGGTTCTAAGAGAGTTCAACGCGCAGGCGCAGGAGTGGTCTTGATATCGCCTCACGGCGACAAATTGAAGTATGTCTTAAGGATGAGCTTTCCACAGGCTTCTAATAACGAAGCAGAATACGAGGCTTTGTTGCACGGAATGAAGATGGCCAAAGCATGTGGAGCAACTCGCCTAAAAATATTTGGAGATTCCAACCTTGTTGTCCAGCAGGTTATGAACAGATGTGACACAATCAATGACAACATGATGGCCTACAAGAATTTATATCATTATCTCGGGTCACAGTGTTTACCCGTGCCGTCCGGAGTATTTTGGGAAGAAATAGTAGAAAGATCAATAAAAAGTGGGAAAAGCTCGACTACTGCAGCAGACTCGGGGGCTCCGTCGAAGCCAGAGGAGGTCATGATGATAGAAGAAACATGGATGCAGCCATATCTTGCATACATGATAAATAAACAATTACCAGAAGATGTAGTGGAGGCCAAGAGGATAACTTGAAGATCAAAGGCATTTGTCGTGTTGCAGGGGAAATTATACAAGAAGAGTATTACCGGCGTTTTGCAGCGTTGTGTAACACCACAGGAAGGACAAACAATACTACAAGACATACACGGTGGAGTGTGCGGCCATCATGCTAGCAGCAGAGCAATAGCGGCAAAGGCTTTCTGGGCAGGATTTTATTGGCTAACATCCATCGAAGACGCAAAAGATATAGTTCGAAAGTGTGAAGCATGTCAAAGATTTGCATCTAGACCGCATGCACCAGCAGCAGAGCTACAAACAATACCTTTGTCCTGGCCCTTTGCGCAATGGGGCCTCGATATGGTGGGAAAGTTGCACAAATCTTGGCCAGGAGGGCATGTTTACATGCTAGTGGCAGTCGATAAATTTACCAAGTGGGTAGAAGCGGCCCCGGTAACAACGCAGGATTCGACAGCAGCAATCAGCTTCATCAAGTCGATAGTATTCCGTTTTGGTGTACCATATAGCATCATCACAGACAACGGGACAAACTTCACTTCAAAAGAATTCAAGAGTTATTGCGAAGGACTAGGGATCAAGCTCAAATTCGCATCTGTGGCGCACCCAAAGACGAACGGGCAAGTCGAAAAAGCCAATGGCCTGATATGTAGTGGGATAAAAAAGAGGCTCTTAGCACCTCTCGAGAAAGCCAAGAGCGCTTGGGTAGAAGAATTGCCCTCCGTTCTTTGGAGCCTAAGAACTACGCCTAACGCAGCAACTCAAGAAACTCCTTTCTTCCTGGTCCATGGCGCAGAAGCCGTGCTTCCAGTCTAAGTTGCACACGAGGCCCTAAGAGTGACGGCATACGACGAGACAACATCGATAGAAGCACTGCAGAACGATGTCGATGCACTGGATGAAGCAAGGGATAAGACATTAGAAAGAGCCACGCAGTATCAACAGAGTCTACGAAACTACCACAGTAGTCGAGTTTGTCCACGATCCTTCGTGGTGGGAGACCTAGTTTTGCGACTCAGGCAAGACAGCCATGGCAAATTGGAGTCCCCTTGGGTGGGACCCTACATCGTCACAGAAGTAATTCCAGGAGGAGCATATCGACTACAAGACAAGAAGACAGGAAAAGACGAGAGTAATCCATGGAATGCAGAGCAGCTACGACGTTTTTACGCGTAGACTAAATCTAGTGGTATCATTAAATTCGAGTTAACCTTCTGAACCCAGAACATGAGGCCATAGGTCGGGTTCTTTGGGTTAAACTCGACAAAATTGTACAAGTATTTCCACTTCTCCGCTCGGGGGCTTCAAACCTCGGGTCGTACGAACGAAATTTCTATCGCGACATGGAGAACTTTTTCACTGTAAAGGTTGTGCAGACAACCCGATAATATTCAGACAACTTGGTTCACAAAAGAACCCGATATTATTCATACCAATTGGTTCGCAAAGAACCCGATATATCTCAAGCATACCTCAGAACAGTAACTTGTTTTCATGGTGCTAGTAAAACCATCAAAGTAGAGTACGAATATTCATTACAGATAAACACGACGGCAAGGACATTGTCAAGCGAAATTACATAAAAAGAAGATCCTAATGGAAGTGGACTTCAGCTTCGTACTTCTTCTGGCACTGGGTGCCATCATAGATCTTCACGTCGAACTTCGACATGCCGATGTGGAAGTCGAAGGCCATAAAGAAGCCTTGGTGGATGTCATAGTTTTCTGCAAATTGTGACCAGCCACCCCTCAAGTACTGCTCGCCATCGCCGTCATACCAAACCTCTACCTCGTATGGAGTCCCACTGCCAGACTGTTCACGGAGAACCGCTTCTCGCAGCTCCCGCCCATCTATGAACTTGGTGAAATTCAGCGGCAGGCGCTGAATTTCGCGGCACTGTGCCATAGCAATGCAGAAGAAAGAAAAGATTCGGGGAGGAGCAGCAGGAGCAGCGGAAGCAACAGGAGGAGGGACGCTTGAACCTGGGGCAGCGCCAGTCACTTTGGGCTTATTTTTGCTCCCAGGTGGGCGACCGGGACGGCGCTTGGCTGGAACGGCCAGTGACGATCCTGCGGCGGCCGGAGTTGCATTGTTCTTGTTTTTGCTTCCACGAGGGCGACCTCGACCTCGGGGCGCCACCGGAGAGCCAAGGTTTAGACGGGAACCATCTGCATCAGCCATGTGGACAAAGGAAAAAGGAAAACCCTAGATGGAGGGAGAAGAAGATGCGGCAAAAGAGTAGGTTTGACCGGTATCCCGAATTCAAGTCCAAGGGGATTGAATTTGAAGTAGGTGACAAGTATCTGTTCCGGCAGTTAACTGACCACTTGATCCGTCAGAGTTGTCAGGCTTGTTCATTAAAACCCCTTGCGAAAGAATATCATGAAAATAAGTCGAAAGACCAAGTCAAAGATTTGAAGATAAGAAGAAGTCGAAGAAATGATCAAGTCAAAGATTTGAAGATTAGAGATTCAACCCGAATCTACAATTCTGGTAGAATCTCAGGGGCTACTGACAAGGGTATAGTTAATAGAGCCCGTATGTTGAGTACCCCTGAGGCCCGTTAAGCTAGGCCCAATTGTAATGATAGTCGAATACGAGTCTTTACCGTATGTCGATATTGTAATCTGTATCGGACCCTATCCGATCCTCGAGACCTGGCCACCTATATATAGGGGCCAGGAGGGGACGGTGTAGGCCAGATTAAAAAGCACGCCAGGTTAAACACCCAAGTTTACTTTCGATGCATACCTATTTCGACTAACTTTATCTTCGAGTTCATCCGACGCCCTATCTCCCCGATCCTAAGTCCTTCATCTAGGACATTTGTCGAGTTAACCCCTCGTCACCCTCAGACTCATAATACTCTTTGCTAATATAGATGTATCTAGACATATTTTAGTGGTAGATATATCCGTATTAGCGAAGAGTAATATGGGTCAGAGGGAGTAATTAAATTACACGTATGTATAATGAACATAGCGCAAGAACAGTACAATAGCCAGAAATGCAGCATGGTACTAAAGTCATGACCGGTACGCAGGGTGCTCATCGTGATCATCGCACGCCGTAAGAGCTTTGCAGATGTCATCCATGGTCGGTCTGCTGCTCCTCTCCTCCATGCACGACAAGGAAATCTTCACCATTTCCATGGCCTGCCGAGGGTTGAACTGCCCACTCAGCCTGCTATCCACCAACGACCCAACGTCTCCGGTCGCCACCACCTGCTTCAGTGCCTGTGCGATCTGCCCCATCTCCAGCCGCTCCCCGCCGTCGGCCGTCGTCTGGTCTGAGATCCGGGTCCCGATGACGATCTCCAGCAGCACGATGCCGTAGCTGTACACATCGACCTTGGCGTCGACGGGCTGGCCGAGCGCCCACTCCGGGGCCATGTACCCCGACGTCCCTCTCATATGCGATAGCTGCACGCCGTCGCCGGCGGCGTCCCTCCCGGACAGCTTGGCCAGCCCGAAGTCGGCGATCTTGGCATCGAGGTCCCGCGTGAGGAGGATGTTCTCCGGCTTGACGTCGCAGTGGATGACCCACTCGAGACATTCGTGGTGGAGGTAGGCCAGGCCCCTGGCGGCACCCAGCGCGATCCTGAACCGCTCGGCCCACGCCAGCGACCTGCCGATGTCCGTGGCGAAGAGGTGCCTGTCCAGGGACTCGTTCTCCACGTACTCGTACACCAGCATCCTGTGCTTGCCCTCGGAGCAGAACCCCCAGATCCTCACGAGGTTGATGTGGTTGATCCTCCCGAGCACCGTCACCTCCGCCCAGAAGTCCTCCTCGCCCTGCGCCACCTGCACGTCCGTCAGCTTCTTTACCGCCACCACGGTGCCCTTGTCCAGCACGCCGCGGTAAACCACCCCGGACCCGCCGCGGCCGAGCTCCTCCTTGAAGTTCCCCGTCGCGTTCTTGAGCTCCCGGTACGAGAACCTCCTGAACTGGGTCGCCATCACCAGCCTGTAGCCCGCTTGCAGCGAGCTGGGTATGCTCTCATGGCTGGACAGGAACCACCACCCTGCCGCGACGATGAGAAGCTCGAGAAAACCCAGCACGCCGGCGAACGCGAAGAAGTAGGTCCACTTTGGGCCGCTGCCGGGTCTCCCGTACGTGTCCGCGTATCCTGGGACGACGGCAGAGCTTGTGCCGTTATGCTTGCAGGCGAGGCCATTGGCGGCCACCAACGGCATCGTGGAGGCGTTGACCTTGCTAGGCACCTTGAGGTAGACGCTCCCGGGGAACGCCGAGGAGGTGTAGCCGTTGAACAGGACGCCCTTCGGGTAGCAAACGCCCGTCCCATCCAGCCTGTAGGAGAAGGCGGCGCAGGAGCACATCTGTAGGCAGAGGTTCATGCAGTCTTCGAAGGTGACGGACTTGTTGAAGCCGAGGTCGTAGCCGTAGAAGTCGGTGTATGCGACCTTGACGAAGGTGTACTCATCCGGCCACCTTTGGCTGCAGTTGGTGCCGGTGTAGGCGGGGAGGCTGAACGTCGGCTTGCAGCCCTTTCTCCAGTCCCGGCGGTCGGCCATCTCGTACCCCGGGACACAGGTGCATCGGAGGGACGGCTGGTACTCGCAGAGGGCGTTCTTGCCGCACAGCCCGTGAACGGCGCACGGCTTCTGCAGCGCCGCCCACGTGACCGTCCAG
Organism: Dactylis glomerata; assembly: GCA_007115705.1. Lineage (NCBI taxonomy): Eukaryota > Viridiplantae > Streptophyta > Magnoliopsida > Poales > Poaceae > Dactylis > Dactylis glomerata. Next base: position 2,068,782 of record QXEO01000237.1, read on the forward strand.
CCGCCGGTGGCGTTCACGAGGCTGTAGAGTCGCAGGTTGCCGTCCTTCTCGATCGTCAGCCGCCTCTTCACGCCGGGGGCGCCCAGGTCGGATGCCTGGAAGCGCAGCCTGTCGCTGGAGCGGAACGCGCCGGCGACGTTGAGGATGCCGATCCGCGAGCTGTTGTAGTTTGTCCGTTGGCTCCCCCATATGCCTAGGTCCGGGTCCGGCCAGTAGATGCTCGCGATCTCCGGGCCGTCGTAGAGGAGCCGGAGCACGTTGTCGTTGTCGTAGTAGAAGGTGTAGTAGCCGGCCACAAGCTTCGTGTCCTTGGACATCACCTGCGTCGGGAGCAGGGTGTCCGTCGGCCAGTGGAAGCTCTGCCACAGGGCGCGGCCGGTGGACGGGTCCGTGATGACGAGGTTGCCGGTGTCGTTCAGGGAGACGGCGAGGTGCCTGTTGCCTCCCGTCTTGGTGTCCCACACGGTGGTCCCGTTAGCGTCGAGGAGGGCAAGCTCGCCGTCGCGGCTGAACTTGACCCTGGATAGCCGGCCGTTCACGGGGGCGCCGGGGTTGGCCGACCAGACGGCGGTCCTGTTCTTGCTGGCGGTGAACCAGATGGAGAAGTAGAAGGCGTTGTCGCCGGCTTGGAGGAAGCCGCAGGAGAAGGTGGCGTCCGGTGACACCAGGAAGGGCCTCGCGTGATCTTGCACTGACAGGGATGACCCGGTGCCCAGTGTGTGTTGCGCTGATGCGCAGGAGTACTGCTGCAGCAGAAGATATGATGAGATCAGTGGAAGGAGAGCTAGACTGCTGAATCTAGCCATCATGAATGTTAGTCGACAGCTGAAGCAATAGGACAAGGATACTTGTGCTATTTATATTGGGGTTTGCCTAGGTCTCAGTTGCCTGAGAAATTGTTATTTTCCAGTCACTTAGAAAAGTACAACCATAGTTTAAAGAAAAATGTGTAACTGCAAACTGATGTGTATTTTTTAAGGTGACTGAGAAATAAGAATTTCTCAGACGCCTGTTACTTAGCAATCATATTATACCTAGCTACGTGTTAGTTTTAGTTAAGCCAGATTATTGGTGTTCTTTCAACATTTCTTCCATTCCATGATAGATGTGACTTCACTTGAATTATTGACCCTGGTGACGCAACCATTTAATCGATCGAGGCGCAATGACATTGCGTTTCTGCTACATTCACTCGTATTCGCATATGAGTGGAGTAGTATAAAAGAACATCGTTGACCCAACAGGTTTCTGCTAACATTCATTCGTATTCGAATCAAAATGCAACAAGTTTTGGAGAGAAACTTAATTAAGAGGGGTTGACCTACATGATACAGCCCTTTTTTTTGTCAAGTCACTGTCAGCCTGTCATTGAGCTATCAGGAAATGCTCATGCCTGATTGAATCGGCCGGCAACAGAAGGTTGTTGGTCACAAGCTGCCAAACAAAATTCCTTTGAGCTCTTATTCAAGGACATGGAGTGACGAGGTAGAATGATTTAGCAAGTTTATATTGTTATTTGTGTTCTTCTATGACGCATATATTTGGAGATCATATATATATATATATACCCAGGCTGCTATCATGAGATATAGCATTGCGATGGTGGCTGGAAGTTTAATGCATAATATGTCATTCTTGATTCTTCCGTGCAAAGTAAACTATTTTTTTTTGTTATTTTAGGTCCATTTGCCCGAGCTCGAAGAAAACCGAAATAGATGTTCAAAAGTTTCTGAAATTTGTTTTTTCTTACATGATACACACACACACACACACACACACACACACACACACACACACACACACACACATATATATATATATATATATATATATATATATATATATATATATATATATATATATAATTTTCTTTCCATAATAACACTACACCTACAGAATATTTCTTACGGGATTGTACTTGCGGGAAGACAGTGGAGAGAGGTGGAGCCTTCACGTCCCTGAAATCACAGATGCCTAGCTGATTTGAACCAACCCATAACAAACACGTCAAATCCAAAACTGTAAGAAAAATCCCGTAAATGTAGCATTTCTCTTCTTTCCATATGCCAATTTCATTGAATAATAGTTGATTTGTACATCGCATAAACAAGACAAATATGTGGTAGTGAACAAGCATGAAATGCTCGATTTGGAAATTTGTGGCGGAGCTTCAAAGAAATACCTGGACGGGTCAAAGTAAAGAAGGTAAGAAAAAAATCACGTCTTACCCAGTGTCTTGTTGCTGTTAGGTAAACTAGCATGGTGGCCCTCGCAAATGCGAGGGCAACACCCTTTATCTTCGAATATTTAGTCTTGTTCCTCTATAGTTATGTTATAATCATGTATATTCGTATTATGTCATTAAGATATCATATGGTTTTGTAGCACCCAGGATCATATGCATGTAACTTTTTTTCAAATAGTAAAGTAATCATTCACCCACAAATTAAAGATTATGAAAGTTCTATCTAGACAGGCGATAGAGTATTTGACATGCGATAGAGTATTTTATTTAGATTATCATTTATGGAGACTGTAATGTTATAATATCTATAACCATCTTGTATGAATATATCAAACCACAAATGTATTTTCCTAACACTCTTAGACGTTTCCCTCGCATTTGTTAGGGCCGCCGTTCTAGTTGGATTAATTTTTAAGTTTGAAAGATTCATTTGATATTGAATATTATGGGTTAAATTTAATCAAAATGCTACTCCCTAGATGTTTATTTAGGGTTTTTATTATTTTCCTTATCTAATGAAAACTCCTCTATTTTCTCACACCAATTAGCCAAGGTTAATTATGTCCAAAATTGGTGTTTGTTTTTGCTTGAGTCGCATTTTTAATTAGCCAGAGTAAAAAAAAATTCATTTTGAACTTCACATATAAATTGAGTCTTATTTACCTAATAATATATCCAACTTCTAATATTCCCTCCCTACCAATTTATTAGGCCGATATGTAGTTTAAGAAAAAAATTGATTATAAATTTGGTCAAAAATACGAATTGTATGTTATAATAATTAATTCAATAAAATATTTTTGTTACATATAATTTATATTTTGTTAACCAAATTTATGAACAATATTTTTTTAAACTATGTGTCGGCCTAATAAACCGGTACAGAGATAAGAGTTTTGCAAACTGTTTTTTCTTATAAATATGTTAATTTTATATAGAATTTCTGTAGTTTATGTACGTGCTTGGTGGTTGGTACCCATGTCACCATATAGGTGAATATGTACGGAAAGTGTACTATTTGTCTTGGATGTTTTATCTTGGTTGTAAAGTACGAGTAAATTTATTGGACTATATTTACTTCCCTTCTTCTATATACACGGGCCCATTTCTGTTTCCTTGGCCCAGCTAGTTTAAGGAGTATCCGATTGGTAATTTTTTCTATTCCATACTTGGGTTTGCTAGACTTTCTTTTTTGCGTGCATCACGTGTCAGGTAATTTTTCTTGTCTTTTTTTCCCGTTTGTACATGTCAACGTTAACTTTTTGGTACATAGCCAATGTTACGTAATTTATTTTAACTTTTAATCTAAACCGTTAAATTTAGAATCAATGGAGTATATATTTCAATCATATGTGGATTAATGTGGTGGCTCTATTTTAGACCTCTGTATTGTGCTTTTAGTATATAGTAGATCGGAGATAGAAGTTTCTTTTTCAAACTATCCAATTGCTAGCTAAGAATTAGGAAAAAACATACATATTAGTGTGTTGTCTTGCTGCAATTGAAGGAAAACTGAAGGTAAGCTAGTGCTCGTACGGTAACCCTTTAGACACGATGTGCGGTGACAGGGTGACAGCGATCGGCGTCTGCCGCTGCCGGAGACCTTCCGATAAGGTTCCCTACAACCACCACCATCACACCAACACGCGCACTTGCTCGCCCTTTTTCTTGTGGCAACGGGCATCGCGCTCGGAAGAATCTGCACTTCCGGCGCAGGCCCGTGCCGTTCTGGTTGATGATGCGCGGCGGCGCCGCGGCTCTCCTCGCAGCGAGGCAAGGTGACGACCGCAGCACCCGCGTTTGTTGGCGTGGGGATTTTCGTCGTCAGGGCAGTCCACCCCCGCGCCACAACAGGCGTTGCTAGAAGGGGCGGCGCGGTGGTAGGTTGGGCAGGGCTGGCCAGGGCGAGCCCCGCGGCAGCCCTACGCGCCGCGGCGTTGACAGCCCCACCACCGGGCGCGGCCGCTACCTCGGTCTCTCGGATGAGAGGGAAGAAGCCGTGCCGCTCTGGGGCGGGATAGTGCTGCACATAGCCAGACAGTTCCTGAAGACGCGCTTCCCAAAGCTTGTACGCAGGAGCCCCCGACATCGGAGGAAAAGAGGCGAGGGAGCAAATGGCGGCCAAGGCTTCCCCGAGGTTGTTCACGCCTTGGGGAGCCAGGTCCGGGCGACGGGTTGCCACCGTTCCGCCACTGGCCCCTCCCTTTTCCCTTGTCGAGCCGACACCGGTACTCACAGTGCATGGAGCCTTGAGCTGGATGGGCGGCGAAGCGCGCGCCCCTCCAGCATACTCGCGGCCAGCGGCGCCTCCCTCGCCCCTGAGAGGCTCTGCTGCGGCGGAGTCCTCGCCACCCTTGCGTTGGGACGAGGCAGCGCCCGGCTTAGGAGACGGCACCTCTGCAACACCCGCAGAAGGCAAAGCAGAGGCATGCCTCACCGCCTCCTGAGCCTGCTGCCTTGCCAAAGCAACAGGGCGGGGCACCCACCGCCCCTCGTCGGGTGAGGCGGCCGGGCAGGCCGCACCGTCTCCTCCCTCAGGCATGGCAAAAGGGAGCGGAGAGATGGAGTTGTCGACGAAGCGGAGGTCGAAGGAGCCGACGAAGACGAATACCGCGCCCCTACTTGGCACGCCAGATGTCGCGGGTGCGTTCGTGGACACCGGGGGTGACACCCCCTATATTGTTTGGTAAGTGCGCGGGTAAGACATCCTCATCCCTTCCACAGAGCAAGCACAAGAACACATAGCGATTTACCCTGGTTCAGGCCGCGAGAGGGGATCTCGCATAAATCCCTACGTCCACAATGTCTGAGCTCATTGAAGAATATGTCATCGGCGGATGTACAAGGGGGGTTAGAGGCAAAGCCTGAAGGCGTCCGTCCTCTGAGGAAGACTCTCTACTCGTATACTACTCAATCTCTCAAGGATTGGGAGATCGATCTCAAGATCCGGGAGATGAACTCTCCCAGATCCTCTCTACGAGGCTCACAAGATGTAGATCTTGTAGGTCTCTTCGGTCCTCTCTCTGAAGACCAGCTTCACTACTGTTCTACTACCTATCTACTCTTCGGAGGACTTGGCTCCTCTCTTCCCCTTTGGTGCTTTTCTCTCTCTTCTCTTCCAACCCCCCAGACTGGCCTCCCTACAGTGGCATGGCCCTCCTTTTATACGCAAGGGGATACCACAGTGGCCAGCCCGCATGTGTGACAGATGTCGCACGGCTCTGAGCGGTGGCGTAGCACTGGAGGGCTAGGCTTCGAGTTTTCATTTCACTCCGTCTAGCGCGCTACGCCAATGGGACTTGACCAGCTGGTCCAGTCCATCATTACCACCTCTGACACGGTAATGATGCCTTCTGCAAGTCTGTCGCAGAGGACTTCCGCCGCGCGACTCCCATGCGCGTCTCCGGGGGATGACACGAAGATCCTGGCAGGATTCTCTCGCCACGCGCCCCGAGGCCTTGTCCAGCGGGACAAGTCACAAGCCTTCTTTGGTATGCCACTTTCTCCCAGCTAGGAGAGAAACCTTTGATACGTCTCAAAGGTATCTATAATTTTTGATGCTACATGCTTGTTCTTAGACCATTTGCTTAGTGTTTTGTTACACTTCGTGGCATTTTTATACATTTTCCGGAACTAACCTATTAACAAGATGCCACAGTACCAGTTCCCTGTTTTCTGCTATTTTTGTGTTTCAGAAAAGTTACATAGGAAATATTCTCAGAATTGGACGAAACAAAAGCCGAACCTCCTAATATTTACCGAACCTTCCAGAAGACCGAAGAGGAGACGGAGAGGGGCCAAGGGCTAGCCTCACCACCAGGGAGTGCGGCCTAGCCCCTAGCCACGCCCACCTGTGGTGAGGGCACCCTGGTCCACTTCTGACGCTGCCCCTTTGCCTATAAAGACCCCCCGATGGGAAAAACCTAAAGACCCGATCAATTTTTCAGAAACACATCGCGATCCGCCGCCATCATCGACCCGAGATCGGGAGGGTCTAGAAGCTCTTCCCGGCACCCTGCCGAAGAGGGGAATCGCCACCGGAGGTCTTCTTCATCGCCATGCTTGCCTCTGGCTCGATGAGTGAGTAGTCTACCTTGGACTATGGGTCCATAGCAGTAGCTAGATGGTTGTCTTCTCCACCATGTACTTCATGTTTAGATCTCGTGAGCTGCCTTACATGATCGAGATCATCTTTGTGTAATTTTACATATTGTGTTTGTTGGGATCCGATGAATATTGGTGTTATGTTAAGTTGATGTGCTGAATATTATCTTATGTTATCTCTATGTTGTTTATGATCTTGCATGCTCTCCGTTGTTAGTAGCTATCTTGGCCAAGTAGATACTAGTGACTCCAAGAGGGGGTATTTATGCTCGATAGTTGGGTTCATGCCTCTATTTAATCTGGGGGAGTGACAGAAACCTCTAAGGTTGTAGATGTGCTGTTGCCACTAGGGAGAAAACAACATTCTTATGTCCAAGGACATATACTTTGTTTACATTACACATTTTGCTTAATGCAGTTATCTGTTGTTTGCAACTTAATACTCGTGGGGTGTTCGGACGATATCCCCGCGGGTGGATTATTAGTCATAGATGCAGTTGGATGGCGGTCTATGTATCTTGTTGTAATGCCCAGAGTAAATCTCATAGTGATCCTCCCGACATATGCACATAATCTTTATTCTATCAATTGCCCAACTGTAATTTGTTTACCCAACATGTTATTATTTATTTTATGGAGAGACACCACTAGTGAACTGTGGACCCCGGTCCAATTTTCTTTATATTGCTATCACCTGTTTACTTTACTCGCACTATTTACTTTCTCGCATACTACTACTATTTTTCAATCGATACGCTCAATCCTTTGTTTACAGCAAATGAATGAGATTGACAACCTAATCGTAAGTTGGGAGCAAAGTTCTTGGTTGTGTTGTGTGCAGGTTCCACGTTGCTGCTGGTGCAAAGCAAAGCCCTGGACGAGACGCCTTATAAATTGTCCGGAGCTGTCGCGAAGCTAGCAGGCATCACCTTCTAAAGTTTGACTTTTTCCTACTGGTTTGATAAACCTCGGTTTCTTACTAAGGGAAAACTTGCTACTGTGCTCATCATACCTTCCTCTTGGGGTTCCCAACTGGGTGGTTATCTGCCCACATGAAGCTATTTTTCTGGCGCCGTTGCCGGGGAAAAAGATGATTTCTGCAAGGGGAGTTTCACATGCACATCCTTTACTTTGTTTTAGTTTTGCTTACTTTATTTTTGCTTGCATCGTTTTATCAAAAATACAAAAAAATTAGTTTCCTATTAGTTGTTACTTTATTACTCTTATTTCATTATGTTGTTCCCTAAGTATGTTTTGGAGGACCTCTCAGTAGGTAGTGGTTCTATTATTGGGAAAAGTAACATTGAGGAGTTCTTTAATCATATTAGCATGCATAAAGATGTTGAGGATAAATCTTTGGCTGAGCTTGCTCCTAGTTATGAAGTTGCTTCTGCTTATTTAGTTCACATGTTGGAAGCTAGGTTTGCTAGCCTTAATCCTTTTATGCAACACATGTTTCTTAAGCTTCATGATATTGAAGACTCCGAAAAGAAAGATTTTATCTTGGAGACTTTGCGTAGAGAATTTAGAGATGTTGACATGGAAGCTAGGAAAGTTTTTAAGCGTTTTAATATGCTTGGTCCGCCTGTTAATGTTGTTGGTACAACCAAAGAAGAAACCCAAGTACCAATACCTAGTGATGACCCACAAGTATAGGGGGTGTATCGTAGTACTTTCGATAAATAAGAGTGTCGAACCCAACGAGGAGCAGAAGGTGTTGATGAGTGGTTTGATCAAGGATTCACTGTAAATACTAGCAAACAGGTTTTCAGGGGTATTTGGTAATACGAGTAAATAAAGTGCGAGTAAATAAAAGACAGTAGTAACAATTGCAGCAAGTGGCCCAATCCTTTCTTCAGCAAAGGACAAGCCGGTTGTGTAACTTATAATAACCAAACGTTCTCGAGGACACACGGGAGTTTCTGTCAAGAGCTTTCGCTTCATAAAGCCAATAGTCTTTATTGGTTTCATAGGTGTTATGGGGGTGAACCTGTGCTAGCGCACTACCCTTACTAGGATAAATACACACTTGTGATTATACCCCTTGCAAGCATCTGCAAATACAAGAAAGTAATTAAGATAAATCTAACCACAGCCTTAAACTCTAAGATCCTACGCTCCCTGGTGCAACGGTTTCCCAACGGAGGTTTAGGTTTCTGTCACTCCGGCAACCCCACAATTGGTAGCCAAATACACAATGCATCTCACTAGGCCCATAAATGGTGAAGTATCATGTAGTCGACGTTCACATGACACCACTAGTGAAATAACACCACCACAATATCAAACCATTAAATATTTCACAACAATAATTCACTACTAACATCTTGACTTCTCCCATGTCCTCAAGAACTAAACGAACTACTCACAAGACATCATATGGATCATGATCAGAGGTGAAATAATGGTAAATAACAATCTGAACATAAACCTTAATTCAACGGTTCCACTCAATAGCATCAACTACAAGAGTAATCAACACCGGGAAAGTTTCCCCTATGAATATAATAAGATCCAACTCAAGATGTTACAGCGGGATGGCGAGGTGATGGTGGAGATGAAGGTGCTGGTGATGGTGATGATGATGATCCCGATGAAGTCCGGTGCGATGATGATGACGATGGCGACAATCTCCCCTCTCCGGGAAGGAATTTCCCCGGCAGATTTCTGCCTGCCAGAGAGCTTTTCTCTCTCTGGTGTTTTCCGCCCCGTAGAGGCGGCGGTGTCTATCTCTGAGGCCCCCCTTGACTTAGGTTTTCGGGGACGATGAAATACGCGAAGGGGCGAGACCAGAAGTGGGCCAGGGTGGCCTCACACAGGGCTGGCGCGGCCAGGGGTCAGGCCACGCCACCCTGGCGTGAGGCCCCTCCTGGCTCCTCTCGACTCCTCCTTCTGGCTTCCTGAGTCTTCTGGGAAAATATAATTTCCTGGTATTTTTCTGGAATTTTCTTGATCTTCAAAATATGGTCCCTTGATGGTCCTTTTTCCAGCAGAATCCTGACTCCGGCAGCAAATCCTCCAATGATCATCAAACATGTGAAAACAAGGGAAATAACATAAGTATCAACTCTAAATGTGAAATATATTAATGAATAACAGTAAATTATGATACAAAATAGTGATGCAAAATGGACGTATCAACCCCCCCAAGCTTAGACCTCGATTGTCCCCAAGCGAAAACTAAACTCGGTAAACATGACCACAGGTTTATGGAGTGAAGTGTCGATAATCAAAATACGGACAAGAAGCATCACATTCACCAAGGCACAAATTATAATAGACAACAACTTCCCTTTATAAGATATAGACTTGCAATAGGTAAAAGGGAATCACCTGTAAAGATGCACAAGGTAAACTATAATTGGCAATGGCAAACCTTAGTTCTTGGTCAAAGAATGATGAACCAGCTATTCTTTCTTTTAAACGGAGCCTTTTAAAAACAGAGCTAATATAGCAAAGACCATATGCTCATGTTGGGGATATACCAAATAGGTATACCAGCGACGTAGTCCTAAATCAGCAAGCCAGGGTGGCCCATCAGGGGTGGTATGGCGGATTCGCCATACCGGGCGGCCCAGTTGCTGATGTTGTCACGGTGGTACTGGATGCAGGCGCTGATGGCGGATCCTTAGATAGGCCCATGGCGGATTACGGACGACAGACCCATGGCGGATTCGGAGACGGCCCATGGCGGGTTACCTTGACGTACACGCATAGGACTTAGTCTAGGACTCCAAGTTGTATCCGATCCGGTACCAACGTGTAGCCCACGCCAGGCGCCTTTATAAGCCCGGCGTGGAGCAGCCCTTGAGGCACGTTCCAATCATACGGCCAATCGCATAGCGAAACAGCCAACCTCATCATTGTAATCGAGCACTTGTTGCCATATAGTGAATTATAGCAGCACGTAGGATCTCGCCACCGTCGCGGGATCTGAAGCTGGGTAAACTCGTGCTACCACCGTCCCGGATCGCTCCTCCGTGTTCACCCCCTTCCACAAACCGCCATACCCCTACCTCTATGGCAGATCTGTTGACGAAACCACGACAGTTGGCGCCCACCGTGGGGCTTAGCGCGTCTGGAGCGCGGATCTAGGCGGGATCCGCCTTTGCAGGCATCGGCGACACCGTCGCCATCGGGCGTGTCCTCTACGATTCCGGCTTCCCCATCGTCCCAGCGGATAACCTCTGGGTGCCGGCTAGAGAAGACCCTGCTCGATTCACTGTCGTTCCGATTGGAGATATCCATATCTTCATTGGAGAGACAAACCCTACCCCCGCTACGGAAACCAATTTCCGGCGGATCGGTATGGCTGAAATCCCCAAACGGATCGCTTTCGAGCTGGAAACGGAGGAGGACTCATCTGACCTGGAACTTTCCAAGTTGCCCAGATCGGATCTGAAAAATAATCCCACCCAGCCCGCCCTAGAGGTAGAGGAAGTGGTGGAAGACCGCTATGAATCCGCCATGAGTAATCTGGCGTTAGAGACACCACGGTACTGCCTTGTTGCGTTCGTAGGCATCACTTCGGGATCTACCTCCAATGGAGAAGATAGCCCAGGTGAATCCATCCTTGAGGCACTTAACGAAAGTGGTGAATCGGATGACTGGGACAGAAAGGGCTATGATTCTGACCATTATGACGCCGTCATGAGAAGAATCGAGGCGGAATTAGCGCAGCAGGCACTTGAAGAACAACAAGCAGCAGCCAAGCAGGTGTTCATAACCAATAAAGGAGATGATGCTGGGCAGACAACTGGTGATCCGCCATCTCAGGCAGTCCACGACGGAGATGCCGGCAAAGAGCAGGGCAACCCGCCACCAGCCGCCGATCCCGCCACGGAGCAACTTCCTGAGATCCACGGCGGACCCAGGCCTCTGCAACCCGCCATCCCCGAGGACCAGCACCCAGAGGACTTCACGACCCCGCTGGATAAGGTCGTCTACGGAACTCTAGCAGATCCAATCACCCCTGACTATGTCAGAGATGTGAACGATCTCGAGAAGAAGAGGCGAGCACTCCTCAAGGAAGCAAAGCGAGTCGAGAAGATGGGCCAGCAGCTTGACAGCGACATAGCTAAAGCTCAAGACACGCTGAAGCGCGCAAGGAACATGGAAGAGAAGTATGTTACTCTCATCCAGAACCAGATAAACGAGGGAGGTGACCCGCAGCTGGTACGAAACCTTGAGTTCACCGTACCAACGGCGGAAACTCTGGCCAAGATGTACATCAAGAATCCGCCATACGTGGATAAAAACTGCGATGAAGTCAGGGCCACGCCCATTGAAAATATCATGGCTGCAAAGGAGCTATTGGAGCATAATAAGAGCCCAGCAGCTCTAGAAACGGCAGTGAAACTGATGACTAAAGCATTAGTGCAGCAGGAGAAGGCTACGTTGTCACGACGGCTTGAATCTGATCCCGCCCTATGCAGGTCCAGCACTGCCTCTAAGGCTCGGGGGGCTAGCAACCATGGTACGCGCCCTGATAACGAATCTCACACCGGATCCTCAGAAATCCAAAGAAGAGAAGCTCGCAACCGGGCGAACGCCATCCCAATATCCTCCGATGACAACCCGAATGGCAAAGGCCCACAGAGAAATCCATCGCCACCCCGCAAGAACTACCCTGCCTATGGATACCACCAAGACAATGCTGCCCCTCGCCATAAGACCAACATGCCGCCACCAAAGTATAAGACGTTCGAAGTCCCAAAGGGAGGGATCGTCATACGCGACAATGATGGCAAGCGAGGACGAAGCCGTGACGCTGGACGCAAAGACGATCCGCCACGACGGGAAACCAACAGAGACGGCGGATCCAAGAGAAGGGACCAATCTCGCCATGACGACGGTGCACACCGCGGCGGCGACAAGGACAAGCATCGCTCCACTCGCCACCACGATGACAAAGGGCAAGGCTCCCGCCGCCATGACGACCATCCATCTCCACGAAGAACGGAAGGAAGCCGTCATAGCTGCAAAGATCAGTCGCAGGACGGCGAGAGTAAACGATGACGTGACCCTTCGCCATCCCCACCAGGGAGCCCCCATGGCGGCGGCGGTGGTGGTGGCGGACCAGCAAGGTCACGCAACTCTCGCAAGGATCCGCCGCACCAGAAGCCCTACGACGCTCGTACCCATCTAAACGAGATTGCCAAGTCTCAAACATCCTTCTTCCTCGGCCCAAAGTGCTTTGGACAACGGATTCGTGATGAGCCCATCCCGCATGGGTTCAAGATCGAGAAAAAATATCCGCCAATACAATGGAGTCGATAGGCCTTTAACTTGGCTACAAGACTACTTCAACGCAGTACAGTTCGCCGGGGGATCACCCAACGTTGATGTCCGCTATTTGCCCCTGATGCTATCCGGCACTGCGAGGCAGTGGATCAATGACTTGGCAGAAAACTCCATCCAAACCTGGTTTGATATGCAAACTGCGTTCACCGAAAATTTCGAGGGGACTTACAAGAGACCCCATAACATTGGTGACCTCCAACGGTGCCGACGGGCCGACGACGAGACCTCCCGAACTTTCCTCGCGCGATGGCTAGATATGAAGAACTCCTGCGAAGGGGTTACTGACGAATCCGCCATCCTCGCGTTTATTGACAGTTTGGAGAGAGGCCAGCTGCTCCGCCATCGCCTGTTGCGGGAAAGGAACGAAGGGAAACTAACCCTAAATTCCATGATCACCATTGCAAGCAACTACGCGGCCGCCGCCGACAACGCCCGCGAATCTCTGAAGGCTTCTGCCATCCAGAACACTGGAAAGCGGAATAGCAGCAACAAACGGAAGAATCCGCTAGAAGAGCAGCAGGCTCCGGATATGGTGGCCACAACCTTCGCTGACAAGAGCCAAAGCGGCCAGCGCGGAAGAGGACGCGGTACTAGCAGTGGCCAGCCGCGGAGTTCTGCAACTCCCGCTTCGGCGCCACCTGCCCCCGTGTCTTACGACGAATATCGCGATATGCCATGTTTCGCCCATCGCGACGCTTCGGGAAAGTGCAACCACACCAACTGGAACTGCAAGTTTGTCAACGACCTCAAGGCGGATCAAGAAGCTGGCTTCAAGCGCAGCCGGTGACAATGGCCTCGTGGCAAAGGGAAAGCGGACAAAGACAAGGAGTCCAGGGATGGCAGTGACATGGACGAAGACCCTGCGCCCAAACCCGCCGAAAAGGCAGAGGGTGGCGCTGGCAAGGGGAACCCAATCAAGGACAAAAAAGGTGCCTTCCACACATTCCTTGGACCCCCCACGGCCAAGGCACAGAGAGCTGCTATGCGCTCCCTCAATGCCACCGTGCTAAAAATCCGCCAGTACGTCCGATGGTCCGAAGTACCGGTGCACTGGAGCCGCAATGATCATCCAGAGCACATCCTAGATGGATATTACGCCATGGTGGTATGCCCTGTAATCCATGGCTATGAGTTCTCCAAATGCTTAATGGATGGCGGCAGTAGTCTGAACATCATGTACGTGGAAACTTTGACGAAGCTCGGCCTTACCAAGACCCAACTCCGCCATAGCGCGGTCACCTTTTATGGGGTGGTTCCTGGTCGCCAAGCCAAGTCCCTCGGGTCCATTACACTCAAGGTTGCCTTCGGTAACGAGGAAAATTACCGTGAAGAGCCTATAACCTTTGAGGTAGTCCCGTTCAAGAGCACATACCACGTGATCTTCGGTCGCCCTGCCTTCCACAGCTTCCATGCCAGGCCATGTTACATCTACAATCAGATGAAGATGCCAGGCCAGGATGGCATAATTACCGTTTATGGCAGTTTCAGAAAGGCAAAGGAGTGCGAGGAAGGAGAAGCCGCCTTCGCGGAAGCAGTGTTCTTCGGTGGGGAGTTCAAAGAAATCCACGCCGCTACGGACCCCGCGGAGATGCCGGCATCCAAGCAGGAGATTTCCGCCTCCCCGCCGACCTTTAAGCCTACAGTCGACACAAAATAGGTGGAACTTGTCCCTGGCGATGCCGCCAAGACCACCTCCATTGGGACAAACTTATCCCCTAAATAGGAAAGCGCGCTCGTCGAGTTCCTCCGTGAGAACCGGGACATCTTCGCATGGCAGCCATCTGACATGACGGGTGTACCCAGGGAACTCGCCGAGCACGCTCTGCAGATAATTCCTGGCTCCAAGCCAGTGAGACAAGCCATGAGACGCTTCGGAGATGAAAAGCGTCGCGCCATAGCAAAGGAGATTTCCAAGCTGTTGAAAGCAGGCTTCATCAAGGAAGTGATCCATACTAAATGGGTGGCAAATCCGGTGCTAGTTCCTAAGAAAAACACAAAAGTTCTGCGCATGTGCGTAGATTACACTGGCCTGAACAAAGCGTGTCCAAAGGACCCTTTTCCCTTGCCTCGCATTGACCAAGTCATTGACTCGACGGCGGGATCGGAGCTGCTGTGTTTCTTAGATGCCTACTCAGGATACCACCAGATCAAGATGAAAAAGTCCGATCAGCTCGCTACGTCGTTCGTAACACCTTATGGCACATATTGCTATGTCACAATGCCATTCGGTCTGACAAACGCAGGAGCAACGTATCAGCGCACTATGCAAAAGTGCCTGGCGGATCAAATCGGACGAAATATCCACGCATACGTGGAAGACATAGCGGTTATGTCTAAAAAGCAAGATGGCCTTATAGCGGATTTGCAAGAGACCTTTGACAATCTTAGGAAGTACAACATGATGCTTAACCCCACGAAGTGTGTCTTCGGGGTGCCAGCTGGACAGCTTCTAGGATTCATCGTCTCCCACCGCGGAATTGAGGTTAACCCGGAGAAGATCAAGGCAATCCTCGACATTTCCCGGCCCATAGATCTAAAAGATGTACATCGACTCACAGGCTGCATGGCAGCAGTGAGCAGGTTCATCAGTCGTCTTGGCGAGAAGGCTTTGCCACTCTACAAGTTGATGAAGAAATCAGACGAATTCGTCTGGACCGACGAGGCAGACGCTGCACTTAAGGATCTGAAGAGAGTGTTATCCACTGCACCAGTCCTAGCGGCTCCCGAAGACCAGGAACCCATGTTACTATACATGGCGGCAACTAACAGGGTGGTCAGCATCGTCATGGCGATAGAACGTAAGGAAGAAGCGCAGGAGTATGGCGTACAACGACCAGTCTACTATGTCAGCGAGGTCCTGACGGAATCCAAGCAGCGCTACCCTCACTACCAAAAATTGGCATACAGAGTTTTCCTAGCTTATCGTAAGTTGAGGCATTACTTCTATGACCATAAGATCACAGTGGTGAGCAAAGCCCCACTGAAGGACATCATCAACAATAGCGACGCAACATGACGAGTTGCGAAGTGGGGCATTGAATTGGCCTCTTTCGACATCGACTATAAGCCTCGCACCGCCATCAAGTCTCAGGCTCTGGCGGAATTTATGGCGGATTGGAAGGAAGCGCAGGAAACTACGCCCATCCCAGAACCAGAGCATTGGGTGATGCACTTTGATGGCTCAAAGTTGCTACACGGCTCGGGGGCTGGAGTGACACTCAAATCTCCCAAGGGAGATGAGCTAAGCTATGTTCTCCAGATCCACTTCCCCACCACCAACAACATCGTGGAATATGATGCTTTACTACACGGGCTACGTGTCGCAAAGGAGATCGGCGTACAACACATCATGTGCTGTGGAGACTCTGACCTTGTGGCTCAGCAGGTGGCTGGCACATACAAAGCTCGCAACGAAGTTATGGCGGCGTATAGAGACGAAGTGGATGAGAAGGCCAAAAGTTTCCTCAGCTATGACATAAAACATGTACGACGAGAAGATAACATGGCGGCCGATACCTTGTCAAAACTAGGATCTAGCCGTAAGGCAGTTCCGCCAGGAGTATTCCTCGAGCATCTGCGCGTACCATCGGTAAAGATGGTAGATCCAGAAAATCCGGAACTAGCAAGCTCCCCCGTCATGGTGGTTTTGCCCAGCAATCCGCCATGGGCAGAGCCCTACCTGGAATTTCTGACGAACAAGAAGCTACCCGAAGACGAAGTCCAAAAAAGACAAATCGAGCATAGAGCCAAAGCGTACACCATCATAGATGGCCAGCTCTACAAACGAAGCACCTCGGGAGTTTTCATGAAGTGCATATCCCAAGTGGATGGAATAGAAATACTAAGAGAGATCCATGAAGGCGAATGCGGGCATCACGCCGCCGCCAGATCCCTAGTAGCTAAAGCATTCCGCCATGGATTCTACTGGCCCACAGCTAAGGCAGATGCATACCGTATTGTAGAGCTCTGCCACGGTTGCCAGATGTACTCCAAGCAGACCCATATGCCCGCCACAGCACTGCATACGATTCCTATAACTTGGCCTTTTGCAGTTTGGGGGCTGGACATGGTGGGTACGCTAAAAACAGCACCTTCGGGATTTACGCACCTCCTGGTAGCGGTAGACAAATTCACGAAGTGGGTGGAAGCTAAGCCCATCAGGAAACTTGATGGCAAAACTACCCTCAAATTTGTCAAGGACATTGTGGTTAGATTCGGCATCCCACATAGCATCATCACCGATAATGGCACTAATCTATCTCAGGGAGAAGTTGAAGAATACTGCCATCACAACGGAATCCGCCTTGACCTAGCATCTGTGGCACATCCACAGTCTAATGGCCAAGTTGAGCGGACCAACGGACTAATCATGTCAGGGATTAAGCCACGCCTAGAAGCACCGCTGCACAGAGCAGCTGGAGCCTGGGCAGAGGAATTGCCATCTGTGTTGTGGAGTCTACATACCATGCCAAACAGATCAACTGGCCTTACCCCTTTCTTCTTAGTCTATGGAGCAGAGGCAATCTTGCCAAGTGATGTTCAGTACGATTCTCCAAGAGTCAAGGCCTACAAGGAAGAAGATGCAGAAGCGTCCAGACAACTATCTGTGGACCTGCTGGAAGAAGAACGAGACCTAGCAGCCCAGAGATCCGCCATCTACCAGCAGAATCTCCGCCGCTATCACAGCCGGCGAGTTCGCCAACGCTCGTTTAAAGAAGGTGACCTGGTGCTACGGCTCAAGCAGCAGAAGTCCCACAAGCTATCCCCGCCTTGGGAAGGACCCTTCGTCATCAGCAAAGCTCTACTGAATGGTTCCTACTACCTCGTTGATATTCGCGAGCTAGATAAGCGACCAAGTAAGAAGCGCAAACGAAGAGACCCTGACGATATCTATGACGAGACAGATCGTCCATGGAACATTGCACAGCTACGTCCTTTCTACACTTAGCACTTATCTAGCTATGTAATAGGCACCTCTATATGATCAATGAAATAAAGCATTTGGTTCACTCTTGATTTTTTCTGAGTCTTTTACCTCCTTTATTGTTCATTTAGATCGTATAGAACCTTTTTGCGCAATTGTGCTTTGCACTTGCGTCTCTTTTAAATCCGCCATAAGCGGTCCGCGTAGCTTTTTTATGTTTTGATCTTCACTCGATGTTTTCTGTGTGGATTCCAGAGTAGTGACTTTTTGGCGATCTAAGCCGCCATCTGCTCAGGGTTTTGGACGGTTGCTATTAAGTATCGTCGCCCTAGCGGATTGTTCATGCGAAGATTTTGCCATCTCACGCAAAGTTAAGCACAGAGAGCCGGATGGCAGATCGCATAATCCTACGCGTGAAAAAAAATTCAAGTGTTGTTTTTTGGGTATGTCAGAAACTGCAAGTTGCATAAAACTAGGCCTGGCAGTTTCTTCGCACAATCAAACCACTTCATAAAAACAAGCTGCAAGAGTTCAAAAGCATTTTACTGATCCACCACAAGCAGATCAGTCACAGTGCAGAAACATTCACACGCAGTTTAAGTTTAAATTACAGACCCACACAGGGGCCGAATTGATGCAAAGTATTTTTTTTCCTGCCATATTGCAGGGCACGTCCTAAGAAGACGGCGGAACCTTGGAGGACATCTCGTCACCGCCATCACCACCTGCAGTAGCCGCGGAGGCTGATGCCGAAGCCTGGCTTGGCGACCCTGGCAGCTCGTATGCTTCATAATATACGTTCAACTGAGTGCCCAGGGCACACAGTTGATCGTATCCAAGCACGCTCTGCCGGATGGCAGCCTCGTCCACCGGCGCGCCGTCCTCGCCGCTCTCCGGGATGCCGGAGGTGAGTAGGTCCAGGTCCATCTCGGGATAGTGGGCCTTCACCAAGGTTAGAGCGGTCCTGGCGCCACCCCGAGCAGAGGACTATTTCCAGTCCGCCATGGGCCCTGGCACTAGCAGCAACTTCTGGGTAAGCGCAATGGCGGAGAGGTTGGAAGAACCCGCCATCTGCAGGCTCCCGCACGCTTGGCGACCAGCGTTGAGAAGGCCATCAAGCTCCTTCTTCGCTGCGTCGGTGGCCGTGCGCAAGCTTTCGGCAGTATCCGCCTCGCCCTGCCCCAAAGCGACTGCATAGCGGAAAAAGAAGATGCGTCACGTACGGCATAGCAGAAATAAAAAAAAAACTTTATAAGAAGAACTGGTACCTAGCAAGGTGTCCTGGAAGTGATGGAGGAGCTCGTTAAAGCCTTCACACCGCTTTTCAAAATCAGCAGCGGCTTTGCGGAGATCCTCTATCTCCTTGTCCTTCTTGAGGTTATGGCGCTTCTGGTCCTTCAGCTGCTCTTCGAGGAGGGTGTTTGCGGCCAGAGATTTCTGGAGCTGCTGCTGCAGCCCATCCATCGCAATGGCGTGGCCCTTCTCCACCCCCTCAAGTGTGGACTTGAGTTTGACAACATCTGCATGGCAGAAGTCTCAGCACATCATTGATTGAATAAGCATAAGGGAATTAAAACTGGTTAAGTAAATTACCGCTATTCTCAAGCTGTTGCTGCAAATCCGCCACAAGAGCGTTTTTAGTTGCCAGCTCCTTCTCTTGCGAGCTGACAACCTGGACCAGGTCCTCTACCACCTTCTTGTAGTTCTGGCAAAATAATTTGAGGTGTTAGTCACTCTTAGAGCTTTATGCCGGAAAGGTATTCGCCATAACGCTCGGGGGCTACTCACGATGATTTTTTTAGTCACTCTTAGAGCATCATGATGGATAGAATCCGCCATGATGCTTGGGGGCTACTTATGCTGATTTTTTGTCTTCCTAAGAGCTTTATGCCGGATAGTTATCCGCCATAACGCTCGGGGGCTACTCAGTATGAAATTTAAAAGTTCTCTATAGAGCACTGTGAACTACCAGCGCTCGAGGGCTGCGCTATTTAAAAACTTACAGAAGTCACTCTTGAAGCCCCATAGCGGATCGAATTTACAAATCTGCCATGGCGCTCGGGGGCTACTAGGAGTACATACCTTCTTCATGGTGGCTGTCTTCTCAACAAAAGCGGCGATGCCGCTGGACAGCTGGTTGCTGGCATCTTCCTGGCTGGAAATAAGATTGACGACCTCAAGTTGCTTTTTTCTCCAAAATAAACTACCCCCCGTTGGAGCATCCGCCACTTGACCCTGGAACGAGCCAGAAGCCTTTTCGCTTTGGACGACATCATTAGCCGCAGCTTCAGTCGTTGGGTTGACTTCTGGCATTGGGTCAAACTGACCACCAGCATCCTCCATATCGATATCGATACGAGCGGAGGAGGGTGTTGGTACGTCAGGGGTGAGCGGAACAGCAGCAGGGGAGGGCTTGGCTCGCTTGGAGGACGGCTCTTTGACAGTAGGCTTCTTTCTTCTGAGAAAAGGAGGATTAGAGATGGAAAGCAGCAACAATGGAGAAGGATGTCCAAAGGTTACCTTGACTTGGGCAGATTGATGGTAGCGGTATTCTCAGATGGCGTTTCTAACTCCGCCCTGCGTTGAGTTTCGAAACGGCGGGAATCAACGGATTTTCCGCCACCACCGCGAGTTTTCCCGCTACCAGCCCGTTTCTTAGGAACCGCCTTCTCCTGGGTCGTATGGGCTGTATCATCCACACTCCTCGCCATCTCCTCTTTGTTCCCGCTAGAGTGAACAACTTCCTCCTTAGCGGTAGATCTGGGGTTGGAACGGCGAAGGGGATGGGCAAAGTGTGCAAGACCAAGCGATTTGAGCTGATAAGAAGAAAAATGTTATGAAATATAAAGGTATCATGCGGTACTATGGCGGAAAGGGAACTTACCAAAGGGCAGCTGCCATTCTCAAACATAGCCATGCCAAACTTCAAAGGCTTCTTCCTAGGAGACTTCATCAAAGAACGGATGCGCTTCTCGACCACTTTAGGGTCCAGCTCCTGGTCCGAACAACGCATGCCATCATTTGCACCAGTATACTCGTGCATCAGGCTGTTGCGGTGTTGAAATGGCTGAATCCGTCGGGATATCCAGCAGTTGATGGTGTCGATCCCTTTCAAGCCATCCACAGATAGCTTGGCAATCCACCGAGCCAAGAGCTTGACGTAGGGAGTGGCGGATTCGTCGTTGATAGCCGTCCAGGAGTCGCGGGTTTCAGTAGCGATGTTCTTAAAGGGAGGAAGGCCGCGGGCTTGAGATGGCGCGGGCTTATCCGCCATATAGAACCAGGATCCTCTCCATCCTATAGCGGAATCCAGAGGCTTGATGAAAGGGTATTCCTTCGACCTTCGTGGAAGAAAGCAAACTGTTCCGCAGGTTCGAAGGGATCCGTCATCTTCGTAATTGGCCCGCACAGAGAAGAAAAGTTGGAAGAGGTCTACCCTGGGGCGGATCCCGAGGTATCCCTCGCACAAAGCTGCGTAGCCCGCCATAGACACCAAGCTGTTTGGTGATATGTGGTGGAGCTGTAGTCCGTAGAATTTCAGAAGATTAGTAAAGAAAAGAGATGGAGGCATACTGAGACCCCTCTCCATGTGATATTTAAGCATCACAATCTCAGAGGGGTTAGGGATTGGCACTGGGGCCTTGAAGTCAGTCCGCCATCCAGATTCAGCCTGAGGAGCCACAGTGCCCTCTCCTTCCATAGCTTGGATGTCAGAGTCCTTAACATGGGATTTCTGCCAATACCCATGGAGGTTCTGGGGGATCTGCTCTTCTTCGTCCTCGGCACCTTCCTCCTCAGCTTCGCCATCCGCTTCCTTGTCAGCGGGATCATCTGCATTTGCTCCCGCCATCTCCTCTTCGGCTTCGGACATGATGTCCTCTGGATCTAAATCCGCCATTACGGGATTTGCTCCCTGAACTGACTGCTGTAGGGGGGAGTCTTCCTCCTCAGCCTCGGAATGGAGATGGGAAGGTGATCCGGGGTTCATGGCGCTGAGCAGAAGATTCCGCTATGAAATCCTCGAAGTGCCTGAGCAAGTTATTCCGGCGGGAAGTGTCGCCGGCGGTGAGGATTTTCCGCGGCGGCTCGTCAAAGACGATGGAGCTCTCATGGCGGCGCTGAAGAGAGAGAAAGCGACGGGGCGAATGAGGGGTAAACCGGCCGGGGGTGAGAGGCCGGGGTATATATAGACCCCGGGCCTCGAGATTCGTGCCCGCCATCACCACTGCTCATCCCGATCGCAGAAACCCTAATCCGGTGACACGTGTCTAGGGTAAAAAAGTAACTTGGCAAAAACAGTGCATGCACTGTAAAATCTTGCCCTAGAAGGAACTACGTACCGGAATTTACGGCGGATTTCCACGGTATGATCCAATGGATCCCGAAAATCTCGCTAAGATAACTACGTCGCTTGATCCGTTATTTACGGCGGATTAATAGATGGAAGAAGGAACATCAAGATAACCGCCATCCCAGCACAGAAGAGAAGAAGAGCTATGGCGGAAGTATTTCACCAAGAACATGCATGGCGGATGTAGATGGCAATCTTGAAGTTCCCTGGGGGCTACTGTTGGGGATATACCAAATAGGTATACCAGCGACGTAGTCCTAAATCAGCAAGCCAGGGTGGCCCATCAGGGGTGGTATGGCGGATTCGCCATACCGGGCGGCCCAGTTGCTGATGTTGTCACGGTGGTACTGGATGCAGGCGCTGATGGTGGATCCTTAGACAGGTGATACGTCTCAAACGTATCTATAATTTTTGATGCTCCATGCTTGTTTTTACACCATTTGCCTATTGTTTCGTTACACTTAGTGGCACTTTTATACATTTTCCGGAACTAACCTATTAACAAGTGCCACAGTGCCAGTTTCCTGTTTTCTGCTGTTTTTGTGTTTCAGAAGTGATACACAGGAAATATTCTCGGAATTGGACGAAACAAGTTCCTGAAGACTTATATCACGGGGAAGCTTCCAGACATCCGAAGGAGAGACGGAGAGGGGCCACCAGGGCCCCACACACAGGGGTGGCGCGGCCCTACCCCTGGCCGCGCCAGGCCTGTGTGAGGGAGCCTGGCTCCACCTCTGACATCGCCCCTTCGCCTATAAAGACCCCCCGACGAGAAAAACCTAAGGACCCGATCAGTTTTCCACAACACATCGCGATCCGCCGCCGCCGTCGACCCGAAGATCGGGAGGGTCCAGAAGCTCTTCCCGGCACCCTGCCGGAGAGGGGAATCGCCACCGGAGGTCTTCTTAATCGCCATGCTTGCCTCTGGAGCGATGAGTGAGTAGTCTACCTTGGACTATGGGTCCATAGCAGTAGCTAGATGGTTGTCTTCTCCACCATGTGCTTCATGTTTAGATCTCATGAGCTGCCATACATGATTGAGATCACCGTTATGTAATTCTATGATGTTGGTTTGTTGGGATCCGATGAATATTGGTGTTTATGATTAAGTTGCTGTACTGAATTATATCTTTTGTTATCTCTATGTTGTTTATGATCTTGCATGCTCTCCGTTGTTAGTAGCTATCTTGGCCGAGTAGTTGCTAGTGACTCCAAGAGGGGGTATTTATGCTCGATAGTGGGTTCATGTCTCTATTTCACCTGGGGGAGTGACAGAAACCTCTAAGGTGGTAGATGTGCTGTTGCTACTAGGGAGAAAACAACATTCATATGCTCAAGGGCATATGCTTTGTTTACATTACACACTTTGCTTAATGCAATTATCTGTTGTTCGCAACTTAATACTTCTAGGGTGTTCGGATGATATCCCCGGGGGTGGATTATTAGTCATAGATGCAGTTGGATGGCGGTCTATGTATTTTGTTGTAATGCCCAGAGTAAATCTCATAGTGATCTTCTTGACATATCACGTTATCTTTATTCTATCAATTGCCCAACTGTAATTTGTTTACCCAGCATGTTATTTTATCTATGGAGAGACACCACTAGTGAACTGTGGACCCCGGTCCTATTTTAATCATATTGCTATCACCTGTTTACTTTTCCCGCACTGTTTACTTTACTCGCATATTACTACTGTTTTCCACTCGATACACTCATAACCTTTGTTTCAAGCAAACCGGTGAGATTGACAACCTCATCGCAAGTTGGGAACAAAGTATTTGTTTGTGTGTGTGCAGGTTCCACAACACCTTCAGTCGTCATCGTCTCCCTTCTCCTGTTTGATAAACCTTGGTTTCTTAATTGAGGGAAAACTTGCTGCTACACTCATCATACCTTCCTCTTGGGGTTCCCAACGGGCTGGTCATTCACCACGCACAAGGACAGTTTGCTCCCGCATCAACTTGGAGTAGCAGCTATTTTTCTGGCGCCGTTGCCGGGGAAGAGAGAAGACTTCTGCGTGGGGAGTTCTTCGCACACACATTCTTTACTTTGTTATTGTTTTGCTTTACTTTATTTTATTTTACCTGCATTGCTTTTTATCAAAAACCCAAAAAAAATTAGAATCCTTTGTAGCTGTTTTTACTTGTTTACTTTCATTTTGTTGAAATGGGTACTCCTGAAAACACCAAGCTGTGTGACTTTGCTAGCACGAACAATAGTGATTTTATCTGCACTCCTATTGCACCACCTGTTCCTGCTACCACCTTTTATGAGATCAAGCCTGCTTTATTGAACCTTGTTATGAAAGAGCAATTTTCTGGTGCTAGTACTGAAGATGCTGCAGCTCATCTCAACAATTTTGTTGAGCTATGTGAGATGCAGAAATATAAGGATGTTGATAGTGATATTATTAAGCTCAAGTTGTTTCCTTTTTCTTTGAGAGGAAAGGCTAAAGATTGGTTGCTGTCTTTGACTAAGAATAGTATTGATTCATGGGCTAAGTGTAAGGATGCTTTTATTGGTAGATACTATCCTCCTGCTAAGATTATAGCTTTGCGCAGCAATATTATGAAGTTTACTCAGTTTGATAATGAACATGTTGCTCAAGCTTGGGAAAGAATGAAATCTATGGTAAAGAATTGCCCCACTCATGGACTGACTACTTGGATGATTATCCAAACTTTTTATGCAGGACTGAATTTTTCTTCAAGGAACCTACTTGATTCAGCTGCTGGAGGCACTTTTATGTCCCTTACCTTGGACACCGCATCTAAGCTACTCGACAACATGATGGTAAATTATTCCGAATGGCACACCGAGAGAGCTCCACAAGGTAAGAAGGTAAATTCTGTTGAGGAAACCTCTTCCTTGAATGATAAGATTGATACCATTATGGCTATGCTTGCTAATGATAGGACTCATGTTGATCCTAATAATGTTCCTTTGGCCTCTCTGGTTGCTCAAGAAGAGCAAGTTGATGTGAATTTCATTAGAAACAATAATTTTAATAACAATGCTTATAGGAACAATTTTGCTAGTAACAATTATAGGCCGTATCCTTCTACCAATGGTAATGGTTATGGTAATTCTTATGGTAACTCCTACAACAACACTAGGGCCACGCCCTCCGAGCTTGAGGTAATGCTCAAGGACTTCATCGGTAAACAAACTGCTTTTAACAAGTCTGTTGAGGAAAAGTTAGGCAAAATTGATATTCTTGCTTCTAAAGTTGATAGCCTTGCTCATGATGTTGAACTTCTGAAATTAAAAGTGTTTCCTAATGATGTGAATGTGAGCAATGTTGTTGCTGCCGCTAATGCTACCCAAGTTGGAATTGATGAAAATATTAGATTGTTAGCGGAATTGCATGCCAGGTGGGAAAGAGAAGACGAGATGGCTAGAGAGATGAAGGTATGTACCATTACTACCTCTAATGATGTTGCTCCTACTGATAGCAACCCTCTTACTTTGATTGGTGTAGAGAAAACTCCCACTCCTTGTGTTAAAAAGCCTAAAACTGCCAAAACTTTTTCTCAAAAGAGTGCTGAAATTTTTCGGAGTGTGGGAGATGATAGCTCTATTTCTTTTAATGATTTTGATGTTGATGGCTTCAATATATCTGAAGTAATTTTGTTCTTGCAAAAGCTTGCTTTGACTCCCAATGCTAGTTCTTTAAATATTGCTTTTACAAAGCATATTACCAATGCTCTCATGAAAATTAGGGATGAAAAGTTGAAGCAAAAAGCTTCTGTTCCCAAGAAGTTAGAAGATGGTTGGGAACCCATCATTGATATGCATGTTAATGGTTATGATTGCCATGCTTTATGTGATCTAGGTGCTAGTATTTCTATAATGCCTAGAAAGATTTATGACATGCTTGATTTACCACCGTTTGAAAAATGTTATTTTGATGTTCCTATTGCTGATGTTGCTAAGAAGAAACCTTTGGGAAGGATTAATGATGTTCTTATTGTGGTTAACAATAACCTTGTTCCCGTTGATTTTCTTGTTATGGACGTTGAATGCCATGCTTCATGTCCTATTATTTTGGGAAGACCCTTTCTTCGAACTGTAGGTGCTATCATTGATATGAGGGAAGGCACTATCAAGTATCAATTCCCATTAAAGAAAGGTATGGAACACTTCCCTAGGAAAAGAAAGAAATTACTTTTTGACTCTATTCTTAGAGCAAATTATGAGCTTGATGCTTCATCACTTGATATTACTTGATTCGCAATTTTCTGCGCCTAGCTCAAAGGCGTTAAAGAAAAGCACTCTTGGGAGATAACCCATTGTTTACTTTTCAGTACCTTTTCTTTTATTTGAGTCTTGGAAGTCATTACTACTGTAATGACCGCTCCTTATCTTGTTTATTTCGTTTTTGTGCCAAGAGAAGCCTCTAATTTGAGTGAGGTAAAGATTTGGGGATGTTGCTATCCTGAAACTGTTTTCGGTGCTGCACCGTAAAAATTCGTGAAAATTCTCTGTTTATCTTTTGGACCTGCGATTTCTTGTGCATATGCCCCAGGTTATATCCAAACTTTTCTTAGTTGAACACTTTTTGATTTGAGCAACGGAAAATCCCTCAAAAATTCGTCCTTTGTCAGCTGTCCAGTTTTGACAGATTTCTGCCAATATTTGTTTTTGCCACTTTATCGCTTTCTTTTGAGTTCTTTTTGATCATGGAACTCTTGTGGAAGTTGCTACAGTAGTATATACTTTATATGTGGTAGTTTTGGGTTGAAACCTGAAGCTAAAAGAGGTTGAATATATTTTATGCTTACACTAATGTTGCTAATAGAATTGTGTTTAGTTTTGTATGAAGGAAGTTTTCAAGTGTAGGGATTGGAGAATGATGAGATGAGTTGAAGAATGGACAAAAGCTCAAGCTTGGGGATGCCCATGCATCACCCCAAGAAATATCCAAGAAGTACAAGCGTCAAAGCTTGGGGATGCCCCCGAGGCACCCCTTCTTCATCGGCAAAAATCAGGTCACCTTTCAAAACACTATATTTTTATTGCTTCATGCACTATGTGTTTTTCTTGGAGCGTCAGTTGTTTTAGTTTTCTTAGTTGGTTTAGTGTGTTTGTTTGCTGCAATAAATGTTTGGACCCCAACAAATTTCCTTTGGAGGAGATGTACTCGTTTTCATTTGCAAAGAACGCTCTAGTTTTCATTCTTATCGTTTATCGAGCGTTCTACTATTTCTGCTACTGCTTTTGGTTTTCTTTTTCGCCTTGATTTGCGTTCAGATCTTGTCATATCTTTTCATCAAGGTGTAATTTTGCCTCTGATCTTTATTGGCTTTCATCAAAAGAGGTATTTATAAAAATTTCAAATGGTGTTGGAAAAGAGAAAAAGCTTTGTGCAAAATAGTGGTACAAGAAGGAGCTTGTGTAGACTGCGGCTTAGGCTTTTTCATGTCATGCTTGATGTCTTTTTGATAGTATGCTTAGTGGTTTTGCTGTAGCATGACTTGTCTCAAATAACTGAGATTGCTTAATGAGCCTTTGAAAAAATCATGCGTTGTTTTTATTGTATGGAAGCATTATTTTGGTTTTCTCCTTGATGCTTTATTTGGGTTGACTTGGCGCATGCTCACACATGTTAGACTCTTACAAAGTCGCCATTAGCCTTCATGATCATTTAGTTTTTGACTTTTGATGCCATCGTATGCTTCTTTTAATGTCGCTTTGTCGCTTTGCATGATTATGGCCATTACTGCTCTCTTAGTTGGTCGCTCCCAGTCTTTTGCTAGCCCTCGCCTTGTACTGAGTATGAGCTCTACTCGTGCATCCAACTCCTAAAAGCCAAAGTTTGCCATTGTGTCCACTATAAATTCCTATGCATGGTATTTGTAAGCCATTCCAAAGTAAAATTTTCGTGTGCTACCTTTCAAAAACCTTCAAAACACTTCTCGTTTTGTGACACTGTTTTCAGCTCATGGGGACGTAGTGGTCGGATTTGCTATCTTCCATATTGCTTATTCCAAAAAGAAAAAAAAGGAAAAAAAGAAAGAAAAAAGGCACTCCTCCAAAGAATGTGAATGTTGGTGGGCACCCGATGGAATCGGTTAGCCATGGTATGTGAAAGGAAAAGGTGGGGAGGAGTGCCAAGTTTTATAAAAAGAGCACAAGAGTGCCAATCTCTCTCTCAAAAACTTTCTTTATTTTTGTATGGAAGATAGTAAGAACCCCATTGCTAGTCGTTGACAAAGACAACCACCTCTCAAAATCAAGTTTTATCTCTCTGTTTTACAAATGAAAAGCTCTAGCACATGTTTAAATCACTGCTTCCCTCTGCGAAGGGCCTTTCTTTTACTTTTATGTTGAGTTACCACCTTCTTTCTTTATGCACCATTAAGAGAGCATAGTTGTCATTCTTAGTGTGATATGCATTGTCCCAAAGTTCATTGATTGATTCATATTGTTGGTTTCACTTGTTCTTAAATTATTTGTATCTAGTCGCCCTCTTAAACTTTGAGGTGTCCTATGCATTTATGTTTTGCTCTCTTTGAAGGACAAGCTGAAAACCATTTGTATGTTTTTCCTTATGATTTGAACACACGTTTGACTTTCATTGTTTCATTTTCATGATCTTTTGTTTGTGTTCATTTACATGTTTACAACATGGTTGCTAAGTTCTTATTGTCATGATTATATCTTTCATGCCCATGTTTTAAGTTCTATCGATCCCAGCTCACCAATGCTTACATATATGATCAAGATTGTGTAGGTGCATGTCACCTCAAAAATTATTCTTTTGTTATCACTTACCTACTCGAGGACGAGCAGGAGTTAAGCTTGGGGATGCTTGATACGTCTCAAACGTATCTATAATTTTTGATGCTCCATGCTTGTTTTTACACCATTTGCCTATTGTTTCGTTACACTTAGTGGCACTTTTATACATTTTCCGGAACTAACCTATTAACAAGTGCCACAGTGCCAGTTTCCTGTTTTCTGCTGTTTTTGTGTTTCAGAAGTGATACACAGGAAATATTCTCGGAATTGGACGAAACAAGTTCCTGAAGACTTATATCACGGGGAAGCTTCCAGACATCCGAAGGAGAGACGGAGAGGGGCCACCAGGGCCCCACACACAGGGGTGGCGCGGCCCTACCCCTGGCCGCGCCAGGCCTGTGTGAGGGAGCCTGGCTCCACCTCTGACATCGCCCCTTCGCCTATAAAGACCCCCCGACGAGAAAAACCTAAGGACCCGATCAGTTTTCCACAACACATCGCGATCCGCCGCCGCCGTCGACCCGAAGATCGGGAGGGTCCAGAAGCTCTTCCCGGCACCCTGCCGGAGAGGGGAATCACCACCGGAGGTCTTCTTCATCGCCGTGCTTGCCTCCGGAGCGATGAGTGAGTAGTCTACCATGGACTATGGGTCCATAGCAGTAGCTAGATGGTTGTCTTCTCCACCGTGTGCTTCATGTTTAGATCTCATGAGCTGCCATACATGATTGAGATCACCGTTATGTAATTCTATGATGTTGGTTTGTTGGGATCCGATGAATATTGGTGTTTATGATTAAGTTGCTGTACTGAATTATATCTTTTTTTATCTCTATGTTGTTTATGATCTTGCATGCTCTCCGTTGTTAGTAGCTATCTTGGCCGAGTAGTTGCTAGTGACTCCAAGAGGGGGTATTTATGCTCGATAGTGGGTTCATGTCTCTATTTCACCTGGGGGAGTGACAGAAACCTCTAAGGTGGTAGATGTGCTGTTGCTACTAGGGAGAAAACAACATTCATATGCTCAAGGGCATATGCTTTGTTTACATTACACACTTTGCTTAATGCAATTATCTGTTGTTCGCAACTTAATACTTCTAGGGTGTTCAGATGATATCCCCGGGAGTGGATTATTAGTCATAGATGCAGTTGGATGGCGGTCTATGTATTTTGTTGTAATGCCCAGAGTAAATCTCATAGTGATCTTCTTGACATATCACGTTATCTTTATTCTATCAATTGCCCAACTGTAATTTGTTTACCCAGCATGTTATTTTATCTATGGAGAGACACCACTAGTGAACTGTGGACCCCGGTCCTATTTTAATCATATTGCTATCACCTGTTTACTTTTCCCGCACTGTTTACTTTACTCGCATATTACTACTGTTTTCCACTCGATACACTCATAACCTTTGTTTCAAGCAAACCGGTGAGATTGACAACCTCATCGCAAGTTGGGAACAAAGTATTTGTTTGTGTGTGTGCAGGTTCCACAACACCTTCAGTCGTCATCGTCTCCCTTCTCCTGTTCGATAAACCTTGGTTTCTTAATTGAGGGAAAACTTGCTGCTACACTCATCATACCTTCCTCTTGGGGTTCCCAACGGGCTGGTCATTCACCACGCACAAGGACAGTTTGCTCCCGCATCAACTTGGAGTAGCAACAGGCCCATAGCGGATTACGGATGACAGACCCATGGCGGATCCGGAGACGGCCCATGGCGGGTTACCTTGACGTACACGCATAGGACTTAGTCCAGGACTCCAAGTTGTATCCGCTCCGGTACCAACGTGTAGCCCACGCCAGGCGCCTTTATAAGCCCGGCGTGGAGCAGCCCTTGAGGCACGTTCCAATCATACGGCCAATCGCATAGCGAAACAGCCAACCTCATCATTGTAATCGAGCACTTGTTGCCATATAGTGAATTATAGCAGCACGTAGGATCTCGCCACCGTCGCGGGATCTGAAGCTGGGTAAACTCGTGCTACCACCGTCCCGGATCGCTCCTCTGTGTTCACCCCATTCCACAAACCGCCATACCCATACCTCTATGGCAGATCTGTTGACGAAACCACGACAGCTCAACAAAATAAACTTTTGCATTCATAGAAAGCTTTCAAAGATATATTCCTTCAGACAAAAGCATTGTACAAAACAAGGAAGATAGTAAACATGATTAAACGAATCAACATATGGATGAGTGAAACATAACAACTCAAATGCTTGCTTGAGATAGAGGGAAATAGGTTGACTCAACATAAAAGTAAAAGATAGGCCCTTCGCAGAGGGAAGCAGGGATTAAACATGTGCTCGAGCTTTTCATTTGTAAAACAGAGGTAAAAATTGTTTTGAGAGGTGGTTGCTTTTGTCAACGACTAGCAACGGAGTTCTTGATATCTTCCATACTAAACAAGTGAGAGCGGTTCCGAGATGTTTGATTAATTGCCACATTGGTGCTCTTTTATAGCTTTGCACTCCTCCCCACCTTTTTCCTTTCTCAAACCATGGCTAACCGATTCCATCGGGTGCCGACCAACTTTCACATACCATGGAGGAGTGCTCTTTTCTTTCTTTTTGAGATTAAAATGGTCTGACCAGCTCCCTTGCAAAATTAATGACGAGCAGATGAAGCTGCCTACTCGAGGGGTACTTAATTTAGTCTGGAAGATAACAAACCCATCCGCTACGTCCTCATGAGCTAAAAATAGTGGCACAAAGTGAGAAGTGTTTGAAGGTTTTTGAAAGGTAGCACATGAAAATTTACTTGGAATGGCTTGAAATACCATGCATAAGAATTTATAGTAGACTCTTTGGAAGTGACTTGGCTTTGGGGTTTGGATGCACGAGAAGTATTTCCTCTCAGTACAGGTTTTTGGCTAGCAAGGCTGGGTAGCAATCATAAGAGTTGCATGAAACAAACAAACATACATATGATAAGAACGATCATGCAAACTCCCTTGAAGGTACAACGATTTTGACTTTAGGAATAACAATGCTTATAAGCCAAACATGAAGGATAAACTGAAGTGATGTAACTACAAGCACTTCTTTATTCTTTTCTACTCAAACCTCAAGGTAAAGTTGCTATTGACCAAGCTAGGTTTGCCAAAACCAACTAAATTTACTCATGCTCCCAAAGTGATACCAATACCAATCAACAAGACTAGTCATACAAGAGATATTGCAAACTAACATAAAGTGTGCGAAAAGTAAATGATAAAACTTCTCATTAATATTTCATTACCGCAACTCACACCAAGGGATACATAGATAACC
Organism: Dactylis glomerata; assembly: GCA_007115705.1. Taxonomy (NCBI): domain Eukaryota; kingdom Viridiplantae; phylum Streptophyta; class Magnoliopsida; order Poales; family Poaceae; genus Dactylis; species Dactylis glomerata. The sequence goes on from QXEO01000237.1 coordinate 2,100,733, forward strand.
AACTAAGGAGGATACTTCCAAATTGCAAACTATTCTATAAGATAACTTCTCTATTCATGATATGACTCTACTTGAAAAGTAAATGAGCAAAAGGTAATGATGTGATACCGCGGCACTCCCCCAAGCTTGGAACAAGCCAAGGGGATGCCAATACCGATGATGAATTACTCCTTTGGCGGTAGTGGGAGCAGCCTTGGATTAACAAAGTATTCCAACATCTGGCGAAGCCTAAGATTTTCTTCTTGAAGCATCTCTACCTCCCTTTTCAAAGCTTGATATTGAGCGAAAAACCCATAAGTGACCAGCATTCCTTCTTTTATAACAGGCATAGAGTTTAGATCCAGAACGTGTAGTGTTGGTCCCTGCATATTATGAGAAAAGATACGTCTAACTTTCGTTGGTCCTTCAAAAGCAGGGTTCTTTGGCCTTGCTCTTCCCGAACCTTGCTCTTCCTTCCACTTTTGGCACTGGTGGTCATCTACCCAGGGTCCTTTGCCCTTGTTGTCACTTGAAGAGGCCATGGCTCCCCCAAGCTTAAGATCAACTCCTGACAGAAACAGCTCGAAACAAAACACGACGAGAAAACGATATACAGACCTCGGGGACTCCGGGGGGTTAAATAGGCGAAAATTATACATTGAAACGAAATCACAGGAGGAAACCGGGACGGAAACGAGTTCCGAGGTGCTCTCACACCTGGGTGGCGCGGCCAGGGGTGGGCCCGCGCCACCTATGTGTGAGAAGCCCACGGACTCCTTTTCCTGCCCGTTTTCGTCTCGTGATTTTTCATAATTAGTAAAAACAGCAAAAATATTAAAGAAAGAGTTTTTCGCGAAACTTCTCTGACTAGAACTGTTACCTATTCGAAAACGAACTCTGCAGGTACCTGCAATTTGTCTTGGATGAATTCTTCTGGAGAAACTGTTTCAATAACATCAACATCTTCATTATAAGAATCTCCAGAAATATAATGTTTGAGTCTTTGCCCATTCACCACTTGTGTAGAGTCATCTTTCAATGAAGCAATCTTAATAGCACCTGAGCGGTACACTTCCACAATAACATATGGTCCTTCCCATTTTGAAAGTAATTTTCCTGCAAAAAATCTGAGACAAGACCTATACAATAGAACTTTCTCACCAACATGAAACTCTCTCTTCAGAATTCTCTTATCATGCCATTGTTTGACTTTCTCTTTAAAAAGCCTGGCATTCTCATACGCTTCGTTTCTCCACTCATCTAGAGAACTCAAATCTAATAACCTTTTCTTACCAGCTAGTTTAAAATCTCTATTAAGCTCTCTCACTGCCCAAAAAGCTTTGTGTTCTAATTCTAAGGGCAAGTGACACGCTTTTCTGTAAACCATCTTATAAGGAGACATACCCATGGGGTTCTTATAAGCAGTTCTATAAGCCCATAAAGCATCGTTTAACTTACTAGCCCAGTTTTTCCTAGATCTATTGACAGTCTTCTGCAAGATAGACTTGATTTCTCTATTAGAAAGCTCTACCTGCCCACTAGTTTGGGGATGATAAGCAGAAGCAATTCTATGATTAACATCATATTTAGCCAGAGTTTTTCTAAAACCACCGTGAATAAAATGAGAACCTCCGTCAGTCATAAGATATCTAGGCACACCAAACCTAGGAAAAATAACATCCTTGAGCATTTTTAACGAGGTCTCACCATCGGCACTCTTTGTGGGTATGGCTTCTACCCATTTAGTAACATAATCAACATCAACAAGTATATGGGTATAGCCTTTTGAAGGAGGAAAAGGACCCATAAAATCAAATCCCCAACAATCAAATGGTTCAATAACGAGAGTGTAACTCATAGGCATTTCATTGCGTCTAGAAATATTACCAACTCTTTGACATTCATCACAAGATAAGACATACCTTCTGGCATCTTTAAAGAGGGTTGGCCAATAAAAACCTGATTGTAGAACCTTTTGCGCGGTTCTATCTCCAGCATGATGCCCTCCATAGGCGCTGCTATGGCATTTTCTTAATATTTCTTGTTGCTCATATTCTGGTACGCATCTTCTCATAATACCATCAACTCCTTTATATAAGTGTGGGTCATCCCAAAAATAATGCCTCAAATCATAGAAGAATTTTCTTCTTTGTTGAGCTGTAAAGGTTGGAGGCAAATACTTGGAAACAATAAAGTTAGCATAATCAGCATACCAAGGAAGGTCTCGCGAAGTTACATTTATTGACGCCAACTGTTCATTTGGAAAACTATCATTAACCGGAATATGATCAAAAGAAATGTTTTCCAATCTAGACAAGTTGTCAGCCACAGGATTTTCAGCACCTTTCCTATCTACGATATGCAAATCAAACTCTTGTAAAAGCAACACCCATCTAATAAGCCTAGGCTTAGCATCCTTCTTAGTCATAAGATATCTAATAGCAGCGTGATCAGTATGAATAGTAACTTTAGAATCAACAATGTAAGATCTAAACTTATCACATGCAAAAACAACAGCAAGAAACTCTTTCTTAGTAGTAGCATAATTCTTCTGAGCTGCATCAAGAGTCTTACTAGCATAATGAATAACATTCAACTTATTATCTACGCGCTGTCCAAGAACAGCACCAACAGCAAAATCACTAGCATCACACATAATTTCAAAAGGTAAATTCCAATCAGGTGGTTGAACAATAGGAGCAGTAGTTAAAGCCTTCTTAAGAGTTTCAAAAGCTTCCTTACAATCATCATCAAAGACAAATGGTACATCTTTTTGAAGACGATTAGTAAGAGGCTTTGAAATCTTAGAGAAATCTTTAATAAACCTCCTATAGAAACCAGCATGACCAAGAATACTACGAATACCTTTAACATCTCTGGGACAGGGCATTTTCTCAATTGCCTCCACTTTTGCTCTGTCAACTTCAATACCTCTTTCAGAAATTTTATGTCCAAGGACAATTCCTTCATTCACCATAAAGTGGCATTTCTCCCAATTAAGAACAAGGTTAGTTTCTTCGCACCTCTGCAAAACTTTATCAAGGTTGTGCAAACAATTATCAAAAGAAGTTCCATAGACAGAGAAATCGTCCATGAAGACCTCCACAATTTCTTCATAAAAGCCATGAAAAATAGCAGACATGCATCTTTGAAAAGTAGCAGGAGCATTGCATAAACCAAACGGCATACGTCTATAAGAATAAGTTCCATAAGGACAAGTAAAAGTGGTTTTCTCTTGATCTTCCTTCTTAACAGCAATTTGAGAAAAACCAGAATAACCATCAAGGAAACAAAAATGAGTCTTCTTAGACAACCTTTCTAACATTTGATCTATAAACGGTAAAGGGTAATGATCTTTCTTAGTAACTTTGTTTACCTTCCTATAATCAATGCACATTCTATAACCAACTACTACCCTTTGAGGAATAAGCTCATTATTCTTATTAGGCACAACAGTCATACCTCCTTTCTTAGGAACACAATGAACAGGACTAACCCATCTACTATCAGCAATAGGATAAATAATACCAGCATCAAGGAGCTTTAATACCTCATTTCTTACCACATCCTTCATCTTGGGAATTAGGCGGCGTTGATGCTCCACGACTGGCTTCGTGTCTTTCTCCATATTAATGGCATGCTGACATAAAGTGGGAGAAATCCCTTTTAAATCATCAAGATTATATCCCATAGCTCCTCGGTGTTTCCTCAATATCTCCAATAATCTTTCTTCTTCCTTTCCTGAAAGTTTAGAGCTAATAATAATAGGATAAATTTTCTTATCATCTATATAAGCATATTTAAGATTATCAGGCAAAGGCTTTAATTCAAACACAGGATCTTCCTTAGGTGGCAAAGTGGTACCAAGATCCTCCACAGGTAGATTATGCTTGATTAATGGAGGTTGACGAAGAAGAATGCCGTCAATCTCTTCTCTTTCCTTGCTGAAAACATCACTTTCGTGATCTTCCATGAATTGCTGCAAGGCATTATTAGGAGCAAGCGCAATAGAAGCAAGCTGTTCAACTCAAAAATTTTCATTAGGCGTGTCATTTTCATAAGAAGTCTTAGCAAGCTTGGAAAAATTAAACTCATAAGACTCTCCATTGAACTTAGTAAAGAAATTCTCCTTCTTACAATCTATCACGGCGCAACAAGTGTTCAAAAATGGTCTACCAAAAATAATAGGACAAGTTTTACTAGCCTCCTTACCAAGTACTAGAAAATCAGTGGGGTATTTAGTCTTACCGCAAAGAACTTCCACATCTCGAACAATACCAAGAGGCCAAACAGTCTCTCTGTTAGTAACCTGAACAACCACATCAATATCTTCAAGTTCACAAGCGCCAATCTCATGCATAATTTCTTTGTAAAGCTCTAAGGGAATAGCACTTGCGCTAGCACCAATATCACATAAACCATAATAGCAATGATCTCCAATCCTGATAGAAATAACAGGAACACTTGTTTTCCTATGCTTTTTAGGATGTGAGAGAATGTTAGAAGCATCTTCACCAAAAAGAATATACTCATCCCCTACATCTTTAGTAACAAGATCCTTCAATATAGCTACAGGAGACTTAATAGTAATTTGCTCATCAGATTCTGCAGCTTTTTTAGTACTTTTATTAGACACACTTACCAAAGTAGAATACTTCTTTACCTTAGCAGGGAAAGGTGTCTTCTCAAAATAAGGTTCAGGCACAATGCTATCAATAGTACAAACTTCAGTAACTGCAGCATGTATATGACTAATAGAGTCTTTATAAGGCGCATGATATTTGTTCCAATCTTTCTTTGGAACATCAAGATAAGAGGCAAAGGCCTTAAGACAATTAGCAAGTATTTGTGAATCAAGACCATAAGCAGTGCTAACACTATGAAAGTCATCGGTCACCATAAAAGATTTAATGCATTCATAATCATAGTTTATACCTGACTTCCTACATTTGTCGTTTTCCCATCCTTCAGCATTCTCTTGTATACGGTCAAGAAGTTTCCACTTAGCATCTTCTTTCATATGAGTAAATGATCCAAAGCAAGAAGCATCCAAGTAATCCTTATCAGGAAGAGTAAGCCGCGCATAAAAATTATCAATAACAATATTATTGGGGAGCTCATGAATGGGGCATTTGAGCATTAGTAACTTCAATCTCCCCCACGCTTGGGCAATACTCTCTCCATCATGAGGCCAAAAATTATATATCCGGTTACGGTCTTTAAGAATTTCACTTGGAGGATAAAACTTGGAATAAAAGAGAGGTACAATATCCTCCCATGCCATAGATGGACCATCTTGGAGTAGTCGATACCACTCTTCAGCTCTGCCTTTCAATGATAAAGAGAATAATTTCTTCTTGACCTGGCTTGGTGAAATACCTGCACATCTGAACAACTCGCATAATTCATGTATAAATAATAAGTGATCACCAGGATGGACAGTTCCATCTCCTGAATAGCAGTTATCCATAATACGCCCAACAATTTTCATAGGTATTTTAAAAGGATCAATTTCAGCAGGTGGTGGCGGTGGTGGTTCATCCACATGTACAGCAGTAGTAGGAGTGTTTCCAAATAGGAAACCAAATGGAGAGTTCTCCATAGCAGAGTAAAATAAAAATAAAAAATAAAATAAAAACAATACTCACAGTGACGGTTACCTTTACCAATTCCACTCTTCAATAGCGCTACACTCCCCGGCAACAGCGCCAGAAAATAGTCTTGATGACCCACAAGTATAGGGGGTGTATCATAGTACTTTCGATAAATAAGAGTGTCGAACCCAACGAGGAGCACAAGGTGTTGATGAGTGGTTTTGATCAAGGATTCACTGTAAATACTAGCAAACAGGTTTTCAGGGGTATTTGGTAATACGAGTAAATAAAGTGCGAGTAAATAAAAGACAGTAGTAACAATTGCAGCAAGTGGCCCAATCCTTTCTTTAGCAAAGGACAAGCCGGTTGTGTAACTTATAATAACCAAACGTTCTCGAGGACACACGGGAGTTTCTGTCAAGAGCTTTCGCTTCATAAAGCCAATAGTCTTTATTGGTTTGATAGGTGTTATGGGGGTGAACCTGTGCTAGCGCACTACCCTTACTAGGATAAATACACACTTGTGATTATACCCCTTGGAAGCATCCGCAAATACAAGAAAGTAATTAAGATAAATTTAACCACAGCCTTAAACTCTAAGATCATACGCTCCCTGGTGCAACGGTTTCCCAACGGAGGTTTAGGTTTCTGTCACTCCGGCAACCCCACAATTGGTAGCCAAATACACAATGCATCTCACTAGGCCCATAAATGGTGAAGTATCATGTATTTAACGTTCACATGACACCACTAGTGAAATAACACCACAACAATATCAAACCATTAAATATTTCTCAACAATAATTCACTACTAACATCTTGACTTCTCCCATGTCCTCAAGAACTAAATGAACTACTCACAAGACATCATATGGATCATGATCAGAGGTGAAATAATGGTAAATAATAATCTGAACATAAACCTTAATTCAACGGTTCCACTCAATAGCATCAACTACAAGAGTAATCAACACCGGGAAAGTTTCCCCTATGAATATAACAAGATCCAACTCAAGATGTTACAGCGGGATGGCGTGGTGATGGTGGAGATGAAGGTGCTGGTGATGGAGATGATGATGATGATCCTGATGAAGTCCGGTGCGATGATGATGACGATGGCGACGATCTCCCCTCTTCGGGAAGGAATTTCCCTGGCAGATTTCTGCCTGCCGGAGAGCTTTTCTCTCTCTGGTGTTTTCTGCCCCGCAGAGGCGGTGGTGTCTATCTCTGAGCCCCCCCTTGACTTAGGTTTTCGGGGATGATGAAATACGCGAAGGGGCCAGACCAGAAGTGGGCCAGGGTGGCCTCACACAGGGCTGGCGCGGCCAGGGGTCAGGCCGCGCCACCCTGGCGTGAGGGCCCCTCCTGGCTCCTCTCGACTCCTCCTTCTGGCTTCCTGAGTCTTCTGGGAAAATATAATTTCCTGGTATTTTTCTGGAATTTTCCTGATATTCAAAATATGGTCCCTTGATGGTCCTTTTTCCAGCAGAATCCTGACTCCAGCAGCAAATCCTCCAATGATCATCAAACATGTGAAAACAAGGGAAATAACATAAGTATCAACTCTAAATGTGAAATATATCAATGAATAACAGTAAATTATGGTACAAAATAGTGATGCAAAATGGACGTATCACCTAGCAAACTCTTGGGATTGCATGAGGCTTTTGAAAACAATTTTGATTGGATATGTCCTGAAAATCTTTTTAGTGAATTGAGTGAACCAAAGCGTGATCACAAGGGGTCTTCAAAAACTTATGTGGATGCAATACAATGTCTTATTGAAAGGATTTCTGCAATTGATCTTAATGTTTCTTTTGAAAATACTTGATTTGCACCTTTCTGCGCCTAGCTCAAAGGCGTTAAAGAAAAGCACTCTTGGGAGATAACCCATTGTTTTACTTTCAGTTCTTTTTCTTTTATTTGAGTCTTGGAAGTTATTATTACTGTAATAACCACTCCTTATCATTTTTATTTCGTTGTTGTGCCAAGAGAAACCTCTAATTTGAGTGAGGTAAGATTTGGGGAAGTTGCTGTCCTTAAACATATTTCGGTGCTGCACCGTAAAAATTTGTGAAAATTCTCAGAATATATTTTTGACCTGCAATTTCTTGTGCATATGCCCCAGGTTATATCCAAACTTTCATTAGTTTTACACTTTTTTATTTTAGCAACAGAAAACCCTGAAAAAATCGACCTTTGTCAGCTGTTCTGTTTTGACAGATTTCTGCCACTATTTGTGTTTGCCTCTCAATAGCTTTCTTTTTGAGTTTTTTTATCACAGAACTTTTGGGGAAGTTGCTACAGTAGTATATGCTTTATATGTGGTGGTTTTGAGTTGAAATTTGAACCAAAAAGGGGTTGATTCATTATTATGCTTACACTAATGTTGCTAATAGAATTGTGTTGAGTTTTGTATGAAGGAAGTTTTCAAGTGTAGGGATTGGGGAATGATAAGATGAGTTGAAGAATAGACAAAAGCTCAAGCTTGGGGATGCCCATGTCACCCCAAAAAATATCCAAGAGGTACAAGCGTCAAAGCTTGGGGATGCCCCCGAGGCACCCCTTCTTCATCGGCAAAAATCAGGTCACCTTTCAACACACTATATTTTTATTGCTTCATGCACTATGTGTTTTTCTTGGAGCATCTTTAGTTTTCAGTTTTATTTAGTTTTGTTTGCTACAATAAATGGTTGGACCCCAACAAATTTATTTTGGAGAAGTTGCCTTGCTTTTCATTTGCCAAGAACACTCCGTTTTTCACTCTTATCGTTTAACGAGTGTTCTCTTTTTCTAGAACTGCGTTTAGCTTTCATTTTTTGCCTTGATTTTTGTTCAGATCTTGTTTTATCTATATATAAAGGTGTATTTTGACCTCTGGTCCATGTTGGTTTTCATCAAAAAAGTTGTTTCAAAAAGGTTCGAATGGTGTTGGAAAAGAGAAAAAGTTTCATGCAAAAAAGTGGTACAAAAAGGAGCTTGTTTAGACTATGGCTTAGACTTTTGCATGTCGTGCTTGATGTCATTTTGATAGTATGCTTAGTGGTTTTTCTGTAGCATGGCTTGTCTCAAATGACTGAGATTCCTTAATGAGCCTTTGAAAAAAATCATGCGTTGTTTTTATTATTTGGAAGCATTAATTTGGTTTTCTCCTTGATGCTTTATTTGGGTTGACTTGGCGCATGCTTACACATGTTTGACTCATACAAAGTCACCATAAGCCTCTATGATCATTTAGTTTTTGACTTTTGATGCCATCTTATGCTTCTCTTAATGATGTTTTGTCGCTATGCATGATTATGACCGTTATTGCTCTCTTAGTTGGTCGCTCCCAGTCTTTTGCTAGCCCTCATTTTATATTGAGTATGAGCTCTACTCGTGCATCCAACTCCCAAAAACCAAGTTTTTCCAATGTGTCCACTATAAATTCCTATGCATGGTATTTGTAAGCCATTCCAAGTAAATTTTCATGTGCTACCTTTCAAAAAACCTTCAAAATACTTCTCATTTTGTGACACTGTTTTCACCTCATGGGGACGTAGTGGTCGGATTTGCTATCTTCCATATTGTTTATTCCAAAAAGAAAAAAAGGGGAAAAAAGAAAAGAAAAAAGGCACTCCTCCATGGTATGTGAATGTTGGTGGGCACCCGATGGAATCGGTTAGCCATGGTTTGAGAAAGGAAAAAAGGTGGGGAGGAGTGCCAAGCTTTATAAAAGAGCACAAAAGTGCCAATCTCTCTCAAAAACTTGCTTCATTTTTGTATGGAAGATAGTAAGAACCCCATTGCCAGTCGTTGACAAAAACAACCACCTCTCAAAACCCAATTTTTATCTCTCTATTTTACAAATGAAAATCTCAAGCACATGTTTAATCACAGCTTCCCTCTGCGAAGGGCCTTTATTTTACTTTTATGTTGAGTCTCCACCTTCTACCTTTATGCACCGTCTAAGAGAGCATATTTGTCATTCTGAGTTTAATATGCATAGTCCCAAAGTTTATCATTGATTGACTCATGATTTTGGTTTCACTTGTTCTTAAATTATTTGTATCTAGTCGCCCTCTTAAACTTGAAGGTCTCCTATGCATTTATGTTTTGCTATTCCATGAAGGACAAGCTGAAAACCATTTGCTATGTTTTTCCATATGATTTAAACACACGTTTGACTTTCATTGTTTCATTTTCATGATGTTTCATTTGTGTTCTTTTTCATGTTATAACATGGTTGCTAAGTTTCTTCTATCAAGATTATGTCTTTCATGCCCATGTTTTAAGTTCTTTTGATCCCAGCACTCAATGCTTACATAGATGATCAAGATTGTGTTGGTGCATGTCACCTAAAAAAATATTCTTTGTTATCACTTACCTACTCGAGGACGAGCAGGAGTTAAGCTTGGGGATGCTTGATACATCTCAAATGTATCTATAATTTTTGATGCTCCATGCTTGTTCTTACACCATTTGCTTAGTGTTTTGTTACACTTCGTTGCGTTCTTATACATTTTCCGGAACTAACCTTTTAACAAGATGCCACAGTGTCAGTTCCATGTTTTCTCATGTTTTTGTGTTTCATAAAAGTTTCACAGGAAATATTCTCGGAATTGGACGAAACAAAAGCCGAACCTCCTAATATTTACCGAAGCTTCCAGAAGACCAAAGAGGAGACGGAGAGGGGCCAAGGGCCAGCCTCACCACCAGGGGGCGCGGCCCAGCCCCTGGCCGCACCCACATGTGGTGAGGGCGCCCTGGTCTACTTCTGACGCTGCCCCTTCGCCTATAAAGACCCCTCGATGGGAAAAACCTAAAGACCCAATCAATTTTCCAGAAACACATCGCGATCCACCGCCATCATCGACCCGAGATCGAAAGAATCCAGAAGCTCTTCCCGGCACCCTGCCGGAGAGGGGAATCGCCACCGGAGGTCTTCTTCATCGCCATGCTTGCCTCCGACGCGATGAGTGAGTAGTCTACCTTGGACTATGGGTCTATAGCAGTAGCTAGATGGTTGTCTTCTCCACCATGTACTTCATGTTTAGATCTTGTGAGCTGCCTTACATGATCGAGATCATCTTTGTGTAATTCTACATGTTGTGTTTGTTGGGATCCGATGAATATTGGTGTTATGTTAAGTTGATGTGCTGAATATTATCTTATGTTATCTCTATGTTATTTATGATCTTGCATGCTCTCTGTTGTTAGTAGCTATCTTGGCCAAGTAGATACTAGTGACTCCAAGAGGGGGTATTTATGATCGATAGTTGGGTCCATGCCTCTATTTAATCTGGGGGAGTGATAGAAACCTCTAAGGTTGTAGATGTGTTGTTGCCACTAGGGAGAAAACAACATTCTTGTGTCCAAGGACATTCGTTTTGTTTACATTACACACTTTGCTTAATGTAGTTATCTGTTGTTCGCAACTTAATACTCATGGGGTGTTCGGACGATATCCTCATGAGTGGATTATTAGTCATCGATGCAGTTGGATGGCGGTCTATGTATTTTGTAGTAATGCCCAGAGTAAATCTCATAGTGATCCTCGTGACATATGCACGTTATCTTTATTCTATCAATTGCCCAACTGTAATTTGTTTACCCAGCATGTTGTTATTTATCTTATGGAGAGACACCACTAGTGAACTGTGGACCCCGGTCCAATTTCCTTTACATTGCTATTACTGTTTACTTTTACTCGCACTATTTACTTTCTCGCATACAACTACTATTTTCCACTCGATACGCTCAATCATTTGTTTACAGAAAACCGGTTAGATTGACAACCTCATCGTAAGTTGGGAGCAAAGTTCTTGGTTGTGTTGTGTGTAGGTTCCACGTTGCTGCTAGTGCAAAGCAAAGCCCTGGACGAGGCGCCTTATAAATTGTCCGGAGCTGTCGCGAAGCTAGCAGGCATCACCTTCTGAAGTTTGGCTTTTTCCTACTGGTTCGATAAACCTTGGTTTCTTACTGAGGGAAAACTTGCTACTGTGCTCATCATACCTTCCTCTTAGGGTTCCCAACTGGGTGGTTATCTGCCCACATCAACCTTCGCTTGCAAGCTTTCCTCCCCACAAGGGGAAGAGGTCTTCACTTCCTTCTCCCTACAGAGGAAAACGACAACGCCCGATGCCCGGCAACACCTTGTCGGGGGCACCGCTTGCCGGGGGTCCCATCGCAGGCATCATCCCTGGTCTCCTTCCAGGAAATGGCTAAGGGCAAAGAGATACCGCCATGGCAGAGCTTCCGAAGATGCTGATCGAGGATCCCTCATGACATCTTTGAGAAGCTCTATCGTCGGAGCAAATCTTGTCTTCTCCATGCCATTGGCGCCCCGACTCAGCTGGTTCTCCACTGGCTTTCTCCCACCTCCCGTGAAAGAGGAGTGCCATGGCCCGGGCTATTTGTAGCCCAGACAGCGGCTGTCTTCGTCTTCTTCCTGCAAGTGGGCTTGCGGGTGGCTCTTCGCCACAGGGAAGCGGTGGCGGACTGGCCAATAATGCCTTGGCCCGGCCACCGCTCGGCGGGTCCTTATCTTTTCTCCTCGTGGAGCGGGCCGAGCGATAGGTGCTGGAACCCCCCAGTCCCAGAACACTAACACCTACACCAATGAAAAAACCCAAAAATGATTAGTTGGAGGTTGCTTGTCGCTCTAGATGCCGAACCCATGGCGCCACAGTCTGGCCACCGCTCTCCTGCCATCGTGAAAATCACTTTGTCACAGGAGTACAACCGCCACCTGATGGGGGCCTAACCTAGGGTTAGGGATTTGAACTCAATTTGGAAAATGAGGGAGGCCAACATTTCTCAGTTTCTCTTCTACTCACTCCATGAAAAGGAAACAACCTAGGGGTTTTTGGTAAAAAGAAAGTAACATGGCACGAGCTCCTTTCTAGTGTGGCAACACAGTTGTTCACTTCTCATTGGCTTAATACCAAATTTGTATCGATGTAATTTTTTTAACTCTATACCCCATTTTTCAAGTTCTTGTATGATTTTGCTTATACTAGACAAGTTTATATTTCCTGGGTGCTAATACCTCTATTAACTAATTACTAAAGTTTGGAGACGACAAAAGCCATGCTAAAGTTTGGGGGAGACAAAAGCCATGAGACAGATTCAAAATCTAAACTCGGCGACCAATTGGGGAATAGACAACACTTGGCACAAGTGTGTGAGCTTTATCGTGTGATTGTCATCTTTCGTGTAAAAATTCAACCTTATCCCCAACAATATGATCATAAGAGCTCATGGTTAAAAAAATGTGACCATAAGGGCACATGTCTTCTTCCTTCGTATGATTCATCACAGCGAGGCAGTCAAACACAACCCGGACATGGCGATAAAGCATGTCCACAATGAGCACCAAAGCTTCACGACATGCCATAGCATATAGGGTTTCTAGGTTGGTAATTCCTTCGAATACCAATGCGAATGCCCCATGGAAGCTCCATCTGGTGAGCAGGACACAATTGTGGCTATTCATAGGTTTGAGTTCTTTGACACCACCGCATCCACATTGAGCTTAACAATGCCATTGGGAGGAGCAATCAGCTGAGGAACCTTCTCCCTTGAACCACGTCCTTCTTCTTCTTAGATGTGCTAGCCTCTAAATAATATTCTAGAAAGTTGTTGATGAAACAATTAATATGCTAACAGTGGGCTTTTGAATTGGTCCTCTTGAAGAACTTTTCGATGTGCATTCCATATTGCCCAAAAAGTCAACACTACCCTCACAAGTGAATCTTGCGGGAGCTTCTCCATTAGTCGATTGCCAATGACTTGCTTATGGTTCTATGATTTTGAAAATATGCCCACACACACTTGGCCATATTGCACTGAAGGAGGGAGTGCCTCCAAGAATCTTGGCCACCACAAATTCCGCTGTTGCTACGGATAGCCACATGTTGATGACGAACAACATAAGTGGATGTGAGAGAGCGATGTGCAAGGTGACATAGAAATACCTTCAATTTGGCTGGAACACACACACACACACACACACGACAAATAGAAGTTCAATTTTCTCCTTGGAATGATCTGAAAAAGGAGGCAGCCAAGGCAGGGCCCTCACCTCAAACCTTATTTCGTCTCAATCCTTATGTATCACTCGTTTTCCCTTCCCTCCTACCTCCCATCTCTCACGCACATACATGCCATGGCTACCTCATGGGAATGTGTTGAAGGACACACACACTCATGTGTTGGGCTACTGAAGCTGGTTAGAAAGAAAAATGACAGAAAAATGGAATGGGGCCATTTCCATTTAAGGCTAGACAACTTAATCTGAAAGTGACCGTTCGAAAGGGAATAATAGCGTAACACTAATTATCCCTAATGAAAGGAAAACAGTACCGTTAAGGCGGAGGATCAATCTTCTGCCTTGCTCCGCATGGCAACGCTTGGGTGCAGTGTGATGGGAGGGCCCCGTGAAGAAGATTCTTATCTCCTTACAACCACACTTTATCTCCCTCATTGCCTCCTCTCTCCCTCATGTTTTTCTGTCGCACGCTAGAGCCTTTGTCATACGCTATTTTTTGCCACTGTTGCTGTAGGCACTGTCGACACATTGCTAGACTGTCGTTGCTAGACCACCTCTGGGTGTTGCTGCAAGTGAATGATGTGGGCTACTGCGTTGCTGTTAGGAATCAACCACCATGCGCCCAATAAAGACGACTGGATGGTGTGACTGGCAATCGCCCGTGATTTTTAGCGACGCAAAGCAGACATAGTGCTCGTGGCCAACTATGTTACCAGCACGAGTCTGATGGGTTCATAACATAGAAAATAAAAAATTTCCTATGCATGAACACATAAACTAGCCAAGAACATCTACAAGATGGTAGCAACGGAGACTAACCCTCAAAGACCGGTAGCGGGGATTATGTTCCCGCACAAACGTTGCTGATGGAGAGTCGAGGAAGACGCACGTAGTTGACGTAGTCGTTCACTTGACGTAGTCGATGTAGTGGTTCACTTGACGATCACGAGATCGTGTACACGGCGCCACAACCGGCAGCGCCCCCGTGCTCGGTCACACGTACGGCTCGTCATCGACTCCTCCACGCCCTCGGTCCAGCGGGGCAGCGGAAGAAGGGATCTGTCGGACACTCCAGCACTCACTTATCCAAGTGTGTGAAACTCGAACTAACAATCCGGCAGAGCTTTGCTAAGCCAAGACGGATTTGGGGCAGCAACTTTGCGGGAGAGGGGAAGCATCAAGTGTTGGGAGAAGAGGATCATGCCCAACATATATATAGGAGAGAGGGGGCAGCCACCCATGAGGGGTGCGGCCAGCCCCTCCCCTTTTCTCCTCTTCATGGTGGTGGTAACCCTCTCCTTCATGGAAAGGTAACCCCCCGCATCAAATGAGTAACCCCAATTTTAATTTTGCATGACATTCATGCTAATTAAAATTCACACTTATTGATTTAATAAAAAAAATTATTTCTTTAATATTTGTTAATTCATTCAATTAACAAACATTAACAAATACACCCTTGAGTTATTTCGATATCCCGAAACAGTTTCAGTGCTTTTCTAAAACAACCCTCATGCTGTCCTGTAATTCGATCGGAGTATCGTATCCACTCAAAAACGACGGCGAACCTTAAGTGTGTCACCCTACGGTTCATGAATAACATGGACATGATCGAGACTCCTCTCTGATCAATAATCATCAGCGGGATCTGGAAATCCATGATGACTCCCACTTACTCAACGATGAACTAGTGATCGTGTGAACCAATAACGAACATAGTTAATTCCTTTTGTCTCGCGATATTATTACTTGTCAGAGATCCGATCATTTGGTACCAACCATACCTAGTTCGATCTCGTTCCCGACAAGTCTCTTTACTCGTTCCGTGATAATGCATTCCCATGACCTAGTCACATGCTTGCAAGCGATTCCAATGCAATATCACCGAGAAGGGCCCAGAGAATATCTTCCCATCATCAGGTCGGACAAATTCCACTCTTGATCCATGAGCCTCAACTAATACTTTCAGAATACCCAAATCAACCATTATAATCACCCTGTAACGGTGTGACATTTGATATCATCAAAGCACTCTTCCGGCATCAGTGATTAACATGATCTCATGGTCTGAGGATTAGAACTATTTCGTATGAGTTTGATATAGCAATGAACTTGATGACTTGATCGTATTGCTATTCGTACTATGGGTGTGAGTGTTCATCACATCATTCTTCTAATGATATTACCCCATTATTAACAACATCCAATGTTCATGATCAGGAAACCTTGATCATCGGTTAATCAACGAGCTAGTATAAAAGAGAGGCTTTACTAGGAACCTTTTAGTTTATTAATCACATATGTATTAATGTTTCTGATTAATACAATTCTAGCATGAGAAATAAATATTTATCATAAACATGGAATATGATAATAACCACTTTATTATTGCCTCTCGGGCATATTCCCTTCAGTCTCCCACTTGCACTAGAGTCAATAATCTAGTTGATACTTGCGTATATAACACTTATGGCATTCACGTGTTATATGTACGCGTTGCATGTGGTAAACCTGATCTCCAGATCTGACACTTTCAGCTCTGTGTGTATTTGCATATCTTTGCGTCTCTACGCATCACTCATTCTCAAATGAGATAGTTGGGTATAAATTTGGTCCTTTGGTGAGACCTTAGTTCCTTTAGCTAAAACCATGTTGACACTATTGTCACACAATAGATCTTCATAGTAATAGCCAGCTTGGAACTACACCTAGTTTGATAACAAACTTCTTGACACAAATGCTCTCTTTTGCTACTTCTAAAGCAGCCATATACTCAACCTTTGTTGTAGAATCCATCACAATGTCTTAACTTTGGAACTCATCCAAATCCATCATGGAACTTCCTTCCATTACATTGTGCCACCTAAACACATAGCTAAAATTGAGATAAACTTAATTTGTATCTTGTGACAAACTTAGTATCAATGTAAGACTTTACAATGAACTATGTGTCACTTTGTCATACATAATATATATCCTTAGTCCTTCCAAAGCACATAAGGATATCCCTACTATTGTCCAGTGATCATCTTATGACATTTATCACTCTGGTATATGCTCATAACATTTAGAGCATATGCATATCTGGATATATACATATCACGGTATACATGATCGATCAAATCATTCATGTGGCTTCACTCATCAAGTGTCAAAAACACCTGAATCTTGTTTTAACCTCTTCCATGCGGCAAGAACTTTTCTCGTCATTTCCATATTGAACTTCATTCAATATTTCATCTATGTACTTTGGCACAACCATATTGGCACCTCGATATATCTACATAGACATCGTGACCCAATATTTTGGTTTTGCCTAAGTCTTTCATTGAAATCTAATTTTAATGAAATTCTTAACCTATGTCAATAAAAGATACATCATTTCCAATTAACAATATGTCTTCTACATAATGTACTGAAAATATGTCTCAACGCTCCCACTTAATTTCTTGCAAATGCAAGCATATTCATCGTATCTGATGAAACTAAACCTTTTAATTATTTTATCATGATGAATATTCCAACTCCGCGATGCTTACTTCAACCATTGAAGTTTGCCTGCCTTTTAGCATCCTTTGAATTTACAAAACCCATTGGACCATGTCATGTACATGTCCTAGGTAACCATTCTATT
This sequence comes from Dactylis glomerata, assembly GCA_007115705.1. Taxonomy (NCBI): domain Eukaryota; kingdom Viridiplantae; phylum Streptophyta; class Magnoliopsida; order Poales; family Poaceae; genus Dactylis; species Dactylis glomerata. The sequence continues at coordinate 2,117,972 of QXEO01000237.1, forward strand.
AGAAGAATGTTGTCTTGTTTGTTGAACTAACATATACCAAACTTGGCATATGTAGTGGTTGCTACAGTAATCCATCCAGACAAAATATCGCTATGAAAGATTAAATCTTGTCATAATCAACTCATTGAACATAATCATAAATAGTTTAACGATATGTCGACTATTTCATAGATGTGAAAACATCCATGTCTGTTTGTAGATCCAAATACGTTCATTAGGTTTCGTGCCTTTTGAGGGTCTTCCAAGTTCAGAAACTTGGTTTCTCGTATATGAAACTATCACGGGTTTTATGGCTTCTAGCCATTTGACGGAGTCAGGGCCCATCATTGCTTCTTTGCATGTAGTCGGTTCATCATTGTCAAACAATAATGATCTGTTCTCAAATCTAACTATTTGATTGTTACCCGACTCACATGGTTCAATAAGAACTTAGATCTATGTGACCACAACCTTTGAGGTACAACAGCCATGCGCATTGTGGACGCCTCCGGGACACTTCCCAGCACTGCGCTACTCAGCACATATAGTTTAGGTTCAATAACCCAATCAAAGTTCTATTGTCCTCCCACTTAACTTTTCGCGAAAAATTCCTTCTCAAGAAACTTGAAGTTTTCAGCGACAAACACTTTTGTCTTAGGTGTTCCGGAGGAATACCCAATAGTTACTTTGAGATAACCTACAAAGACGCATTTATCCAACTTTGGTTGTAAACATTTTACATATGCCTAGCATACCAAAATTTTAGAAAAGACAACTTAGGTTTTATCCCATGCCATATCTCATATGGTGTCATTTCAACGGATCATGATGGCGCTCTTTTCAGTGTAAAAGCGGTAGTCTCTAAAGCTTTATCCTTAAAATATAATGGCAGTTTTATAGATGACACCTTTGATCCAACGATGTCAAACAAATTTTGATTTTATTTCTCGAACACTCCATACTCCTATGGTGTTTCGAGAAATACAAATCTATGGAACGATTCCTCAACTTTTAGGTGTTTGCTAAACGTATAACTCAAATATCTTCCTTTATGATCAAATCATAAATTCTTTATTCTCTAGTTACAATGATTTTTCACTTTATCTAGAAATACTTTGAACATTTTTCAAATATTTCATGCTTCTTCCTTATCAAGTAAATATACACATATATCTCCTCAAATCATTGGTTAAAGCAAATGAAGTTCAAGAATTCACCACTCACGGCTACATATAATGGACTATATACATCAACATGTACATCGTCCAATAAGTTAGTCGTCCGTTCTTCTTTGGCCTACAAACGGAGTTTTAATCATCTCTAGGAAATTTTCACAAGTGTCAATTGATTTAAAATCAGAAGGACTCAAAAATTCCATCAACATGGAGTTTCTTCATGTTTTACTTTCCAATATGATTTAAACGGTGGTGTCACTCATAAGTGATCTTCTAATCATTTGTCTTGCGACATTTTTAGCATCAGTGTTATGGATGTGATTTCTCCAACAAGATAAGCGTTCATCCATCTTTTATGAATGCGGTAATAATTTGAACAACCATTGTTCTCATAATACTAGAACAAAATAACAATTATTCAAACAAATCTTGAAGGCTAGGTTTAATTCCAATGAAACACAATAACACTTTATCTGTTTTCAATGAGAATCATCCCATATTCATTTGCTAGTTAATTAGGCCATTGTAGTTCTTGTATTGCGTTTTTCTGTATGACAGTTCATACCAACCAATTTAATATCAAATACCCAAGAACCACATTGTTTTAACAAGCAACGAATACACCCATAACATGTATATCTTCTATATACCTGAGCTGGACATTTCCAGTCGTTTCTTTTCCGCCAGAATAAATTTTGGATTCTCTTTTAGCAATTCTTTTCCTTCTAGAAGAATCTATCAACATCAATAGTGGCGCCATTCACATGGCACATAGTTCAAGGCATGATTAGTCAAACACTAATACCCTTGGACTCATACTTTGAAGTAGATCACCATAATCAAATATTTGGCGTTCTTCCAAATTTCATTCTTTAGTAATCTTTTAATGTAGTAAACATTTTACCGACATCTTGTATTCATCTTATCATGATAACTTTCATGATCAAGCTACTATAGCTCATGAGGATGAATTGTGAGTATAATGCTAGTTCCCAAAACCTTTTTAGGAGATCTAGACGGCTAGCATCTCTAATCTTTGCAAATTCTCATACAATATGAGAACATGTGTCTTACTAAATTATACTCTATCACATTGCAACCAAACATTGTTTCAGATATCAAAATATCTTTGACACATGATAGTTTATGAAACAATCCTTTCAGCTCCTAGATAACCTTGATACTAAAAACAAATTTTGAATATCAAGGATCATGGAGGCAAGTGTGGTACTTAGATCCTAACACTGGAATTGTTACTCTTAATTTAATACTACTTATTAAATTTTATCGAGTAACCAAGGTTTGCTAAAAGTTAGCAATAGGACTTTAAACTTTAGATTGACATTCAAACAATACGATACTAGTTCGTAAAGTTAACATCCCGAATTCTATAGTTCTATTATCTCAATTGTAGCTAATCGCAAGGTAGTAAACAGATGCCAATGACTACAACAAACTATGCAAATTCACTTTGATTTAGTTCATGATAAATTGAGTTCTATAATTCAAAATTACTAAGTGAACTCCCACTTAAAAACAACATCCCTCTTAGTTTTCTTAAGTGATTACACGAACCAAATTCACTATACCGCAACCGATCATCACGTGCAACGGCATAGTTTCAAAGGCGAACATCACCATGTTCATCATATCAACCATATGACTCATGCTTAACCTTTCGGTTCGTGTTCTGAGGCCATGTCTGTACATGCTAGGCTCGCCAAGTAAAACCATAGCACTTGCATGTGTTAAACTATCTTACACCCGTCGTATGTGAACGTAGAGTCTGTCACACCCGATCATCACGTGGTGTCTCGAAACGACAAACTTTCGTGACGGTGCATGCTATGGAAGAACACATTTTTATCTTGATATTTATGTGAGAGGGCTCATCTTATAATGCTACCGCGCGATCAAATCTAAGCAGAATAAGATGCATAAAAGGATAAACATCACATGCATATATAATGTGATATGATATGGTCCTTCACGCATTCGATCTCCATCTTGTGTGTCATGGCATGATCTCCATCATTCCACCGGCGTAGCACCAAGGTCTATGGCGCGCCACCTTGGTTGTCTTCCTCCATTACAATATATCACTTGGATATATATATTTGGCACGCAGGCCATTTAAATGTAAGGACAACCATATGGCTCCTACCGGTTGTTTATAACTTACAAAAAGGATCATTGCATACAATTTGTAACATAAACAATTTAACCATATCACATCACAGACCCTGCAAAAACAAGTTAGATGTTTCTAATTTGTCTTGCATATTTTACGTGGTTTGGGGCTTTCTAGGAAGAACCGTTCTTACCTACGAACATGTAACCACAACGGTGAGAAAAAATATTATTAACAACTCTTTGTAAAATAGATCATAACTATAGTGGGAGAAACGTGCACCCGCAAAGCCACATATGCCGAAGCATGTCAAGTGTGAAGGAAATATGCCCTAGAGGCAATAATAATATTGTTATTATCATATTTCTTGTTCATGATAATGTTTATATTCCATGCTAGAATTGTATTAAGCGGAAACATTAATACTTGTGTGGTTTATAAACAACACCGTGTCCCTAGTACGCCTCTACTAGACTCGCTCATTGATTAATGATGGTTAAGATTTCCTAACCATAGACATGAGTTGTCGATTAATAATGAGGTCATATCATTAGGAGAATGATGTGATGGACAGACCCAAATTAAGCACATCAATTAGATCATGTCATTGTGTTCACAATTGCGTAGCTTTTCCTATGTCAGTATCATATTCCTTAGACCATGAGATAATGCCACTCCCTGGTACCGGAAGAGAGCTTTGAGGTCATCAAACGTTATCCTATTAGAGGGTGATCATAAAGGTGTCTCTCAGGTAATCGGAAAGTACTTGTTGGGTTGCATGTATCGAGATGGAATTTGTCCCTCCCATGTCGGAGAGATATACTCCGGGCCCACTCGGTAATCAATATCATACACTGTTTGCAAACACGTGATTAATGAGTTTAATCACATGGTGATATTGGATTGCAGAACGAGTAAAGAGTACTTGCTGTGAACGAGATTGAACTAGGTATGGCGATGCCGACGATCAAATCTCGGGCAAGTAAAATAGCGTGAGACAAAGGAATTCGTATACGGGATTATTTGAATCCTGACATCGTGGTTCACCGATAATGATCTTCGTTGAATATGTGGGAGTCAATATGGATTTCCAGATCCCGCTATTGATTATTGATAGTGATCATGTCCATGCATTCTCGAACCCGTAGGGTCACACACTTAACGCTCATCGACGCTAGGGTAGTTTCGCGATTTATGGAAATTGTTTCAGAGAGTTACGGAATTGTTCCGGGAAAAAGATTAATGATTTATTAATTAATGTAATTAATAAATATTAATACATATATTTATTTACTAGAAATAAATAAGGACTAAAAGTAGTCCGTAAATAGTCTTGCTAACGGGCTAGTTTTGTAACCCGTCTAGACAAACTACAAAAAGAAAAGGCAAAAGAAAAGAAAGAAAAAAAAGGGAAAAGAGAGCTGCGACCAGGGAGCAAGTCCCTGGCACGCGCTCGATCGAGTCGGCCGGCCAGCGCCTGGCACACTCGCATGAAGTGCACGGGCTGGGCACTTGTGCATTTGGGCTAGCTAGGCATGCAACATGTAGGCCACCAGGCCTCCAGGCAGGCAGCCATGCATTAGCGCAGCGCCCGCATGAGGAGCCGGCCGCACGCACGCCTCGTGTGATCGATCGCTATGACCTCGCCAACGCTTGCGTGCACGGCACGGTAGCTGCGATAAGTTTTTAGAAAACTTGGATTGCACTTCAAGCTGCTGCGGTCGCCTATATAAAGAGGAGGACCGGAGCGTGTCAAACTAATTTTGGATCAGCCGCTATGCTGTCGGTTGTCTCATATGTAGCTTCCTTTTGCTCTAGTTTGACTAGATCTTTTGCCCTTTCTTCTTCCACCTTGCGCGCGTAGGCGAAGCCCTACCCGCATATACTCTCCACCATAAGCACCACGCCGTCGTGCTGCTGATCCCATCTACCACTCCACCATACCTTGCTGGACCGAGGAGGAGGAGTCGTCGTTGCGCTGTACGTGTGCAACGCTCGGAGGCGCCGCCCGTTGTGGCGCTTGGATCGGATCGGATCGCAAGGAGGAGACGTTAGTACGACTACGCCGACCACGTTCATCTGAACGTTTCCGCTGTGCGATCTACAAGGGTATGTAGATCTAATCTATCTCGCTCGTTGTTTTGCATCTCGTAGATCTGATCTTGGCTTGTTCTTGTTCGTACTCGTAGGAAATATTTTGTTTTCTATGCTGCAAAACCCTTCAGTGGTATCAGAGCGAGATCTATGCGTAGATGTTTTACACGAGTAAAACGCAACCATGTTGTTGCGGGCGTTGATGTTTTCTGTTGCAAACCTCTATGCTGTGTATTTATTATGGCGCGGCATAGTGAGATCGAAGCGGTCCAGGCCAACTTTACGCGACCTCATTCGCGAGACCGGCTCCGCACTTGACGTGTGGCTTGTTCTACACATGCGGCTGGTGGATGCCAGTTTCTCTCACTATAGTAGTCATGGTATCTACAACGGATGTTGGTAACCATAATATCACCATTGTGGCTTTGCGTAGGTAAGAACCGTTCTTATGCGTAGCTCCCATAAGCCACGTAAAACATGCAATCAACAAATTAGAGGCGTCTAACTTGTTTTTGTAGGGAGTGTTTGTGATATGGTATTGCCACAAGATATGATGTGTATGATATATGTGATGTATGCGATGATCATGTTTTGTAATGTTTCACGACTTGCATGTCGATGAGTTCACAACCGGCAGGAGCCATATGGTTGTCTTTATAATTTTGTATGACCTGCGTGTCAACTTCTTATACGCCATGTAATAGCTTTACCTTATCGCTAAGTAGTTAGCAATAGTTGTAGTTGCTATTCGTGGTGGAGACAATCATGGTGGAGTGATGGAGATCATGCCGGCGCACACGAGATGGAGATCAATGCGCGAAGATTGGCTATACCATGTCACATATTGTATATGCATGTGATGTTTATTCTTTATGTATGCATCTTATTCTGCTTTGATCGTGACGGTAGCATTATAAGATGATCCCTCACACTTAATTTCAAGATAAAATGTGTTCTCCCCTCGTATGCACCGTTGTGAAAGATCGTCGTTTTGAAGCATCACGTGATGATCGGGTGCTATAAACTCTACGTTCACATACAACGGGTGTAAGCCAGATTTACACATGCGAAAATACTTGGGTTAAACTTGACGAGCCTAGCATGTACAGACATGGCCTCGGAACACACGGACCGAAAGGTCAAGCATGAGTCATATGGATGATATGATCAACATGTTGATGTTCACCATTAAAGCTACATCATCTCACGTGATGATCGGTCTTGGTGTAGTGAATTTGGATCATGCTTCACTAAACAACTTCGAGGGATGTTGAATTTAGTGGGAGTTCATTAGTAATTTGATTAACTTGAACTAATTATCATGAACTAAATCTTAGTGTATTTGCATAAGTCATTGTAGTCTTTGGCAACCGTTTTCCACCGACAGTTAGTTTTAATTGAGTTAAAAGAACTATAGAATTTTGGATAATTACTTTTCGGACTAGTGTCGTTTAGTTAAAATGTCAAGCTCAAAGATTAAGTCCTATTGCAAACTTTAGCAAACCTTGCTTGCTCCATACGATTTAATAAGTTGTATTAATCAAAGAGCAACGATTCAAGTTTAGTATCGAAAGATCATACATTTGCCTTCATGAGAAATTGATCTTCAAAATTGTTTGAGAATCAAAGTGATCTTGGAGCTGAAAGAATTGTTTCAGAAACAAACAAGAGTTAAAAGATATTTGATGTCTAAAACTTTGATTGTTTGCAAAATGATTAAGTATAATTTAGTAAAAGAACATATGCTCATATTGTATGAATATATGCAAAGATTGAAGACGCTTGGCGTCCCGATCACCCAAAAGTTTGGGAACTAATATTATACTTGCATTCATCCTTATGAGCTATAGTAGTTTCATCATGAAGTTGTCATGATAAGATAGATGAAAAGGTATCGGCTAAGTTGTTTTGCCATACCAAAAGAATGCTAAAGAATGGAATCTAGAAGAACGCTAATTATATGATGATGGCGATCCACCTCAAAGTGTAAAATCTAAAGCTATTAGTATTTGACTAACGCGCTTTGGACTATATGTCAAATGATTGACGCCACTATTGATGTTGATAAATTCTTCTAAGTAGAGAGGAAACGCTAAATAGGATCTGCAAAATATTTGGTAGAAAAAGGAAAAGACTGGAAATGTCCAGCTCGGGTATATAAACGATATATATGTTATAAATGGATTCTTTGCTTGTTAACAATGTATTTCTTGAGTATTCGATACTGATTTGTTGGTATGAAATGTCATACAAAGCAACACAATGCAAGAACTACAATGGCCTAAGTAACTAGCAAAAGAATGTGGTAATGATGCGCGTCGATAAACAAATAAATATGTTATTGTGCTTTTCGTTGGCATCAAACCTAGCCTTCAAGATTTGTTAAGAACTTAATAATTGTTATATTGTTCTGGTATTATGAGAGCAATGGTTGTTCAAATTATTACCGTCTTCCATAATCGATGGATAGATTATTATTATCTTGTTGGTGAAATAGACATTTATAACACTGATGCTAAAGGTCGCAAGACAAAAAAAATTTCACTTATATATGACACCGCCGTTTAAGTCATATTGGAAACAAAACATGAAAGAAATTCTTTTTTTTTTGAAAAAATGAAAGAAATTCTATATTGATAGATTTCGAGTCATTTGATTTTGAATTGATTGACGCTTGTGAGAATTTTCCTAAGGATGATTAAACTCCGTTCATGGGCCATGGAAAGGACAAGCGACTAACTAAATGGAGATCATACATGTTGATGTATGTAGTCCATGGTGTGAAGTCGAGCGTGGTGTATTTTCTATTTCATCAATGACTTGAATAGATGTATGGTATATCTACTTGATGAGATAGAAGTATGAAATGATTGAAATTGTTCAATTTATGAAGTGGAAATTGTTGTAACAAGAAAATTCAAGTTTTTATGATTGGATCATAAAGGAAAATATTTGAGTTACAAGTTTAGCAAACATCTAAGAGTTAAGTGAATTGTTTCACAAACTTGCATCTTGTGAAACACCATATGAGTATGGGGTTTTCGATGGATGCAATCAAACCTTGTTTGACATGGTTAGATCAATGATGAAATAAAACTGCCAATATAATTTGTGGATTATGCTTTAGAGACTACCGCTTTTCACTGAATAGAGTGCCATCATAATCCGCTGAAATGACACTATACGAGTTATAGTTGTCTTTTCTTAAATTTTGGTATGCAAGGCATATGTGTAAAATGTTTACAACCAAAATCGGATTAGTAAGTCTTTGTAGGTTATCCCAAAGAATGTTGATGGGCATTCCTTCTACTATGAACCCAAGCACAAAGTGATTGTCGCTAAAAGGTGAACTTCTTATGAAGGAGTTTTTCGCAAAAGGTTTAAGTGGGAGGAAAATAGAACTTGATGAGGTTATTGAACCTAAGAAAGATGATCAGAGTAGCTCAGCACCAGAAAATGTTCTGGAAGCGGCAACTGCATTCATAGATCACGCGTCTACAATGTGTTGTAGGTACGACATCGAAGTTCCTATTTAACCAAGTTGGTCGTAATCAAATAGAATGATTCGAGGATGAGATATTATTGGATAATAGTAACCAACAATATACAAAGAAGCGGTGATGGGCCCTGACTTCGTCATATGGATCATTCTAGCAACAATTACATATTGAGATGTGATAGTTGAATAAACGAAACAATGTTCCTCTACCGGAATGCACACCAAGGACGTGTACCTGACACGACCCAATGGGTTTTGTTGATTCAAAGGTTGCTAGATATGTATGGAAACTTCAATGGTAGAAGTAAGCATAGCGAAGTTGGAATCTTCGTTTTGATGAAAATGTTAAAAGGTTTAATTTCATCAAGATATTTGAAGATGCTTGTATTTACAAGAAAGTAAGTGGGAGCACTGAGACATATTTCTAATACTTTATGTAGATGACATATCGGTCATTGGAAATTATGTGTTTTTCTTGATATGTTAAGTTTTCATTAAAACTGGATTTTTGATGAAAGACTTAGGTAAAACCAGAATATTAAACATCAATGTCTATGCAGATAGATTGAGGCTTAATATAGTTTTGCCATAGTACATAGATGAAATATTGAAGCTGTTCAATATTGAATCAATAAGAACGGTTCTTATTGCATGGAAGAGGTTAAAGCAAGAATCAACTATTTTGACACTTGATGAGTGAAACCACAAGAATGATTTTATCGATCTTGTACACCATGATATGTATATCCAGATATGTCCGATGCTCTAAAGGTTACGAGCATTCATATGATGATCGTTGGACAATAGTAAAGATATTCTTATGTACTTTTGAAGAACTAAGAATATGCTTTATATGCAGAAGTGACAAATGGTTCATTGCAATCTGTTACATTGGCTTTGTCACATATACAGAAATATTTAATCTCAATTTTAGGCTATTTGTTTTGAGTTATAAGGTGGCACAATAAGATGGAAGAAAGTTCCATGATAACTTGGATGAGTTTCAAAGTTAGACATTGTGACGGATACTGCAACGAAGGCTTAGTATAATTGTTTGAGAAGCAGCAAGAGAACTAGGTGTAGTTCTAAGTGTGCTAGTACCATGTAGTTCTATTGTATGACAATAGTGACAACATAGTCTCGACAAAGAAATTGAGGTCTCACCAGAAGACTAAGTTTATACGATGCCATCTCATGTTAAGATGAGTAATGCGTGATGATGCAAAAGATATGCAAATACAAACGGACCTGAAAGTGTCAGACCCGTAGATAAGGTTTACCACGTGCACCGCGTATGAGTAACACCGGAATGCCATAGGTGTTGAATGCGCAAGTATTGACTAGATTATTGACTCTAGTGCAAGTGGGAGACTGAAGGAAATATGCCCTAGAGGCAATAATAATATTGTTATTATCATATTTCTTGTTCATGATAATGTTTATATTCCATGCTAGAATTGTATTAAGCGGAAACATTAATACTTGTGTGGTTTATAAACAACACCGTGTCCCTAGTACGCCTCTACTAGACCAGCTCATTGATTAATGATGGTTAAGATTTCCTAACCATAGACATGAGTTATCAATTAATAATGAGGTCATATCATTAGGAGAATGATGTGATGGACAGACCCAAATTAAGCACAGCAATCAGATCATGTCATTGTGTTCACAATTGCGTAGCTTTTCCTATGTCAGTATCATATTCCTTAGACCATGAGATAATGCCACTCCCTGGTACCGGAAGAGAGCTTTGAGGTCATCAAACGTTATCCTATGAGAGGGTGATCATAAAGGTGTCTCTCAGGTAATCGGAAAGTACTTGTTGGGTTGCATGTATCGAGATAGAATTTGTCCCTCCCATGTCGGAGAGATATACTCCGGGCCCACTCGGTAATCAATATCATACACCGTTTGCAAACACATGATTAATGAGTTTAATCACAGGGTGATATTGGATTGCGGAACGAGTAAAGAGTACTTGCTGTGAACGAGATTGAACTAGGTATGGCGATGCCGACGATCGAATCTCGGGCAAGTAAAATATTGTGAGACAAAGGAATTCGTATACGGGATTATTTGAATCCTGACATCGTGGTTCACCGATAATGATCTTCGTTGAATATGTGGGAGTCAATATGGATTTTCAGATCCCGCTATTGATTATTGATAGTGATCATGTCCATGCATTCTCGAACCCGTATGGTCACACACTTAACGCTCATCGACGCTAGGGTAGTTTCGGGATTTATGGAAATTGTTTCAGAGAGTTACGGAATTGTTCTGGGAAAAAGATTAATGATTTATTAATTAATGTAATTAATAAATATTAATACATATATTTATTTACTAGAAATAAATAAGGACTAAAAGTAGTCCATAAGTAGTCTTGCTAACGGGCTAGTTTTGTAACCCGTCTAGACAAACTACAAAAAGAAAAGGCAAAAGAAAAGAAAGAAAAAAAAAGGGAAAAGAGAGCTGCGGCCAGGGAGCAAGTCCTTGGCACGCGCTCGATCGAGTCGGCCGGCCAGCGCCTGGCACGCTCGCATGAAGTGCATGGGCTGGGCACTTGTGCATTTGGGCTAGCTAGGCCATCGGCCATGCAACATGCAGGCCACCAGGCCTCCAGGCAGGCAGCCATGCATCAACGCAGCGCCCGCATGAGGAGCCGGCCGCACGCACGCCGCGTGTGATCGCTCGCTATGACCTCGCCAACGCTTGCGTGCACGGCACGGTAGCTGCGATAAGTTTTTAGAAAACTTGGATTGCACTTCAAGCTGCTGCGGTCGCCTATATAAAGAGGAGGACCGGAGCGTGTCAAACTGATTTTGGATCAGCCCCGTGCTGTCGGTTGTCTCATATGTAGCTTTCTTTTGCTCTAGTTTGACTAGATCTTTTGCCCTTTCTTTTTCCACCTTGCGCGCATAGGCGAAGTCCTGCCCGAATATACTCTCCACCATAAGCACCACGCCGTCGTGTTGCTGATCCCATCTACCACTCTACCATACCTTGCTGGACCGAGGAGGAGGAGTCGTCGTTGCGCTATACGTGTGCAACGCTCGGAGGCGCCGCCCGTTGTGGCGCTTGGATCGGATCGGATCGCAAGGAGGAGACGCTAGTACGACTACGCCGACCACGTTCATTTGAACGTTTCCGCTGTGCGATCTACAAGGGTATGTAGATCTAATCTATCTCGCTCGTTGTTTTGCATCTCGTAGATCAGATCTTGGCTTGTTCTTGTTCGTACTCGTAGGAAAATTTTTGTTTTCTATGCTGCGAAACCCTTCAAAGTGTGGGACAAGTCTCGTGAACGCGGTCACGTAAGGTTAGTCTCGGGCAGCTTCAATCCCACTATGCCACTATGATCCAAAATATAAAATAAATTGTAATAACATGATCATCAACGCCCACATCCACATGTGTTCTAACCGTGCATACCAACTACGCATAGAGATGGCTCTGATACCACTGAAGGGTTCGTAGCATAGAAAACAAAAAATTTCCTACGCATGAACACATAAACTAGCCAAGAACATCTACAAGATGGTAGCAACTGAGACTAACCCTCGAAGACCGGTAGCGGGGATTACGTTCCCGCACAAACGTTGCCGATGGAGAGTCGAGGAAGACGCACGTAGTCGACGTAGTCGTTCACTTGACATAGTCGACGTAGTGGTTCACTTGACGATCACGAGATCGTGTACACGGCGCCACAACCGGCAGCGCCCCCGTGCTCGGTCACACGTACGGCTCGTCGTCGACTCCTCCACGCCCTCGGTCCAGCGGGGCAGCGGAAGAAGGGATCCGCTAGACACTCAAACACTCACTTCTCCAAGTGTGTGAAACTCGAACTAACAATCCGGCAGAGCTTCGCTAAGCCAAGACGGATTTAGGGCAGCAACTTTGCGGGAGAGGGGAAGCATCAAGTGTTGGGAGAAAAGGAGTATGTCCAACATATATATAGGAGAGAGGGGGCAGCCACCCATGAGGGGTGCGGCCAGCCCCTCCCCTTTTCTCCTCTTCATGGTGGTGGTAACCCCCTCCTTCATGGAAAGGTAACCCCCCCTCATCAAATGAGTAACCCCCATTTTAATTTTGCATGACATTCATGCTAATTAAATTCACACTTATTGATTTAATAAAACATTTTTATTTCTTTAATATTTGTTAATTCATTCAATTAACAAACATTAACAAATACACCCTTGAGTTATTTCGATATCCCAAAACAGTTTTGGTGCTTTTCTGAAACAACCCTCATGCTGTCCTGTAATTCGATCGGAGTATCATATCCACTCAAAAACGACAGCGAACCTTAAGTGTGTCACCCTACGGTTCATGAATAACGTGGATATGATCGAGACTCCTCTCCGATCAATAATCATCAGCGGGATCTGGAAATCCATGATGACTCCCACTTACTCAACGATGAACTAGTGATCGTGTGAACCAATAATGAACATAGTTAATTCCTTTTGTCTCATGACATTATTACTTGTCCGAGATCCGATCATTTGGTATCAACCATACCTAGTTTGATCTCGTTCCCGACAAGTCTCTTTACTCGTTCCGTGATAATGCATTCCCATGACCTAGTCACATGCTTGCAAGCGATTCCAATGCAATATCACCGAGAAGGGCCCAGAGAATATCTTCCCGTCATCAGGTCAGACAAATTCCACTCTTGATCCATGAGCCTCAACTAATACTTTCAGAATACCCAAATCAACCTTTGTAATCACCCTGTAACGGTGTGATGTTTGATATCATCAAAGCACTCTTCCGGCATCTGTGATTAACATGATCTCATGGTCTGAGGATTAGAACTATTTCGTATGAGTTTGATATAGCAATGAACTTGATGACTTGATCGTATTGCTATTCGTACTATGGGTGTGAGTGTTCATCACATCATTCTTCTAATGATATGACCCCGTTGTCGTGGGAATTTGGAGACAGTAGCCATGGGTAGGCTTATCGGAGGGGCTCGACGGTGGTGACGAGGGGCCCGACTCGGGATTATGCCTATAGAGACACCACGGTTTACCCAGGTTCAGGGCCCTCCCGGGTGGAGGTAAACCCCTACTTCCTGCCTGCTTCGTATTATCTGGACGGTATCGATTATAATGCTCCTCGAGCTGTTCGGGCTAGAGGAGGAAGAAGAAGATAAGATCTCCCAGACTAAGGGTCCAGGCCCCCTTATATAGGCGGGGGCCTGGTTACAGGTTAGGTGGCGGTTCGGCCGGCTGCCGGCTCCTTGGCGGCGGCGTCCTTGGCGTGATCCTCCTGATCTGCTCTGACGATCACGCTTTATAAAGCGCCTTTCCCCTGGGACCGGCATCTGGGAGGCATATGCTCTCCCTTTTGCCTCGGATCCTATCGTGGGGAAGGGTCCTCGATCGCTTATTGGCTGGGGCCAGTCGTGGCGCTCATCACTCCCGTCCTTGGTCTCTGTCGCTCTTGTCGGGGAAAACCCACTTTCGGCGAAACAGCCGTTGGTGGGCTTTTGTCTTCATCGCCCGGCTCTGGCTCTCCTCGGTGGAATCGCCAGCCGGCTGCTGGCGCAGCCGACCGTTCGGGTGGAGCCGGTCTTCTCATCCTAGAGTCGTGAGGACTCCTGGGACGCCAGCCGACATTTAGCTCGGTCCGTGGCATGCCCCATTAGTCATCCCCACGACACTAGCCCCCAAAACTGGCGAAGTCTCATGGTTTAGCATGGGGCTTCGGCGGGTTCTCCTTCTCGCCGAAGTCTTGCTCATTTTCGTCGAAGTCCCAGGATTCTTGGTCTGGCTCGGAAGCCATTGGCCTCGAGGTCAAGTCCTGCAGAGCGTTGCCAGCTGTCTCGGGACGAGCCGGCTCCGAGACCGATCCGGCTGGCGACTGCCACGCGACCGTCCGCCGTTGTCCGGCTCCTTGGGACTTGCTCCCTCGGGGACTGGACCGGGGCACCATTTGTCCGCGCCCCATCGCGTCACGTCCGATCGGCCCCGGCCCCATGATCTTTTGCGGCAACCATGGCGGTTGCCCGATCTTTATGCGGCCGTGGCTCGTGATGAAAGGGGTCAGTTGCCGGCCCATCGTGGGCGAAATACGCAACTGACCCGCCCCCTCACTTTTAAACCGGGGGCCGCTCCTGAAACAGAGCATCGGTCGCCCGCTTCTTTTCTTCCTTCGGCATTCGCTCCACCTAAAATCCTCTGTTCCCAAGCTTTGTCCCCAAGGGATTATGGTTTTCTGCTCGCTCCGCCGCCATTTTGTTCATCCAGATCCGCACCCGGATGGCTCCCAAAGCCTCCCAGCCCAAGGGGAAGGGCGCGACCTCGAACAAGGATGCCGCTCCACCCGCCTTGCCAAAGGGATCATGGGAAGGCTCTTGGGTGAGGGAGAAACAGATCGAGCTGCTACGCCGAGGTCGAGTGCTCCCGCCCGCGGATCTCGTGGGCTACCGTCCCGCCGGCGACGAGCGAATCCCCGCTCCTGGGCCAGGGAAGACAGTGGTCTTCTACGACCATTTCCCTCAGGGCTTCGCGCTTCCCGTCAGCAGCTTCCTGCGCCGATTCCTGGATCACTTTCGCCTGCAGCCGCATCATCTCGGGGCGAACGCGATGATGACACTGGCAGCATTTGCGACCCTTTGCGAGGCGTAGCTGGGCATCTGGCCCAACGTTGAGCTGTTCCGCCGGCTGATTTACTTCAAGACCCAAACGGTGGAGACGGTCCCGGTGATATGTGGTACAGCCTCCTTCTACGCGCGCAAGACCGCGGACTTCGCGGGCATAAAGGGGAAAGAGTCTTGCAAGAAATGGCAGCGCTCCTTCTTCTATGTGAAGAATCTGAAGGAGGGCGCGGACCACATCAATCTGCCGCCCTTTGACGCGAATGGGCCTGAGTGGGACAGCTAGAGTGCTTCTCTAGCTCGTCCCTCGCCGAAGATGGAGAAGATTCTCCAGCGGATCTCCACTCTGCAGACGGAGGGCGGCTTACAGCCACCCGACCTCCTGCTTGCCTTTCTGGTTGCCCGCGTGTCGCCCCTCCAGCGCCGCTCGCACAAGATGTGCTTCCTGGGGTCAACCAGGGATCCTACCCGTCATTTCTCCAAGACACTGTCAGCGTTGGAGGTGGCACGGAAGGTGAACCGCATTACCGATGTCAAGCTTCAGGCCTCGTGGACATGGGGTCTGGAACCTCATGACCGAGACAACCCGATTGCTGAGGTGATCCTACCGGGTTTGGCCTCTGTCTCTCCCCCTTGCGATTTCGATCATCTGACCTTGGTTTATTTGGCCCGGGCAGAGCTTGTTTGCTTTGCAGACCGCGGAGAATTCGGCCCAGCACCGGGCTAGCTTTGCCGCTGACATAACGGAGTCGGACGACGAGGTCGCTTGGGACGAGGCTGAGGAGGAGGAGGACGCCGGCTCCCAGGCCGCCGTCGAGAGCTCAAGCGCCACTCATGGTGACGAAGGAAGTGAAGAGCTCGCAGACTCGGGCGAGCCCCTCAGCCACTCCAGTAAGTTTCCATGTCACTCCTTAAGAGACTGGTCCGAAGAAGATGATGATGACACAGGATCGGTTGCCACCCTCGGGGGCACAACCCTTCATGTAGCCGCCGCTGCCGCCGCCGGAGCTCACGTTCCCCCGACGGTGGATTTGCCAGAGTCTCCAGAGCAACATCCTGTTGCTTCCGAGCCAGCAGACCATGAAGAGGCTGGGGACAGGCCGGCTGGCGCCAAGCGAAGGGCTCAGCCGGCTTCGAACGAGCCGGCCGAGAAGCGTAGGAAACCGGAGCCGGCTACGAAGGACCCGCCCCGCCCGAAGATGAAGAAAGTGACCAAATGGTGAGCTACCGCCGTGGCCGGGTAAGCTTCCTGCCTCAGTGCCTCTTATCATTGTTGGCTGCCGTGGCTCTGATTGACTCGATCGTGGGGCGCCTTCTTTGTAGGTCTCCCCTTTCCATTGATCTGGTTACACAACCTCCCCCCTCTCTCGCTTTCGGGGAGGCCATGATCTCGGCTCCCGACCTCTCATGCAACAAGAGGGCACGCAAGGAGGACATTGGCAGTGACTCGGGTCGCGTCGAAGAAGACTGCCACTCCCCGCGGGTGGAGCCTGCGGCGAGCGAAGCCGGGGCAGAGGAATCTGCCGGCCCGGAGGCGCCCGCGGATGCTGTTTCCAGCCCGGCTGCCGCAACGGAAACCGACCCTATGTCAGCCGGGGAAATCACCCCGGCGGGGGCTGCTACGCCTCCTCCTCCTGCTGCCGAAGATGCCGCGGCGGGGGATGACGCCGCTGCCCACACATCCTCTGACCTGCCCAGCCAAGAAGGCACGCGCGAGGCCGCGGCGGAGACAATGGAAGAGACCCCGGTGCGCGCGGGGTCATTGGAGCCCCCAGAGCCGGCTGCCCGGACCCCTTCCAGCCCCCAGCTTGCGCCGAGCGTGCGGGCTGCAGTGCCTGCACTTGGGACAGGGGCTGGCGTGGGCGCTGGTCCCCTTCTCTTCAGGCTGGCCTCCAACTCTGGCAAAACTTTTCAGGGACCCCTCACCACTCAGGTGGCAAGGAGTGAGCACGGTGAAACTTCTCCAGCTCCTGAGGTTGCGACCAAGGACGCCTCAGGGGGAAAGGCTCCTGCTACCGCAGCTGGGTCCGGCATTGGGAGTTTGAGCTCTACTAGCCAGCTCCAGCAATAGTGGGCGGACACTGCCTCGAGCGTCGATGCTGGAGGAAAACTCAAGGTCCAGGGTAGCAAGCCGACCCTGGCAGAGCTGAACAAACAGTTCTCTACCGTCAAGGAGTCGCTACAGAACGTCGGCCTCCAGTTCCTTGATGCTATGCGGACGACCAATGTAAGTATCACGCCCTTAGCCTCTGATTTCTTCTGTTGGTTGAGGGGCGAGGCTCGCAGCTCTGTGGCCCATTTTACCATGCACCCTAGCCCCCGAGTTTCGAGGTAGCTGTAGAGGCAGCTGGCTTGAAAATGAATTTCGCTAAGAATCGTTGTCTTTCCGTATTCCACAGGATCTGAACACGGTTCGAGCCAATGTCTTCCAGAAGCTACTGACGAAGTACCGTACCGGCAAGGTTCAGTATCACGATCTGAAAGGGGAGCTGGAGAAGCTGTCAGGTAGGCTCGGGACCCTTTGTTTTGAAATGTTCTACTGCCCTTTCTGCTCTCATACTTCCATTCTCAGATGCTGCTTCGCTCATCGCTTCACTTGAGTCCCAGCTGGCCAACACGGTGTTGGCCGACGCAGTTGAGTCACTCAAACAGAAGCACGTAGAGGAGCTTCAAGGCCTGCGAGCTCAAGCTGCCCGGGCTCAAGAGTTGGAAACTAAGCTGGCGAAGGTTCGAGGTGTGGAGTCGTCGCTGCGGCTGGAGTTTGGCCGCCAGCTGGCCGAGGAGAAAGGAATCCTCTCTGCGAAGTACAACAGCGAGGTGAAAGAGCTTCACACGACCCTGGAGAGCAAAATCGAAAGCCGCGACGCCCAGATCAATGAGCTGGGGACTCTTCAGAAGCTTGACAATGAGCGTCATGACAAGGAGATCGGCGTTTGGCGTGCCCATGACCGCAAGGTCCAGTCCGGCCTGCTGGGGCTGGAAGAGGCTCTTCGTGGTATACTTCCCTTCCTGCTCCTCAGCTCTTGCTCTTTCACGTCGCCTGCTCATTCTCTGATTGCCCCTGCAGAAGCTTTCCCCGATTCCAACAGGGCCGCTACGGCCGCGCTGAAGGAATATAGGATGGAGGAGAAGATCGTCCCCAGCAGTGACCCCAAGGCCAAGCTTTCCTCAGGGGAATTGATGGCGTTCGTTAAAGGCCGGCTTCATCCAGTCGCTGAACTGGGCGGGGATCTCCATCAAGCTGTTGTTTCTGTCTTCAAAACCTTGTGGCCGGGACGAGCGGTGCCTGATGAGATTCAGGCGCTCCTCAACTGGATCCCTCTCGCATCCAATCGAATCGATGTCTGGAAAGAGTCCGCGGCTCGAGCCGACGCTGAACAGGCTCTGGAGTTCGTTCTCTCCTGGTACGCGGGCGTTAACCTGGACCAACTGGAGAACCTTCGTGAGGGCGGGTTGGCAGGTCTTGACAAAGCCAAGCTCCGCCAGCGGGCTTCCGCCATCGCAGAGTGTGCCAAGACTGACGTGCTTTTCGACGCTGGGGATAGCGACGAGTCCTTGGACGGCATGGATTTCAAAGAGCCCAGCTCCGCGGAAAGACCTCAGAAGGCCCCCGAGGATCTCGCTGACGACCCCATTCCTCCATCCCCCAGCGGCGACGATGACTTCGTCTTGGCGGCTCAAACTGGTGACGCTGCTCCGCTAGAGCCGGCTGGCTCGCCAAGTGCCCCCTGACTGTGTCAAGACTTTCTTACTCGTTCATATGTACGTCGAACTTATGCCGTGCCCGATGACATTTTGTTTGTGTATCCCGATGACATTTCACCCTAAGTTCCTTATGTATTGGTTTCTAGTTGTTTGTGAATCAGATTTAGCCTGACCCCGTTCAACTTTTTCCTTTATCTCCCCATCCTTCGGCCCTTCTACCCCCAGCCGGCAGCCTGGTGCCGGCTGGTCTCCCTTGGACCGGCAGCCGAATGCCGGTCCAGGGTGGGAGCACGCCGCGGGATGAGGAGTAGTACTTCGGTGTGTAAGAGATCTGGCTTGGTCCAGTCCACGCACAACTGTTAACCAATGCGCGCGGCCTTTGGGTGAACGCTCGTTAACGTTTTCGCGTTCTGTCATCTTAGCGATTTTCCTGCGTGGGCGACCTGCCGGCTCCATCGCCCGCGGTTCGGGGTGGGGGTTGGGCACGGGGTCCGATCCACACACAGTACTCGTTCGTCTAACAAGAGACTCGGTTCGCCAGGTTGCGGGCGTTTCCTCTTAGCGACTTTCCTAGGTGGGTGACCTGCCGGCTCCATCCCACACGACGCAGGATGGGGGTTGGGCTCGGGGTCCGGTCCGCACACAGTACTCGTTCGTCTGACAAGGGGGTCGGTTCATCGGGTTGGGGCTGCCGGCTCCCGTCTGAAGCCGGTTTCCAGCCCCCGTGAATAACGCTTAGAAAGAAAAAAGGTACTTTTAAAGCACTTTTTCCCGGGATCAGCCATATGCCGCCCAACTTTCTTTTATTCATCGATACTTGTTCGAGATACAAGGTTTTTGTCTTGGCTTAGCCAAAGGTCTTAAGTGATCGACGTTTCGACTTGTCTCGGGCGAAGCTGTGAGGTGCTCCCTCCTACCTCGAGGAAGGGCCAGCCCCTGAGACAAGAGCTTCTGCCACCTTGCCCGCTTCGGGCGGGACTTCCTTGACGCCGTTTGCCGGCTTGAGGTGGGGAGTCGGCAGGCTCGACGCCGGGCGGCCTGGCTAGACCGCCGCCACCCGCTGCAGCAGCTAACGCTTCTCCTCAGCAATGACCAAGGCCTCCGCCAGCTTAGAACTGGCTCTTGCGCACTCTATTGACTTCTTGTAGCACCTGGTGACAGTGATCACCCCACGAGGGCCTGGGAGCTTCATCTTTAAGTAGGCATAGTGCGGAACTGCCATGAACTTGGCCAGGGCAGGTCGACCAAGCAGCGCATGGTAGGGGCTGTTGAGGTCTACCACCTCGAACCAGACTGGCTCGCGACGATGATTGTCCTTCCCGCCAAACAGCACTTCCAATTCGATCCTCCCCATCGGCATGCAAGAGTGTCCCGGCACGATCCCATGGAAGGTTAGCTTGGTTGGCTTCAGCTGGATCTCTGGGATCCCGAGCTTCTCCATCGAAGTGCGATATAGCAGGTTGATGCTGCTGCCTCCATCGATGAGCACGTGCGAGAATCGGCAGGTGTGCGTCTCTGAGAACACAATCGGGTCCAAGACCAGCGCGTAGCCCCCGGGTCTTGGCATGAGTGGTGGATGGTCTTCGCGCCCCCAAGTGATAGATGCATCAGACCAGTGCATGTACTGCGTTCCAACTTGTATGACTGCGTTCACCTCGACACCAAACCACGGCTCATCCTTTGGATCCTCCATCTGGGAAGTGAACACGTGATACTGTTCCACATTTGCTTCCTCGGGATAGTCCCCAGCTGCTTTAGCCGGTTGCTTATTCTTGTTTCCTTGCGCTTCAGCTGGCAGACCTGGCGGGGGACCTGGCAATTGGTGGCCGCCCTGCTCCAGATCCCTGGTGAAACTGCACTGGCGAGTGGTGTGCGCTGCCAGCTTGCCTGAGACGCTGTGGAATTTGCAAGGTTGATCTAGCATCACCTCGATGGTGTACTTGTCCTTGCTGAACTTGTCTCCTTTGCGCTTCTGGCTTCCACCCGTAGCCCCCGGGCTTTCTTGGACATCAGCCACTTGCTGGGAGCCGTACTTGTTGTCACGGCGCTCATCTTTCCTCTTGCCGTGTCGATCATGGTTGTGATGTCCTCCTTGGCCGGCTGCCGGCTGAGATTGGCCCCCAGCCGGCGTTGGCTCAATGTATTGCACTCTTGCAGTGGAGTCGGCGGAAGCGTACTTGTCCGCTATCGCCATGAAGTCCGCCATTGACTTTGGCTCAGCCCGGTGGAGCTTATGCTTCAATAGGGTTCCTTCTCTGCATCCGTCCGTGAAGTAGCCAATGGCTTGCTCCTCGCCCACTCCTTCGCATGAGTTGCGCGGCTCGGACCATCTCGTGAGGTAGTCACGGTCTGGCTCATATGGGCCTTGCTTGCAGAGGGCCAGCTGTCGTGGGCGGGGAGGTCGCTTGTAGGTTCCCGTGAAGTTCTTGATGAATGCTTCTTGAAAATCATGCCAGGAGTTGATCTGCAAAGCCGGCAGGCTGTTGAGCCACATCCGAGCAGATCCTGTCAGCATGAGCGGCGCGTAGCGCACCGTTGTCCTCTTGTTGCCGCCCGCGATGTCGACGGCGGTGACGTAGTCTGACAGCCAGTCTTCTGGCTTCACCGCCCCAGTATATTTGGGCATGTCGCGCGGGAGCGTGAACTTGGCCGGAAAGGGCTCGTTGCGGATGCGAGGGCCGAAGCAGACCGGCCCCACTGAAGATTCCTCCTCGTCGAACTTGGAATCCGCCAGCAGGTTGAGCCGATGGCGGGCATCGTCCTTCGGCGGGTCAACGCGCTCCCCGATCCTCTGGCTCATGTCCGAGCGAGCTGGCTGATGACCTTGAGCGCCTTGGCCGGCTCCCCGAGCCGGCTGGGCTTGCGCCGCGGACTTGCCGCGCGCCGGCTCCACCGCATCTGCCCGAGGAGGGTGACGCGGCTAGCTGGTAACCGCGGCGGGATCTCGAGGCTGCCGGTTGTGGTGGCCAGAGTGCTGGGTGCAATGGTTTCCACCGCTTTTGCCAGGAGCTCGGTTGCTCCGGCTGTGCTCCGTCGGGCTGTGGTTGGGCGACGAAGCTTGGCCCTGCGACTTGTTCTGGCCAGCCATGACGATGCGGTTCTTGTATCGCGTTCCGCTCGCCTCTCCGCGCGGCTCCATCGCCTGCTGCTGCAGATCGGCCGCATCCAGGAGTTCTTGGATCCAGGCTTGCTTCTCCCGCAAGTCCTCGCCTTGCAGTCCCTCCAGTTCAGAGGTGATGTAGCGTGCGGCATGGAGGTTCTTCGTGGGCGTGCTGTAGGTGGGCTTGTTGATGATCGGAGGTAGCTTCGCCGAGGGCGCTACCTGGTTCAGCTCCGCGCCCAACTCGCGGCCTCGTTGACGAACTTGTCCCGCCCGGCTAGGACCGTCTCCGGCCGGGGTGAAACTGTGGGCGACGTTGTACTCATTGATCATGGAGAGGACGCACCGACGAGTGTCATCGACATCGACCGCTTCCTTGAGGAGGTTACGGCGTGTCCGCTCCAGGTCTTTGAAGATCTTGACTGGATCTGCGGTGAGGTCGAGTGGAGCGCGCAGGTCCGTGATGGCTGCGTCCAACACATCCCACTCTAGAGGTGGAAGATCTTATTCCGATGGAAGTGGGCGTTCAAGCGGCGGGCGCGCGGAGCGCGGTAGGTCGCCGCCACCATCCTCCTCCAGGGCCAGCACTTCAACCATGTTGCAAAAGTCGCTACTTTTGCCGTCGTCGAAGTCTGCGTCACAGAGAGGGTCAAGCACATCGGTTACCTCCTCCGGGAAGGGCTTGGCGACGTAGAAGCAGTGGCTGCCGATGTCGAGGAAGGAGCCGCTGCCGAAGCCGTCTCCGAAGTAGTCCAAGTTGTCGCTGACGCAGTCGAGGGTGCTGAACCTCCAGACGAGGCCGGAGGCGACCCTCTCGCCGGGATCGATAGGGATCTCGGCCGGAACTTGACTCCGCTCGCCGCCGCGCTTTGCCCCACGGTGGGCGCCAACTGTCGTGGGAATTTGGAGACAATAGCCATGGGTAGGCTCATCGGAGGGGCTCGATGGTGGTGACGAGGGGCCCGACTCGGGATTATGCCTACAGAGACACCACGGTTTACCCAGGTTCAGGGCCCTCCCGGGTGGAGGTAAACCCCTACTTCCTGCCTACTTCATATTATGTGGATAGT
Organism: Dactylis glomerata; assembly: GCA_007115705.1. Classification (NCBI taxonomy): domain Eukaryota; kingdom Viridiplantae; phylum Streptophyta; class Magnoliopsida; order Poales; family Poaceae; genus Dactylis; species Dactylis glomerata. The sequence continues at coordinate 2,141,341 of QXEO01000237.1, forward strand.
ATCGATTACAATGCTCCTCGAGCTGTTCGGGCTAGAGGAGGAAGAAGAAGATCGGATCTCCCAGACTAAGGGTCCAGGCCCCCTTATATAGGCGGGGGCCTGGTTACAGGTTAGGTGGTGGTTCGGCCGGCTGCCAGCTCCTCGGCGGCAGCGTCCTTGGCGTGATCCTCCTGATCTGCTCTAACGATCACGCTTTATAAAGCACCTTTCCCCTGGGACCGGTATCTGGGAGGCATATGCTCTCCCTTTTGCCTCGGATCCTATCGTGGGGAAGGGTCCTCGATCGCTGATTGGCTGGGGCCAGTCGTGGTGCTCGTCACTCCCGTCCTTGGCCTCTGTCGCTCTTGTCGGGGAAAACCCACTTTCGGCGAAACAGCCGTTGGTGGGCTTGTCTTCATCGCCCGGCTCTGGCTCTCCTCGGTGGAATCGCCAGCCGGCTGCTGGCGCAGCCGGCCCTTCGGGTGGAGCCGGTCTTCTCATCCTAGAGTCGTGAGGACTCCTGGGACACCAGCCGACATTTAGCTCGATCCGTGGCATGCCCCATTAGTCATCCCCACGACACCCGTTATTAACAACATCCAATGTTCATGATCAGGAAACCTTGATCATCGGTTAATCAACGAGCTAGTATAAAAGAGAGGCTTTACTAGGAGCCTTTTAGTTTAGTAATCACACATGTATTAATGTTTCCGATTAATACAATTCTAGCATGAGAAATAAACATTTATCATAAACATGGAATATGATAATAGCCACTTTATTATTGCCTCTTGGGCATATTCCCTTCAGAGTCACAGTGCTACGAGAGGCCGAATGAGCTGTTGTGAAGCCATGGGCGGTGCCGCTAGTGCTGCAAATCCAGAGCAGCTATGGTATAAACGGTTGACACTGGTGCTACACATCAAAGTGTGCAGTGCGAAAGCAGTAGATATCGTTGCTATAATGCAATATCGCCTTCCCTCGATTATGCTACAAACTTACACACCCTATGTTGAAAGCATCTGACGCAAATGCTGCAAACGGGGACTGGTGGCTCAGTGTTGATGATGTAAATGACCGGCCAGTTGGAAACCCCAAGAGAAGGTTTGATGAATATAGCAGCAAGTTTTCCCTCAGTTATGAAACCAAGGTATATCAATCGAGTAGGAAAAAGCCAAACGTCTGAAGGCGATGCCTTCTAGCTTCCCGACAGCTCTGGACAATTTATAAGGCACCTCGTCTAGGCTTTGCTTTGCAAGCAGCAACGTGGAACCTGCACACAACACAACCAAATACTTTGCTCCCAACTTACGATGAGGTTGTCAATCTCACCGGTTTGCTGTAAACAAAGGAATGAGCATATCGAGTGGAAAGCAATAGTAGTATGCGAGTAAAGTAAACAGTGCGAGTAAAGTAAACAGGTGATAGCAATATAAAGGAAATTGGACCGGGGTCCACAGTTCACTAGTGGTGTCTCTCCATAAAATAAATAACAACATGCTGGGTAAACAAATTATAGTTGGGCAATTAATAGAATAAAGATAACGTGCATATATCGAGAGGGTCACTATGAGATTTACTCTGGGCATTACAACAAGATACATAGACCGCCATCCAACTGCATCTATGACTAATAATCCACCCGCGGGGATATCGTTCGAACACCCCACGAGTATTAAGTTGCGAACAACAGATAACTGCATTAAACAAAGCATATTTCCTTGGACATAAGAATGTTGTTTTCTCCCTAGTGGCAATAGTACATCTACAACCTTAGAGGTTTCTGTCACTCCCCCAGATTAAATAGAGGCATGAACCCAACTATCGAGCATAAATACCCCCTCTTGGAGTCACTAGTATCTACTTGGCCAAGATAGCTACTAACAACGGAGAGCATGCAAGATCATAAACAACATAGAGATAACATAAGATAATATTCAGCACATCAACTCAATCATAACACCAATATTCATCGGATCCCAACCAACACAACATGTAGAATTACATAACGGTGATCTCGATCATGTAAGGCAGCTCACGAGATCTAAACATGAAGCACATGATGGAGAAGACAACCATCTAGCTACTGCTATGGACCCATAGTCCAAGGTAGACTACTCACTCATCGCGCCGGAGGCAAGCATGGCGATGAAGAAGACCTCCGGTGGCGATTCCCCTCTCCGACAGGGTACCGGGAAGAGCTTTTAGACCCTCCCGATCTCGGGTCGACGATGGCGGCAGATTGCGATGTGTTTCTGGAAAATTGATCGGGCCTTTAGGTTTTTCCCATTGGGGGGTCTTTATAGGCGAAGGGGCAGCGTCAGAGGTGGACCAGGGTGGTCTCACCCATAGGGGGCGCGGCCAGGGGCTGGGCCGCGCCCCCCTCATGGTGAGGATGGCCCCTGGCTCGGCTCCGTCTCCTCTTCGGTGTTCTGGAAGCTTCGTTTAATATCTGGACGTTCGGCTTTTGTTTCGTCCAATTCCGAGAATATTTCCTATGTAACTTTTTTGAAACACAAAAATAGCAGAAAACAGGGAACTAGCGCTGTGGCATCTTGTTAATAGGTTAGTTCCGTAAAATGCATAAAAATACCACGAAGTGTAATGAAACACTAAGCAAATGGTGTAAAAACAAGCATAGAGCATAAAAAATTATAGATACGTTTGACACGTATCAGCATCCCCAAGCTTAACTCCTGCTCGTCCTCGAGTAGGTAAGTGATAACAAAAGAAATAATTTTTGAGGTGACATGCACCTACACAATCTTGATCATCTATGTAAAGCATTGAGTGCTGGGATCAATAGAACTTAAAACATGGGCATGGAAGATATAATCTTGATAGAAGCAACTTAGCAACCATGTTATAAGATGAAAAAGAACACAAATGAAAGATCATGAAAAATGAAACAATGAAAGTCAAATGTGTGTTCAAAATATATGGAAAAACATACAAATGGTTTTCAGCTTGTCCTTCATGAGAGAGCAAAACATAAATGCATAGGACACCTTCAAGTTTAAGAGGGCGACTAGATACAAATAATTTAAGAACAAGTGAAACCAACATCATGAATCAATCAATGAAAACTTTGGGACAATACACATTATACTCAGAATGACAACTCTGCTCTCTTAGACGGTGCATAAAGATAGAAGGTAGTGACTCAACATAAAAGTAAAAGAAAGGCCCTTCGCAGAGGGAAGCAGTGATTAAACATGTGCTAGAGCTTTTCATTTGTAAAACAGAGAGATAAAAATTGGGTTTTGAGAGGTGGTTGTTTTTGTCAACGACTAGCAATGGGGTTCTTACTATCTTCCATACAAAAATGTGCTGTGGTGGTGTGTGATAGTGTAAATCACCGTCCAGTTGGGAACCCCAAGAGGAAGGTTTGATGAGTACAGCAGCGATTGCAAGTTTTATAAACCTTTAAAAAGTATGGTACTTACTAGCTTTGAGCTCTCATTGCCCCCATCATAGGCATCTTGAATGGTTAAAGTTAATGCGAGTACACTTATGATGCATATGCTTGACAAATCATAAGTTGAAAACCTTGTGTCCCGTGAAGTATGAATACCCAAACCTCATGCTACTTTACTTAGAGTCCCAAGCAAGCTCTTGTCATTGTAATTATATGCATATCATTGAGAACCGCCAATGGGGTACCTCCGTGCTCGATGACATGGAACAAGCCCACACCAAAATGACAGGACAAGCAGACAATGAACACCTCGACATCTCTTTTATTTGCCTTTTGTTTAGCTTTTTATTATGAGATGCATCGTCGAATGTTCACCATGGGTATGCTGCAAATTTCCACCATGAATTATGCATGGCTTAGATTAGCGGCCCGGCGTTTCCCTAACACATATACAAACTCCATGATCCCCACAAGATTCCCAATTCATTTCACACCGCGGGCATCCATAAACAAAAGATCACGATATCAACTCAAATAAGAAGTGCAATGTTGAAAGCTTGCCCCATGACTGCATGGCTGGGCTAGTATCCAACTTACAACTTGCAAGCATAACAACTCAACATAAGAGAGCCACAATGTCAAATTTTTAAGAACGAGAAAAGTAAAGTGTGCCATCAGGTTCGTGAGAGCTTTACTGACCAATTTTCGCATAACACCAAAAGAGTTTAATTTGAAGGATAGATAAAAGCAAGTCAAATGTACTTTGGAATAGCAAATTGCTAATAGGTATGTATGGTGGACACATTGGACCAACTTGGTTTTTAGGAGTTGGATGCACGAGTAGAGCTCATACTCAGTACAAAATGAGGGCTAGCAAAAGACTAGGAGCGACCAACTAAGAGAGCAATAATGGCCGTAATCATGCATAGCGACAAAGCAACATTAAAAGAAGCATAAGATGGCATCAAAAGTCAAAAACTAAATGATCATAGAGGCTTATGGCGACTTTATATGAGTCTAACATGTGTGAGCATGCGCCAAGTCAACCCAAATAAAGCATCAAAGGAGAAAACCAAAATAATGCTTCCAAATAATTAAAACAACGCATGATTTTTTCAAAGGCTCATTAAGCAATCTCAGTCATTTGAGACAAGTCATGCTACAGCAAAACCACTAAGCATACTATCAAAAAGACATCAAGCACGACATGCAAAAGCGTAGGCCGCAGTCTACACAATCTCCCTTTTGTACCACTTTTTTGCATAAAGCTTTTTCTCTTTTCCAATACCATTCGAACTTTTTTGAAACAATTCTTTTGATGAAAACCAACATGGACCAGAGGTCAAGATACACCTTGATGTAAAGATATAACAAGATCTGAACACAAATCAAGGCGAAAAACGAAAACTAAACGTAGTTCTAGAAAAAGAAGAACACTCGTTGAAACGATAAGAGTGAAAAAATGGAGTGTTCTTGGCAAATAAAAAGCAAGGCAACTTCTCCAAAAGGAATTTGTTGGGGTCCAACCATTTATTGCAGCAAACAAAACTAAATAAAACTGAAAACTAAAAACTAAAAACAACTGACGCTCAAAGAAAAATGCATAATGGATGAAGCAATAAAAATATAGTGTGTTGAAAGGTGACCTGATTTTTGCCGATGAAGAAGGGGTGCCTCGGGGGCATCCCCAAGCTTTGATGCTTGTACTTCTTGGATATTTCTTGGGGTGACATGGGCATCCCCAAGCTTGAGCTTTTGTCCATTCTTCAACTCATTTCATCATTCTCCAATCCCTACACTTGAAAACTTCCTTCATACAAAACTAAACACAATTCTATTAGCAACATTAGTGTAAGCATAGCAATGAATCAACCCTTTTTTGCCTCAGGTTTCAACTCAAAACCACCACATATAAAGCATATACTACTGTAGCAACTTCCCCAAAAGTTTTGTGATCAAAAGAACTAAAAAAAGAAAGCGATAAAGCGGCGAACACAAATATTGGCAGAAATCTGTCAAAACAGAACAGCTAACAAAGGTCAAATTTTTATAGGGTTTTCTGTTGCTCAAATCAAAAAGTGTATAACTAATGAAAGTTTGGATATAACCTGGGGCATGTGCACAAGAATTCGCAGGTCCATAAGATATACTGAGAATTTTCACGAATTTTTACGGTGCAGCACCGAAATCTGTTTTAGGACAGCAACATACCCAAATCTTACCTCACTCAAATTAGAGGCTTCTCTTGGGACAAAAACGAAATAAAAAGGATAAGGAGAGGTTATTACAGTAGTAATAACTTCCAAGACTCAAATAAAAGAAAAAGAACTGAAAGTAAAAGCAATGGTGACAAGGGTATAGTTAATAGAGCCCGTATGTTGAGTACCCCTTAGGCCCGTTAAGCTAGGCCCAATTGTAATGATAGTCGATATACGAGTTCTTACCGTATGTCGATATTGTAATCTGTATCGGATCCTACCCGATCCTCGAGACCTGGCCACCTATATATAGGGGCCAGGAGGGGACGGTATAGGCCAGATTGAAAGCAAGCCAGGTTGAACACCCAAGTTTACTTTTGATACATACTTATTTCGACTAACTTTACCTTCGAGTTCATCCGACGCCCTCTTCCCCCGATCCTAAGTCCTTTATCTAGGACATTTGTCGAGTTAACCCTCGTCAATTGGCGCCAACCGTGGGGACTCTGGGCATTGGAATCATGAATTCGACGGCTTTTTCGCTTTTACCCAACAGCAGTACAGAACTCGATGGAAGTCAAGAGATGGAGTTAACAATTGGAAGTTTGAGCATCTTCGTCGGGCCATCGGGTTCATCCCACCTCTCGGATTCCACGAAACCAGATCCGTTGGTGAGCAAGCCCGAAACAGAAGTAATGTTGGAATTATCAGAAGGCTCTTCCAGCGAGGTAAACTCGCCGGTCAGCTTGGGAGAAGCACCAATCGCAGAAGGCCACAAAATACGGGAAAATTTCGACTTGGAAGAAAGAGCGTGTCAAATGCACAACAGCGCAAGGGACTTCGCCGCTGGAAGTAGTAGCGTCTCCAAAAAAGTGCACCAACTATGCGTCATCATCACTGAGGCAGAAGAAGAAAACAACAACGAAGGAAGCAAAAGGGTCGACAGGCAAGTCGATAAAGTAAAAGAACACAACAAAAAAGAGAAGGAGAAAGTTCACGTTTCAGCTGGACAATGGAGGATGATCACGTCAGCTATCAATCATGGTACAGAAGTACCCGAAGGATCAAGGAGAGAAGTTCTGATGGGGTATCAGTATGCATTATATCAACATAGGAAAAAACTAAGGGAGGAAAGAGACATGTTTTTCCAAGACAATAACAGTATGTCGAAGGAAGAGTATTGAGATGATTATAGCGAAGAATCAGAATATAGCAGAGAAAGGCGCGGAGACCCAAAGCACAACAGAGGGACAACAGCACGCAGCAGAGAGGAAAGGTGCTCAAGGAGCCTTACTCCACGGCTAGAAAAGGAGGAAGAAGACTTCATACAAGAAACACCAGAAGCAGCACTGATAGCAGCACATGCATACTTATTAACAACGAGGCCAGAACCCGGAGATCCGCGAGAAGATATGCACCAAGCCGCAATACGAAGCCTCGGGATAGTGGAGAACAAGATCAGCAGAAAAGGACCAGAGGTGATGTCGACAAGCTACAAGGAAAAGCAAAAGGGGAAATACAAGCACAATACCACGCGAAACGAGTCTAGCGAGTCATCAAAAGAAGAAAGGCGACAAAGGAGGGAGGACGCAAGAAATATAATAGCACAGGCTCGAGTAAATAAGTCGCGCCACGCCTGGAGGGAAGAAAATTATGAAGACGGCGAAAAAGAGATGGGCGCATTATGCTTTACCTGCAGGGTTCGCAAAACGCGGGTACCCAAAGGATTCAAGTTACCACACGACCAGCAAAAATATGACGGGTCGCAGGAACCTACCCTATGGTTATCGGATTATCTGCAGGCAGTATAGATATTAGGGGGAACAAAAGCGACTGCAATGCAAAGTCTGCAACTACACCTCACCGGCGCAGCACGGTCCTGGTTGAATACCCTACCTAATGAATCCATTGGAAGCTGGGGAGAACTCGAAAGCCAATTCGCAAGAAACTTTCGTTCGACATACAAGCGTCCAGCATCACTAGAGGAAGTTAAAGTGTGTGTGCAAAGGAAAGGCGAAACTCTGCGTTCTTATATACAACGCTGGAGTGTAATCAAAAATTCAGCAGAGGACATCCCCGACGAACGGGCGATAGACGCTTTTTCGGCTGGCCTCCGACGCTCAGATCTTGTGGAAGAAATAGGAAGAACTAGGCCAACAACAGTAGCTGAGCTAATGTAAGAAGCCAACAAATTCGCTGACAGAGAGGACGCATATAATAACAAAAGAGGACGTTCACCAGAAGTCGACAGAGCAAGTAGACAGAGGCGACGACACCGTAGCAGGGATAACCAAGGAAGGCAAAATCTGGTAGCTGCGGGTTACGAAGCAAGGGAAGAGGAAGGATATGAAAAAAAGAGGTTTTAGGCAAAGGGGATAGAAAAACCAAGATACTCAGGCCCTTTGGCCGAAGACATGTTGTACGGACCCTGTCGAATCCACTACGCATATCTTGATGGAAAAAGAGTCTCAAATCACCAGATGAAGGATTGTAGAACTTTCCTAAGGCTACAAAATGCCATGGGATCAAGTCAAGGAGGATGGCAAGGAGAAGAACACATAAGTCAAGGATACCAAGTACAAAGGCTAGCAAGGCACCTAGAGTCAAAAGTTTACATATCAGCCATGATTCAACCGGTGCCTAAGTCGAAGAAAGAGCGAAAGAGCATACCTAGGCAAGTAAACTTAGCTATATCATCACCACCAGCCACTACAGAATATTTGTGGTGGTCAGATCAACTAGTTAAGTTCAACAGAGGAGATCACCAAAGAAAAGTTCCCAGGCCGGGCCACTCACCTATGGTTTTAAAAGCGCAAATAGGAGGATACGACATCGGAAGAGTATTCATGGATGCAGGGAGTGGCATAAACCTAATATATGCTAGAACCCTAAAGGCAATGTGTATCTCATTGTCGAGTCTGAAGCCAACAGATTGCTCCTTCCATGGAATAGTACCAGGAGCCACAAATTACCCTTTGGGGAGAATAGAACTCGATGTCTGCTTTGGCAGTAGCAGCAATTATCGCAGAGAGAAGCTGGAATTCGAAGTTATGGACTGGCCATCGCAGTACCATGCAATCCTAGGGCGCCCAGCATTTGCAAAGTTTATGGCAGTACCTCACTATGCGTATCTTACGCTAAAAATCCCAGGACCCAAGGGAACGATCACGGTACAAGGGAGCTTCAAAGTAGCCAACACTTGCGATAGGGAATTCAATAGAATGACGCAAACCTTCGGCATGACAGCAGAATACGAGAGGCTGAAAGGAGAAACAGATCACAATGTGCTACCCGACGTTGGACGATCCCTGCTAGATCAGGCTTTCGACACAACTCAGGACTCGAAGAAAATTCAGGTCCATCCCACGGACCCAAGCAAGATGACGTCGATCGCGGTAAACCTGGATCCCACATAGGAAAGCGCGCTCGTCGAGTTCCTCCGTGAGCGCTGGGAAATCTTCGCCTGGTGTCCTTCAGACATGCCAGGGGTTCCCAGAGAACTCGTCGAGCACGCACAAAATGTGGATCCTAAAGAAAAGCCAGTCAAGCAACCATTGCGAAGATTCGATGAACCCAAGAGGAAGGCAATAGCATCAGAATTGCACAGGCTAGAAAACACCGGATTTATCAGAGAAATAAAAACTTCGAGTTGGATATCCAATCCAGTCATTGTACCCAAGAAAAAAACACACGTACAAAGAGTATGTGTCGACTACACATCTCTCAATAAGCATTGTCCAAAGAATCCCTTCCCTCTACCCCGCATCGATCAGATAATTGATTCAACAGCGGGATGCGCAAGGCTTTCCTTTTTGGACGCATATTCTGGTTACAACCAGATCAAGTTGAAAAGAGAAGACAAAGAAAAGATAGCCTTTATCACATCATATGGGGTGTTTTGCTATCAAGTAATGCCATTCGGCCTAAAAAATGCAGGAGCAACTTATCAACGGATGATGCAAAATTGCCTTGGAGGCCAAATAGGGCGCAATATCCAAGTCTATATTGATGATGTAGTCATCACTACAAGAGAAGAGGAATCCCTTATCAGCAACTTGGCAGAAACCTTCGACAACCTGAGCAGGTACAAACTCAAGCTTAACCCGACAAAGTGTTCCTTCGGCGTATCGGCAGGACAACTACTAGGGTTCTTGGTGTCAGCACGGGGAATAGAGGCGAACCCAGAGAAAATACAAGCAATTTTAACAATGGGGAAACCCACGAAATTACACGACGTACAGAAGCTCGCAGGACGCGTCGCGGCTCTAAGTCGTTTTGTTGCTCGATTGGGAGAAAAGGCACTCCCGTTCTATGCACTTATGAAAAAGTCAGATGATAAGTTCGAATGGACAGCAGAAGCAGACGCAGCTTTTGCGCAGTTGAAAAAAGTGCTTTCCACACCACCAGTGCTGGTCGCACCAAAAGAAAAGGAGCCGCTACTACTTTACATCGCTGCAACCCATCAGGTGGTGAGTACAGTACTAGTAGTTGAAAGAAGTGAAGAAGGCAAAGCCCACGGCGTCCAGAGGCCGGTATATTTCATCAGCGAAGTACTATCTCCGACAAAACAAAGGTACCCGCATTATCAAAAGCTTGCATATAGTGTTTTTACAACAGCATGAAAATTGCGACAATATTTTGCGGTACACCCAATTATAGTGGTCAATGAAGCACCACTATCGAATATATTGAACAATCCTTCGGCAACAGGACGTGTCTCTTTGTGGGGAATCGAGTTATCTCCCATGGACATCACATACGAAAAAAGGAAGGCGATAAAATCGCAAGTCTTGCCAGACTTTACAGCAGAGTGGCTGGAGCTGCAGAGCACGGGACCACCAGACTTATCAAGTGTTTCGACAATGTACTTCGACGGTTCTAAGAGAGTCCAAGGCGCAGGCGTAGGAGTAGTCTTGATATCACCGCATGGTGACAAATTGAAGTATGTTTTAAGGATGAGTTTTTCACAGGCTTCTAACAATGAAGCAGAATACGAAGCTTTGTTGCATGGAATGAAGATGGCTAAAGCATGTGGAGCAACTCGCCTAAAAATATTTGGAGATTCCAATCTTGTTGTTCAGCAAGTTATGAACAGGTGCGACACAATCAATGACAACATGATGGCCTACAAGAACTTATATCACTATCTCGAAGGAACATTTGATGGATGCGAAGTCTCGCACATCAGCAGAAACATCAATGAAGAAGCCGACAACTTAGCAAATATCAGGTCACAGTGTTTACCCGTACCATCTGGAGTATTCTGGGGGGAAATAGTGGAAAGGTCAATAAAAAGTGTCAAAAGTTCGACTACTGCAGCAGGCTTGGGGGCTACACCAAACCCGAAGAAGTCATGATGATAGAAGAAAGCTGGATGCAGCCATATCTCGCATACATGATAAATAAACAGTTACCAGAAGATGCAGTGGAAGCCAAGAGGATAACTCAACGATCAAAAGCATTTGTCGTGTTGCAAGGAAAATTGTACAAGAAGAGCATTACTGGCGTTTTGCAGCGTTGTGTAACGCCTCAGGAAGGACAAGCAATATTAAAGGATATACACGGCGGAGTGTGTGACCATCATGCCAGCAGTAGGGCAATAGCGGCAAAAGCGTTTCGAGCAGGATTTTATTGGCTAACAGCCGTCGAGGACGCGAAAGATATAGTCCAGAAGTGTGAAGCATGTCAAAGATTCGCATCTCGACTGCACGCGCCAGCAGCAGAGCTACAACCAATACCATTGTCCTGGCCCTTTGCACAATGGGGCCTTGATATGGTGGGAAAGTTGCACAAATCCTGGCCAGGAGGACATGTTTACATGTTAGTGGCAGTCGATAAATTTACCAAGTGGGTGAAAGCGGCTCCGGTAACAACTCAAGATTCGACAGCAGCAATCAACTTCATCAAGTCAATAGTTTTCCGTTTCGGTGTATAGCATCATCACGGACAACGGGACAAACTTCACTTCGAATGAATTCAAGAGGTACTGCAAAGGACTAGGAATCAAGCTCAAATTTGCATCTGTGGCACACCAGAAGACAAATGGGCAAGTTGAAAAAGCCAATGGCTTGATATGTAGTGGGATAAAAAAGAGGCTCTTAGCACCTCTCGAGAAAGCCAAGAGCGCTTGGGTAGATGAATTGCCCTCCGTTCTTTGGATCCTAAGAACCATGCCTAACGCAGCAACTCAAGAAACTCCTTTCTTCCTGGTCCATGGCGCAGAAGTCGTGCTTCCAGTCGAAGTTACACACGAAGCTCCAAGAGTAACAACATACAACGAAGCAACGTCAATAGAAGCATTGCAAGACGATGTCGATGCACTAGATGAAGCAAGAGATAAAGCATTAGAAAGAGCCACGCAGTATCAACAGAGCATGCGAAACTACCATAGTAATCGAGTTCGTCCATGATCCTTTGTGGTGGGAGATCTAGTTTTGCGACTCAAGCAAGACAGCCACGGCAAATTGGAGTCCCCTTGGGTGGGATCTTACATCGTCACAGAAGTGATACCAGGAGGAGCTTATCGACTACAAGACAAGAAGACAGGAAAAGACGAAAGCAACCCGTGGAATGCGGAGTAGCTATGATGTTTTTACGCGTAGAATAAATCTAGTGGTATCAGTAAACTCGAGTTAGCCTTCTGAACCCAGAACATGAGGCCATAGGTCGGGTTCCTTGGGTTGAACTCGACAAAATTGTACAAATATTTCTACTTCTCCGCTCGGGGGCTTCAACCGTCGGGTCATACGAAAGAAACTTTTATCACGACAAGGAGATCTTTTACACTACTAGGTTGCGCAGACAACCCGATATTCTTCAAAATAATTGGTTCACAAAGAACCCGATATATATAAAGCGTACCTCAGAACAATGATTTGTTCTCATGGTACTAGTAAAAGCATCAAAGCAAAGTACAAGTATTCATTACAGATAGTACGGCAGCAAGGACACTATAAAAAGAGATTACATAAAGCAGATCCTAATGAAAGTGGACTTCCGCTTCATATTCCTTCTGGCACTGGGTGCCGTCGTAGATCTTCACATCGAACTTTGACGTGCCGATGTGGTAGTCGAAGGTCATGAAGAAGCCTTGGTGGAGGTCGTGGTCTTCTGCAAACTGTGACCAGCCACCCTTGAAGTATTGCTCGCCGTCACCATCATACCAAACCTCCACTTCGTACGGAGTCCCTCCACCAGATTGTTTGCGAAGAACCGGTTCTCGCAGTTCTCGCCCATCCATGAACTTGGTAAAATTCAGCGGCAGGCACTGAATCTCACGGCATTGCGCCATGGCAATGCAGAAGAAAGAAAAAAATTCTTGGAGAGGCAGAAGGAGCAGCAGGCGGAGGAGCGCTCGGACCTGGGGCGACGCCAGTCACCTTGGGTTTGTTCTTGCTACCAGGTGGGCGGCCAGGACGACGCTTCACCGGAGCGGCCGATGACAAACCTGCGGCGGCCAGAGTTGTTTTGTTTTTGCTTCCACGAGGACGGTCGCGACCCCGCGGTGCTACCGGAGAGCCAAGGTTCGGACGAGAACCATCTGCATCAGCCATGTGGAAGAGTGGGAAAACTAGAAACCCTAGATGAAAAGAGGAGACGATGCGGCGGAGAAGGAGTCTGATTAGGGTTTTTCCCCTTGCCAGAGATGCTTTATTTATAAGCACATATTATCGGGCCCCCGTGATAAGCAAGGCCCATAAACATATTTACAAAGGAGTTAAATTCTGCATATAGCAGATGATAATAACAAAGGGAAAAAAACAGAGATCGAAGGATACGAAAAACCTCACCTTAGGGCTCGGGGGCTTCCAAACAAGAGAAACTAGAAGAAGAAGAAGAAGAGAATTTTGAGCCTATGATTGACTACAAGTATCCAACCATAGCCTCGGGGGCTACTCCCATCGGGAGCGCTGAGTGCGCACCCGATAGAAATTAAGACAAGCAACAATGAAGATGAAGAGAATCTACCATGCAAACTTCGACTACGTAGTCGACAAAATATAGAGCAATTATTCCCATCGGGAGACAGTGGGAAGAAGTTAATTCAATTTTTTTTGATTTTATCAGTCAAAAGAGACTGCGACATGAGATTCTCGAGTTATGTTATCGCAACGAAACTCGAATGCCGTGATTTATCACAAAGGTAAGACCCCGGGATCCGTCCTGTGTGGCCTAGTATATGCACATGGATGCGCTCTGCTGGTATGTATCCGTGTCTACGACGCGAAGAAAATCCTGGTGGATGCACTGGGTACCCTGAGAATCACTGGGATTCATTCTTTGTAAGACCTAAATGCGGCAAAAGAATGGGTTTGACCGGTATCCCGAATTCAAATCCAAGGGGATTGAATTTGAAGTAGGTGGCAAGTATCTGTTCTGGCAGTTAACTGACCTCTTGATCCGTCAGAGTTGTCAGGCTTGTTCATCAAAACCCCTTACGAAATATTATCATGAAAATAAGTCGAAAGACCAAGTCGAAGATTTGAAGATATGAAGAAGTCGAAGAATTAATAAAGTCGAAGATTTAAAGATTAGAGATTCAACCTGAATCTGCAATTCTGGTAGAATCTCAGGGGCTACTGACAAGGGTATAGTTAATAGAGCCCGTATGTTGAGTACCCCTTAGGCCCGTTAAGCTAGGCCCAATTGTAATGATAGTCAATATACGAGTTCTTACCGTATGTCGATATTGTAATCTGTATCGGATCCTACCCGATCCTCGAGACCTGGCCACCTATATATAGGGGCCAGGAGGGGACGGTATAGGCCAGATTGAAAGCAAGCCAGGTTGAACACCCAAGTTTACTTTCGATACATACTTATTTCGAGTAACTTTACCTTCGAGTTCATCCGACGCCCTCTTCCCCCGATCCTAAGTCCTTTATCTAGGACATTTGTCGAGTTAACCCTCGTTAAATGGGTTATCTCCCAAGAGTGCTTTTCTTTAACGCCTTTGAGCTAGGCGCAGAAAGTGCGAATCAAGTAATATCGAGTGATGAAGCATCAAGTTCATAATTTGCTCTAAGAATAGAGTCAAAAAGTAATTTCTTTCTCTTTCTAGGGAAGTGTTCCATACCTTTCTTGAATGGGAATTGATATTTGATGGTGCCTTCCCTCATATCAATGATGGCCCCTACAGTTCGAAGAAAGGGTCTTCCCAAAATAATAGGACATGAAGCATTGCATTCAACATCCATAACAAGAAAATCAATGGGAACAAGGTTATTGTTAACCATAATAAGAACATCATTAATCCTTCCCAAAGGTTTCTTCTTAGCAACATCAGCAATAGGAACATCATAATAACACTTTTCAAGCGGTGGTAAATCAAGCATGTCATCAATTTTTCTAGGCATAATATAAATACTAGCACCTAGATCACATAAAGCATGGCAATCAAAACCATTAACATGCATATCAATGATGGGTTCCCAACCATCTTCTAACTTCTTGGGAATAGAGGCTTTCTGCTTCAACTTTTCATCCCTAATTTTCATAAGAGCATTGGTAATATGCTTAGTAAAAGCAACATTTATAGGACTAGCATTAGGAGTCAAAGCAAGCTTTTGCAAGAACAAAATAACTTCAGATATATTGCAGCCATCAACATCAAAATCATTAAAGGAAATAGAGCTAGCATCTCCTACACTTCGAAAAATTTCAGCACTCTTTTGAGAAAAAGTTTTTGCTGTTTTGGGCTTTTTAACACTAGGAGTAGGAGTTTTCTCTACACCAATAAAAGTAAGAGGATTGCTAGCATTTGGAACAACATTATTAGAGGTAGTAATGGTACATACCTTCATCTTCCTAGCCATCTCATCTTCTCTTTCCCACCTGGCATGCAATTCTGCTAGCATCCTAACATTTTCATCAATTCTAACTTGGATAGTATTAACAGTGGCAAAAGGATCAGGCTTAGCAGACATTCTGTTAATCAAAGAAGATTGCGCATTAGATAAAGACGAAATATCGGTTTCAGCTTTGGAAACCTTAGCTTGCAACTCAGGAATATCCTTGTTTAAACTTTCAAGTTGATGACTAATTGTCCTCAATAGAGCTGATTGCTCCTCCATAGTCTTGGTGAAAGCCCTTTTCTGCTCATATTGCACCTGCATAAAATTCTTGGTAGCCTTTTCAAGTTCTAAAATTCTTTCTTCACTAGGCATTTTAGGTCTACCAAGATTGTTATTATCACCATTAGAAGGAAATGGCCTATAATTGTTACTAGCAAAATTGTTCCTATAAGCATTGTTGTTGAAATTATTATTTCTAATGAAGTTTACATCAACATGCTCTTCTTGAGCAACCAAAGAGGCCAACGGAACATTATTAGGATCAACATGAGTCCTATCATTAGAAAGCATAAGCATTATAGCATCAATCTTATCATTCAAGGAAGAGGTTTCCTCAACAGAATTTACCTTCTTACCTTGTTAAGCTCTCTCGGTGTGCCATTTAGAGTAATTTACCATCATATTGTCGAGAAGCTTTGTTGCGGCGCCCAAGGTAAGGGACATAAAAGTGCCTCTAGCAGCTGAATCTAATAGGTTCCTTGAAGAAAAATTCAGTCCTGCATAAAAAGTTTTGACAATCATCCAAGTAGTCAGTCCATGAGTGGGGCAATTCTTTATCATAGATTTCATTCTTTCCTAAGCCTGAGCAACATGTTCATTATCAAACTGGCTCAACTTCATAATATTGCTACGCAAAGCTATAATCTTAGCAGGAGGATAGTATCTACCAATAAAAGCATCCTTACACTTAGCCCATGAATCAATACTATTTTTAGGCAAAGACAGCAACCAATCCTTAGCTTTTCCTCTCAAAGAAAAAGGAAACAACTTAAGCTTAATAATATCACTCTCTACATCCTTATATTTCTGCATCTCACATAGCTCAACAAAATTGTTGAGATGAGCTGCAGCATCATCAGTACTAGCACCAGAAAATTGCTCTTTCATAACAAGGTTCAATAAAGTAGGCTTAATCTCATAAAAATTTGTAGCAAGAGCAGGCGGCGCAATAGGAGTGCAGATAAAATCACTATTATTTGTGCTAGTAAAATCACACAACTTGGTGTTCTCATGAGTACCCATTCTAGCAAAGCTAAAAGCAGACAAGTAAAAATAACTATAAAGGAAACTAATTTTTTTGTGTTTTTGATAAAATGAAGCAAGCAAAAATAAAGTAAAGCAAAACTAAAACAAAGTAAAGGATGTGCGTGCAAAACTCCCCTTTCAGAAGTCTTTATTTTCCCTGGCAATGACGGCAGAAAAATCTTTACTGTGGCGGTGTGTGATAGTGTAAATCACCGTCCAGTTGGGAACCCCAAGAGGAAGGTTTGGTGAGTACAACAGCGAGTTTTCCCTCAGTAAGAAACCAAGGTATGTCGAATCCAGGAAAAAGCCAAACGTCTGAAGGTGATGCTTGCTAGCCTAGTGACTTCCAACAAGGGCGCCGTTTACGACACTTGTTAGTGCGTCTTCAACTAGTAGCAACGTGGAACCTGCACACAACACAACCAAATACTTTGCTCCCAACTTACGATGAGGTTGTCTATCTCACCGGTTTGCTGTAAACAAAGTGTATGAGCGTATCGAGAGGAAAGCAATAGTAGTATGCGAGAAAGTAAACAGTGCGAGTAAAGTAAAGAGGTGATAGCAATATAATGGAAATAGGACCAGGGTCCACAGTTCACTAGTGGTCTCTCTCCATAAGATAAAATAACACATGCTGGGTAAACAAATTACAGTTGGGCAATTGATAGAATAAAGATAACATGCATATGTGATACGTCTCCAACGTATCTATAATTTTTGATGCTCCATGCTTGTTTTTACACCATTTGCCTAATGTTTCATTACACTTCGTGGCACTTTTATGCATTTTCCGGAACTAACCTATTGACAAGATGCCATAGTGCCAGTTCCCTGTTTTCTGCTATTTTTGTGTTTCAGAAAAGCTACACATGAAATATTCTCGGAATTGGACGAAACAAGTTCCAGAAGTCTTATTTTTCCCGGAAGCTTCCCGAAGACCGAAAGAGAGCCGGAGGTGGGCCAGAGGCCGCCCTCACACATAGGTGGCGCGGCCCAGGCCCTGGCTGCGCCACCCTGGGGTGAGGAGCCCCTGGCTGCCCCCTGACGATGCCCCTTCGCCTATAAGAAGCCTCGGGACGGAAAACCCTAAGGGAGTCGGCAAAATTTCCAGAACAGTTCCGCAGAGCTGCCGCCGTCGAAGACAAATTTCGGGGGATAGAAGTCTCTGTTCTAGCACCCTGCCGGGATGGGGAAGTGCCCCTGGAGCCATCTCCATCGGTCTCCATCGCCGTCTCCGCCGTCTCCATCGACCTCACCGCCATCTCCATCAACCTTGCTGTCTCCTATGATGAGGAGGGAGTAGTTCATCCCCGGGGCTGAGGGCTCTACCGGTAACTATGTGGTTCACCTCTCTCTCTCCCATGATGTGATCTTTATGTGATCGTGATCTTTGTATCATGTTGAACAAGTAGATGTTATTATTCAGATATTATGTGTACTCTAGTGGTGTTATTAAAGTAATCTATTCCTCCTGCCATGGTGTAACGGTGACAGTGCGTGCATCATGGTGGTACTTGGTCTAGGCTACGATTGCGATCTCTTATGGATTATGAGAATAATTACCGCTATGATAGTATTGAAGTGATCTTTTCCTCCTTTCATGGTGTAATGTTGACAGTATGTGCACCGTGTTAGTACTTGGTCTAAGTTGCAATAATATCTATCTTGAGTTGTGCTTTGATTTGGATATCTCTATGAGTGGTGTTTGTCAAGTACTTGATGAACTTTAAGGGGTGCTTCGTAGCCCTACACAATGATTAGTGTTGTTCAATAGGAGAGTAATTCAGAGTACCATAGTGAAGAGAAGTTGTTTATTTGTTCAATTATGTTATATTGTTGGGAGTGTGTCCACTAGTGAAAGTATGATCCCTAGGCCTTGTTTCCAAGCATTGCACACTGTTTACTTGCTGTTTTGTTACATGTTTGCTCGCAGTGATACTTATTTCATATCATAGTTACTACTTATAATCATGACTACCGCTTGTATTTCACTATCTCTTCGCCGAACTAGTGCACCTATACATCTGACAAGTGTATTGGGTGTGTTGGGGACACAAGAGACTTTCTGTATCGTAATTGCAGGGTTGCTTGAGAGGGATAGCTTTGACCTCTTCCTCCCTGAGTTCGATAAACCTTGGGTGATCCACTTAAGGGAAACTTGCTGCTGTTCTAAAAACCTCTGCACTTGGAGGCCCAACACTGTCTACAAGAACAGACGCGTGCGTAGACATCAAGCTCTTTTCTGGCGCCGTTGCCGGGGAGGTAAGGTAAAAGGTACTCACATTCTTTGGCTACTAAGTCTTTTAGTTGCTGGTGAGTGCTCGAAGTTATTTCCTTTAGATTCTGCAATTACATCTTTTTGTTTCTTGTTTTTATTTTCACTAGTTAGGCTTAATGGAAAATAAAGAGTTCTTTAGTCTTTTTCCTGAGTTTAGATATGAAGTGTTTGAAGACAAAATTGAAAAACCTTTGGAGCTTATTTCGCATAGCAATGTTATTAGTACGAATACTTTGAATACCGTTGTTGCTAATGCTATAGAAAAGTCTAAGCTTGGGGAAGTTGGTTTTGTTAAGCATGATATTTTTAGTTCCCCAGCTTTAGTGGAGAAAATTTGCTCTGATGATATTTTATCTCCCATATGTGATGTTCCTACACATTATAAATGGTTTACACCAAACCATTGCGACTCGTCTACTAGAGAGGGGGATACAACTCACACCTACACGAAGTGAAACAAGGTGAACTCATAACACGGGGATCTCTGATCTAAACAGCGGGCTCCTCGGGGTCTTCCTCCTCGTCACTCACAATGAATCCATTGTGCCCACCATCTTCCGGATCATCAAGGTCCTCCATGAAGTCATCCTCATCACTAATGAGGGCATTATCCTCCTTGCGGAGATCAATGCCTTCCTCCTCACCAAGGTGATCCTCAAGACTCTCAATGTACTCAGTCAACTCCGCCACATTGGCCTTCAACTCCTCAAGGTCCCGTTCCTTCTCATCGCGCTGGCGACGAAGGCTCTTGCGCTCCTTCGCAAGAATCCTGATAGTGCTCCTTGCCTCCACTAGTGCGAAGTGCTCGAGGTTGGCCCTAGTACGGGCACGGTCGGCCTCCTGCTGAGTGGAGTACAGCAAGAAGTCCATGTGGTCGATGTAGGTACTCGGCTCATTCTGCCCGGGCATGTTTGCGGGACGCCCGTCCGCATCACGCCGAGCAAAGTTCCTAAAGCGCTCCCCCTAGACCTCCTCCACATGCAGTCCGCATAAGCGGGCGTGCATCTCCTGCATACCTCGGACCAAACCATCGGCCCAAGTGTTCTCCACAAGTTCAAACTTGACCCTTGGAGAACTCAAATTCCCCTTCTTGCCACGGCAACTAGCTCGGATGAGCCACCGTAGCTCTCCATCGGGGTGCTCATTGAGCACGGCTCCCTTGAACTCCGGATACAAACGATCCAGGAACAAGGTCAAAGTGGTGAGGTCGCGCTCGAAACAAAGGCTGCCACCATGGCCCAACTGGTAGTGCTCAACGAATACCGGGGCCATCTACAAAATTTTAGATTAGATTAAGTTAGTGACCAACTCAAGTGTGCAAAATTTTAAGTAGGCAAAAACTGAAGTAGGTATAAAACTTTGCAAATAGAGAGGAAAGACTAAGCAATTTTGCAACCATTACTTATATCTTTGCTTTCATCAAAGTTTCATTTAACGCCCATTCTAACTAAGGTCTCCTATGGTCAGCCTAGGCTCTGATACCAACTTGTGACGACCTCAAATTTGATACAAATTCGAAGTGCCCGTTATGTATTCCACCGCAATCCCAGAACCATTGTTGCGATATACATAACGTAGTTGGTAATCAGTTCCATAGACATTACAATACGATGGTTCAAATACAATGGCCATATAGACCAAGTCATAATACAACACAATATAGCAGCGGAAATAACGTCTTCGGGTCCATGCCTTCACCCTACAGGCAATGGCGACTCACGGAGATGATCTTAGTTCTGGTACTCTTCTTCATACCATTCCTCCTGGTATTCTTCCCCATAGTCTGGCCAAGTTGATAGCCAGGGACACAGCCATGAGTACATTGGATGCACTCGCAAACCATCTTATAATTGAAATGGGGAAATTGATATGCAAGGTTGGTATGGTGGACTAAGCACTAAGTTGATTTGCAAGAGCTAATTTTATTTCCCAAGAATGTTCATTGGTAGAAAAGGAGTTTAATTCTCTAAGTTCAATCTAAAGAGGAAATTCCAGTGTGTCAATATCATGGTCAAGTCAAGTCAATTCAATTCGTGTCATTCACCAAGTTCACCATAAGTTGTTTTTATTATTATTGACAAAAGCCAGGCACAGCTTGCCAACCGTCCATGACCGCGGACGCGGCTATTCGAATAGTTTGAAAACCTCTGCAGAGGGGTACACTTTACCCACAAGATTCGATACATTTGCCGAGAGAAATCCACGGTCCGTCATACAAAAGTATGCAGGGTTCAGATAATCAAACAAAACCTTTCACTTGCTCACCCTAGTATAGGATCCTTCCCTAGAGCCCGGGGTACGGAATCCCCGCTCCAGCGCCTCTAGTTCTGGCCATCCCGGGTGCCGGGTTGGTGGAGTCCACCTGGTTCAGAAGTAACCGCGCACGGTGTCCTTCCATAAAGATTTGATACAAGGCCTCCCATACTAAGATAAACAAGCTACGGGTTAAGCCCCTTCCCATATAGGGGTAATATGGTTGTACGGTATAATTGGCTCCCATAGTACATCACTCGTTGTCAAATTGAGAAATACGTTTCATAGTTCTTAGTCAAGATTATTTTCTTTCATAAAACCACCATGTAGGAGAAACCTCAAATATCATGTTTCAAGTTCAAGTCACCAATTCTCAACTAGGATTCCCCTTATAAATAACCTCCAATTTTATTAGCAACTAAGCAGCTACATTGAGTGATGACCACTAAATAGAGTTGGATAAACTCAGCTTGATGCTCTTGTTAAGCAAGAGATCACTATACTTCTATCATTCTACTCTAGCAATTCAATCATGCAATTTACTTAAAACAAGTAGAATGCAATATTAAAACTGGGCATGGGGAGTATGAATCAAAAGATGGCTTGCCTTGGTTGGCAAAGTGTCCGGGGTATTCTTCTTCTTCTTGATAATAATCCCCTCCAATATCCTCCTCGGCAACACTAGCGTCTAATAACGAATAAACACAAGCACACCATCACTACACATCTTTGTTTGCTAACAATAGCATTCATGTTGCATTTTATGGTGTGGGATGGTAAGTTTTTCTTCTAGGTTTTCTTCAAGTGTGCAAGTTAGATTCTCTACTAAGTCTCATATGGGGTTCACTTTCTAAGCATGGGTATTGGCTTAGGGGTACTAATGCTAGTTCAAGTGAGAAGGGATCAACTAAGTGAATTGGTAAGAGGGCAAATTAATTCTAAGTGTGCAATTGGAATCTATCATTTCATGTGACTAACGAGAGTTGGGTTAAGGTCTAATTGATGACACTAATAGGGTTTGGAGTTGATTAGGGTTGACTAACAGTAGGGTATGTCATTGGTGAGTTCATAATTTAATTTTCATGATTTTAGATGGCTTACATAATTTTCTAGAAATATTCTATGGTTAATAAGGTTAGGGTCACACTATTCATATCTAATTCAATTCCTCACTTATTTTGAATTCTAACCAGTTCTACTGTGTAGAGTATTTTACAAGCTTTCCAACGCATATTTATTTGCTACAAATGGATTTGTAAAACTCTTGGAATTTAAATTTGAAAATCATATCTGAAACAGTTTTGAATTAATTCGAAAAGGCGGGAAAATAATTAAAAACGTAACGGACCGATTCTAAACCAGCTGGGCCCAATTCAGACAAAACCCGAACGGGCCGGCCCATACCGCTTCACCGCGGCGGGAAAAGAAATAAAACGGGAGCTAACAGGTGGGGCCTACTGGTCAGATCTAATTAGAATCCCGAATCGGTACGCTAGCGTTGGATCAAGATCGGACGGCTCGGGCTCATCGTCTACCTCAGCATGGGCGGGAGCTCACCTGCATTGCAGTGAAGAATGTTCGACGGCGAGGGAGTGGCGTAGAGGATGCAGAGCTCGTCGGCGACGTGCGGGATCGGCTGCGGTGCGTCTCCTCCTCCGATTCCCAGCAGCGGCGTGCTCCCAGGTGGTCGAACGCGGCGGCGCTCCTCGCGTCCAGTACCTCGCTGGCGTGGTGAGCGTCGACGAACCAGAGCGAGCTGGGCTAAACGAGCGTGTCTGGGAGGTAGCTGGGAGTGAGGTGAGTGTCTCCGTTTGATCGGCGGGGCCTTTTATAGGCCGGAGCAACGAGGGTAAGCGCGGCCAGAAGCTCGCCGGCTCGGGGGCCCTGGCAGCGTTCGAAGGTCACTCCGGTCACGGCGGTCTCGGGGGCGTGCTGGGAGGGTGCTGGCTTGGCCGCGGGGTGCTGTGTGTCTGCTCTGGCGCCTCCAGGGTGGTCGGCATCGTGCAGGGAAGAAGATGTCTGGGAGGGGGCCCTGGGCGCAAACCTCATTTCCCCTCCGCTTCTCCTGGCTTGGGTCGGGGCTGGGGGCGCTGGAGTCGATCGAGGCACCGTCCAGGAGCATGGCTACAGCGCTGGAGCGAGCCAGAACAGTGCAGCCACAGTGAACTCGATTTGGTTCGATTTCTCTCTGCCAGTGTTCGACGAAATGCCCGCAAGAACTTGAAATTCGAATTTTTGAAAATTTTCAGTTTGGGTGATCAACATATTGGCCAAGGTGTCCTGTCATATTTTTGTTATAAAGAAAGAAGAAGTTTTGCAGAAATCTTATTTCAAAATTTGGTATAGTCCCTGTTTCAGATTCAAACTTTGGCTCAAGTTTGAGTGATGCTCTAGTTTGAATTTTGAGTAGATTTTTGTTGGTTGAGTTAGTATGTAGCTTGGTTAAGCTCAACTAACAAACCAAACATGAAGGTGAGTTGTAGATTTCTTAATCCAAGGGCTCAAAGTGGTGTAGTCAAACAGATTTCCTAGATCACCTCAATCTTCTCTTTTTCTTTCCTATTTTTATTTCTGGTTTCTTTGATTCTTATAATCTTTCTCAATTGATTCTGTTGGTTCACTTAGAATTAACTAGACAATACTCAATCAGAAATAACACACATGAAATCATAGAATACAAATCATAGAAGATACATGTATGCATGAAATAATAGAGAAAAGTTTTATCTGGGTCCAAAATTTGGTACTTTATTTAATAAGAAGTGGATTACAAATTCTGAGTTGTTACAATCTTCCCCCCTTAAAAAGAATCTCGTCCCCGAGATTCACCAATTAAGAACTGAAAAGATTGGGAAACTCTTTCTGTAGGTAATCTTCTCGTTCCCAAGTGGCTTCCTCTTCGGTGTGATTACTCCACTGAACTTTCAGAAACTTGATGCTTCGGGTTCGAGTGGTTCGATAGGCTTCCTCGAGGATACGAATAGGCATTGCAGGATAAGTCAAATCCTTGTTGATGTCCACAGAACGGTGATCAATATTTTTGAAAATTTCCGGCTTCTCCGGCACTTCAAGACATTTCCGAAGTAAGGACACGTGAAAGACATCGTGCACTTCAGACAATTCCGGGGGCATTTCCAACAGATAAGACACTTCTCCTTTGCGGTCTAGTATCTTGAAGGGTCCAATATATCTTGGGGCAAGCTTTCCTTTTACTTGGAATCTCTGCATTCCCTTGAGAGGTGATACTCTGAGGTAAACAAAGTCTCCACTCTTGAAAGTTAATTCTCTCCGTCTCTTGTCGGCATAACTCTTCTGTCTTGACTGGGCTGCCTTGAGATAGTCACGAATCATGCGAACTTTTTCCTCGGCTTCTTGTAGAATATCTGGTCCAAATATCTGACTATCTCCGGTTTCCGACCAATTCAAGGGGGTACGACACTTTCTTCCATACAAAGCTTCGAACGGGGCCATTTGCAAACTGGCTTGATAACTGTTGTTGTAGGAAAACTCCGCGAAAGGCAGACAATCTTCCCACTTAGCTCCATAGGCTAGAACACAGGCTCTCAACATATCCTCAAGTATTTGGTTCACTCTTTCAGTCTGTCCATCAGTCTGAGGGTGGTAAGCGGTGCTAAAAGCTAATTTGGTTCCCAACGCTTGATGTAAGCTTTTCCAAAATCTCGAGGTGAATTGGGTTCCTCGATCGGAAACTATGGTTTTAGGGACTCCATGCAAACTAACAATTCTGGATATATACAATTCTGCTAGCTGTCCCGAGTTGTAAGTGGTCTTGACAGGAATAAAGTGGGCTACTTTGGTCAGTCTATCCACGATGACCCAGATAGAGTCATTTCCACGGCTAGACCTTGGAAATCCCGTGATGAAATCCATTCCAACAGACTCCCACTTCCATTCCGGAACTTGCAAAGGTTGCAGCAATCCTGCAGGACGTTGATGTTCAGCTTTGACTCTTTGACAAATATCACACCTAGAGATGAACGATGCAATCTCACGCTTCATTCCATGCCACCAAAATTGTTCCTTCAAATCTTGATACATCTTAGTTCCACCTGGGTGGATGGAGTAAGGTGTCTCATGGGCTTCCTTCATGATAACTCCCTTCAATTCTGAGTCAGTAGGCACACAAATACGTCCTTTATACCAAAGAACTCCTTGATCATCCTCCGCAAATCCGGGCACCTTGCCGGAACTAATTCTGCGCTTGATTCCGTCAATACTCGCATTTCCCTTCTGGGCTTCTTTGATTTGGCTCATTAAGGTGGGTTGAAACTCAAGGTTGGCTAGGAATCCTTGACTGACTAGTTCCAATCCAAATTTTTCAAACTCTTGGTGTAACATAGGCTGATCTTCTTTGAGCATCATATTTAATGAGCATGGCTTCCGACTCAATGCATCGGCCACTACATTGGCCTTACCGGGGTGATAATGGATTTCCAGATCATAATCCTTGATCAACTCTATCCATCTTCTTTGCCTCATGTTCAACTCCTTCTGAGTGAAAATATATTTCAAACTCTTGTGGTCAGTGTAGATCTCACAACGGTTGCCCATCAGATAGTGCCTCCAGGTCTTCAGAGCAAGAACTACAGCTGCTAACTCTAGATCATGGGTTGGATAATTTTCTTCGTGAGGTCGAAGCTGCCGAGAGAGGTAAGCTATGACCTTGCCTTCTTGCATCAAGACACAACCAAGTCCAAGTTTGGAAGCGTCGCAATAGACATCAAAATTCTTGGTGATATCGGGCATGGTTAAGACGGGAGCGGTCACCAATCGCTTTTTGAGCTCTTGAAAACTCTCTTCACACTTAGGGGTCCATTCAAACTTCTTGTCTTTCTTCAACAGTTGGGTCATCGGCCGGGCAATGCTTGAAAACCCTTCAACAAATTTGCGGTAATATCCGGCTAATCCGAGAAAACCTCTAACTTCGGTTTGAGTGGTAGGGGCTTCCCATTCCATGACTGATTTGATCTTCTTGGGGTCTATGGATATTCCTCCTGCTGATAGGACATGGCCTAAGAATCCAACTTCCTTCAACCAGAACTCACATTTACTGAACTTGGCATACAGCTGATGCTCTCTTAGGGTTTCTAAGATTAATCTCAAATGGGTTGCATGCTCATCTTCGGACTTGGAGTAGATAAGAATGTCATCAATGAAGACGACAACAAACTTATCCAAGAACTCCATAAAAACCTTATTCATGAGGTTCATGAAATAAGCAGGGGCATTGGTCAATCCAAATGACATCACGGTGTACTCATACAATCCGTATCGGGTAGTGAAGGCTGTTTTGGGGATATCCGTCGCACGGATCTTCAGTTGGTGGTATCCAGTTCTAAGATCTATCTTCGAGAATACTCGGGCCCCAGTCAATTGGTCAAACAAATCTTCAATCTTCGGGAGAGGATACTTGTTCTTGATGGTCACCTCGTTTAGCTTGCGGTAATCAGTGCACAGTCGGCTAGAACCGTCACTTTTATCCACAAACAGAACGGGTGATCTCCAAGCAGAAGAACTTGGCTGAATCAATCCTTTACTCAAAAGGTCATCCAATTGCTTCTTCAACTCAACTAGTTCCGCTGGGTTCATACGATAGGGTCTTTGGGCTATTGATCCCATTCCGGGGATAAGCTCAATAATAAACTCGATATCCCGATCCGGTGGCATTCCGGGTAGCTCATCGGGAAAAACATCCGGGTATTCACAGACGATGGGGACTTGCTCTAAAGTTGGTCTTGAGATACTCTTATGACATCTGGGGATTGGGATGGGTTTGACTGACACATGCTTTACTAAAACTCCATGGCTACTTCTCATGGTGATGGTCTTTTTGGCACAATCTATAATTCCTTGGTGTTGAGACATCCAATCCATACCTAGGACCACTTCCAATCCTTTGGTTCCTAACACAATCAAACTGGCTAAGAATGAGATCCCATGAATTTCTATGGGCACTGCCAGGCAGGTACAACTAGCTTTGGTTACTGACCCAGGAATTTGCACAGACATGACATCTTTCAAAGGTGTGGGTTGAAGTCCACTTTTATCAACGAATAGTTGGGTAACAAATGAGTGTGAAGCTCCAGAATCAAACAGAACTCTTGCAAGAACTGAGTTAACAGGGAACATACCAAGCACAACGTCGGTCGCTTCCTGAGCTTCTTCAACATTCATGTGATTCAGACGGCCTTGAGAGTGAGGCGGTTTCCTTGGTGGATAGTTCTTGCCATTTCCCACACGACGCTGTTGCTGAACAGGAGCAGTAGTCTTGGATGCATCATTCAGCTTCTTGGGGCACTCATTGCAGTAGTGCCCTTTAAGTCCGCACTCATAACAGGTAACACCAGACTTGTCACCAGGCTTGGGTAACACAGGGGCGCCATTTGGCCTTGGAGTATTGGTGTTAAAGTTGTTGCCACTAGGTCTTGGAGGTGCACGGTTGAAGTTGTTGCCGAGCGGACGGCTAGGATAGTTGGGACGCGGAGCAGGTGCAGACGGCCTCATAGGTCTTGGGGCGAAACCCATAGGTGCATTTCCCCTTGGCTTCTGCGAGTTGCTCGAGTTGCCCTGATACATCATACGGCGCTTGCGGTTCTCGGTAGCTTGCTTAAGTTTGCCTTCCATCTGAATGGCAGAGTCAACCAGCGACTCCAAGTCGGCAAAGTGGATACTGACCAAGACACATTGCATCTCATCATGAAGTCCATCCAGAAACCTTTCTTGCTTCTTCTCAATGGTGTTGGTGTCATCTGGGGCATACCTAGACAAGGTAAGGAACTTGTCACGGTAATCCACCACGGATAGGGAACCTTGCTTCAGATTCCTGAACTCATCTCTCATCCTTTTAACCAATCCCATAGGGACGTGGGCTTTGCTAAACTTGCTCTTGAACTCCTCCCAAGGCATCACATACCCTGGGGCTTGCATCGCACGGGTGCTATCCCACCATGCTCTCGCTGCTCCAGCAAGATAGTGGGTGGTATACAAGACCTTCTCATTTTCACCAACTTCGGCGACTGCCAAATTGTTTTCCATAGTGCGAAGCCAATCATCGACATCTAAGGGCTCTTCAGACTTAGCAAATATAGGTGGGTTGGTGTTCTGGAAACTCCTTAACTTGGATCGGTGATCTCCATTGCCATTGTTTTCTCCTTCACCATTACCATTGCCATTGCCATTGCCATTGTTGTGGTTCATTGCCATCTGGGTTAATTGCTGAAGAGTGGCCAAGTTAGCTTGGCGCTCAGCTCGGGCTGCTTCCCGATCTTCCATGATCAACCTTAGCAATTCGGCCATTTCCGGGTTCAGGGGTGGTGGTGCTCGCGGCATCTGAAGATAAGGTGTGTAAGACAAGAGGGAAAAGCTAATTTCTAAGATTTAAAGGTAACATGGATGATGCAATTTTGTCTTACTAAGGCCTTAAGGGCCAAATTCATATTTCATTCAACACTCATCAAACATATCATACATACGAGTTCACACATTACAAATGGTTTACACCAAACCATTGCGACTCGTCTACTAGAGAGGGGGATACAACTCACACCTACACGAAGTGAAACAAGGTGAACTCATAACACGGGGATCTCTGATCTAAACAGCGGGCTCCTCGGGGTCTTCCTCCTCGTCACTCACAATGAATCCATTGTGCCCACCATCTTCCGGATCATCAAGGTCCTCCATGAAGTCATCCTCATCACTAATGAGGGCATTATCCTCCTTGCGGAGATCAATGCCTTCCTCCTCACCAAGGTGATCCTCAAGACTCTCAATGTACTCAGTCAACTCCGCCACATTGGCCTTCAACTCCTCAAGGTCCTGTTCCTTCTCATCGCGCTGGCGACGAAGGCTCTTGCGCTCCTTCGCAAGAATCCTGATAGTGCTCCTTGCCTCCACTAGTGCGAAGTGCTCGAGGTTGGCCCTAGTACGGGCACGGTCGGCCTCCTGCTGAGTGGAGTACAGCAAGAAGTCCATGTGGTCGATGTAGGTACTCAGCTCATTCTGCCCGGGCATGTTTGCGGGACGCCCGTCCGCATCACGCCGAGCAAAGTTCCTAAAGCGCTCCCCCTGGACCTCCTCCACATGCAGTCCGCATAAGCGGGCGTGCATCTCCTGCATACCTCGGACCAAACCATTGGCCCAAGTGTTCTCCACAAGTTCAAACTTGACCCTTGGAGAACTCAAATTCCCCATCTTGCCACGGCAACTAGCTCGGATGAGCCACCGTAGCTCTCCATCGGGGTGCTCATTGAGCATGGCTCCCTTGAACTCCGGATACAAACGATCCAGGAACAAGGTCAAAGTGGTGAGGTCGCGCTCGAAACAAAGGCTGCCACCATGGCCCAACTGGTAGTGCTCAACGAATACCGGGGCCATCTACAAAATTTTAGATTAGATTAAGTTAGTGACCAACTCAAGTGTGCAAAATTTTAAGTAGGCAAAAACTGAAGTAGGTATAAAACTTTGCAAATAGAGAGGAAAGACTAAGCAATTTTGCAACCATTACTTATATCTTTGCTTTCATCAAAGTTTCATTTAACGCCCATTCTAACTAAGGTCTCCTATGGTCAGCCTAGGCTCTGATACCAACTTGTGACGACCTCAAATTTGATACAAATTCGAAGTGCCCGTTATGTATTCCACCGCAATCCCAGAACCATTGTTGCGATATACATAACGTAGTTGGTAATCAGTTCCATAGACATTACAATACGATGGTTCAAATACAATGGCCATATAGACCAAGTCATAATACAACACAATATAGCAGCGGAAATAACGTCTTCGGGTCCATGCCTTCACCCTACATGCAATGGCGACTCACGGAGATGATCTTAGTTCTGGTACTCTTCTTCATACCCTTCCTCCTGGTATTCTTCCCCATAGTCTGGCCAAGTTGATAGCCAGGGACACAGCCATGAGTACATTGGATGCACTCGCAAACCATCTTATAATTGAAATGAGGAAATTGATATGCAAGGTTGGTATGGTGGACTAAGCACTAAGTTGATTTGCAAGAGCTAATTTTATTTCCCAAGAATGTTCATTGGTAGAAAAGGAGTTTAATTCTCTAAGTTCAATCTAAAGAGGAAATTCCAGTGTGTCAATATCATGGTCAAGTCAAGTCAATTCAATTCGTGTCATTCACCAAGTTCACCATAAGTTGTTTTTATTATTATTGACAAAAGCCAGGCACAGCTTGCCAACCGTCCATGACCGCGGACGCGGCTATTCGAATAGTTTGAAAACCTCTGCAGAGGGGTACACTTTACCCACAAGATTCGATACATCTGCCGAGAGAAATCCACGGTCCGTCATACAAAAGTATGCGGGGTTCAGATAATCAAACAAAACCTTTCACTTGCTCACCCTAGTATAGGATCCTTCCCTAGAGCCCGGGTTACGGAATCCCCGCTCCGGCGCCTCTAGTTCTGGCCATCCCGGGTGCCGGGTTGGTGGAGTCCACCTGGTTCAGAAGTAACCGCGCACGGTGTCCTTCCATAAAGATTTGATACAAGGCCTCCCATACTAAGATAAACAAGCTACGGGTTAAGCCCCTTCCCATATAGGGGTAATATGGTTGTACGGTATAATTGGCTCCCATAGTACATCACTCGTTGTCAAATTGAGAAATACGTTTCATAGTTCTTAGTCAAGATTATTTTCTTTCATAAAACCACCATGTAGGAGAAACCTCCAATATCATGTTTCAAGTTCAAGTCACCAATTCTCAACTAGGATTCCCCTTATAAATAACCTCCAATTTTATTAGCAACTAAGCAGCTACATTGAGTGATGACCACTAAATAGAGTTGGATAAACTCAGCTTGATGCTCTTGTTAAGCAAGAGATCACTATAGTTCTATCATTCTACTCTAGCAATTCAATCATGCCATTTACTTAAAACAAGTAGAATGCAATATTAAAACTGGGCATGGGGAGTATGAATCAAAAGATGGCTTGCCTTGG
The DNA here is from genome assembly GCA_007115705.1 of Dactylis glomerata. Taxonomy (NCBI): domain Eukaryota; kingdom Viridiplantae; phylum Streptophyta; class Magnoliopsida; order Poales; family Poaceae; genus Dactylis; species Dactylis glomerata. The sequence continues at coordinate 2,172,556 of QXEO01000237.1, forward strand.
TTGGCAAAGTGTCCGGGGTATTCTTCTTCTTCTTGATAATAATCCCCTCCAATATCCTCCTCGGCAACACTAGCGTCTAATAACGAATAAACACAAGCACACCATCACTACACAATGCTAACAACACACCAAGCACACATCTTTGTTTGCTAACAATAGCATTCATGTTGCATTTTATGGTGTGGGATGGTAAGTTTTTCTTCTAGGTTTTCTTCAAGTGTGCAAGTTAGATTCTCTACTAAGTCTCATATGGGGTTCACTTTCTAAGCATGGGTATTGGCTTAGGGGTACTAATGCTAGTTCAAGTGAGAAGGGATCAACTAAGTGAATTGGTAAGAGGGTAAATTAATTCTAAGTGTGCAATTGGAATCTATCATTTCATGTGACTAACGAGAGTTGGGTTAAGGTCTAATTGATGACACTAATAGGGTTTGGAGTTGATTAGGGTTTACTAACAGTAGGGTATGTCATTGGTGAGTTCATAATTTAATTTTCATGATTTTAGATGGCTTACATAATTTTCTAGAAATATTCTATGGTTAATAAGGTTAGGGTCACACTATTCATATCTAATTCAATTCCTCACTTATTTTGAATTCTAACCAGTTCTACTGTGTAGAGTATTTTACAAGCTTTCCAACGCATATTTATTTGCTACAAATGGATTTGTAAAACTCTTGGAATTTAAATTTGAAAATCATATCTGAAACAGTTTTGAATTAATTCGAAAAGGCAGGAAAATAATTAAAAACGTAACGGACCGATTCTAAACCAGCTGGGCCCAATTCAGACAAAACCCGAACGGGCCGGCCCATACCGCTTCGCCGCGGCGGGAAAAGAAATAAAACGGGAGCTGACAGGTGGGGCCTACTGGTCAGATCTAATTAGAATCCCGAATCGGTACGCTAGCGTTGGATCAAGATCGGACGGCTCGGGCTCATCGTCTACCTCAGCACGGGCGGGAGCTCACCTGCGTTGCAGTGAAGAATGTTCGACGGCGAGGGAGTGGCGTAGAGGATGCAGAGCTCGTCGGCGACGTGCGGGATCGGCTGCGGTGCGTCTCCTCCTCCGATTCCCAGCAGCGGCGTGCTCCCAGGTGGTCGAACGCGGCGGCGCTCCTCGCGTCCAGTACCTCGCTGGCGTGGTGAGCATCGACGAACCAGAGCGAGCTGGGCTAAACGAGCGTGTCTGGGAGGTAGCTGGGAGTGAGGTGAGTGTCTCCGTTTGATCGGCGGGGCCTTTTATAGGCCGGAGGAACGAGGGTAAGCGCGGCCAGAAGCTCGCCGGCTCGGGGGCCCTGGCAGCGTTCGAAGGTCACTCCGGTCACGGCGGTCTCGGGGGCGTGCTGGGAGGGTGCTGGCTTGGCCGCGGGGTGCTGTGTGTCTGCTCTGGCGCCTCCAGGGTGGTCGGCATCGTGCAGGGAAGAAGATGTCTGGGAGGGGGCCCTGGGCGCAAACCTCGTTTCCCCTCCGCTTCTCCTGGCTTGGGTCGGGGCTAGGGGCGCTGGAGTCGATCGAGGCACCGTCCAGGAGCATGGCTACAGCGCTGGAGCGAGCCAGAACAGTGCAGCCACAGTGAACTCGATTTGGTTCGATTTCTCTCTGCCAATGTTCGACGAAATGCCCGCAAGAACTTGAAATTCGAATTTTTGAAAATTTTCAGTTTGGGTGATCAACATATTGGCCAAGGTGTCCTGTCATATTTTTGTTATAAAGAAAGAAGAAGTTTTGCAGAAATCTTATTTCAAAATTTGGTATAGTCCCTGTTTCAGATTCAAACTTTGTCTCAAGTTTGAGTGATGCTCTAGTTTGAATTTTGAGTAGATTTTTGTTGGTTGAGTTAGTATGTAGCTTGGTTAAGCTCAACTAACAAACCAAACATGAAGGTGAGTTGTAGATTTCTTAATCCAAGGGCTCAAAGTGGTGTAGTCAAACAGATTTCCTAGATCACCTCAATCTTCTCTTTTTCTTTCCTATTTTTATTTCTGGTTTCTTTGATTCTTATAATCTTTCTCAATTGATTCTGTTGGTTCACTTAGAATTAACTAGACAATACTCAATCAGAAATAACACACATGAAATCATAGAATACAAATCATAGAAGATACATGTATGCATGAAATAATAGAGAAAAGTTTTATCTGGGTCCAAAATTTGGTACTTTATTTAATAAGAAGTGGATTACAAATTCTGAGTTGTTACACCTATGCATAGGAAGTGGTTCAGATATAAATGTCTTTCACATTTGCTTTTTGATGCTCTCTATTGCTTTAAGTTCCTATATGGCGCCTTTGCCTCAAGCTCTTATATGGCGCCCACATGAGCATCTTTGCAAATTACTGCGCCTAGCTCAAAGGCGTTAAAGAAAAGCACTCTTGGGAGATAACCCATTGTTTTATTTTCAGTACTTTTTCTTTTATTTGAGTCTTGGAAGTTATTACTACTGTAATAACCGCTCCTTATCATTTTTATTTCGTTGTTGTGCCAAGAGAAGCCTCTAATTTGAGTGAGGTAAGATTTGGGGATGTTGCTGTCCTGAAACAGTTTTTGGTGCTGCACCGTAAATATTCGTGAAAATTCTCTGTATATCTTTTGGACCTGAGATTTCTTGTGCATATGCCCCAGGTTATATCCAAACTTTCGTTAGTTGAACACTTTTTGATTTGAGCAACAGAAAACATCTTAAAAATTCGACCTTTGTCAGCTGTTCTGTTTTGACAGATTTCTGCCAATATTTGTGTTTGCCACTTTATCGCTTTGTTTTTGAGTTCTTTTGATCACGGAACTTTTGGGGAAGTTGCTACAGTAGTATATACTTAATATGTGGTGGTTTTAGGTTAAAACCTGAAGCAAAAAGAGGTTGATTATATGTTATGCTACACTAATGTTGCTAATAGAATTGTGTTTAGTTTTGTATGAAGGAAGTTTTCAAGTGTAGGGATTGGAGAATGATGAGATGAGTTGAAGAATGGACAAAAGCTCAAGCTTGGGGATGCCCATGCATCACCCCAAGAAATATCCAAGAAGTACAAGCGTCAAAGCTTGGGGATGCCCCCAAGGCACCCCCTTCTTCATCGGCAAAAATCAGGTCACCTTTCAAGACACTATATTTTTATTGCTTCATGCATTATGTGTTTTTCTTGGAGCATCAGTTGTTTTTGTTTTCAGTATTAGTTTAGTTTAGTTTCCTGCAATAAATGGTTAGATCACATCATGTTTCTTTTGGAGGAGATGAGCTCGCTTTTCATTTGCCAAGAACGCTCTAGTTTTCACTCTTATCAAACACCGAGTGTTCTTCTTTTTCTGCTACTGCTTTTGGTTTTTGTTTTCGCCTTGATTTGCGTTCAGATCTTCTTATATTTATTTATCAAGGTGTATTTTTGCCTCTGGACCATGTTGGTTTTCCTCAAAAGAGTTGGATTAAAAAAGGTTTGAATGGTGTTGGAAAAGAGAAAAAGCTTTATGCAAAAAAGTGGTACAAAAAGGAGCTTGTTTAGATTGCGGCCTAGGCTTTTGCATGCCATGATTGATTGCGTTTTGATAGTATGCTTAGTGGTTTTGCTGTAGCATGACTTGTCTCAAATAACTGAGATTGCTTAATGAGCCTTTGAAAAAATCATGCGTTGTTTTTATTATATGGAAGCATTTATTTGGTTTTCTCCTGTGATGCTTTATTTGGGTTCACTTGGCACATGCTTACACCATGTTGACTACAAAATAAGTCGCCTATAGCCTCTATGATCATTTAGTTTTTGACTTTTGATGCCATCTTATGCTTCTTTTAATGTCGCTTTGTCGCTTTGCATGATTATGGCCGTTACTGCTCTCTTAGTTGGTCGCTCCCAGTCTTTTGCTAGCCCTCATTTTGTACTGAGTATGAGCTCTACTCGTGCATCCAACTCCCAAAAACCAAGTTTGCCATTGTGTCCACTATAGATTCCTATGCATGGTATTTGTAAGCCATTCCAAGTAAATTTTCATGTGCTACCTTTCAAAAAACCTTCAAAATACTTCTCATTTTGTGATACTATTTTCAGCTCATGGGGACGTAGTGGTCGGATTTGCTATCTTCCATATTGCTTATTCCAAAAAGAAAAAGGAGAAAAAAAGAAAGAAAAAAGGCACTCCTCCATGGAATGTGAATGTTGGTGGGCACCCGATGGAATCGGTTAGCCATGGTTTGAGAAAGGAAAAAAGGTGGGGAGGAGTGCCAAGCTTTATAAAAAAGAGCACAAAAGTGCCAATCTATCTCTCAAAAACTTGCTTCATTTTTGTATGGAAGATAGTAAGAACCCCATTGCCAGTCGTTGACAAAAGCAACCACCTCTCAAAACCCAATTTTTATCTCTCCGTTTTACAAATGAAAAGCTCTAGCACATGTTTAATCACTGCTTCCCTCTGCGAAGGGCCTTTCTTTTACTTTTATGTTGAGTCACCACCTTCTACCTTTATGCACCATCTAAGAGAGCATAGTTGTCATTCTGAGTATAATGTGCATTGTCCCAAAGTTTTCATTGATTGATTCATATTGTTGGTTTCACTTGTTCTTAAATTATTTGTATCTAGTCGCCCTCTTAAACTTGAAGGTGTCCTATGCATTTATGTTTTGCTCTCTTTGAAGGACAAGCTGAAAACCATTTGTATGTTTTTCCTTATGATTTGAACACACATTTGACTTTCATTGTTTCATTTTCATGATCTTTTGTTTGTGTTCATTTTCATGTTTACAACATGGTTGCTAAGTTCTTATTGTCAAGATTATATCTTTATGCCCATGTTTTAAGTTCTTATGATCCCAGCTCACAAATGCTTACATATATGATCAAGATTGTGTAGGTGCATGTCACCTCAAAAATTATTCTTTTGTTATCACTTACCTACTCGAGGACGAGCAGGAGTTAAGCTTGGGGATGCTGATACGTCTCCAACGTATCTATAATTTGTGATGCTCCATGCTTGTTTTTACACCATTTGCCTAATGTTTCGTTACACTTCGTGGCAATTTTATGCATTTTCCGGAACTAACCTATTGACAAGAAGCCACAGTGCCAGTTCCTTGTTTTCTGCTGTTTTTGTGTTTCAGAAAAGCTACACAGGAAATATTCTCGGAATTGGACGAAACAAGTTCCAGAAGTCTTATTTTTCCCGGAAGCTTCCTGAAGACCGAAAGAGAGCCGGAGGGGGGCCAGAGGCCGCCCTCACACATAGGTGGCGCGGCCCAGGCCCTGGCCGCGCCACCCTGGTGTGAGGAGCCCCTGGCTGCCCCCTGACGACGCCCCTTCGCCTATAAGAAGCCTCGGGACGGAAAACCCTAAGGGAGTCAGCGAAATTTCCAGAACAGTTCCGCAGAGCCGCCGCCGTCAAAGACAAATTTCGGGGGATAGAAGTCTCTGTTCCGGCACCCTGCTAGGACGGGGAAGTGCCCCCGGAGCCATCTCCATCGGTCTCCATCGCCGTCTCCGCCGTCTCCATCGACCTCACCGCCATCTCCATCAACCTTGCTGTCTCCTATGATGAGGAGGGAGTAGTTCATCCCCGGGGCTGAGGGCTCTACCGGTAGCTATGTGGTTCACCTCTCTCTCCCATGATGTGATCTTTATGTGATCGTGAGCTTTGTATCATGTTGAACAAGTATATGTTATTATTCAGATATTATGTGTACTCTAGTGGTGTTATTAAAGTAATCTATTCCTCCTGCCATGGTGTAACGGTGACAGTGCGTGCATCATGGTGGTACTTGGTCTAGGCTACGATTGTGATCTCTTATGGATTATGAGAATAATTACCGCTATGATAGTATTGAAGTGATCTTTTCCTCCTTTCATGGTGTAATGTTGACAGTGTGTGCACCGTGTTAGTACTTGGTCTAAGTTGCAATAATATCTATCTTGAGTTGTGCTTTGATTTGGATATCTCTATGAGCGGTGTTTGTCAAGTACTTGATGAACTTTAAGGGGTGCTTCGTAGCCCTACGCAATGATTAGTGTTGTTCAATAGGAGAGTAATTCAGAGTACCATAGTGAAGAGAAATTGTTTATTTGTTCAATTATGTTATATTGTTGGGAGTGTGTCCACTAGTGAAAGTATGATCCCTAGGCCTTGTTTCCAAGCATTGCACACCGTTTACTTGCTGTTTTGTTACATGTTTGCTCGCAGCGATACTTATTTCATATCACAGTTACTACTTATAATCATCACTACCGCTTGTATTTCACTATCTCTTCGCCGAACTAGTGCACCTATACATCTGACAAGTGTATTGGGTGTGTTGGGGACATAAGAGACTTTCTGTATCGTAATTGCAGGGTTGCTTGAGAGGGATAGCTTTGACCTCTTCCTCCCTGAGTTCGATAAACCTTGGGTGATCCACTTAAGGGAAACTTGCTGCTGTTCTATAAACCTCTGCACTTGGAGGCCCAACACTGTCTACCAGAACAGACGCGTGCGTAGACATCAATATGTCGAGAGGATCACTATAAGATTTACTCTGGGCATTACAACAAGATACATAGACCACCATCCAACTGCATCTATGACTAATAATCCACCCATGGGGAATCAATCCGAGAACCCCACAAGTATTAAGTTGTGAACAATAGATAACTGCATTAAGCAAAGTGTGTAATGTAAACAAAGCATATGCCCTTGGGCATATGAATGTTGTTTTCTCCCTAGTGGCAACAGCACATCTACAACCTTAGAGGTTTCTATCACTCCCCCAGATTAAATAGAGGCATGAACCCAACTATCGAGCATAAATACCCCCTCTTGGAGTCACTAGTATCTACTCGGCCAAGATAGCTACTAACAATGGAGAGCATGCAAGATCATAAACAACATAGAGATAACATAAGATAATAATCAGCACATCAACTCAATCATAACACCAATATTCATCGGATCCCAACAAACACAACATGTAGAATTACATAACGGTGATCTCGATCATGTAAAGCAGCTCACGAGATCTAAACATGAAGCACATGGTGGAAAAGACAACCATCTAGCTACTGCTATGGACCCATAGTCCAAGGTAGACTACTCACTCATCGCGTCGGAGGCAAGCATGGCGATGAAGAAGACCTCCGGTGGCGATTCCCCTCTCCGGCAGGGTGCCGAGAAGAGCTTCTGGACCCTCCCGATCTTGGGTCGACGACGGCGGCGGATCGCTATGTGTTTCTGGAAAAGTGATCGGGTATTTAGGTTTTTCCCGTCGGGGGGTCTTTATAGGCGAAGGGGCAGCGTCAGATGTGGGCCAGGTGGCCCTCACCACAGGGCGGCGCAGGCCAGGGGCAGGTCACGCCCCCTGGTGGTGAGGCCACCCCCTGGCTCCGTTCCGTCTCCTCTTCAGATCTCTGGAAGCTTCGATAAATTTTTGGATGTTCGGCTTTTGTCTTGTCCAATTTCGAGAATATTTCCTGTGTAACTTTTCTGAAACACAAAAATAGCAGAAAACAGGGAACTGGCACTTTGGCATCTCATTAATAGGTTAGTTCCGGAAAATGCATAAAAATGCCACGAAGTGTAACGAAACACTAAGCAAATGGTATAAAAACAAGCATGGGGCATCAAAAATTATAGATACATTTGAGACGTCTCAAAATGAAGCAAGTTTTTGAGAGAGAGTGGCACTTTTGTGCCCTTTTATAAAGCTTGGCACTCCTCCCCACCTTTTTTCTTTTCTCAAATCATGGCTAACCGATTTCGTCGGATGCCCACCAACATTCATATACCATGGAGGAGTGCCTTTTTTTCTTTTCTTTTTTTCTATTTTTTTTTTCTATTTGGAGTAAACAATATGGAAGATAGCAAATCCGACCACTACGTCCCCATGAGCTGAAAACAGTATCACAAAACGAGAAGTATTTTGAAGGTTTTTTCAAAGGTAGCACATGAAAATTTACTTGGAATGGCTTACAAATACCATGCATAGGAATTTATAGTGGACACAATGGTAAACTTGGTTTTTAGGCGTTGGATGCACGAGTAGAGCTCATACGGCAAAACCACTAAGCATACTATCAAAAATACATCAAGCACGACATGCAAAAGCCTAGGCCGCAGTCTACACAAGCTCCTTTTTGTACCACTTTTTTTGCATAATTTTTTTTCTCTTTTCCAACACCATTCGAACTTTTTTGAAATAACTCTTTTGATGAAAACCAACATGGACCAGAGGTCAAAGTACACCTTGATATAAATATATAACAAGATCTGAACACAAATCAAGGCGAAAAAACGAAAACTAAAAGCAGTTCTAGAAAAAGAGAACACTCGTTGAACGATAAAAGTGAAAAACGGAGTGTTCTTGGCAAATGAAAAGCAAGGCAACTTCTCCAAAGGAAATTTGTTGGGGTCCAATCATTTATTGCAGCAAACAAAACTAAAAACTAAAAACAACTGACGCTCCAAGAAAAATGCATAGTACATGAAGCAATAAAAATATAGTGTGTTGAAAGGTGACCTGAGTTTTGCCGATGAAGAAGGGGTGCCTCGGGGGCATCCCCAAGCTTTGACGCTTGTACCTCTTGAATATTTCTTGGGGTGACATGGGCATCCCTAAGCTTGAGCTTTTGTCCATTCTTCAACTCATCTCATCATTCTCCAATCCCTACACTTGAAAACTTCCTTCATACAAAACTAAACACAATTTTATTAGCAACATTAGTGTAAGCATAATAATGAATCAACCCCTTTTTGCTTCAGATTTCAACTAAAAACCACCACATATAAAGCATATACTACTGTAACAACTTCCCCAAAAGTTCCGTGATCAAAAGAACTCAAAAAGAAAGCGATAAAGAGGCAAACACAAATAGTGGCAGAAATCTGTCAAAACGGAATAGCTAACAAAGGTCGAATTTTTAGAGGGTTTTATGTTGCTCAAATAAAAAAGTGCATAACTAATGAAAGTTTTGATATAACCTGGGGCATATGCACAAGAAATCGCAGGTCAAAAAAATATTCTGAGAATTTTCACGAATTTTTATGGTGCAGCACCGAAATCTGTTTCAGGACAGCAACATCCCCAAATCTTACCTCACTCAAATTAGAGGCTTATCTTGGCACAAAAACGAAATAAAAAGGATAAAGAGTGGTTATTACAGTAGTAATAACTTCCAAGACTCAAATAAAAGAAAAAGAACTGAAAGTAAAACAATGGGTTATCTCCCAAGAGTGCTTTTCTTTAACGCCTTTGAGCTAGGCGCAGAAAGTGCAAATCAAGTAATATCGAAAGAAGGATTAAGATCCATTGCAGAGGTCTTTTCAATAAGGCACTGTATTGCATCCACATAAGTTTTTGAAGACCCCATGTGATCACGCTTTGGTTCACTCAAATCACTAAAAAGATTTTCAGGACAAATCCAATCAAAATTGTTTTCAAAAGCCTCATGCAATCCCAAGAGTTTGCTAGGTATTGGTACTTGGGAATCTTCTTTGGTTGTACCAACAACTTTAATAGGCGAGCCAAGCATATTAAAACGCTTAAAAACTTTCCTAGCTTCAGTGGCAACATCTCTAAATTCTCTACACAAAGTCTCCAAGATAAAAATTTTCTTTTCGGAGTCTTCAATATCATGAAGCTTAAGAAACATGTATTGCATAAAAGGATTAAGGCTAGCAAACCTAGCTTCGAACATGTGAACCAAATAAGCAGAAGCAACTTCATAACTAGGAGCAAGCTCAGCCAAAGATTTTTCCTCAACATCTTTATGCATACTAATATGATTAAAGAACTCCTCAATGTTACTTTTCCCAAGAATAGAACCACTACCTACAGAGAGGTCCTCCAAAACATACTTAGGGAACAACATAATGAACTAAAAGTAAAGAAATAACAACTATAAAGGAAACTAAATTTTTTGTGTTTTTGATAAAAACGATGCAACTAAAAATAAAGTAAAAGCAAAACTATAAACAAAGTAAAGGATGTGCGTGCGAAACTCCCCTTGCAGAATTCTTCTTTTTCCCCGGCAACGGCGCCATAAAACTTGCTTGGCATTTTGCTGGCGCATAGTTGATGTGGGAAAATGTAGTTGACGTGGGAAAATGTAGTTGACGTGGGAGCTTCTTCTTATTCAATCCCCGGCAACGGCGCCAGAAAACTTGTTGGTGGCTCGGTGTTGATGATGTAAATGACCGGCCAGTTGGAAACCCCAAGAGAAGGTTTGATGAATATAGCAGCAAATTTTCCCTCAGTTATGAAACCAAGGTATATCAATCCAGTAGGAAAAAGCCAAACGTCTGAAGGTGATGCCTGCTAGCTTCGCGATAGCTTCGGACAATTTATAAGGCGCCTCGTCCAGGCTTTGCTTTGCAAGAAGCAGCGTGGAACCTGCACACAACACAACCAAATACTTTGCTCCCAACTTACGATGAGGTTTTCAATCTCACCGGTTTGCTGTAAACAAAGGAATGAGCGTATCAAGTGGAAAGCAATAGTAGTATGCGAGTAAAGTAAACAGTGCGAGTAAAGTAAACAGGTGATAGCAATATAAAGGAAATTGGACCGGGGTCCACAGTTCACTAGTGGTGTCTCTCCATAAAATAAATAACAACATGCTGGGTAAACAAATTACAGTTGGGCAATTGATAGAATAAAGATAATGTGCATATGTCGAGAGGATCACTATGAGATTTACTCTGGGCATTACAACAAGATACATAGACCACCATCCAACTGCATCTATGACTAATAATCCACCCGTAGGGATATCGTCCGAACACCCCATGACAAGGGTATAGATAATAGAGCCCGTTAGTTGAGTACCCCTAAGGCCCGTTAAGCTAGGCCCAATTGTAATACTAGTCGAAATACGAGTTCTTACCGTATATCGATATTATAATCTGTATCGGACCCTACCCGATCCTTGAGACCTGGCCACCTATATATAGGGGACGGTGTAGGCCAGATTCAAAGCAAGCCAGGTTCTACACCCACGTTTACTTTCATAGCCACCTTGTTTGACTGATTTTACCTTCGAGTTCATCCGATGCCCTATCTCGCCGATCCTAAGTCCTTCATCTAGGACATTTGTCGAGTTAACCCCTCGTCAATTGGCGTCGACCATGGGGAATCTGGGCGTTGGCATCATGAACTCGACGGCTTTTTCGCTTGCAGCCAACAACAACTCGCAAGTCGACAAAATTCAGATACCCTTCGGAACCATTGATTTTCAACCTCACCAGTCAAGTTTCACGCAAGTATTCGAGAGCATGGATCAAGATATGGATTTGACGATCGGAAGTTTAAACTTTCGCGTTGGATCATTAGGTTCGATTCGCCTTTCAGATCCAATAACAGCGGATCCGTCGGCAAGTGAACCCAAAATAGTAGCAATGTCGGAATCATCAGAAGGCTCTTCTAGCGAGGTAAACTCGCCGGTCAGTTTAGCAGAAGCAACAGAAGGAAAAATCGCAGGAGGCGACGAAACAATGGAGAATTTTGACTTGGAAGTGCAACTCGAAGATCTCGCAATCTACCACGATGACAACTCAGATCAATCAATAGATTCCTAGAAAACGGGACTAGAACTTTCTGAAGACGATAATTCGATCTTCTCAAGTCATAACAGCAAGCTCGACAATAGGTATCAGATACTTGCCATCGCAGAAGATAATTCAGAAGAACTCGATGATAACAACAACCCAGTACTCAATCCAGCAAATATAAACAGAGGGGCGAATCATTTAGCAGAGGGAGAAACCGCTGACTCCCTCGCAACGAGGGTAAAAGTTCGACTATCAGAAGAAGAGTTGAGAATAATCAATACAGCCGTGGAGCATGGCACGCCAATACCAACAAACTCTAGCCAAAACATGCTCTTGGGGTACCATTACGCCCTAAGGCAACATGCGAAACAATTAGCAAAAGAGAGGATTGAAATACAAAAAAGGAAGGACTCAGCCATTGCAGCAAGCGAAGCTGCTCGTAGAGCACGTAGCGATGCATCATATACAAACAGAAGGCAATGTCGACATGGTTCAAGGTATGAGAATCTAGAGTACGCAGAAAGGAAAAGCATCTCAAAAAACTTCGACTCGTCCTTCCTATTGGTCGACGAGCAAGGAAATATCATCCCAAAAACTCCGGAAGCAGCATTAGTGGCAGCTCAAGCGTACCTGCATACGACACGACCAAATCCAGGAGACCCGAGGGAGCATATGCACCGAGCAGCACTAAATGGGCTGAAGATGGTAGGCAACAAATTATTAGCAAAAGAGGAGGAGGCATATCGCAACAAAGGAACTCACAAACCTAGATCACCACGCCATCACAGCAGTCCTTGGCACAGAAGTGGAAGTCGACGATCTAGAATGCCGTCACCAGAACGACGCGACAATTCAAAGAACAAAGGAACACGACGATCCAGAACTCCTGGTAGAAAACGCGACTATAAAGACGACGAAAAGGAGATGGGGGCGCCATGCTTTACCCAAAGGATTCGCATCACGCCAGTACCCAAAGGTTTCAAATTACCTCATGATTAGCAAAAGTACAATGGATCTCAGGAGCCACAATCATGGCTTTCAGACTATCTGCAAGCAGTACAAATACTAGGAGGAACCAGGGAAACAGCAATGCAAAGCTTACAATTACACCTCACCAGCGCAGCAAGGTCATGGTTAAGCAAACTAGAAGAAGAAACAATTGGAAGCTGGGAAGAACCCGCAAAGCAATTCACGAGTAACTTCAAATCGATGTACAAACGGCCAGCATCTATAGAAGAAGTCAAAGCCTATGTACAGCAGCACGGGGAAACGTTAAGGGCATATTGTAACGCCCCAACCTTTGGATCAAGGTGGAACATCTGTGTTAAGTGCTATTCCCTGGATCAATGATAGCACCACAGAAAAAAATGAAATACTCATTGCATAGTATCAAGGTTACAACGCGGATCCAGATACAAAGTATTTAAAATCTTACAATTTACACAGCGGAAATAACAAGGTGGCAAGGAGCCTCCATCTTCATCACGTGCCACAGGCAGCCATGTTGGAATGTAAGCTCGAGATCCTAATCCTGGTTCCTTACTCGAAATAAAACCTACACGTTGAATATGCAGCCCCAAAAGGGGTCAGTACAATGATGTACTGGCAAATGACACATATAGGGTGGAAGTTGTGAGGTGTCTATCTACATGAGTATTTGTCTAGTGGATCTCACAGGCTTATTTGCATAAAGCCAGTTTTATCCTATAATTCTTTCTCAAAGTTTTTCTTTCAAAGTTTTATATTTTCAAGGGTCGAAATAACCCCCAATTACCACATACTAGCTAGGTATGTAGCATCGGGTGAAATTCAACAAAGTCAGAACCTCAGGCACCACCACCCCTCGGAGTGTATGGTCCTTAGTTCCTACCTAGGGGTTTCTAGACAGATTTTTGTCATTCAGAAAAGATGATGAGATTCTTCCGTACATTCCATGTCTAGAGACTCAATTGTCCATAACCGAGGACACGGCTAATCGATTAGTTTGAACACCTTGCAAGGGTTGTGCACTTTCACCTTACGATTCATTTTATGCCCATTCATAAAATGAAACGAGACCTTTTAGATGGAGAGAACAACTAACTTGGCAAGCTCCGTCCCCAACCTATAATTCAACTACCACCACTTCTTGCCGACAAGTTGTACTCCCACATCTAATCAGTCAAGACAGAGCCCATAATGTCATAAGGCTGCACTGGAAGCACTCTAAGCATGGAAGACATAGCCATCTCTCTGTTCCTGGGTGGCAAACCACAAGTGTACGCCCAGGCAGCAACTACACAACGTGTAGCCCCAGGTCGCCACTCAACATCGCCTCCATCATCAAACCAATCCACCCAGGTGTTTCATTTTAGTTGAAGTTCTTAATTTGTTCACAAAACACTTTTAACAAGTGATTAAAGCATGGCATCAATATTTTTCAAAGTATTTAGCATCCTAACAGGTGGGGTTTTGAGGGATTGCTACACACTACTAGGATCTAAGCATTTGATAAAACAGTTGAATAAATCTCCTACCATGCATACTACAAGGGGTGAATATACTAATGCATAAGTAAAATGGGTAAGGGAACATGTGTGTCACTTGCCTTTTGAAGAACACGATGTTTCTCTTCCCTCAACTAAGCGTATAGTCCTCTGCACCAACTATAGTATAGAAGGAACACAACATAAACACTCCAAACAATCACTAACAAACAATTTAAGCAATCGAAGGTATTTGTTTAACCATTTAGTTTTATTGAGATGTTGTGATTTGGAGGGTATGGTAAAAGATCATGATTTATAAGATATGAGTTTGAGGGCTTAGTTGGGAAGGATCTGTATGATTGAGAGGGAAAAGGTCTAGGCGACTTTAAGAATGCTTGAACTACTCAAATGGCACATTTGCAAGTTGAATAGTTCAATACATGTAAACAATACTAAGTGGGCTTTGGATTGGGTATGGATGGTTGATGTTTGAGGACATGGCTCAAATGGTTCGTTGATCAACATGGTGTATAACTCATACTATGGTACGGGTTATAACAGCTCCACATTAATATGATCTAGGTTTGGGATGAATTCATATTCTACTCAAGTAGCACAATTGCAGTTTGAATATATATGAATTAGACAGAGTATAATGGGTGAAATCTTTATGCTTTATCGAAGCATATTGAATCGTGGAATATCTCATGTGGATAAATCACATAAGAGACAAAATAGTGCAATAGCAATACTATTGAATAAGTGTGACGACAATTATTCTTATATAGTATATATTACACTTACGCAATGGGCTAGGATTTTTATAACATTGAAGTACTCAATTAACTCAAATGTAAATTGAATAGCTCAATGCAAGGTTAAGATTGAGTAGCCATGAGTAAACGGCTACAGGTAAAGGATAGGTATAGATGATGTTTGAAAACATGGCTTAAGGATTTCAAATGAGTAATGGGGTTGGGTTAAGTACTATGATGTTGATTTGATCAATACCATAGTATCAAAGGTAGAAACTAAGATTGAAAGTATCACACTCTACTCAAATAACACATTTGTAATTTGAATAAGTGTGAACTAGACAAGTTAGGGCTAAGTAGATATGATCTTGGTCAAGATGTTGTTCAGATCACATTGATGACTATGCATGAATATAGGATTCACTAAAGTAGAAAGAATTATTACTAGAAGAATTAGTCTTAACCCTATAGTAGAAATGACTCAAATCCTCATTTTTAGATTCGAATAATTGTGAAGTGGCTCAAGAAAATGATATGCAACATTACTGGATAGCTTGCAGTAAAGCAAAGCCACTGCAAGTGGATTCATTCTAAAATAAATTTTAGAACTCAAGATATGGTCAAAATAGTGATTTGAAAAGATTTGAATGCACAAGGTGTGTGCACGTATCAAATTTAGATTTTTTGATCCCATGATGTTCTACAAGTTCTAAGGAATCCAGAGACTACAAATTTGTAATTTTTGGACTCCTGGTTCAAAAGATATGAATTAAACAAACTAACAGGAGGTTCAATCCCAATTTGAAAATAGTTTCAAATTGAACCCATGAAATATGGGGTTTTATTGTACTACTGGATTCTACAGGTTTCAAGGATTCCAACGGTATACAAATCGCTATTTTTGGATCTACAGATCGAAAGATATGAATTTTGCAAGATTGGGATCAATGTCGGGGGGATGACCCCCGGTAGGGTCAAGAGAGTAGAAAGACACAAGGTCTATGATTGACTTTATGCCGGGTTATCGAGGAAGGGCCTGGCCGGAATATAAGTGCATCGGCCAGGCCAGCATATAATGTGTATCCCGGCTGATACTTGGATATGCCGGCATAGCCGGAATACTTATAAAAGTGTGCCGGCATATACTTAGATATGCCGGCCTAACCATTTTGTGTGTTGTGCAGGAGCAGGGGAGGCCGGATTACCCGACCCTCGTAGGTCGTTGGTCCGGCATATAAGTCCTGGGTATGGCCAACGGTCATATCCGGGATACTTAAGTCAACCAAGGTGTCACATCCCTACAATCAAGGAAGAAAACATCCAAGCATGGTAGCAGAGTAAGATGGCAGGGTGCACAGTGGAGGTTACCTACCCTCACTGTGCACAAGTACGAGCTTACCGCACAGAGGTAAGGCCACAGTTCAAGAGGTACAAGGTACAGGGATATGGCGTCCCATCGAGAGCAATCAGGGGCGAAGTCAAGGGTCTCTGCCATCGCCACCAGCTCCTGTTTGGAGTGTAGCCCTTGTCTTGTGGTCTTGTATGACCGTTGTAACCCTGGCCACCACTATATAAGGTGGCACAGGGAGTCCTAGCAAGGGGGTTGGAAGGTGGTTCACTGCAAGAAGGTTGGAAGGTAGAAGGTAGATTGATCACTCTGTACTCCTACACTTAGCAGTTCATCTTCCTTCTCTAGCAGAGAGCTTGGAAGCACCATTGTGGTGTACTACATCGACCCATATATACAATCAGTAGAGCAGGAGTAGGGGTGTTATCTCCTTACGAGAGCCCCGAACCTGGGTAGATTAGTGTCTCTTTCTGTCGTGCTTTTTAGCTCGTTCCCCTCTCCCGAATCCTCCAGCATCTAGTTCGGCCCCCATTTAAGCCATCCTATGGCATATGTTGTTTCACCACGACGACATTTGGCGCCCACCGTGGGGCAGATCGATATGCTGGGCGGAGTGTTCATTCGGACGGGGTCTGTGATAGCAGCTTCGGGAGTGCGCGTGGTCTCTGGCCTCGTCCAGAGGCTAGGCTCGCTCAGTTTCGTCAGTGACAACGCCGGTTGTCTCGGTGGCCGGCCGTTCCCCAGGGATGGCCGGATTATGTCTTTCGGTTCCCACGAGGTGTACGTGGGGACTGAGAGAATTTGCAGGAAGGAGGTGCTGGTGGCGTCGGATCCTCCGTCACATCGGCTGGCTCACGCTGGGCGTAGCGCTCGCTCCGTAGAGCCGGCTGAGGTGATGATGGCCGGCACATCCGTGCCGCCAGCGGAAGATGCCGACAAAGCAGCAGCAGCCGGAGCTTCTCCTCCGGAGCCGCCGAAGGTCAAGAGGTCGGCGCGTCCTCCGTTGGAGCGTGCGGAGAACCTGGCCGGCATTTCCGGTGTGCCGGCTAGGGGTGAGGTTCTTCTTCCCATCATCGACGGGGATCTTCTTCATCTGCTCAGGGGCTCGACATCAGCAACGCCTCCGAGCATAGCAGGTCTTCTTCAACTCCCAGGCTGACCTCAACTCGCCCGGGCCAGCATACGGCTGTCCCGGATCTACATCGGCATCTCCGGGCCAGCACTCGGCTTCCTCTGGTCAGCATATCCTGCGTCCCGGCCAGCATATCCTGTGTCCCGGCCAGCATATCCTGTGTCCTGGCCAGCATATCCTGCGTTCTGGCCAGCATATCCTGTGTCCTGGCCAATATATCTTATGTCCCGGCCGGCACATTCTATGTTAGTCGTACCAGGGGACTGTTCAGCCTTCGCCTCGAGCATCTGCTGGTGCATCAAGCTTCTTCAACGGTGCAAGTAAGTATTTATGCTGGTTTACTCCATATCCTGGTCAGCTTATCTGAAAATCAGTGTCTCCTTGATACAAAAATAGCTCGGGGGCTAGGCTAAAGCCCTGCAAGTTGCTTTTTAAGTACTGTTTCAGTATATATTAGTTTGCATGCTAGCATATCAGCTTTCCAGTTTCCTCCTGGATGTCTGTTTATATGCCAAATTGCTACATATGCCTGCTACAGATAGTATCCTTAGTATCAGTTCTATGTATACAGTCTTATGCAAAGTTTTATCTGGGCATGTTATATGCCGGTTTTATATGCCAACAGCACGATGTTATGTCGAGTTATATGTCTTTGTATGTGCCAATCTTTATATCTGCTACAGTGCTAGGTTCAGTATGCCAAGTTAGCTTATATGCCAGTTGCAGTATGTCTACATTTATATGCCGGCACATGAGTGCCTAATCTTTCCTATGAGTTGCCAAGTTAGCTTATATGTCAATCTCAGTCTATATGCCAAGTGCTTTATTTCAAGAGTTATATGCCGAGTGCAATGGGCTATATGCCAAACTCCATATGCTAGATTGCAAATATGCCAAATACTATGACCATCGCTATGTCTTTTAGAATGACTACAGAACAGGTTGGATATTTCATCATATATACCGGCTATGACTCTCCATATTGCCATTACGAGAAGAAATTGCTATTATACCACCAGAGCTTCAGTTTATATCTCAGTGTCTCAAGCATATCAGTATACCGGCATATGTTATATTTTGTATCCTGGCCGGCATATTTTATGTCCCAGCCAGCATATCTTTATATCCTGGCCAGCATATCTCAAAGTCTCAGGTCTCAGGTATTTCAGTTTGTTAGTACACCAGGTTATTAAGTGATATCTTGAGTCATATGTGTTTCAGTATGCCAGCATATCCTGGCATCGACCAAAATCCCCCAATCACCGTTTATTTCGGTTCGCCAGCATATCAAGGCATCTATCAATAACTCATATCGCTGTTTATTTCGGCATGCCAGCATATCACGGCATTCTGTAATCCTTTCAGTTATCGCCAATTCTGGCACAGTAATATATCGAGACATCGATCTCAAAGCTAACAAGCATCATATCTCTTATCATATCCGGTTTCATAGAGTATCCCGGTTTAGCATATTAACATGTCTTATCATTTTTGCATACTAACAAGTGCCCAGCGATGGCACAGCCCAAGAGGCATATCAGTATACCGGCATTGTCAAAGCAGACAATGTCGATGAGACATAGCCTGAGAGGCAAAGTGTCGATATAAAGCCCAAGAGGCAAAGTAGCCCGAGAGGCAAAAGTAGCCCAAGAGGCAGAGCAGCCCAAGAGGCAAATAGCTCAAGAGGTAAAGTATCGATATGGCCAAAGAAGGCAAAGCAGTATGCCGGCATTGTCGAAGCAGACGATGTCGATGAGACATAGCCCAAGAGGCAAAGTGTCGATATAGCCAAAGAAGGCACAATAGTATTTTGAGATAGCCCGCGAAGGCTAGCATATCACGTATATGAGTATATGTCAAACGGGAGATTGCCTATGATGGCATGAGATAGAATCAGGCCTATGCAGGCCAGCATATCAGTTTTTTGTGAATATGTGAGTTTGGGACTTTGGTATATTTCTTGTTGAAGCCTGTGCGCGACTCTACGAGTCCCCCACACTATCAGAAGATGACTTATGGAGTCTATATGGCGGCCAGGAAGCTCAAGCATTACTTCCAAGAGCATCCAATCCGGGTAGTGGCCGAGGCCCCTATCTCGGAGATCATAAGTAACAAAGATGCCAGTGGCAGAATTGCCAAGTGGGCAATAGAGCTTTCACCATATACACTGCAGTACGATAAGAGGGATACAATCAAGTCCCAGGTCTTGGCTGATTTCTTTATTGACTGGGCCGAGATACAGTATGAGCCACCATTGCCAGATGCCAATTATTGGAGGATGCATTTCGATGGGTCCAAGACAATCCATGGCTTGGGTGCCGGCATAGTTCTCAGTTCACCAAAGAATGACCAGCTGAGATACGTCCTGCAGATTCACTTTGCAGCATCAAATAATGTGGCGGAATATGAGGCACTTGTGCATGGCCTGAAGGTGTCTAAGGACATAGGAATTCGCCGGATTATGTGCTTCGGGGATTCTGACTTAGTGATTCAGCAGTGTTCCGGCATATGGGACGCGCATGATGCTAACATGGCATCATACCGTTTCCTAGTGCAGCAGTTAAGTGGTTACTTTGAAGGTTGTGAGTTCCGGCACGTTCTCCGGGCTCAGAACGATGCAGCCGATGCATTATCCAAGCTGGGGTCTTCCCGAGATTCAATCCCGCCCGGCATTTCGCTGGAGCATCTGAGGAAGCCATCGATCAAACCCTCGCCGGAGTCATCCTCCATTTATGTCCCGCCAGGTCCAGACGAAGCAGTTCCAATGGAGATAGATGCCGGAGCCAGGACGGATAACCCGGGGACTGTTTCCTCAGTCCCGGGGACTGGGCCGGCATATGCTGTTAGTACAGTATTCCGGAGCAAAACTAAAGGCAAGGGTAAAATGTGCCAAGAGGTTGTGCCGGTATACCCGGGGACTGCTCCGGCATACCCGGGGACTGATTCTTCAGTCCCGGGGACTTCGCAGCCCATGGAGATCGATTATGTGTCGGTCGAAATGATGGAAATAGATCAGGCAGTGTTCACTGTCAGGGAAGTGCCCTCATGGGCACGTCCTATCATGAACTTCATGGTGGATGGTCAAGTGCCGGCGGATGAAACCGAGGCCCGCCGGGTTATAAGGAGATCCAAAGCGTATACCGTCATCAACAAAGAAATATACAAGAGAAGTACCACCGGAGTATTGCAGAGATGTGTCGAATCTGCGGAGGGTCTGGAGATGCTCCGGGAAATTCACCAGGGGGAGTGTGGTCACCATGCTTCGTCCAGGGCATTGGTGGCAAAGGTATTCCGGCATGGCTTTTATTGGCCAACGGCACTGCAAGAGGCAGAAAACTTGGTCCGGAAATGTAATGGGTGTCAAAGATATGCCCACCAGATTCATCAGCCGGCATCTGCCCTGAAAACTATCCCAATAACCTGGCCCTTTGCTGTTTGGGGCCTGGATATGGTCGGGGCTTTTAAGCCGGCCAGAGGGAAAATGACCCATATCCTGGTCATGGTGGACAAGTTCACCAAGTGGATTGAAGTGAAGCCCATAAGCAAGTGTGATGGTCACACAGCAGTGAAATTCTTAAAGGATATAATCTTGAGATATGGTGTTCCTCATAGCATCATCACTGACAATGGGTCAAACTTTGCCCAAGGGCCATTTGCCAGATTTTGTGAGGAGGTGGGAATTTGGCTGGACGTTGCGTCGGTTGCCCACCCTTGTGCCAATGGCCAAGTAGAGAGATCGAATGGGCTAGTATTATCCGGCATAAAACCCCGGCTGATAGAGCCCCTGGAGAAAACTCCGGGATGTTGGCTAGATGAGCTGCCAGCAGTGCTGTGGAGTTTAAGAACAACTCCGAATAGATCAACAGGCTACACACCTTTTTTCCTGGTGTATGGAGCAGAAGCTGTGCTTCCAACAGATGTAATACATGATGCACCAAGAATAGTGCTATATACTGAGGAAGAGGCTAAAGAAGCCAGAGAAAATGATGTTGATCTGCTAGAGGAAGCAAGGGAAATAACTCTGTCAAGAACAGCAGTATATCAGCAGAACCTCAGACGCTATCATGCGCAGAAGGTAAATCCAAGGAGATTTCAAGAGGGAGATCTAGTACTCCGGCTAAAGCAAGGAACAGAAGGCCGGCATAAGTTAACTCCTCCATGGGAGGGGCCATTCATTGTGAGCAGAGCTCTGCACAATGATGCCTATTATCTTATAGATGCGCAGGACCCCAAGAAGAATAAGGCGGACAGGTCCGGAGAAGAAACCAAGAGGCCATGGAACATAGCTCTACTGCGCCCCTTTTACTCCTGAGCAACACAATGTATGTATTTCCATATTTTCCTTTGTATGCCGGCGTGTTGTGCCGGCACAAGACTAATGAATGAAATACCGGCATCCCGAAGAAGCCGGGTAACTAGCTCCGAGGTATATTTGTGGTTTATTTACAGTTTTTTGTTATATGCCGGCTGGCTTTATTTGAATGTTTCCTATGTCGGCCTAGTAATGTGTCGGCACCAAAGGCCACTCTTCGATTCAGCTGCTGTCCGAAACCCGCCTTCATGGCTTGCAAGAGTAGATGCCGGAGATTGTCTACACATGGAAAACGGCTAAGGAAATACAAAGCAAGCGAACCGACATTTTCGTTAAAGCTAAAGTTAAAATTTAAAGTGTCGGATGATTTGAAGTCTAAGTCTCAAAGTTAAAGTACTGTATGTTCGAGGAAGCAACCTTGAGACTCATACGTCGAAAGCCAATTAAGGTAGACAAGTAGCCAAGGTTGTGAAATTGAGGAAACAGGAAAACAACTCGGTGACTTAGCCAAAAGATGATCCGGCATTAGTAACAAGCAAACCAAGATAAAACTTGTTCAGGAAGCAAACCAAAGGAAATTAAACGTGTATATTACATCTGCACCCGGCATACCGGGGATCTGATAAAACTTAAAGTTTTTATGCTCCAAAGTCAAGGAGCAGTGGCAGAAGCAGAGCCGCCGGCAGGTGGAGCGGTAGCAGTGGAAGTGTCGGCTTCAGGTGTGCCGGACCCAGCAGATGGAATGGAGCCGTCGCCTCCGCCCGGGGCAGATGCCTGTTCCGGAGCTTCAGTGTCGGCTTCCTCAGCTTCATCTTCATCTTGGCTGGAGTCGGAACCCTCAGCAGCAGCAGATGTCCCGGCATCGTCATTCTTCTCCGGCTCGCGGATGTCCCGGACGAATTTGTCGGTGTCGGCATAGTCCACATAACTATGGGCCAACTCCTTGCGGCGACGGATATGTTCCGGATCCGTGGTCCAGATGGATCCTTCGCGCACGGTGCGCAAAGTCTCCAAGTCTGCCTTTTCATACCAAGACAAGAAGTAGCTGAGGGCTTCGTCAGCTCCAACCCTCGCGCCGGAATCTCGCCACTCCCGGAGGCGAACCTTGGCAAGCTGCAGGTCGTTGCCGAGGTCAACCGGATCAGTGGGAGTCCTTTGTCCCGGCCAGAGGGCAGAGAATGCCTCCTGGGCGCCGTAGAAGAGCTCTTCAGTGTAAAGGGTCATGGCCTCCTTCCGGGACTGCAGGGCCAGCAGCTGCTCCGACATGTCCCAGTTGGGCGAGTCAACCGGAACACCCCGGTTTTCTCGGTCCAACTGCAAAGCCCTCTCAACGTCAGCGACAGAAGCGGGAAACATGCCTGCAGAATAGAAACAATGTTAGCAAAAGGAAAATATGTCGGCATAGATGCTATGCCGAAAAAGATTACACTATGTCGGAAAGGATAAAAGGGGAAAGGATTTGAAGCTTACGGGCAAGGTCGGCATTCAGCTGTGCAACTGTAACCTCCCATTTGGTGGCCTGCTCCTTCAGGCTATCCAGTTCAGCGTGGGCGTTGGAGGCATCAGTCTCGGAGGTAACAAGCAGGGTCTGGGTTTTCTTCAGTAGGCCCTCCCTCTGTTCCTTTTCGTCCAGCAGCTCGGTGATCCGGCCCTTCAACTGCTCAACCTCGGCCTTGTGACCGGCATCCCGGTCGTCCAGTTGCTTGGCCACATCCACCGAGGACACACAATCCTGGTGGCGTGCCTCCAGTGCAGCCTTCTCATCTGCAAAGATTTCAAGTTAAAAGGATTTGAAGAAAGAAAACAGTGACAAAGAGTAAAGGATTTGAAGTATAAAGTAGCTATCCGGGTAACAGCAGGATCCGGCATACCAGTAAGCTCTTTCACCCTCTTGAGAAGCTCGGTGACTTGCGCTTCGGCACCAGCTGAAGAATGTCGGCACAAGGTTACGTGTCGGCAAGAGTAAGCATTGCAAAGTAAAGAGAGGAAAGATATCCGGCATACAGCAGTATGTCGGCAAAGATTACCTTTCTGGGACAGCTCCTGCTGAAGCTTGCTATGTGCGTCAGATAGCTTCCGGTGCTCGCACACCAACTCATGGAACATGTCGGCCCGGGTGTTGTTCATGCGCTGCAAAAATGCCGGGATTTGAAATGTCAGTAGAGAAATTTGACATGATAATTAAAGTGAAGATTTTATCAAGTGATCATTCTTTTAAAGACCCGGCACAGGTGCTGCACACCTATCCCGGCTCTCGGTGACTAGGATTTGAAGCTCGAATCGAGCTTATATCCCGGTCAAGAGGATTTGAAAGATAATAGAGATGTGAAATTGTTAAAGACCCGGCACAGGTGCTGCGCACCTATCCCGGCCCTCGGTGACTAGGATTTGAAGCTCGGATCGAGCTCATATGTCGGCAGTTAATTCAAAAGAAGCTAGCTAAAGGACTATGAGAAAATCCCGGATGTCCATATCCCGGACAGCCGACATTTTCGGGGACTGGGGATATGTGTGTAAATAGAGAGGACTTACGTTGGTGGCAGAGGCCAACTTGTGAAGTCTTTGCTGGATGCTGAGGAGCTCGCTGGCGATCGGTATGGGCTTCGCTGCCAGGAAGTCGCTTGGGTCGCCACTGGTCTTGGCTTCGGCCAGCTTCTTGCTCCTTGAGTCCGCAGTGTCCATGTTGCTGGCGTCATTCCATTTGATGCACTGCTCCTTAAGAGAGCCGAGGCTCTGATCACTTTTCGTCGCAAGAGGGACGAGGCCCTCGAGTTCTGGGGTGTCGAAGAAGCTGGTCCGGTACCCCGGCCGGGCTGCTGCCCTGCCAAGATGCAGGGCCAGAGCAGAGCTGGTCCGGAATGCTGCCTTAGGAGGAGCAGTTGCGGCAGATGGTGTGCCGGACTTGGCCGGCTGAATCTTCAACGTGCCGGTCTGGGCCGGTGCAGTGGTCTTGGCCGGGGCAGTGGTCTTGGCCGGGGCAGTGGACTTGGCCGGTGCAGTGGTCTTGGCCGGGGCAGTGGACTTGGCCGGTGCAGTGGTCTTGGCCGGTGCAGTGGTCTTGGCCGGTGCTGGGGTCTTGTCAGCTGAAGGAGTCTCGGGTGCGGGCTGTTCCGGCGCGGCCGGTGCATCTTGGCCAGCAGAGGCAGGATCCGGAATAGTCCGGACTTCCGGCACTAAAGGGCCTTTACCCTTGATGTCTGCTCCGGCGTTTTCAGTTGTGCCGGCGTCGCCGGTGGGCGCGCCGGAGTCTGGTACTTCTTGGTGGGCTCCTGTGTCCATGTGGACATCAGGAGCCGGAGGTTCCTGTTGAGCCCCCGAGTCCATGTGGACGTCGGGGGCAGAGGTGTCTTGTTCCGGCGGAGGAACGTCCTTTGCCGGGGAGGAGGTCTTGTCGGGCGCAGGCGAGGATGCCGGCGCCGGGGAGCTCGTGTGACTGGCAGAGGGAATGTCGGAGGTAGCAGGGGCAGCGGGCTTGGTAACCTTCGGGTCGCCGCTCAAGCCAGAAGCTTGTTCCGGCTCAAGAGGAGCACTGAAAGAGAGAAAACACCAAGTCAGTAATACAAACAAGAGATATGTCGGAGGAAATGCAAAGAAAAGGAAATTTACCCCGAAGCAACAGGCCTCTGTTTCTTCTGTTTGGGCACGCCGACCTTCTGCCTCTTCGACTTCTGAGGTGTGTCGGGCTGGGGCTTCACCCCTCGCTTCCGGCCGGCACGTCCGCCGGTGGAAGGAGGTCCCTGGTTCAGAGGGGCGGCGTCGAGAACCATATCGTCCGGGATAGCTGAGGACGGCATTGGAAACTCGTAAGCAATAGGTGTTTCTGGAAAGGCATACGCAAGTGG
The DNA here is from genome assembly GCA_007115705.1 of Dactylis glomerata. Taxonomy (NCBI): domain Eukaryota; kingdom Viridiplantae; phylum Streptophyta; class Magnoliopsida; order Poales; family Poaceae; genus Dactylis; species Dactylis glomerata. The sequence goes on from QXEO01000237.1 coordinate 2,197,905, forward strand.
CATCGGGTCATAGTACAGCAGGATCTCCTCGTCAGAATCAATCTCACCCCGGTCTTGCGTATAATGCCGGGATGAAGAGCCCTTACCCATGGCAGCTGCAGCACGGGTGCTCCTGGGAAGCTTATCCCAATGATCCGGATCTTCAACATCCGCAACGGTGCGGTCCGCCGCGATCTTGATCCGGGAGTTCTCCATGGTTTGGAAGCTGAATTTCTGTATAAGCAGCAAAGTCAAGTATTCAGACAAGGAAATATGCCGGTGGAAGAGGTATGTCGGATCAATATGATATGTGTCGACAAATAGACATGTGTCGGCTTAAGTATCTATGTGCCGGACATGGACTTTATGTATCGGATAAGATGGTTTACCGTTGGGGCGGGCCTATCCCGGCTGTATGGTTCTAGCCCCCAGGCAAAAGTGGCCTGAGAGGACTTGCAGACATCCTTAATCCGGCGCAGAATGTCGGCCGGAGTCAGCTCGTGTGTGGAGTGCCGGGTGGGGTCCATTGGCCCGCTCATCTGGCAGATCTTGTGCGACCGGCGCTGCAGAGGGGAGACGCGCCGGCTTATATAGCAGGCCACCAGGTCTTGAGGAGTAAGACCGGCATCCAGGAGCTCGCCCTTAACCCGGTGAAGCGCATTCACCGGCATCACCGAGTTCTTCGGGTTATAGGTCCAGTTCGTCATGGCCAAGGGTGGCTCGTCCACAAATGGCGGCAGGTTGAGCAGATCCTCGTCGGTGGTGTTCTTGACGTAGAAGAAGCTTTTCTGCCACTTCTTGCAAGATTCCAGGAGTTCCACCTTGGGGAAGTCCGAGCCCTTTCGGGACATGATGGTGGCCGCGCCGCAGAGGGTCATGGGGCGGTCCTTCTTTTCCTGGGCCGTCTTCGGCGGGTCGTCCTTGCTCCGGGGCGGCTCTTGGACGACTTGCTTCCGCAGTTGGAAGTACTTCGCCCAGCCTTGAGTAAGGGCCTCTATGCCGGCATAGCCCTCGCAAAAAGCAGCGAAGGCGGAGAGGATCATCACGGCATTGGCCGGGATATGATGAGGTTGAAGATCATAGGTGTTGAGGAAGTCCCGGAAGAAGTCCGATACCGGCAGACCGAAGCCCCGCTCGAAGTGGGCGATGAAGACGACGCGTTCGCCGGGTTCAGGTGCCGGCACAGTTTCTCCCGCTGGTAGCCGGCATGCTACGCCCTCCGGGACTCTCCTGGTGGAGGTGACCCAGGATATGTCGGCCGGAGTAACCTCCGACCCCTCCCAGCCGGAGCGTCCTTGGGCTCGGGCCGAGGTATCTTCCTCAGAGGCCGAGGTAGCCGTCATGCTTGAAGATGCCATCTTAGTGGCCGGGATAAGGCGTGAGAGCCGGAGTCCCGTGATGTTATTCCTATCAAGGCTGGAGAAAAGAGGGAGGTTAGTCTCTCCGGCATACCACTCTCACAGATGTTAGCAGGAATAGAAGATCTACCGAGGCAGTTAAAATCGGAAATAATCAGGGATATAATTTCTGCGGAAGAACACCTGTGAGCTGTTACGAAACACTGCTAGCAATGCTAATCGAAGCAACGAAATATCCAGCAAAGGAACTACCATGGATACAAACTAGTGAGGCTACCGTAGCCTAGTTGCAGAAGAGCAGGGAAAGGAAGAACAGAGGAAGAGGAACTCACCGGAGCTTGGCCTACGGCGATGGAGCGGCGGCGGCAATTGTGCAGAGGAAGATCCAATCTCCCTGCAAGACTGCGGGGAGAAGAGGCGGCGGTGGCGTCGTCGACGATGACGCCGGACGTCGGCAAGCGGAGGCGCCGGCGTGCAGGTGGACGACGGCGGCAGCTTCCCTTCTCGGTTTCTTGGTCCGGCGGCGAAGCGCAAGGGGCAGAGGATCTGAGGAAGAAGGCACTGTGGCGGGGGTAAAAAGAATAAGTTACCCCCACCCCGTATTTATACCGAGGAGGCCGGTCGTGGGGGTCGTGGGGAGGATAGTGCTCCACTCCCCCGACCGTTTCTGCGGCGAGGCGCCACGTGGCGGCACAAAGTGGGGCGGCGGTTCCTGTAACCGTGCCATGACGCAATGATGGCAAGAAGTAACTGCTGCACTGTGAACCGTCGCATCGTGGGTGACCGTTCGAGGTGGCAGGGCAGTTACAAGTCTCGATGCAAAGCTGTCAGACATGGCTTCTCGAGGAAGACTCGTCTATATGTCGGATTAACTGCCCGATGTATATGTTCCGTCCGGAATACCCTAGGGACCGGCCGGAATAAGTTTTGGAACAGGAACAGAGGCCGGGATATGTGCAGATGTGCCGGCATATAAATCTGATCGCCGGGGCATAATGAAGAAAGGTATGTTGAACCTGTCAAGGCTCCACAGTTATGACTGGGGAACCTCGGCAGCTTCGGGGACTAGTGTCGGGGGGATGACCCCCGGTAGGGTCAAGAGAGTAGAAAGACACAAGGTCTATGATTGACTTTATGCCGGGTTATCGAGGAAGGGCCTGGCCGGAATATAAGTGCATCGGCCAGGCCGGCATATAATGTGTATCCCGGCTGATACTTGGATATGCCGGCATAGCCGGAATATTTATAAAAGTGTGCCGGCATATACTTAGATATGCCAGCCTAACCATTTTGTGTGTTGTGCAGGAGCAGGGGAGGCCGGATTACCCGACCCTCGTAGGTCGTTGGTCCGGCATATAAGTCCTGGGTATGGCCAACGGTCATATCCGGGATACTTAAGTCAACCAAGGTGTCACATCCCTACAATCAAGGAAGAAAACATCCAAGCATGGTAGCAGAGTAAGATGGCAGGGTGCACAGTGGAGGTTACCTACCCTCACTGTGCACAAGTACGAGCTTACCGCACAGAGGTAAGGCCACAGTTCAAGAGGTACAAGGTACAGGGATATGGCGTCCCATCGAGAGCAATCAGGGGCGAAGTCAAGGGTCTCTGCCATCGCCACCAGCTCCTGTTTGGAGTGTAGCCCTTGTCTTGTGGTCTTGTATGACCGTTGTAACCCTGGCCACCACTATATAAGGTGGCACAGGGAGTCCTAGCAAGGGGGTTGGAAGGTGGTTCACTGCAAGAAGGTTGGAAGGTAGAAGGTAGATTGATCACTCTGTACTCCTACACTTAGCAGTTCATCTTCCTTCTCTAGCAGAGAGCTTGGAAGCACCATTGTGGTGTACTACATCGACCCATATATACAATCAGTAGAGCAGGAGTAGGGGTGTTATCTCCTTACGAGAGCCCCGAACCTGGGTAGATCAGTGTCTCTTTCTGTCGTGCTTTTTAGCTCGTTCCCCTCTCCCGAATCCTCCAGCATCTAGTTCGGCCCCCATTTAAGCCATCCTATGGCATATGTTGTTTCACCACGACGACAATCAAATCTGGTTTGAAATTCCTATTTGAATTTTCTGTTTAAACCAGAGGCCGACACGCGGCGTGATCTAATTGGGCGATACCGGTTCGGCCGGATCGGCGATGCTGGTCGTTGGATCTAACTAATCTGTATGGCCCAGATCTGATACCGATTCGGTTTAAGTTATTCTATCCTAGCCACAGGATCTGAATCTGACGGATCACAGAGGATGAGAGGGAGAGCTCACCGAGGGGCTAGGGTTTGGTCACCAGCGGCGAGCTCCGGCACTGGAATTGAACGGTGGCGATGATGTAGCTGCTTCTAGAGGTGATGGAGACCGAGACGGAGTGCGGAAGAGGACGGTGAGCACGCGGGCTTGATCGGCTGCTTCTGGAGTGGTCTCGTGTGACGGCTGGGGACGGACGGAATGCTGCAGACGTCGGCGGCCTTGGCGTTGATGTCGTCGATGATTCGTTGCAGGGAAAAATGCAGGGACAGCCTGAGAAGGAGCGCAATAGAGAGGGAAGTAGAAAGGATAAGAAATTGGGGGCGTTTGCTCACGGATTCGTCGCCCAGTGCTTGGGATGGCCGCGGTACTGGGAGGTTTCCGACGAGCAATCGCTGTGGATTGGCGGCGGTATTCGGGGAGGATCAAAGGGAGACGAGAGAGGTACGCGCGGGGTAAATATAGACGTGGCGCGGGGAGGTAACGGCCGGGCATTAACTTGAATTGAAGAGGGGGAGTAACGGCGGGGAGGGAAATGGTCTCCGGCGTTGATTTCAGCCAGAGGAGGAAGAATGTGACGTGGCCTGACTAGTGGGGCCCGCACGTCAGCGAGGCAAGGGGAAAATAGAGGGTTACCGTTTCGGGTTCGTTACTGGGCCGCGACTGGCTTCTAGAGTTGGGCCGAAAGGCTTCCCTGGGGCCCCTTTTCATATTTTTCTCTCCTTTGTTCCTTTTCTTTTTCTATTTTCTTATTTCTTTCACAGATTTTGTAAAAATGCTCCAAATCAATTCAAACCACTTTCAGAAATTTTGTAAAATTCATAGCAAGGTTTTAAACCAATAGGAAGCAAGTTTTCAGAAACAAAACAAGATTTTTAATTGAAATATAGGTTGAGCCTAATGGTTTTTTTGCTTGCATAAAGCTAAATAGGATTTTAAGATAAATCTCTTGAAAATAGGAAATAACCCTTTATAAAATAATGTTTGAAAATATCCTTCAAACTTATTTTCTTGTAACACAATCTTTACTAAATAAAACACCTTTGGGATCCATCCCTTTACAAGCAAGCTTGCATAGGTTTGAAGTAAATTGATAGTTGATCTTTCTCAAGGAAGTTCTACAAGAAAAATAATAGAAGGTTTAAAATATTTTCTACTAAAACTTTCAAAATAGATTCAAAAGTTTTTAAATTCCTGTGAATTTCCAATCATTTCAAGCAATACAAAAGCAAAAAAAAAATTCCCCCAAAATTTGTTAAAATCTTGGGATGTTACAGACTACCACCCTTAAAAGAAATCTCGTCCTCGAGATTGGAGGAAAGTTACAAGGTTTAAGGATCCTAATGGAATTAGGGTGCTACCACCCTTAAAAGAAAACTTTTCTCGGTGGCATCTTGATGCTTCCCTAGGCACTTGCATTTTGTTCCCAGCTTGAATTCACCGTTGCGCCATTTTTCCTGAATTCGCTCTTCTCAGAAGTGTCGATGTTCGCCGCTATGTTCAAAAGTGGGCATTCCAATTGTTCCATCCAATTCTGGTGATAGGAAGATATCATCCATCGTGTTGTCTTCAACAAGGTAGTCCACATCGTCTAAGAATGTGTATCTAGCCTTTTCTTGGTCGGTCCTCACCAAGGCCAAGACAGCATACAGGCCATCACCATACTCCTTGTTGCTTTTTAGCTGATTTTCATTATAGGATCTCAAAAGATGACCCAGTGTCAAGTACTGCATGCTTGTCCCACGAACATGATGAGACCACACATCCCAACGAGTTAGGATGGCATCTCTCTGCAGTCTTCTCATGCATTTCATAGGGGTAAACAAGGTGGACTCTGTAAGAGGTACTGGCACCTTTAAGGGACGGAAGGTCGCCTTATAACCAGCATTGTTGAACCCATTCAAGTTATCGGAGCAAGTCGTGCTACTTGCCATAGGTACCAGATGGTTCTTAAGAATTCCTTTAGCAACCGTCTTCATAGTTGTTGAAAGGCGCTGGACAACTTGGTCATATCTCAAGGATGAACTCCTTCTCAGGGAAAGGGGATCTGACGACGCTCTCATGGGCTGGAAAATGGTTCCAGGGATTTGGAGAGTTGCCTCATAACATCGTAGGTCGGGATGAGGTAGACTTCGGTGGCGTAGGGCTCTGGAATTAGGAGGAAATCTCATAGTTGGCGGTGGCAGTCTCTGGTGTGACTCTCTGGAGAGGGGTGAACTCTCTCTCTTATAGGCTCGGGGGTAGTCGAACAGGCCGTGTGAGGAGTCGAAACGAAAAGTCGGGGAGGTGAATTGAAGCCGAAGTTGTATCTCCTTCGCATTCAAGGTCCACTAAGAAAATGCTTCTGAAACTTGTAGTCGTTCCTCACCGTATTCTTACGTTTTGGCCACACTGGCGTACTATAAGGGGTGTAGCATATTTATCCTCCTAAGGTCATGGTTTAAGGACGTCGTCTCTCATGTAGGTATGTCTCTCTAGGTATGTAAAACCAACATTACGAGAGCGAATAATAAGAGTAGTAGGAGTGGTGATCAATCCATCCTGCACCCAAATCATTAATTCATACATGGTTTTGCAAACCTCATATTCTAACCCTTGTTCAACCTCACTAGACTTTAAACAAAGTTTTGTCAAAGGTTGGGACTAAGCTCCTCAATTTTTTTTTGAATTTGAAAACAAAGTCTATCGTTTCCTAACTAGGGTTTTGGGCAAACTCGGCCGTAAGGCGATAACTTCTTGCGTTGTAAAGCTTTCAGCTTGCTGAATCTATGAGAAATAACACACCCGTACAAGGAGTTACCCATTGGGCTTACAAGTCCAATCTTTATTTATTACAGGTAATAATCGAATACAATTGCTCCAGGGTTGACCGTACTTTGTTGTGTCTTCACCTTGTATTGGCGGCATCCTTCAGTCATTCCAATTTAATAAAGTCTTGGAGCCCCATTCTCTGAACATTTGTCCGCGTAGTGTCCCTTTTGCTTGCACTTGTAACAGGTGATCATTCGGATGTCTCTTTTCACGCTATCTTGCATGTTTTCTTTATGGTACTTTCCTGGGCATCTTCTCACATAATGTCCTAGCTCTTTGCATTGGAAGCACATCACCTTGCTGTTGTCCTTCTTCCTTTTGGGTCTTTCTAGGGCTAGAAGATCTCTCACTTCATTTTCTTCATATTCCACTACCGTTGTGGGAAAACTTTCTCGTTTCTTTGAGCAATTTCTAGACAAGTGTCCTTCTTCTTCGCATGAGTAGCAACACTTGGTGGTAGGGTTGTGTGTTGTCCCCATGTCTTTACCTTCCATCTTTATTTTGAGTCTTCCATCTTCAGGGGTCCTTCCTGGCACTTGGTTCATCCTATCCTTGGCTTGTTGATTTATTCGTTGAACTGTGGAATAAAACTTACATTCAGCGGGAATATGTTTTGTTCCTTCACATAGGAAACAAGTAACTTGGCTCATGGGACACTCTTCAACTGGGTGACTCACATCGCAGTAGGGACACTCTCCATGACAGTCCTTAGAGGCGTGTCCTACTTCTCCGCATTTCTTACAGGCTTGGCATATTATCTCAGTATCAACTTTCGTTGACTTTTCCCCCTGCTCATCTTGCGGCAGGCTAGCGTTGGCACTGGCCAAAAGCTGGGACATCATTTGTATTATCCGTGAATGATTGTCCAGTACTTGCTGCACTCCCAAAGGTAATTCCCTACCATCATGATTAGCCGTATTCTGAGTCACCATCTGCGAAATCCTTGTATGCGCTTCAACTAATTGTTGCATTGCAATTTCCAACTGAGTGTTGTTGCGATTAAACACGTGTTGAGGTTGCATCTGTTTGGGTTTTAGAACAGGCTTAGAGATTAGCATAGATGAGGGTTAGACAGAAGAGATCTAAGGAAGATTCCTACCCAAACACAGTAGGACAAGAGAAAACATCTTTCTACAAAACTCTAACAGACATTGCAACCAGTATTTAAAAGCATGGATTATCACATCAAACATGGATCCTCAAGCACAATCAAGTTAAACTACAAGTTTTAGGAAAACGGGGTCTAATAGGGTCATACCACTAGGTGGCACGACTAACTATTACAAGATCGTCGATTTATTACATAATGTGGTGGTCTCACTACTTGAACTGCGCAAGATATGCTCTAGTGTTCCCTGTCTTGCGTCGCTTCACCACAGGGCTAGGTGGCGCCGCATGAACCTTCTCCACAGAATCTCCCTCTACCGAGGGCGGGCAAGGCTCTAGCTTCTCAGGCTCTGCTCCAACCTGCTCCGAGGTCGACTCCTTCCTCTCTTCAGTAGGTGTTGTTCCTTTCTTGGGCGGCCAAGGCTTATACTTCATCAGGTCCTGGTGAAGATAAATGCACTGCCCTCGAAAGCCTACAATCTGGGCCTCCTGATCCTCGACCTTGCCTGATAGCTTATCATTGGCGGTCTCAAGGGATTTGTTCTTCTCCTTCAGCTTCTCTATCGTGTTCTCTAGTTGCTCTATCTTCTCATCTTTCTGCAGGAGCTGATACTTGGCATCATCAGTGGCATCCATCTCACTGCGTAGCATGTCCTCCAAGTTGAAGGCATATGATCCCATGTCCTCTAACTGCACCTCAGTCCATGGTAAATTCTCACGACGTCCTAGAGTCCTCAAGGCCCATCCCTCGTGGTTACGTCTCCCAAACTGGTAGATGGAATTGTCCAACTCTGATATCTCCTGGACATACATACCACATATGCGAGCTAGTGCCTCCTCCATGGCCATCATGACACCAGTCTCCCAACCTGGGTACATCCTCGAGTATACCACTGCCTCTGTGGGAGTACCAATGGTGCGACCCTCAATCCTGGTCTCAATCTCCCAGCGGACGATCTCGGGAACCACACAAGGTATCACTCTACCACGAAAAGTGGGAGGTGACAGGTTCAGCATCCGGGAGAGGCGAGAAAGCTGATCACTAAACAACTCGTCGTCATCGTCATAGGGAACCTTCAGCTTGGTGAACGTCATCTAAAATTTTGAAAGAAGAATCAGTGTAAGTAAAATGAAAGTGATAAGCCTTACAAGGAAAAATAAAGCAAACTGTACTTGTAATGCAATAAAATTTTCAAAACACATCCTAAACGCAATGATATCCATTTGATATCATTTTTGGGTTTCCTAGTCTAGTCCAACCTAGGGTTTCGATCCTACAGGCAACACTATGCTCTGATACCATTCTGTAATGCCCCAACCTTTGGATCAAGGTGGAACATCTGTGTTAAGTGCTATTCCCTGGATCAATGATAGCACCACAGAACAAAATGAAATACTCATTGCATAGTATCAAGGTTACAACGCGGATCCAGATACAAAGTATTTAAAATCTTACAATTTACACAGCGGAAATAACAAGGTGGCAAGGAGCCTCCATCTTCATCACGTGCCACAGGCAGCCATGTTGGAATGTAAGCTCGAGATCCTAATCCTGGTTCCTTACTCGAAATAAAACCTGCACGTTGAATATGCAGCCCCAAAAGGGGTCAGTACAATGATGTACTGGCAAATGACACATATAGGGTGCAAGTTGTGAGGTGTCTATCTACATGAGTATTTGGCTAGTGGATCTCACAGGCTGATTTGCATAAAGCCAGTTTTATCCTATAATTCTTTCTCAAAGTTTTTCTTTCAAAGTTTTATATTTTCAAGGGTCGAAATAACCCCCAATTACCACATACTAGCTAGGTATGTAGCATCGGGTGAAATTCAACAAAGTCGGAACCTCAAGCACCACCACCCCTCGGAGTGTATGGTCCTTAGTTCCTACCTAGGGGTTTCTAGACAGATTTTTGTCATTCAAAAAAGATGATGAGATTCTTCCGTACATTCCATGTCTAGAGACTCAATTGTCCATAACCGAGGACACGGCTAATCGATTAGTTTAAACACCTTGCAAGGGTTGTGCACTTTCACCTTACGATTCATTTTATGCCCATTCATAAAATGAAACGAGACCTTTTAGAAGGAGAGAACAACTAACTTGGCAAGCTCCGTCCCCAACCTATAATTCAACTACCACCACTTCTTGCCGACAAGTTGTACTCCCACATCTAATCAGTCAAGACAGAGCCCATAATGTCATAAGGCTGCACTGGAAGCACTCTAAGCATGGAAGACATAGCCATCTCTCTGTTCCTGGGTGGCAAACCACAAGTGTACGCCCAGGCAGCAACTACACAACGTGTAGCCCCAGGTCGCCACTCAACATCGCCTCCATCATCAAACCAATCCACCCAGGTGTTTCATTTTAGTTGAAGTTCTTAATTTGTTCACAAAACACTTTTAACAAGTGATTAAAGCATGGCATCAATATTTTTCAAAGTATTTAGCATCCTAACAGGTGGGGTTTTGAGGGATTGCTACACACTACTAGGATCTAAGCATTTGATAAAACAGTTGAATAAATCTCCTACCATGCATACTACAAGGGGTGAATATACTAATGCATAAGTAAAATGGGTAAGGGGACATGTGTGTATAGCGCCCCGCCTTTTGCTAAAGGCAGAACTCCTGTGTATCTGTGCCATTCCCTGGATCAGTAGATAGCACCACAGTACAAAATAAGTAATCATTGCAATAGCATCAATATTACAACGTAAATCCAGTTACATAGGTCTTCTACCTTATGAGTACACAGCATAAAGCATAGTTGTAGTGAGCCTCCATTCTTCATCATGTGCCATAGGCAGACATGTTGGAATGTAGTCTCGAGATCCTACTCCTGGTTCCTTACTCGAAATAAAACCTGCACGTTTGAATATGCAGCCCCAGAGGGGTCAGTACAATGATGTACTGGCAAATGACACATATTGGTGGCATTTTGTGGAAAGACTATACTACATGACATTTGGCTGGTGGATCTCATAGGCTGACTTGCGTAAAGCCGATTTTATCCTAGAATCCTTTTTAATACTTTCTTTCCAAAATTTTATTTTTCAAGGGTCAAGACAACCCCCATACACTACATACTGGCCGGTATGTAGTTCTGGGCGCAACTCGACAAAGTTTGGAACCTCAGGCACCACCACCCCTCGGAGTGTGTGGTCCTTAGTTCCTACCTAAGGGTTTCTAAACAAATTTTAGTCATTCGGAATCGGTGATGAGATTCTTCCGTACATTCCATGTCTAGAGACTCAATTGTCCATAACCGAGGACACGGCTAATCGATTAGTTTAAACACCTTGCAAGGGTTGTGCACTTTCACCTTACGATTCATTTTATGCCCATACATAAAATGAAACGAGACCTTTTAGAGGAGAGGGCAACTAACTTGGCAAGCTCCGTTCCCAACCTACAATTCAACTACCACCACTTCTTGCCGACAAGTTGCACTCCCACATCTAATCAGTCAAGACAGAGCCCATAATGTCATAAGGCTGCACTAGAAGTACACTAAGCATGGAAGACATAGCCATCTCTTTGTTCCTGGGTGGCCATCCCGAGCGGTATTCTGAACCCACATCCTCTTAACAAGGCATGCATCCCAGAACCCACCTACCTCGCCTCCTCTTATCAAACCAATCCACCCAGGTGTTTCATTTTACTTGAAGTTCTTAATTTGTTCACAAAACACTTTTCAAGTGATCTTAGCATGGCATCAATATTTTTCAAAGTATTTAGCATCCTATCAGGTGGGGTTTTGAGGGATAGCTACACACTACTAGGATCTAAGCATTTGATAAAACAGTCGAATAAATCACCTATAATGCATACTACAAGAGGTGAATATACTAATGCATAAGTAAAATGGGTAAGGGACATGTGTGTCACTTGCCTTTTTGAAGATCGTGTCGTTTCGCTTCTCTCAACTAAGCACGTAGCTCTTCGCACAAACTATAGCACAGAAATAACATAACATAAACATACCATACAAACACAATCAAACAAATCAAACAATTAAAAAGTGTTTGTTTAACAATTTCGATTTGTTGAGATGTTATGACAAGAAGGATATGGCAAAGGATCATGATTTGTGAGATAAGAATTTGAGAGCTTAGTTGGGATAGATCAATATGATTTGAGAGAGAATTGGACTAGGCAAAAATATAATTGATGAAGTTTTTATGCTTTATCAAAGCATAAATGAGTTTTGGAATGGCTCATGTGAAATAAATTACACAAGAGTCAATTTGTGCAACTACAACACTATTGAGTAAATGTGACAACAATTACTCTTAAATAGCATCTATTGCACTTAGGCACTAGGCTAGGTTTTAAGAATGCTTGAACTACTCAATTAGCACATTTGCAAGTTGAATAGTTCAATACATGTAAACAAGATTAAGTAGGCATTGGATTGGGTATGAAAGATTGATATTTGAGGACATGGCTCAAATGGTTCATTGATCAACATGGTGTATAACACATACTATGGTATGGATTATAACAACTCCACATTAATAGAACCTAAGTTTGAGATGAATTCATATTCTACTCAAGTAGCACAATTGCAATTTGAGTACATATATGAATTAGACAAAATATGATGAGTGAGATCTTTATGCTTTATTAAAGCATATTGAATCTTGGAATATCTCATGTGGGTAATTCACATAAGAGACAAAATAGTGCAATAGCAATACTATTGAATAAGTGTGACAACAATTATTCTTAAATAGTATATATTACACTTAAACAATGGGCTAGGATTCATGAAGCATTGAGTTACTCAATTAACTCAAATGCATCTTGAATAGTTCAATGCAAGGCTAAGATTGAGTAGACATGAGTAAATGGCTATAGGAAATGGATATGTATAGATGATGTTTGAAAACATGGCCTAAGGTTTCTAATGAGTAGATAGGATTGGGTTAAGTACTATGATGTCGATTGATCAATACCATAGTAGCAAAGGTAGAAACTAAGATTGAAAGTATCACACTTTACTCAAATGACACATTTGTAATTTGAATAAGTGGGTATTATATAAGATAGATCTAAGTGAATATGATCTTGATCAAGATGTGATTTAGATAACATTGATGACTAGGTATGATCGTAGGGTTTTCTAAAGTAGAAGGGATCATTGATTGAAATAGAGTTAATCTATATAGGAATACTCAAATTCTCATATTAGAATTTGAATAATTGTGGAGTGGTTCAAGAAATTATGGGAGTGATGCTACTGGATAGCTTGCTGTAATACAAAGTCACTGCAAGTGGATTCATTCCAAAATAAGTTGTAGAAATCAAACTATGATCAAATTAGTGATTTGGATATATTTGAATGCACAAAGTGTGTGCACATATCAACTTTGGAAATTCTTGTTCCTATGATGTTCTACAAGTTGAGAGGATTCCAAAGACTACAAATTTGTAATTTTTGGATTAACAGAATAAAAGATATGAATTTATCAAGCTAACAGAAGGTTTGATTCCAATTTGAAAATAGTTTCAAATTGAACCCATAAAATATGAATTATTCTTGTACTAATGGATTCTATATGTTCTAAGGATTCCAACGGTATATCATTTGTTATTTTTGGGCTTATGGATCAGAAGATATGAATTTCTGAAGATTTGGTTCAAATCTGATTTCAAATTCTAACTCGAGTTTTTGTTTTAACCGGAAGCTGACACGTGGCTGTCTGTGATTTGGCGGTACCGTTTCAGTTGGATTGCCGTTGTGGAGCGTCGGATTAAAAGATGATCTGATGGATCAGATCGAAGGATACCCCTTCGTTTAAGTGATTGAATCTGGGCGGTTAGATCGTGATACGACGAGCGAGATTCAGAAGGATGAGAGGCTCACCGGGCTAGGTTAGGTTTCCGGCAAGTTCTCCGGCATGGGCGGCCAGACGTCGATCTCCGGCGGTGCTCTGGCGACCCCTAGACGACGGCGTGTCTATGACGAGACGCAGGGCGACGAGGTGGGCTCCGGGGTTTGGTCCCTGACGTCGATGGCTTCCAGGCGGGGAAGGGGGAGGCGGCTGGAGCGGGGTTAGGCGCAGGCGAGCTCCTGGTCTGCGCGTCGACGTCGATCTGCCGCACCAAAAGCGAACAAAGCGCGTCACTGGGCGCGCCAGGAGAGAAGAGAGGAGTTAGGAAAAGAAGGAGGGGCTCTCGCTCACCGTGGGCGCCGAATTCGAGCGAGGATTCCTGCAGATGCCGCGGAGGCCGGCGAGCAATTCGAGCAGCCTGGGGGCACGATTTGTAGAAGAATGAAGGGGGAAATGGAGAGGGGAGAGGGGGCTATTTATAGGTGTGGCCGGGGTATCGAATTAGGCCAGCATTTAATCGAATTGAAGCGGAGAAATCAGTGCGGAGGTTCGGTTACTGGCGTCGATTTCGGTCCAGGGAAGAAGAACTTGGCCGGTGGGTCCCGGTCGTCAGAGGGAGAGAGAGAGGAGAGGGATACCGGTTCGGTAGAGGGCTTCCTGGGCCACGGGCCGGTTTCCTGTCTGGGCCGATTTGGATCCCCGGGGCCCTTTTCCATTTTTATTTTCTTTTCTTCTTTTCTTTTTCTGATTTTCTTATTTGCTTCATATATTTTGCATAAATGCTTCAAATCAAACCAAACAAATTTTCATATTCCTCAAATCTTCAAGACCACGTTTTAAACCAATAAAATACATGTTTTCTTAATAAAATAAGCTTTCAAATAAGCTTCATGAACATAGCAAGAAGGACTGGCTTGTTCACATAAAATATAAACTAGGGTTTAAGAAATAAACCTTTTAGAATTGGTTGAAAATACTTTTATAAAACAATGTTTGAAATTAAATTTCAAACTTAGTTTTTAAAAATATAATCTTTAATAAATATGAATATGAATCCTTTTGGTAAACACTCTCTATGCTGTTGAGCCTTGCATAGGTTTTGAATAAGGGCAAGAAAACAGTATTTCAAATTCTTTTATTTTCCCAAAGAAACTCTTCAAGAAATGATAGAAAGCTTGGGATAGGTTTTCAAATAAAACTTTCAAATAAACCCAAAAGTTTTAAATTCTTGTGAATTTCTAATCATCTCAAGCATAACATTAGCAAAAAAAATTCCCCCAAAATTTGATAAAATCTTGGGATGTTACAGACTACCACCCTTAAAAGAAATCTCGTCCCCGAGATTGGAGAGGCTAGAAAGGAAGTAGGTATTAGGTTATCTGGGTTTAGGTATCTGGGTGGCTACCACCCTTAAAAGAAAATTCCTCTTGGTGGTATCTTGATGCTTCCTTAGGCACTTGCATTTTGTTCCCAGCTTGCATTCACTGTTGTGCCAAATTCCGATGTTCACAACTATGTTCAAAAGTGGGCACACCAAGGGTTCCATCCAATTCTGGTGATAAGCAGATATCATCCATTGCGTTGTCATCAACAAGGTAGTCCACATCTTCATTTATAATAGGTGGGTGTCTACTCACAATTCCGGGCACCAACCTTCCTTGTGGGGTTGCTTGAGGTAACCTTACTCTATTGTAGAGCTTTCTATCCAACGGGGTAGTTGTTGAACTACTTTGGACACTGAGGAGTCACTCTTTGGTTCAATCAGAGGACCAAGCTGAGTTGTCTCCTCCTTGGGTCATTCAGAAGACCAAGCTGAGAGGGTATCCTCTCATCTCCTCGACTTCCTAATCATTATCCTTAGAGGTTCTTCATCTCATGGTTGCTTCCTTATACCATTCTGCTCTTCAATTTTCCACGATACCATTCTGTTCTGGTAACCTTCCTGGTTGTTGTACATCTTCCCAGAATGTGTATCTAGCCTTTTCTTGGTCGGTCCTCACCAAGGCCAAGGATCCATATAGGTCATCATCATACTCCTTGTTGCTTTTTAGCTGATTTTCATTACAGAATCTCAAAAGATGATCTAATGCCAAAACTGCATGCTTGCCCCACGAACATGATGAGACCACACATCCCAAGGGATTAGGATGGCATCTCTCTGTGTCGTGGGGATGACTTAGGGGGCGTACCACAGGCCGGGCAGTATGCCGGCTGGCGTCCCGGGGAATCCCACGGCCTCAGCACAAGAAGACCGGCTCCAGCCGAAAGGGCCGGTTGGACCAGGGGCCGGCTGACGACTCCACCGAGGAGGGCTGGAGCCGGGCGAAGAAGACGAAACCCCTCAACGGTTATCTGGCCAAAAGCCGGATGGCCCCGACAAGAGCGACAGAGGCGCAGGACAGGCGTGACGAACGCCACGACCACGACTGACCAATGAGGAGACAAAGACTCCTCCCCACGGCAGGATCCTAGGCGAAGGAGAGGGGATATGCTCTCCTGATGCCGGCCCAGGGAAAAGGCACTTTATAAAGTGCCTTTGCCAGAGCGCAGCCAGAGGAGATCAGGTCAAGGACGCCGCCGCCAAGGAGCCGGCAGCCGGCCGAAGCGTTGCCGAAACCTGTAACCAGGCCCCCGTCTATATAAGGGGGCCTGGACCCTTAGCATAGGGGATCCGATCTTCTTCTTCCTCCTCTAGCCGAACAGCTCGAGGAGCACTGTAATCGCTACTATCCAATCAATACGAAGCAGGCAGGAAGTAGGGGTTTACCTCCAACCGGGAGGGCCCTGAACCTGGGTAAACCGAGGTGTCTCCGTAGGCACAATCCCGAGCCGGACCCATCGTCACCAACGTCGAGCCCCTCCGATAAGCCTCCCCATGGCTACTGTCTCCAAATTCCCACGACAGTTGGCGCCCACCGTGGGGCAAAGCGCGGTGGCGAGCAGAGTCAAGTTCCGGTCGGGACCCTCCGCCGAGAAGGTCGCCTCCGGCCTCGTCTGGAGGTTCGGCACCTTCGACTGCGTCGACGACAACTTGGCCCACTTCAAGAACGGCCTCGGCAACGGCGGCTCCTTCCTCGACGTCGGCAGCCACCGCTTCTACGTCGCCAAGCCCTTCCCGGAGGAGATCACCGACGTCTTCGACTCTCCCTGCGACGGAGGCTCGAGCTGCGGCGAAAGCAGCAATCTTGGCGCTTTGGTCGAGGTGATGGCCCTGGGAGAGGATGAGGGCGGCGACTCCCTGTGCCCCGAGCGCCCGTCGCTCGAACGCCCACTTCCACAGGAGCAAGATGCTTCACTCCCAGAGCGGGACGCCCCGGACGTCTCCGTGGTGGACCTGCGCGCTCCCCTCGACCGCGTCATCGATCCCGCTCGGGTCGCCGAGGCCTTGGAGAGGACGCGCCTCGTTCTCCTTGGCAAGGCGGCCGAGGACGAGTCCAACCGACGCCGCGCGAGCACCACGCTCGGCGAGTTCTACGACGTGCGCCGAGACGCACCGACCGAGCTCGCCCGTGACCTGCGCCACAGCTTCGCCACCACCGTCCCTGGCCAGATCCAGCGGTCGCCATCGGCAGGCCGAGGCCGCGGAGGGCGTGGGCACGGTGGCCGTGCTCCCAGCGGTATCGTTCAAGGCCGTCGCGCCCAGCAAGGCGGCGGGGCAGGCGGATCATGCCAGTCCCAGGAGTCAGCACCAGGGTTGGAGTCCCAGGCTCACCCATCGGCGCTGCACATCCACCTGTGGCTAGACCATGTTCAGGCGTCCTCTAGGGGATCTGCTAGCTCAAAGCGAGCGGCTTCAGACCAAGGAGGCCCGGGGGCTGCAGGCAGCGGTCATGGGCGCAAAGAGGGCAAGTACACCCTCGATGCTGCGCTTGACCAGCCGTGTAAGTTTCACACCTCCCCGGGCAGGGAAGCGACCCACTCCACGCGTCAGTGCCGTTTCATGAGAGAGCTGGAGCAGCGCGCTCGGCAGATCCCTGGAGCGCCGCAAGCGCAACCGGCTGGAGGTCAGGAGGACCAACGGCGCGAACCGGCTGGAGGCGAGCCGGACCAAGATGACGACTTCCCGACGGACGTGGAGCAGTATCATATCTTCACTACCCCCGGCAAGGATAAAAGGAACGACCTTTGGCATGAGGCAGAGGTGAATGTCGTGATGCCTGCAGAACCCCAGTTCATGCATTGGTCTGAAGCGGCCATTACCTGGGGGCGCGAGGACCACCCAAGGCTGATGCCCAGCCCTGGAGAATACGCTCTGGTCGTGGACCTTGTTGTGTGCTCCGATACGCACATGTGCCGGTTCTCCCGCGTGCTCATCGATGGCGGCAGTAGTATCAACCTTCTTTACCGGAGCTCTCTAGAGAAGTTGGGCATCCCGCTTGCTCAACTGGAACCTAGCCGGCTCACCTTCCATGGCATCGTGCCTGGGCACTCTTGCACCCCTTTGGGCAAGGTGCAGCTGGAGGTTCTCTTCGGAAAGAAGGGGAACAGCCGCCGCGAGCCAATCTGGTTCGAGGTGGTGGACATCAGCAGTCCCTACCACGCCCTGCTAGGCCGACCGGCCCTGGCCAAGTTCATGGCCGTCCCGCACTACGCCTATCTGAAGATGAAGCTCCCTGGGCCCAGAGGTGTGATCACAGTCTCGGGAAGCTTCAAGAAGTCTCTGGCTTGCGCTAAGGAAAGCTCGCAGCTGGCGGAGGCGCTGGTCATCGCCGAGGAGAAAAGGCAGCTTCTGCATCGCGTAGAGCTGGCCCAACAAGATGTGCCGGTTCGCCAATCGCCCGTGGAGCAGTTCAAGCCGGCTAACGACACCAAGAAGATCCTGCTGGACGAGAGCGACCCCTCCAAGTACGTCATCATCGGCACCGGCTTGTCTGCCAAATAGGAAAGCGAGCTCACCAGCTTCCTCCGTGAGAATCGGGACATCTTCGCATGGTCTCCAAAGGACATGCCAGGTGTGCCGAGGGAGCTGGCTGAGCACGCGCTTAACGTCCGGCCGGACGCCAAGCCGGTCAAGCAGCCGCTGCGGCGGTTCGCAGAAGAGAAGAGGAAAGCAATTGGCGAAGAGATTGCCCGGCTCCTTGCAGCCGGCTTCATCATGGAAGTGTTTTACCCTGACTGGCTCGCGAACCCAGTCCTGGTTCTGAAGAAGAACAACACTTGGCGAATGTGTATCGACTACACCAGCCTCAACAAGGCTTGTCCCAAGGATCCTTTCGCGCTGCCACGGATTGACCAGGTGATCGATTCCACAGCCGGCTGTGACCTGCTGTCCTTCCTGGACGCCTACTCAGGCTACCACCAGATCCCGCTCTTCCAGCCGGATCAGATCAAGACCTCCTTCATCACCCCATACGGAGCCTACTGCTACGTCACCATGCCCTTCGGCCTGAAGAATGCTGGAGCCACTTACCAGTGAACCATGCAGCGATGTCTGCAAGGGCAGATTGGGAGGAACGTGCACGCCTATGTGGACGACGTGGTGGTGAAAACCAAGCAGAGCAACACGCTCCTGGACGATCTCAGGGAGACCTTCACCAACCTGCGGCGCTATCGCATGAAGCTCAACCCAGAGAAGTGCACCTTCGGTGTGCCGGCTGGACAGCTCCTAGGCTATATCGTTTCCCAGCGAGGGATCGAGGCTAACCCCTCGAAGATAAAAGCCATCGAGGCCCTAGAGAAGCCCACCCAGCTCAGAGATGTGCAGAAGTTTGCTGGTTGCCTGGCCTCGCTCAGCCGGTTCGTCAGCCGGCTCGGGGAAAAGGCCATGCCGCTGTACCAGCTGATGAAGAAGACAGACCACTTCGTTTGGTCCCAGCGCGCTGATGACGCCTTCAACGACCTCAAGCGAGCCTTGTCTACCGCGCCGGTTTTGGCAGCGCCAGCTCCGCGAGAGCCAATGCTGCTCTACATCGCGGCGACCCCTCGCGTCATCAGCGTGGTGATCGTAGTGGAACGCACCGAGGAAGGCAAGGAGCTGCCGGCTCAGCGCCCGGTGTACTACCTGAGTGAGGTGCTCACTCTCTCCAAGCAGAACTACCCGCACTATCAGAAGGTCGCGTACGGCGTGTACATGGCGGCCAAGAAGCTGAAGCACTACTTCGAGGAGCACCCGATCACGGTAGTGAGCACCACTCCGCTCTCGGAGATCATCGGATGCAAGGACGCGTCAGGAAGGGTGGCCAAGTGGGCGATTGAGCTCGCAGCTCATACCATTCAGTACAAGCCCAGGACGACGATCAAGTCGCAGATCATAGCGGATTTCTTCGCGGACTGGGGAGAGCACCAGTATTTGCCGCCGGCTCCAGACTCCACCCATTGGCGCATGCACTTCGATGGCTCCAAGCTGCTCGGGGGCTTGGGGGCCGGCGTCGTCCTTACCTCACCCAAGGGAGACAAGCTGCAGTACGTGCTGCAGATGCACTTCCGTGCGTCGAACAACGTCGCCGAATACGAAGCCCTGGTGCATGGGCTCAAGATGGCCAAGCAGATTGGAATTAGGAGGATTCTTTGCTTTGGAGACTCCGACCTGGTAACGCACCAGGTCTCAGGAGATTGGGACGCTAAGGACGCCAACATGGCCTCCTATCGCTTCTACGTGCAACAGCTCAGCGGATTCTTTGAAGGCTGCGAGTTCCACCATGTCCCCAGAGCAAGCAACGAGGAGGCAGACCGGCTGTCTAAGATCGGCTCCACCAAGCAGGACATCCCAGCCGGGGTGTCCCTGGAGATCATCCGCAAGCCGTCCATCAAGCCTTCACCGGAATCCATATCCATCTACGTGCCTGGAGACCCGGCCCCGGCTCAGGTACCACAACCGGACTCGGGGGCTGCCGTCTCCGGGCTGGAGGAGGCAGCCGGCCAGCCTAGCGCGGCCGGATCGACGAAGGACAAGGGGATTGCCGGCTCCACGCCCGCTCCCCCAGCTGGACAATCAGGCGAAGCCGGCTCGACGAAGGACAAGGGGATTGCCGGCTCCACGCCCGCTCCCCCAGCCGGACAATCAGGCGAAGCCGGCTCGACGCAGGACAAGGGGATTGCCGGCTCCACGCCCGCTCCCCCAGCCGGACAATCAGGCGAAGCCGGCTCGATGACGGACCCGGGGGCTGCTGACCCTCTGGTCGCCAGTGTCTTCCACATACGGGAGATACCTTCATGGGCAGAACCATTCTCCAACTACCTCATCACTGGGGACCTGCCGCAAGACGAAGCGGAAGCTAGGCGAATTCAACGCCGAGCTGGGGCATACACCCTAATCAACAGCGAGCTGTACAAGCGCAGCGTGTCAGGCATCTACCAGAAGTGCATCGAGCCGGAAGAAGGGACAGAGCTGCTAAGAGAAATACATCAAGGGGAGTGCGGACATCACGCATCTTCCAGAGCCTTGGTGGCCAAAGCCTTCCGCCATGGATTCTACTGGCCGACGGCTAAGCAGAACGCGGAGCAGCTGGTGAAGCAGTGCAATGGCTTCCAGCGCTTCTCCAAGCACAGAAACACCCCAGCGGCAGCCCTCAAGACCATCCCGCTCACCTGGCCATTCGCTGTCTGGGGTCTGGACATGGTAGGACCATTCAAAACCGCACCCGGGGGCTTGACGCATCTGCTGGTGGCCGTGGACAAGTTCACCAAGTGGATCGAAGCCAAGCCAATCAAGAAACTCGACGGCTCATCCACGATCAAGTTCTTCAACGAGATCATCACAAGATACGGAGTACCCCACAGCATCATCACCGACAACGGGACGAACTTTGCGAAGGGAGTCTTTGCTGATTACTGTGGTCAGAAAGGCATCCGGCTGGACTTGGCGTCCGTGGCACACCCTCAGTCAAATGGACTAGTGGAAAAGGCAAATGAGCTGATCCTGGCCGGCATCAAACCAAGACTGGTCGAGCCTCTCGAACGCTCAGCCAGCTGTTGGGTCGAGGAGCTACCCTCAGTGCTCTGGAGCTTGCGCACCACTCCAAACCGCTCTGTGGGCTTCACACCCTTCTTCCTAGTCTATGGAGCAGAGGCAGTCTTACCCACGGACATCGAGTTCGACGCGCCCAGAGTTGTCCAGTACACGGAGAAACAAGCAAAAGAAGCTCGCGAAGATGGCATCGACCTCCTCGAGGAGGCTCGAGAGCAGGCTCTGGCTAGATCGGTGCTCTACCAGCAGCAGCTGCGACGATACCACAGCTGGAAAATTCGCCCGCTCGCGTTTCGCGAAGGTGATCTCGTACTCCGGCTGGTCCAAAGCACTAAAGGCATGCACAAGCTGTCCTCTCCCTGGGAGGGACCGTTCATTGTCAGCCGGGTGTTGGGCAACGGGGCATATTACCTCATCGACGTACAAGAGCCCAGAAAGAACAAGGCAGACAACTCTGACAAGGAGACCGAGCGTCCCTGGAATGTCAGTCTCTTAAGACCTTTCTTCTGCTAAGGCAAAAGCTTGTACCCCGAAAAATGTGTCAATGAATAAAGGAAAACGGAGCGGCAAGTTACGGCCGGCTGCGGAGAAAAACACTCTGTGCATGTTTTGCTTCCTGCGTTATTCACTTGACCGGCAGCCGGCTCCAGGCACCGAGCCGCAGCCGGCTGCCCCGAAAACGATCGATCTCACGCCAGCCGGATGAGTACTGCGTATGACCAAGGTCTCGAGCCCAACCTCCACCGTCCGGCTCCGCGTAGCCGGACGGACAGGAGCCGGCAGGCCACATACGAGGGAAAGCCGCAGAGCGGAAGCACAAGCGATAGAAAAACCGCTCAACCAAACGTTAAGGGTGGTGTCTGTCAACTAATCGTAGGCTAGCACGAGTCGGGGGCCCGATAGACCGAAGTACTACTTCTCACTCCGCGGCACGCTCCCACCCTAGGCCGGCATTCGGCTGCCGGCCCAAGGGAGTCCAACTGGCACCAGGCTGCCGGTTGGGGGTAGAAGGGCCGAAGGGTGGGAAGATTAAGGAAAAGGTTGAGGGAACCGGGCAAGTGCAAAGCCAGTGAGTAGCTGACAGATACGGTCTTTGGCGTTTGGGCTGAGAAGCCACGCCCAAGAGGTTCGAAGCCAGAGTTGCCTCGCTTGGCGGTTGGCATCGTTCGCGAGAAGTTAGTTTCGAGCTAGCTGATAGTCCAGCTACCCCAAAACTCGGGGGCTAGGGGGAAAGGGAATTGGCCCTCAGAAGCAGGCCAGCTCCAGTACCTTGCCGGCTGTTCGAGCAGCCGGCGCTGCGACACGATCGACAAACAAGCAGCGAAATCGAAACCTAACACTCGCAAAAGCAACGGCTAGAGCTGGAGGCTAGGAGGTCTGCTCCAATCGTGGCTCGAAACGCGCGAAGACTTGGGAAAGGAAACACGCCGGCTCCGACCCTTGCCCGAGCCGGTACCGGATGCGGTTCCCATTCCGTTCGCGCTGAAGCCGGAGCTAGCCCACCCTTCCTAGAGCCGGCCAGCAGAAGCGCCGGTCCATTCGCGCTGGAGCCGGAGCTAGCCCGCACTCCCCAGAGCCGGCCAGCAGGAGCATCGTTCCCTCCGCATCGAGGCTGGAGGAGCCCTGCCCGAAGCGTTTGCGCAGGCCAGTGACTATTGTAGTCCCTACCTACGGATTCGCGCAACAAGCGATTCTGCTAAGAGAAGAACCATCGCGGCACAGTGAAGAAAAGACATTCACATAGCAAGCAAAGATGTTCTTACAGCAAGTAAGGATTTGCAGGAAACTAAAGAAGTTCTTAAGCCATACGGTTGGCGGTTACATACTAAGGGCCACGCTAAGGGCCGAGGAAGCAAAGAGATTTCCCCTTCCTACCCCTAGACTCCTGTTGACGACGCCGTCGCCGAGAAGGAGGCTTCGGGGCCGCTCGCCGATCATGGCCAGGGGGAGTAGGCGCGGGCGCAGCCGGATCCGTCGATGACGCGGACGCAGAGGATGTGCGACCCGGCGCGGTGAGTCAGGAGAAGAGACCACCCCCGCTCCAGGCCGTAGTCGCTGAAGAATCGCCCCCACCCTCCGGTGAGGTAGCTCTTCCCCTCCTCGTCATGGAGGACCTCGGCGTCGTACAACGGCTGCCCGCCGCTGCCATCCTCGATCATGAAGCTGGTCGGGGGGTTCCTCCCCATGGTGCCGACAAAGCTGGCGGGGAGCGGAAGGCGCTCCCCACTCCCGGCCAGTAGGGGCACCAGGGCGGTAGCGAACCCGTGTACCGGGACATAGGAAAGCCGCTGCCTGGTGGGTGGCCGCGGCAGCGCCTTCCGTGCCTTCCCGGCGGCCGCGCTGGAGGAACCGCCGACGTCCAGGCCGGCGAGGCCTGGAGGAGCAGCACCGAACGCCATCGCAGCGCCAACAAGGGCCGCCGCCGCTTGCAGGGGCGTCCCGGTAAGGCCGGCGACGGAGGTCGCGGCCGTAGAAGCCGCGGCGCCGCTGGCTGCTGCTGCCACGGCCCCGCCGGGGGCCACGGCAATGGAGGAGGAGCGGCCGACCCTGAGGGGCTCGGCGGAGGCCCCGGCGGCGGCCGCGGCCGCAAGCGCAGCCAGGGTCTTCTTGTTGCGGCTGCCCCGCGGGCGACCGCGTTTTCGAGGCGTCGGCGAAACCCCCGCCAGGCCACCGAGCGGGCGACCATGCTCGCCTAGCCCGTCGCCGGCCCCGGCTCCACCGTTCACCCCGGATGCCGACATTGAGAGCGGAGCGGGAGGTGTGGAGGCGATAGTTCCGGCCAAGTGAGGGAAGCAAGACACTCGAGAGTGAAGAAAACCCTCGAAGGCTTCGAGATATAAAGGATAACCCATGACGTTTCGGTAACCAATTTCCGTATCATGCGCCACGGCGACAGTTGCCACAGCGGATCGTGGGAGGAGTTGATGGGGCACGTCGTTTCAACACGATGACTTGGGAAGTTGTGGCGATGATGATTCCGAAGTTAAAATGACGAGACCGGCCACTGGCGCGCTGCGCCGGCCGCAGCATGGGGACAAAACCCGAGGCGGCACAATCTCCCAGGAGGCAGCGTGTCGGCTCGCGATCGCCAGCCGGACTATCACCGGAGCCGGCTCGTCCCGAGGCGGCCGGAAGAGCTCCGCAAGGCCCAGCCTCAATGACTAGATCGACTAAGACAAACCAGAGGCCCTGGGACTTCGACGGAGACGAGCAAGACTTCGGCGAAAAGAAGAACCCGCCGAAGCCCCATGCTAGCCCATGAGACTTCGCCAGTTTCGGGGGCTAGTGTCGTGGGGATGACTTAGGGGGCGTACCACAGGCCGGGCAGTATGCCGGCTGGCGTCCCGGGGAATCCCACGGCCTCAGCACAAGAAGACCGGCTCCAGCCGGAAGGGCCGGTTGGACCAGGGGCCGGCTGACGACTCCACCGAGGAGGGCTGGAGCCGGGCGAAGAAGACGAAACCCCTCAACGGTTATCTGGCCAAAAGCCGGATGGCCCCGACAAGAGCGACAGAGGCGCAGGACAGGCGTGACGAACGCCACGACCACGACTGACCAATGAGGAGACAAAGACTCCTCCCCACGGCAGGATCCTAGGCGAAGGAGAGGGGATATGCTCTCCTGATGCTGGCCCAGGGAAAAGGCACTTTATAAAGTGCCTTTGCCAGAGCGCAGCCAGAGGAGATCAGGCCAAGGACGCCGCCGCCAAGGAGCCGGCAGCCGGCCGAAGCGTTGCCGAAACCTGTAACCAGGCCCCCGTCTATATAAGGGGGCCTGGACCCTTAGCATAGGGGATCCGATCTTCTTCTTCCTCCTCTAGCCGAACAGCTCGAGGAGCACTGTAATCGCTACTATCCAATCAATACGAAGCAGGCAGGAAGTAGGGGTTTACCTCCAACCGGGAGGGCCCTGAACCTGGGTAAACCGAGGTGTCTCCGTAGGCACAATCCTGAGCCGGACCCATCGTCACCAACGTCGAGCCCCTCCGATAAGCCTCCCCATGGCTACTGTCTCCAAATTCCCACGACACTCTGCAGGCTTCTCATGCATTTCATAGGGGTAAACAAGGTGGACTCTGTAAGAGATACTCGCACCTTTAAGGGACGGAAGGTCGCCTTATAACCAGCATTGTTGAACCTATTCAAGTTACCGGAGCAAGTCATGCTACTTGCCACAGGTACCAGATGGTCCTTAAGAATTCCTTTCGCAACCGTCTTCATAGTTGTTGAAAGGCGCTGAACGATTTGATCATATCTCGAAGATGAACTCCTCTGCAGGGAAAAAGGGATCTAACGAAGCTCTCATGGGCAGGAAAGTAGTTTCAGGGATTTGGAGAGTTGCCTCATAACATCGCAGGTCGAGATGGGGTAGACTTCGGTGGCGTTGGGCTCTGGAACTAGGAGGAAATCTCATAGTTGGTGGGGGCGGTCTCTGTTGTGACTCTCTGGAGAGGAGTGAACCCTCTTTTATAGCTCAGGGAGGTAGTCGTACAGGCCGCGTGTGGAGTCGAAACGAAGAGTCGGGGAGGTGAATTGAATAGACAACCGCCAAAACTGAATAGTCTTCGCCTTCAAATCCCACTGAGCAAAATGTTTCTGATTCATGTAGTCGTTCAAAAGTCCAAGTTATCACCATATTCCTACGTTTTGGCCACACTGGCTCACTATAAAGGGTGTAACATATTATCCTCCTAAGGTTATGGTTTAACGACGTCGTCTCTCATGTAGGTATGTCTCTCTAGATTCACCATTCCTCATACAAGAGCGAACAATATGAGTAGTCATCATGGGGCGCAAATCCATGTCGCACCCAATCATTACCTTGTATTTGGTTCGGTGCATCTCGCATTCTAACTCTTGGTCAACCTCACTAGCTTTTAAACAAAAGTTTTGTTGAAATTGGAACCAAGTTCCCAAATTCTATTTTGAATTTTGGAAACAAAATCTATCATTCCTAGCTAGAGGTTTTCAACAAGGCTCATGGCAATAATCCTTAAGTTGTAGATCCTTTGGTTTGCCATTTAAGAGGAATTAAAATCCTTTCCATTGCTCTGTTTGCTCTTTCCGTTGCTCTGTTTGCTCTTTCCATTGCTCTGTTTGCTCTTTCCATCTTTCAAGAGGTGGTTGAATAGTATTACTTCCACAATAGTTACACCTTGGGGTGTCTTCTTATTGTTTGCATGGTATCCTTCAGTCATCCTAGCTTACTGGAGTCTTGGGTTATCATCCTTTGTGCACCCTCTTGCGTAATGTTCCAGTCTCTTGTACTTGAAACACTATCTCTTGTTGTTGTTCTCTGTACCCTTATCTCCAACTGAGGGTCATTGTAGTTGTTCTGTCGTGGAGAAAACTTTGGTTTGGGTTTTTGGACAAGTTTAGGTCTTAGCATAGATGAGATAGAAGGGATCTAAAGAAGATTCCTACCCAAACATAACAGATCAAAACAATTCATCTTACAAACAATATCTAACAACCATTCATCATAACAAGCAAACTAGTTTTCAAACAAACAGGAAGGTACGATCATCCACAAGTCGGTATGACCATAACGTTTATTACACGTCGTTGCTTATTTAAAATTTCCTAAATGGAGGTCCAACTAAGGCTTCTTGGTACTCTTCTAAGCAGATTCATTGTTCTGGTCCAGCTGCTTCAGTAGATTGGTAATTTGCTCGTCCTTGGTTTTGATGAGGTCTCCTTGAACACTAAGTTCAGATACCAACTTTTCCATGTCACCTTGAAGTTGGTTTATGGTTCCCTTCAATGTAGCAGTGTCTTCCTTTTCTTCTTTGAGGTCTTGCTGAGTATTATGAAGTCTCCACTTGAGTCTTTCTCCAAGTTCCTTTATAGCTGACCAAGCAGCACATCTTGCTGAGTCATGGAATGATGGATACATCTCGGAGTTGGTGAACATCCAAAGTCCCATCTTCTTGTGGTCATCTTCCTTGTTCTTGTATAAATGAAGCTGTACCCACCAATATTCTTCACCTTCATCTATCACGGGAAATCCTTTGTAAACAGCTTCTCCTTGCATTCCCATACTTAACATGAGGTTCTTCAAGGCTTTGGGAAACTCAGTCTCACACTTCAGGGTCATGATCATCACTGGGCCTTTCTTCAGTGATTCAATGAGGCTGGTCATCTAAATTAGAAGAAGAGTAGTGTAAAACAAATGAATGGGGTAAGTCCTTACAAGAAAATTTCAAACTAAAAGTAAATAGATTGATTTCATTTAGAACATTGAATTGATTTTCTTTTTAAAGAGAGAGGAAAGAATCCTAAGGCTTCCTAGTCTATTCCAAACCTAGGGTCTCGATCCTACAGGCAACACTATGCTCTGATACCATTCTGTAGCGCCCCGCCTTTTGCTAAAGGCAGAACTCCTATGTATCTGTGCCATTCCCTGGATCACTAGATAGCACCACAGTACAAAATAAGTAATCATTGCAATAGCATCAATATTACAACATAAATCCAGTTACATAGGTCTTCTACCTTATGAGTACACAGCATAAAGCATAGTTGTAGTGAGCCTCCATTCTTCATCACGTGCCACAGGCAGACATGTTGGAATGTAGTCTCGAGATCCTACTCCTGGTTCCTTACTTGAAATAAAACCTGCACGTTTGAATATGCAGCCCCAGAGGGGTCAGTACAATGATGTACTGGCAAATGACACATATTTGGTGGCATTTTGTGGAAAGACTATACTACATGACATTTGGCTGGTGGATCTCATAGGCTGATTTGCGTAAAGCCGATTTTATCCTAGAATCCTTTTTAATACTTTCTTTCCAAAATTTTATTTTTCAAGGGTCAAGACAACCCCCATACACTACATACTGGACGGTATGTAGTTCTGGGCGCAACTCAACAAAGTTTGGAACCTCAGGCACCACCACCCCTCGGAGTGTGTGGTCCTTAGTTCCTACCTAAGGGTTTCTAAACAAATTTTAGTCATTCAGAATCGGTGATGAGATTCTTCCGTACATTCCATGTCTAGAGACTCAATTGTCCATAACCGAGGACACGGCTAATCGATTAGTTTAAACACCTTGCAAGGGTTGTGCACTTTCACCTTACGATTCATTTTATGCCCATACATAAAATGAAACGAGACCTTTTAGAGGAGAGGGAAACTAACTTGGCAAGCTCCATTCCCAACCTACAATTCAACTACCACCACTTCTTGCCGACAAGTTGCACTCCCACATCTAATCAGTCAAGACAGAGCCCATAATGTCATAAGGCTGCACTGGAAGTACACTAAGCATGGAAGACATAGCCATCTCTTTGTTCCTGGGTGGCCATCCCGAGCGGTATTCTGAACCCACATCCTCTTAACAAGGCATGCGTCCCAGAACCCACCTACCTCGCCTCCTCTTATCAAACCAATCCACCCAGGTGTTTCATTTTAGTTGAAGTTCTTAATTTGTTCACAAAACACTTTTCAAGTGATCTTAGCATGGCATCAATATTTTTCAAAGTATTTAGCATCCTATCAGGTGGGGTTTTGAGGGATAGCTACACACTACTAGGATCTAAGCATTTGATAAAACAGTCGAATAAATCACCTCTCATGCATGCTACAAGAGGTGAATATACTAATGCATAAGTAAAATGGGTAAGGGACATGTGTGTCACTTGCCTTTTTGAAGATCACGTCGTTTCGCTTCTCTCAACTAAGCATGTAGCTCTTCGCACAAACTATAGCACAGAAATAACATAACATAAACATACCATACAAACACAATCAAACAATTAAAAAGTGTTTGTTTAACAATTTTGATTTGTTGAGATGTTATGACAAGAAGGATATGGCAAAGGATCATGATTTGTGAGATAAGAATTTGAGAGCTTAGTTGGGATAGATCAATATGATTTGAGAGAGAATTGGACTAGGCAAAAATATAATTGATGAAGTTTTTATGCTTTATCAAAGCATAAATGAGTTTTGGAATGGCTCATGTGAAATAAATTACACAAGAGTCAATTTGTGCAACTACAACACTATTGAGTAAATGTGACAACAATTACTCTTAAATAGCATCTATTGCACTTAGGCACTAGGCTAGGTTTTAAGAATGCTTGAACTACTCAATTAGCACATTTGCAAGTTGAATAGTTCAATACATGTAAACAAGATTAAGTAGGCATTGGATTGGGTATGAAAGATTGATATTTGAGGACATGGCTCAAATGGTTCATTGATCAACATGGTGTATAACACATACTATGGTATGGATTATAACAACTCCACATTAATAGAACCTAAGTTTGAGATGAATTCATATTCTACTCAAGTAGCACAATTGCAATTTGAGTACATATATGAATTAGACAAAATATGATGAGTGAGATCTTTATGCTTTATTAAAGCATATTGAATCTTGGAATATCTCATGTGGGTAATTCACATAAGAGACAAAATAGTGCAATAGCAATACTATTGAATAAGTGTGACAACAATTATTCTTAAATAGTATATATTACACTTAAACAATGGGCTAGGATTCATGAAGCATTGAGTTACTCAATTAACTCAAATGCATCTTGAATAGTTCAATGCAAGGCTAAGATTGAGTAGACATGAGTAAATGGCTATAGGAAATGGATATGTATAGATGATGTTTGAAAACATGGCTTAAGGTTTCTAATGAGTAGATAGGATTGGGTTAAGTACTATGATGTCGATTGATCAATACCATAGTAGCAAAGGTAGAAACTAAGATTGAAAGTATCACACTTTACTCAAATGACACATTTGTAATTTGAATAAGTGGGTACTATATAAGATAGATCTAAGTGAATATGATCTTGATCAAGATGTGATTTAGATAACATTGATGACTAGGTATGATCGTAGGGTTTTCTAAAGTAGAAGGGATCATTGATTGAAATAGAGTTAATCTATATAGGAATACTCAAATTCTCATATTAGAATTTGAATAATTGTGGAGTGGTTCAAGAAATTATGGGAGTGATGCTACTAGATAGCTTGCAGTAATACAAAGTCACTGCAAGTGGATTCATTCCAAAATAAGTTGTAGAAATCAAACTATGATCAAATTAGTGATTTGGATATATTTGAATGCACAAAGTGTGTGCACGTATCAACTTTGGAAATTCTTGTTCCTATGATGTTCTACAAGTTGAGGGGATTCCAAAGACTACAAATTTGTAATTTTTGGATTAACAGAATAAAAGATATGAATTTATCAAGCTAACAGAAGGTTTGATTCCAATTTGAAAATATTTTCAAATTGAACCCATAAAATATGAATTATTATTGTACTAATGGATTCTATATGTTCTAAGGATTCCAACGGTATATCATTTGTTATTTTTGGGCTTATGGATCAGAAGATATGAATTTCTGAAGATTTGGATCAAATCTGATTTCAAATTCTAACTCGAGTTTTTGTTTTAACCGGAAGCCGACACGTGGCTGTCTGTGATTTGGCGGTACCGTTTCAGTTGGATCGCCGTTGTGGAGCGTCGGATTAAAAGATGATCTGATGGATCAGATCGAAGGATACCCCTTCGTTTAAGTGATTGAATCTGGGCGGTTAGATCGTGATCCGACGAGCGAGATTCAGAAGGATGAGAGGCTCACCGGGCTAGGTTAGGTTTCCGGCGAGTTCTCCGACATGGGCGGCCAGACGTCGATCTCCGGCGGTGCTCCGGCGACCCCTAGACGACGGCGTGTCTATGACGAGACGCAGGGCGACGAGGTGGGCTCCGGGGTTTGGTGCCTGACGTCGATGGCTTCCAGGCGGGGAAGGGGGAGGCGGCTGGAGCGGGGTTAGGCGCAGGCGAGCTCCTGGTCTGCGCGTCGACGTCGATCTGCCACACCAAAAGCGAACAAAGCGCGTCACTGGGCACGCCGGGAGAGAAGAGAGGAGTTAGGAAAAGAAGGAGGGGCTCTCGCTCACCGTGGGCGCCGAATTCGAGCGAGGATTCCTGCAGATGCCGCGGAGGCCGGCGAGCAATTCGAGCAGCCTGGGGGCACGAGTTGTAGAAGAATGAAGGGGAAATGGAGAGGGGAGAGGGGGCTATTTATAGGTGTGGCCGGGGTATCGAATTAGGCCGGCATTTAATCGAATTGAAGCGGAGAAATCAGTGCGGAGGTTCGGTTACTAGCGTCGATTTCGGTCCAGGGAAGAAGAACCTGACCGGTGGGTCCCGGTCGTCAGAGGGAGAGAGAGAGAGGAGAGGGATACCGGTTCGGTAGAGGGCTTCCTGGGCCACGGGCCGGTTTCCTGTCTGGGCCGATTTGGATCCCTGGGGCCCTTTTCCATTTTTATTTTCTTTTCTTCTTTTCTTTTTCTGATTTTCTTATTTGCTTCATATATTTTGCATAAATGCTTCAAATCAAACCAAACAAATTTTCATATTCCTCAAATCTTCAAGATCACATTTTAAACCAATAAAATACATGTTTTCTTATTAAAATAAGCTTTCAAATAAGCTTTATGAACATAGCAAGAAGGACTGGCTTGTTCACATAAAATATAAACTAGGGTTTAAGAAATAAACCTTTTAGAATTGGTTGAAAATACTTTTATAAGACAATGTTTGAAATTAAATTTCAAACTTAGTTTTTAAAAATATAATCTTTAATAAATATGAATATGAATCCTTTTGGTAAACACTCTCTATGCTGTTGAGCCTTGCATAGGTTTTGAATAAGGGCAAGAAAACAGTATTTCAAATTCTTTTATTTTCCCAAAGAAACTCTTCAAGAAATGATAGAAAGCTTGGGATAGGTTTTCAAATAAAGCTTTCAAATAAACCCACAAGTTTTAAATTCTTGTGAATTTCTAATCATCTCAAGCATAACAAAAGCAAAAAAAAAAATTCCCCCAAAATTTGATAAAATCTTGGGATGTTACAGTGTGTCACTTGCCTTTTGAAGAACACGATGTTTCTCTTCCCTCAACTAAGCGTATAGTCCTCTGCACCAACTATAGTATAGAAGGAACACAACATAAACACTCCAAACAATCACTAACAAACAATTTAAGCAATCGAAGGTATTTGTTTAACCATTTAGCTTTATTGAGATGTTGTGATTTGGAGGGTATGGTAAAAGATCATGATTTATAAGATATGAGTTTGAGGGCTTAGTTGGGATGGATCTGTATGATTGAGAGGGAAAAGGTCTAGGCGACTTTAAGAATGCTTGAACTACTCAAATGGCACATTTGCAAGTTGAATAGTTCAATACATGTAAACAATACTAAGTGGGCTTTGGATTGGGTATGGATGGTTGATGTTTGAGGACATGGCTCAAATGGTTCGTTGATCAACATGGTGTATAACTCATACTATGGTACGGGTTATAACAGCTCCACATTAATATGATCTAGGTTTGGGACGAATTCATATTCTACTCAAGTAGCACAATTGCAGTTTGAATATATATGAATTAGACAGAGTATAATGGGTGAAATCTTTATGCTTTATCGAAGCATATTGAATCGTGGAATATCTCATGTGGATAAATCACATAAGAGACAAAATAGTGCAATAGCAATACTATTGAATAAGTGTGACGACAATTATTCTTATATAGTATATATTACACTTAAGCAATGGGCTAGGATTTTTATAACATTGAAGTACTCAATTAACTCAAATGTAAATTGAATAGCTCAATGCAAGGTTAAGATTGAGTAGCCATGAGTAAACGGCTACAGGTAAAGGATAGGTATAGATGATGTTTGAAAACATGGCTTAAGGATTTCAAATGAGTAATGGGGTTGGGTTAAGTACTATGATGTTGATTTGATCAATACCATAGTATCAAAGGTAGAAACTAAGATTGAAAGTATCACACTCTACTCAAATAACACATTTGTAATTTGAATAAGTGTGAACTAGACAAGTTAGGGCTAAGTAGATATGATCTTGGTCAAGATGTTGTTCAGATCACATTGGTGACTATGCATGAATATAGGATTCACTAAAGTAGAAAGAATTATTACTAGAAGAATTAGTCTTAACCCTATAGTAGAAATGACTCAAATCCTCATTTTTAGATTCGAATAATTGTGAAGTGGCTCAAGAAAATTATATGCAACATTACTGGATAGCTTGCAGTAAAGCAAAGCCACTGCAAGTGGATTCATTCTAAAATAAATTTTAGAACCCAAGATATGGTCAAAATAGTGATTTGAAAAGATTTGAATGCACAAGGTGTGTGCACGTATCAAATTTAGATTTTTTTGATCCCATGATGTTCTACAAGTTCTAAGGAATCCAGAGACTACAAATTTGTAATTTTTGGACTCCTGGTTCAAAAGATATGAATTAAACAAACTAACAGGAGGTTCAATCCCAATTTGAAAATAGTTTCAAATTGAACCCATGAAATATGGGGTTTTATTGTACTACTGGATTCTACAGGTTTCAAGGATTCCAACGGTATACAAATCGCTATTTTTGGATCTACAGATCGAAAGATATGAATTTTGCAAGATTGGGATCAAATCTGGTTTGAAATTCCTATTTGAATTTTCTGTTTAAACCAGAGGCCGACACGCGGCGTGATCTAATTGGGCGATACCGGTTCGGCCGGATCGGCGATGCTGGTCGTTGGATCTAACTAATCTGTATGGCCCAGATCTGATACCGATTCGGTTTAAGTTATTCTATCCTAGCCACAGGATCTGAATCTAACGGATCACAGAGGATGAGAGGGAGAGCTCACCGAGGGGCTAGGGTTTGGTCACCGGCGGCGAGCTCCGGCACTGGAATTGAATGGTGGTGATGATGCAGCTGCTTCCGGAGGTGATGGAGACCGAGACGGAGTGCGGAAGAGGACGGTGAGCATGCGGGCTTGATCGGCTGCTTCTGGAGTGGTCTCATGTGACGGCTGGGGACGGACGGAATGCTCCAGACGTCGGCGGCCTTGGCGTTGATGTCGTCGATGATTCGCTGCAGGGAAAAATGCAGGGACAGCCTGAGAAGGAGCGCAAGAGAGAGGGAAGTAGAAAGGATAAGAAATTGGGGGCGTTTGCTCACGGATTCGTCGCCCAGTGCTTGGGATGACCGCGGTACTGGGAGGTTTCCGACGAGCAATCGCCGTGGATTGGCGGCGGTATTCGGGGAGGATCAAAGGGAGACGAGAGAGGTACGCGCGGGGTAAATATAGACGTGGCACGGGGAGGTAACGGCCGGGCATTAACTTGAATTGAAGATGGGGAGTAACGGCGGGGAGGGAAATGGTCTCCGGCGTTGATTTCGGCCAGAGGAGGAAGAAGGTGACGTGGCCTGACTAGTGGGGCCCGCACGTCAGCGAGGCAAGGGGAAAACAGAGGGTTACCGTTTCGGGTTCGTTACTGGGCCGCGGCTGGCTTCTGGAGTTGGGCTGAAAGGCTTCCCTGGGGCCCCTTTTCATATTTTTCTCTCCTTTGTTCCTTTTCTTTTTCTATTTTCTTATTTCTTTCACAGATTTTGTAAAAATGCTCCAAATCAATTCAAACCACTTTCAGAAATTTTGTAAAATTCATAGCAAGGTTTTAAACCAATAGGAAGCAAGTTTTCAGAAACAAAACAAGATTTTTAATAGAAATATAGGTTGAGCCTAATGGTTTTTTTGCTTGCATAAAGCTAAATAGGATTTTAAGATAAATCTCTTGAAAATAGGAAATAACCCTTTATAAAATAATGTTTGAAAATATCCTTCAAACTTATTTTCTTGTAACACAATCTTTACTAAATAAAACACCTTTGGGATCCATCCCTTTACAAGCAAGCTTGCATAGGTTTGAAGTAAATTAATAGTTGATCTTTCTCAAGGAAGTTCTACAAGAAAAATAATAGAAGGTTTAAAATATTTTCTACTAAAACTTTCAAAATAGATTCAAAAGTTTTTAAATTCCTGTGAATTTCCAATCATTTCAAGCAATACAAAAGCAAAAAAAAAATTCCCCCAAATTTTGTTAAAATCTTGGGATGTTACACATATATCCAAAGGTGGAGTATAATCAAAAACTCGGCAGTCGAAGTCTCAGATGAAAGAGCAATAGACGCATTCATAGTCGGGTTGCGACGAGGAGACCTAGTCGAAGAAATGGGAAGGATCAAGCCAAAAACTGTATGAGATCTAATGGACGTAGCGAACAGATTTGCAGATGGAAAGGATGCGTGCAACAATAAACGCACGCGTTCACCAGAGGATGATAGAGGAAACAGGTATGGAGGGTGTCGTGGGAATTTAGAGACAGTAGCCATGGGTAGGCTTATCGGAGGGGCTCGACGGTGACGACGAGGGGCCCGGCTTGGGATTATGCCTACTGTGACACCACGGTTTACCCAGGTTTAGGGCCCTCCCGGGTGGAGGTAAACCCCTACTTCCTTCCTGCTTCGTATTGATTGGAGAGTATCGGTTACAATGCTCCTCGAGCTGTTCGGGCTAGAGGAGGAAGAAGAAGATCGGATCTCCCCTATGCTAAGGGTCCAGGCCCCCTTATATAGACGGGGGCCTGGTTACAGGTTTAGGTAGCAATTCGACCGGCTGCCGGCTCCTCGGCGGCGACGCTCCTGGCGTGATGCTCTGGCCCTACTCTGAGAAAGGCACTTTATAAAGTGCCTTTCCCCTCAGCCAGCATCTGGAGGGCATATCCCTTCTCTTTTGCCTCGGATCCCATCGTGGGGAAGGGTCTTCGATCTCTCATTGGCTGAGGCCAGTCGTGGCGGGCGTCATTCCGTCCTTGGCCTCTGTCGCTCCTGTCGGGGCCATCCTACTTTCGGCCAGACGACCGTTGGGAAGCTTTGTCTTCATCGCCCGGCTCCGGTCTTCCACGGCGGAGTCACCAGCCGGCTGCTGGCGCAGCCGGCCCTTCGGGCGGAGCCGGTCTTCTCGTGTTGAAGCCGTGGGGGCTCCTGGGACGCCGGCCGGCATATTGCCCGGCCCGTGGTGCGCCCCCTAAGTCATCCCCACGACACTAGCCCCCGAAACTGGCGAAGTCTCATGGGCTAGCATGGGGCTTCGGCGGGTTCCTCTTCTCGCCGAAGTCTTCCTCGTTCTCGTCGAAGTCCCAGGATAAAGGTCCGGCTTGGTCGCTCTAATCATCGAGGCTGAGTCTTGCGGAGTTCTCCCGACCGTCTCGAGACGAGCCGGTTCCGATGTGCGATCCGGCTGACGGCCACGAGCCGGCGAGCTGCGAGCCGGCGCGCTGTCTTCTGGGAACTTGCGCCGCTTCGAGTCTTATTCCCACGCGGCGGCCGGCGCAGCGTGCCAGTGGCCAGTCTTGTCACTTTGACCCTTCAGCCACCGCAATGATTCTAGTGGACGTCATATAACTGAATGGGGCTGGCGTCAGCGACGCGTCCCATCGAAGCGCCACGCGTATGACTTAATCGCATTAAACCGGCTCGGCTTTTCACATCTTGCCAGCCCTTAAATCTTGGAGCTCTCGAGGGTTTTCTTCACTCTCGAGCGCCTCCACTCCTTCGCCCTACCAAACCGTCGCCTCCGCTACTCCCACCTCGTTCGCGATGTCGTCGCTCAAGGCAACCAGCGGAGCCGGGGCCGGGGCCGGCGACGGGCCGGACGGGAACGAGCGTGGTCGCCCGCTCGGAGGCCTGGATGGAGCCAGAGACCTGGCAGCGACGCCGGCGGTGCTCCGGAAGCGCGGTCGCCCACGGGGCAGCCGCAACAAGAAAACCCTGGCCGCGCTCGCGGCCGCCACCGAGCCTCTCGGGGCCAGCCATTCCCCCGCCATCATCGCGGCCCCTGGTGGGATCGCGGCTGCGGCCGCCAGCGGCGCCATACCTCCCGCGGCCGCGGCCCCCGTCGCCGGTCTCACCGGGACACCCTTGGAGGCGGCGGCCGCCCTCGTCGGTGCTGCGATGGCATTCGGGGCCGCCCCTCCGGGCCTCGCTGGCCTGAGCGTCGGTGGCTCTTCTAGCGCGGCTGCGGAGAAGGTACGAGCGCCGCCGCCGTGCCCGCCGACAAAGCAGCGGCTCTCCTACGTCCCGAAGCACGGGTTTGCCACCACCATGGTGCCCCTGCTGGCCGGGAGTAAGGAGCGCCTTCCGCTCCCAGCCAGCTTCGTTGGCACGATGGGGAAGAATCCCCCAACAAGCTTCATGATCAAGGATGGCAGCGGCGGACAGCCGTTGTACGACGTCGAGGTCCTCGACGACGAGGAGGGGAAGAGCTATCTCACCGGGGGGTGGGAACGGTTCTTCACCGACTACGGCCTGGAGCGGGGATGGTCTCTCATCTTGACCCACCGCGCCAGGTCGCCCATCCTCTGCGTTCGTGTCATCAACGGCTCTGGCTGCGCCCGCGCCTACTTCTCCTGGCCGTGATCGGCGAGCGCCCTCGAAGCCCCTTCCTTGACGGCAACACCGTCAACGGGAATCTAGAGGTCGGAAGGGGAAGTCCTTTTGTTATTTCGGCCCTTAGCGTGGCCTTCATTGTGTAACCGCCGGCCGTATAATTAAGAACTCCTTTAATTTCCTGCAAATCTTTACTTGTTCTTCTTCGTTTGCTGTGTGAATGTCTTTCTTCACTGTGTGTTTTGCCATCGCGCAAATGTCTTCTGCTTGACACCGTTGTGATGCGACTCCATAGATAGGGACCGCGATGATCACTGGTTTGCGCAACCGCCTCGGGCAAGATCTTCCAGCCTTAGCGCAGAAGGAGCGGTGCTTCTGCTGGCCGGCTCCGGGAAGGATGGACTAGCTTCGGCTCCAGCGCGGATGGAACGGTGTTTCTGCTGGCCGGCTCCGGGAAGGATGGACTAGCTCCGGCTTCAGCGCGGACGGAACGGAGACTGAGTCTTGTACCGGCTTGGGCGAGGGTCGGAGCCGGCACGTTTCCTTCCCTGGGCCTTCGCACGTTCCTTGCTGTAGTTGGAGTAGATTTCCCGGTTTCCGGCTCTAGCCGTTGCTTTGCGCGTGTTAGGTTTCGATTTCGTTGCTCGTTAGCTGACCGTGTCGCAGCGCCAACTGATCGGACAGCCGGCGAGGTACTGGAGCTGGCCCACTTCTGAGGGCCAATTCCCTTTCCCCCTAGCCCCCGAGTTTTGGGGTAGCTGGATTGGCAGCTAGCTCGAAACTAACTTTTCGAGAACGACGCCAACGCCAAGCGAGGCAGCTTTAGCTTCGAACCTCTCGGGCGTGGCTTCTCAGCCCAAACGTCGAGAGACTGTGACTATCAACCATTCGCTGGCTTTGCCTTCGTCAGGTTCCCTCAACTTTTTCCTTAATCTTCCCACCCTTCGACCCTTCTACCCCCAACCGGCAGCCTGGTGCCGGTTGGTCTCCCTTGGGCCGGCAGCCGAATGCCGGCCTAGGGTGGGAGCGTGCCGCGGAGTGAGAAGTAGTACTTCGGTCTATCGGGCCCCCGACTCGTGCTAGCCAACGCTTAGTTAACAGACACTGCCCTTAATGCCTAGTTGAGCGATTTTTCTATCGTTTGCGGTTCTGCTCTGCGGCTTTCCTTCGTATGTGGCCTGCCGGCTCCTATCCGTCCGGCTACGCAGAGCCGGAAGGCGGAGGCTGGGCTCGAGACCTTCTTCATACATAGTACTCATCCGGCTGGCGAGAGATCGATTTTTTCGGGGCTGCCGGCTGTGGCTCGGTGCCTGGAGCCGGCTGCCGGTCAAGTGAATAACGCAGGAAGCAAAACATACACGAAGTGTTTTCCTCGGAGCCGGTCATAACTGGCCGCTCCATTTTCCTTTATTCATTGACATGTTTTTCGGGGTACAAGCTTTTGCCTTAGAAGAAGAAAGGTCTTAGGAGACTGACATTCCAGGGACGCTCGGTCTCCTTGTCAGAGTTATCTGCCTTGTTCTTCCTGGGCTCTTGTGCATCGATGAGGTAATATGCCCCATTGCCCAGCACCCGGTTGACAATGAACGGTCCCTCCCAGGGAGGAGACAGCTTGTGCATGCCCTTGGTGCTTTGGACCAGACGGAGTACGAGATCTCCTTCGCGAAACGCGAGCGGGCGAATCTTCTGGCTGTGGTATCGTCGCAGCTGCTGCTGGTAGAGCGCTGATCTGGCCAGAGATTGTTCTCGTGCCTCCTCGAGGAGGTCGACACCATCTTCACGAGCCTCTTTTGCTTGTGTCTCTGTGTACTAGACGATTCTGGGCGCATCAAACTCGATGTCCGTGGGCAGCACCGCTTCTGCTCCATAGACCAGGAAGAAAGGTGTGAAGCCGACAGAGCGATTTGGAGTGGTGCACAGGCTCCAGAGCACCGAGGGTAGCTCCTCGACCCAACAGCCGGCTGAACGTTCGAGAGGCTCGACCAGCCTTGGTTTGATGCCGGCCAGGATTAGCCCATTTGCCTTCTCCACTTGCCCATTTGTCTGAGGGTGCGCCACTGACGCTAAGTCCAACCGGATGCCTTTCTTGCCACAGTAATCAGCAAAGACTCAATTCGCAAAGTTTGTCCCGTTGTCGGTGATGATGCTGTGAGGAACTCCATATCTTGTGATGATCTCATTGAAGAACTTGATTGTGGACGAGCCGTCGAGTTTTTTGATTGGCTTGGCCTCGATCCACTTGGTGAACTTGTCCACAGCGACCAACAGATGCGTCAAGCCCCCGGGTGCGGTCTTGAATGGCCCTACCATGTCCAGGCCCCAGATAGCGAACGGCCAGGTGAGCTGGATGGTCTTGAGGGCTGCCGCCAGAGTGTTTCTGTGCTTGGAGAAGCGCTGGCAGCCGTTGCATTGCTTCACCAGCTGCTCTGCATTTTGCTTGGCCGTTGGCCAGTAGAAACCATGGCGGAATGCCTTGGCCACCAAAGCTCTGGAAGATGCGTGATGCCCGCACTCCCCTTGGTGTATTTCTCTTAGCAGCTCTATCCCTTCTTCCGTCTCGATGCACTTCTGGAAGATGCCTGACACGCTGCGCTTGTACAGCTCGCTGTTGATGATGGTGTACGCCCCAGCTCGACATTGAATTCGCCTAGCTTCCGCTTCGTCCTGCGGCAAGTCCCCGGTGATGAGGTAGTTGGAGAATGGCTCCACCCAGGAAGGTATCTCCCGTATGTGGAAGACACTAGCGACCAGGGGATCAGCAGCCCCCGGGTCCGTTGTTGCGCCGGCTTCATCTGATTGTCCGGCTGGGGGAGCGGGCGTGGAGCCGGTAGTCCCCTTGCCCTTCGTCGAGCCGGCCGCGCTGGGCTGGCCGGCTGCCTCCTTCGGCCCCGAGACGGCAGCCCCCGGGTCCGGTGGCGCTACCTGAGCCGGGGCTGGGTCTCTAGGAACGTAGATGGATATGGACTCCGGCGAAGGTTTGATAGACGGCTTGTGGATGATCTCCAGGGACACCCCAGCTGGGATGTCCTGCTTGGTGGAGCCGATCTTGGACAGCCGGTCTGCTTCCTCGTTGTTTGCTCTGGGGACGTGATGGAACTCGCAGCCCTCGAAGAATCCGCTGAGCTGCTGCACGTAAAAGTGGTAGGAGGCCATGTTGGCGTCCTTGGTGTCCCAATCCCCTGAAACCTGGTGCGTTACCAGGTCAGAGTCTCCGAAGCAAAGGATCCTCCTGATGCCAATCTGCTTGGCCATCTTGAGCCCATGCACCAGGGCTTCATATTCGGCGACGTTGTTCGACGCACGGAAGTGCATCTGCAGCAAGTATTGCAGCTTGTCTCCCTTGGGAGAGGTGAGGACGACACCGGCTCCCAAGCCCCCGAGCAGCTTGGAGCCATCGAAGTGCATGCGCCAGTGGGTGGAGTCTGGAGCCAGCGGCAGGTACTGGTGCTCTCCCCAATCGGCGAAGAAATCCGCTATGATCTGCGACTTGATCGTCGTCCTGGGCTTGTACTGAATGGTATGAGCCGCGAGCTCGATCGCCCATTTAGCCACTCCTCCTGACGCGTCCTTGCACCCGATGATCTCCGAGAGCGGAGTGGTGCTCACCACCGTGATTAGGTGCTCTTCAAAGTAGTGCTTCAGCTTCTTGGCCGCCATGTACACGCCGTACGCGACCTTCTGGTAGTGCGGGTAGTTCTGCTTGGAGAGAGTGAGCACTTCACTCAGGTAATACACCGGGCGTTGAACCGGCAGCTCTTTGCCTTCCTCGGTGCGCTCCACCACGATCACGACACTGATGACTCGTGGAGTTGCCGCGATGTAGAGCAGCATTGGCTCTCGCGGAGCCGGCGCTGCCAAGATTGGCGCGGTAGACAAGGCTCGCTTGAGGTTGTTGAAGGCGTCATCAGCGTGCTGGGACCAAACAAAGTGGTATGTCTTCTTCATCAGCTGGTACAGCGGCATGGCCTTCTCCCCGAGCCGGCTGACGAACCGGCTAAGTGAGGCCAAGCAACCAGCGAACTTCTGCACATCTCTGAGCTGGGTGGGCTTCTCTAGGGCCTCGATGGCTCTTATCTTCGAGGGGTTAGCCTCGATCCCTCGCTGGGAAACGATATA
Source organism: Dactylis glomerata (assembly GCA_007115705.1). Taxonomy (NCBI): domain Eukaryota; kingdom Viridiplantae; phylum Streptophyta; class Magnoliopsida; order Poales; family Poaceae; genus Dactylis; species Dactylis glomerata. The sequence goes on from QXEO01000237.1 coordinate 2,239,567, forward strand.
ACCTAGGTGCTGTCCAGCCGGCACACCGAAGGTGCACTTCTCAGGATTTAGCTTCATGCGATAGCGCCGCAGGTTGGTGAAGGTCTCCTTGAGGTCGTCCAGGAGCGTGCCGCTCTGCTTAGTCTTCACCACAACGTTGTCCACGTAGGCGTGCACGTTCCTCCCAATCTGCTCCTGCAGGCATCGCTGCATGGTTCGCTGGTAGGTGGCTCCAGCGTTCTTCAGGCCGAATGGCATGGTGACGTAGCAGTAGGCTCCATACGGGGGTGATGAAGGAGGTCTTGATCTGATCCGGCTGGAACAGCGGGATCTGGTGGTATCCTGAATAGGCATCCAGGAAGGACAGCAGGTCACAGCCGGCTGTGGAATCGATCACCTGGTCGATGTGTGGTAACGCAAATGGATCCTTGGGGCAAGCCTTGTTGAGGCTGGTGTAGTCAATACACATTCGCCAAGTGTTGTTCTTCTTCAGGACCAAGACTGGGTTCGCAAGCCAATCGGGGTAGAACACCTCCATAATAAAGCCGGCTGCAAGGAGCCGGGCTATCTCCTCGCCAATAGCTTTCCTCTTTTCTTCTGCAAAGCGTCGCAACGGTTGCTTGACCGGCTTGGCATCCGGCCTGACGTTGAGTGAGTGCTCAGCCAGCTCCCTCGGCACACCTGGCATGTCCTTTGGAGACCATGCAAAGATGTCCCGATTCTCACGGAGGAAGCTGGTGAGCTCGCTTTCCTATTTGGCGGACAAGCCGGTGCCGTTGATGACGTACTTGGAGGGATCGCTCTCATCCAGCAGGATCTTCTTGGTGTCGTTGGCCGGCTTGAATTGCTCCACCGGCGACTGGCGGACGGGCACGTCTTGCTGGGTCAGCTCCACGCGATGCAGAAGCTGCCTCTTCTCCTCGGCGACGACCAGTGCCTCTGTCAGCTGTGAGCTCTCCTTCGCGCAGGCCAGAGACTTCTTGAAGTTTCCCGAGAGTGTGATCACACCTCTGGGCCCTGGGAGCTTCATCTTCAGATAGGCGTATTGAGGGACAGCCATGAACTTAGCCAGGGCCGGACGGCCTAGCAGCGCGTGGTAGGGACTGCTGATGTCCACCACCTCGAACTAGATGGGCTCGCGGCGACTATTCCCTTTCTTTCCGAAGAGAACCTCCAGCTGCACCTTGCCCAAAGGGGTGCAAGAATGCCCAGGCACGATGCCATGGAAGGTGAGCCGGCTCGTTTTCAGCTGAGCAAGCGGGATGCCCAACTTCTCCAGGGAGCTTCGGTAAAGAAGGTTGATACTACTACCGCCGTCGATGAGCACGCGGGAGAACCGGCACATGTGCGTATCGGAACACACGATAGGATCCACGACCAGAGCGTATTCTCCAGGGCTGGGCATCAGCCTCGGATAGTCCTCGCGCCCCCAGGTGATGGCCACCTCGGACCAATGCATGAACTGGGGTTCTGCAGGCATCACAGCGGTCACCTCTGCTTCGTGCCAAAGGTCGCTCCTTTTGTCCTTGCCGGGGGTAGTGAAGATGTGATACTGCTCCACATCCGTCAGGAAGTCATCATCTTGATCCGGCTCGCCTCCAGCCGGGGCGCGCTGTTGGTCCTCCTGACCTTCAGCCGGTTGCGCTTGCGACGTTCCAGGGATCTGCCGAGCGCGCTGCTCCAGCTCTCTCATGAAACGGCACTGACGCGTGGAGTGGGTCGCTTCCCTGCCCGGGGTGGTGTGGAATTTACACGGCTGATCAAGCACAGCATCGAGGGTGTATTTGCCCTCTTTGCGCCCATGACCGCTGCCGGCAGCCCCCGGGCCTCCTTGGTCAGAAGCCGCTCGCTTTGAGCTAGCAGATCCTCTGAGGAGCGTCTTGGCGTGGTCGAGCCACAAGTCGATGTGCAGCGCCAATGGGCGAGCCTGGGACTCCGACCCTGGCGCTGACTCCACGATCAAGCGTGGCCGGCTTGCTCCGCCGCCCTGCTGGGCGCGGCGGCCTTGAGCATTGCCGCTCGGAGCACGGCCGCCCTGTCCACGCCCTCCGCGGCCTCGGCTCGCCGATGGCGACCGCTGGATCTGGCCGGGGAAGGCGGTGGCGAAGCTGCGGCGCAGGTTACGGGCGAGCTCGGTCGGTGTGTCTCCATGCACGTCGTAGAACTCGCTGAGCGTGGTGCTCGTGCGGCACCGGTTGGCCTCGTCCTCAGCCACCTTGCCGAGGAGGACAAGACGCGTCCGCTCCAGGGCCTCGGCGACCCGGGCGGGATCGATGACGCGGCCGAGGGGAGCGCGCAGGTCCACCACGGAGACGTCCGGGGCGTCCTGCTCTGGGAGTGGAGCATCTTGCTCCTGTGGAGGAAGGCGTTCGGGCGACGGGCGCTCGGGGCGCGGAGAGTCGCCGCCCTCCTCTTCTCCCAGGGCCATCACCTCGACCATGGCGCCAAGACTGCTGCTTTCACCGCAGCTCAAGCTTCCGTCGCAGAGGGAGTCGAAGACGTCGGTCACTTTCTCCGGGAAGGGCTTGGCGACGTAGAAGCGGTGGCTGCCGACGTCGAGGAAGGAGCCGCAGTTGCCGAAGCCGTTCTCGAAGTGGGACAAGTTGTCGCTGACGCAGTCGAAGGTGCCAAACCTCCAGACGAGGCCGGAGGCGACCTTCTCGCCGGAGGGTCCCGGCCGGAACTTGACTCCGCTCGCCGCCGCGCTTCGCCCCACGGTGGGCGCCAACTGTTGTGGGAATTTAGAGACAGTAGCCATGGGTAGGCTTATCGGAGGGGCTCGACGGTGACGACGAGGGGCCCGGCTCGGGATTATGCCTACTGTGACACCACGGTTTACCCAGGTTCGTATTGATTGGAGAGTATCGGTTACAATGCTCCTCGAGCTGTTCGGGCTAGAGGAGGAAGAAGAAGATCGGATCTCCCCTATGCTATGGGTCCAGGCCCCCTTATATAGACGGGGGCCTGGTTACAGGTTTAGGTAGCGATTCGGCCGGCTGCCGGCTCCTCGGCGGCGGTGCTCCTGGCGTGATGCTCTGGCCCTGCTCTGACAAAGGCACTTTATAAAGTGCCTTTCCCCTCGGCCGGCATCTGGAGGGCATATCCCTTCTCTTTTGCCTCGGATCCCATCGTGGGGAAGGGTCTTCGATCTCTCATTGGCTGAGGCCAGTCGTGGCGGGCGTCATTCCATCCTTGGCCTCTGTCGCTCCTATCGGGGCCGTCCTACTTTCGGCCAGACGACCGTTGGGAAGCTTTGTCTTCATCGCCCGGCTCTGGTCTTCCACGGCGGAGTCGCCAGCCGGCTGCTGGCGCAGCCGGCCCTTTGGGCGGAGCCGGTCTTCTCGTGTTGAAGCCGTGGGGGCTCCTGGGACGCCGGCCGGCATATTGCCCGGCCCGTGGTGCGCCCCCTAAGTCATCCCCACGACAGAGGGCAACACAGAAGATCCCGCAACTACGACAACTACGGCTGCAACGATCGGAAAAACTCGGGATACCGTAGCTACGGAAAAGAAGATTACATAAAGTTTCAACCAAGGGAGTCCAGAGAGTACAACCCATCACCAGAAGATATGCTCAACGGACCATGCCATATCCATTCTACGTTCGTCGATGGGAAACGTGTATCCAGACACGCAATGAAAGATTGCACCACGTTCTTGAAACTGCAGGAAGCTGCACTCAACAAACAAGCCGAAGCAAAATGGCAAGGATACGAAGGAAATGCAAGCAACGCACCTACAACCCAACAAGGGAATAATGGAGCTCCCAAGAGCCAAGATCAACCAAACCAGGGACGCGATGACGATGAAGGTTATATTCCATCCAAAGGGCACATTGCAGCAATGATACAATCGGTACCCAAGTCGAACAAAGAGGAGAAAAGTATAACTCGACAAGTTAACCTAGCAATAACTTCGCCGCCAACAACAACAGAATATCTACATTGGTCAGAGCAACCCATAGAATTCAGCAGGGACGATCACCCAATAACAGTACCTCGGCCAGGAAACGCGCCCTTGGTACTCAAAGCACAAATAGGGACATACGATGTCGACAGAATATTCATGGACGCAGGAAGCGGAATAAACCTGATCTACGTGAAAACCCTATGGGCAATGCACATTTCATTAGAGTTCTTGAAGCCAACTGACTGCTCCTTTCACGGAATAGTCCCAGGAAGTGCCAACTATCCACTTGGTTGAATAGCACTCAATGTTTGCTTCGGAAATTGGCAAAACTACAGAAGGGAAAAACTCGACTTCGAAGTCATGGACTGGCCATCACAATATGACGCGATCCTCGGAAGACCCGCATTTTCGCAATTCATGGCAGTACCTCACTATACCTACCTGGTACTAAAGATGCCAGGACCCAAAGGAATTATCACAGTAAAAGGAAGATTTGAGGTATCAGACCTATGCGACAAGGACTTTCACAAGATGGCGCAAAACTTTGGCATGATAGCCAACTACGGAGAACCCAAAGAGAAAGCAAAAGCGCGACTACAGAAGTTGACAAGTTACCCGAAGGACGTCCCACAGAACTAGAGATGAAGAAACCACGAGTAGAAGCATCAGGAGAAGACAAACCTACAAGGGAAGAAGAGAAGGCCACGGAGGCATAAGTGTTGACAGCACCATAGTAGGGTAGAAGAAAAGAAAGGCTGTAAAAGCCACAAGTTATCCTAGGGCAATGCCCTCTAGATCCAGAACACAGGTCACAAGCCGGATCTCTTGGGTTATCCCATGTATCTTATATTACAAGTATAATAAAGACAAGTTCCTCATATCTGAGCTTACATATCTAAACGCGGCAAACGCCAAAACAAACCAAACATCTCGAGTACCAAAATTTCCCTCGAGGTAACAACTCAAGGAAAAAGTACTCCCACGGTACAATAACTATGTACATCGAAATCACGGCGCAGGTGGTTTTGAGTCATTGACACAAAAAGGATTCAGGTAATGATACTCCTGAAAAAACCTAGCGTCCTCTTGCAACAGCCTTGAGATAATTCTCCTCGCTGGCTCCAGCGTTGCCTCCATGTGAATTCCAACCGTAGTTCGCCCTGGAGGCAGACCCTGAGACAAGCGGTCAAAGCTAAGTCTTGGATTCCACTTTCACATCCTTCCAAGAGCGAAATTAGCACCAGCAATCAGATTCAGCTTTATAAGGAGATGGATTCGCTGGCTCGTCCGGAAAGTTTCGAGTAGCTGTCTAAAATCCCTCAGCATAGGGTTACGGGGCAACATGACAGAGTACATGGTTGTCAGGGCCTTATGACAACCATCAACAGCTTCGCCGATGTATTGGGCACGATCCTGGAGAAGCACGATAGCGCGACAACGACGGGGATTGGACCATAAGCTTTCGGTTCCTTGTGCAGCATTTTGAAGAGCAGTAGTACGCTCAGTAACTCGATGTGATTCACCAACAAGATCAAGGCAAGTACATGTAGTTCAAGCAAAAATTGGCACACAGAAGATAAGAGGAAAAACAAAGAGGAAAGGTTCCCCGAAAACTTACACAGCAGCATCTCGCAAACAGATTCGACGATACCAATCAGAAAAGACTCGAATTCCTCAAAATGGGTGATCCTCGCTACTAGACTCGAAATTTCATCTTGAAGATTGGATACTTTCTTCATCAAATCATGGGACTTATTAGCTTTGTCCAGAGCAACTTGCGCCTGGCGTTTCATAAAGGACAAGCGGCTCTCAAGGTCCGCAACTCTGAAAGAATATTCCTCACATCGGCAGGGAGGTCAAGGAGGCGAGGAAATTCCCGAAACAAATATATCATCAGGGGATGGAGCTCGATCATAACCCGATGATTCACTAGCAAGCAAAGGCTGAAGTCAATCAGAAGAAAAGACACGTTTCAGGAACAGCATTCAAGCATTTCACATTAGAAAAGATATCTACGAACGAGTACAAAAGCCTTTTGACAAGTTCTCAGGCAAAGCACAAATTAGAAATTCATTACAACAAAAGAGATTAAAAAATACAACAGGAAGACTAAGTCTACGCCACCTCAGCATCCCGCTTCGTGGCAGAAGAAGGCATGGCAGAAGCAGCACCAGTAGTTGGAGGAGGCGCGGATTCATCAGTAGCTGGAATCAAAGGAGCTGGCGCAGGAGAAGCCGCAGAGGCCGCTGAAGGAGAAATCATCGCCACGATAGCAGGCGAAAACTTCTTCGCCTTCTCAAAGAAAGCCTTCAGCTCCGAGCGGGTATAGCCGTGGGAAGAGCCAATCTTCTCCCAGTCCAACTCTGCGCCATGCGCATATGAAAATGCAATGGCCCCCTCGGCACCTCGCTTCAAAGAAAGACCTTTCATTTGAAGGACGGGGTCTTCAGTAGTGTCGAAGGCTTGGGCGAGTTTCCTCACATCATTGTTTGGAACCTCCGCATTCTGCTTGGGCCATAACCCGACAAAATCCGCGTAAGAACGCGGTTAACTAACTCAAAAATTTCTTGGACAGATGTCCAGTTTGCCTCAAGTAAGCTAACCGCAGCCATGAGAGGATCATTGTTTGATGGCAAAGTCGACAAAGACACCTTGGTGCGTTCTGTAGAACCAAGGGAACACAAAGCAGCAGAAGAGGAAAATATCCGTGAGTAAAAGAAAGCAAGTAAAACAACGGCAGAAGAAGACGAAAAACATAGAATATACCTCCAGCAGCAGTAGATATCGTGTTCAGCCGCTCAGCCACGGCTTGCTCCCTCTGGAGGTGCTCCTTTTTCATATCAGCCAAGGCTTTCTCCGCTTTCTTCACCCTGGCCAATGCTGATTTATTCAACTTCTCAGCACTGACCTTGGCAGCAGTCGTGGCGTCAAAAGATTTCCGAGCAACGCTGAGTTCAGTTTCCAGCAAAGAAATGCGTGTGTTGGCTGTCACTAAAGCATCTAAAAGACAACAAGGAGGAAAGAAAAAGTCAAGCAATAAGCAAAGAAGAGCCTGCAAGATAAGCAGCATAGGAAAATGAGTTCACCTTCGAAAGCTCTAGCAGCTTTCAAATATTCAGCACACTCAGCACCCAAGGAAGCAAACTTTTTCGACAATATCTAACAAAAAAGAACATGTGAGCATGTGGATGACACGAAGAAAATAAGTCAAGGAGAGTTACTCACATCATTAGGGGAGCCCGCGGACTCGGGGGCTTCAAGAGAAACATCGGCTTCCTTCGATTTTTTGGACTGTTTGATGCTCCGGGACACGGGAACTTTCTTGACAGGAGCTCTGGAGGCCTTCGAAGATTTCACGGCCGGTTCAACTTCTGGCATGGGAGATTCATCGGCAGCTGTATCCTCGGCAGGAGGAGTAGTGGTAGCATCCCTCTTCGGGTCCTCATCATCACTGCAAAGAAAGCAAAGCAAGCAGGTTTAACTTAACAAGGGAAAAAGAGAGAAAACACAATAAAATCATAGAGTACACAGAACATTTACGATGCCATGTAGTCGAACAACTCTAGGTCATCTTCTTGGACAAGGGTTGCACCGGCTGTAGTTCTCTAGACGGAGGTACTCGAAGAAGCAAGCTCTTCAACACGCTTCCTCTTTTTATCAACAACAAGATCTTCAGATAGTGTAGGAGGAGGCGACGTCGTCGAGCTCGTCTCATCTTCTGATACTTCGACATCATCACCGTCCTAATTTTCTTCAGCCTCAGGGGCTTCAGAAACAGCAGAACCAAGATCCGCTGGAAGAGGACCCTCCTCTGGAAGAGGAGGGCGTGAAACAAGGAATTGGTGACCCTGCAAAGGAAGTAAGTTAGTAAAATTATCGAGACATGCCTAATGACAGCAGGAAGTTGATGGGAAACACGAAACTTGAGAACACAAAGAAAAACATACCTCGAGCAAAGGGTGCTCGGAGTCGAAATAGTGGGCGGCCAAGTCCGCAACTGCGTGATCCTTGGTGAGCTTGGTGAGATTCCTGACTCTCTTGTCGACATCTTGCTTCTCAATTAACTTTCCGGAGATTCGAGAAGAATCCACCAAGCCAGAGTAACTCCAAAGCTTGGAGAGACGATGCTGCAGGGGCTGAACCCGACGTTGTACGAAAAAAGCCATGAGTTGGATACCCGACAGAGCACATCCTCTACCTCCTTTCAGAGCTTGAATGCCATCCAACAGTGGTGAAACCTCCTTCATCTCAGCATCTGTGGGAGGAGAATCCCACGATGCCAATTTTTTCAACTCTTTGGAGGCATCAAAAGGAGCTAAGCCGTACTCATCTTCGGAGGAGGCTTTACGGTCTTTGATGTAGAACCATTTGGTCCTCCAGCCCTGGACCGATGCAGACATGGAAAATTCCAAATACTGAGCTTCGGCATGCATAGAAATGACAGCCCCGCCCAGTTCAGGCTTATGAGATAAAGAAATGTTGAGGCGGAGCCAAAAGATGGACCTCCAAAGCAGAAAATGGGGTTCGATACCCAAAAATGACTCGCAAAGTGTCACAAAGCAGGCAATATGGAGGATAGAATTTGGGGTGAGCTGGTGAAGCTGCACACCATAAAAATAAAGAAGCCCACGAAGGAATTCGTGAGCAGGAAGAGAGAGTCCGCGGAGAAGGAAAGCGAGAAACATCACCCGGTAGCCGCTCGAGGGTTTGGGGATCCGCTCGGTGGTGGGGAAGACAATGGAGTCCTTGTCGGAAATGAGACCGTCCATTTTGGCCTTGTCCAACTCCTTCTGCGTGAGAGTAGAGGGCACCCAGCTCGTTGAAGAGTTTGCTTTACCCTTGGTCATCTTGGTCTTCGCAGCCAGGTGCTTCACGCGCATCTACGAATCTGCGCTCAGGGGCTATGCAGGAGAAGAACAGGGCGCAGAGATTGACAATGGTGGCGGCGGCGGAGACAAAGAACTGGTAAACAGTACAAATTCCCACACTCCCCTAATATACCTTCTCAGTGAAGGAATGTGGGCTCACACGTGGCGCAAGGAGAGGAAGCGGCAGCCCACTAACGGGCAGGGAAAATACAAAATTACCGCACTACCCACAAAACGGTTCACGCTCAGTTTATGTGACGTATAGGGGAATTTGGCCACTGACGTCATGAAGAACATACAAGACCAACGGTATACTCGACAGATGTGTATACTCGATAAATATTTAATATAGCGAGTTGTGATGACAAGGAAGTAGAGAAAAACGATTGGCGTCGACAATACAGGAGTCAATTTTGGAGACTATATCCGAGAAACATTCGACTGTAGCCTTGGGGGCTACTACCATCGGGAGCACTGAGTGCGCCCCCGATGATATTATTATTAAAATATTTCGAGTTGACGTGTAAAGAAGGAGCACATTGTATTTGAGCCTATACTCGGAAAAAAAAATTGACTATAGCCGTGGGGCTACTCCCATCGGGAGCACTGGGCGTGCACCCGATGATGATTATTCATGAGCTGGAGCAAGGCAGGTGAAGGAACAATTCATGCATGACTTTACTCCCATCGGGAGCGAGATTTTTTATAAATCATGGTTATCTAACCCGAATATTTTGTGCATTGGATCAATCAAACAAGGCTGCGACATATGATTCTCGAGTTGCATCATCGCGACAAAACTCGAATGCCGTGATTTATCACAAAGGTAAGACCCCGGGATCTGTCCTGTGAGGCCCGGTATACGCACATGGATGCGCTCTGCTCGTATATATCCGTGTCTACAACGCGAAGAAAATCCTGGTGGACGCACTGGGTACCCTGAGAAACACTGGGATCCCTTCTTTGTAAGTCCTAAATGCGGCAAAAGAATGGATTTGACCGGTTTCCCGAATTCAAGTCCAAGGGGATTGAATTTGAAGTAGGTGACAAGTATCTGTTCCGACAATTAGCTGGCCTCCTGATCCGTCAGAGTTGTCAGGCTTGGTTCATCAAGACCCCTTGCAAAGTACTATAAAGCCAAGTCGAAGATCTGAAGAGACGAAGAAGTCAAAGAATTAATCAAGTCGATGATTGAAAGATTAGAGATTCAACCTGAATCTGCAATTCTGGTAGAATCTCAGGGGCTACTGACAAGGGTATAGATAATAGAGCCCGTTAGTTGAGTACCCCTGAGACCCGTTAAGCTAGGCCCAATTCTAATACTAGTCAAAATACGAGTTCTTACCGTATGTCGATATTGTAATCTGTATCGGACCCTACCCGATCCTTGAGACCTGGCCACCTATATATAGGGGGCAGGAGGGGATGGTGTAGGCAAGATTGAAAGCAAGCCAGGTTCTACACCCACGTTTACTTTCATAGCCACCTTGTTTGACTGATTTTACCTTCGAGTTCATCCGACGCCCTATCTCCCTGATCCTAAGTCCTTCATCTAGGACATTTGTCGAGTTAACCCCTTGTCACCCCACGAGTATTAAGTTGTGAACAACAGATAACTGCATTAAGCAAAGTGTGTAATGTAAACAAAGCATATGTCCTTGGACATAAGAATGTTGTTTTCTCCCTAGTGGCAACAGCACATCTACAACCTTAGAGGTTTCTGTCACTCCCCCAGATTAAATAGAGGCATGAACCCAACTATCGAGCATAAATACCCCCTCTTGGAGTCACTTGTATCTACTTGGCCAAGATAGCTACTAACAATGGAGAGCATGCAAGATCATAAACAACATAGAGATAACATAAGATAATATTCAGCACATCAACTCAATCATAACACCAATATTCATCGGATCCCAACAAACACAACATGTAGAATTACATAACGGTGATCTCAATCATGTAAGGTAGCTCACGAGATCTAAACATGAAGCACATGGTGGAGAAGACAACCATCTAGCTACTGCTATGGACCCATAGTCCAAGGTAGACTACTCACTCATCGCGCCAGAGGCAAGCATGGCGATGAAGAAGACCTCCGGTGGCGATTCCCCTCTCTGGCAGGGTGCCGGGAAGAGCTTCTAGACCCTCCCGATCTCGGGTCGACGACGGCGGCGGATCGCGATGTGTTTCTGGAAAATTGATCGGGCCTTTAGGTTTTTCTCGTCGGGGGGTCTTTATAGGCGAAGGGGCAGCGTCAGAGGTGGACCAGGGTGGTCTCACCCATAGGGGGCGCGGCCAGGGGCTGGGCCGCGCCCCCTCATGGTGAGGCTGGCCCCTGGCTCGGCTCCGTCTCCTCTTCGGTGTTCTGGAAGCTTCGTTTAATATCTGGACGTTCGGCTTTTGTTTCGTCCAATTCTGAGAATATTTCCTGTGTAACTTTTCTGAAACACAAAAATAGCAGAAAACAGGGAACTGGCACTGTGGCATCTTGTTAATAGGTTAGTTCCGGAAAATGCATAAAAATGCCACGAAGTGTAACGAAACACTAAGCAAATGGTGTAAAAACAAGCATGGAGCATCAAAAATTATAGATACATTTGAGACGTATCAAGGACAGCAGTGCTGGAAGCTGTGGATGCCGCCTCTAACCGTCAGTGCTATAACACCATCACCCATTCCCAGTGCTGCCGGCAGCCGATGCCAGTACTATAAACGGCACCACGCAATGTGCTACAAATCTTGACTCCGCTAACATCATCCTCATCGGCGGTGACTATGGTGGAGTAATGTTAGCGCTCGAGGGTCATGCACGAGCTTTGCAACAAGTCATTGTGACATTTTTCACGTTGTGTTTTCATGATGTATTTGTGAGGAGAGACTAGGTACTAGAGAAGATGCATATGTGGTTTCCTCATCTAGCGGTGGCCAACGAACGACTGGCATGGGGAAAAATGATCCGTGGACACCTAGCGCGCCTCTGTTAAATTGCCTTGAAACTTTGCATATTTGCTAAATTTCTAAAATTTTATTATTTGAAGCAACCAAATTTAATGATGAACTAAACAAGGAAAGGCAAATATGTCACTGGTTCAATTAATCAAGGACGGGGCCATCAAGGGCATGTGACATGAGTATCCTTTCCATATAGCGGCCCAATCACTAGTAGAGAAAAGCTTATAGCCAGCAGGCTTATCGCCGGCGCATCAGAATGTAACTCGCCGGTGGTAATATTACCCCTGGCGCATAGCCTAATATTCACCGGCGATAAATAGTTATCGCCGGCGCATAGCCCATCTATTCGCCAGCGATAAGGGTTGGGGGGCCCACCAAGACAGGTAAGACACATAAGAATATTTATCCCCGGCGCATATAGCCCTTATAAGCCGGGGATAGATGTCTTACCATCGGCGAATATATGCTCTGTGCGCCGGGGATAAGGTGGGCTGGGGCCACCCCCTTCCAGGGTGATTTTTACCCCTGGCAAATTTACCCTTATGCGCCGGCGATAAGGGTTACCCTCGGCGAATTGTGACAATGCGCCGGTGATAAAGGGGGTTATCCCCGGCGCATACAAGCTTATGCGCCAGGGATAACCTGGGATATTTCCAGCCAAACTCTCCACCTACCACCACCACCACCCATCTCCCTCCCCCCCCTCACTTATTGCAACTCGAGCCAAACCACCTCCAAACTCATTTCCCCACTTCCCTCCTCCCAATTTAGCTATTTTAACCAACAATATTTGATGTATCTTAGCCAATCTCTTCCTACCCACATGCATTCACCCTCTACCAAATTAGATCTCTCCCAAATACATGCATGCTTGTAGATCTAGATCTAGATCTAGAACTTCATAGTAACGGTTGACGCATCAATATACATACCGGTCTAATAGATACGTTCATAACAAGAGAGAAAGACATGATGGCATGAGAATGAGTTGCCGATGTTTTGCCGGAATGTTGATTGACTTCCATTTCGGGGAATTTCCGGCTCTCCACGTGACCTTTTTAGGGAAGGTCATGCCGAAATTTTCTGTGATAACCGAGACGATCGTTCTAATCAATTCTCTTGTTGTAGCAGGCAACAATGGTGTTCACGATGAGAGAAAGCGATGTGGATAGATACGTGTGCTGGCGCGTGGGTGACGGCACCAGAAGATTCCTTGTGCGTGGTGAATGACCAGCCCGTTGGGAACCCCAAGAGGAAGGTGTGATGAGTATAGCAGCTAGTTTTCCCTCAGTTAAGAAACCAAGGTTTATCGTTCTTGGAGAGGAGAGACAAATGACTGAAGGTGATGCTTGCTAGCTTGCGACAGCTTCGGACAATTTATATATGGCGCCTTGCTACTCCAAGTTGATGCGGGAGCAAACTGTCCTTGTGCGTGGTGAATGACCAGCCCGTTGGGAACCCCAAGAGGAAGGTATGATGAGTGTAGCAGCAAGTTTTCCCTCAATTAAGAAACCAAGGTTTATCGAACAGGAGAAGGGAGATGATGACGACTGAAGGTGTTGTGGAACCTGCACACACACAAACAAATACTTTGTTCCCAACTTGCGATGAGGTTGTCAATCTCACCGGTTTGCTTGAAACAAAGGTTATGAGTGTATCGAGTGGAAAACAGTAGTAATATGCGAGTAAAGTAAACAGTGCGGGAAAAGTAAACAGGTGATAGCAATATGATTAAAATAGGACCGGGGTCCACAGTTCACTAGTGGTGTCTCTCCATAGATAAATAACATGCTGGGTAAACAAATTACAGTTGGGCAATTGATAGAATAAAGATAACGTGATATGTCAAGAAGATCACTATGAGATTTACTCTGGGCATTACAACAAAATACATAGACCGCCATCCAACTGCATCTATGACTAATAATCCACTCCCGGGGATATCATCCGAACACCCTAGAAGTATTAAGTTGCGAACAACAGATAATTGCATTAAGCAAAGTGTGTAATGTAAACAAAGCATATGCCCTTGAGCATATGAATGTTGTTTTCTCCCTAGTAGCAACAGCACATCTACCACCTTAGAGGTTTCTGTCACTCCCCCAGGTGAAATAGAGATATGAACCCACTATCGAGCATAAATACCCCCTCTTGGAGTCACTAGCAACTACTCGGCCAAGATAGCTACTAACAACGGAGAGCATGCAAGATCATAAACAACATAGAGATAACAAAAGATATAATTCAGTACAGCAACTTAATCATAAACACCAATATTCATCGGATCCCAACAAACCAATATCATAGAATTACATAACGGTGATCTCAATCATGTATGGCAGCTCATGAGATCTAAACATGAAGCACATGGTGGAGAAGACAACCATCTAGCTACTGCTATGGACCCATAGTCCAGGGTAGACTACTCACTCATCGCTCCGGAGGCAAGCATGGCGATGAAGAAGACCTCCGGTGGCGATTCCCCTCTCCGGCAGGGTGCCGGGAAGAGCTTCTGGACCCTCCCGATCTTCGGGTCGACGGCGGCGGCGGATCGCGATGTATTCTGGAAAACTGATCGGGCTTAGGTGTTTCTCGTCGGGGGGGGTCTTTTTAGGCGAAGGGGCGATGTCAGAGGAGGGACCAGGCCCCCTCACACAGGGGTGGCGCGGCCAGGGGCCTGGCCGCGCCGCCTGTGCATGTGGGGCCCACGTGGCCCTCCTCCGTCTCTTCTTCGGATGTCTGGAAGCTTCCCCGTGATATAAGTCTTCAGGAACTTGTTTCGTCCAATTCTGAGAATATTTCCTGTGTATCACTTCTGAAACACAAAAACAGCAGAAAACAGGAAACTGGCACTGTGGCACTTCGTTAATAGGTTAGTTCCGGAAAATGTATAAAAGTGCCACTAAGTGTAACGAAACAATAGGCAAATGGTGTAAAAACAAGCATGGAGCATCAAAAATTATAGATACGTTTGAGACGTATCACGCCTCGTCCAAGCTTTGCTTGCTAGCTGCAACGCGAAACCTGCACACAACACAACCAAGTACTTCGTTCCCAACTTGCGATGAGGTTGTCAATCTCACCGGTTTGCTTGAAACAAAGGTTATGGGCGTATCGAGTGGAAAACAATAGAGTATGCGAGTAAAGTAAACAGTGCGAGTAAAGTAAACAGGTGATAGCAATATGATGGAAATAGGACCGGGATCCATAGTTCACTAGTGGTGTCTCTCCATAAGATAAATAACACATGCTGGGTAAACAAATTACAGTTGGGCAATTGATAGAATAAAGATAAATGTGATATGTCAAGAAGATCACTATGAGATTTACTCTGGGCATTACAACAAAATACATAGAACGCCATCCAACTGCATCTATGACTAATAATCCACTTGTGGTGAATCAATCCGAGAACTCCACAAGTATTAAGTTGCGAACAACAGATAATTGCATTAAGAAAAGTGTGTAATGTAAACAAAGCATATGCCCTTGAGCATATGAATGTTGTTTTCTCCCTAGTAGCCATAGCACATCTACAACCTTAGAGGTTTCTGTCACTCCCCCAGGTTAAATAGAGGCATGAACCCACTATCGAGCATAAATACCCCCTCTTGGAGTCACTAGCAACTACTCAGCCAAGATAGCTACTAACAACGAAGAGCATGCAAGATCATAAACAACATAGAGATAACAAAAGATAATATTCAGTACAGCAACTTAATCATA
Organism: Dactylis glomerata; assembly: GCA_007115705.1. Classification (NCBI taxonomy): domain Eukaryota; kingdom Viridiplantae; phylum Streptophyta; class Magnoliopsida; order Poales; family Poaceae; genus Dactylis; species Dactylis glomerata. The sequence goes on from QXEO01000237.1 coordinate 2,255,003, forward strand.
AACACCAATATTCATCGGATCCCAACAAACCAAACATGTAGAATTACATAACGGTGATCTCAATCATGTAGGGCAGCTCATGAGATCTAAACATGAAGCACATGGTGGAGAAGACAACCATCTAGCTACTACTATGGACCCATAGTCCAAGGTAGACTACTCACTCATCGCTCCGGAGGAAAGCATGGCGATGAAGAAGACCTCCGGTGGCAATTCCCCTCTCCGGCAGGGTGCCGGGAAGAGCTTATGGACCCTCCCGATCTTCGGGTCGACGGCGGCGGCGGATCGCGATGTGTTCTAGAAAAGTGATCGGGTACTTAGGTTTTTTCCATCGGGGGGTCTTTATAGGCGATGGGGCGATGTCAGAGGCGGGACCAGGCGGCCTCACACCATGGTGGCGCAGGCCAGGGGCTGGCCGCGCCACCCCTATGTGTGGGCCCCTGGTGGCCCCTCTCCTACTCTCCTTCGGATCTCTGGAAGCTTCCGGGTAAAATAAGACTTCAGGAACTTGTTTCGTCCAATTCCGAGAATATTTCCTGTGTAATACTTCTGAAACACAAAAACAGCAGAAAACAGGGAACTGGCACTGTGGCAACTCGTTAATAGGTTAGTTCCGGAAAATGAATAAAACTGCCACTAAGTGTAACGAAACAGTAGGCAAATGGTGTAAAAACAAGCATGGAGCATCAAAAATTATAGATACGTTGGAGACGTATCAAGCATCCCCAAGCTTAACTCCTGCTCGTCCTCGAGTAGGTAAGTGATAACAAAAGAATAATTTTTGAGGTGACATGCACCTACACAATCTTGATCATATATGTAAGCATTTGTGAGCTGGGATCATAAGAACTTAAAACATGGGCATGAAAGATATAATCTTGACAATAGAAACTTAGCAACCATGTTGTAAACATGAAAATGAACACAAACAAAATATCATGAAAATGAAACAATGAAAGTCAAAAGTGTGTTCAAATCATAAGGAAAAACATACAAATGGTTTTCAGCTTGTCCTTCAAAGAGAGCAAAACATAAATGCATAGGACACCTTCAAGTTTAAGAGGGCGACTAGATACAAATAATTTGAGAACAAGTGAAACCAACAATATGAATCAATCAATGAACTTTGGGACAATGCATATTATACTAAGAATGACAACTATGCTCTCTTAGTGGTGCATAAAGAAAGAAGGTGGTGACTCAACATAAAAGTAGAAGAAAGGCCCTTCGTAGAGGGAAGCAGTGATTGCAAGTTTTATAACCTTCAAAAATTATGGTACTTACCGGCTTTGAGCTCTCATTGCCCCCATCATAAGCATCTTGAATGGTTAAAGTTAATGCGAGAACAATTATGATGCATATGCTTGACAAATCATAAATTGAAAACCTCGTGCCCCGTGAATACGAGTACCCAAACCTCATGCTACTTTACTTAGAGTCCCAAGCAAGGCTCTTGTCATTATAAGTATATGCATATCATTGAGAACCGCCAATGGGGTACCTCCGTGCCCGATGACATGGAACAAGCCCACACCAAAATGACAGGACAAGCAGACAATGAACACCTCGACATCTCTTTTATTTGCCTTTTGTTTAGCTTTTTATTGTGAGATGCGTCATCGAATGTTCACCATGGGTATGCTGCAAATTTCCACCATGAATTATGCATGGCTTAGATTAGCGGCCCGGCGTTTCCCTAACACATATACAAACTCCATGATCCCCACAAGATTCCCAATTCATTTCACACCGCGGGCATCCATAAACAAAAGATCACGATATCAACTCAAATAAGAAGTGCAATGTTGAAAGCTTGCCCCATGACTGTATGGCTGGGCTAGTATCCAACTTACAACTTGCAAGCATAACAACTCAACATAAGAGACCACAATGTCAAATTTTTAAGAACAGGAAAAAGTAAAGTGTGCCTTCCGGTTCGTGAGAGCTTTACTGACCGAATTTCGCATAACACTGGTAAGAGTTTAATTTGAAGAGAAAATAAAAGCAAGTCAAATTTACTTGGAATAGCAAATTGCTAGTAGGTATGTATGGTGGACACTTTGGAAAACTTTGGCTTTTAGGAGTTGGATGCACGAGTAGAGCTCATACTCAGTACAAGGCGAGGGCTAGCAAAAGACTGGGAGCGACCAACTAAGAGAGCAATAATGGCCATAATCATGCAAAGTGACAAAGCGACATTAAAAGAAGCATAAGATGGCATAAAATGTCAAAAACTAAATGATCATGAAGGCTATTGGCGACTTTGTAAGAGTCTAACATGTGTGAGCATGCGCCAAGTCAACCCAAATAAAGCATCAAGGAGAAAACCAAAATAATGCTTCCATACAATAAAAACAACGTATGATTTTTTCAAAGGCTCATTAAGCAATCTCAGTTATTTGAGACAAGTCATGCTACAGCAAAACCACTAAGCATACTATCAAAAAGACATCAAGCATGACATGAAAAAGCCTAAGCCGCAGTCTACACAAGCTCCTTCTTGTACCACTATTTTGCACAAAGCTTTTTCTCTTTTCCAACACCATTCAAACTTTTTATAAACACCTCTTTTGATGAAAACCAATAAAGATCAGAGGCAAAAATACACCTTGATGAAAATATATGGCAAGGTCTGAACGCAAATCAAGGCGAAAACGAAAACCAAAAGCAGTAGCGGAAAAAGAAGAACACTCGATGAAATTGTAAGAATGAAAATGAAGTGTTCTTTGCAAATGAAAATGAGTACATCTCCTCCAAAGGAAATTTGTTGGGGTCCAACCATTTATTGCAGAAAACAAAACAAACTAAATTAAGAAAACTAAAACAACTGACGCTCCAAGAAAAACACATAGTGCATGAAGCAATAAAAATATAGTGTTTTGAAAGGTGACCTGATTTTTGCCGATGAAGAAGGGGTGCCTCGGGGGCATCCCCAAGCTTTGACGCTTGTACTTCTTGGATATTTCTTAGGGTGATGCATGGGCATCCCCAAGCTTGAGCTTTTGTCCATTCTTCAACTCATCTCATCATTCTCCAATCCCTACACTTGAAAACTTCCTTCATACAAAACTAAACACAATTCTATTAGCAACATTAGTGCAAGCACAACATATAATCAACCTCTTTTTGCTTCAGGTTTCAACTCAAAACCACCACATATATAGTAAATACTACTGTAGCAACCTCCCCAAAAGTTCCGTGATCAAAAGAACTCAAAAGAAAGCGATAAAGTGGCAAACACAAATATTGGCAGAAATCTGTCAAAACTGAACAGCTGACAAAGGTCGAATTTTTGAGGGGTTTTCTGTTGCTCAAATCAAAAAGTGTTCAACTAACAAAAGTTTGGATATAACCTGGGGCATATGCACAAGAAATCGCAGGTCCAAAGTATATACAGAGAATTTATACGAATTTTAACGGTGCAGCACCAAAAACAGTTTCAGGACAGCAACATCCCCAAATCTTTACCTCACTCGAATTAGAGGCTTCTCTTGGCACAAAAACAAAATAAAACAAGATAAGGAGCGGTCATTACGGTAGTAATGACTTCCAAGACTCAAATAAAAGAAAAATTACTGAAAATAAAACATTGGGTTATCTCCCAAGAGTGCTTTTCTTTAACGCCTTTGAGCTAGGCGCAGAAAATTGCGAATCAAGTAACATCAAGTGATGAAGCATCATGCTCATAATTTGCTCTTAGAATAGAGTCAAAAAGTAATTTCTTTCTTTTCCTAGGGAAGTGTTCCATACCTTTCTTGAGTGGGAATTGATATTTGATGGTGCCTTCCCTCATATCAATGATGGCACCTACAGTTCGAAGAAATGGTCTTCCCAAAATAATAGGACATGAAGCATGGCATTCAATATCCATAACAAGAAAATCGATGGGAACAAGGTTATTGTTAACCACAATAAGAACATCATTAATTCTTCCCAAAGGTTTCTTCTTAGCAACATCAGCAATAGGAACATCAAAATAACATTTTTCAAGCGGTGGTAAATCAAGCATGTCATAAATCTTTCTAGGCATGATAGAAATACTAGCACCTAGATCACATAAAGCATGGCAATCATAACCATTAACATGCATATCAATGATGGGTTCCCAACCATCTTCTAACTTCTTGGGAACAGAAGCTTTTTGCTTCAACTTTTCATCCCTAATTTTTATGAGAGCATTGGTAATATGCTTAGTAAAAGCAACATTTAAAGAACTGGCATTGGGAGTCAAAGCAAGCTTTTGCAAGAACATAATAACTTCAGATATATTGCAGCCATCAACATCAAAATCATTAAAAGAAGTAGAGCTATCATCTCCCAGACTCTGAAAAATTTCAGCACTCTTTTGAGAAAAAGTTTTGGCAGTTTTAGGCTTCTTAACACAAGGAGTGGGAGTTTTCTCTACACCGATCAAAGTAAGAGGATTGCTAGCATTAGGAGCAACATCATTAGAGGTAGTAATGGTACATACCTTCATCTCTCTAGCCATCTCATCTTCTCTTTCCCACCTGGCATGCAATTTCGCTAACAATCTAATATTTTCATCAATTCCAACTTGAATAGCATTAGCGGTAGCAAAAGGATCAGGCTTAGCGGACATTCTATTAACCAAAGAAGATTGCACATTAGACAATAATGAAATATCGGTTTCAGCTTTGGAAACCTTAGCTTGCAATTCAGGAATAGCCTTGTTTAAATTTTCAAGTTGATGACTAATAGTCCTCAACAGAGCTGATTGCTCCTCCATAGTCTTGGTGAAAGCCCTGTTCTGCTCATATTGCACCTGCATAAAATTCTTGGTAGCCTTTTCAAGTTCAAAAATTCTTTCTTCACTAGGCATTTTAGGTCTACCAAGATAGCTATTATCACCATTAGAAGGAAACGGTCTATAATTATTACTTGCAAAATTGTTCCTATAAGCATTGTTGTTAGAATTATTATTTCTAATGAAATTCACATCAACATGCTCTTCTTGAGCAACTAGAGAAGCTAAAGGAACATTATTAAGATCAACATGAGTCCTATCATTAGCAAGCATAGCCATAATGGTATCAATCTTATCATTCAAGGAAGAGGTTTCATCAACAGAATTTACCTTCTTACCTTGTGGAGCTCTCTCGGTGTGCCATTCAGAATAATTTACCATCATGTTGTCGAGTAGCTTTGTTGCGGCGCCCAAGGTAAGGGACATAAAAGTGCCTCCAGCAGCTGAATCAAGTAGGTTCCTTGAAGAAAAATTCAGTCCTGCATAAAAGGTTTGGACAATCATCCAAGTAGTCAGTCCATGAGTGGGGCAATTCTTTATCATAGATTTCATTCTTTCCCAAGCTTGAGCAACATGTTCATTATCAAACTGAGTAAACTTCATAATATTGCTACGCAAGGATATAATCTTAGCAGGAGGATAGTATCTACCAATAAAAGCATCCTTACACTTAGCCCATGAATCAATACTATTCTTAGTCAAAGACAGCAACCAATCTTTAGCTTTTCCTCTCAAAGAAAAAGGAAACAACTTGAGCTTAATAATATCACTATCAACATCCTTATATTTCTGCATCTCACATAGCTCAACAAAATTGTTGAGATGAGCTACAACATCTTCAGTACTAACACCAGAAAATTGCTCTTTCATAACAAGGTTCAACAAAGCAGGCTTAATCTCATAAAAGTTTGCAGCAGTAGCAGGTGGTGCAATACGAGTGCAGATAAAATCACTATTGTTCATGCTAGTAAAGTCACACAACTTGGTGTTTTCAGGATTGGCCATTTCAGCAAAACAAAAGTAAACAAGTAAAAACAACTACCAAGGATTCTATTTTTTTGGGTTTTTGATATAAAACGATGCAGGTAAAATAAATAAAGTAAAGCAAAACAATAAAACAAAGTAAAGGATGTGCGTGCGAAAACTCCCCTCGCAGAAGTCTTCTACTTCCTCCCCGGCAATGGCGCCAGAAAATTAGCTGCTAGCGCATGGATGACGGCACCAGAAGATTCCTTGTGCGTGGTGAATGACCAGCCCGTTGGGAACCCCAAGAGGAAGGTGTGATGAGTATAGCAGCTAGTTTTCCCTCAGTTAAGAAACCAAGGTTTATCGTTCTTGGAGAGGAGAGACAAACGACTGAAGGTGATGCTTGCTAGCTTGCGACAGCTTCGGACAATTTATATATGGCGCCTCGTCCAAGCTTTGCTTGCTAGCTGCAACGCGGAACCTGCACACAACACAACCAAGTACTTCGTTCCCAACTTGCGATGAGGTTGTCAATCTCACCGGTTTGCTTGAAACAAAGGTTATGAGTGTATCGAGTGGAAAACAATAGAGTATGCGAGTAAAGTAAATAGTGCGAGTAAAGTAAACAGGTGATAGCAATATGATGGAAATAGGACCGGGATCCACAGTTCACTAGTGGTGTCTCTCCATAAGATAAATAACACATGCTGGGTAAACAAATTACAGTTGGGCAATTGATAGAATAAAGATAAACGTGATATGTCAAGAAGATCACTATGAGATTTACTTTGGGCATTACAACAAAATACATAGACCGCCATCCAACTGCATCTATGACTAATAATCCACTTGTGGTGAATCAATCCGAGAACTCCACAAGTATTAAGTTGCGAACAACAGATACTTGCATTAAGCAAAGTGTGTAATGTAAACAAAGCATATGCCCTTGAGCATATGAATGTTGTTTTCTCCCTAGTAGCAACAGCACATCTACAACCTTAGAGGTTTCTGTCACTCCCCCAGGTTAAATAGAGGCATGAACTCACTATCGAGCATAAATACCCCCTCTTGGAGTCACTAGCAACTACTCGGCCAAGATAGCTACTAACAACGGAGAGCATGCAAGATCATAAACAACATAGAGATAACAAAAGATAATATTCAGTACAGCAACTTAATCATAAACACCAATATTCATCGGATCCCAACAAACCAAACATGTAGAATTACATAACGGTGATCTCAATCATGTAGGGCAGCTCATGAGATCTAAACATGAAGCACATGGTGGAGAAGAAAACCATCTAGCTACTGCTATGGACCCATAGTCCAAGGTAGACTACTCACTCATCGCTCTAGAGGTAAGCATGGCAATGAAGAAGACCTCCGGTGGCGATTCCCCTCTCCGACAAGGTGCCGGGAAGAGCTTCTGGACCCTCCCGATCTTCGGGTCGACGGCGGCGGCGGATCGCGATGTGTTCTGGAAAAGTGATCGGGTACTTAGGTTTTTTCTGTCGGGGGGTCTTTATAGGCGAAGGGGCGATGTCAGAGGAGGGACCAGGCGGCCTCACACCATGGTGGCGCGGGCCAGGGGCTGGCTGCGCCACCCCTGTGTGTGGGCCCCTGGTGGCCCCTCTCCTACTCTCCTTCGGATCTTTGGAAGCTTCCGGGTAAAATAAGACTTCAGGAACTTGTTTCATCCAATTCCGAGAATATTTCCTGTGTATCACTTCTGAAACACAAAAACAGCAGAAAACAGGGAACTGGCACTGTGGCAACTCGTTAATAGGTTAGTTCCGGAAAATGCATAAAAGTGCCACTAAGTGTAACGAAACAGTAGGCAAATGGTGTAAAAACAAGCATGGAGCATCAAAAATTATAGATACGTTGGAGACGTATCAACGTGCAACGCGTGATGGCCGAGATGCATCGAAATAACGACATGTATATAAGGTGTCCGTGCCGAAGATGCAAACTATGGTCCATGTTCACCCCCTCTTCAGGCACGGTGAAGGAGCACCTGCTTAGGTATAGTTTCATGGAGGACCACACCCAGTGGATGGGTGATGATAACCAAGATGATAATCATGACCAAGATGGGGCGGCGAGATCAGAAAATGAGGAAGACGGCAATGAAGACGACGAAGAGGATGCCGCCCACGACGATGAAGAAGAATAAGTGGAAAATATAGAAGTCGAGGACAGGAGTACCCCGCTAACCGCAGCCATGCGGGATCCTCACTTTCCAGAACTTCTTATGAACAACATATCGACTGGCACCAGAGCTGGCGATAGACGGAAATCTAAACTGGCGCAACTGGAGATAGACTCGATAACTCCATTGTACGATGCACCTGGTCGCGAGCCGGAGGAGAACCGCTTGAGAGTAGCTCTCGATCTTCTGGAGATGAAGGCAAGACACGGATGGTCCAAATCGAGCGTGGACGACCTCTTCCGATGGCTGAAGAAGCGCTTTCCTAAAGATAACACGTGTGCCGGTAGTCTAAATGAGGCCAAGAAAATCGTGTGCCCTCTCAATTTGCCGCACACAAAATACCACGCCTGCATCAACGACTGCATAATTTATCGGAATGAGCACGCGGACGAGACCACATGCCCAGTGTGCGAAGCTGATCGGTACAAGAGAGGGACCAAGAAGGCTCCTCAAAAAGTTGTGTGGTACTTCCCGCTAAGGCACCGTCTGCAGCGGTACTTCGCGGACCCCAAGGAAGCAAAGCTCATGCTCTGGCACACGGATAGAAAGGCAGCGGTGTTACTTGATCCAAAACGGGTTGAAGAGCCAGTGCTGACGCACCCTTCAGATGCAAGCCAGTGGAGAGCATTAGACGAGGAGTACTACGAAGAATTCGGGAGAGATCCAAGGAACATCAGGCTTGGTGCGAGCACCGATGGACTCAATCCGTTTGGGAACCAGAGCAGCAAGCACAGCACCTAGCCAGTGTTTGTATGGATGTACAACATCCCTGCCTGGCTGTGCCTGAAGAAGAAGTACATACACATGAGTATGCTAATTCAAGGGCCGACACAGCCAGGGAGCGATATCAACCTATATCTCGAGTTGTTGAAGGAAGAGCTAGACACCTTGTGGGAGGAAGGGGTAAAAACATGGGACGCCCACAAGGAAGAAACTTTCTGTCTCAAAGTCGCGCTGCTCATGATGGTGCAGGACTATCTTGGATACAGATATATTGCATGCCAGGTGTGCCACGGACACAAGGCTTGTGTGAGGTGCATGGAATTGACGCCATTTCTACAGCTGGGTAAGGATCCCGGATCTTCGAAAACCGTCTACATGAGGCATCGAATGTGGTTACCCAAGAACGATCCCTGGAGAAGGCGTGGAGATCTTTTCAATGGTAAAGATGAGTTCGAAGGACCTCCACCTAAGAGGAGCGGCGTAGAGATCGATATTTTGTTGAAAGATTGGAAAAATTGCCCTCCGCCGGGAAAGATAATAAAGAAGCGAAAGCGAGGTGAGAAGAAGAACAAGGCTGAAGTGGAACCGCTCATGGCTATATGGAAAAGGAGGTCCATTTTTTGGGACTTGCCCTACTGGAAGATCCTCGGTACGCCTCATTGCCTTGATGTCATGCACATCATGAAGAATGTGTGCGAGAGCTTGCTCGGCACTCTATTCAACATGCCGGATAGGACCAAAGATGGGCCGAAAGCGAGAAATGACCTCATGGCCCTAAATATAAGGAAAGAGCTTCACTTACCGCCGGTGGAGGAGATCAGCAAGGGCAAATCATGCAGCCTCGTCCCCTCCTGCTTCACTCTAAGTCCCAACGAGCTAGACCAGATGTTCAAGTGCCTCCTAGGAGTCAGATTTCCTTTAGGCTATGCAGGGCTCATAAGGAGATACCTGGACCCAAACAAAAAAATCTTCAGCGGGATGAAGTCTCATGACTGTCACGTCATGATGACGCAGATACTTCCGGTAGCAATCCGAGGGATAATGGAACCGCACGTCCGTCAAACACTTACTGGGCTCTGTCACTTTTTCGACGTCATCACTCAAAAGTCGATAAGCATGAAGAAACTAGGGAGGCTGCAGGAAGAAATCGTCACCATCATAAACGAGCTTGAGATGTACTTCCCGCCCGCATTCTTTGACATCATGGTCCATCTGCTTGTCTATATAGTGGATGATATCCAGGATCTCGGGCCTGCATTCTTGCACAACATGATGGCGTTAGAAAGAATGAACGGGATCATCAAAATATATGTTCGTAACAGGGCACATCCAGATGGAAGCATCGTCCAGGGCTTTCTCACCGAAGAGTGCATCTCTTTCTGCAAGAACTATCTAAATGAGGAGAACACACCGGTTGGTTTGCCCGCAAACAAGCACCTTGGCAGGTTTGAGGGAGTAGGCCACAACACTGGCAAGAGGGCAATGGATGTGGACTGCTATGGTCGGAGAGCCGACTTCAACAGGGCCCACTTAGTAGCGCTACAACACATTGAAGATCTCGAACCTTGGGTGGAAGAGCACAAAACCATGATCAAGAATAGTGCATGCAAGCCGATGACGGAAGAAGAGATATTTAGAGCACACAACTCCTCTTTCGCACGCTGGTTCAAAGACCAGATCGATGCCAATCCCCCGCCAAGGAGCAGCCGCCGTTGAAGAGGCCGCACTTAGGCCGTGTCACCGGCGCCGGAGCAGGTCGCAAGCACTCCGCCTATGGCTTGGCTGAGCCTAGCACCAAGGAGTCGTGACAGGCAAAGAAGAGCCAGGACACTTCAGAGACGGAGGCCCTCAAGAGAAAGATCGCGGACTTGGAAACAACCATGGAAAGGAGGGTCGAGGAGAAAACTGTTGCGGAGTTCAACGAAATCATGCCCGACCTCGCCCAGAGGTTCGCCGCTTATATCGCGGGAGGCCAAACGGGGCCGTTACCATTGCTGAGCTTAGGTGCCAGCAACTCAGACAAATAGGCGTCGCGGGCTCAAAGTGAACCACAACATGATTCACACGCTGCAACGGTGACTCCGGAGGGCAGCAACACAGGTGCTGGCCGTACGGAGGACTCGCTGGCCATGGCGGCTATAGCAGCCCCTCCATCACTTGCACGCCTGCCGGTCCGTCGACGCTTGCCGAGCTCGACGCCCTCATGGTAATAAATTAAGCCTCCTCTGCAAGCAGTCAATTACTTCACCGCAACCACTCTCTATTGAAATACGTGTTGTGTTTCTGCAGGAGAGCTTGACACAGTGCACCTTGCTACTGAAACTGGACAATCAGTTCAAGGACGTGGTGAAGGGAAACATCTTGATGCCACTTAGCCGGCAGTACCACGGCAACCCTATGCCTGATAGCGTGCACCGGGTTCAGGTGGCACATGTGTTGCCGTTCTGCCATGACTTGTATCCTCCTAACCAACCAGCGGACGCTGAAAGTGAGCTGACGATGGGACAACTGAAGAACCACATCTTGCTATGGCCAAAAGCCCTGATTCGGCTGAACACCACCTTAAGGTCGGCGGCAAGCCAAGAAAGGGTCACTCCACCGGTTGCGTCGGCGGCGCCGAGCCAAGGCAAGGTCGCTCCACCCTCTGTGCCGGAGGCAAGGGAAGAAAGGCCCGACACTCCACCCGCTTATGATCCTCCCGAGCATGATGGCGCAATGGATATTGACCAGGCTCCCATCGATACTTTTATCGCTGATTTGGAGGCTGACGATGCTCCTCGACATGTATCCGATCAAGGGCATGGTCCTCTGGCGAAGAAGCTGATGTTCAGTTCTCAGGAAATGCCAGAGGAACAAGCTGCCGCCTTCACCGCGCTGCCGCAATCTATGATTTCGCCAAAGACACTCTTCGTTCTAACCAAGGAGGAGATGCAACAAAAAGGCACTCCCTTCTGCAACAAGAAGAAGGAGAGGAAGCGGAAGAAGAAAGGTGAAGCGGCCTCTACCTCTGTGCGCCCAGTGGCTCGGGTTCTCGACAGGTTGTCGACCCCTTGGAGGAAGATGCATTATCTCGGTTCACCGATGCTGTCGAGTGAGATTCTCAAAGATATGGGGGGCAGCATCAAGGACATGCATGACAGCATCATGTATCTGGAGGACCAACTTCTCAGAGAGAAAAATCCTGGGTACCCGGTACATGTGGTCAAGGTGCCCACCAATGTGGGCTTTGTGGATGGGTACCCAGGGGATCTTTTCTTTATTAGATTCGACGACATCTTCAGGCTCTTGCACATGTTCCGGATGGACAAAAGCTTGGTCCGCCTGATATCGCTCAGCATGGCGCATGATATCATCGTAGAGAGGAGAGGGAGGCACATGATAATGGACCCCTTCTACATGGATGAGCTATTTCTCGGCGCCCCTGGGAATCGGGCGATTGTCTCGAAGTACATCGAGGATTTCATGGTAGCCAACAAGGATAAGGACTGCTTTCTCATGCCCTACTTCCCCGAGTAAGTAGTCCTTCGCTGCCCGTCGGTACATTAATTCTTCCGTAAATTTTATTTATCTAAGGATCACTTGTTGTTTTGCGCAGAGGAATTCACTGTACCCTCCTCCTCGTTCACCCGTATGAATCGGGAGTGGTTTACCTGGACTCGGGGAGTGCGAATCGCAAGGACTACACCAATATTAAGGGTGTTCTTGATAAAGCATTCAACGGCTTCGTCGCTAAGGCCGACCGCCCCCTCAAAAAGCAGAAAAAAGTACAAGGATGCTTCACCCTCTTCCACCAAACCGAGTTCTGCTGCCACAAGCAGGCTGAGCCAGATAGTGGGCTGGAGGCCTGGTACGCCATCCTACATATGAGGGACATCATCAAAACAGAACAAGACCTCTTGGTGCCAGAAAGACTCCGAAAAGCTAGCATAGACATGGCGAACGCCGCCGATGCACAAGTGTGAGCTGAGTTCCGTGCCATTCAACAGACCATTTGCTCGATCATTTCGAGGGATGTGACCAAGAAGGGTGGCTTGTTCCACGCCGGCTTCACACCACCGCCAAATTCAGAAATCTAGACCCACTTAGAGTTGTGCTATGACACGAGGACATTCAACACGCTCGACGGAATCCATCCCTTCCCGCCAAAACCTAAAACTTAGAGTTAGTTTATAAACCGTATTTATTGCGCAACTTTCATGCTTCATTACTTAACCACTAACTTTTTCCTTATGTGTAGATGATGTGGTATGTTGTGTACAAGGGCAAGGTTCCCGGAGTCTACGACGACTGGGAAGAATGTAGGAGGCAGGTACACCGTTTCAGCGGCAACAGCTACAAGGGATACAATACTTTGGCGGAGGCGCAAACTAGATATGCCAACTATCTAGCACGAGAGAGGACGAGGGAGATGGAGAGGAGCCGGATGACCACCTTCCTCGTGATGATTCTCACCGCCGCCACTGTCTTTATTTTCTATGTGTTCCTTGTTTAGCTACTTTGTGTACTCTCCCGAACAAAACTTGTAAGTCCGGATCGAGAATTGGTGCAACTTGTGAATATTGGAGTCTTGAACACTTGTGTGTAATATTGGAGACTTGTTTGTAATATTGGAGACTTGTTTGTAATATTGGAGTCTTGATCACTTGTAAACATAATTCCTTGTTTTGCTGCTGTAATTCTCTGTATTATGTGTTGTATATCTGTTGTATATCTGTTATATATCTGCTGTATAAAATTTTATTTTTTTGCTCCTGTAATTATTTTTGCTGGCGCATAGAACAGTTATTCCTGGCGCATTGCAAATTCGCCAGCGATAGCAACTACTGCCGGCGCATAGCAATATTCGCCAGGGGTAACACATTACCCCTGGCAAATGTTGCTATGCCCCGGCAGTAGGTGCAGTTATCGCCGGCGAATTTGCAATGCGCCAGGGATAATGCATTACCACCGGCATTTGTGTCGCTGGCGAGTTGTAATTCACCGGCGGTAAGCAAATTTGGTGCGCCGGCGGTAGGCTTTTCCCTACTAGTGAATAACACATTAATCACTTGATGATCGTTTCCCAACCTCTGGAGAAGTGATCGGGTACCACTAGAAAAAGGCAGACCTTTGCAAAAGGAAAAAATAACACCAGAGACTGACACGTGTTAGCGGTCCCACGTACATTAAGCCTTCGTGCAACCCGGACGAAGCCCCCCGCGTGTGTTGCCCCCACGCGTACTTAGGGCATCTCCAGCGGGCCGACGGATCTGGCCAAAGCAAACAGTCTATCTTGATTCGTTTGCGTCGGGACCCAGATAGAATTTGCGTAGCTGTCCGGCATGTCTGGCCAGGGCGCCCAGCGGAGCGACGCATCCTGTCCGACGTTGGCCAACTCAGTCAGTTTCAGGAAATTGGCCAGCACTGGCTAGTTCCAGTAGATTGGCACAGTCAATCTACAAAACACATATAATTTTGCAAGCAAATAAGTGGCAAACATATGCTATTGCCCTCCTGGCAAGGCCAACAAGTGGCCAGCTCATCTCAAATGTGTAAAATGAGGCAATCTATTATAGTTTATCCCCAAAAATGGGAAGTTCTTCAACGTATGCATTCGTCTATGCCATTGCCCTTGAAACCTGGTGCTCCCGGATCATCTTCTGCCTATTGTCAAACCATTCCTGTCAGACGGGGTCGACGATGCTATCCAAGTGGGTGAGCATGATCTTGTTCTCCTCAGCCATGAGCATGGCTTCGGCCTCGAGGAGCTTGGTCTTGGCCTCGGCCTCCAAGAGCTTGGTCCTGGCCTCGGCCTCCAGGATCCTTGCCTTGGCCTCGGCCTCCAAGGCCTTTGTCTTGGCCTTGACCTCCAAGACCGTGGCCTTGGCAATAACTTTGTCAGCGGCAACAGACTGCTCTTGGAGATCAACGAAGCTCTTGGTGGTGGCCTCTTTGTCTCTGTGCCACCGCTCCTCCGTCTCGACAATGGCCTCTTCCTTCATGACCCTGAGCTCCTTTAAGCTATCTTGGAATGCGAAGGTGCCGGCCTACCGGGCGATGTCTGCCTTGGTAGCCTTGTGGCCTGGAGGCTGGAGTTTACGGCCAACAGATGTCAGACCCTCGCCTTCAGGGTTGCCAATGCAAGTCTCTTGGGCATCAAGGTCGATGACATCGCCCGTTGACGCATTGCCTTTGCCCTTCTTCTTCTTGAGCTCTTGCCAAAGGGCAAACCTATCTTCCCATTTTTCGGAGTCCTTGACGACAGTCCAACAATGGCTCAATGTGAAGGCTTTATTGTCGTAGGCCACCTTGAAGTGCTCCAATGCTCTGAGAACCTACACTCGGCATTGAGAATGGCTTAATGCATAAGCAAAAAATCATCGACAAAGAAGGAATATGTTTTAGCATGTCAACCGCGGAGAGGCCACTAATGTGCCTTTTTTGTATCTTCTCGAACAACCCTTAAAACTTGCTACACTTGGCATGGATGGTTCCCCATCTCTTGGAAAGGGATAGATCACTCCGATCTCTTTGATTTTTTTTCCACACCTTCTTTTGCTCATGGAAGAATTTACCCACATTTCTCTAATAGTTAAATCTCTTTTGCTCGGCGTTGCAAATGGAATCGGTTGATATCTCCAACCAAGCATGGCAAAGGACACTATCCTCTGCCGGCGTGTAGCTTGTCATTCTTTGACTGATTCTCTTGCCATCAGAAAAGCACGAGGCAAGTGATACGACCAATGCCACGGCCATCGGCCCCTCTTCCATGGACGAAACGGCGCGCGCACTTACCTGGATGAGACGGCGCGCGCGCGTATAAGAAGCACAAACCAGCTGGACCTTCCAGACCAAAGCCTCGTACTTGTACTTGCCGCGCACCCGGCCAGCATGCATGCATGGCAATCGATCCCAGCTAGCTAGCTCGGGCCAGCATGCATGCATGGCAATCGATCCTCCGAGCTAGCTCGCTGCACGTACTCATAAGCACGTACAGCAAGTATAGATAATCTAAAAAATACAAGTACAAAAAGCCTAAGTACACCAAGTCCACTAGGTACAACAAAGTTCGCTAGGTACAGCAAGTCCGCTAGGTACAATAAATACACCAAAGTATAAGTAGTAAGTATAAAAAAAAGTTTCACAAAACCATTCAATATGGGATCTAGTTTTGAAAATTTAGATGTGAGGATCTCAAAAGTGAAAATGGTTCATAATTTAAACGAACGGTTTTCAAGATATTTCATTTTTAAAAAACAGATCTAAAATAAAGGAAAAAGCTAAGACAACCCACCCTCCCCGTCCTTCTCTCTCCTCTCTCATCCCACCTTGCTTCCCCTTGTGACAGCGTGGTGAGCAGGGAGATCACTTCCTAAGGTATTAACTGACACCAAAGTGCGCCACTTGTCACGCGCGGAGAGAGTTTGCAGGCCTTTGCGAAGGTCGGCCTTTTTTTAGAAATATTAGAAGAGATCCTTTCCATGCGGGAAATCTGCGGGCTACTTTGTCCACTTAGGGCTGGAGTTGCCGCTTAGACAATAGTAACTCAAGAAACTCGTGAAAAATTAAGCCCACTACGTTTCATGCAAGAATTCAAATGGCAATGAAAGTTTCAATACAATATATATAAACAATTGCATTTGGTGTTACACATATTACATTGGGATGCAACACAATAACTCCTATATTTTTGTAGTCATTATCAAATACCACGCACCATAAAGACAATTTATTCTTACAAATTGAGATATTATAGCTTATCGGAGGTCACCCATGAATAGGCTGGATGAGTGTCATGGTCATCACATGCTATCAGAGCTCTTAGAATTTCATTCATTGTAGGCCTGCGGTTTCTTTCTTCAAGACAAGATAAAGCCAATTTCACCAGTACTGCCACTTGCTCACGGTTAAAATGACCATTCAATCTAGTATCAACTATATCCTTGACATCTCCACTCACCAGCAATTCTTTCAATGCGTGCACAAACTGACTAAGCTCTACCTCTTCACCATCCATTGCTATCCCACTTGAGATCCTGCTTCCAGTAACTATCTCTAGAAGGACAACACCATAACTATATACGTCGACCTTTGCGTTGATTGGCAAATTCAGTGCCCATTCTGGTGCCATGTAGCCCATTGTTCCTCTCATGTGGGCGAGGCTGAAGCTGGAACTGTCTCTCTTTGAGAGTTTGGCTAGTCCGAAGTCTGCTATCTTGGCTTCAAAGTCTCGGCTCAGTAGTATGTTCTCTGGCTTTACATCACAATGGATTATCCACTCCAGGCACTCATGATGGAGGTAGGCCAAGCCTCTTGCAGTTCCCAATGCTATTTTGAATCGTTGGCTCCAAGAAAGTAATCTCTCAGTACTTACATCACCAAATATAAACTTATCGAGTGATTCATTCTCGACATACTCATACACCAGTAGTTTGTGTTTACCTTCAGTGCAAAACCCCCACATCCTCACTAAATTCATATGGTTGATCCTTCCGATTATATTCATTTCTGCCCAGAATTCCTCCTCACTATGTGAAATGTTTGTTAGCTTCTTCACCGCAACTACTCTTTTTTTTTTGAGAATTAATGGCTGCATTTTATTAAGCAACATCCAAGTCCGAATCCAACAAGTTTACAATCCACATAGGTGGAACCCCAAACCAAGTTTCACATACATTATTCATGCAGCCCTCTTTAGCCAACCTATTTGCAACTCCATTCGCCCTACGACGAACATGCTGAACCTGTACCTCTTCAAAGCCACCAAGTAACACTTTAATGTCTTCGACGAGTGGTCCGTGAACCGAGCGATCAAGCTCCGTAGTTCCCAGCTTCTTGACAAGCCCCAAACAGTCCGACTCCACCACAAGCTTAGTTGCACCCGCATCCTTTGCCGCCGTCAGAGCCAGGCGACATGCCAGGAGCTCCGCCCCCTCTGGATCCGTAGCTGAAGGGAAAAAACGACAACCTCCCAAAAGAAAATCGCCGTGGTGATCTCTCAAGACCATACCTCCACCTCCTCGTCCGTCCGAGGCAAGAAAAGCCCCATCGCAATTCACCTTTAGCCAGCCTGCAGCCGGTTTTGTCCAGTGCACCTCGCTCTGCTTCATCTTCTCCTGTTGCTTGTCCCCAACCTTCTGCCATTCGTCCCAAATGAAACACACTCTCTCCACTGTGACATTTGGGCTCTCAATGAGAGCGTTATCTCTCGCATCATTACGGGCTAACCAGAGATGATAAAGACCCAGCATTGCCAGTGCAAGTTCCTGCTCGGTCTGCCTCCCAAACCATTCTAGTAACCAGTTTTGGAGCTCACCAAAAGATCTCATAACACCCAGTGATGCCGAGAAACAGTGACCCATTCGAGTTCTCAATTGGCTCCAGAATTCCATGGAGTGGGGACACTCCCAAAACCTGTGACGGATAGTCTCCGGACGGTTGCATGCGATACAAAGCACACCATCCTTTATCTGCCGTCGTCGTAGTTCTTCACCCACGGCCAGACCATTCTTTACCAATCTCCAGCAATGAACTTTGACCTTACTCGGCACGTTTGCCGCCCAAAGCGAGAGCCACCCCTTGTGGTCATCGACTGAGGAAGAAGCTCCAGGACGATCTTGGTGAGACGCTTTGATCTGTTGTTTCAGGTGGTACGCAGATCGTACACTAAACACCCCATTTTTGGTGTAATTCCATGCTATATAGTCTTCAGTTCCAGCTCTACCAACCGGGATCTTCAGTATATCCTCGACTACTCTCTTATCTTCAAATACTCCTCTGTAAACAACTCCAGAGGCCCCTCTTCCAATCTCTTCCTTAAATTTCCCAGTCGCTTCCCTTAATTCTCGGAATGTGAATATCCTGAATTGGCTCATCACCGTCCTGTAGCCTGCTTCCATTGACTTGGGTATGTTTTCCTTGCTGTAAAGAAACGACCAGCTTGTACCTATAAAGAACGACACTAGGGCTCCCAGTACTGCTGCAAATACATAGTAAGTTTTATAACTTTTCTTGCCATCATTCATTCCATACATACTTGCGGAGCCTTGAACAACCACAACATTTCCCGGATTACATGTGAGACCAGACTGTTTGGAGGTGCCCAGATCCTTGGGTACTTTGATATAGTTATCTCCAGGAAAACTTGCGGATCTATAACAATTGAAGAGTACAGATTTGGTGTAGCAAAGTGCAGATCCTTTCTTGTACGTGAATGCTGCGCAGGAACAGATGTCCAAGCATGTCTTCTTACAGTGAGCAAATGAGACGGACTGGTTGAAGGTCAGATCAAAGCCATAGCAGTCACTATGAGGGATCTTGATGAAGTCAAACTGTTCTGTTTTGCTGCAGCTCGTGTTGAATTGTGGCTGGCAACCTCTGTTCCAGTTATGCGGATCAGTCATCTCATATCCTGGGGGACATGAACACCTGAGGCTCGGCAAATACTCACATAACCCATTTTGTCCGCATATCCCGTGCACATCGCACATTTGTGCTATAGCCTCCCATGATACTATCCAGCTCCCAGTCGAAGTATTCAGACTGTATATTCTGACTAGCTAAATACCCGTGCGTTGCTACGGATGTATGGGTAAACAAAACAATTATGTTTTATCAACATGTCAAACAAAGTACACATGTAATTTCACAGCGCATAATGTTCTGCTAAAATCTGCCTTCTCTTTGCAGTAAGCCAGTAATGAGTATGCAACAATTTGGCCACATTTTTCAACGTCTGGCTTAGCCTATCTGTTTCTATGAAATGCTCGTCTTCTAGAACTTTTACTAATATATTTTTTTATAGAAAAATCAAGGTTTCTCCCAAGAAATTCACTTGAAACATAAAATTAAAGCAAAATTATTAGGGCATCTCTAGCGGGCCGACCCATTTCAGACACCGAATTGGTCCGATTTGGTCCGTATGGGTCGGCCCGCGGACAGGCAGTCCGGCATTGCCCGGATGGGTCGTGGGGTGCACCCAGCGGCCCGATGCAAAGTTTTTTTTTGATTTTTTTTCATTACTTAGATAATACATAGAAAATTAAAAAAAACATAGAAAAAAAAACATACAAAGCCCTAGCAAGGGCTTTGGGGGCACAGGGGGCGGCGGCGTCGTCGTCCTCGCCGCGGCCTACTCGTCGTCCTCATCGGGGAGGATGATGTAGGGCGACTGCGCCCACGGCCAGTTGGCCGCAGGCGGTGGAGGAGGACCAGGGGCAGCAGGTGGCGGCGGCGGCGGGCTTGGAGGAGGAGGCGGCGGTGGCGTCGCCGCATGCTGCGGTGGCGGCGACGGTGGCCGGCCGTGCTGCAGGTGCACGGAAATGGCCAGCGCAGTGTCGATGCCGGCCCACCGCCTCTTCTCCTCCTCCTCGGAGACGAGGACGGCGACCCGGAGCTCCTCCTCCTCGGTCATCGGTGGCGGGGGGGGGGGGGGCGGCGCCTCGCCGCGCTCCATTGCATCGAGGATGCCGTAGGCGACGCACCCGCAGAAGTCGTCGGTGTCGTCCCTGGGCTCCTCGCCAGGGATGTCGTCGCCGCCCACCTCCTGCTTGACGTGGACATCCGGCGGCGCCTCCTCCGCGTCCTCCTCCATCTCCTCGATGAAGGGCTCCGCCTGCGGCGGCTCTGGCCCCGACTCCGGCATGTACACGCCGGCGTAGGGGTTGGGGGCGGCCTCCCCTAGGAAGGCCGCCCGCCGCACTGGGTCGCGCTCCCGCGGCCCGAAGTTGTCCCACCATTGGCTATCGTAGCCAAAGGCGAGATCGGCGCAGAGGCGCGCCGACATCAGCGCGCGGCGGCGGCGGATCTCGGCGACCCGGTCCGGGCCGAAGCACGGCACCGGCGGGACCGGCACGCGCCTGCTGTTGAGGTACCACCCGCCGGGGAGGCTGCAGTCCGGCCACTCCACGCTCTGGCCGCACTGGTACAGCGCCTGGCAGTGAATCACCGGAATGTACCGGCGATCACGCTGGCGCGTTGGTGGCTGCGGCGAGACCGTCCTGGCGCGGCGCGGTGGAGACCGGCGTCGAGGTGGCGACCGGCGCCGAGACCCGCTGGCCTCGTGGTCGTGCCTGCCCTTCTTCCAGAACCCCATGGCTGGGCTGTGGTGGCCGGGATGTGGTGGCTGTGGCGGCTGCGGTGGCTATGGCGATGGAGGCTGTGGTGGCCGCGGCTCCATTGTGGCCTCCTTTTAAAGGGGCCAGTGGCCGGGCGTCCAGCGGCCGCCATGAATGCCTGCGCGCGGCAGCCCAATTGGCACGCCACGCCGGCGTTGATGCCGCGGCAGGCATTGAAGGTGACGGCGGGGCGCCCAAAGCGCACGCGCTCTGACTCGAGGCGACGGGACGCACTGACGCGGGCGGACGCGTCGCGTTGGAGAAGACGTATCGGCGCGGGTCGATGACAGGTGGACCAGGGGAGGACGCGTGCCCGGTCCGCGCGTGTCCGCGCAGACCCATCGCTGCCCCAAATTTGGGCCGCGGATGGGTGTGTCCTCCCCCCCGGACACGTTTGGGTCGGCCCGCTGGGCGTTGTTTTTTCGGCCTCTTTGTCCGGTCGGACAGAAACGGACCCGCGGTGTCCGTTTGGGTCGGCCCGCTGGAGATGCCCTTAGAAATTGTAGTAATTATTTTAATTTACCAGAATTTCATGTTACAAAAGTTGAACACAGATGCAGAGGAATGAACGAATAAGTGGATCCAGTCCACATATACAAAGCAATTTTTGTATCCAGAATGTGGGAATAGTCAAATTAAAGGATTGAGAATGTGGTAACTGCCTAATTGGTAATTGTGTCATATCATTTGAGGCATCCCAGTATCATCGATCGAGCATAGTCCTAATGTGGCTGGCTGCCTAGTGCTAACGACCACGTTGACGCTCTTAGACCACACCACTGAAATTGCAAAGAGAAAAGGAAAATCCACACGGGAGTACATATCTTTAGTAATAATGAAAAATCCACAAATAAGTGCATATCTTTTGTAATGAGATATAATAAAAGTTGACCACTTTAATGGCGCCATCAGTGTTATTTGAAGTTAAAATTATTGCTTGGCATATCCTGCACTTGCAACACATTATAAGGTTATATAGGCAAACCAGTGCCTGCAACGAGGTACATATAAATTTATGCAACACGAATTTGAGTGAATTCTTCTAAATTGTATAAATTCATTGGCACTAAGATACAAATTTTATGGGCTATTGTTCTCTGAAGCAATTCCTACAGATTACAAAAGCATAGAACTATACAAAACGTGTGAAAGAACTTATAGAAAACACTATCGTGGGCTATTGTTCTCTGAAGCAATGTCTACATATCCTAGGAGGAAACCTACCTGGGAGAGGGACTGGGGGATGGAGGCGAGGTGGGCCAATAGCTCCTGAAGATTGCGCTCGTATTCCCTATGCAGACCATGTCGCGTGCATCCATGGGGAGGCCCTCCGCATCCGCACCAAGGAACACTTGGGAGAAGGAGTGAAGACAAAGGCGAGGTGCGCCAGGAGCTCCCAGAGATCACGCACCGAGGCGGGTGGCTGCAGCACTGATGCCTTGTCGTCATCGTTGGCCAGGGGAGCACCTAGTACGCCCGCCGCCGAGTGTATCCCATTGTAGGAGAGACCGAGGGAGAAGGGTGAGCTGCGCCCAGAGTCGTTGGGCTCCAGGTCGTGGAACTCAATCACTTTTCTTTTCTAGGCCTGCCCATGTATATCTACCATCACATCGAGTTCATCCATATCTATGTCGACCCCATATCACCACCAATTTGATGCAAGCACATATCAAGTCCGAGACACTGCATATAACTGGATTTTTGTTCTTCCGACCTTAGATGTTCTTGGCTGTAGCGATGCAAGGCCGCCGAGGTACGGCAGTCCTACCGTATAGAATCCCTTCTCCTTGTATGAACCAGATAGAGGTACTCCACCTAGAGAAACGATTCCGGCTCCCATAGTCCCATGCTGTGATTTTGACAGAAAATCAAGAGCGCCGTGTTGCTCGCATATTGGATCTGTTGCAATCAGTCTGGGCTTCGTCAGCCGTCGGAGCTTTGTATTTTAGATTTTCGATCACCGGGCGTCGAACCATCATGGTGTGCAGTTGACGTCTTGCTATCTGCGTGACGACATGTGTTTATGCTGGCAAGGATCCGATCGATGTGCTTGTGCGTCTGTTCTTTTGGTAATAGTGGTGGTTTTGTCTAAGTTCAATTAGTGAATAAATCGGGTTCACTGTCTTCGATGCAGTTTTCTATGTGTGAGAGGCTAAATATACAAGCACTTCACTACTTGGAAATACAAGTACTTTATGATTAACCAATTGTTAGCCTTCTCTTGACTCCAGTACCCCAATCAGAAGCCTTGACATTCAGCCCATCACTTGAAAGGAAAAACCCTTCAGTGTCGAGGACTGCAATCCTGGAGCTATTATATGTAGTCCGTCCAGCTTGAAACACTGTGTAGTCTGCACTTGGCCAATAGATACTTGATATATTTGGACCATCATACATAAGGCGTAGCACGTTGTCGTTGTCGAAGTAGAGGCTGTAATAACTGGAGATTAGCATTTTACCTTTTGTGAGAGGTTGTAAGGGCAGCAGTGTATCTGTCGGTGAATCGAAGCTTTCCCACAGACTTGCACCAGTAGAGTCCGTGACGATGATGTTGCCGGAGTCAAGAAGAGAAACCATTGTGCCCTCACCAGAGCTGGTCCCGCTGTCCCAAGTAACGGTACCATTGACATCAGTGAGAACCAAGTTTCCTTTATGGTTCAGGAACACCTTGGAACCATGGCCGTTCACCGGGGAGTTGGGGTTTGCAGACCATACAACAGTCTTTTCCATGGTGGCGGTAAACCAGATAGAGAAGGAGAATGCATTACCTCCAACTTCATAGAATCCACAGGAGAAATCAGCATTTGGCGAGATAAGAAAGGCTTCACTATGCTCTTCTACAGACAATGATGAGCCGGTGCTTAGGGTCGACTTGGCCAAAGCATATGAGCAAGGCAGAACGGTGAGCAGTGGAAGAATGATTAGGAAGAAGAATGTGCTCATTTTTCTTGGTGTTCAGGGAATTGTATGGTCGAAGGTACTTGCTTCCATTTATGCTTTCTCTTTTCCTCATGTCTCCATACACATGTATAGTCCTAATTTATTTCCCATTTGATACGGCAGCCCTCCCATAGGTCCAATTTGAACTTATACTACTGCAGCTTCTACGAAAAAGCAACTTGTACCTCTTACGGGGAATGGATTGATCTTTCCGTTATTATCTCCATCCACATAGTTCTAATTTATTTCCCACTTGTTACGTGTGTGTTCCCAAATAATTCCCCATTTGACACGGCAGCCCTTCAATAGGGTCCAATTTAAACTCTTACAGCAACTTGTGCGTCCAACCGGGAAGGTTTGCATTTCTTTTCGATGACTAATATCTTATCTCAGTCAGTCGCGGCAGCTTCTAGACAGAGATGGATGCGATGGAATTAAATTTTTCTTTTGAAGTTCTCCATTTAGATAGTTTGAACTTTGAAGGCTAAATTGACCAGCTTCTAGACAGAGATAGATGAACCGGGAGTATTGTCTTAACATAATTTATTCTTGTTCTTTAGGTATTATGAGCACTGTTTCTTTACTTACTGGACCTTCATGTTGCTACTTACTCTTATTGAGCTATCTAGGAGAAGCCAATCCTTGAACGAGCCGGCATTAGAAGTTCGCACAAACGATTTTTTTCGTCTTCCATGAAACGATGCCGCTTCCTATCGCAGCAAGAAGAGAGACCCGAGCGCTAGGTCGCAGCACGCAGCAAGAAGAGACCAGGAGTCGAGGAGCAGTGGCCGAAATTCTCAGCAGCCTAAGTGATCTGGTCAGCAAATCGAATGTGGCTAACATCACGTACGGGGGGACCAAGGACCAAGTGCTAGCGGAACAGATATATCCGAGGCAGCGGTAAGCAATACGAAGCAACTTGGGCAAAGAAGCAAATCATTTGACGTGGAAGCAGCGCAGAAGGGCACACTACAGGAATGGAGGAAGAAGCCGACGGCTGGGCTCTACGCCGACGGCCAAATGTCGTTGCCGTCGGCGTAGAAGGCCTCCGGCATAGCCCGCGAAGGAGCCCCTCGGCGTATCGTTGCCCTCGGCATAGCCCCTGTACGCCGACGGCCACCCTCGGCGTCTACAGGCCGTCGGCGTATAAGGATGCCACGTGGCCCGTTGGCTAGGGCAAACTGAAGGGGGAAACGGCGTCATCTATATGCCGAGGGCTGCCGTCGGCGTTTAGGCGGCCGTCGGCGTATGGTGTGACCTAAGCCGAGGGCTGCCGTCGGCGTTTAAGCGGCCGTCGGCGTATAGCTATTTTCTGGAATACCAAGCTGAGAAGAAACAACTCCCGTGGAACGATGAAGACAAAGAAAAAGAGACCTTTTTACAGTAGCTGGGCCCCTTGGTTGCTGTGCGAGTCGGTTCCACACACTGCAGCTAAACAAGGTCGATTCGTTTATTTCTTTGAACCGCACCACCATTGTGGTTGGTCTAAAGCGCCTCCCCTGAAGGAATCCCCCTCAAGCCAAAACGAAAGCAATGGCCGCCGTCTCTCGCCTTAACCCAGGTGCCTCGCCTTTCGTTCCGATGGCGCTCCTCCTGGCGAGCTACCACCTCTCCCCTACCCCTGCCGCCGCTATGCTAAGTCCTGATTTGTTCGCCTCGCAGTTCTTGTACCCACAGCCTCCAAATCAGCTCCCCCCAGCGTACGGATGGCCTGTTGCTTTCGGCGGCAGCTGCTGCCCCAGTGGAGGTTGCAAGGTGGGGGCTTCTTCGTTCCTACTGCAGGCAGCGTACCCCCTGCCGGTACCGCCGCCAGTGAAGGTGTACTACTGCTCGTACGGAGAAAGCTATAGGGGTAGATCTCCGAACCCCCTCTATCTAGGGTTTCACCGGATAAAGACCACCGGAGCATCGTCTAACGTAGGAAACATGCATGCATGTGTCCCTAACATATGTGTATAGGTGTGACCCAAGGATGGTACATGCAATATAGGTAGTTCCCGAGCATTGCCTTCTCCAGAGACATGGGCTGTTAACACTTGGTGAAATGCAGGATCTGTACGTGGAAACTCCCGCTACGGGTCTGTCGGAGCCTATTTCATGGTAAAGTGGGCCCAACCTTTGCTTTCCATGTATATATTTTCTAAACAAACCAAAATAAAGCAGAAGATCCATCGGCGAGGCCTCTTACGAAGAAAGCTATAGGGGTAGATCTCCGAACCCCCTCTGTCTAGGGTTTCACCGGATATAGACCACCGGAGCATCGTCTAACGTAGGAAACATGCATGCATGTGTCCCTAACATATGTGTATAGGTGTGACCCAAGGATGGTACATGCAATATAGGTAGGTCCCGGGCATGGCCTTCTCCAGAGACATGGGCTGTTAACACTTGGTGAAATGCAGGATCTGTACGTGGAAACTCCCGCTATGGGTCTGTCGGAGCCTATTTCATGGTAAAGTGGGCCCAACCTTTGCTTTCCATGTATATATGTTCTAAACAAACCAAAATAAAGCAGAAGATCCATCGGCGAGGCCTCTTACGGAGAAAGCTATAGGGGTAGATCTCCGAACCCCCTCTGTCTAGGGTTTCGCCGGATATAGACCACCGGAGCATCATCTAACGTAGGAAACATGCATGCATGTGTCCCTAACATATGTGTATAGGTGTGACCCAAGGATGGTACATGCAATATAGGTAGTTCCTGGGCATGGCCTTCTCCAGAGACATGGGATGTTAACACTTGGTGAAATGCAGGATCTGTACGTGGAAACTCCCGCTACGGGTCTACCGGAGCCTATTTCATGGTAAAGTGGGCCCAACCTTTGATTTCCATGTATATATGTTCTAAACAAACCAAAATAAAGCAGAAGATCCATCGGCGAGGCCTCTTACGGAGAAAGCTATAGGGGTAGATCTCCGAACCCCCTCTGTCTAGGGTTTCGCCGGATATAGACCACCGGAGCATCGTCTAACGTAGGAAACATGCATGCATGTGTCCCTAACATATGTGTATAGGTGTGACCCAAGGATGGTACATGCAATATAGGTAGTTCCCGGGCATGGCCTTCTCCAGAGACATGGGCTGTTAACACTTGGTGAAATGCAGGATCTGTACGTGGAAACTCCCGCTACGGGTCTACCGGAGCCTATTTCATGGTAAAGTGGGCCCAACCTTTGCTTTCCATGTATATATGTTCTAAACAAACCAAAATAAAGCAGAAGATCCATCGGCGAGGCCTCTTACGGAGAAAGCTATAGGGGTAGATCTCCGAACCCCCTCTGTCTAGGGTTTCGCCGGATAAAGACCACCGGAGCATCGTCTAACGTAGGAAACATGCATGCATGTGTCCCTAACATATGTGTATAGGTGTGACCCAAGGATGGTACATGCAATATAGGTAGTTCCCGGGCATGGCCTTCTCCAGAGACATGGGCTGTTAAGACTTGGTGAAATGCAGGATCTGTACGTGGAAACTCCCGCTACGGGTCTACCGGAGCCTATTTCATGGTAAAGTGGGCCCAACCTTTGCTTTCCATGTATATATGTTCTAAACAAACCAAAATAAAGCAGAAGATCCATCGGCGAGGCCTCTTACGGAGAAAGCTATAGGGGTAGATCTCCGAACCCCCTCTATCTAGGGTTTCGCCGGATAAAGACCACCGGAGCATCGTCTAACGTAGGAACCATGCATGCATGTGTCCCTAACATATGTGTATAGGTGTGACCCAAGGATGGTACATGCAATATAGGTAGTTCCCGGGCATGGCCTTCTTCAGAGACATGGGCTGTTAACACTTGGTGAAATCCAGGATCTGTACGTGGAAACTCCCGCTACGGGTGTACCGGAGCCAATTGCATGGTAAAGTGGGCCCAACCTTTGCTTTCCATGTATATATGTCCCAAACAAACCAAAATAAAGCAGAAGATCCATCGGTGAGGCCTCTTACGAAGAAAGCTATAGGGGTAGATCTCCGAACCCCCTCTGTCTAGGGTTTCGCCGGATATAGACCACCGGAGCATCGTCTAACGTAGAAAATATGCATGCATGTGTCCCTAACATATGTGTATAGGTGTGACCCAAGATTGGTACATGCAATATAGATAGGCCCCGGACATGTCCTTCTCTAGAGACATGGGCTGTTAACACTTGGTGAAATCCAGGATCTGTACGTGGAAACTCTCGCTACGGGTCTACCGGAGCCAATTGCATGGTAAAGTGGGCCCAACCTTTGCTTTCCATGTATATATGTCCCAAACAAACCAAAATAAAGCAGAAGATCCATCGGTGAGGCCTCTTAAGAAGAAAGCTATAGGGGTAGATCTCCGAACCCCCTATGTCTAGGGTTGCGCCGGATATAGACCACCAGAGCATCGTCTAACGTAGAAAACATGCATGCATGTGTCCCTAACATATGTGTATAGGTGTGACCCAAGATTGGTACATGCAATATAGGTAGGCCCCGGGCATGTCCTTCTCCAGAGACATGGGATGTTAACACTTGGTGAAATCCAGGATCTGTACGTGGAAACTCTCGCTACGGGTCTACCGGAGCCAATTGCATGGTAAAGTGGGCCCAACCTTTGCTTTCCATGTATAGATGTCCCAAACAAACCAAAATAAAGCAGAAGATCCATCGGTGAGGCCTCTTACGAAGAAAGCTATAGGGGTAGATCTCCGAACCCCCTCTGTCTAGGGTTTTGCCGGATATAGACCACCGGAGCATCGTCTAACGTAGAAAACATGCATGCATGTGTCCCTAACATATGTGTATAGGTGTGACCCAAGATTGGTACATGCAATATAGGTAGGCCCCGGGCATGTCCTTCTCCAGAGACATGGGCTGTTAACACTTGGTGAAATCCAGGATCTGTACGTGGAAACTCTCGCTACGGGTCTACCGGAGCCAATTGCATGGTAAAGTGGGCCCAACCTTTGCTTTCCATGTATATATGTTCTAGACAAACCAAAATAAAGCAGAAGATCCATCGGTGAGGCCTCTTACGGAGAAAGCTATAGGGGTAGTTCTCCGAACCCCCTCTGTCTAGGGTTTCGCCGGATATAGACCACCGGAGCATCGTCTAACGTAGAAAACATGCATGCATGTGTCCCTAACATATGTGTATAGGTGTGACCCAAGGATGGTACATGCAATATAGGTAGGTCCCGGGCATGGCCTTCTCCAGAGACATGGGCTGTTAAGACTTGGTGAAATGCAGGAACTGTACGTGGAAACTCCCGCTACGGGTCTACCGGAGCCTATTTCATGGTAAAGTGGGCCCAACCTTTGCTTTCCATGTATATATGTTCTAACCAAACCAAAATAAAGCAGAAGATCCATCGGCGAGGCCTCTTACGGAGAAAGCTATAGGGGTAGATCTCCGAACCCCCTCTGTCTAGGGTTTCGCTGGATAAAGACCACCGGAGCATCGTCTAACGTAGGAAACATGCATGCATGTGTCCCTAACATATGTGTATAGGTGTGACCCAAGGATGGTACATGCAATATAGGTAGTTCCCGGGCATGGCCTTCTTCAGAGACATGGGCTGTTAACACTTGGTGAAATCCAGGATCTGTACGTGGAAACTCCCGCTACGGGTGTACCGGAGCCAATTGCATGGTAAAGTGGGCCCAACCTTTGCTTTCCATGTATATATGTCCCAAACAAACCAAAATAAAGCAGAAGATCCATCGGTGAGGCCTCTTACGAAGAAAGCTATAGGGGTAGATCTCCGAACCCCCTCTGTCTAGGGTTTCGCCGGATATAGACCACCGGAGCATCGTCTAACGTAGAAAATATGCATGCATGTGTCCCTAACATATGTGTATAGGTGTGACCCAAGATTGGTACATGCAATATAGATAGGCCCCGGACATGTCCTTCTCTAGAGACATGGGCTGTTAACACTTGGTGAAATCCAGGATCTGTACGTGGAAACTCTCGCTACGGGTCTACCGGAGCCAATTGCATGGTAAAGTGGGCCCAACCTTTGCTTTTCATGTATATATGTCCCAAACAAACCAAAATAAAGCAGAAGATCCATCGGTGAGGCCTCTTAAGAAGAAAGCTATAGGGGTAGATCTCCGAACCCCCTCTGTCTAGGGTTTCGCCGGATATAGACCACCAGAGCATCGTCTAACGTAGAAAACATGCATGCATGTGTCCCTAACATATGTGTATAGGTGTGACCCAAGATTGGTACATGCAATATAGGTAGGCCCCGGGCATGTCCTTCTCCAGAGACATGGGCTGTTAACACTTGGTGAAATCCAGGATCTGTACGTGGAAACTCTCGCTACGGGTCTACCGGAGCCAATTGCATGGTAAAGTGGGCCCAACCTTTGCTTTCCATGTATATATGTCCCAAACAAACCAAAATAAAGCAGAAGATCCATCGGTGAGGCCTCTTACGAAGAAAGCTATAGGGGTAGATCTCCGAACCCCCTCTGTCTAGGGTTTTGCCGGATATAGACCACCGGAGCATCGTCTAACGTAGAAAACATGCATGCATGTGTCCCTAACATATGTGTATAGGTGTGACCCAAGATTGGTACATGCAATATAGGTAGGCCCCGGGCATGTCCTTCTCCAGAGACATGGGCTGTTAACACTTGGTGAAATCCAGGATCTGTACGTGGAAACTCTCGCTACGGGTCTACCGGAGCCAATTGCATGGTAAAGTGGGCCCAACCTTTGCTTTCCATGTATATATGTTCTAGACAAACCAAAATAAAGCAGAAGATCCATCGGTGAGGCCTCTTACGGAGAAAGCTATAGGGGTAGTTCTCCGAACCCCCTCTGTCTAGGGTTTCGCCGGATATAGACCACCGGAGCATCGTCTAACGTAGAAAACATGCATGCATGTGTCCCTAACATATGTGTATAGGTGTGACCCAAGGTTGGTACATGCAATATAGGTAGGTCCCAGGCATGGCCTTCTTCAGAGACATGGGCTGTTAACACTTGGTGAAATCCAGGATCTGTACGTGGAAACTCTCGCTACGGGTCTACCGGAGCCAATTGCATGGTAAAGTGGGCCCAACCTTTGCTTTCCAAGTATATATGTTCTAGACAAACCAAAATAAAGCAGAAGATCCATCGGTGAGGCCTCTTACGAAGAAAGCTATAGGGGTAGATCTCCGAACCCCCTCTGTCTAGGGTTTCGCCGGATATAGATCACCGGAGCATCGTTTAACGTAGGAAACATGCATGCATGTGTCCCTAACATATGTGTATAGGTGTGACCCAAGATTGGTACATGCAATATAGGTAGGCCCCGGGCATGTCCTTCTCCAGAGACATGGGCTGTTAACACTTGGTGAAATCCAGGATCTGTACGTGGAAACTCTCGCTACGGGTCTACCGGAGCCAATTGCATGGTAAAGTGGGCCCAACCTTTGCTTTCCATGTATATATGTTCTAGACAAACCAAAATAAAGCAGAAGATCCATCGGTGAGGCCATCGGCGGAGCCAGGGGGACCAGCAGGGGCCACGGCTCCCCCCAACATTTGGCAATTTTTTTAAGATCTCCGGATTTATCAAAGCAATGAGCTGTGTATACTCTGCTATGTCCATCTCTCAAAGACTCAAACAGCAAAGAGTGATAGAAATACATAGAAGCTGCTCACAGAAGATCCGTAGACAGGTGAGAAAAGCTTTTTAACTTTCCCCTTGCCTCACACACACGACCTGCACACTCCCCATCCCCATGTGCAAAGCTTCTTCCCGTACCTTCTCTGCTCTCTCTCTCCTATCTGTTCGTGTGTCTTTGAATCAGCCAAGCGGCCAGGCCCCAAATACAACCGATTTGTTTCATTCTTCATCGATTTGAAGCACATCAAGAGGCTAATACATGTACATAATGAAAGATCTTTCACTCTGGTCTCCCAATCTGCAGTAATAATTTTTGGATCTAATTTTTTGGATTATTTGTTCCCTGTTTCATGGATCCATAGAACTGGTATATAAAGATCCACCATTTTAACTTCTGTGATTTATCTCTGTAGGATAATCATGGTCAAAAATAATTTGAAAGCTAGACTTGATGTTGATGGATCATTTGTTTGAGAACAATTCGGTACAGGAAGAGGAGGAAGATAAAGAAACAAAACTACATATCGCCTGTGATAAAAAAAATCGCAAAAAAAAAGCTATGCCGACGGCTTGGCCGTCGGCGTATAGGGGAGGCAGCTATGCCGACGGCTTGGCCGTCGGCGTATAGAAACCCTAGATTTTAAATCGGGCCGGCCCGTTTTTTCCTTTTGTTTTCTCCTTCTTCCTCCCGAGCGCCGCCCCAGCCCGCAGCCCTCCCGTCGACTCGCCGCCACCGCGCTGCCGCAGCCCCCCCAGCCCCTCCCGCCCCTCCCGCCCGAGCGCCCCTCCCGCCCGCAGCCCCCCCAGCCCCTCCCGCCGGTAGCCCCCCCAGCGCCCTCCCGCCCGAGCGCCCCGGCCGCCACCGCACGCCCCAACACCCGCCACCGCACGCCGCAGCCCCCGCCACCGCGCCGCCCCAGCACCCGGCCGCCTCGCCCGCCCCCGCGCAGCCCCCGCCCCCGCGCAGCCCCTGCCCTCGCGCAGCACCCGGCCAGTTTAATTAGGTTAGTTAGTTTAATTAGTTTAGTTAGGTGTAGTTTAATTAGGTTAGTTAGTTTAGTTAGGTGTAGTTTAATTAGGTTAGTTAGTTAGTTTAGTTAGGTGTAGTTTAATTAGTTTAGTTAGTTTAATTAGGTTAGTTAGTTTAGTTTAATTAGTTTAGTTAGGTGTAGTTAGTTTAGTTAGTTTAGTTAGGTGTAGTTAGTTTAGTTTAATTAGTTTAGTTAGGTTAGTGTAGTGTAGTGTACTTAGTTAGTTAGGTTAGTTAGTGTAGTTAGTTAGGTTAGTGTAATTAGTTAGGTTAGTATAGTGTAGTTAGTGTAGTGTATGATTTAGTGTAGTGTGCTGCAATAAAATTCTAAGTAAAAGCGGTTAAATAATTTTTTTTGCACTTTAGTTTTTTATGGTGAAGTAATATTATTATACCACTATTGTAAAAAGTTTGTGTTTGCATTTTGTCGCTATGCAGGCGATGCTTCGAGGTGGACAC
Organism: Dactylis glomerata; assembly: GCA_007115705.1. Lineage (NCBI taxonomy): Eukaryota > Viridiplantae > Streptophyta > Magnoliopsida > Poales > Poaceae > Dactylis > Dactylis glomerata. Next base: position 2,287,791 of record QXEO01000237.1, read on the forward strand.
GGGGGGCGGCGTCGCGGGGGTGTTTGACGGGGCGTCCCGGATCTTCTTCGACGATTCTCTCACGCGTCTAGGGTATAAATCTCCCTCCCATGTACCTAGGTTTTATTTTTGTGTCTAGATCACCGAGTATGTCGCGTAACCTAGGTGTCACTTCCCGTCCGCGAGCGTTACGCGGATAAATATGCATTAGAGGTCGGCATATTATGAAGCGTAACGCTTGCGGCATTTACGGGACAGTCGCCGGATCCGTAGGTTGAGTACGTTTTCCGTGTTCTACCTCGGTCCGAGTCAGGATTTCGGTAGCGCCTCCCCGTTGTTCTCCGGATGCACATCCTCTCGGCATTTTGCCAAGACGTGTATCGAGAGAGCAGCGGGGAGGTGCTGCCGAAATTCTGCCTCGGACCGAGGTAGAACATGGAGAACGTACTCAATCTACGGATCCGGGGGCTGCTAGGAGCCCACCTAGTAGAGCTATAGGTTGATGCATGCGTTTTGTCCGGTAGAAAAATAAAAATATGATGCTTTTAATTTCATGCTACTATTTGATATGAAATGCTATGTTTCTGGTTCGTCTCGCAATAAAGCAGAGGATGGCTGACAATGGATGGATGTACAGTGGCCGTGTTAGGGCGACTAATAAAACAGATGAGTGGGTATGTAAGACTCAGATGTTAGTGAAAGAGTTAGCGCGTGCTACAAAGGGGCGGGTTCGGGCACTTTGCCCTTGCAGTCGTTGCTCGAAGCGTCACCGTCAAGGAAAAGATGACATGTATAAACACCTTCTGCAATATGGGTATATGTCTCACTACGTCACACATATCGACTTTGATGGACATGAGCGTGACAGAGGGGACGTCATGCGGCAGTGGCTCAATGGCAATGAGTACGATGGGGTCAGAGACCTTCTAGATGATCTCATCCATGGCGACATGCCAGATTCTCCACCTTCATGGGAGGAAGCGCCAGAACCGGAGGAACCCCCAGAACCGGAGGAACCAGAGCCAACTGCGAAGGCCTTCTATGATATGTTGGCCGCGGCTAAGAAGCCTCTGTACGACGGTGCGTCGATTTCTCAGCTCGATGCCATCTCTCAGTGTCTAGCCGACAAGACCCAGTACTCCACCACCCGTAACGGCTTCGAAGCTAGTCTGAGAACAACTGGTAACATGTTGCCGAAAGGGCATTGTCTGCCTCAAAGCCTGCACGAGACAAGGAGACTCATGAAAGAGCTCAACATGGGTTATCAAAAGATAGAGTGTTGTCCAAAAGGTTGCCTTCTATTTTGGAAACAGTTTGCGGAGGACAATTATTGTACTATTTGTAAGGCCTCCAGATATGAAGAGGTAAAGGAAAAGGATGGTTAGGTGAGACAGTCAAAGATCCCGAAGTCGATTCTTCGGTATCTCCCATTCATAAAAAGAATCCAGCGGCTTTACATGAGCGAGGAGACCGCCAAACAGATGACGTGGCACAAGAAGGGGACGAGAATCGATAAGGGGAAGATGGGACATCCATCTGATGGTAAGGCATGGAAGAACTTCGATGAAAAATACCCCGATAAGGCAGCTGATGCTCGGAATGTCAGAATTGCGATAGCAACAGATGGCTTCAATCCATATGGAATGTCGACTGCTAATTACAGCTGCTGGCCCGTGTTTGTTATTCCGCTCAATCTCCCTCCCGGAGTCCTAATGACGAGGAAGACCATGTTTTTGTCGCTGATCATTCCAGGGCCCGACTACCCGGGTAAGAATTTGAGTGTCTACATGCAGCCGATTGTGGATGATTTGAACCACTCTTGGCACCACGGGACATTGACATACGACCGAGCATCAAAGACAAACTTCTACATGAAAGTTTGGTTGCAGTATACCATGCATGACATGCCCGGGTACGCCTTAACATGCGGATGGTGTACAGCTGGTAAGTGGCCATGCCCAGTGTGCAGGCACCGACTTGAGTTCCTTTGGCTAAAATCAGGTGGCAAGTATGTTGCGTTTGACACGAATCGACAGTTCCTCAAAAGGAGGCATCCGTTCAGAGAAGACATAAAGAACTTTAAGAAGGGAAAAGTTGTGCATGAAGTAAAAGAGGTGCCAAAGTTCGATGGTGCAGCTGTTGATGCCGAGCTACGTGCTCTCGTGCCTACGGAGCCGGGAAATGTCCATCAATTTGAGGGATATGGTGTAACGCACAACTGGACTCACGTGGCAGCCTTCACAAAGCTCGAGTATTACAAGGACCTCGAACTTCCCCATAACATTGATGTGATGCACACCGAAAAGAATGTCGGGGAGTCCCTCTTTCACACAGTCCTGAACATTCCTGGGAAGTCAAAGGATAATGTCAAGGCTAGAGTCGATGTTGAGAAGCTCTGCGATAGGAAGAGATTATACATGCAGCCTCCTACTGGCCGTCGAAAGAATTGGTTCAAGCCGCATGCTAACTTCTGCCTTGATTCCACCCAAAAGAAGGAGGCATTCAAGTGGCTCAAATACGTCGTGATGTTCCCTGATGGTTATTGTTCGAACATAAGTAAGGGAGTTAATCTTTCGACTGGAAAAGTCACTGGGCTCAAGAGTCATGACTATCATATATGGATTGAGAGGCTGATGCCGGTGATGGTTCGAGGGTATCTCCCCGAGAAAGTCTGGCGAGTGCTTGCAGAGTTGAGCCATTTCTTCCGCACGCTCTGTGCTAAGCAGATATGTCCTCTGGTTATTGAGAAGCTGCAGGTTCAAGTGCCAGAGTTGCTATGCAATTTGGATATGATATTTCCGCCAGGGTTTTTTACTCCAATGGCGCATCTCATTGTTCACCTCGCGAACGAGGCACTCTTGGGTGGCCCGGTGCAGTTTCGTTGGTAGTTCTGTATTGAGAGAGAGTTTAAGTATATTTCGAGGATAACTGGAAACAAAGCCAAGATTGAAGCATGCATAGGCGAGGCAACATGCCTTCGGGAGATGGCCGACGCCGCGACAACGTATTATCCTGATGAAGTTCCCACTCTGCATAACCCGGTCTCTCGTTACAATGTCGATGTACCCAAGAATGACCCCAAGCTCGAACTATTCCAATATCCCGGTGGCAAGGCCGGTAGAGGACAAAAATATAAATTGGAGAAGGAAGAGAAGGATTGCATTATGCTCTATGTGCTTATGAACATGAAGGAAGTGCTCGAGTTCATTAGGTAAAATGGTGTACAAATTACTTTGCATCTACTAACCTGGTCTCGGTCTAATGCTTATTTTCTCCTTTTAGCGAATTCACGGACGAACAGTGGTCGGGAACGACGGATCCCTCTCCCGCGGAGTTGGACACTCTACTGAAAGAGGGTGCTCCCGGAAATAAAATAAACTTTACGTCATGGTTCATGAAAAAAGTAATTTCTAACCTGTCTCTCTTACATTGCAAAACGTGACTTGTCCCTCTTATTCCACGTAATTAATGCACACAATAAATTCAAACTGTACTTATAGGGAGCTGATGGCAGTGTTGAGATGACAGATGAGTTGAGATGTGTTTCCCAAGGTTGTAACCGTGACGTTATGAAGTATGAAAAGTATGATGTGAATGGATTTCGCTTCCATACAGAGGCACACCAGAAGGGCCGAGCGAATCCAAAAACTGTAAATACTGGGGTCTTCACCGGAGGAGCCGATGGCCTTGATTACTACGGAAGGCTAGAGAATGTATACGAGCTGACATTCAATCGTACGAACATACAACTCAATCTCGTTGTGTTCAAGTGTCATTGGTTCGACCCAAGGGGTGGACAGAGAAGTACCAAGTCTATTGGGTTAGTTGAAGTTAGGCCTTCAACCACCTATAGCGGAGCCGATGTCTTTGTTGTGGCTCACCAAGCTAAGCAAGTTTATTATTTTCCATACCCATGCCAGAAAGCGGAGCTCAAGGGTTGGGAAGTCGTGTTCCAGGTATCGCCACATGGTAACCTACCAATTCCCTCCGAGGACGATTACAACAATATTGACCCTGTAACATACGAGGGAATTTTCTATCAAGAGCAAGAGGACTTTGGTCACTTTGAGTTAGAACCGGTAGTGCTTGAGGACCTCGGAGACGATGCAGAAACTCGTGGTGAGGCAGTGGTGGATCTAAAGGACATAAATATGCTCGAGAAGTTACATGCGGAGAATGACCCCATCGATGAGCCTCCACCCATCGACGAGCTTCAAACTTACTACTCAAAAGATAGTGATAGTGATATTGAGAAAGAGAATGAAATTGAAATTGAGAATGAGAGTGATGATGACTGGTGAGGGTCTTTTATATCTTTATGCTTAGGATTTATTTGTCAACATACTTCTTAATTGTCAACATACTTCTTAATTGTCAACATACTTCTTAATTGTCAACATACTTCTTAATTGTCAACATACTTTCTTATTTGCATTATGCCTTTATACTTAGTATTTATTTGCATTATGCCTTTATACTTAGTATTTATTTGTCAACATGCTTAATTGTTTTCTCTTTCTCAATGCAGGTGATTGAACAATATGAGCAGCGGCAAGGCAAACTCGGCGACCTTGCTTAAGGAGATGCACCAGCGCAAGAAGAATGTTAGACGGAGTGGGAGAGAGCCGACTCCCAATCCGCGTTACCCCGATCTTGCCGCTGCGGGAGGAGGACGAGGACGAGGGGGACGACGAGGACGAGGTGGCGGGGGAGGAGTGGACTTTGACCCACCACCCTCCGCTTCTGGCGACGTTGCTCCTGAGTTGTTCCTGGAGGGGCCGTCTAGAGGGGACGACTTGGACTCTAGACACGAGTCGGACTCTAGACACGAGTCGGAGTCTAGACACGAGGTGGAGGACGAGGACGAGGACGAGGACGAGGGGGACGCGAGGCCGAAGAAGTTGAGGACTCGTGGGGAATCGGGCGTCCCCGATGAGAGGAAGGAGCCTAGGACCCAGGAGGCGAAGACCCTCATCATTCCTGATGGCGTTAGGTAAGTGTACTAATTTGGCAATTTTGAACATGTCATTTCATTTTGGTCATAAACAATTTGGCATGTGTACTAATGTTTCATTTATGTGCAGCAATTGGACATTTGCACCGGGGATCAAGGGCCGCCTACCTAACAGCATGGTTGGAGCTCTGCTTAGGAAGTTCTGGCCGGGGAAATACACTCCCCTCGACATGGTCCCCGGTGGCGAGCCGAAGCTAGCCACTACTTGGGCAGACTACCAGGCTGCTCCGGGAGTAGGCTTCAGGACAGCTGCTGAGGCTGTGATCACCAAGTTTTGGGTAAGACATATTTCTCGAGTTTCATTCATAGTGATGAACCAATGTGCTAACTCATGACTCTCACAATTGTTTTATGCATGATTGAAGTGCTTTTATCGCGTGGATGAGGAGGATGCGCAGAGGGCGGACCGGACTTTGCTTGGAGCTTGTGAGAAGTTGACACCGCAGGTGTGGTACAACCATAAGGTAATGGCCGCTAGTCAGTTCTGGGCTGAAAGGGGAAAGAGGGTCAAGAAGGAGGACATTGTTGGTCGGAATCCTAATCCCGACTTCGAGATGTCGCTGGATGACTTCATGTCGGTGAGTGAAATGTTAATGAGATCCTATATTGCTGTTAACTTGCCATTGCATTATCTTGAGTTGAGTACTGCATTTTCAGGTTGTCCCTGAATGGGCTGAGGCGCATCGAGAGGCATGGGCGGAGCTGGTTAGTACGAGGTGGCTCAGGGCAGACGAGGAGTTTGCAGCCGTGTCGATGCGGAACTCGGATAACCGAGGCGACGGTGGAACACACTGTGCGGGAAACCGCAGTTTTGATCGCTTCAGGGGGAAGATGGTATGTACATACATGGAATCATGCATAACATTTATTTTCCCATCATGTTCCTACTTTATACGCATAACATTTATTTTCTCGTCATGCAGGTGGCCGAGGCACCGCCAGGGGAGGAGATTTACGATGTCACGGTATATGACATGATGCGGAGGAAGAAGCCCGCTGCCTCGGCGCCTCCGGACGCCCCCCCCCCGGTACTACGGCAAGGCCGGGGAGCAGATAGAGGACTACTGCCAGATGGTGCAGTCTCGTCACCCCGAGGTGGATGACCCTAGACGCGCGGAGACCGACGAGGAGTCGTTGGTCCTGTCGGGGCACGGGTTGCAGCATGGCCGTCTCAAGGTGCTTAATTCAAAGGTCAAGCATTCCCTCACCACGAGCTTCACGCGCCTCAAGGCGGTCCTCACCCCTGACAGCGCCCCTATCCCGCCTCGTGACCAGCCTCGTCGACCCAGATATGATGTAAGTTTTCCTCATTTCCATCCTCTTTGCGACTTTCGGTCCTGCATGGCTAAGTGCTGATGATATTCATTGTTTGTGAAATGGTAGGCTACTTTCGAGGCGGCCTTCGATGCGGCTCATGAGCAATATCAGGAGGCCTTTCGGCAGCACCAGCAGGAGAATGCGGCCTACATGGCGTATCTACATGTAAGTCTGAACCTTTCTTTTTGAAAAATGACAAGTCCCACTTCCCCTAGTTTGAAAAAGATGACAAGTCCCACGTCTAAACTATCTTGCAGGCGTCGATGATGGCTATGCGATCTGGAGCGAGTTTCGATGTAGGGGAGCAGCCTCCTCCCATACCGGGGCCGGCGCCATTGATGCCGTCGAGGGAGACTTTCGCCAGGACCTACTACGCATCGACGGCGGTAAGTTCTTTTTGCCAAACCAATGGTTTCCGCTTTTCTTTGCCTCGCAAGTTGCTAACATCTAGGGAACATGTAGGGAATGGCAGCTTCCGCTGCCTCGCGGGGTGGGCGTCAGATCACACCGGTCCATCCCGATGGTCCTTCTCCTGGCCGTTCTCGTGGTGCTACTCCTACTGGTACTTCTCCTGGCGGTTCTTCTGCAGCTTCTACTGGGCGTAATTTTGCAGAACATCGGCAACCTACTTTCACTAGGGGAGATCTCGGGTTCACCCCGACCCCGTCTCCAGAGTAGTATGGATTTCCGCCTTGAGATACTATGTGTGTCGCTACTTGCATGTCGATACTTCCGTGTTGGTACTTGTGTGTTGGTACTCTCGAGATACTATGTCGATACTTCCGTGTTGATACTTGTGTGTTTCACTTGCGTGTCGCGACTTGATCATCTATGAATTTATATATATATATTTGTGTATGGCACTTGCAATGAATTTATGTGTATGGCATGTATAAATTTATATGTATTTCTGTGTATTTGCACTGTCCAAAACAGCAAAACTGCAAATAAAAAAAAACTGTGCACCTATACGCCGAGGGCAATGCCGTCGGCGTAGAGGGTGCAGTATGCCCAATTGGCAAGGCCTATGCCGAGGGCATAGCCGTCGGCGTACAGCCCCCCTACGCCGAGGGTCAGGCCGTCGGCGTATAGCCTGTCTGGTGGGAGACCGAGGTGGTGCCACGTCACCCCTACGCCGAGGGTCAGGCCGTCGGCGTCTTCCCTAGCTCGGACTGCCGAGCAGCAGCCACGTGTCCACCTACGCCGAGGGGTTTGCCGTCGGCGTTGCAACGACGCCGTTTCCTTCTGCCGTCCGTCCACAGAGCTACGCCGACGGTCCAGACGCCGAGAGCCACCTGCCTGCCGTCGGCGTTTAGCTCCTACGCCGAAGGCCGTCTGTACGCCGACGGTCACAGGTCTTCCGCCGAGGGAGGTCTACGCCGAGGCCATACGCCGAGGGCAGCCCTCGGCGTATGATACGCCGACGGCAATGCTCTGTACGCCGAGGGTCGAAAGCCGTCGGCGTCTTGCTTGATTCCTGTAGTGGCACCAGCTTCCACAACGAGGCAGGTCGTCACGACGGCGGAAAGAACGCGATTTTTTTTAATGGGAAAATTGGTTATTTACCCAAAAATTCATCAACCTTGGATCATCTACCGAAAGTTGAGTGTTCATTGGTTAAATACCCAATTAAGACTTGAAAGTAAAAAAGAATTTCAACAGGACCCTAATTAGAGTTGGTCACGAATACAGTCGGTGGATCAGCTTTAATCATTCAGATCGAACCCATCTCTCGACCAGTTGGAAGTGCGCCTCGATTCAGCGCCGCTCTCGGTGGCAGATCAATCACCTCGACTTCCACAATCCACCATTGAGAGACGCCTTGCAGCCGTTGCCGTCCGCCTGAACTTCCCACCACCGTGCGCCCATACGTCCTGATCCCATCTTACTTCTGCTATTTCTGATGATGCTGTACGGCCAGGCAAGTAATTCCCAACAATTAATTGGCTAGTCTGAGGTAACTGCGGACCTGATTCATATATATATTTTTTAAACAGAAGGCACAAGTGCCCGGCTTTAAATTAATAAAGCCACAACGGCTAAAGATATAAGATGCTGAAAGAACAGCTTACAAGACACCAACGCACACACGCAAACAAAAAGTACACAAGACACACAGCTTGAGCGCCGAAGTCCTCATCCACCAAGCGGAGACGCACCAGAACATCAACGGAAATTGCAACCTGGAGGAAGCTCGTCGTCGTTAAGATCAGCCCACACAAACTCCAAGGGCAGAATGCCGTGTTCCGTCTCCGAAGCCAAAGAGGAGCCCCTGCTCCCCTCGCCCTGGGTCGGAGGGCGCCGTACCGTCGGTCGGAGTCGCTCACCCTAGAGCTCGAACGGAAAACAGAGACATTGAAGCCAGGGAGCACAGATCAAGCAAGATCATCAAGAACAACAAAGACCGCCACCAAAACAACTCCACCACTAGGCCTGGGAGCCCGCTTGATCTGACGTAAGCGTCTGGTGCCACGAAGGAGCAGCAGGACAAACAAGATAAGGCACCCTCGCCGGAGAACCGAGGAAGACACCATGAGACCAGCCACTGCCACCAACCGAAATTGGATCAACACAACGCTGCCCCCCTACACCCAAAGCGGCGCCTCCAAGAAGGACACCACGCCAATGGCGTAGCCGCCGCCCATTCCAAGAGGAATTGGGTTTTCACCCGGGTATCAAGAGGACGGAAGGAGGGAGGGAAACCTCGACGGTGCCTCCAACAAGGACGCAGATGCCCGCAGGCATCGCCACCATCGTGACCAACCGGCCAGGGATTTCTCCCGGAGACCCCAGTCCCCCGACCCACCGTGACCCACCTAGCCAAGCTCCGGCAGCCAGGCAAGGCCACGGATCTGACAGGCGAAAGAAGACCTTCAGATCTGACGCGCGCAACGCCGGAGAGCAAAGCACGCCGAACCAGCACCACTACCGAGCCGCTGCCCGCACAGCCGGGGACGGTAGTCAACATCCACACGACCGCCGCCCTGCCGCAGAGTCGGCGCCGCCCGCCTTCCCAGGGCCGCCGCCCTGGCCTCCAGAAACCCCCCACCGAGGAAGCCACCGGGAAAACCTCCCTTTGCCTGAGGCCGCTCCAACGGAGGAAGCCAGAGGGACAGAGAAGCTTACCGTACCGCCGCCTCAGCGATGGCCGAACCCAGCGCAGAGATCTCCCTCCAGAACGCCGCGCAGGGAGCCGAGGGGCCAGATCCCCGCCGCCCCCTTCACCGGCGTCGCGAGCTTCGTCTGCAGCGCCTCCGGGGGCGACGAGGAGGGGGGGAGGCGGGAGGGGGGGGGGGGGGGCGGCGGCGGGGCGGACTAGGGTTTCGCCCCCTCGGTCGCCTGGAGGGGCGACGCGAGGGGAACCCTTTCTAGTCTTCTTGCCTCCGCCAGCTTGATTCTTGCACTTCCTGATTCATATTTAGCTGTGGCCAAAACCTGTATGCATCAACATGTTAGGAGCAAGCGTGCGTCCCAGCTCTACATGAAGACGCTCCGGGGGACGCCGGTGAGCAGCACCGCAAAGCCTACAGCATCGTTGCCGCGAAAGCCGCCTGGAGTCTTGCGAGGCCACCGAACGCACTGCCAGCAAGCTGTCCCAGGACCTGAAACATCCTGAAATCCTGCGGGCGACGTACAGCAGCTGCGTGGACATATACGGCATCACGCGCTTGGACATCAACGCCATGGGCGGCGCACTGAAGACCTGCAAGCTCGCGGGCCTCAGGCATGGCTGTGAGGTCGCCAACGCGCGGTCAATGTTGCGTGGATAAGTTGCGGCTTGTCTGACGGCGACGTGAGATTGCCGTTGCACAACATGGTCTTCGCAGACCTGGACATGAACATACTCGCTTGCTTCCTGGGATCTGATCGATTAGCTGATCCACCAAGACCAACTCTAATTAGGGTCGTGATGTAATTGTTTTGTTACTTTCAAGTTCTTATTGGGTATTAAACCAATGAATATTCAACTTTGGGTGATGATCCAAGGCTGATGAACTATTGGGTAAAAAACCAATTTTCCCTTTTTTAATATTACGAATTTTTTCCTAGGCGAACGTGATTAGTCCTTATCGCATACGGCGGACGAGATAGGTGAGATGGCTAGTGAGCCTGCTTCGGTCTGACGAGTCGTCACACTGGGCCCACACGAGTGGCTGTCGTCGCGTCAGCCGGGTATGACAAGGCCTTGTCGAGGAGGGCGGCCGCGACAGGTTTGTTGTTTTGTTACGCACACCCCACTAGTGACCGAGTGGCCTATTTTAGGCAACGCGCACGTGATGACTCGATTTTTTGTTATTTTCAAATATCTTTTATAGCGACACCGTTATTAAGGGAAGTCCTACCAAGATCGGATACTTATTTATTTCTTCCAAATCTTTTCGTTTGTTTTTCTTCAGAGTAATATTCTCAATATATTTATGAAGTAACATTTAGACTAATATAAAAATTGCGTGATACATCGGTATTATATACCACAAACTAAAATAAAGATATATGATTTGAGACAACTAGAATTAAGATACAATTATAGTAGGGATAACTAAAGCTTGGTGACTATTTTGCCCTTAGTTGAAGCAGCTTTGTTGGCCTTGGTGGTAGGCATGAAGTCGTCATCATCGTCAATCTTTGACGTTGCAGGTCCCTTGCCCTTGCAAGCACCGCCCTTGGGCTTCGATGAGGCAGCTTTTTTGCACTTCGATGATGCAGCTTTCTTGGCCTTGGTGCTAGGCATGAAGATATCTTCATCTTTGTGTCGTGGTTTCGTCAATAGATCTGCCATAGGGGTAGTGTATGGCGGTATGTGGAAGGGGGTGAACACAGCGGAGCGATCCGGGATGGTGGTAGCACAAGTTTACGCAGCTTTAGATCCTGCAACGGTGGCGAGATCCTACGTGCTGCTATAATTCACTATATAGCAACAAGTGCTTGGTTATAATGATGAGATTGTCTGTAGCCTCGAGGGCACCTCCACGCAGGCTTATAAAGGCGCCATGGCATGGGCATCACGGTGGTTACGGGGCGGATACAATATAGAGTCCTGGACTAAGTCCTACACGATGTCGTACGCTAGATGGCAAATCTGCCATAAGCCTATTCTAGGAATCCGCCATAAGCTCCTGCGTCCTCCAACCGCCATGTTCTTTCCAGCAACTGGGCCACCTGGTAGGCTATCCTCCATACCACCTTCTATGGGTCACCCTGGCTTGCTGGTTTAGGACTACGTCGCAGGTATACCTATTTGGTATATGTCCATAGCCCCCGGGGAACTTCAAGATCGCCATCTTCATCCGCCATAGCTCTTTTATTGTTTCTTGCATCTGGCTGGCGGATCTTGCTATTCCTCCTATCTTCAAGTCCCAATCCGCCATAGATAGCGGATTTTGCGATGTAGTTTCCGTTAGCAAGATTCCTGGGATCTGTTAGATCTTACCACGGAATCCGCCGTAAATTTCGCCTTGTAGTTCCTTCTAGGGTAAGTTTCATGGTATAAGCACCATTGGTAAAGATTACCGTTTTATCCGTGGACACGTGGCATCAATCTAGGGTTTTGAATCTGAGATGAGTGGTGAAGATGGCGGGCACGAATCTCGAGGCTGGGAGGCCTATATATACCCCCAGCGGTGAGCTCAGCCCATTCACATCTCTCACCTGTCTCACTTCAGCATCGCCTGAGAGCCAGAGAAATCTGACGAGTCGCCGGCCGGACTTCCTTGTCGCCGGCGATCACGTCCCATCAACCTTCCGACCTGGATTCGCCATCCTCCTCCATAGAGGTTCTTGAAATCATCTCCGCCACCCCCTTAGCCGCCATGGATCCATAAGTATCATCTCACCAAGAGGACGTAGCTTCCCAAGACACCAAAAATCCCACAGTGGAACCTGCACAAGGTACAAATTCCGCTATCCCGGAACTTTCAGGAGGTAGTTGGAGCCCTTGTCATCACACTGAGGAAACTCTAACCGCCATGGAGCAAGAGGGGCTAATAGTGGCGAGAGAGATATCCAAGTGGTAGAACCCAGCGCCACCAAACCTGTACCTCAGAAAGGGGAAGTGGTGATGCTGAAGTCTCATATTGATCAGGGAATTAGCCTCCCGCCATCACATTTCTTGAAGAGCACATTGCTCCACTACAAACTACAGATTCACCACATTGCTCCCAACAACTTCACCATTCTAGCAGGATTTGTGGCACTTTGCGAAGGATACTCGGGTGTATACCCACGCGGAGATTTGTTCCGCTTATACTTCAACATCCGCCATAATAGGGAGCAAAACGGAGATATTCGCAATTGCGGCTCAATCTCGTTTATCCCTCGCAGCGGGAAGACATACCCATACATCAAGCCACATGACTCTGCTAGAGGATGGTGGGGAAGTTTCTTCTTTCAAGCAAATCAGGTACCTCCCGAAAAGAAGTACGGGTTGAAATCCTTTGTTGATGGTCCTGCCAAAGAGCAAGATACTTGGGGAGTGATGGATGATTCCACCATTGGTGAAGAGTGCCAACTCCTTTCTCGGCGGATCGCTAAGCTTTATTATAGCGGTCTCACTGGCATTGACACCATCCATAGCTGGTTATCACGGCGGATCCAGCCACTTCAGTATCGGCCAACACTCATGTGCCAATATAGCAGAATTGATGATCCCCAACACTATTCTAAAGAAGAATTATCTCCTGAAGAAATCGAGCGCCAGATCCGCGGCATCATCAAAATTGGTCGTGATGAGAAGCTGAAGCTGGAGATGCCGATGTATGAAAATGGTAGTTACCCAGAGGTAAGTGCTTCATGCATTCCGTCATCACCAGTTTTTCTCTGGATTGATCCTTTATACCTGCTCTCTTGCAGATCACTACACTTCCTCTGAGTTGGGTCATGTTGTTCGCTATCCGCGTCTTACAGATCTTACTGATGACAAAGAAGAGCCAACCTATTCTCCTATTAAATAGCGTAAGGCTCCATCGATGGCGGAAGAAACAGGACCTTCTTAGGAGGAATTTATAGCGGAAGATCCTGCAGCAGTTGTGCATCGCGGGGTTCAAGGTTCTGGCGGGCGTATGCGCGGTGTTGGTGGAAGGATTATTTCCAGCCATCCATCTCCTGCTCTACGCGAACAGTTAGAAACTGTTCCCGAATCTGCTGCCACTATCCAACAGCCCAAAAGAAAGAAAGTATGGCAGACTTGAACATTTCATCTGCTACCCTCGTTTCTCTTCTAACACCTTTACACAGGAGGAAGAAAGTTGCTGCTGAGAAGGTGCCTTTGAAGAAAAGAACTTCACCCGCTACCATTCCTCTAACTCCTGAAATCCCAATTCGCCATAATGCCCCCTCCACTTCTGCCCCAAAAAAGAGCGAAACGGCTGAAGCTTTAGCTAAGGATGTCACGCCTCATGTAACATTTGCTGAGGGCTCAGAAAGGGTCATTTATGGCAGAAGTTCCTCTTCAAAGGGGGATATGGCAGAGAGTGCTAAATGGAAGAAGCGGGGTGGACGCTCTCCTTCGTCTTGACACTTTACAGGAGGAAGCAAGCAATAACATTTCCTCTATTATGACAGCGTTTGTTCAGAGAACCGGAGTTGTGAAAGAGCTATGTATTCCCTGTAGCCCCCAAATGCTATGGCGGATTCTCATATAGAATCCAGCATAGTGCTCTTAGAGAAACTACTTAGAATTTCAGACCTGTAGCCCCCGAGCGCTATGGCGGATTTCAATCCAGCGTAGGGCTCTTAGAGAACTTAGGGATTTTTGCTGACTGTAGCCCCCGAGCGCTATGGCGAAAAATAGTCAGTCATAGAGGTCTTAGGGAACTATTGAATTAAAATGCGATGAGTAGCCCCCGAGCGCTATGGTGGATTCCAATCCGACATAGTGCTCTTAGAGAACTAACTTTTGAATCTGATGTGTAGCCCCCGAGTGCTTATGGTGGATTTGACATCCGGCATAGCACTCTAAGAGAACTAACATTGACTTTTGCAATACTTGACAGAATTACAAGAAAGTGGTTGACGACTTGGTCCAAGCCGTCAGCTCGCAGGAGAAGGAGCTGGCGGAGAAAAATTTGCTGGTAGCGGATCTGCAGGAGAAGCTTGTGCATAGCGGTAATCTACCTTGCCTGTTTTTACTTTACTGTAAGTGTAGATACTTCGCCATCTGACAAAATTTGCTATTTCCGCCATGCAGATGCTACCAAGCTGGAAGCTACTCTCGAGGGGGTGAGGAAGGGCCACGCTATTGCGATGGAGGAGTTAAACACTCAACTCTGGAAATCTCTAGCCACAAACTCCCTCCTCGAAGAGCAACTTAAGGACCAGCAGCGCATTAGCGAACAGAAGCAGAAGGAGATTGATGACCTCCGCCAAACTGCCATGTCCAACAAGAATCAGCTGAAGGGCTGTGGCGAGGTCATGGAGTATCTGTAGAAAATGCTGCTAGGTATAACTTGGCCTCCATCCTTTGTTTTGTTGCTATAACTCTGATTGAAGGGATGCTTGACATTTTTCCACCATCTAGCTCAATTTGGCTAGGAGGAGACTGACACTGCCTCAGGCCTGCGCGCCGCCACTGACGCCGTTAAGGAGGAGCTGGATGGCCTCTTTGCCGCAGGACGTGGTGCGTGCGCAAGTCTGTAGATCACTGGGTCCTCCATGCTATCCGCCATCGAGCTAAAGGAGAAGCTCAATCTGGTGCCTAGACTGGTGGCTGACTGGAAGAGGTCCGCTACTTGGGGTGGTGCGAGAACTGCACTGATGTTGGCCAAGGCCCATTATCCCGAGCTCAGCCTGGACTTGGTCACCTCCGGCATACCAGAGAGCAACGAGGATGGGACACCGGTGGACGAAGCCGCCATCCGGCAGAGCGTGCTGGGATACGACTAGCTATGTGCCATGGGCACACAGCTGGATGTATACTACGAGGCATACGCTCTGCCAGAATCTCCAAGCCACGCGTCCGCATCCATCTCTGAAGCTGCAGATGCTGCTGATGGCGGCGACGGATCTACCTCCGCTGCTCATAAGTCTTGAACTTTGATCTGCAATATGGCAGAAAAACAATGCATCAATTCAGCCCCTGAGTGGCTCTGTAAGATAACTTATATGTGCTTGTACTGTGCCCAATCTACTTATGGCAGATTGGAGATGCTTTTGAACTTTTAGTTGCACAGTTTTATCAAGTCTTGAAGTGGTTTATGGCGAAAAAACTGCAAGGCTTATTTTTATGCAACTTGAGCAGTTTAACATGCAAAAAAACAACACTTTGAAAATTTTCATGTGTAGGACTATGCAATCCGCCATCCGGTTTTTTGTGCTTGAATTTTCGTGAGATGGCAAACTTTTGCACAAACAATCCTGTCAGGGTGACGACACTTAATAGCAGCCGTCCAGAACCCCAATGGATGGATGGCTTTAAAGTGCCAAAAAGTCACTACTCGGGAATCCACACAAAGAACATCAGATAGGAATTAAAACACAGATATGCTACGCAGACCGCCCATAGCGGATTTAAAAGACACAAGTGCATAGCACAATTGTGCAAAGGTTCCATATGATCTAAATGAACAATAAAGGAGGTAAAAGATTCAGAAATACTCAAGAGTGAACCATATGCTTTATTTCATTGATCATACGGATATGCCTATTACATAGTCTAAACAGATGCTAAGTGTAGAAAGGATGTAGCTGTGCGATGTTCCATGACGGTCTATCTCATCGTAGACATCATCAGGGTCTCTTCGTTTGCGCTTCTTACTAGGCCACTTATCTAGCTCATGAATATCAACGAGGTAGTAGGAGCCGTTCAGTAGAGCTTTGCTGATGACAAAGGGTCCTTCCCAAGGCGGGGATAACTTATGTGACGTCTGCTGCTTGAGGCGTAGCACCAGGTCCCCTTCTTTAAACGAGCGTTTATGAACTCGGCGGCTATGATAGCGGTAGAGATTCTGCTGGTAGATAGCGGATCGCTGGGCTGCTAGGTCTCTTTCCTCTTCGAGTAGGTCCACAGATAGTTGCCTGGACTTCTCTGCATCATCCTCCTTATAAGCCTCTACTCTTGTGTGACGCCCCAAAATCGGCACCTTGCAAATTATAGCAATCACGCCACAATTCGCACGATGTCGCTTTGGAAACGCCCACCAAGCGAAATATGCACGTCGCAACATACACATTAGGCGGGTGGAATCAAGATAGTAACATTACACAAGTTCACGATGGAACCCACAAAAGAATATAAAACCACAAGACTCCACGAGTCAAGAACCAAATAGATACATACAAAGATCCAAATCATACATAAAGCAAAATAGTATCCGAGTACGGACAAGAATACAAATGGGACTAAGAGGCCTGAAGATAAATGATGTCGTCCATAACCCTGCCCAGGCCAAGCCGGAAGGGTAACCTTGCTAACGTCGTCGCTTCCATATACCTTTCTTCAAACCTGCTCTGGCGAGAAATCCGAGACGAGCAACAATAAGTATGAAGTACTTAGCAAGACTTCAAGACGTATAAAGCATAGTCGACAAGTCGCCTTTGTACATGAGGTATGCAGACAAGCTCGAGAGACTCAAAAGGACGTCAGCTGTATGGTGGGGTTAAGTGGCAGCGAGCAAGCACTAAAGAACCTATAGAGACACTCTACAACTTCCGTCTAATTAGAATAAGATAAGAGAGCGCATAAAGTAAAGAACTAGAATACTACAGTAAACATAACCCAGCCGATGAATCACCTCGCGCGACCACATGAAGAAGCAATATCAAAGGCACTCACATGGTTGACAATTTTATAACCATTTAATATTGTAGTAGAACTATTTACTACACCATATTTTATCATCAATTAGGTGTAAGTTGTTCTATGATCGAGTAGAACGGCTCCAAGTCGTCCATAACCGTGGACACGGCTTTTCGAAAAGATTTACCCTGCAGGGGTGCACCAATGTACCCATACACGCTCGATCAATCCAACCTAGACAAGGGTCGGATATCACGACAAGACCGTTGCTAGTTCTACGAGAGAGTTTAGGGGGGCCACCCAACTAAGCTACCGTAACGAAGTCGGCCGAGCTCCGAAGACGGACTTAAAAGTTTGCGTCGGCGGCTCAGTCTGGAGGAAGACTCTATCGAGAGGCATCATCCAGCTTCGCATAAAAACATCCCGCAGTCAAATAAACCTGCCAACCTTACGAGGTGACACAACCACACCCTATTGAGGGGGCTTAGAGACTCCGCCACCATGAAAGGTGACTCCACCCAAATCCAAATCCAAATGAAAATACGGTGTTGTGGCCCCTGGTAAACTAACTAGAGAAAAAGTAGTAAGTCAAGGGAGATCCCACGGCATCTCCACGAGTGGTTAGTGTGCTCAGCTTAGAACAGTTCATGCGAACTCGGGGTCCTAGGGGACACAAGTGAGCCGTCGGAAAACAGGCAAAATGACTCATCGATGCCTCTGCTTAACAAGTGTAGTTGTAACATAATTAAATCATGTTTATCTCCAACATCTAATATCCAACTTATCTCCAATTCATATCCGTTAAGTAAAGCATGTGATAACTTCCCAACAACCCGATAAGATAAAACAACTTGGAACAACCTAAGCATGCCTACGACTCGCAAGGCCAACTCAACAACAAGCAAAAAGGTAACAGGCGGGAGGTGGCAGAAATATAGTTTTGCTTTGGGGAAATAGGTGGATAGGATCCGTGACTCGAACAAAGCATCATAACATAAGGCTAGCATAAATCATAAACCATGAACAGAAATAGGAAATAAGTACCCCTATAGGTAGGTAAGGGGTGGGAAAGCTTGCCTGGCAAGATTGTCGAAGAACACCCAAAGAACTTGTCGTTGCTCACATTATCACGAAACGTCCTATCCGCGAAGAAGCAAAATGCTACAACAAACAACGGATGCAACACTTACTACTACGGCAAAAGAATCGGCATGATCATATGCAAGCATGCATGACATGGCAATTATGATGCAATGCAACTTATCCAAATTAAGCGGAATCGGAATCCCGACACACACATATAAGGTTCAAGTTATTTTACTAGATGACAATTCAAATGTTGATTAGCATGGCGAAGACAAGGCAAGTGTGAGCTACACAAAAATAAATGAAGTGGGGAAACCATATTTGGTAAACCCCAATTACTTCATATATTATTATTAGGTGATGTGCAAACTATCACGCCATGACATGATGCAAGATGCAAACAGGGATATGAATGTCATGTTCAGATTCTACACATTTTTCTGATAAAATTTCATATAAAATACTTTTTATTTCAAGTTACCAATCAAAAGTTATGAATTTTGCAAGATTGGAACAAATTCTGCCACTTTTCAGAAAACAGAAATAGAACCAGGAACTTTTCTCACCCGCAGGATCTACTTGAAGAGGCTGACCGCGGGACCTGGGAGGAGCTGACTGAAGATATAGTTGACTGCTGCCAGGGTTGCTGACAAGGAGGGGCCACATGTCAGCAGGTGGAAAAAGAATAAAAAAAGGGTGGCTTTTACTGCCAGGAACATGATTCGAGCTCCGGATCTCATCTCACCATGGAAGGTTGTAGGAACAGACCAGCTGAGCTAGTAATCACAGCTTGACAAGAACTAGATGCGATACTTCTTAAACAGATCATCCGAACCTGGAAGTGGCCACCACGGATGCAGACGAAACTAAAGACGCCCGTCGTCGGTCGTGGTTCTGCGCGGAAACGGCGACGGAGAGGTGGATGCCTGTGGGGATTTGAACTCCGGGTCACTTTGTCTAAGCGGCAGACGGACGAGGACAAGGATGCTTTGTTGAAGCTTGGCCGGGGCGATGCAGAGGACGACGGAGACGAGGACGCGCTGCTGCTTGCTGTCGAAGAAAGAACGCGGCCGGCGGCGGCGAGGTCGAGCTGGACAACGCACATGGCCAGGGATGCAGGTCTGCATCGGGCGCGAATGAGCTTGACGAGGACGAGCACGCATGCGATGAAGTCGAAGCCGAAGACGCGGACGCGGAAACAGAATTCGAGGACGAACTTGACGATGGAGCGCGTCCATGGCGGAGGCCACCTCGGAAGTGGGCAGGAAAATAAGTTAGAGGGTGCAAACCGAGTGAGAAAACTAGGGGAATCGAAAGGGGGCTCACCGCCAGGAAGTAAAGGAACTTAGAGAGGCCAGAGAAGGACTGGACGGCGGGGCGACGAAGAACCAGAGACGATGGTGTTCGGGTGCGTGCGTGGAGAAGAAGAAAGGGAGAGTGGTGGCGATGCTTGGATAGGAGGAGGGCAGCTAGCGCTAGGGTTGTAGCTAGGTTCCAGGGAAAGATTTATAGGAGGAGGTGAGTGAAGCGCGTCCGTCCCATCACGCTACAGGCTACGTGGCACCGGTCGATGCTCGTCCGTACGAAGGAAGAAGATGACGAGATGAAGGGTGGGCTAGGTGGGCTGCAGGGTCCGGTTGGGCCTCTTTTCTTCTCCTCCCTTTTTTTCTGATTTGCTTCTTCTTTTTCTTGCAGAATTATTTTAGGGAGAAACAAGAGAGGGTTCTGGATAGAGTTCAAAACACGTTCCAACAAATAAAGTTTGAAAACTTTATATTTATTTGAAACAAGAGTCTCCACAAACCAAACATTTTTATTATTATAGTTTTGAGCTTAACCAAAATAAAGCAAAGAATGGGAAGGTTATTGTAAAACCATACAAGCCAAAATAATAAATAGTTTTCAAGAAAAAATATTTTTGTTTAAGAAAACATGCAAGGTGATAATGCATGATGATGCATAAAAATAAAAGAACAAAAATCTAAAAGAGGATTTTTCCGGGCCGTTACAATTGACACCACCAACAAGGGATCTCGCCCCGAGATCCACGCTCGTCTAGGGGGAAGAGTTGGTTAGACTATCGAGTCTTCTTGCACCGTGTTGATCCTGTCGACAATACCAACAAAATTTTCCTTCTCGACACCACCAACAATGGATTCTTGCTCACGTTGACGATGATGAACTTCCGAAGAGCGGACCTATTAGGTTGAAGGCAAGAGATCGTCCACCCATGCAGAATCCTAAACTCAAAGAGGTAGGTAAGAGAGACGACTCAAAACTCACAAAGGTAAGAGGTGAAAGCATAGAAGGTAAGGAGTAAAATGCAGAGCTACTTAGAACTATCCAACAAATTTTTAGCAAAATAATTTTGACACTAGACTCAACTCGTCCATTGGAAAGGTTATCCTACAGGCAGAGCGGACCCACGGGTATCGACAAAACCTTGGCTCTGATACCACTTGTGACGCCCCAAAATCGGCACCTTGCGAATTATAGCAATCACGCCACAATTCGCACGATGTCACTTTGGAAATGCCCACCAAGCGAAATATGCATGTCGCAACATACACATTAGGCGGGTGGAATCAAGATAGTAACGTTACACAAGTTCACGATGGAACCCACAAAAGAATATAAAACCACAAGACTCCACGAGTCAAGAACCAAATAGATACATACAAAGATCCAAATCATAGATAAAGCAAAATAGTATCCGAGTATGGACAAGAATACAAATGGGCCTAAGAGGCCTGAAGATAAACGATGGCGTCCATAACCCTGCCCAGGCCAAGCCGGAAGGGTAACCTTGCTAACGTCGTCGCTTCCATATACCTTTCTTCAAACCTGCTCCGGTGAGAAATCCGAGACGAGCAACAATAAGTACGAAGTACTTAGCAAGACTTCAAGACGTATAAAGCGTAGTCGACAAGTCGCCTTTGTACGTGAGGTACGCAGACAAGCTCGAGAGACTCAAAAGGACGTCAGCTGTATGGTGGGGTTAAGCGGCAGCGAGCAAGCACTAAAGAACCTATAGAGACACTCTACAACTTCTGTCTAATTAGAATAAGATAAGAGAGCGCATAAAGTAAAGAA
Source organism: Dactylis glomerata (assembly GCA_007115705.1). Taxonomy (NCBI): domain Eukaryota; kingdom Viridiplantae; phylum Streptophyta; class Magnoliopsida; order Poales; family Poaceae; genus Dactylis; species Dactylis glomerata. The sequence continues at coordinate 2,309,012 of QXEO01000237.1, forward strand.
CTAGAATACTACAGCAAACATAACCCAGCCGATGAATCACCTCGCGCGACCACACGAAGAAGCAATATCAAAGGCACTCACACGGTTGACAATTTTATAACCATTTAATATTGTAGTAAAACTATTTACTACACCATATTTTATCATCAATTAGGTGTAAGTTGTTCTATGATCGAGTAGAACGGCTCCAAGTCGTCCATAACCGTGGACACGGCTTTTCGAAAAGATTTACCCTGCAGAGGTGCACCAATGTACCCATACACGCTCGATCAATCCAACCTAGACAAGGGTCGGATATCACGACAGGACCGTTGCTAGTTCTACGAGAGAGTTTAGGGGGGCCACCCAACTAAGCTACCCGTAACGAAGTCGGCCGAGCTCTGAAGACGGACTCAGAAGTTTGCACCGGCGGCTCAGTCTGGAGGAAGACTCTATCGAGAGGCATCATCCAGCTTCGCATAAAAACGTCCCGCAGTCAAATAAACCTGCCAACCTTACGAGGTGACACAACCACACCCTGTGGAGGGGGGCTTAGAAACTCCGCCACCATGAAAGGTGACTCCACCCAAATCCAAATCCAAATGAAAATACGGTGTTGTGGCCCCCGGTAAACAAACTCGAGAAAAAGTAGTAAGTCAAGGGAGATCCCACGGCATCTCCACGAGTGGTTAGTGCACTCAGCTTAGAACAGTTCATGCGAACTCGGGGTCCTAGGGGACACAAGTGAGCCATCGGAAAACAGGCAAAATGACTCACCGATGCCTCTGCTTAACAAGTGTAGTTGTAACATAATTAAATCATGTTTATCTCCAACATCTAATATCCAACTTATCTCCAATTCATATCCGTTAAGTAAAGCATGTGATAACTTCCCAACAACCCGATAAGATAAAACAACTTGGAACAACCTAAGCATGCCTACGACTCGCAAGGCCAACTCAACAACAAGCAAAAAGGTAATAGGCGGGAGGTGGCAGAAATATAGTTTTGCTTTGGGGAAACAGGTAGATAGGATTCGTGACTCGAAATAAGCATCGGAACACAAGGCTAGCATAAAGCATAAACCATGAATAGAAATAGGAAATAAGTACCCCTATAGGTAGGTAAGGGGTGGGAAAGCTTGCCTGGCAAGATTGTCAAAGAACACCCGAAGAACCTGTCATTGCTCACATCATCACGAAACGTCCTATCCGCGAAGAAGCAAAATTCTACAGCAAACAATGGATGCAACACTTACTACTACGGCAAAAGAATCGGCATGATCATATGCAAGCATGCATGACATGGCAATTATGATGCAATGCAACTTATCCAAATTAAGCGGAATCGGAATCCCGGCACACACATATAAGGTTCAAGTTATTTTACTACACGACAATTCAAATGTTGATGAGCATGGCGAAGACAAGGCAAGTGTGAGCTACACAAAAATAAATGAAGTGGGGAAACCATATTTGGTATATCCCAATTACTTCATATATTATTATTAGGTGATGTGCAAACTATCACGTCATGACATGATGCAAGATGCAAACAGGGATATGAATGTCATATTCAGATTCTACACATTTTTCTGATAAAATTTCATATAAAGTACTTTTTATTTCGAGTTACCAATCAAAAGTTATGAATTTTGCAAGATTGGAACAAATTCTGCCATTTTTCAGAAAACAGAAATAGAACCAGGAACTTTTCTCACCTGCAGGATCTACTTGAAGAGGCTGACCGCGGGACCCGGGAGGAGCTGACTGAAGATATAGTTGACTGCTGCCAGGGTTGCTGACAAGGAGGGGCCACATGTTAGCAGGTGGAAAAAGAATAAAAAAAGGGTGGCTTTTACTGCCAGGAACATGATTCGAGCTTCGGATCTCATCTCACCACGGAAGGTTGTAGGAACAGACCAGCTGAGCTAGTAATCATAGCTTAACAAGAACTAGACGCGATACTTCTTGAACAGATCATCCGAACCTGGAAGTGGCCACCACGGATGCAGACGAAACTGAAGACGCCCGTCGTCGGTCGTGGTTCTACGTGGAAACGGCGACGGAGAGGTGGATGCCTGCGGGGATTTGAACTCCGGGTCACTTTGTCTAAGCTGCAGACGAACGAGGACGAGGATGCTTTGTTGAAGCTTGGCCGGGGTGATGCAGAGGACGACGGAGACAAGGACGCGCTGCTGCTTGCTATCAAAGAAAGAACGCGGCCGGCGGCGGCGAGGTCGAGCTGGACAACGCACACGGCCAGGGATGCAGGTCTGCATCGGGCGCGAATGAGCTTGACGAGGACGAGCACGCATGCGATGAAGTCAAAGCCAAAGACGCGGACACGGATGCGGAAACAGAGTTCGAGGACGAACTTGACGATGGAGCGCGTCCATGGCGGAGGCCACCTCGGAAGTGGGCAGGAAAATAAGTTAGAGGGTGCAAACCGAGTGAGAAAACTAGGGGAATCGAAAGGGGGCTCACCGCCAGGAAGTAAAGGAACTTAGAGAGGCCGGAGAAGGACCGGACGGCGAGGCGACGAAGAACCAGAGACGGTGGTGTTCGGGTGCGTGCGTGGAGAAGAAGAAAGGGAGAGTGGCGGCGGTGCTTGGATAGGAGGAGGGAAGCTAGCTCTAGGGTTGCAGCTAGGCTCCAGGGAAAGATTTATAGGAGGAGGTGAGTGAAGCGCGTCCGTCCCATCACGCTACAGGCTACGTGGCACCGGTCAATGCTCGTCCGTACGAAGGAAGAAGATGACGAGATGAAGGGTGGGCTAGGTGGGCTGCAGGGTCCGGTTGGGCCTCTTTTCTTCTCCTCCCTTTTTTCTGATTTGCTTCTTCTTTTTCTTGCAGAATTATTTTAGGGAGAAACAAGAGAGGGTTCTAGAAAGAGTTCAAAACACGTTCCAACAAATAAAGTTTGAAAACTTTATATTTATTTGAAACAAGAGTCTCCACAAACCAAACCTTTTTTTTATTATAGTTTTGAGCTTAACCAAAATAAAGCAAAGAATGGGAAGGTTATTGTAAAACCATACAAGCCAAAATAATAAATAGTTTTCAAGAAAAAATAATTTTGTTTAAGAAAACATGCAAGGTGATAATGCATGATGATGCATAAAAATAAAAGAACAAACAATCTAAAAGGGGATTTTTCCGGGCCATTACATCTTGGAGAAGGACTGTGCTACCCCGCGGCGCCGCATAATTGTTAGCCCGTGCGGCGGTTCTATTCTAATTTGCATGCATGTATTAATTAGGCCAAACTCACATGCATGTACTTAACTAGTCCATATACTCACAAGCATACATGTAAATAGTTAGTCTACATGCAACTAATTAGTCCTCACATGGAGGTATCTCGTCCTTCTTTCCAGTGCATGCAAAATAGTGATGTCATTAAAGATTCCTTTGAATTCAAAATTTTTAAATGTTTTATCTCTCAAACCGTTGATCCGATTGATGATCCATTTTCACCACTAGCTTACTCGCGATGGGATCTTCAAAACTAAATCCTATGTTGGCATGTTTCAGGAACTTTTTTTTTATTATCAGTTACCATATTACTATCACATACTTAACAGATTATTATAACTTAGTTACCACATTAAAAAATAACTTATTCGTTGATATTTGCTAGATTTTTGTCACATCTTTGCCATGATACTGATTTTTGTTAAGCGATATCATATCTAAAATGTTGGAGACATCTTAAGGCTCACTCTACTAGTGTAGATAATTATGTTGTCGAAAAAAGACTAATGTAGGATGCCATCTATAACTATGTATAATTATTATGGCAACGATTTGGTACTAATATGACAACTATGATAAGTAATCTGGTAACTGGGATGTCAAAAAAATTTGGTCAAAACATAACAACATGGGATCTAGTTTTGAAGCCCTCGTCGAGACGAACTTGGCTATGAAAACGGATCACTAATCGGATTAACGGTTTAGGAGATAAATCATTTTTTTTTTCAAATTGAGCAATTAATGCGATAATGTCAGCATGAGGTGGAAGATTCTGCATGCATGCATGTACTCTTCTCTATAAGGAGAGCATTTAAAATTTTCCGCCGCATGCAAGAGAGAATGATGCGGCGCCTCATTATATCTTTTCCCCTTGGAGAATCATACTGGACATCACTTGGTAGGATTGCTTTTGCTCCATATACTAGGAAGAACGGGGTAAGGCATGTTGACCTATTAGGGGTAGTCCTTAGACTCCACAGCACAGATAGCAACTCTTCCACCCAGGCTCCTGCTTCTCGATGTAGCAGTGCTTCTAGGCGTGGCTTGATCCCTGACAGAATTAGTCCACTGGTCCTTTCAACTTGGCCATTGGACTGTGGATGTGCCACATATGCAAGGTCAAGGCAGATTCCATTGTGATGGCAGTATTCTTCAACTTCTCCTTGAGATAGGTTGGAGCCATTGTCGGTGATGATGCTATGTGGGATACCAAATCTTACCACAATGTCCTTGACAAACTTTAAGGCGGTTTTGCCATGAAGCTTTCTAATGGGGTTAGCTTCAACCCACTTCGTGAATTTTTCGACCGCTACCAATAGGTGCGTAAATTCTGAAGGTGCTATTTTCAGCGGACCCACCATGTCCAGCCCCCAGACCGTGAAAGTCCAAGTTATAGGGATCGTATGCAGTGCTATGGCGGGCATGTGGGTTTGCTTGGAGTACATCTGGCAGCCTTGGCAGAGCTCCACAATGTTGTGTGCATCTGCCTTGGCTGTAGGCTAGTAAAAACCATGGCGGAATGCTTTTGCCACTAGGGATCTGGCGGCGGAGTGATGCCCACATTCGTCTTCGTGGATTTCCCGTAGCATCTCGATTCCGTCCACTTGGGATATGCACTTCATGAATACTCCCGGAGTACTTCGCTTGTAGAGTTAGCCATCAATGATGGTATACGCCTTTGCTCTACGCTCGATTTGCCTGCGTTGGACTTCGTCTTCAGGGAGCTTTTTGTTTGTTAGAAACTCCAGGTAAGGTTCCGCCCATGGCGGATTGCTAGGCAAAACCGCCATAACAAGGGAACTTGCTAACTCCGGATTTTTTGGATCCACCATCTTGACTGATGGTACGTGCAGATGCTAAAGGAACACGCCTGGCGTTACCGCCTTGTGGCTGGATCCCAACTTGGATAGGGTGTCGGCCGCCATATTGTCTTCTCATTGTACGTGCTTTATGTCGTAGACGAGGAAGCTTTTGGCTATCTCGTCCACCTCATCTCTATAAGCCGCCATGACTTCGTTCCAAGCCTTGTATGTGCCCGCCACCTGCTAGGCGACAAGGTCGAAGTCTCCGCAGCACATGATGTAATGTACGCCAATCTCCTTTGCGACGTGCAGCCCGGGCAGTAGCGCTTCATACTCCGTGATGTTGTTGGTGGTGGGGAAGTGAATTTGGAGGACATACGTTAACTCATCTCCCTTAGGGGATTTGAGCATCACTCCAGCCCCCGAGCTGTGTAGCAACTTTGAGCCATCAAAGTGCATCACCCAATGCTCTGGTTCTGGGACGGGCATAGTCTCATGTGCTTCCTTCCAATCCGCCATGAATTCCGCCAAATCCTGGGACTTGATGGCGGTACAAGGCTCGTAGTCGATGTCGAAGGAGGCCAGTTCGATGGCCCACTTTGCAACTCGTCCTGTTGTGTTGCTGTTGATGATGATGTTCTTCAGTGGAGCCTTGCTCACCGCTGTGATCTTATGGTCATAGAAGTAGTGTCGTAGCTTACGATAAGCTAGGAAAACTTTGTATGCCAATTTCTGGTAGTGAGGGTAGCGCTGCTTGGATTCTGTTAGGACCTCGCGGGCATAGTAGACTGGTCTCTGGACGCCATATTCCTGTGCTTCTTCCTTGTGTTCTACCACAATGACGATGCTGATGACCCTGTTGGTTGCTACCATGTAGAGTAACATGGGCTCCTGGTCTGCGGGAGCTGCTAGGACTTGTGCATTGGACAACACTCTCTTCAAATCCTTAAGTGCAGCGTCTGTGTTGGTCTAGACGAATTTGTCTGATTTCTTCATCAGCTTGTAGAGTGGCAAAGCCTTCTCGCCAAGACAACTGATGAACTGGCTCACTGCTGCCATACAGCCTGTGAGTCGATGTACGTCCTTTAGGTCATTAGGCCAGGAGATGTCAAGGATAGCCTTGATTTTCTCTGGGTTGACATCAATTCCGCGGTGGGATACGATGAATCCTAGGAGTTGTCCTGCTGGCACCCCGAAGTCGCGCTTCGTAGGGTTCAACATCATGTTATACCTCCTTAGGTTACTGAAGGTCTCCTGGAGATCCGCTATGAGGTCATCCTGTTTCTTGGACATGACGCCGATATCGTCCATGTAGGCATGGATGTTGCGACCAATCTAATCCGCCAGGCACTTTTGCATCGTGCCCTGATACATTGCAAATGTATCTGTAATTTCTGATGCTAAATGCTTGTTTTACACCAATTGCTTTTTGTTTTGCTTGCACTTTGTGTCATTTTTATGCATTTTCTGGAACTAACCTATTAACAAGATGCCACAGTGCCAGTTCCTGTTTTCTGCTATTTTTCTATTCCAGGTTTTTACCAAAGGAAATATTCTCGGAATTGGATGAAACAAAAGCCAAACCTCCTATTTTTCCTGACACGAAGATGGAGTCCAAAGCAGAGACGGAGAAGGGCACCGAGGCAGCCACACCATAGGGTGGCGTGGGTCCTCGCCTGGCCGTGCCTATCCATGGTGTGCCCCCCTCGGGAGTCCACTGACATCGCCCTTACGCCTATATATTACCCTCGACGCAAAAACCCTAGATGAATCGGCATCCATCCATGAAAATTTCTGTTGTGCCGCGGCCATCGAAGACCAATTTTGGGGGACAGAAGTCTCTGTTCCGGCACCCTGCCGGGATGGGGAATTTCCCCCAGAGCCATCTTCATCGTCGTTGCTGACTCCCATGATGAGGAGGGAGTAGTTCTCCGTCGAGGCTGAGGGCTCTATCAGTAGCTATGTGGTGTATCACTCACTCTCTCTCTCTCTCTCTCTTGCCCATGGTGTGATCTTTATGTGATCATGAGCTTTGTAATCTAGTTGAATAAGTAGATGTTACTCTTCATCTATTATGCTACTCAACTGCTTTTATTAATGTGATCTCCAGAGACACCTTGTCCCACGATGTGAAGGTGACAGTGTGCGTATTGTGTGTGGCTCTTAGGCTAAAGATTACAGTAATACTTATCATGAGTTATAATTTGAGTTGGATGTCTCTATGAAATTGTGGTGTTTGTCTGGAACCATCTAGTGCGCTCAAGGTGATAGTGTGGGGCTATCTAGATTGGGGAATGCGAACTTTAAGGAGTGCTTTTATAGCCCTACGCAATGAATTGGTGTTTGTTATCCAACCAGAGTATAGTTCAGTATAGCATAGTGAAGAAAAGATATTTATGTATTCAATTATGATATCATTGTTGAGAGTGTCCACTAGTGAAAGTATGATCCCTAGGCCTTGTTTCTAAGAATTGAAACACCGTTTACAACCAGTTCTGCTACATGTTTGTTTGCTTCCATTTTTATTTCAGATTGCAATTACCACTTATAATCATCCATATTACTTGTATTTCACTATCTCTTTCGCTGAACTAGGGCACCTATACACCTGACAAGTGTATTGGGTGTGTTAAGGACACAAGAGACTTCTTGTATCTTAATTGCAGGGTTGCTTGACAGGGATATCTTTGACCTCTACCTCCCTGAGTTCAATAAACCTTGGGTGATTCACTTAAGGGAAACTTGCTGCTGTTCTACAAACCTTTGCACTTGGAGGCCCAACACTGTCTACAAGAATAGAAGCGTGCGTAGACATCAAGCTCTTTTCTGGCGTTGTTGCCGAGGAGGTAAGGTAAAAGGTACTCACATCATCTGGCTACTAAGCTATCTTCTAGTACTTGTAACATCCCAAGATTTTATCAAATTTTGGAGTGAAATTTTTGTTTTTGTTTTGTTGTGTTGATTAAAATTTCACAGGGATTTAAAACTTTTTGAGTTCATTTAAAAGCTTTATTATAAATACTATTTTAAACTTTTATTATTTCTTGAAGAACTCCTTTGAGAAAATAAAAGTTTCCAAAATGTTATTTTGCATTCAATTATATGCAAGCATGCTTGCAAAGGAATGAATTACAAAAGGTGTTGTATGTTTATTAAAGGTTGCTTTTTCAAAACTATGATTGAGAGTGATTTTCAATTATTATTTTATAAAGTATTATTCCCTTATTTTAAGAGGATTAATTTCCAAACACTATTTCTATATTGCATTATGCAAGCAAAGACCATTTGGCTCAATTAAAATCTTCTTAAAAATCTTGTTTTATTTTGAAACTAGTGTTCTTACTGTTTTAAAACATTGTGTTGATTTTTAGAAAAATTTAGAAATTGGTTTGAATGGATTTGGTGCCTTTTTGCAAAAGTTATGAAATAAACAAGAAATCAGAAAAGAAAAACAAAAGAGCAAAAAAAAAAGACTAAAGAAGGCCGGGGGCGCCGTTCCGGCCCAGCCCCAGAAAAGGCCCACGGCCCATCCCAGCATTCCCGAAAAGGTACCCGCTGCCTCCTTCTTCTCCCGCCGATAGGTGGGTCCCACCTGTCGGGTCGTCCCCAACCTCCGGTCAAAGACCTGGGAGGGCACGGCTGCGCCTCCGTCCGTCCGATCGCCGTTTCTACCCGATACCCTAGCCCCTCCTCCTAGCCAACCTTTCCTATAAATAGCTCGCATCTCCCTCGCGGTTTCCCCTTTTTTTCCCACTCGAGATAACTCCAAGCCGGAGAAATCCCTCGTCGGAGCTTCGCATCTCTGCCACCATCCGAGCACTATTCCGGCGACACCAGAGGTCCCCACCACTCGTGCTTGGTACCTCTATCTCCCTCTTTCTCTGGCGCACCTTTTGACGTCCCCCGTCCGCTCGTTAGTGTTGCATATCAGCATCTCCGGCGCTACCCGAAGACCACCTCCACTCCGGCCGCCTCTCCGTGCGAGTGCGGGAAACGATCGACGATGCCATCCCCACCATCGGAACTCCCTCGCCATTCAAAACACCGTCCTCCACTCCGCCGTCACCGAAGACCCCTGAAACCATGACGTCGTCCACCCCCGAGCTGCCGCCGGCGAGGTCCACCTTCTCCGACGACATATCCCTAACCCTAGGTGAGGAGATCTAACCTCCATCGTCCGATCTAAATCTGATGGCTCCCTTTTATTTTATTTAACTGAATCAGTATCGGCCTATAACATTCCGCCACATGGCAGTCCAGTCAGCTACCCCGTCAGCCAGTCAAACTCCGGTCAAATCCTGATTTAAAATTGAATTCAAATCCCTGTTTGTAAAATGCATAGAAAATAATATACAACTCCAAAAATTACAAATAATATGTCTCTGGAAAGCTAAGAATGTATAGAATCCAATTGTGCAATAAAATTTTATAGTTTCAGTAATTAATTTGAATGCATTTTCAAATTGATTCAAACTCATCTGTTTCATTGTTTAATTCATATCTTTTGTTCTATGCATCCAAAAATTACAAATTTGTAGTCTTTGGAATCCTCTAATCTTGTAGAACATCATAGAACCAAGAAACTTCAAAGTTGATACGTGCACACACTTTGTGCATTCAAATCTATCCAAATCACTAATTTGATCATAATTTGAGTTCTAGAATTTATTTTAGGATGAATCCAATTGCAGTAGCTTTGTTTTACTGTAAGCTATCCAGTAGTATCACTTACCAATTTTCCTAAACTTCACAATTATTCAAATTCAAATATGAGGATTTGAGTATTTTCCTTCATAGATTAATTCTATTTCTTTTCAGCAATGTTTATTTCCCACTATAGTGAATCCTATTATCATAGCTAGCTATCAAAGATCATCTTGACATCACTTTGACCCAAGATCATTCCTATCTCAATCTTGCTTGTCTGGTTCACATGTAGTCAAATTTCAATTGTGTTATTTGAGTAAGTTATGTGGTATCACAATCATAGGTTCTACTCCTGCTGTTGTGGTGTTGATCTAATCTTCTATATCTATATTGGAGTCCCCCACTACCAGATTTTCCAGCTCTCTCATGCGTCCACGTCATCCTTATTTTGCCCACCTGCTAAGTTGTCTTCCGTCGCTGGTCAGTGGTCGGTTTCTCCTTCTCCCGCATATATGTTTCATGGGCTGGGCGTTGCTTCTTCATACGTGGCATAGGCATCTCTAATTGGGCTGGATGAGACCCGCGCACAACGGCTAGACGAGTTGCCGCTGCGCTCGCTTGGGCTTCCTCCAGTGATCGACTCGACAATGTACTCGCTCGCCCTTTCTCCCGTCCGATCGTGTTCCCTGTTGGTGTTCTCCACAACCGCAGCAACCTATGACTTCACGGACAAATCTTTCCGTTGTGGCCTATGCCCTCATCGCCACAAATGCTTATGAAACTGCTCCATGATGTCCAGCATTCATCAGTCATTACTGCTCTGCAAATACACAAGAAACTTTCATGTTGAACTGAGCAGGCGGCCGCCTCCATCTATAAAAAGCTCCCCATGTTGCCATGGACATTCAGCATGCAAGCCTGATCGCGTTTATATTTGGTACCGGTCGCCACTCTCATAGTTGTCCGCTCCATATTCTGCTTCTCCTTTTCTTTTTTATCCCCTCACTACTTCTCATAAATCTGTTTGGTTGCTCCCCAGCTCGAAAGCTGCTCCACGTTTTGCCTGATCCCCTGATTTTGTTAGGTACCCCTGATTTGATTATATTTTAATTGGACTCCGCGTGCTATCACTCAAGTGTCCCTGATTTGATTGCATCATCGTTATCCAAAATAACATTTGTTATTTCAGTTTTGTTGTAGATTCAGCTGGCTGGTGGACTTTGGCCAGAACTACTCATTTCAAGATGCAAAGGCGGAAAGGAGCAGAGAATTTTTTTTTTGGACAATTGGAAAGGAGCATAGATAAAGGTGCAGTACTGACTATATTTTTAGATCTGTCGTGTAAACAGGCGAAGTGTGCTCATAGTTTAGAAGTGTATTTCTCATTTGGATGTCCTCTACCTAAACGACAGTTATATGACCGACTCCAAGGCGTTGCTTTTTTGCGGGAAAATTACCTAACGTATGCACTATAGTCAAATGTATATTACAAATTTTAGCTTGATTTAATTGTGACAGAATATTAGTTATAAGTTTGTTGACTCTTTCAGCGATGTCAATCTATGTATTGTCATCTGCATGCTGATTATTAGTTCATTACGTACAAGAGATACGATTAAAGTTGTGTGTCATTCTCTCTTAAGAAAAACTATAATAGTCCCACAACTATTATTATGTTTTCAGCTGTCAAAATTTCTAAATAATTAATTCCATGTGCCGCTTTAGATCGTGGTTTACAAAAACAAAATCCACACATGTTGTTCAACATTGTTTCTATGTGATTGATCTAGGTTATTCATAATTCATTGCAAGATTTGATCCTATTGGCTACTTCTCCGTCTCCATCTATTCAACCGATTGAGTTATTTTATGAGACAACATCATCTTCATCTATTGTAGGCTAAGGAGATCTAACCGGCTAGCTCATACATTCAAGACTACATGACAAAGTTTCTTCCTGGCAAAGTTCCCATTTAAAGAGCACTACAAATCATTTCATATTTTAACTATGCTTTTGTTCATTTCCCATTCTTTAAACACTTCTTTGTTGCCTGACACCACCTGATCTATCTAGGAAACACTTCAGATTTTCATCTTTGATCCGCGACTCAGCTTTGCGAAGAGAGAAATGACAAGTTACAGTGTAGTGAAATTTTCTGCTGGGGACCTTTAGATGTTTCTGTAACTAGAGTCCTTCAACGTGAAATCACTGCAAGACTTCTATCCATGCGAAGCATGAAAAATCAAATTTAGTTTATGTTACTTCCTCATGAGTTATCTACTCCGTATTGTTGTATGATCCATGGCAAGCATTATCACCTAATCTAACAAATAATTGCATCTTATATATTATTCTCTATTTGGGGTTGCGCCATGTGTGTAGTGTCCTTTGATATATTCCAAGAGAATTTTTCACAGGGTTGTAAGTTAAACATCACATTTAGCAGTGAAATACTACAAGTGTTTGCAGCAACGCGCGGGGATATCATCTAGTTCTACTGTCATAGCACATATCCATGCTCCATGTTGTTCAATAAAGCCCTTGATCCATACTCTCAAATATCATCCATTCATATTGATGACCCACAAGTATAGGGGGTGTATCGTAGTACTTTCGATAAATAAGAGTGTCGAACCTAACGAGGAGCAGAAGGTGTTGATGAGTGGTTTTGATCAAGGATTCACTGTAAATACTAGCAAACAGGTTTTCAGGGGTATTTGGTAATGCAAGTAAATAAAGTACGAGTAAATAAAAGACAGTAATAATAATTGCAGCGAGTGGCCCAATCCTTTCTAGAGCAAAGGACAAGCCGGTTGTGTATCTCACTAGGCCCATAAATGGTAAAGTATCATGTAGTCGACGTTCACATGGCACCACTAGTGAAATAGCACCACAACAAATAAATATCAAACCACTAAATATTACTTAACAATAATTCACTACTAACATCTTGACTTCTCCCATGTCCTCAAGAACTAAACGAACTACTCACAAGACATCATATGGATCATGATCAGAGGTGAAATAATAGTAAATAATAATCTGAACATAAACCTTAATTCAACGGTTCCACTCAATAGCATCAACCACAAGAGTAATCAACACCGGGAAAGTTTCCCCTAAGAATTTAACAAGATCCAACTCAAGATGTTACAGCGGGATGACGTGGTGATGGTGGAGATGAAGGTGCTGGTGATGGAGATGATGATAATGATGATCTCGATGAAGTCTGGTGCGATGGTGATGACGATGGCGACGATCTCCCCTCTCCGGGAAGGAATTTCCCTGGCAGATTTCTGCCGGCCGGAGAGCTTTTCTCTCTCTAGTGTTTTCCGCCTCGCAGAGGCGGCGGTGTCTATCTCTCAACCCCCCTGACTTAGGTTTTTGGGGATGATGAAGTACGCGCATGGGCGAGACCTGAAGTGGGCCAGGGTGGCCACACAGTAGGCCGGCGCGGCCAGGGGCCAGGCCGTGCCCCCTACGTGTGAGCCTACCCCCTGGCTCCTCTCGCCTCCTCCTTCTGGCTTCCTGGGTCTTTCGGCAAAATATAATTTTCTGGAATTTTCCTGATCTTCCGAAATATGGTGTTTTGACGGTCCTTTTCCAGCAGAATCCTGACTCCGGCAGCAAATCCTCCAACGATCATCAAACATGTAAAAATAGAGGAAACAACATAAGTATCATCTCTAAATATGAAATATATCAATGAATAATAGTAAATTATGATACAAAATAGTGATGCAAAATGGCCGTATCAACTCCCCCCAAGCTTAGACCTCGCTTGTCCCCAAGCGAAAACTGAACTCAGTAAACATGACCACAGGTTTATGGAGTGATGTGTCGATAATAAAGAATACGGACAAGAAGCATCACATTCACCAAGGCACACAATATAATAGACAGCAACTTCCCTATATATAATATAGACTTGCAATAAGGAAAGGGAATCACATATAAAGATGCACAAAGTAAATTATAATTGTTGATGGCAAACCTTAGTTCTTGGTCAGAGAACATTGAGCACAATACACTTTCTTTTAAATGGAGCCTTTTATAACAGAGCTTATATAGCAGAAACCATATGCTCGCTGAAACAAACTCTTTGTAATCATAGAAAACTTTTCAAAGATATATTATTTCGGATAAAAGCATTATGCTTAAGAAGGAAGATAGTAAACATGATTAAACGAATCAACATATGGATGAGTGAAACATAACAACTCAAATGCTTGCTTGAGATAGAAGGAAATAGGTTGACTCAACATAAAAGTAAAAGATAGGCCCTTCACAGAGGGAAGCAGGGATTAAACATGTGCTAGAGCTTTTCATTTGTAAAAGAGAGGTAAAAGTTGTATTGAGAGGTGGTTGCTTTTGTCAACGACTGTAAGGGTAAATTGCCCCTAAGTGTGTTTTTGGTAATTAATGACAATCCCTATGGACTAATGTTTTCATTGAGATTTTTATGAAGGAATTGTTCATAGGAATTGCTTGAAGTCCATGTGTTGGATTCAAGGCTTGGATGCCATGAAGATAAAGATATATCTTAAGTATTGGCATCAAGATCATTGAATAGAAGAGATGAATCCAATATGATCAAGAAGAAGAAATAAAGATGTTGTTCTTGTGTAGAACTCAAGTATTCCATGCTCTAGCTCATGTGCTAAGCCAAGGAGTCTCAAGATCTTGAGAGTTTGGTTACATTAGAAGAATTCAAGTTATGGCTCTATGTCGAGGTCACGATGGTCTCATGAGTTGAGCCATGGTTGACCAAGACTTAGAGCATGCAACCAAATGAAGAATTCCCTATGCATCTTAAGAGAGATTCGATAGAGCATGAGTAGATACAAGGTTGATCAAGATGAAGAGAGAATAGTGGAATCAAGTATCTTCCCATGGGCTTACATCAAAAGAAGGATTCAATATGGCCCATGGGAGAATGAAATCAAATGAAGCTTCTTCATCAAGATCAAGCGGGATGCTCAAGGCAAAGGTATGTCCTTGCTAGGTTTTCCTTTTACCGGTCTCAAGGTGGTTGTTGGGAGACCGGGTTATAGGATAGATAGCCGCACTATCAAGAGGGGCTTTCGGTTGGGTAACTTGATCACATCGTCATAGGGAGCTCAATCCTTTGCATACTTTGCATCTTCCTAGTTTGTTGCTTCTTGGTGTTTCTCCATGTGAGGTTCTTGTGCTTGTTGCTAGCTTTCCAACAAGCCCAAGTTCATCGAAAACGGAATCCAAATGCATCTTCTATTGCGTTTTCGAGTTGAGAGGTTTTACCGGTTCTTCACTTTGGAAGGTTTCACACCTCTCCACATTTCGTATTTTTCCTCTTGACTTTTCTTGGTGTTTCTCTGCATAAAGTTGTAGTACTTTTTCTAAGCTTTTCAAAAAGTCCAAGTTTGCTAAAAACGGAGTTCGGATGCAAAAGTTATCGCGTTTTCCGTATGAGTGTTTTTGCAGTTTTGCAAATCCGGAGTGAAATCTGGAGCTGCTCCGGGCTGCTCCGGGCTGAGCAGTGGCCGGGTACTCGCTCCGGAGTATCGGCCGGAGCTGCTCCGGGCTCTGCTCCGGGCTGCTCCGGGCTGCTCCGGGATGACCGAAAAATCTCTGTAACGGGCAGTTTTGTTGCCCTATAAAAGGGGGCTTCTTCCCCAACGGTTGGCTAAGGGTTCTAAAGTGTTCTTGAGCTTTTCTCTCACCTCCATTGTTGCCTCTCTTGAGCTTGCTCCCTCTCTCTTCCCTCCAATGATTCTTGCATATTTTTGAGGGATTTGGAAGAGGAGATCTAGATCTACAACTCCACCAATCAATTCCTCCTCTAAGTGAGGGGAACCCATTGGATCTAGATCTTGGAGTCATTGGTTGACCTCCACCCTTGTTCTTCCTCTCTAACTCCTCCATAGCATTTGTTGCTTTGGTGGGATTTGAGAGAGAAGGATTTGAGCACTTTCCCTTGTGTTCTTGCTTTGCATCCTTGCATAGTGTTGAGCTCTCCATTACGATTTGTTCGAGTGAGAGACCGTGAGCTTGTTACTCTTGGAGGGTGACCTCCTAGTTGGCTTGGCGGTTGGTGCCTCGTGACCTCTTCGTGGAAGATTGTGAAGAGGCCCGGGCTTCCCCTTCGTGGGAGTTGTGAAGTGGTTGTGGAGCTTGCCATCTCCGGAGTGGAGGAAAAGCTAACCATAAGAAGGGGTCCCTAGCTTCGTGGGGGACTCGGAGAAGAAGGTGAGCCTTCGTGGCATTCGGGGGCCTTCGTGGTTACCCGCATCTCTCCAACGGTGATTAGCTTACTTTATGTAAGTGAACATTGGGATACATCTTCGTCTCCGCGTGCCTCGGTTATCTCTATACCCGAGTTTATTTCCTTGTGATAGCCATCGTGCTTGAAGTACTTTTATCTTGCTTATCACTTGTGAATTTATCTTGTGCTATCTTGCTTATATCTAGTTGTTGTTGTTGCACTTAGTTGAGCCTAGCATTTTTAGGTCTTGTGCTTGAAGAAAATAAACGTTAGTTTAATTCCGCATTCCTTCAAGCCAATTCCGTAATTGTTTTTAAAACGCCTATTCACCCCCCCCCCCCTCTAGGCGACATCTTGTCCTTTCAATTGGTATCAGAGCAAGGTCTCTCCTTGTTTAGGCTTCACCGCCTTGAGAGTAAAGATGTCGGCTAGTTATTTAGTGCACAATGACACAATTATTTTTGATGGCACAAATTATATGCTATGGAGAAATCGCATGCTTTCTAATCTTCGGACTTTGTGTCCAAATATAGAGCGATTTCTAGATGTAGGCTTTTCTCCTCCGATGGATCCTCAAAGTCTATCTATAGAGCATGAGAAAAATTTACATCTAGAAGCTCAAGTATTTAATGAAATTTTACTGTCTGTGAGCTCCATAGTTTATGTTTGCTTGATGGGTTCAAAGTGCAAGATGTCTCATGAGATATGGACCAAGCTAGAAGAGTCATTTGGTGGGTCCATTTCTCTTGAGGTTGAAAGTGAACCCAAGGAGCTCTCTTCACCTTCACATCATGAAGAGCTCCAAGTTGCTTCCACATCCGGTCGTGATGATTGTTCAAGTTCTTCCACTTCACCAACATGTGACTTGTCACAAGGTAATGATACGGTGAGTGAAGAAATCATATGTGATGTTGGTAGTCTTGTTCTTTGCACCAATGATTCTATTTCTATAAATCCTAATGGTGTAGAGAGTTTGGACCTAAACACTTCTTGCAAGAAATTCTTTACTCATTCTTGTGTTAAAGGTCCTTGCATATCTCCTAAAATTTGCTTGATTAAATTTTGTGATGATATGCTTGTTTCTAGTTGTGACCATACTCAAAATGATTCTATTTCCTCTAGTTGTTGTATGACTAACCATGTAGAGGAAATTAAAGAAAAATTGGGTCACATAATTAAAGAAGAAATCAATAGAAGAACCAAGAAGGTTTCTATCAAGAGAAGGCAATGCTATGAATGCCACGAGTATGGACATCTCGCAAGAGCTTGTCCTACACTCGAAAATGAAGAATGTGCTTCAATTGATGCTCCCTCATCATCTACCGAAGTTCACATGTGCCTTATGGCAAGCGGTTCAAAGGTAACTCCTACTTTGAATCCCGACACATCTCCTTATGATGAGAGTGATGATGGTAATGATGATGATAATGAAGCTTTCTTGCATGAGATGGGAATTGTGTATGCCTCTCTTCGTGGTAATAATGATGCTCGTGCTAAAGTCGAACACTTAATGGAAACCTTGTTTGACCACAAGGAGACCATTAAGGAATTGAACTCCCTTGTTAATGAGGGGAAACGGAGATTCAATCTCCTCAAGCAAGAGCTATCCAAAGAGAAGCATACTAATTCTTGCCTATCTCAATCTATTAAATCTTATGAGCTTACAAATGCTAAATCTATTAATGATGCTTGCGCTACTAACTCTATTTCTTGTGAAGCATCTATATTAAAGGAGAATGTTGAGCTAAGGGCTCAACTTGAGTTGCTAACAAGCAATTATAAGAAATTGGAGGAAAGCCATGAAAAGCTCTCGGGCTCTCATGGGGATCTCTTAATCTCTTATAATGGGCTAAAGTTAGCTCATGAGGCAAGTATCTCTAAGAAAACATCTTGTGAGCCTCATTTGGATATTAGCACTACTTTGAACCAAAATGCTATATTATCTTGTGCTAGTCCAAGTAATTTGTCTAGGCATAATATTGCTACATCTTGTGATGAATTACTTGCTATGCCTTGTTGCTCTAACAATGAAGCTTCTACCTCCTCTAGTACTTGTATTACTACTAACCTTGTAGAGGAAATCAAAGAGCTCAAGGCCCAAGTCACTAGTTTGGAGAAAGACTTGGATAAGCGTCATGAAGGGAAATCTACACTCGATAATATTTTGAGTGTGCAAAAATCCCCTAATGACAAGAGTGGACTTGGATTCAACTCCAATAACAAGAACAAGTCCAAGAGCAACAAGAAGAAGAAGGGCCAAGACCAAGTCAAGAATTTGGCCAAGATTGTTTGCTTCAAGTGCAAGATTGAAGGGCATCATGTGAGATCTTGCCCATTGAAGAAGAAGCACTTGAGTGAGAAGCAACAAGGGAAGCGGGCACAAGGTCAAGCTCAAGTTCGACCTCAAGTTGAAGATAGGCCACTTCCCAAGAAGAAACAAGATGAAGCTTCCCAAATCAAGAAATCAATGAAGAAGAGAAAGGGAAGCACTTGTTGCTATATTTGCTGTGAGAAGGGGCACTTTGCTTCTTCATGCTTAAGCGGTACCTTATCTAATCCTATCATTGTTGATGATGATTATTCTCTTAGGAAAGATAAGGATGGCAATGTGTTTGCCAAGTTTGTTGGAACTCAAAGTGGTGTCAAGAAAAGAACCATTTGGGTTGCCAAGCCTATTGTTACTAACCTCTTAGGACCCAACTTGGTTGGGGACCAACAAGCTAAAACTTGATCAATAGGTGTTTATGGAGGGCATTGGAGACTTGGCTACCTCATGAAGAATTAAGGGATCTTCATTAATTTTATTTCATCAAGCCAATTCATTGACACTATCATCTTATATCCAATGTGCCTCTTTGCGGTAACTTGTGCTTAATCTCTTTACATTGTAAGTTACTTGCCCCTTTGCATGTTTTGGTTTTGTACCAAGTATGTGTTTGTATATGTTGTTCCTTACACCTTCTTAACTTGTGTATTCAAGTAGGTGTTGGTTGTTTGGCACATCATATATTTGTGTGTTTGCTTTGAGCCTCTAATGCATCTTGTTGGTATCTTATTTGGTTCTTATTGAGTGATTAATGGAACATCCCATTTTGGGGGAGTGATTTGCCATTGGCACCTCACAATCCTATAAATGTGTGCACATGAGTAATACCACTTAGTATTGATATTGAAAGATTATCTAGTCACTATGTGGTATGCCATGCTCATGAGAAATTCAAATTCTATATCTCCATTAATTATCTCTAGTTGGATTTTATTTGCCTTTTGTTGAAAAGATTTTAATATCACATTATGGGGGAGTAATATGTCTTATGCATATCACAAGCCTAGGAAATGTGAACATTTGATGTATTGCCACTTATAGTTGATATTGTTAATTATCTTATTTCTAGGTGGCATGTTTGCTCAAACAAGCTTAGTTATTTCTTAAAAGATTTTATTGCTCATTTCTTTGGTCTTGGTTTGAGTAAGAATTCTTGGTGCGGGTTTACTCAAATATATTTCTCTATATCATAAGTAGGAAACCGTTTGCTTTAAGATACTCTAATCATTGCTTTGCATGATTGTTTGTCTATTATTGGAGCTACCAAGAATCCTTTTTCGTGCATGGTTCCCAAATTGGATATTTAACCATATGCCTTTTATTGTGAAGTTGATCTTGAATATCTTTGCAATACACCACCGGAAAATAATTCCAATATGAACTTCTTGTCTCTGACAATTGGTTTTCATATATATATGTGTGGTAATTCGTCTAGATCATCTTCACCTTGGAATTTGCCTCTTATTGCCCTTATTTCTTTCCAAGAAATTATTTTGACTCGCATTGTCTTATTGCCTTCTTGAGGATCTTTTTGCTTGACTTTGTCTCATCTCTTGATCCCCATCAAGTGTGTGTTGTTGTAAGACAAACCTTTTCTTTTCGGTACTTGTGCCATTGTGAAAAGTGTAGAGGGTTTGGTTTATTTGTTGGAACCTTGCTCTTTTGGGAGTTAGTTATCTCATTCCTTCTTCTATGATTTATTTGCTCGAATGAGATAAATTGTTGAGCATGCTTTTATTTATTTATTCCTTCATGCTCAATAAGTTGTTAGGTTCATTTGTTGAATTTTGTTGAATAAATCATTTGTTGATTTGTTCCATTGATATCATTTGGACAAATAATGTGTTTTACCACACCTTTTATACCTCCTTATACTCTTGGTGATTTGTCTAAATTGTATCTTCTTTGGTTCTTGAAAGCTAGGTGCGTGCATATTCTCTTTATGCTTAATTTTGTGTCTTAGTTCTTTCTTTGATCCAATATATATGTTATACTCCGTCAAATCCTAAATGGCTAAGATGTGCATGAAATTCAAATTTCATCTCTAACTATGCACATATTTATATGGAGTCTATCATATGTATTGTGGTTAGTCTAACCACTTTGGACCCAATAAGTTTCTGGACCAAGATGTACTTGAATGTTGTCTTAGGTACATTGGAGATGCAATGGATGCTTGTCTCGTTTATAAGGAAGGTGTTATCACCATATGATTATTGGAGCCAAGCAAGGATGACCGACGAACTCTTATCTACTACATCACACCATTGCAATCTCGGTAACAAGTATAACATTCATGCATACTTTTCTAGCATCCCAACTCTTGTAGGTTGGTTCTTGGCATGATAATATTTATTTGCAAATGTTGCGGTTCTTGCAAAGGTCTTATAAAGAAATATCTTTATTTCATATGTGAGCAAGTTGAGATGATTGCATATGACGGGAAGTATATAAAATCATGTTTATGATTCACCAATCCCAAATATGCCATTTTAGCAATTTATTGCATATTAATTCCTCAACGCTCTCTCATGTGCAATATAGATAATGTTGCAAGTTGTACCCTTCTTTATTATGCTTGTTGCCTTTCAAAGCATCCCGACTATCTTTTGATCCCTTATTGCTAGTTGTGATGGCTTTGATGATTTTGCGTGGGGAGTTTATTAATATACCATAATGGAAAATGGAGCCTTGAGCTATATATGCTTTCTAGCAAAGCTATTTGGTATATTCTATGACTCTCTCTTGGATATCATGTCTTCCTTAATTTCAACTAACCTCTTGTGTATACATGTTCCTTTGTGGATTGTTCATCATGATTTTTTGTCCACTTAGAAATATATATGCATAAGAGTGTTAATTTCTTCCCTTGATATCCTCGTTCTTTGCCGACCATCTTTCTTATCCATTTTGTTCTTGATGGTGTTGGTAAGAACTTGATTTATGAGTGCTTGTTTATTCTTTATTGCCTTTTCTCGCACTCATATCTCCTGAATCTTTTTGGACTAAAGTTTACTTTGATAAGCGTATTGATCCTTTTGTATTCTTTCGTGCTCATGTTTTGTTTTAAATGATATATAGGGAGTGAGGATTCCATGTTTGTGCATATTGTATTCAAATGCAACAAAAAATCAAATTTATGCATGGACCTTGGGGAGCTTCCTTATTTTATTTAAATCACCTAGTTGCTCTTATTATCACATCTCCTTGTGTCCAATTGGTTCTTTGGGTCTCTTGATTGCTTGCTTGCTTCATTCGTTGAAGCTTCCTTCACTATGTCATCTTTTTGCAATCTTTGATCCTCAATATGGTTTGACTTCCTCCAAATATTGTTAATTTGATAAGTGCATATGATTTTACTCATTTTATGAGAAATGCACATCTTGGGGAGGAACTCATACTATATTGGCCTTCTAAATTCCTTCATCCATTTTGGCAATCGTTGCCAATGGGGGAGAAGTTTAGAGGGTTTAAGGGAAATGGTTTTTATACTTAAGTTTGGCTTGTGCTAAAGTATTTTACCTTTCATGCATCTCTTCTTTGTTAGATGTTTTGCATGGTTGAATATATAGTGTAAACTCCATCAAAGGTTTATCTTGACAATGTATGCAATGAAATTCAAGTTCATCACACATGCATATATTGTGGGGGAGTTTGCTCTATATATTTTGGTTGCACTCACATCAACCATATTTGTTGTAGTTTATGTGAGTACAATTGATTTTGATATGCGATAGTAGCTTCGTGTTACTTGACCATATCAAATACAACCTCTTGTATGCAATTTATTCTCGGATAAGTTGCATATTAGTTTCTATCATTCATTATATAAACCCTCTTGTTGAGATTGTCATCAATTACCAAAATGGGAGAGATTGTAAGGGTAAATTGCCCCTAAGTGTGTTTTTGGTAATTAATGACAATCCCTATGGACTAATGTTTTCATTGAGATTTTTATGAAGGAATTGTTCATAGGAATTGCTTGAAGTCCATGTGTTGGATTCAAGGCTTGGATGCCATGAAGATAAAGATATATCTTAAGTATTGGCATCAAGATCATTGAATAGAAGAGATGAATCCAATATGATCAAGAAGAAGAAATAAAGATGTTGTTCTTGTGTAGAACTCAAGTATTCCATGCTCTAGCTCATGTGCTAAGCCAAGGAGTCTCAAGATCTTGAGAGTTTGGTTACATTAGAAGAATTCAAGTTATGGCTCTATGTCGAGGTCACGATGGTCTCATGAGTTGAGCCATGGTTGACCAAGACTTAGAGCATGCAACCAAATGAAGAATTCCCTATGCATCTTAAGAGAGATTCGATAGAGCATGAGTAGATACAAGGTTGATCAAGATGAAGAGAGAATAGTGGAATCAAGTATCTTCCCATGGGCTTACATCAAAAGAAGGATTCAATATGGCCCATGGGAGAATGAAATCAAATGAAGCTTCTTCATCAAGATCAAGCGGGATGCTCAAGGCAAAGGTATGTCCTTGCTAGGTTTTCCTTTTACCGGTCTCAAGGTGGTTGTTGGGAGACCGGGTTATAGGATAGATAGCCGCACTATCAAGAGGGGCTTTCGGTTGGGTAACTTGATCACATCGTCATAGGGAGCTCAATCCTTTGCATACTTTGCATCTTCCTAGTTTGTTGCTTCTTGGTGTTTCTCCATGTGAGGTTCTTGTGCTTGTTGCTAGCTTTCCAACAAGCCCAAGTTCATCGAAAACGGAATCCAAATGCATCTTCTATTGCGTTTTCGAGTTGAGAGGTTTTACCGGTTCTTCACTTTGGAAGGTTTCACACCTCTCCACATTTTGTATTTTTCCTCTTGACTTTTCTTGGTGTTTCTCTGCATAAAGTTGTAGTACTTTTTCTAAGCTTTTCAAAAAGTCCAAGTTTGCTAAAAACGGAGTTCGGATGCAAAAGTTATCGCGTTTTCCGTATGAGTGTTTTTGCAGTTTTGCAAATCCGGAGTGAAATCCGGAGCTGCTCCGGGCTGCTCCGGGCTGAGCAGTGGCCGGGTACTCGCTCCAGAGTATCGGTCGGAGCTGCTCCGGGCTCTGCTCCGGGCTGCTCCGGGCTGCTCCGGGATGACCGAAAAATCTCTGTAACGGGCAGTTTTGTTGCCCTATAAAAGGGGGCTTCTTCCCCAACGGTTGGCTAAGGGTTCTAAAGTGTTCTTGAGCTTTTCTCTCACCTCCATTGTTGCCTCTCTTGAGCTTGCTCCCTCTCTCTTCCCTCCAATGATTCTTGCATATTTTTGAGGGATTTGGAAGAGGAGATCTAGATCTACAACTCCACCAATCAATTCCTCCTCTAAGTGAGGGGAACCCATTGGATCTAGATCTTGGAGTCATTGGTTGACCTCCACCCTTGTTCTTCCTCTCTAACTCCTCCATAGCATTTGTTGCTTTGGTGGGATTTGAGAGAGAAGGATTTGAGCACTTTCCCTTGTGTTCTTGCTTTGCATCCTTGCATAGTGTTGAGCTCTCCATTACGATTTGTTCGAGTGAGAGACCGTGAGCTTGTTACTCTTGGAGGGTGACCTCCTAGTTGGCTTGGCGGTTGGTGCCTCGTGACCTCTTCGTGGAAGATTGTGAAGAGGCCCGGGCTTCCCCTTCGTGGGAGTTGTGAAGTGGTTGTGGAGCTTGCCATCTCCGGAGTGGAGGAAAAGCTAACCATAAGAAGGGGTCCCTAGCTTCGTGGGGGACTCGGAGAAGAAGGTGAGCCTTCGTGGCGTTCGGGGGCCTTCGTGGTTACCCGCATCTCTCCAACGGTGATTAGCTTACTTTATGTAAGTGAACATCGGGATACATCTTCGTCTCCACGTGCCTCGGTTATCTCTATACCCGAGTTTATTTCCTTGTGATAGCCATCGTGCTTGAAGTACTTTTATCTTGCTTATCACTTGTGAATTTATCTTGTGCTATCTTGCTTATATCTAGTTGTTGTTGTTGCACTTAGTTGAGCCTAGCATTTTTAGGTCTTGTGCTTGAAGAAAATAAACGTTAGTTTAATTCCGCATTCCTTCAAGCCAATTCCGTAATTGTTTTTAAAACGCCTATTCACCCCCCCCCCTCTAGGCGACATCTCATCCTTTCAATGACTAGCAACGGAGTTCTTGATATCTTCCATACTAAACAAGTGAGAGCGGTTCCGAGATGTTTGATTAATTGGCACATTTGTGCTTTATTTATTGCTTTGCACTCCTCCCCACCATTTTTCCTTTCTCAAACCATGGCTAACTGATTCCATCGGGTGCCCACCAACTTTCACATACCTTGGAGGAGTGCTCTTTTCTTTCTTTTTAGATTATAATGGTCTGACCAGCTCCCTTGCAAATTAATGACGAGCAGATGAAGCTGCCTAGTCGAAGGGTACTTAATTTAGTATGGAAGATAACAAACCCATCCACTACGTCCTCATGAGCTAAAAACAGTGGCACAAAATGATAAGTGTTTGAAGGTTTTTGAAAGGTAGCCCATGAAAATTTACTTGGAATGGCTTGAAATACCATGTATAGGAATTTATAGTGGACTCTTTGGAACTGACTTGGTTTTTAGGAGTTGGATGCATGAGAAGTATTTCCTCTCAGTACAGGTCTTTGGCTAGCAAGGCTGGGTAGCAAGCATAAGAGTTGCATGAAACAAACAAACATACATATAATAAGAACAATCATGCAAACTTCCTTGAAGGTACAATGATTTTAACTTTGAGAATACTAATGCTTAAGTCAATCATGGAGGAGAACTACCATGATGCATCTACTAGTACTTCTTTCTTTTTCAAACTTTAAGATAATGTTGCCACTTGACTAAGCTAAGTTTGCCAAAACCAACTAAATTTACTCATGCTCCCAAAGTGATACCAATACTAATCAACAAAACTAATCATATATAAAAGATATTGCAAACTAAAATAAGGTGTGAAGAAGGTAAACGATAAAACTTCGCATTAATATTCCATTACCGCAACTCACACCAAGGGATACATAGATAACCAACTAGGGAGGATACTTCCAAACTGCAAACTATTTTATAGGATAATTTCTCTATTCATGATATGACTCTACTTGAAAAGTAAATGAGTGAAAGATAATGATGTGATACCGCGACACTCCCCCAAGCTTGGAACAAGCCAAGGGGATGCCTATACCGATGATGAATTACTCCTTTTGCGGTGGTGGTGAGTCTTTATCATCATCATACTTCCAAGGCAGTGGTTCCCCGTCAAAGAAGGATGTCTTGGTCTCCAATATCCTGAAACTTGCAGCAGCACTCATTTGTTTAAACCTAGCTTCATACTCACAGTTTTGGTTTTGTAAGTCGTAGAGTTGTGCTTGTAATTGGTTAACGGTCCCATGGAGTGAAAGGATGTCACTCCAGAGCTCTGTAGTCTCTTTCTTGTACTTGGTGACAAGCTCCTGATTAATTCTATGGATGATGTCCACTTCGCATTCTACCATCTTCTTATACTTAAAAACTTCTTGCTCTAGTGCTTCCATCCTAGCTTCAAGACTCCCTTCTCCCTTGGGGCCCTGGACATCCTTAACCTGCAACTCCCCATCCATGAGTGACAATTCCTTCGGATGCATCTTCAGCTCTCTCATATACGGATTAATATCCTCACGAGAGTTCTCGTCGCATGGGCCGGACGAAGACATTGTAACTTCAAAGCTGAGAACAATCCCTGACAGAAACAGCTCGAAACAAAAACATGACGAAAACACAATATACAAACCTCGGCAAATCCGGGGGGTTATATAGGCGAAAATAAAACATCGTGGTGGAGTCACAGGAGGAAACCGGGAAGGAAGCGAGTTTTGAGGTGTCCTCACACCAGGGCGGCGCGGCCAGGGGTGGGCTCGTGCCCCCTGTGTGTGAGGAGCACCCAGACTCCTTTTCCTGCCCGTTTTCATCTCGTGATTTTTCATATTTAGTAAAAACAGCAAAAATATTAAAGGAAGAGTTCAACGCGAAACTTTTCTGACGAGAACTGTTACCTATTCGAAAACGAATTCTGCAGGTTCCTGCATATTGTCCTGGATGAATTTTTCCGGACTCACTGTTTGAATAACATCAACATCTTCATTATAAGAATCTCCAGCAATGTAATGCTTGAGTCTTTGTCCATTCACCACTTGTGTAGTGTCATCTTTCAATGAAGCAATCTTTATTGCACCTGAGTGATACACCTCTACAATAACAAATGGTCCTTCCCATTTTGAGAGTAATTTTCCTGCAAAAAATCTTTGACGAGATCTATACAATAAAACTTTCTCACGAACATGAAACTCTCTCTTAAGAATTCTCTTATCATGCCATTGCTTGAATTTCTCTTTGAAAAGTCTGGCATTCTCATACGCTTCGTTTCTCCACTCATCTAGGGAACTCAAATCAAGTAACCTTTTCTTACCGACTAGTTTAAAATCCCTATTAAGCTCTTTCACTACCCAAAAAGCTTTGTGTTCTAATTCTAAAGGCAAGTGACACGCTTTTCCATAAACCATCTTATAAGGAGACATGCCCATGGGGTTCTTATAAGCAGTTCTATAAGCCCATAAAGCATCATTTAACTTACTAGCCTAGTTTTTTCTAGATTTATTAACAGTCTTCTGCAAGATAGACTTGATCTCTCTGTTTGAAAGCTCTACTTGCCCACTAGTTTGAGGATGATAAGTAGAAGCAATTCTATGATTAACATCATATCTAGCAAGAGTTTTTCTAAATCCACCATGAATAAAATGAGAACCTCCATCCGTCATAAGATATCTAGGCACACCAAACCTAGGAAAAATAACATCTTTAAGCATTTTTAACGAGGTCTCACCATCGGCACTCTTTGTAGGTATGGCTTCTACCCATTTGGTAACATAATCAACGGCTACAAGTATATGAGTATAACCTTCTGAAGGAGGAAAAGGACCCATAAAGTCAAATCCCCAATAATCAAATGGTTCAATAACAAGAGTATAACTCATAGGCATTTCATTACGTCTAGAAATATTACCAACTCTTTGACATTCATCACAAGATAATACATACCTTCTGGCATCTTTAAAGAGAGTTGGCACATATAAAACTGATTGTAGAACCTTTTGCGCGGTTCTATCTCCAGCATGATGTCCTCCATAAGTGCTACCATGGCACTTTCTCAATATTTCTTGTTGCTCATATTCCGGAACACATATTCTCATAATACCATCAACTCCTTCTTTATATAAGTGTGGGTCATCCCAAAAATAATGCCTCAAATCATAAAAGAATTTCCTTCTTTGATGAGCTGTAAATGTTGGAGGCAAATACTTGGAAACAATAAAGTTAGCATAATCAGCATACCAAGGAAGGTCTCGTGAAGTTACGTTTATTGCAGCCAACTGTTCATTTGGAAAACTATCATTAACAGGAATAGGATCAAAAGAAATGTTTTCCAATCTAGACAAATTGTCAGCCATAAGATTTTCAGCACCTTTCCTATCTACAATATGCAAATCAAACTCTTGTAAAAGCAACACCCATCTAATAAGCCTAGGCTTAGCATCTTTCTTAGTCATAAGATATCTAATAGCAGCGTGATCAGTATGAATAGTAACTTTAGAATCAACAATATAAGATCTAAACTTATCACATGCAAAAACAACAACAAGAAACTCTTTTTCAGTAGTAGCATAATTCTTTTGAGCAGCATCAAGAGTCTTACTAGCATAATGAATAACATTCAACTTATTATCTACGCGCTGTCCAAACATAGCACCAACAGCAAAATCACTAGCATCACACATAATTTCAAAAGGTAAATTCCAATCAGGTGGTTGAACAATAGGAGTAGTAGTTAAAGCCTTCTTAAGAGTTTCAAAAGCTTCCTTAGAATCATCATCAAAGACAAATGGCACATCTTTTTGAAGAAGATTAGTAAGAGGCTTTGAAATCTTAGAGAAATCTTTAATAAACCTCCTATAGAAACCAGCATGACCAAGAACACTACGAATACCTTTAACATCCCTTGGACAGGGCATTTTCTCAATTGCTTCAACCTTTGCTCGGTCAACTTCAATACCTCTTTCAGAAATTTTATGTCCAAGAACAATTCCTTCATTCACCATAAAGTGGCATTTCTCCCAATTCAGAACAAGATTAGTTTCTTCACATCTCTGCAAAACTTTATCAAGATTTTGCAAACAATTATCAAAAGAAGTTCCATAGACAGAAAAATCGTCCATGAAAACCTCCACAATTTCTTCACAAAAACCATGAAAAATAGCAGACATGCATCTTCGAAAGGTAGCAGCAGCATTGCACAAACCAAACGGCATACGTCTATAAGCATAAGTTCCATAAGGACAAGTGAAAGTGGTTTTCTCTTGATCTTCCTTTCTAACAGCAATTTGAGAGAAACCAGAATAACCATCAAGAAAACAAAAATGAGTTTTCTTAGATAACCTCTCTAACATTTGATCTATAAACGGTAAAGGGTAATGATCTTTCTTAGTAACTTTGTTAACCTTTCTATAATCAATGCACATCCTATAACCAACTACTACCCTTTGAGGAATAAGCTCGTTATTCTCATTAGGCACAACAGTGATACCTTCTTTCTTAGGAACACAATGAACAAGACTAACCCATCTACTATCAGCAATAGGGTAAATAATACCAGCATCAAGGAGCTTTAATACCTCATTTCTTACCACATCCTTCATCTTGGGAATTAAGCGGCGTTGATGTTCAACCACTGGCTTTGCGTCTTCCTCCATGTTAATAGCATGCTGACATAAAGTGAGACAAATCCCTTTTAAATCATCAAGAGTATATCCCATAGCTCCTCGGTGTTTCCTCAATATCTCCAATAACCTTTCTTCTTCCTTTCCTGAAAGTTTAGAACTGAAAATAACAGGATATATTTTCTTATCATCTATATAAGCATACTTAAGATTATCAGGCAAGGGTTTTAATTCAAAAACAGGATCTTTCTTAGGTGGCAAAGTGGTACCAAGATCCTCCACGGGTAAATTGTGCTTGATCAACGGTTGTTGACGAAGGAAAATATCGTCAATGTCTTCTCTTTTCTTCCTATAAACATCACTTTCATGGTCCTCCATGAATTGCTGCAAGGCATTATTAGAGGCAAGAGCAATAGAAGCAAGCTGTTCAACCCGAAAATTTTCATCAGGCATGTTATTTTCATAAGTAGTCTTAGCAAACTTGGAAAAATTAAACTCATAAGATTCTCCATTAAACTTAGTGAAAATTTTCTCCTTCTTATAGTCTATCACAGCACCACAAGTATTCAGAAAGGGTCTGATACGTCTCCAACGTATCCATAATTTTTGATGCTCCATGCTTGTTTTTACACCATTTGCTTAGTGTTTCGTTACACTTTGTGGCACTTTTATGCATTTTCCGGAACTAACATATTAACAAGTCGCCACGGTGCCAGTTCCCTATTTTCTGCTGTTTTTGTGTTTCAGAAAAGTTACAAAGGAAATATTCTCGAAATTGGACGAAACCAAAGCCAGTCGCCCAGAATTTTACCGAAGCTTCCAGAGAACCGAAGAGGAGATGAAGTGGGGCCACGAGGTGCCCTCACACCAGGGCGGCGCGGCCAGGGGCTGGGCCGCGCCCCCTATGTGTGAGACCGCCTCGGTCCACTTCTGACGATGCCCCTTCGCCTATAAAGACCCCCCAATGAGAAAAACCTAAGGAACCGATCAGTTTTCTAGAACACACCACGATCCGCCGCCGCCATCGACCCGAAGATCGGGAGGGTCCAGAAGCTCTTCTCGGCACCCTGCCGGAGAGGGGAATCGCCACCGGAGGTCTTCTTCATCGCCATGCTTGCCTCTGGAGCGATGAGTGAGTAGTCTACCTTGGACTATGGGTCCATAGCAGTAGCTAGATGGTTGTCTTCTCCACCATGTGCTTCATATTTAGATCTCATGAGCTGCCCTACATGATTGAGATCACCGTTATATAATTCTACATGTTTGGTTTGTTGGGATCCGATGAATATTGGTGTTATGCTTGAGTTGAAGTACTGAAATTTATCTTTTGTTATCTCTATGTTGTTTATGATCTTGCATGCTCTCCGTTGTTAGTAGCTATCTTAGCTGAGTAGTTGCTAGTGAATCCAAGAGGGGGTATTTATGCTTGATAGTGGGTTCATGCCTCTATTTAATCTGGGGGAGTGATAGAAACATCTAAGGTTGTAGATGTGTTGTTGCTACTAGGGAGAAAACAACATTCATATGCTCGAGGGCATATGCTTTGTTTACATTACACACTTTGCTTAATGCAATTATCCGTTGTTCGCAACTTTATACTCATGGAGTGTTCGGACGATATCCCCGTGAGTGGATTATTAGTCATAGATGCAGTTGGATGGCGGTCTATGTATTTTGTTGTAATGCCCAGAGTAAATCTCATAGTGATCCTCTCATCATATGCACGTTATCTTTATTCTATCAATTGCCCAACTGTAATTCGTTTACCCAGCTTGTATTATTTTATCTTATGGAGAGACACCGCTAGTGAACTGTGGATCCCGGTCCTATTTCCTTTATATTGCTATCACCTGTTTACTTTACTTGCATTGTTTAATTACTTTACTCGCATACTATTATCATTTTCCACTTGATACGCTCATACCCTTTGTTTCAAGCAAACCAGTGAGATTGACAACCTCATCGTAAGTTGGGAACAAAGTATTTGGTTGTGTTGTGTGCAGGTTCCGCGTTGCACCTAGCAAAGCAAAGCTTGGACGAGGCACCTTATAAATTGTCCTGAGTTGTCGCAAGCTAGCAAGCATCACCTTCAGTCGTTTGTTTGCTCCTCTCCTGATCGACAAACCTTGGTTTCTTAACTGAGGGAAAATCTTGCTGCTACATTCATCACACCTTCCTATTGGGGTTCCCAACGGGCTGGTCATTTACCACGCATCAAGCTCTTTTTCTGGCGCCGTTGCCGGGGATTGAAGAAGAAGAAGAAGCTCCCTCGTCAGCTAGGCACCAGCTCTTTTTCTGGCGCCATTGCCGGGGAGGAAGTAGAAGACTTCTGCGAGGGGAGTTTTTCGCACGCACATCCTTTACTTTGTTTTAAGTTTTGCTTTTGCTTTATTTATTTTTACTTGCATCATTTTATGAAAAACCCAAAAAAATATTAGAATCCTTTGTAGTTGTTTTTACTTGTCTGCTTTTAGTTTGCTAAAATGGCTACTCCTGAAAACACCAAGTTGTGTGACTTTACTAGCACGAACAATAGTGATTTTATCTGCACTCCTATTGCGCCACCTGCTTCTGCTGCGAATTTTTATGAGATTAAGCCTGCTTTGTTGAACCTTGTTATGAAAGAGCAATTTTCTGGTGCTAGCACTGATGATGTTGCAGCTCATCTCAACAATTTTGTTGAGCTATGTGAGATGCAAAAGTATGAGAATGGTGATGGTGATATTATTAAGCTTAAGTTGTTTCCTTTCTCTTTGAGAGGAAAAGCTAAGGATTGGTTGCTGTCTTTAACTAAGAATAGTATTGATTCATGGGCTAAGTGTAAGGATGCTTTTATTGGTAGATACTATCCTCCTGCTAAGATTATAGCTTTGCGTAGCAATATTATGAAGTTTAGTCAGTTTGATAATGAACATGTTGCTGAAGCTTGGGAAAGAATAAAAGCTATGATAAAGAATTGTCCCACTCATGGACTGGCTACTTGGATGATTGTTCAAACTTTTTATGCAGGACTGAATTTTTCTTCGAGGAACCTACTTGATTCAGCTGCTGGAGGCACTTTTATGTCCCTTACCTTGGGCGCCGCAATGAAGCTACTCGACAATATGATGGTAAATTACTCTGAATGGCATACCGAGAGAGCTCCACAAGGTAAGAAGGTAAATTCTATTGAGGAAACCTCTTCCTTGAGTGATAAGATTGATGCTATTATGCTTATGCTTGCTAATGATAGGACTCATGTAGATCCTCATAATGTTCCTTTGGCCTCTTTGGTTGCTCAAGAAGAGCATGTTGATGTAAACTTCATTAGAAATAATAATTTCAACAACAATGCTTATAGGAACAATTTTGCTAGTAACAACTATAGGCCATTTCCTTCTAATGGTGATAATAGCTATCTTGGTAGACCTAAAATGCCTAGTGAAGAAAGAATTTTTGAACTTGAAAAGGCTACTAAGAATTTTATGCAGGCGCAATATGAGCAGAACAGGGCTTTCACCAAGACTATGGAGGAGCAATCAGCTCTGTTGAGGACTATTAGTCATCAACTTGAAAATTTAAACAAGGCTATTCCTGAATTGCAAGCTAAGGTTTCCAAAGCTGAAACCGATATTTTATCTTTGTATAATGTGCAATCTTCTTTGGTTAACAGGATGTCCGCTAAGCCTGATCCTTTTGCTACTGCTAATGCTATCCAAGTTAGAATTGATGAAAATGTTAGATTGTTAGCAGAATTGCATGCTAGATGGGAAAGAGAGGATGAGATTGCTAGGAATATGAAAGTTTGTACCATTACTACCTCTAATGATGTTGTTCCTAATGCTAGCAATCCTCTTACTTTGATTGGTGTAGAGAAAACTCCCACTCCTTGTGTTAAAAAGCCTAAAACTGCCAAAACTTTTTCTTAAAAGAGTGCTGAAATTTTTCGGAGTGTAGGAGATGCTAGCTCTATTTCCTTTAATGATTTTGATGTTGATGGCTGCAATATATCTGAAGTTATTTTGTTCTTGCAAAATCTTGCTTTGACTCCCAATGCTAGTTCTTTAAATGTTGCTTTTACTAAGCATATTAGCAATGCTCTTATGAAAATTAGGGATGAAAAGTTGAAGCAAAAAGCTTCTGTTCCCAAGAAGTTAGAAGATGGTTGGGAACCCATCATTGATATGCATGTTAATGGTTTTGATTGCCATGCTTTATGTGATCTAGGTGCTAGTATTTCTATTATGCCTAGAAAAATTTATGACATGCTTGATTTACCACCGCTTGAAAAGTGTTATTATGATGTTCCTGTTGCTGATGTTGCTAAGAAGAAACCTTTGGGAAGGATTAATGATGTTCTTATTGTGGTTAACAATAACCTTGTTCCTGTTGATTTTCTTGTCATGCATGTTGAATGCAATGCTTCATGCCCTATTATTTTGGGAAGACCCTTTCTTTGAACTGTAGGTGCCATCATTGATATGAGGGAAGGCACCATCAAATATCAATTTCCACTTAAGAAAGGTATGGAACACTTCCCTAGGAAGAGAAAGAAATTAGTGTTTGACTCTATTCTTAGAGCAAATTATGAGCTTGATGCTTCATCACTTGATGTTACTTCATTCGCAATTTTCTGCGCCTAGCTCAAAGGCGTTAAAGAAAAGCACTCTTGGGAGATAACCCAATGTTTTTACATTCAGTTCTTTTTCTTTTATTTGAGTATTGGAAGTTATTACTACTGTAATGACCTCTCCTTATCCTTTTTATTTCATTTTTGTGCCAAGAGAAGCCTCTAATTTGAGTGAGGTAAGATTTGGGGATGTTGCTGTCCTGAAACTGTTTTCGGTGCTGCACCGTAAAAATTCGTGAAAATTCTATGTATATCTTTTGGACCTGCGATTTCTTTTGCATATGCCCCAGGTTATATCCAAACTTTCATTAGTTGAACACTTTTTGATTTGAGCAACAGAAAATCCCTCAAAAATTCGACCTTTGTCAGCTGTTCTGTTTTGACAGATTTCTGCCAATATTTGTGTTTGCCGCTTTATCGCTTTCTTTTTGAGTTCTTTTGATCATGGAACTTTTGGGGAAGTTGCTACAATAGTATATGCTTAATATGTGGTGGTTTTAGGTTGAAACCTGAAGCAAAAAGGGTTGATTATATGTTATACTTACACTAATGTTGCTAATAGATTTGTGTTTAGTTTTGTATGAAGGAAGTTTTCAAGTGTAGGGATCGGAGAGTGATGAGATGAGTTGAAGAATGGACAAAAGCTCAAGCTTGGGGATGCCCATGCATCACCCCAAGAAATATCCAAGAAGTACAAGCGTCAAAGCTTGGGGATGCCCCCGAGGCACCCCTTCTTCATCGGCAAAAATCAGGTCACCTTTCAAGACACTATATTTTTATTGCTTCATGCATTATGCGTTTTTCTTGGAGCGTCAGTTGTTTTTAGTTTTCAGTTTAGTTTAGTTTTGTTTGCTGCAATAAATGGTTGGACCCCAACAAATTCCTTTTGGAGAATTGCCTTGCTTTTCATTTGCCAAGAACACTCCGTTTTTCACTCTATTCGTTTCAACGAGTGTTTTTCTTTTTCTAGAACTGCGTTTAGCTTTCGATTTTTGCCTTGATATGTGTTCAGATCTTGTTATATCTTTTCATTAAGGTGTATTTTTGCCTCTGATCTTTATTGGTTTTCATCAAAATAGGTGTTTATAAATTTTTTGAATGGTGTTGGAAAAGAGGAAAAGCTTTATGCAAAAAAGTGGTACAAGAAGGAGCTTGTGTAGACTGCGGCCTAGGCTTTTGCATGCCGTGCTTGATGTCTTTTTGATAGTACGCTTAGTGGTTTTGCTGTAGCATGACTTGTCTCAAATAACTGAGATTGCTTAATGAGCCATTGAAAAAATCATGCGTTGTTTGTATCGTTTGGAAGCATTATTTTGGTTTTCTCCTTGATGCTTTATTTGGGTTGACTTGGCGCATGCTCACACATGTTAGACTCATACAAAGTCGCCAATAGCCTCTATGATCATTTAGTTTTTGACTTTTGATGCCATCTTATGCTTCTTTTAATCTCGCTTTGTCGCTTTGCATGATTATGGCCGTTATTGCTCTCTTAGTTGATCGCTCCGAGTCTTTTGCCAGCCCTCGCCTTGTACTGAGTATGAGCTCTACTCATGCATCCAACTCCTAAAAACTAAGTTTGCCATTATGTCCACCATACATACCTATTAGCAATTTGCTATTCCAAAGTACATTTGACTTGCTTTTATCTACTCTTCAAATTAAACTCTTACCAGTGTTATGCGAAAATTGGTCAGTAAAGCTCTCACGAACCGGATGGCACACTTTACTTTTTCTCGTTCTTAAAAATTTGACATTGTGGTCTCTTATGTTGAGTTGTTATGCTTGCAAGTTGTAAGTTGGAGACTAGCCCAACCATGCCATCATGGGGCAAGCTTTCAACATTGCACTTCTTATTTGAGTTGATATCGTGATCTTTTGTTTATGGATGCCCACGGTGTGAAATGAATTGGGAATCTTGCGGAGATCATGGAGTTTGTATATGTGTTAGGGAAACGCCTGGGCCGCCAATCTAAGCCATGCATAATTCATGGTGGAAATTTGCAGCATACCCATAGTGGACATTCGACGACGCATCTCAAAATAAAAAGCTAAACAAATGGTAAATAAAAGAGATGTCGAGGTGTTCATTGTCTGCTTGTCCTGTCATTTTGATGTGGGCTTGTTCCATGTCATCGGGCACGGAGGTACCCCGTTGGTGGTTCTCGATGATACATATATACTTACAATGACAAGAGCCTTGCTAGGGACTCTAAGTAAAGTAGCATGAGGTTTGGGTACTCGTATTCACGGGACATGAGGTTTTCAACTTATGATTTGTCAAGCATATGCATCATAATTGTTCTCGCATTAACTTTAACCATTCAAGATGCTTATGATGGGGGCAATGAGAGCTCAAAGCCGGTAAGTACCATAATTTTTGAAGGTTTATAAAACTTGCAAACACTGCTTCCCTCCGCGAAGGGCCTTTCTTTTACTTTTATGTTGAGTCACCACCTTCTATCTTTATGCACCATTAAGAGAGCATAGTTGTCATTCTTAGTATAATGTGCATTGTCCCAAAGTTTTCATTGATTGATTCATATTGTTGGTTTCACTTGTTCTTAAATTATTTGTATCTAGTCGCCCTCTTAAACTTGAAGGTGTCCTATGCATTTATGTTTTGCTCTCTATGAAGGACAAGCTAAAAACCATTTGTATGTTTTTCCTTATGATTTGAACACACGTTTGACTTTCATTGTTTCATTTTCATGATCTTTTGTTCGTGTTCATTTTCATGTTTATAACATGGTTGCTAAGTTTATTCTATCAAGATTATGTCTTTCATGCCCATGTTTTAAGTTCTTTTGATCCCAGCGCACAACGCTTACATCGATGATCAAGATTGTGTAGGTGCATGTCACCTCAAAAATTATTTCTTTTGTTATCACTTACCTACTCGAGGACGAGCAGGAGTTAAGCTTGGGGATGCTGATACGTCTCCAACGTATCCATAATTTTTGATGCTCCATGCTTGTTTTTACACCATTTTCTTAGTGTTTCATTACACTTCGTGACACTTTTATGCATTTTCCGGAACTAACCTATTAACAAGTCGCCACAGTGCCAGTTCCCTGTTTTCTGCTGTTTTTGTGTTTCAGAAAAGTTACACAGGAAATATTCTCGGAATTGGATGAAACCAAAGCCAGTCGCCTAGAATTTTACCGAAGCTTCCAGAGAACCGAAGAGGAGACGGAGCCACGAGGTGCCCTCACACCAGGACGGCGCGGCCAGGGGCTGGGCCACGCCCCCTATGTGTGAGACTGCCTCGGTCCACTTCTGACGATGCCCCTTCGCCTATAAAGATCCCCCGACGAGAAAAACCTAAGGACCCGATCAGTTTTCCAGAACACATCGCGATCCGCCGCCGCCGTCGACCCGAAGATCGGGAGGGTCCACAAGCTCTTCCTGGCACCCTGCCGGAGAGGGGAATCGCCACCAGAGGTATTCTTCATCGCCATGCTTGCCTCCGGAGCGATGAGTGAGTAGTATACCTTGGACTATGGGTCCATAGCAGTAGCTAGATGGTTGTCTTCTCCACCATGTGCTTCATGTTTAGATCTCATGAGCTGCCCTACATGATTGAGATCACCGTTATGTAATTCTACATGTTTGGTTTGTTGGGATCCGATGAATATTGGTGTTATGCTTGAGTTGAAGTACTGAAATTTATCTTTTGTTATCTCTATGTTGTTTATGATCTTGCATGCTCTCCATTGTTAGTAGCTATCTTGGCCGAGTAGTTGCTAGTGACTCCAAGAGGGGGTATTTATGCTTGATAGTGGGTTCATGCCTATATTTAATCTGGGGGAGTGACAAAAACCTCTATGGTTGTAGATGTGCTGTTGCTACTAGGGGGAAAACAACATTCATATGCTCGAGGGCATATGCTTTGTTTACATTACACACTTTGCTTAATGCAATTATCCGTTGTTCACAACTTAATACTCATGGGGTGTTCGGACGATATCCCCGTGAGTGGATTATTAGTCATAGATGCAGTTGGATGGCGGTCTATGTATTTTGTTGTAATGCCCAGAGTAAATCTCATAGCGATCCTCTCATCATATGCACGTTATCTTTATTCTATCAATTGCCCAACTGTAATTCGTTTACCCAGCTTGTATTATTTTATCTTATGGAGAGACACCGCTAGTGAACTGTGGATCCCGGTCCTATTTCCTTTATATCGCTATCACCTGTTTACTTTACTCGCACTGTTTACTTTACTCGCATACTATTATCATTTTCTACTCGATACGCTCATACCCTTTGTTTCAAGCAAACCGGTGAGATTGACAACCTCATCGTAAGCTGGGAACAAAGTATTTGGTTGTGTTGTGTGCAGGTTCCGCGTTGCAGCTAGCAAAGCAAAGCTTGGACGAGGCGCCTTATAAATTGTCCTGAGCTGTCGCAAGCTAGCAAGCATCACCTTCAGTCGTTTGTTTGCTCCTCTCCTGATCGACAAACCTTGGTTTCTTAACTGAGGGAAAATCTTGCTGCTATATTCATCACACCTTCCTCTTGGGGTTCCCAACGGGCTGGTCATTTACCATGCATCAGGGTCTACCAAAAATAATAGGACAAGTTTTACTAGCCTCCTTACCAAGTACTAGGAAATGAGTGGGATATTTGGTCTTACCGCAGAGAACTTCCACATCTCAAACAATACCCAAAGGCCAAACAGTCTCTCTGTTAGCAAGCTGAACAACCACATCAATATCTTCAAGTTGGCAAGCGCCAATCTCATGCATAATTTCTTTGTAAAGCTCTAAGGGAATGGCACTTGCACTAGCACCAATGTCACATAAACCATAATAGCAATGATCGCCAATCCTGACAGAAATAACAGGAACACTTGTTTTCCTATGCCTTTTAGGATGTGAGATAATGTTAGAAGCATCTTCACAAAAGACAATATATTCATCCCCTACATCTTTAGTAACAAGGTCTTTCAATATAGCTACAGGAGTCTTAATAGTAATTTGCTCATCAGGCTCTACAGCTTTCTTAGTACTTTTATTAGACACTCTTACCAAAGTAGAATACTCTTTTACCTTAGTAGGGAAAGGTGTCTTCTCAAAATAAAGTTCAGGCACAATGCTATCAACAGTACAAACTTCAGTAGCTGTAGCAGGAATATGACTAATAGAATCTTTATAAGGTGCATGATATTTGTTCCAATCCTTCTTTAGAACATCAAGATACGAGGCAAAGGCCTTAAAACAGTTAGCAAGTATTTGAGAATCAATACCATAAGCAGTGCTAACATTATGAAAGTCATCGGTTCCCATAAAATCTTTAATGCATTCGTAATCATAATTTATACCTGACTTTCTACCTTTGTCGTTCTCCCATCCTTCAGCATTTTCTTGAATACGGTCGAGAAGATCCCATTTAGCTTCTTCTTTCATATGAGTAAATGATCCAAAGCAAGAAGCATCCAAT
The DNA here is from genome assembly GCA_007115705.1 of Dactylis glomerata. Taxonomy (NCBI): domain Eukaryota; kingdom Viridiplantae; phylum Streptophyta; class Magnoliopsida; order Poales; family Poaceae; genus Dactylis; species Dactylis glomerata. The sequence goes on from QXEO01000237.1 coordinate 2,348,040, forward strand.
AAATCCTTATCATGAAGAGCAAGCCTCGCATAAAGGTTATCAATAACAATATTGTTGGGGAGCTCATGAATGGGACATTTGAGAATTAATAACTTCAATCTCCCCCACGCTTGGGCAATAATCTCTCCATCATGAGGCCAAAAGTTATATATTCGATTGCGATCTTTATGAATTTCACTTGGAGGATAAAACTTGGAATAAAAGAGAGGCACAATTTCCTCCCAAGTAATCGATGAATGATCCTTAAGAAGCCTAAACCACTCCTCGGCTCTGCCCATCAGTGATATAGAGAATAGCTTCCTCTTAACCTGGCTGGGTGTAATACCTGCACACTTGAATAACTCGCATAATTCATGTATAAAGAGTAAATGATCGCCTGGATGGACAGTTCCATCTCCCAAATAGCAGTTATTTATAACACATTCAACAATTCTCGTAGGTATTTTAAAAGGATCCACTTGAGCAGGTGGTGGTTGTTCTACATCCACAACAGTAGTAGTAGTGTTCCCAAATAGGAAACCAAATGAAGAACTCTCCATATCTAAATAAAATGAAAGTAAAAGACAGAAATAAAAACAATACTCACAGCGATGGTTACCTTTACCAATTCCACTCTTCAATAGCGCTACACTCCCCGGCATCGGTGCCAGAAAATAGTCTTGATGACCCACAAGTATAGGAGGTGTATCGTAGTACTTTCAATAAATAAGAGTGTCGAACCCAATGAGGAGCAGAAGGTGTTGATGAGTGGTTTTGATCAAGGATTCACTGTAAATACTAGCAAACAGGTTTTGAGGGGTATTTGGTAATGCAAGTAAATAAAGTACGAGTAAATAAAAGACAGTAATAATAATTGCAGCGAGTGGCCCAATCCTTTCTAGAGCAAAGGACAAGCCGGTTGTGTAACCTATAATAACCCAACGTTCTCGAGGACACACGGGAGTTTCTGTCAAGTGTTTCGCTTCATGCCGCTAAATAATCTTTACTGGTTTGATAAGTGTTATGGGGGTGAACCTGTGCTAGCGTACTACCCTTACTAGGATTAATACACACTTGTGATTATAACCCTTGCAAGCATCCGCAAATACAAGAAAGTAATTAAGATAAATCTAACCACAGCCTTAAACTCTAAGATCCTACGCTCCCTAGTGCAATGGTTTCCCAACGGAGGTTTAGGTTTCTGTCACTCCAGCAACCCCACAATTGGTAGCCAAATACACAATGCATCTCACTAGGCCCATAAATGGTGAAGTATCATGTAGTCGACGTTCACATGACACCACTAGTGAAATAGCACCACAACAAATAAATATCAAACCACTAAATATTACTTAACAATAATTCACTACTAACATCTTGACTTCTCCCATGTCCTTAAGAACTAAACGAACTACTCACAAGACATCATATGGATCATGATCAGAGGTGAAATAATTTTAAATAACAATCTGAACATAAACCTTAATTCAACGGTTCCACTCAATAGCATCAACCACAAGAGTAATCAACACCGGGAAAGTTTCCCCTAAGAATTTAACAAGATCCAACTCAAGATGTTACAGCGGGATGGCGTGGTGATGGTGGAGATGAAGGTGCTGGTGATGGAGATGATGATGATGATGATCCCGATGAAGTCCGGTATGATGGTGATGACGATGGCGATGATCTCCCCTCTCCGAGAAGGAATTTGCCCGGCAGATTTCTGCTTGCCGGAGAGCTTTTCTCTCTCTGGTGTTTTCCGCCTCGTAGAGGCGGCGGTGTCTATCTCTCAACCCCCCTGACTTACGTTTTCGGGGACGATGAAGTACGCGCAGGGGCGAGACCTGAAGTGGGCCAGGGTGGCCACACAGTAGGCCGACGCGGCCAGGGGCCAGGCCGCGCCCCCTACGTGTGAGCCTACCCCCTGGCTCCTCTCGCCTCCTCCTTCTGGCTTCCTGAGTCTTTCGGCAAAATATAATTTTCTGGTATTTTTCTGGAATTTTCCTGATCTTCCAAAATATAGTGTCTTGACGGTCCTTTTCCAGCAGAATCCTGACTCCGGCAGCAAATCCTCCAACGATCATCAAACATGTAAAAACAGAGGAAACAACATAAGTATCATCTCTAAATATGAAATATATCAATGAATAACAGTAAATTATGATACAAAATAGTGATGCAAAATGACCGTATCACATATCCAACCCCATGCTTACTTATCTTGATCACATGTATTGAACTATTCAATTTGCAAATGAGTTAATTGAGTAAATCAATGCATTATGAATCTTTGCCAATGCCTAAGTGTATTATATGCTATTTAAGAATAATTGTTGTCACACTTATTCAATAAGTATTGCTATTGCACTATTTGACACTTGTGTGGTTTAATTCACATGAGCTATTCCAAGTTCTAATCATGCTTTGGTAAAGCATAAAGGTTGCATCAGTTATGTCTTGCTTAGTCCAACTATTTCCAATCATATTGATTTTTCCCAACTAAGCTCTCAAGTCCATATCTCACAATCCACAACTATTTTGCCATATCTCCTTTATCACAATACCTTAAGGAATTTAAATTGTTAAGCAAACCCTTTTCAATTGTTTGTCTTGTTTGATTATGTTTGTATTGTATGGTGTGTATATGTTGTGCTATTTCTATGTTATAGTTTGTGCGAAGAGCTACGTGCTTAGTTGAGAAGAGTGAAAAGACAGTGATCTTCAAAGAGGCAAGTGACACACATACCTTCTACCTACTTTTTACTACTGCATTAGTGTTTTTCAGTAGTATGCATGATATATGGAATATACAACTGTTTTACAAAATGCTAGATCCTAGTAGTGTATAGCTATCCATGAACCCTACCTGATAGGATGCTAAATACTTGGAAAAATATTGATGCCATGCTATGTTCATCCTGTCAAAGTTGTTTTGTGAATAAATTAACAACTTCAACTAAAATGAACTACCTAGGTGGAATGGTTTGATAAGATGAGGCGAAGAAGGTGGGTCCTGGGGCATATGCCAGGAAGGATGTGTACTCAGGATACCGCTCGGGTTTTGCCACTCAGGATTAAAGAGGTTACTATGTCTTCTATGTTTTAGAGTACTTCCAGTGCAGCCTTATGACACTATGGGCTCTGTCTTGATTGAGTAGGATTAAGGGTTCAGCCAAGAGTACTGACACGAGGTGGTAGCAGAATATAGGGGCACGGTCAGACTAGTTTGGTTGAATGCTTTTTTCTGAAAGGTCTTGTCTTATTTTATTCTTTGGGGTAAAATAAGTCTTAAGGTGAAAGTGCACAACCCCTGCAGGGTGTCAAATCTAAGCGTTTAGCCGTGTCCTCGGTTATAGACAATTGAGTCTCTAGTCATGGAATGTTCGGAAGAATCTCATCATCTTTTCTGAATGCTTTAAAACTTAACTAGAAACCCTTAGGCAGGAGCTCAGGGCCATACACTCCGAGGGGTGGTGGTTTCTGATGTTCCAACTTTGTTGAGTTTCGCCCAGAACTACATGCCTAATTAACATATAGTGTATGGTGGTTATCTTGACCCTTATAAATTAAAATTTTGAAATAAAGTTTTGCAAAGATTGTAGGATAAAATTGGCTTTATGCAAACTAGCCTATGGGATCCACCAGCCAAATGTCATGTAGTATAGCCCTTTCACAACAGCCACCAAATATGTGTCATTTGCCAGTACGTTGGTGTACTGAACCCTCTGGGGCTGCATATTCAAACGTGCAGGTTTTTATTTGTATGAGGAACGTTTCGTAGGATCTCAAGTCTACATTCCAACATGTCTGCCTGTGGCACGTGATAAAGATGGAGGCTCATTGCTACTGTGCTTTATGTTGTGCATTGTAAGGTTGAAGACCTATATATCTGGATTTATGTTGTAATATTTGATGCTATTGCAATAATTACTAAATTTTGTACTATGGTGCTATCAGTGATCCAGGGAGTAGCACTTAACATAGGAGTTCCGCCTTTTCAAAAGGTAGGGTGCTACAGTATTGTTGCTAGTGTGTGAGTGCTCGAAGTTATTTCCTTTAGATTCTGCAATTATATCTTTTTATTTCTTATTTATATTTTCACTAGTTACGCTTAATGGAAAACAACAACAAAATTAGAGAGCTTTATAGTATTATCTTGAGTTAGGACATGAAGTGTTTGAAGAGAAAATTAAAAAACCTATGGAACTTTATTTGCATGCTAATAGCAATGTTATTAGTATGAATTCTTTGAACACCATTATTGCTAATGCTATGGAAAAGTCTAAGCTTGGGGAAGCTAGTTTTTATGATCTTTTTAGTTCCCCGGCTTTCGAGGAAAATTTTTTATCTCATGATACTTTATCTCCCTTATGTGATAATTCTAATGATGCTTGCGATCCACATACTGAAAGTATCCCTTTTAAAATACCTATGAAAATTGTTGAACATGTTTTGAATAACTGCTATTTTGGAGATGGAACTGTCCATCCTGGTGATCATTTCCTCTTTATACATGAATTATGCGAGTTTTTAAAGTGTGTAGGTATTTCAATGGACCAAGTTAAGAGGAAGCTACTCTCTTTATCAGTGAAGGGCAGAGCTGTGGAATGGTATAAGACGCTGAAGAATGGCCGATCCATTGGCTGGGAGGAAATTGTACCTCTCTTTTATTCTAAATTCTACCCTCCTAGTGAGATTCATAAAGATAAGAATCTCTACTAATAATATTGCTAGAGGTACGGTCCGTGTCCGTAAAATACGCTTTCAACCGATCAAAATACGTTTTCGTCCGCACTACATCGCGTCCGCGCGAGCCACGCGCAAATACTCGTCCGTCTCGAATACATGCTACAATTCAATCGGCAGGTCAAAAGAAAAAAAACATCCGTCTCCAAATTCAGACCGTCTCCTACTCGAATCGATCTGAGCAATCTCGAGATGCTGTGCGGGCGTGAGGCAGAGGATGCGCCGGGGAGCGCGCAGGGCGCACAGGCGCGGGGGCGCAGGTCGGGGCACCGAGCCCCTGGCCAAGGTGTGCACGGGCGCGGGCGGAGCAAGGCTCATGGTGGCGAGGTGCAGGGCAGCTGCAGGTGAGGAGTGGGGTGCCGATTAGGCCTGATCCCATGACATCCTCTATCTGCTTGCTAAGGCTGGTGCGGTTGTCTCTCTTGGTTTCCTGTGGCTTGGCTCTGTGGTGAAATTATAGGTTTCAGATCAATTAGGTGCTGGGGTTAGGTTGAATTAGTATAATTTTGTTGTTAGGTACGGAGATTTTGAGTGGGACTCAGGTTTTCTGGTTGAAATTTGCACATTTCTGCACAGCGGGATTTGTATGGTAAATTATCTGTGCGTGGTGGATTACTGGAGACTTTGAAAAAATGCTTGGCGGCTGTTTAAGTGTCCATGCTTGACTGAATTGGATTGCAATATGGTAGACTTGCTTCGTATTTCTGATTTGGGTTGCTATTTGGTGGTTGTTCCAACTTCTCTATTGGTGCTGGTACACCTGGTTCTTGCGTTAAGTGAATATAAGGGTAATTAAATAAATTGTAGAGCACACTGAGCTCCGGTTATCTGGGTAAATGTCATCTGATTTGTTTCTTGATGTGGTGAAAAAAAAATACTTGGGGTTGCCAGAGCTTCATCTGGTTGTGTTTGTGTTCTGGGGTCATTTAATGGAAACAAAGCTGACAGTTACATGTATCTACAGAGACATCATGCTCTTATCAGGGCAATATCATAGAGAGAGAACTAGATAGATGTTGTCCTGGTTGTTTTCATGTAGCAAGAGAAAGGAAGATACATATAGCTAGCAGTTATTGGATGTTGCTGTTGCATGTATTTGCTACTCTTCAATCATTACAGATGAATTACGCAAAGAAAATATGTTGTTGATATTGTTGTTTCACATTCATGGTTACGAAGTAAACTACTATATGAGTAATGTGTCTCTCTATATAATTGTTTTCCTTAGATTTTGGTATTTTGAAGTGGTTTTGACCGACATGGCGTCACCAGTCCACGTATAAGTCACATCAAAATAGGGATAATGCAAGAACAAGAAAAAAGATTAAAAAATATAGAGAAACTACCAAAAAAGTAGATATGAAAGCTCTCAATTGTCTCATCTACCAAAAAACACAAAATAGAATCAAGCGAATGATAAGAAAAATAGAAATCCACGTGATTCAAATGTATAACTTTTTTCTTATAGTTGCTCTACTTAGGGACCAAAAATTTGATGAAGAAGATCAACAACATGCCCCTTTGGTTTGAGTAATCCAAATAGTAATGATATCCTGCTCAGTTGGATGGCTTTGTCTTTAAAATGTTAGTTGAAAAAATGTTTATATGTTGGCAGCAAAAAAAAATTAAAATCCTTTTAGTAGGCCCTCAGTGACCATAGATGGAACCTATCCTATTTTTACAATGACTTGGCTGACTATTCACGGATTTTAGTTGCCTTTAGCTGATGTGTTGGGGCCTATCTTAAAACCTCCATGGCTCCATAACAAATAAACATTCAAGAAGCCCTAAGCATATTTATTTGTGTGTAGTGACACATCATTTATGTACGAACATTTCACATATGCAATTATTGAGCCAGTATTTTTCGCGTGTGTTAAAATATGTTAAATGACCATATATGGTAGTTTCCATCATTTGTCCAGGATTGAGCCCTGACATTTAACGGCCCGTAGCAACGCACGGGCATTCAACTAGTTATATTTATAATTTTCATCCTCATAATGGAGAAAGTATTGCCCAAGCGTGGGGGAGATTGAAGTCACTGCACCATACGGAACACCACGTTAATCCTAGAGAACTCAGATAATTATCCGTCCGATCGAGCTACTAGCCCATTTGTACCGTAGGATCAAGGTTTCACGGGTTGATTGATGAAGTAGCGTATCATGTTTGGTCTCTCCTGCGAGCACGCCTCTTCACCGTATCGTTCTCCCAGTTCTCTCGAAGATGTTCTCCTCCCAATCTGGCAACGGCGGTCGGCGAGTTCCAATCCGGCAATAACGAGTCTCAGCTGGCAGCGGAATAGATAGCCATCCGTCTCTTCCTCCCCAGGAGCTGTCCGCATGGTGCGGATGAGACACGGCGGCGGCCAAGAAAGTTTCTTCATGCACAAGTGCACAACGGGGAGCTCACGCTCGCATATGTCTCGACTGCAGCTCAGGTCAGCGCTCGCAGGTTCTCCTTCAAATCCAATCAGGTGCCAACACAATGCTTTAGTGACCGTACTGTTTTAATAATGGTGACTACCACCGACAGTCTCATCCATGATGTGAAAAAATCTTGACTGCATTCAGAGGTGTCTACGCAATAAAAGAAGACATCTAATTAGAGGATAGAAGATGAATTCTCTTGGCAAAGTAGCTGCCTGTAAACTCCCCGCATCTACTATTCTTTCTTTTTAAGCGTGCTGTGGTGTGGTACTTCGTGTGAGAATAAACGTGCCATGATTTGCCTTTGCTGCCATGATTTAGTTCCTTCTCCCTTCAATTGACTGATCATGTGAATAATTTGCCACAACATGGTTAATAAATTATACAATATTGTGGTTCCTGAATTTGAAGGATGTGATTTCGGGAGCTTTACTTGTGCCTTGACCAAATACAAAACATGCACAAACGAGTGCTGCTTCCTATTTTTTAAGTGCATTATGTACTATGGTACTAGCAATATCCTGAATGTTTCGAACCTAAGAATATGTAACATTGAATTCCGTTGTTCTGTTAGTCATGGGATATATACATGAAAGTTTCCAATAGCAACTTTTATTATTATTGCACACTGATATACTATTACGTTCGCAAGATACTTAAATTTTCTCTATAATCGATAATCGTATTTCAATTTTTCAGATGGTGTACAAGGATATGATTGCCTCTGATGAGAACATTATATGCCCAAAAAACAGATTATGGGAGATTATCATCTCCAGATAAGTTTTCTATGTTTTCCTATATTTTTCAGATACTTTGCAACTCAGGATTTTAAGAGTATGATAATGGTTTTTGAGAAATACTAAAGAGCATGTTATAAAAAAATCACACAATAATGGGCATCAGTTTCAACCAAGAATTTACAATGCAGATACACCATGCATCAACAGTATCAAAAATGAGATTTCATATTGCTGTTGTAGTAATAAATGGTTTTCTTCCATAGGTTTATTCATCTACTTTCTACTGAAAAGGTTGGCAAGAGTTCTGCACCGCATGGACCAAATAAAGAACAAACTAGATGAAGTGATTCTCCTGTGGAGGAAAATTTTCAGTTCTATGAGCATCGACTTTTCCAACACATCTAAGAGGAAATATGCAGCTATTGCTGCAAGTTTTTTTCTGAAGGGTAACTATTTCAAGCATTTTAAAATGCTATTGGTATTAATAGCACAATATGATGAAGCGTGTGTTCAAAATTAGTGCACAGTCATCCTTTTCCATGACCAATGCTTGATATACTTCGGTCTTCTCTTTAATAGTCTTAATGGCTTTTCTCAGAATTGTACTTATGATTATTCCATGATGCTTTTGTCGAGGGCTAACTGCGGTTGCCTGAATTCAGCCGGTAGGTGCCATATGCTCATAATAATGTGACGCCCTTAGCGAGTCATATATTATCGTCTTCATCCCGTTAAATTTGTGGATTGAGAATGGATCAGTGCTTTTGCTTCTGTCATCTCTGCTAGCTAATGTATATCTATATATTGTGTTGGCAAGTCGTACTTTGTGTATGGAAAGTGATTAGCAACCTTTCTTTAGAGTTTATGTTTGTTATCAAATCTATTCAAACTTTTTGGAGATAACACAAAATCTTTACGTCTGAAGTTTTGCTTTGGAAGTCCAATATCAGTTTTAATTTATATTCTTGACATTTTTAAATACTATAATATTTTTATACTAATGTAGAATAAGTATTTCACATCAAAAAAATATAGATAAGCAAACCCGTGTGGATGCATGGGTTGATGACTAGTTATTGCTAATGCTATGGAAAAGTCTAAGCTTGGGGAAGCTAGTTTTTATGATCTTTTTAGTTCCCCGGCTTTCGAGGAGAAAATTTTATCTCATGATACTTTATCTCCCTTATGTGATAATTCTAATGATGCTTGCGATCCACATACTGAAAGTATCCCTTTTAAAATACCTATGAAAATTGTTGAACATGTTTTGAATAACCGCTATTTTGGAGATGGAACTGTCCATCCTGGTGATCATTTCCTCTTTATACATGAATTATGCGAGTTTTTAAAGTGTGTAGGTATTTCAATGGACCAAGTTAAGAGGAAGCTACTCTCTTTATCAGTGAAGGGCAGAGCTGTGGAATGGTATAAGACGCTGAAGAATGGCCGATCCATTGGCTGGGAGGAAATTGTACCTCTCTTTTATTCTAAATTCTACCCTCCTAGTGAGATTCATAAAGATAAGAATTATATTTATAATTTTCATCCTCATAATGGAGAAAGTATTGCCCAAGCGTGGGGGAGATTGAAGTCACTAATGCTCAAATGTCCCATGCATGAGCTCCCCATTAATATTGTTATTAATAATTTTTATGCAAGACTTTTAGGACATTACAAGGACTATCTAGATGCCTGTTTAGAGGGGTCTTTCACAAGTAAGGAGATTGAAGCCAAGTGGGATCTGCTTGAAACAATTCAAAGCAATACCAAAGATTGGGACTGTGATAAAGGTAAAGAATCAGGTATAAACTATGAGTATGATTGCATTAAGTCTTTCGCTGAAACTGCTGATTTTCAAGAGCTTAGTGCTAAATATGGTCTTGATCCTCAAATTCTTGTTGATTACTATAGAGCCTTTTCTTCTCATATTAATGTTCCTAAAGATAATTGGGACATGTATCATGAACCTTTTAAAGACACCTGCATGAAAAATGAAATTGTTATTAATGATTGCAATAAATATGCTCAAACTTCTGAAAGTACTATTTCTTATAAGCATGTTAATTTTTGTGGAGCACTTAGACCTTGTGAAAAGAATCAAATCAAAGAAGAATATTGTATCCATCACAGGAATGAAAAAACTAGAATGTGGGACAGGGCTCTAAATGATCTTGGTGAAAAAGTTTGTGTCCTCTATCCTTTTATTTTTGAACTTTGCTATAAAGTGGGTGATTTCAATTTTCAATGCTCAGGCTATGATAATAGCCTTTCTAATCCAATGAGTACTGCAAGTTTGTATTGTGATGACATGATCACTCCTAATCAGCATGATGAACTTACATTATTTTTGGGGTGTGAAGAGTTATCCAGAAAAACTTCTTTGGTAGATATGAGTGCATTTAATATGAATAGCGTCATGCATGGATGTCATCTTTACTGTGTTGATAATTGCCACGCAAATACTTACATACAAAATATGAAGGAAATATGCCCTAGAGGCAATAATAATAGAGATTTCTATTTTTGTGCCCCTGGTTCGTTAGTTGTACTCAGTTTTCCCCAGCCGCTTAACTTTTCCTCAGTTTTCCCCTCGCTCTAGTTTGAAACCCCTCGCAGATGCTCGGACAGGAGGGTTGCAGTCTGGTCAGAGGCCTTAGACCGTTACCGGTGACGGCTAGAGAGCCGCGGTGGTTGTGAATGGACCGTTGCTTTTGAATTGTGTTGACTGTTGACCTAATGAGACACGTCGGACTGGCGGTCTGTCACTCACCCAAAGCTTTCCCCTCCGCCCGAGACTGGAAGAGCTCACACACCGCCCCTCCGCCGCCACGCCGTCCTGCCCTCCTACCTTATGGCGTCGTCCGCCACCGAGCTGCCCCCGCCCCCACCACCACCCCCGGGAGGCGGAGAGGGCTCCGCCTCCACTAGATCTACCCCTATGGCGGTAGAGTTTGTACATTCGTCTAATGTGCCGATTATGCCCCTCAACAGCGGAGAAGATTGGGAATCAGAGGGATCTAACGCATGGATTCCATCTGGGTAAGCATCGTCTGCCTATGTGAATTAAGAGTACGCAGTTTTTGAGCGCGAATCGTTGTTGCTCAACTAACTGTGTTGCTTTTCGAATAGGATTGATCTAGCGCTGGCTTTTCGGCTGGTGGTTAGGCTGGATACTAGCTTTTTGCGTGATTCTGAACGCAATGTGAGTGGATTTTGTTGATAGTTTTCCCTCAGTTAAAAAACCAAGGTTATGTCGATCAGGAGAGAAGGGACAAACAACTGAAGGTGATGCAAACTGGCTTAATAGCACTCCAACAAGGGCGCACTTGTTGACTCGTCTTCGGCTAGTAGCAACGCGGAACCTGCACACAACACAACCAAGTACTTTGCTCCCAACTTGCGATAAGGTTGTCAATCTCACCGGTTTGCTTGAAACAAAGGTTATGAGTGTATCGAGTGGAAAACAGTAGAATATCATGTCGATGGATTTCGTGTCGCAAGAACACGGGGTACCACGCGACGGACCCAAAGATTCGAACGCAGGGGGCTGAACGTGGGAGATCTAGGATCGCAACGAAACACGGTGACGGAAGCCTCGAGCAGTCGAACGCACTACGCACTGCAGAGAGAGACACCGAGCTTTACCCAGGTTCAGGGCCCTCGTGGTGAGGTAAAACCCCTACTTCCTGCCTTCTTGTATTGCAACGCGACACCTCGCGAGGAGTACAAGGTCTTGGTTACAAAGCTCTAGCTGGCAGAGGTTGAAGAACCTGCGTGCCCAGCTAGCAGCCTGAAGAAGATGAAGATCTGATCCCCTCTAAGGGATGGCCTCCCCCTCCTTTTATAGCGCCCAGGTCCTCCTTCCCCTTATCTTCTTGGGGAAGGGGTTGCCACACACGGCCAAGGAGGGAGGACAGCTGTAGACTCTATTCTTCTGTGGACGTAGTCTTCGTAGAGTAGTGGCGCCGGTCCACCGGAGTGGGTGGAGGAAGCTGACGTCTTCCTCTGGCGCCCTGCACCGTCCACGCTATTTTTAGGGGGGTGGCCAACAACCACTGTGCCGCTTTGGGCAGGCACAACAAAAGTTGGTCTCCTCCCTGTCGGGGGTAGCGTGGGCGTTACGCGGTCTTCTGCCCGTTATCTTCTTGCTCTACACGCAAACGTGCTGAGCTGGCGTGGGCGTGCTTCCTCTCCTCACCAGCAGGGGCTCGCGAGGAGGTCTTCTGGTCCTTAGCAGTTTTGGTCGTCGTTCTCCTCACGAGGCGCCTCCTCGTGAGGGTCTTCTCCGTAGCTTGGGTCGTCGTCTTTCCCCTGGGCTGAAGATGGGCCGATGACGGGGCCCAGGAGTAGGTGGACCGGGATACCCCGGTATCCAGAACACCGACAGTAGCCCCCGGGAGCCCGGCCCGCGAACGCGCCCTCTTGAGGGAGCGAAGGGCCAGGGGCCCCAGAAGCTGCTGGGCCCTCTAACGGCACGCGTCAACTGCGCGGTCAGAGGACCATGCGAAGAGGCAGAGGCTGCGGACGCGTGGCGCGGCCGCAGCTGGTGAGACGAAACGGTGGGCGACGCTGCAGTCTCTGAGGCGTCAACCGTCATAATGATGTGTCGCTTGACTGCGGAGCGCTGCGCCAATGCTTCGATTCCCGCGCAGGGATTTGATGCATCGACGCTGGACGCACCCCTTAAATAGATCCTCCTCGAGACCTCCGGCACTTCACCTCCTTCCTCCAGTGCCATTTCTGCTTCCATGCCCCTGAGCTCATGGATCCTTCCAACTCCTCCGTCGCCGCTGGATCGAGCTCTGGAGCGAAACGCCGCGGACGCCCCCTGGGCAGCGGGAATAAGGCGAAGATCCCGGCCCGATGGACGCCCGGCGCCGGCGGCCCCCTTCGCATTGGCGCGCCGAGGCAGGACGAGGCGGGCCGCGCCGCCACAGGGGCCTCCGGCGCTCTGACCCTTAGGGGTCCTGCAGCTGTCGGCGCCCTGAACTCGCCGTCGCCGTTGGCGGCGGCGCCCGCTCCCCGTGCTCCGGGGAGCGTTGACCGGGCGCTCCGGGAGGTGGCGACCGCCTTGGGCCCTCTTCCTCCTGCTGCAGATCCTCCGGCTCCGCCGGAGAACGGAGTGGTTGCCACTCCGCGCCACCTGGCGGCGGCGATGTTGGGACCCCTCATCAGCCCGAGGTCCCGCTTCCTGGAGCTCCTTGTCGTCGTCGACGCCCCGGGCTTCAACTCCCTTTGGCTGCCCGACGCAGTCCGGAGGGTGGTTTACGCCCCCGGCGCGGCCGTCGGGGAGATCGCCCTGGGGGAGTAGAGCAGGCCAGATCTCTTCTGGCCTGTGGACATCCTCCTCGGGGTGGGCGGCAACGCCGTCCTCTCCGGCCGCTGGAGGGCCTTCGCCCTCGGCCATCGCCTCCGCGTTGGCGACCACCTCGTCTTCCGCTTCAAGCTGGGGACGTTGGAGGCTACGGTGCGGATCTTCACCGCCGGTGGCGTCCGCCGCACCTACCCCCAGCCCGCGGCGCGGTGAAGAGGAGGTCCTGGCGCGGTAGTCTTCTGGGGAGGGGAGCTAGTCTCCTCCCCTCTTTTGTCGTGTAGTCCTCGCCGGCGGGGTATGTCCCGCCGTGCCTTTGCTCCTCCCTTTGATGGGATTATTTCAATGAAGTCCGCTTTTAGCTATCTTGCACTTCGCTTCCCAATGCTCTTCACTGTCCTGGTCATTCGCACGCTCGAGAGCCCTGGTGAGCTTATAGCGTCGTCGGGAGGCCTCCCTTCGCCTCAGAGCTCAAGATGGGGTCGGCGCCGACGACACATTGGATGATTCCTGAGACAAGAAGTTGAAGAAGGAGTTGGAAAAGAAAAAACCCCAAAGCCCCGGAAACGGAAAAACAAGTCGATAAAACAAACGAAAAAAGAAGGCGAATAAGATGCCCCTGTGACCGGCACAGGGACCTTCTCCGTCGTGGAGGAGCGCGGCACTATCCGTGCCAGCAGCTAAGAGCAAATTGCCGCGCGTGGCGATTCACGGGGCCTTCCTCATCGTTGAGGGAAGCTGGACCCTCACGGACGTGAAAACGTCGACGCTTAAGAGAGCCCAGAGACCGTCGACACCTCGCAAGGGTTGCTCACGAGGTGAAGGGCCTGGCGCGGACCTCCGGATCTGCGTCTCCTTCGCAAGATGATCGGAGCGGCCTTGGTCTTCAATAATCCTGCCACGTTAGGCCTTCCTCGATAGAGGGAATCTTCCTGCGGATGCTTGTCGCATCGACGCATTCTTGCCTCCTCGTGAGGGTTGCTCACGAGGGTAGGTCCTTAGCGGGTGCCTTGGGGCACACCTTGGACTTTCCTCGAAGATTTTTTATTTTCCAATGTACTTCGCGAGGAACTAAGCACCATGGGTATTTAGAGGTGATCGATAACAGGGCCGTCGCCCCCGACCAGAGCTCATTCCCTTCGGGTTTTTCGGGCTCGCTATTTTCCGGGCGAAGGCCCCAGCATAGACACCGTGCCTAGCCCCCTTCCGCGTGGAGTACAACAGAAAATAAATGGACTTCATGCCATTTTGATGTCATGCCGAAGCAGAGGCGCCATATTGCGCATTAACTTAACATCAGTGCTTAAGAGCAGGTTGAGCTAATACAAGTGCCGTGAAAACGGTCTTTTTCTCCTCATGAGGACCCTAAGGGTAGACCTTTCGCAGATGAGCTATGTTCCACGGGTTCCCCACCGGCACACCTTCTGCGGTTTCCAGCCGCGCCGAGCCTGGCCTGGCGATGTGCGTCACCTTGAAGGGTCCTTCCCACATTGGAGATAGTTTGTGCAGGCCCTCGCGAGAGAGTATTCTCCTCAGCACCAGGTCGCCGACCTCCAGAGTCCTTGCTCGAACATGGCGGCTATGGTAGCGGCATAGTCCTTGCTGGTACCTCGCGGCGCGGAGCACGGCTTGGCACCGAGCTTCCTCGAGCAGGAGGAGGCGGTCCTTGATGAGGTCCTCTTGGCGAATTTCGTCGAAGGCGAGCACCCTTGGCGACCCGAACTTGACGTCGGTGGGAAGAACAGCCTCCGCCCCATAGACCAGGAAGAAAGGGGTCTCTCCGGTGGGTTTGGTGGCGGTAGTCCTGATGGACCACAAGATGGATTGGAGGTTGTCTAACCATTTTTTGCCGCAGGCTTCGAGCTTGGCGTTGAAACTTTTCATCTTGAGCCCTTTGAGCACTTCAGCGTTGGCGCGCTCGGCTTGACCGTTGCTCCTGGGGTAGGCGACGGAGGCGAAACAGATCTTGATGCCAGCCGATGCACAGTACTCCCGGAACAGTCCGCTGGTGAACTGGCTGCCGTTGTCGGTGATTATGCGGTTAGGCACACCAAAACGACAGACCAGCCCACGGATGAACTTGACTGCGGGCCTGGCCGGGATTGTGCACACCGGTTCCACCTCCACCCACTTGGTGAACTTGTCGATGGCGACGTAGAGGTAGCGGTAGCCCCCTTGCGCTCTGGGAAATGGGCCGAGGATGTCCAGCCCCCAAACCGCAAAGGGCCAAGTGAGTGGGATGGTTTGCAGCTCCTGCGCCGGCTGGTGAATTTGCTTGGCATGGAATTGGCACGCCTCGCACCTCTTGACCATCTCTGCTGCATCTCCCAGCGCCGAAGGCCAGTAGAAGCCGCTTCGATATGCCTTCGCAGCTAGAGTTGCAGCAGAAGCATGGTGGCCGCACTCGCCGGCGTGGATATCCCTGAGAAGCTCTTGGCCTTGGTGAGTAGATATGCACTTCAGAGCGACGCCGTTTGGGCGACGCCGGTACAAGTCACCATCCTTGACGCAGTAGCCCGAAGCTTGGCGTACGATCCTTTCGGCCTCCTCTTCATCCTCGGGAAGCCTGCTGCTGGTGAGGAAGGCCTTGAGCTTGAGAATCCAATCCACTCCCTCCTGCCGTGCCAATGCCAGAAGGACGTGGTCACCCGAAGGAGGCCCGCAGTCTGGAGCCCCCTGCTCCGGCGGTGGCGGCAGGGCAGGTGGAGGGTCGGATCCAGATGACGGTGGAGAAGCGGACGGCTTGAAGAGATGCTCCTCAAAGACGTCGGCGGGTTGTGCCAGGCGGTGAGAGGCGCGTTTGGCGATCTCGTCGGCTTCCACATTTTCTCCTCTCGGGATGTGCTTCAGCTCCAAACCTTGGAAGCGTTTTTCCATCTTTCGATGCTCCTCGAGGTAGGCCGCCATGTGCTCATCCTTTGGAGTGTAGCTCTTGTTCGAGAAGTTCACCACCAGCTGTGAATCTCCCTTGACGATGAGGCGCTTGATGCCCAAAGCGTTCGCCGCCCTTAAGCCGGCGAGCAGTCCTTCGTATTCCGCAATGTTGTTGGAGACCTTGCTCTCAGGCTTGAAGCAGAGCTGCACGGCGTAGAAGAGCTTGTCTCCAGAGGGAGAGGTGAGGACAACACCAGCTCCCGCGCCGGGGAGGTTGAAGGCGCCGTCAAAGTGCATGACCCAGAGGCCTGGGGCCTCCTCTCCTGGGAGCGTTGACTCCTCCTCTGGAGGTTCGTTGGCGAATGGATCGGTCCACTCCGCCGTGAACTCGGCCAAGGCCTTGCTTTTGATTACCTTTGTAGTTTCGAAGGAGATCTCGAAGGGTTGAAGCTCTACGGCCCATTCTGCCACCCGCCCGGTGACGTTGGGATTGCGTAGGATGGTCTCCAGGGGACGATCGGTTACCACCTTGATTGGGTGACCCTGGAAGTAGTGGCGTAGCTTCCGCGAAGCGATGAGCAGGGTGTAGAGCAGCTTTTGCTGCATGGTGTAGCGTTCCCGCGCGTCACGCAGTACCGTGCTGACGAAGTACACGGGCTTTTGCACCTTGATGACACCTTCGGAAGGCTCCTCCTCGGGAGGCTTTTGAGCGTTGCTCTGAGAGAGCGGCTCGGTCGGCGAAGATGCCGCGGGCGGCTCCTCTCGAGGGTCGGGAGATGGAGCGGCCTCTTCCTCGCGAGGAGCCCCCGAGCTTGGAGGATTGACCTCCCCTTTGGCGATCACCTTAGCGTCTCGCTCCGCAACGAGGATGGCACTTGCAGTCCTTGGAGTTGCCGCGATGTAGAGTAGCAAGGGCTCGCGGGTGGTTGGGGCAACCATGATCGGTGGGCTCGTGAGGTACCTTTTCAACTCAGCGAAGGCCTTGTCGGCTTCCGGAGTCCACTCGAACTTCCCAGCGCGCTTCATGAGCTTGAAGAAGGGCAAGGCTTTTTCCCCACTCCTCGCGATGAAGCGCCCCAGGGCTGCCATGCATCCCGCGAGGCGTTGCATCTCCTTGAGACTGCGCGGTGGACGCATTTCTTCGATGGCCTTGACCTTGTCAGGGTTCGCCTCTATCCCGCGATGGGACACGAGGAACCCCAACAGTTTTCCCGAGGGTACGCCGAAGGTGCACTTGGCGGGGTTGAGCTTGATGTTTACCTTTCTCAGGTTGACGAATGTTTCCTCCAGATCCTCGATGAAGGTGTGGCTCTCGCGAGTCTTGACGACGATGTCGTCGACGTAGGCCTCCGCGTTCCTTCCCATCTGAGCCCCCAAGGCCTTGCGCATGAGCCTTTGGAAGGTGGCTCCTGTGTTCTTCAGACTGAAGGGCATGCAGACGTAGCAGTACACACCACAAGGCGTGATGAAGGCGGTCTTCTCTTCGTCCTCCTTTGCCATCTTGATCTGATGATAGCCGGAGAAAGCATCCAAGAAGCAAAGGAGGTCACAGCCGGCGGTGGAGTCGACGATTTGATCTATCCTCGGGAGCGGATAAGGATCCTTGGGGCAGGCCTTGTTGAGACTTGTGAAGTCCACGCAGAGGCGCCCACTGCCATTTGCCTTTGGGATGACCACTGGATTTGCAATCCAGGTGGGGTGGGCTACCTCGCGTATCAGCTTGGCCTTCTTCAGCTTCTCTATTTCCTTGACTATGAAGTCCTGCTTCTCTTGCGCTTGTTTCCTAGTCTTCTGCTTCACGGGGTGTGCCTGAGGGCACACGGCTAAGTGGTGCTCAATCACCTCCCTGGGAACGCCGGGCATGTCTGACGGAGTCCAAGCGAACATGTCAGAGTTTGCCCGCAGGAAGGTGACGAGCGCGCTTTCCTATTTGGGGGAAAGCCCTGCCCCGATGGTGATGAAGCTGTCGCAGCCCCCAGCCTGAAGCGGTATCTTCTTGGTTGCAGAGCGCTCTTGGGTGAACTGGGGCCTCCTGCCTGAGGGTACCACAGCTTCCCCAATGCTGATGTCCAACATTGGATGGACCAGGTCCTCGCTTGGAGTAGGCGATGCCGAGGCGGCGAACTTCTTCCCTGTCGAACCCAGCGGATGCGGCTCGAGAGAGGCCTTCTTCGCTGCAGCCCGCTCTTGGGATACGAGCTGCTTCTTCCTCGCGAGGTCGCCGGAGTGTTCCAGGAGATCTTCGTCGGCGGGGAACATGGTGGCGGCCTCACGGTAAACATGCTCCACTGATCGGAGAGCATCCTTCTCATTGCAGCGCACGGTGATCGTGCTGTTGGCGCCCGGAATCTTGAGGACGTTGAAGCCATGGTGCGTCGCTGCCATAAACCTTGCCAGGGTTGGGTAGCCGAGGATGGCATTGTAAGGCAGGGCGATGTAGGCGACGTCGAAGTCGAGGCTTTCCGTCCTGTAGTTGTCCCGGGTGCCGAAGGTGACGGGCAGGCTTACCTGCCCAATTGGCGTTGTAGACCCTTCGGTTACCCCGAAGAATGGCCGAGTCGGCATGAGCCGGTGGTACGGCACCTGCATCTTCTCGAAGATCTCGACCGAGATGATGTTGAGGCCCGCCCCTCCGTCGATGAGAGTGCGATTTACGGCGACATTGTTGATGGTTGGCGTGCACAAGAGAGGAATTGTGCCCACGCCCCTGGTGGAGGCCGGATGGTCCTCTTCGTCGAAGCCGATCTTGCACGTTGACCACTTCATTAGGCGGTTGCCGACGTTGGGCTGTGCTGCCGCGATCTCTCGCGACAGCTGCTTGAAGTGTCGGTTAGACAAAGGAGCCTGAGCTCCACCCAGGAGGCAAGCGGCGAAGTCTCGCTGCTCTTGATAGCCCCCTTGGTTCTCCTCCCAACGATCGTTTGCTGGTGGGGCAGCGGCAGCGGCTCGGGATCGGCTCGAGACAGACCCTCGCGGCGGCGACCTTCCTCGCGGTCGTCGTCGCGGCGATCGCCCCGGGATCCACTCTTGCCGTAGCTGCGGCCACCCCCGCGGCGCTTGGAGACACCATTTTCTTCATGAAACTTTCGGACAAACCAACAATCGTCGGTGTTGTGGGTGTCCTTCTTGTGGAGAATGCAGTAGCGGCGACGTCGACCCTTGTTGGCCGATTTGGCAGCTAGGTTCCCCGCGCGGCGAAGATGCGGCGCGGGAAACCACTTTCTTGGCCTTGTTGGCCCTCCCATCCCCGGCGCCCGGGGCGCGACGCCCCGCCGCCGGATCTGGGTCTCCCGCGCCCTGGGCTCCTCCCTGGGCTGGGTCTTCGTTGGCGATGGCGATGAGTTCGGCGATTCGAGCACGCCACCCTTCACGCCCGTCATCGGTGGGTTGATAGCGCAGCAGCTCCTGCGCCATGGCGAGAGCCTGTGCAGGAGACAGCTGACTCCCAGAACGAGCGCGAGAAGTGGCGGTGGCGGTGAAGGAGAGCGAAGGCTCTGTACGCCCAGACGGGAGGTAGGAGGACTCCAGATCTTCCTCCTCTTCCTCCTCGGCCGAAGCTTCACGACGACGGAAGATGGGCTCGGTTTGCCCCCGAGCAGCGTTGCGATGGCGAAGACGCTCGAGCCTTGCGTTGGCGTCGGCCATGTCGAAGCAGATCTAGGAGAAAACACACTACAGCCCCCTACCTGGCGCGCCAAATGTCGATGGATTTCGTGTCGCAAGAACACGGGGTACCACGCGACGGACCCAAAGATTCGAACGCAGGGGGCTGAACGTGGGAGATCTAGGATCGCAACGAAACATGGTGATGGACGCCTCGAGCAGTCGAATGCACTACGCACTGCAGAGAGAGACACCGAGCTTCACCCAGGTTCAGGGCCCTCGTGGTGAGGTAAAACCCCTACTTCCTGCCTTCTTGTATTGCAACGCGACACCTCGCGAGGAGTACAATGTCTTGGTTACAAAGCTCTAGCTGGCCAGAGGTTGAAGAACCTGCGTGCCCAGCTAGCAGCCTGAAGAAGATGAAGATCTGATCCCCTCTAAGGGATGGCCTCCCCCTCCTTTTATAGCGCCCAGGTCCTCCTTCCCCTTATCTTCTTGGGGAAGGGGTTGCCACACACGGCCAAGGAGGGAGGACACCTGTAGACTCTATTCTTCTGTGGACGTAGTCTTCGTAGAGTAGTGGCGCCGGTCCACCGGAGTGGGTGGAGGAAGCTGACGTCTTCCTCTGGCGCCCTGCACCGTCCACGCTATTTTTAGGGGGGTGGCCAACAACCACTGTGCCGCTTTGGGCAGGCACAGCGAAAGTTGGTCTCCTCCCTGTCGGGGGTAGCGTGGGCGGTACGCGGTCTTCTGCCCGTTATCTTCTTGCTCTACACGCAAATGTGCTGAGCTGGCGTGGGCGTGCTTCCTCTCCTCACCAGCAGGGGCTCGCGAGGAGGTCTTCTGGTCCTTAGCAGTTTTGGTCATCGTTCTCCTCACGAGGCGCCTCCTCGTGAGGGTCTTCTCCGTAGCTTGGGTCGTCGTCTTTCCCCTGGGCTGAAGATGGGCCGATGACGGGGCCCAGGAGCAGGTGGACCGGGATAACCCGGTATCCAGAACACCGACATATGCGAGTAAAGTAAACAGTGCGAGTAAAGTAAACAGGTGATAGCAATATGATGGAAATAGGACCGGGGTCCACAGTTCACTAGTGGTGTCTCTCCATAAGATAAATTACACATGCTGGGTAAACAAATTATAGTTGGGCAATTGATAGAATAAAGATAAACGTGATATGTCAAGAAGATCACTATGAGATTTACTCTGGACATTACAACAAAATACATAGACCGCCATCCAACTGCATCTATGACTAATAATCCACTTGTGGCGAATCAATCCGAGAACTCCACAAGTATTAAGTTGCGAACAACAGATAATTGCATTAAGCAAAGTGTGTAATGTAAACAAAGCATATGCCGTTGAGCATATGAATGTTGTTTTCTCCCTAGTAGCAACAGCACATCTACAACCTTAGAGGTTTCTGTCACTCCCCCAGGTTAAATAGAGGCATGAACCCACTATAGAGCATAAATACCCCCTCTTGGAGTCACTAGCAACTACTCGGCCAAGATAGCTACTAACAACGGAGAGCATGCATGATCATAAACAACATAGAGATAACAAAAGATATCATTCAGTATAGCAACTCAATCATAACACCAATATTCATCGGATCCCAACAAACCAAACATGTAGAATTACATAACGGTGATCTCAATCATGTAGGGCAGCTCATGAGATCTAAACATGAAGGACATGGTGGAGAAGACAACCATCTAGCTACTGCTATGGACCCATAGTCCAAGGTAGACTACTCACTCATCGCTCTGGAGGCAAGCATGGCGATGAAGAAGACCTCCGGTGGCAATTCCCCTCTCCGGCAGGGTGCCGGGAAGAGCTTCTGGACCCTCCCAATCTTTGGGTCGACGGCGGCGGCGGATCACGATGTGTTCTGGAAAAGTGATCGGGTACTTAGGTTTTTTCCGTTGGGGGGTCTTTATAGGCGAAGGGGCGATGTCAGAGGTGGAGCCAGGTGGCCTCACGCCATGGCGGCGCGGCCAGGGACTGGGCCACGCCAGCCTGGTGTGAGGGCCCCTGGTGGCCCCTCTCCTACTCTCCTTCGGATAAAATAAGACTTCAGGAACTTGTTTCGTCCAATTCCGAGAATATTTCCTGTGTATCACTTCTGAAACACAAAAATAGCAGAAAACAGGGAACTGCCACTGTGGCAACTTGTTAATAGGTTAGTTCCGAAAAATGCATAAAAGTGCCACGAAGTGTAACGAAACATTAGGCAAATGGTGTAAAAACAAGCATGGAGCATCAAAAATTATAGATACGTTGGAGACGTATCAAGCATCCCCAAGCTTAACTCCTGCTCGTCCTCGAGTAGGTAAGTGATAACAAAAGAATAATTTTTGAGGTGACATGCACCTACACAATCTTGATCATGTATGTAAGCATTTGTGAGCTGGGATCATAAGAACTTAAAACATGGGCATGAAAGATATAATCTTGACAATAGAAACTTAGCAACCATGTTGTAAACATACAAATGAACACAAACAAAAGATCATGAAAATGAAACAATGAAAGTCAAACATGTGTTCAAATCATAAGGAAAAACATACAAATGGTTTTCAGCTTTGTAACGACCCGAAAAAATCCCCAATATTAAAATTGCTTGTTATTTTCTTTTTCGCGTCATCGTGACGTCATGCATCCATAACCTTGCATATTTTTGTCAAAACAAATTATTTAGAATAAAATATATTTTTATTTTGCTTGTATGGTTTTATAACAAACCCTCCTCTTCTTTTCTTATTAAAACCCAAAACTTTAATATTCACAAGCTTTGAAAATTGTTTTGAGACGAAATCAATATTTGAAACCTGTTTTGAAAATCTTCTCAAACCCCATCTATTCTTTCTCTCTCTCTCTCTTCTAATTTTCTTGGAAGATCTGATCGTGCCTTTTCTCTATTCTTAGTCCCAGTCAAACTCCATCCAAAGTACTTTCCCAAGCCCATCTTTTTTCCCCTTCCTTGTCATCTTCCTGAGAGGGGTCACGCAGGAGGCGTGCACCTCCACCGCGCGCCCATGCCAACCTTCCCACCTGCTCCCTCCTTATCCTCAGATCCCCTCATGCAAACCCTAGCCTCTCCCTCAGATCTCCGTGCCCTTTTCCTCTCTATTCTATCTCTTCTACTCTTCTCGTGAAACCACACAGAGCCTCCACTCCTGCTCCACCGTCTCGCCACCAGTAGGCTCAGCCCCGATCGCCGTCCAAGGGTACCAGGAGCTGCGCACTGTCTTCCTCGTTATCCCCGTCGAGCGCAGCATGCCGAGGCGCTCTAAGACGGAGGAATTCAAACCTTCTTCCCCACTCCCGGCCGCCGCTCACCGGCGAAATTCGGTCGCTCCGGTCGTCCTTTGGCTCTCCCGAGCACGCCCATAACCTCCTGGTGAGCCCATGCTCCTTTTCCCCTCTCCAATCTCTCCTGGATCTTTATCTCTCCATCTCTCTTGGGCGTCTTCCCGCTGTTGATAGGCGTTTCTTCCCAGCAGGACGCTATCGCTGCTGCGCCTCCTGCGCATGGTCACCATGGCCGACGCGTTGTGTCACTGGTTCCCTGCCGCGCGCCCATTCGAACGATTCCGAACCAGCTAGCTAGCTCGTTTTGCCCAGTTCAGGTTCTAGTCGATCCTCTCTTGCCTTTCAGATAGTCTACTTTGCACTACCAATTAATCCAGCTTACTTGCTTTGCAGCTAGCTTTGTTGCACGGTGCCATATGATATAGCAGGTTGCTTGCTTACTTGAGCTAGCTCAATTCACATTCGCTTCTATTTGTATTGGAAATTGGTATTGTGCTTTGTTCAAAAACTGAATCAAAAGGCCACCTTGCTGCCAACGAGTGCATGCTGCGGTTCAGTTTCAGTAAATACCAGTCTTCAGTCAGTTTCAGTCAAACCCCAGCTATTTCTACCTTGCCCCTTTTCATCTAGCACTTGATGCAGAGCATCAAACGATCCATCACCAGCTTGCTAGCTAGCCATCCACCGATTCTTAATCAGCTGGCTAGTTTTGCACGATGGATCCATTCCAGAGCTTGCATGTTGTTTTGGCCCAGTAGACCAAGTCGAATCCCATGGCAACATCCCCAGTTTTTCCTGTCTGTCAGTGTACATCTACAGGTTCTCTACAGCAGCCGTCAGTTAAAACGTCAGATGTTCCCTGTTATGTCTCAGCCAGTTAAAACCTGTTTTTTTTAATCTGCTATAAACAAATATTACGTGTTTTGAAACCACAGAAATGTGTAGATTAATAATATGTCATCCATATAATTGTTTGCATGTCACATCATGTCGTGTCATGATAGTTTGCATCTCACATAATAAGTAACATATGGAATATTTTGGGAAACGCTTATAATGTTTTCCTGCTTCATTTAATATTGTGTAGCTCACCTATATCTTGCCTTTGCCATGCTAATAAATATTTAAATTGCCGGGTAGTAAAACAACTTCAACCTAATATGTGTGTCGGGATTCAGATTCCGCTTAATTTTGAATAAGTTGCATTGCATCATAATTGCCAGGTCATGCATACATGCTTCATATGATCATGCCGATTCTTTTGTCATAGTAGTAAGTTGTATCCGTTGTTTGTTGTAGCGATTTGCTTCTTCTCGGATAGGACGCTTCGTGGTGATGTGAGCAACGACAAGTTCTTCGGGTGTTCTTCGACCTTCTTTTCAGGCGAGCCCTTTTCTCTCTACCCATTTAACATATTTGCTCTTGCTAGCTCTATATTCTAGCCTTGTGTCGCGATGCTTTGTTCAAGTCACGTGTCCTATCCACTTGTTTTTCCCAAGCAAAGCCATAGAACCTTCCATATATCCTAATACCGTGTGCTTGTTGTTCTAGTCAGCCTTGCGAGTCGTAGGCATGTTCAGGTTGTTTCAAGTGTGGTTATCTTATCGGGTTGGGAAAGTTATCACATGCTCTACTTTATGGATATATGTTGTTGGAGATACTCATGACTTACTTTAATGTTAAAACTTAAAATTGAATTAAGCAGAGGCATCGGTGAGTCATTTTGCCAGTTTTACGACGGCTCACTTGTGTCCCCTAGGACCCCGAGATCACATGAACTGTTCTAAGACTGAGCGCTCTAACCAGACGTGGGTACGTTTACGGGCCTCCCCTCAATCACTGCCGGAATCTACACACTTGTCCAGTGGCCACACCTAGTTTGAGGTTTTCCATTTGGATTTTGCGTGCATGCAGCTCTTGTATCTTAACGGTCCGATTTATTTTGGGGGAAGCCCAAGAGTGCCTTGTAAGCCCTTGTTTTGCTTCTGCATGCATGCATAGGATGTGGTACGTGCGTTTATCGCTGCTGAAGCGGGTCGTCTCCCCAGAGTGGAGCCGGGCCTCGGAAGCCGTAGACACAAACGACTAGGTCCATCTCGGAGATTCAGCCGGACTCTCGATACGGGTTAAACTTAGTTAAGTGGCTTCCTGGACTTGTTTGTAGTGAAGGAGAGTGCGAGTCGTGACCTCCTGCCGGCACACCATCGGAAGTGTGCTAATCGTAGGCATCAAGGGGTGATCGTGCGTTTGGGTACATTTGGGCACCCCTGCAGGGTTAAATCTTTTCGAAAAGCCATGTCCGCGGTTATGGACGACTTGGAGCTGTACTACTCGATCATAGAACAACTTGCACCTGCTATTTCAATACTAATAAACTTGTGTAGTAAGCTAGCACAACTACAACAATAAACCTGCAATAAAACTTGGTAACCGTGTGAGTGCCTTTGATACTTGCTTCTTCGTTTGGTCACGAGGAGGTGATTCATCTTTAGACGGAAGTTTTAGTGTCTCTGTAGTATATTTCTTTTGTTTCCGCTAAGTACCACCATATAGCCTATAGGCGAGCATAGCTGAATTCCAGTCTCGCGAGTACGTGCCTCGGTACTCACCCTCATTTTTTTTCCTTTTTCTCTTTCTCCCTCCTTGTTCGGCAACCATTGGCCCAACGATTTTGACAGGTATGGGAGCACCGACGTTAGCAAGGTTACCCTTCCGGCTTGGCCTGGGCAGGGTTTGGACACCATCGTTTATCTTCAGGCCTCTTAGGCCCATTTGTATTCTTGTCCGTACTCGGATGCTATTTGCTTTATGTATGATTTGGATCTTTGTATGTATATTTGGAAATTTTGACTCGTGGAGTCTTCGTGGTTATATTGCATATTCTTTTGTGGGTTCCATCGTGAACTTGTGTAACTGTTGCTACCTTGATTCCACCCACATCGCGTGCATGTTGCACATGCACGAGTCGCTTGGTGGTGCATTTCCAAAGCGACATCCTGTAGATTGTGGCGTGATCGCTATGATCTGCAAGGTGCCGGTTTTGGGGCGTTACAAGTGGTATCAGAGCCCAGGTTTTGTCGATACCCACGTGACGAGGGGTTAACTCGACAAATGACCTAGATGAAGGACTTAGGATCGGGGAGATAGGGCGCTGGATGAACTCGAAGGTAAAGTTAGTCGAAAATAGGTATGCGTAGAAAGTAAACTTGGGTGTTCAACCTGGCTTGCTTTCAATCTGGCCTACACCGTCCCCTCCTGGCCCCTATATATAGATGGCCAGGTCTCGAGGATCGGGTAGGGTCCGACACAGATTACAATATCGACATACGGTAGAAACTCGTATTCGACTATCATTACAATTGGGCCTAGCTATACGGGCCTCAGGGGTACTCAACTAACGGGCTCTATTAACTATACCCTTGTTAGTAGCCCCTGAGATTCTACCAGAATTGCAGATTCAGGTTGAATATCTAATCTTTAAATCTTCGACTTGATCAATTCTTCGACTTCTTCTTATCTTCGAATCTTCGACTTGGTCTTTGCGACTTATTTTCATGATATTCTTTCGCAAGGGGTTTTGATGAACAAGCCTGACAACTCTGACGGATCAAGAGGTCAGTTAACTGCCGGAACAGATACTTGTCACCTACTTCAAATTCAATCCCCTTGGACTTGAATTCGGGATACT
The DNA here is from genome assembly GCA_007115705.1 of Dactylis glomerata. Taxonomy (NCBI): domain Eukaryota; kingdom Viridiplantae; phylum Streptophyta; class Magnoliopsida; order Poales; family Poaceae; genus Dactylis; species Dactylis glomerata. The sequence continues at coordinate 2,374,734 of QXEO01000237.1, forward strand.
GGTCAAACCCACACTTTTGCCGCATTTAGGACTTACAAAGAATGAATCCCAGTGATTCTCAGGGTACCCAGTGCGTCCACCAGGATTTTCTTCGCGTCGTAGACACGGATACATACCAGCAGAGCGCATCCATGTGCGTATACCAGGACACACAGGACGGATCCCGGGGTCTTACCTTCGTGACAAGTCACGGCATTCGAGTTGCGTTACGATAACACAACTCGAGAATCTTATGTCGCAGTCAAAATTTGACTGAAAATATTCGGGTTTCTTCAACCATAAAACTCGCTCCCGATGGGAGTAACACTCCTGCACTTCTCCAACTTTAATGCTTTACCAAGAAATATCGTCGGGTGCGCGCTCAGCGCTCCCGATGGGAGTAGCCCCTGAGGCTATAGTCGAAAAAGACTTTTTCGAGTATAGGCTCAAAATATAGCGTAGTCCATCATACTTCAACTCGAGATACTTCAACTTCGAGATACTTTTAAGAACATCTTGTCGTCGAATACTAATCCACTACTTCAGAGAGAAGTTGTATTCACCATTCTTGAAAATAGTAGCCCCCATGGCTATAATCGAAACTCCTTCGTATACAGTCTTGTGCACCTATTTTGCACTTGTCGGCGCCATCTTTTCCTCTTTCTTATATTATGTCCTTTATGACATCAATGAGTACGTCACTCTGTACCATTGCGAACCGTTGCATGGGCAGTACTGTAAATTTCTTAACTTTTGACCGTTAGTGGGCTTACCATTTCCTATCTTTGCACCACGTCTCAGCCCACGATCCTTCTCCCAGAAGATATATAAGGGGGATCGTGGGGAATCTTATTGTTTACCAGCTCTTTCTCTCCGCCACCGCCACCATTGTCGCTCTTGCTTCCTTCTCCTTTCGTGCATAGCCCCCAGGCATAGATCTGATAGATGCGCGTGAAGCACCTAGCGAGCAAGAACGCCATGGCCAAAGGAAAATCCAACGCTGCGACCAGCTGGGTGACCTCTGCCATCACGGAGAAGGAGGTGGAGAAGGCCCGGACGGACGGCCTCATCTCCGCCCAAGATTCGATCAAGTTTCCAAGCACGGAGCAGATCCCGAAGCCCCCGAGTGGTTATCGGGTAATGTTCCTCGCTTTCCTCCTCCGTGGTCTTTCTCTTCCTGCCCACGAGTTCCTTCGTGGGCTTCTCTTTGTTTATGGTGTGCAGCTTCACCAGCTCACACCTAACTCTCTTCTGCACATTGCGTGTTTCGTGACTCTTTGCGAGTCATTCTTGGGCATTGAGCCCCACTTTCTTCTCTGGAGGTCAATCTTTCGGCTCCGCCCCAACGTTGCGTTGGCTAGAAAACCCGAACTGGGCGGAGCCGTTGTTTCTGTGCGCCCTGAAGCACAATACCTTGAATTTTCTATGGCCGCATCTGTCCAAGGGTGGAGGACCAAGTGGCTCTATATCAAGGACCGCAAATCCTCCCCTGAAGATGAATACGGCCTACCTCCTTTTGATGCTTCCCAGGAGGTAAACAAAATTGGCGTCGTGGGATATGCTCCCCTCAGATGCGGAAGTCGAACAAATTCTTCCTCTTTTGTCTCGCATCAAGGCTTTAAAAGGAGGTCAAGGAGGCGCTTTGTCGGGTATTCAACTCATGGCGTTTTTCATTCAACGTCGAGTTCAACCCCTACAACACCGTCTTACCAAATTTTGGAGTTACTCCGGCTTGGAAGATCCTACCCGCGTCTCTAAAGATCTGATATCGAAAGAAGATGTCGACAAGCGGGTCAGGAGTCTCACCAAGCTCACCAAGGATCATGCAGTTGCTGATTTGACTGCTGATTTCTTTGACTCTGTACACCCTCTTCCTGAGGTATATATCTGCTTACTTCTTGGCTTCTTGTTGTCGATTTTCATGTTTCTCAAATTATGTTTTCTTTTTCCTTACTTACTCTAATAACGCATTCGCGTGCAGGGACACCAATTTCTCCTCTCGCGCCCCCCTCTTCCAGAGGCAGGGCCCCTTCCGGCTGATCTGGCCAGGTCTGTATCTGAAGCCCTCGAGGCTGATGATAATCAGGACGGAGATGATGCCGAAGAATCAGAAGAGGATACTAGTTCGTCGACATCGCTTCCTCCTGTGCGGCCTGAAGATACTGGCTTGGACAAGAAAAGGAAACGAGTCGACGAATTTGCTTCTTCGAGTTCCTCTTTGCAACAAGCAGTTGCGGAGAAATGTCCTGTCTTGACAGAAGATATGGATCTCTTCGACCTCCTGGCATCGTAAGTATTTTATTTGAGTTCTTCATTTGCATTATTCTTGTCTTGTTTCTGTAATATGGCATATAACATACTTTCTTCTTTATAGAGATGACGAAGAGCCGCCAAAAGATGATTCAACTGCTCCTTTGATGTCGCCAATGACCGCTGCCGAGCCCCCTGAGCCAGTTGCCGCACCGAGGGTCACCAGGGCTTCTGTCAAGAAGGTTCCGGAAACTCGAAGCAACAAACGCTCAAAGAAGGCCAAGGAACCCGACGTTTCTCTTGAGGCCCATGCATCGACGGGTTCTCCCGACGATGTGAGCGACTCCTCTTGCTTTTCCTTTTCTTGTCTTGCCTTTGCATATACTTGTGCTCTTACACGTCCTTTCTCTTAGGCATTATTGAAGAGATTTGTCGCCTTAGGCACGGAATGTGCTGGATACCTGAGGGTTGCGAAAGCGTCCAAAGGTGCACTTTTGACGTCTAGTCACAACTTTTTCCTTGTACTTATACTTTGCTCTTATCTGACACGCTTGCCTCTTCTTCTGCAGTTGCTCTGGCGACGGCTAACGCTCGGATTGCGTCGCTGGAGGCGGAGCTCCGTGCTTCACAGAAAGCTTACGATGCTGCGGCCACTGCCAAGGCAAACCCTGAGAAGTCGCAGAAATCTGCGCTTGGAAAGGCGAAGAAAGCTGAAAAAGCTTTAGCTGATGCCAACAAGGATCACGCCCAGCGAGAGCAAGCCGTGGCGGAGCGTCTCCACACAATGTCCACTGCTGCTGAAAGTAAGTGTTTCGCCTTGTCTCCTATTTCCGACTTCTGTTGCACTATTGTACGTGCTGACATCTTCCTCCTTCTTTTCTTGTCTACCTTCTTTGTGTCGTGCAGGATTTACCGGGGTATCTCCATCGGCCCTGCAACCGGACGATGACCCTCTGATGACTGCGGTTAACCTACTCGAGGAAAACTGGATATCTATCTAGGAAACTTTCGAGTTAGTTAACCGCGTTCTGTCACGACTGTTTGTCGGGTTGTGGCCGAAGAAAAGGGCAACAGTTCCGAAGGATGACTTGAGTAATCTTGCCAAGTCCTTCGATACAACTGAAGACCCCACCCTCCAACTGAAAGGGCTTTCTATTAAGCGTGGCGCCGAGGGTGCTATCGCACTGTCCCTTGCGCATGGTACGGACTTCGACTGGGAGAGGGTGAGCACTCCCCATGGCCACACCCGCGACGAGATGAAGGCTTTTTTCGAGAAGGCGAAGAAGTTGGCACCTGCATTGGTGACTCTTATTTCCCCTTCGGCATCCTCTGCGGCATCTGCTGCACCACCTCCAGCGGTGGAAGATCCAGTGCCGCCATCGACTTCTGGCGAGGAATCTGCCGTGCCCTCTTCTGCCACGGAGCAAAATGCTGAGGTGGCGTAGACTCGGCTCTTTTGTATTTTCAAGTTTCTCCTTTTTGAATGTAAAGACTTTTAGTTGTGTGCAACCCAAGAACTTTTAGTCATAGGGTTGTGATCTCATGTAAATATATCTTCTTATGAAGTCCTGTGCTGCCTTTCTGAAATGTTTCTTCTTCCTCTTCTTTCATTTTCAGTTGACGCATGTCGATGACCCTTTGACTTGCGGGCCTGCTCCTTTCTCTGTCAATACGTTCAATTCGAGGATTCCATCGCCTCCTAGTCGATGCGATCAATGCGCAGAATATGCTTCAAGGATTTCTGACCTTGAGGTTCGCTTGATTTCAGCCAAATGCCAAGCTCAGATGGCGTTTGATAAAGCTAGCAAAACTTCTGCCCTGACGAAGCAGGTATCGATTCTTGGTGATGAAGTGTCCAGCTTGACGGCAAAGATTTTGCATCACGAAGAATGCAATTCTTTTATTCTTGGTATCGTCGAATCCGCCTGTGAGATGTTGCGATGTAAGTTTCCTCTCGACTTATTTTCTTCGCTTTTTGCTCTACTGTTACTTTATGATATCCTTTGCCCTTATAGGCACTTGCTTGGATTTCGCTGCTGAAGATCGTCGGGTTACCGAGCGAAGTGCGGCTCTGGAAAAGATGTCCGCAGGTGTTGAAAATTTATGGTCTGATCCTCGACGCCGAAGCGCTATTGTATTGCTTCAGGACCGTGCCCAGCATATTGGCGAGGCAGTGGATGGCTGTAGGAGAGCTCTCGTTACTATGCACTCGGTCATGCTTCCTCGCAATCCTCTGCCTGCTACTTTCCCACTTCTTCTTGACACTTTCAGATCCAGCCAGAGAATTCATCGGTTGATAGAGCTGAACTTAGTGGCAGGTGCCAATTTTGCTCTTGGATGGATACGCAAGTGGAAACCAAGACTCAATTATAGTTCTATGTCGCTGAGCTACCCTCTAGGCGGAGCTAGCCTTCGAGTACACTTGGAGAGTACTCTGCAACCTGCCCGACGAATTATAGCCAGGCTGTTGCAAAAGATGCCGCGTTTTTTCGCGAGTTTCACTATTTAGACCCTTTGGGTGTAGATGATTCTGATAATCCGATGTTGTAATATATTTTTGTATGTGTGCAACGCGAGAGTATTTTATTTCGCGACTTCATGACGAAAATTTGTTCTCAGAGCGTTATCGTGCGTTTGCCGCATTTTCTCTTTGAAAGACTCGTAAACTCGAATATGAGGAACGTTTCATCTTCATTATACTTGTAATGTAAGATACATGGGGTGACCCAAGAGATCCGGCCTGTGACCTGTGTTCTGGATCTAGAGGGCATTGCCCCTAGTATAACTCGTGGCTTTTACAGCCTTACTGTTCTACTCTACTTTATTGTGTGTTGATGTTTATGCCGTCACGGTTTTCCCTTCTTCTCATGCGTCTTTGTCCTCTCCTGATGCTCCTACTCGTGGTTTCTTCGTTTCGGGCTCCGCAACGCGTCCTTCGAGTAGCTTTACGCCCTCTATAGTTGTGCTTTTTGCCTTCTCTGCATAGTTGGCTATCATGCCGAAGTTTTGTGCCATCTTGTGGAACTCCCTGTCGCAGAGATCTGAAACTTCGAAACTTCCTTTTACTGTAATTACTCCTCTAGGTCCTGGCATTTTGAGTACCAGATATGTATAATGGGGGACTGCCATAAATCGCGAAAACGCGGGTCGTCCGAGGATCGCGTGATATTGAGATGGCCAGTCCATGACTTCAAAATCTAACTTTTCTCTTCTGTAGTTTTGTCGGTTGCCGAAGCAAATATTGAGTGCTATTCGACCCAGTGGGTAATTGGCACTTCCTGGTACGATCCCATGGAAGGAACAATCTGTTGGCTTCAGGAACTCTAGTGATATATGCATTGCTCGGAGTGTTTTTGCGTATATCAGGTTAATTCCACTTCCTGCGTCCATGAATATTCTGTCGACATCATACACACCGATTTGAGCTTTGAGTACCAAAGGCGCGTTTCCCGGCCGAGGTACTGTTATAGGGTGGTCTTCTCTGTTGAACTCGATTGGTTGTTCTGACCAGTGCAGATACTCCGTTGCGGCTGGAGGTGAGATCACTGCTAGATTGACTTGTCGAGTTATACTCTTCTCTTCTTTATTCGACTTGGGCATAGGTTGTATCATTGCTGTGATGTGTCCTTTGGATGGAACATACCCGTCGTCGTCATCGTGTCCCTTATTTTGCTGGTTTTGTCCTTGAAGAGCTCCGTTGTTTCCTTGCTGATTTGTCGGAGGATTGTTGCTCCCTTCAAATCCTTATCGCCTTGCTTCAATTTGCTTGTTTAGTGCTGCCTCTTGTAGTTTTAAGAATGTTGTGCAGTCTTTCATTGCGTGCCTTGATACTCGCTTCCCATCGACGAACGCTGAGTGTATATGACAAGGTCCGTTGAGCATATCTTCTGGTGAAGGGTTGTATTCTCTGGATTCTCTTGCTGGGAATTTCTTATAGTCCTCTTTTCCGTAGCTTCGATATCCTGAACTTCTTCGATCGTTTCCTTGGTAGCTGTTGTCTTTGTATCCTGCGGCGACTTGGCTATGTGGGCCATAGTTGTCGTAATTTCTGGACCGTCTCCTTTGACTTCCATATCTATTTCTTCTATCGTCTTCTGGGGATCGCGTCCGTTTGTTGTTGCATGCGTCTTCTCCATCTGCAAATCTATTTGCTACATCCATGAGGTCTGACACTGTTTTCGGCTTGATTCTGCCCATCTCTTCGACTAGGTCTCTTCGCCTTAGTCCAATGATGAACGCATCTATTGCTCTTTCGTCTGAAACTTCGACTGCTGAATTTTTGATAAGACTCCATCTTTGGATGTATGCCCGCAGTGTTTCGTCTCGTTGCTGCACGCACGCTTTGACTTCTTCTATTGATGCTGGCCGCTTGTATGTCGACCTGAAGTTGCCTGTGAATTGCTTTGTGAGGTCTTCCCAGCTTCCAATGGTTTCTTTCTCTAGTTTGCTCAACCATGACCTTGCTGCTCCGGTGAGGTGTAGTTGCAAACTTTGCATTGCTGTTTCTTTGGTTCCGCCTAATATTTGCACTGCTTGTAGATAATCTGATAACCATGATTGTGGTTCCTGTGATCCGTCGTATTTTTGCTGATCATGAGGTAACTTGAATCCCTTGGGAACTGGAGTGGTGCGAACCCTGCGGGTAAAGCACGATGCCCCCATTTCTTTTTCGTCGTCTTCATAGTCGCGTCTTTCATTTGGGGATCGCGACCTTCGGGTTCCACCGTGCTGTTTTGGTGATGGCGATCGAGATCGTTGCTTGCTGCTTCTGCGCCGAGGACTGTTGTGACGGCGTGGTGACCTTGCTTTGTGCACTTCCTTGTGGTGATATGCTTCTTCTCCTTTTGCTGATAGCTTGTGGCGTACCATGTTGAGTCCGTTCAGTGCTGCTCTATGCATATGTTCTCTAGGATCTCCTGGACTTGGTCGAGTTGTAAGTAGATTTGCTTGCGCTGCTACTAGTGCTGCTTCAGGGGTTTTCGGTAGGATGTTCCCCTCCTCGTCGACCGATAGGAAGGACGAGTCGAGGTTTTTGGAAATACTTTGCCTGTCGGAGTACTCGAGGTTGTCGTACCTTGAACCGTGTCGACGATTTTTCCTTGCGTTACTATATGACGCGTCGCTTCGTGCTTTTCGAGCAGCTTCGCTAGCTGCCATGGCTGAATCTTTTCTTTTTTGTATCTCTATTTTCTCCTTTGCTAGTTGCTTTGCCTGCTGCCTTAGGGTATAATGATACCCCAAAAGCATATCTTTGCTGGAATTTGATGGTATTGGCGTGCCGTGTTGTACGGCTTCTCTTATTATCCTCCATTCGTCGGCTGATAGTCGAATTTTTTCCCTGGTTGCGAGGGATTCTGGTGTTTGCCCTTCTGCTAGGTGATTTGCTCCTCTGTCGATATTTGCTGGGTTTAGCACTGGATTGTCGTTTTCGTCGAATTCTTCTGAGTTATCTCCTATAATGGCGAGCACCTGACATTGTTTGCCGATGTTACCCTTGAAGCTTGAGAAGATCGAGTTACTATCCTCAGAAAGCTCTAATCCTGTCTTCCATGTATCCGTTGACTTGTCTGCAATATCGTCGAGGCAAATCATGAGATCTTCGAGTTGGACTCCTGCGTCAAAATTTTCCTTTTCTTCGTTGTCCTCTGCGATCTTTCCGTTTTGTACTTCCTCTGGGCTGACCGGCGAGTTTACCTCGCTGGAAGAGCCTTCAGAATATTCCACCATTGCTATTGTTTTGGGCTCACTTGCCAACGGATCTTGTTTTGTCGGATCTGAAAGGCGAGATGAACCCGACGGTCCGATGAGGATGTTTAAACTTCCGATTGTCAACTCCATCTCTTGATTTTCGTCGACTTCTGTACTGCTGTTGGCTAAAAGCGAAAAAGCCGTCAAATTCATGATTCCAACGCCCAAGATCCCCACGGTCGGTGCCAATTGATGAGGGGTTAACTCGACAAATGCCCTAGATGAAGGACTTAGGATCGGGGAGATAGGGCGCTGGATGAACTCGAAGGTAAAGTTAGTCGAAAATAGGTATGCGTAGAAAGTAAACTTGGGTGTTCAACCTGGCTTGCTTTCAATCTGGCCTACACCGTCCCCTCCTGGCCCCTATATATAGATGGCCAGGTCTCGAGGATCGGGTAGGGTCTGACACAGATTACAATATCGACATACGGTAGAAACTCGTATTCGACTATCATTACAATTGGGCCTAGCTATACGGGCCTCAGGGGTACTCAACTAACGGGCTCTATTAACTATACCCTTGTCACCACGGGTCCAGTCTGCCTGTAGGTTAACCTTGCCAACAGACGTCGTTGTGTCTAGTGTCAAAATTATTTTACTAAAAATGAGTTAGATAGATCTTGTTAGCTCTGTATTTTTCTCCTTACCTTCTATGCTTCTCTCCTCTTAACTCAGCGAGTTTTGAATTCTCTCTCTTGCATACTTCTTTGAGTTTAGGTTTCTACGTGGGTGGACGATCTCTTGCCTTTATCCTAATAGGTCTAATCGCCGGGAGTTCATCGTCGTCAACATAAGCAAGAATTCGTTGTTGGTGGTGTCGAGAAGAAAACTCTTGTTAGTGGTGTCGCGGAGATCAACACGATGTTTGAAGATCCGATAGTTTACCCAACTCTTTCCCCTACATGAGCGTGGATCTCGGGGCGAGATCCCTTGTTAGTGGTGTCGATTGTAACGACCCGGAAAAATCCCCAATATTAAAATTGCTTGTTATTTTCTTTTTCGCGTCATCATGACGTCATGCATCCATAACCTTGCATATTTTTGTCAAAACAAATTATTTAGAATAAAATATATTTTTATTTTTCTTGTATGGTTTTATAACAAACCCTCCTCTTCTTTTCTTATTAAAACCCAAAACTTTAATATTCACAAGCTTTGAAAATTGTTTTGAGATGAAATCAATATTTGAAACCTGTTTTGAAAATCTTCTCAAACCCCATCTATTCTTTCTCTCTCTCTCTTCTAATTTTCTTGGAAGATCTGATCGTGCCTTTTCTCTATTCTTAGACCCAGTCAAACTCCATCCAAAGTACTTTCCCAAGCCCATCTTTTTTCCCCTTCCTTGTCATCTTCCTGAGAGGGGTCACGCAGGAGGCGTGCACCTCCACCGCGCGCCCACGCCAACCTTCCCACCTGCTCCCTCCTTATCCTCAGATCCCCTCATGCAAACCCTAGCCTCTCCCTCAGATCTCCGTGCCCTTTTCCTCTCTGTTCTATCTCTTCTACTCTTCTCGTGAAACCACACAGAGCCTCCACTCCTGCTCCACCGTCTCGCCACCAGTAGGCTCAGCCCCGATCGCCGTCCAAGGGTACCAGGAGCTGCGCACTGTCTTCCTCGCCATCCCCGTCGAGCGCAGCATGCCGAGGCGCTCTGAGACGGAGGAATTCAAACCTTCTTCCCTACTCCCGGCCGCCGCTCACCGGCGAAATTCGGTCGCTCCGGTCGTCCTTTGGCTCTCCCGAGCACGCCCAAAACCTCCTGGTGAGCCCATGCTCCTTTTCCCCTCTCCAATCTCTCCTGGATCTTTATCTCTCCATCTCTCTTGGGCGTCTTCCCGCTGTTGATCGGCGTTTCTTCCCCGCAGGACGCTATCGCTGCTGCGCCTCCTCCGCATGGTCGCCATGGCCGACGCGCTGTGTCGCTGGTTCCCTGCCGCGCGACCATTAGAACGATTCCGAACCACCTAGCTAGCTCGTTTTGCCCAGTTCAGGTTCCAATCGATCCTCTCTTGCCTTTCAGATAGTCTACTTTGCACTACCAATTGATCCAGCTTACTTGCTTTGCAGCTAGCTTTGTTGCACGGTGCCATATGATATAGCAGGTTGCTTGCTTACTTGAGCTAGCTCAATTCACATTCGCTTCTGTTTGTATTGGAAATTGGTATTGTGCTTTGTTCAAAAACTGAATCAAAAGGCCACCTTGCTGCCAACGAGTGCATGCTGCGGTTCAGTTTCAGTAAATACCAGTCTTCAGTCAGTTTCAGTCAAACCCCGGCTATTTCTACCTTGCCCCTTTTCAGCTAGCACTTGATGCAAAGCATCAAACGATCCATCACCAGCTAGCTAGCTAGCCATCCACCGATTCTTAATCAGCTGGCTAGTTTTGCACGATGGATCCATTCCAGAGCTTGCATGTTGTTTTGGCCCAGTAGACCAAGTCGAATCCCATGGCAACATCCCCAGTTTTTCCTGTCTGTCAGTGTACATCTACAGGTTCTCTACAGCAGCCGTCAGATGTTCCCTGTTATGTCTCAGCCAGTTAAAACCTGTTTTTTTTTAAATCTGCTATAAACAAATATTACGTGTTTTGAAACCACAGAAATGTGTAGATTAATAATATGTCATCCATATAATTGTTTGCATGTCATATCATGTCGTGCCGTGATAGTTTGCATCTCACATAATAAGTAACATATGGAATATTTTGGGAAACGCTTATAATGTTTTCCTGCTTCATTTAATATTGTGTAGCTCACCTATATCTTGCCTTTGCCATGCTAGTAAATATTTAAATTGCCGGGTAGTAAAACAACTTCAACCTAATATGTGTGTCGGGATTCAGATTCCGCTTAATTTTGAATAAGTTGCATTGCATCATAATTGCCATGTCATGCATGCATGCTTCATATGATCATGCCGATTCTTTTGTCATAGTAGTAAGTTGTATCCGTTGTTTGTTGTAGCGATTTGCTTCTTCTCGGATAGGATGCTTCGTGGTGATGTGAGCAACGACAAGTTCTTCGGGTGTTCTTCGACCTTCTTTTCAGGCGAGCCCTTTTCTCTCTACCCATTTAACATATTTGCTCTTGCTAGCTCTATATTCTAGCCTTGTGTCGCGATGCTTTGTTCAAGTCACGTGTCCTATCCACTTGTTTTTCCCAAGCAAAGCCATAGAACCTTCCATATATCCTAATACCGTGTGCTTGTTGTTCTAGTCAGCCTTGCGAGTCGTAGGCATGTTCAGGTTGTTTCAAGTGTGGTTATCTTATCGGGTTGGGAAAGTTATCACATGCTCTACTTTATGGATATATGTTGTTGGAGATACTCATGACTTACTTTAATGTTAAAACTTAAAATTGAATTAAGCAGAGGCATCGGTGAGTCATTTTGCCAGTTTTACGATGGCTCACTTGTGTCCCCTACGACCCCGAGATCGCATGAACTGTTCTGAGACTAAGCGCTCTAACCAGACGTGGGTACGTTTACGGGCCTCCCCTCAATCACTGCCGGAATCTACACACTTGTCCAGTGGCCACAACTAGTTTGAGATTTTCCATTTGGATTTTGCGTGCATGCAGCTCTTGTATCTTAACGGTCCGATTTATTTTGGGGGAAGCCCAAGAGTGCCTTGTAACTCCTTGTTTTGCTTCTGCATGCACGCATAGGATGTGGTACGTGCGTTTATCGCTGCTGAAGCGGGTCGTCTCCCCATAGTGGAGCCGGGCCTCGGAAGCCGTAGACACAAACGACTAGGTCCGTCTCGGAGATTCGGCCGGACTCTCGATACGGGTTAAACTTAGTTAAGTGGCTTCCTGGACTTGTTTGTAGTGAAGGAGAGTGCGAGTCGTGACCTCCTGCCGGCACACCATCGGAAGTGCTAATCGTAGGCATCAAGGGGTGATCGTGCGTTTGGGTACATTTGGGCACCCCTGCAGGGTTAAATCTTTTCGAAAAGCCGTGTCCGCGGTTATGGACGACTTGGAGCTGTACTACTCGATCATAGAACAACTTGCACCTGCTATTTCAATACTAATAAACTTGTGTAGTAAGCTAGCACAACTACAACAATAAACCTGCAATAAAACTTGGTAACCGTGTGAGTGCCTTTGATACTTGCTTCTTCGTTTGGTCATGAGGAGGTGATTCATCGGCTGGGTTATGTTTGGTGTTAGTATCTAGTTGGTTCTTTTATGCGCTCTCTTATCTTATTCTATTTAGACGGAAGTTTTAGTGTCTCTGTAGTATATTTCTTTTGTTGCCGCTAAGTACCACCATATAGCCTGTAGGCGAGCACAGCTGAATTCCAGTCTCGCGAGTACGTGCCTCGGTACTCACCCTCGTTTTTTTTCCTTTTTCTCTTTCTCCCTCCTTGTTCGGCAACCATTGGCCCGACGATTTTGACAGGTATGGGAGCGCCGACGTTAGCAAGGTTACCCTTCCAGCTTGGCCTGGGCAGGGTTTGGACGCCATCGTTTATCTTCAGGCCTCTTAGGCCCATTTGTATTCTTGTCCGTACTCGGATGCTATTTGCTTTATGTATGATTTGGATCTTTGTATGTATATTTGGATATTTTGACTCGTGGAGTCTTCGTGGTTATATTGCATATTCTTTTGTGGGTTCCATCGTGAACTTGTGTAACTGTTGCTACCTTGATTCCACCCGCATCGCGTGCATGTTGCACATGCACGAGTCGCTTGGTGGTGCATTTCCAAAGCGACATCCTGTAGATTGTGGCGTGATCGCTATGATCTGCAAGGTGCCGGTTTTGGGGCGTTACAAGCTTGTCCTTCAAAGAGAGCAAAACATAAATGCATAGGACACCTTCAAGTTTAAGAGGGCGACTAGATACAAATAATTTAAGAACAAGTGAAACCAACAATATGAATCAATCAATGAAAACTTTGGGACAAAGCACATTATACTAAGAATGACAACTATGCTCTCTTAATGGCACATAAAGATAGAAGGTGGTGACTCAACATAAAAGTAAAAGAAAGGCCCTTCGCGGAGGGAAGCAGTAATTGCAAGTTTTATAACCATCAAAAATTATGGTACTTACCGGCTTTGAGCTCTCATTGCCCCCATCATAAGCATCTTGAATGGTTAAAGTTCATGCGAGAACAATTATGATGCATATGCTTGACAAATCATAAGTTGAAAACCTCGTGTCCCATGAATACGAGTACCCAAACCTCATGCTACTTTACTTAGAGTCCCAAGCAAGGCTCTTGTCATTGTAAATATATGCATATCATTGAGAACCGCCAATGGGGTACCTCCGTGCCCGATGACATGGAACAAGCCCACATCAAAATGACAGGACAAGCAGACAATGAACACCTCGACATCTCTTTTATTTGCCATTTGTTTAGCTTTTTATTGTGAGATGCATCGTTGAATGTTCACCATGGGTATGCTGCAAATTTCCACCATGAATTATGCATGGTTTAGATTAGCGGCCCGGTGTTTCCCTAACACATATACAAACTCCATGATCCCCACAAGATTCCCAATTCATTTCACACCGCGGGCATCCATAAACAAAAGATCACGATATCAACTCAAATAAGAAGTGCAATGTTGAAAGCTTGCCCATGACTGCATGGCTGGGCTAGTCTCCAACTTACAACTTGCAAGCATAACAACTCAACATAAGAGACCACAATGTCAAATTTTTAAGAACAGAAAAAAGTAAAGTGTGCCTTCCGGTTCGTGAGAGCGCTTTACTGACAGAATTTCGCATAACACTGGTAAGAGTTTAATTTGAAGAGAAAATAAAAGCAAGTCAAATTTACTTGGAATAGCAAATTGCTAGTAGGTATGTATGGTGGACACTTTGGAAAACTTTGGCTTTTAGGAGTTGGATGCACGAGTAGAGCTCATACTCAGTACAAGGCGAGGGCTAGCAAAAGACACCTCTTTTGATGAAAACCAATAAAGATCAGAGGCAAAAAATACACCTTGATGAAAAGATATGACAAGGTCTGAACGCAAATCAAGGCGAAAACGAAAACCAAAAGCAGTAGCGGAAAAAGAAGAACACCCGGTGAAATTGTAAGAATGAAAAACGGAGTGTTCTTGGCAAATAAAAACGAGTACATCTCCTCCAAAGGAAATTTGTTGGGGTCCAACCATTTATTGCAGCAAACAAAACAAACTAACTAAGAAAACTAAAACAACTGACGCTCCAAGAAAAACACATAGTGCGTGAAGCAATAAAAATATAGTGTCTTGAAAGGTGACCTGATTTTTGCCGATGAAGAAGGGGTGCCTCGGGGGCATCCCCAAGCTTTGACGCTTGTACTTATTAGATATTTCTTGGGGTGATGCATGGGCAACCCCAAGCTTGAGCTTTTGTCCATTCTTCAACTCATCTCATCATTCTCCAATCCCTACACTTGAAAACTTCCTTCATACAAAACTAAACACAAATCTATTAGCAACATTAGTGTAGCATAACATATAATCAACCTCTTTTTGCTTCAGGTTTCAACTCAAAACCACCACAATTATAGCAAATACTACTGTAGTAACTTCCCCAAAAGTTCCATGATCAAAAGAACTCAAAAGAAAGCGATAAAGCGGCAAACACAAATATTGGCAGAAATCTGTCAAAACAGAACAGCTGACAAAGCTCGAATTTTTGAGGGTTTTTCTGTTGCTCAAATCAAAAAGTGTTCAACTAACGAAAGTTTGGATATAACCTGGGGCATATGCAAAAGAAATCGCAGGTCCAAAAGATATACAGAGAATTTATACGAATTTTTACGGTGCAGCACCGAAAACAGTTTCAGGACAACAACATCCCCAAATCTTTACCTCACTCGAATTAGAGGCTTCTCTTGGCACAAAAACGAAATAAACAAGATAAGGAGCGGTCATTACAGGAGTAATGACTTCCAAGACTCAAATAAAAGAAAAAGTATAGAAAATAAAACATTGGGTTATCTCCCAAGAGTGCTTTTCTTTAACGCCTTTGAGCTAGGCACAGAAAATTGCGAATCAAGTAACATCAAGTGATGAAGCATCACTTACCTCAGTAGGCACTTTGGAAGTTCCCGAAGATGATTCAACCTGCAAGTCACCCTTAGTGGAACTAAGAGTCTTACCAATTTTAAGAACATGTTGAGATTTAAGCGCATAAACCTTGGGAACATATATAAATTTTTGCTCTTTTCCAACAAACACTTTCTCTTTCTTAAATTTAAGAGAAGAGAAGATTAAGCTAAGAGTTTCCATAGACTCCTCTAGTTTACCAATCCTCAAGTTTTGATTATCAAGAGTAGTGCTGGCCTCTAAAATGGTGATTCTCTTACCAATATTTTCTATTAATTCACTAACTCGGCTAGCATTTTCTAGGATACTTGGCAAACTTTTCTCTAAAGAGCTGAGCCTTTCTACCACCTCCTCCAAGGTGGGCTCAGTTTTAGCAACATGAATAGGTGGTATTCCCACTAAACTTTCAATTATAGTGCATGCTTCTCCAGCGGGAGTACCCAGAAAATTACCTCCTGTAAGAGTATCGAGAACATACCTATTCCAACTAGATATACCAACATAAAAATTTCTAAGGAGGATCGTCGTAGAGTGTTTTTTGGTACACCTATGATGAGCATTGTTAATACGATACCAAGCATCCTTTAAACTTTCTCCCCCTTGTTGCTTAAAACTACGAACTTCTACTTCAGGATTACTCATTTTAACAAAACTAAAAGCAAACAAATAAAAATAGCTACCAAGGATTCTAATTTTTTTGGGTTTTTGATATAAAACGATGCAGGTAAAATAAATAAAGTAAAGCAAAACAATAACAAAGTAAAGGATGTGTGTGCGAAAAACTCCCCTTGCAGAGGTCTTCCAATCCTCCCCGGCAATGGTGCCAGAAAACAGCTGGTCCTTGTGCGTGGTGAACGACCAGCCCGTTGGGAACCCCAAGAGGAAGGTGTGATGAGTATAGCAGCTAGTTTTCCCTCAGTTAAGAAACCAAGGTTATGTCGATCAGGATAGAAGGGACAAACGACGGAAGGTGATGCAAACTGGCTTAATAGCACTCCAACAAGGGCCCACATGTTGACTCGTCTTCGGCCAGTAGCAACGCGGAACCTGCACACAACACAACCAAGTACTTTGCTCCCAACTTGCGATGAGGTTGTCAATCTCACCGGTTTGCTTGAAACAAAGGTTATGAGTGTATCGAGTGGAAAACAGTAGAATATGCGAGTAAAGTAAACAGTGCGAGTAAAGTAAACAGGTGATAGCAATATGATGAAAATAGGACCGGGGTCCACAGTTCACTAGTGGTGTCTCTCCATAAGATAAATAACACATGCTGGGTAAACAAATTACAGTTGGGCAATTGATAGAATAAAGATAAATGTGATATGTCAAGAAGATCACTATGAGATTTACTCTGGGCATTACAACAAAATACATAGACCGCCATCCAACTGCATCTATGACTAATAATCCACTTGTGGCGAATCAATCCGAGAACTCCACAAGTATTAAGTTGCGAACAACAGATAATTGCATTAAGCAAAGTGTGTAATGTAAACAAAGCATATGCCCTTGAGCATATGAATGTTGTTTTCTCCCTAGTAGCAATAGCACATCTACAACCTTAGAGGTTTCTGTCACTCCCCCAGGTTAAATAGAGGCATGAACCCACTATCGAGCATAAATACCCCCTCTTGGAGTCACTAGCAACTACTCGGCCAAGATAGCTACTAACAACGGAGAGCATGCAAGATCATAAACAACATAGAGATAACAAAAGATATAATTCAGTACAGCAACTCAATCATAACACCAATATTCATCAGATCCCAACAAACCAAACATGTAGAATTACATAACGGTGATCTCAATCATGTAGGGCACTCATGAGATCTAAACATGAAGCACATGGTGGAGAAGACAACCATCTAGCTACTGCTATGGACCCATAGTCCAAGGTAGACTACTCACTCATCGCTCCGGAGGCAAGCATGGCGATGAAGAAGACCTCCGGTGGCAATTCCCCTCTCCGGCAGGGTGCCGGGAAGAGCTTCTGGACCCTCCCGATCTTTGGGTCGATGGCGGCGGCGGATCGCGATGTGTTCTGGAAAAGTGATCGGGTACTTAGGTTTTTTCCGTCGGGGGGTCTTTATAGGCGAAGGGGCGATGTCAGAGGTGGAGCCAGGTGGCCTCACGCCATGGCGGCGTGGCCAGGGCCTGGGCCGCGCCAGCCTGGTGTGAGGGCCCCTGGTGGCCCCTCTCCTACTCTCCTTCAGATGACTGGAAGCTCCCGGACAAAATAAGACTTTAGGAACTTGTTTCGTCCAATTCCGAGAATATTTCCTGTGTATCACTTCTGAAACATAAAAACAGCAGAAAATAGGGAACTGGCACTGTGGCAACTTGTTAATAGGTTAGTTCCAGAAAATGCATAAAAGTGCCATGAAGTGTAACGAAACATTAGGCAAATGGTGTAAAAATAAGCATGGAGCATCAAAAATTATAGATACATTGGAGACGTATCAGTGGTTGCAACTACCATCTCGTTGAGGGATTTAAAAGATAACATCTGCGCTCGGTACCCCTGGGGCGCTGGCGAATCAGTTAATTTCCAATATTTCAACAGCACGGAGGGAAGATTGGTTCCACTAATTTCCGACGACGATCTGGGAATTCTTTTTGCTTTAAATGATTCTTGCCATGTCAGTAAAATTCGAATCCATGTGGACAGGGTCCAGGCATGATCTGGTGTTGGGGCATCATCAGGTGGTCGGGCATCATGTCTCTCTAGTGTTGCTGCCTCTGCTAATCGTGTGCGCCGCCCTGCTCCTTGTAGGTCCACAGCAGCACCATCTGTCCCCAGTGCTAGTGGTAGCCAGATTGTTCCTGCGGTCGATGTGGAGGACGATGCAGAGATTGAGGATCCGTCTCCTCAAGATGATGAGGATGAGTTGATGTTTCCTGAATTGGTAGATCGATGCAGTAAGCAGGCAACGGAGGATCAATACAAGGAAGATATTGCGCAAGGTGCCAGATTTGATAACATTGATGATGAAGAGAAGGATGAGAACAATGACAACCTTGTTTTAGCCGATTACAAAGATGATGACTTGCCAACAATTGAGTGGAATAGGGAGGATCCTCAGCTTGCAGAAGGCACCGTATTTCAAATGATGATGGACTGCTGTAATGCAATTACTACATATTGCATTCTCACCAAGAATGATTATGAGGTTATTAAAAGTGAGCCAGGTAGGTTCACAGTTAAGTGCCCATACAAGAGGTGTAGGTGGAGGCTACATGCATCCACAATGCTCAGAAGCACCGTGGTTCAGGTACTACGCCAACCAGTTGTGTATTTTAGATCACAGTGTAAAATTTGTTAACTGTTACTGACATCCCTTATAATTATGTTTCAGATAAAGAAGAACTCGATCGACCATACTTGTCCACCTCGAGCGGGAGCGCCAGAGGAGAAATCAAAGCTAGCAAAGACTAGGTGGTTGGCAGATGCAATCATAGATTGGCTGAGAGAAACTCCAACACTTGGTCCAACAGCACTCATAAAATTGATATCTGATAACTTTAGTATAAACATACCTTACATGAGGATGTTCTATGCAAAAGAAATGGCTCTTGACAGGATAAATGGTCCATGGAATGAAAGCTTTCAGTTGCTTTACACTTTCAAAGCTAAAGTGGAGATGGCTAGTCCAGGCAGTGTTGTAGCGATAGACAAGCATGCAGTTCCCTACAAATTGAAAAGCGGGAGGATGATGCAGAAGGAATGTTTTAGAAGGGCTTTTGTTTGTTTCAAAGCTTGCTGGAAAGGCTTTCTGGACGGTTGCAGGCCTTATTTGGCCGTGGATGCAACAGCTCCTCATGGCAGGTTTAAAGGACAGCTAGTTGCTGCTACTGCAATTGATGGACACAATTGGATGTTCCCTGTTGCTTATGGAGTTTTAGAGGTTGAGTCAGAGGAAAGTTGGACTTGGTTTCTGCAGAATTTGCGTGACCTTATAGGTCATCCACCAGGACTTACTATCCACACAGACGCTTGCAAAGGTTTGGAGAGTGCAGTAGAAGCAGTATTCCCTGGAGTGGAGCATAGCGAATATATGCGACACTTGGTACAGAATTTTACAAAGAAATTCAAGGGTAAAGTTTATACTGACAACCTATGGCCAGCTGCATACACATGCAGCATTAGGAAGCATCTGTTTCATTTGGAAGTGTTGTATAAACAAAAAACTGGGGTGAAGGAGTACTTGGATGAACATCATAGTAGGGTGTGGTCAAGAAGCCAATTCAATGAAATTTGCAAGGTAGACTATGTAACAAGTAACCTTGCGGAGAGTTTCAATGCAAAGGTGAAGTCATTGAAAGGGCTTATGCTGTGGCAAATATTTGATAAGATTAGGCAGATGATCATGATAAAAATCGATCTGCGTCAAAGAATTACAGCCACAAAATATGTTGGCCATCTCATGCTCCCATCTTTGATTAAGTCTTTGCATGCCAGGGCAAAACAATTGAAGATGAAATGCATCAGAAAAGGAATGGAGGCTAAGGTAACCTACACTGACAGTAAAAACAGGCAGTGGAGGTATCCAGTGAGTTTGGTTGATAGGACATGCCATTATAGGCGATGGCAGATCCATGGGATACCCTGCATACACGCATTGTTTTTCATAAGTGTTATAGTGGGTGCAGAAGGTGAAGTTGATCAGTATGTGTCAGAGTATTTCTCTGTTGCCAAATTTAGTGTTGCATATGCTATGAATGTTCCTACCTTGTTGGGAAAAGACCAATGGATGAAAGTCGATCCAGGCTTCAAACTGTACTCTCCAGTTTTGACTAGACCGGCAGGTAGGCCGAGGAAGAATAGGATCAGAGCTAGTGCAGAGGGTGGTCCACCGATTCGACGACGTAAGTGCAAACGTTGTGGAATCCCTAGACACATTGCTAGGCTTTGTAAAAATCCAGTTGACCCAGCTTTTGGAATGGAAGATCAGGCGGGAGCAGCAAATGCAGAGGAGAATGAAGTAGCAATTCAACATGAGGAGATTGAAGCAATTGATCATGAGGATATTGAAGCAATGGATCATGAGCTGCTTGAACCGATGGATCCAGAGCAGATTGAACCAATGGATCGAGAGCTGCTTGAACCGATGGATCAAGAGCTGCTTGAACTGATGGATCGAGAGCAGAGGGAACAGATGGATCGAGAGCTGCTTGAACCGATGGATCGAGAGCAGAGCGAATAGATGGATCGAGAGGCCTTTGAAGCAATGGATCGAGAGCTGCTTGAAGCATTTGAAGAAAATGCATTAGAAGAAAGAGCACAAGCTTCGTATGATATGGTTGTCTCGGTCTTGGCACAACCCGAAGAGAAGAAGAACAAGAACAAGAAAGATGGCAAAAGGAAGGTACACACCGGTAATATCCCTGGTAGGGTTACCCGGAGTAAGGTGGTGGACCCAGCGAGTCACACCAGGAGCAAGAGAAAGATTTTATTTTGAATAATTAATTTGAATTTGTATGAACAATTTGTATTGGGGATCCCTTTGTATTGAATTCGAACTAGTGTGATGTTCCCAAGTTTGTATGTTGAATAATCACAATAATGTATGTGTTATTTGCTTGAATAAGTTCCTAGCCCATGAGCTACTAGCTATAGTTCATCGCTTGAGGTTTCCTCACTTTTCCCCCTCTTAGTGACAAAACTCAAAAAATATAGTTTTGGGTTTATTTTAATTCATAATAATTCAAAACATGGTGGAACCTTCCCATGGAGTCTTGTTATGTTACCTACAACCTAGATAAATAATAATGGAAAAGGAAATATAGAGATATGAAGTTTCCCTTTCCCAAAACCACTTCCTAGTCCATGAGCTACTAGCTATGAAGATGCAGGGCTTTCTACTCAACACACCTCCCAAATGCCCACAATGCTTACAAACTTTGTCCAAATGAGTCCAAATTCATCACACTTGTGTATCTTTGAATTGCAAACAATATCACGTCGGCCAAAATGTACTATATTGTTCAAATAACACAATCTAACAATTTTTATGCCAAAAGCTTCAATTTCCCTTACTCCCTTTATTATTTGGGTGCCCCTATTTTACTTAGTTTTACTCAGTTTTCCCCCTCCGGGTCCACTTGTTTTATTCAGTCCTACTCAGTTTTGCCCTTCCGATAAACATTTCCTCACTTTTCCCCCTTTTAGTTCTACTCAGCTTTCCTCCCTTGTACTCACTGGCTGATCTCTGATTGGTCGAGATGTATGTCACACGAATCTTGGTTGGTTGATAGCTCAACGCATGCTTGCACCGTTGGATCATTTATGATCGGACGGCCTGTCAACCCTGGCGGTCGCGGCGGCGTGGATCTGCAGAGCACTGCTACTCCAAGTTGATGCGGGAGCAAACTGTCCTTGTGTGTGGTGAATGACCAGCCCGTTGGGAACCCCAAGAGGAAGGTATGATGAGTGTAGCAGCAAGTTTTCCCTCAATTAAGAAACCAAGGTTTATCGAACAGGAGAAGGGAGATGATGACGACTGAAGGTGTTGTGGAACCTGCACACACACAAACAAATACTTTGTTCCCAACTTGCGATGAGGTTGTCAATCTCACCGGTTTGCTTGAAACAAAGGTTATGAGTGTATCGAGTGGAAAACAGTAGTAATGTGCGAGTAAAGTAAACAGTGCGGGAAAAGTAAACATGTGATAGCAATATGATTAAAATAGGACCGGGGTCCACAGTTCACTAGTGGTGTCTCTCCATAGATAAAATAATATGCTGGGTAAACAAATTACAGTTGGGCAATTGATAGAATAAAGATAACGTGATATGTCAAGAAGATCACTATGAGATTTACTCTGGGCATTACAACAAAATACATAGACCGCCATCCAACTGCATCTATGACTAATAATCCACTCCCGGGGATATCATCCGAACACCCTAGAAGTATTAAGTTGCGAACAACAGATAATTGCATTAAGCAAAGTGTGTAATGTAAACAAAGCATACGCCCTTGAGCATATGAATGTTGTTTTCTCCCTAGTAGCAACAGCACATCTACCACCTTAGAGGTTTTTGTCACTCCCCCAGGTGAAATAGAGACATGAACCCACTATCGAGCATAAATACCCCCTCTTGGAGTCACTAGCAACTACTCGGCCAAGATAGCTACTAACAACGGAGAGCATGCAAGATCATAAACAACATAGAGATAACAAAAGATATAATTCAGTACAGCAACTTAATCATAAACACCAATATTCATCGGATCCCAACAAACCAACATCATAGAATTACATAACGGTGATCTCAATCATGTATGGCAGCTCATGAGATCTAAACATGAAGCACATGGTGGAGAAGACAACCATCTAGCTACTGCTATGGACCCATAGTCCAAGGTAGACTACTCACTCATCGCTCCGGAGGCAAGCATGGCGATGAAGAAGACCTCCGGTGGCGATTCCCCTCTCCGGCAGGGTGCCGGGAAGAGCTTCTGGACCCTCCCGATCTTCGGGTCGACGGCGGCGGCGGATCGCGATGTATTCTGGAAAACTGATCGGGTCCTTAGGTTTTTCTCGTCGGGGGGTCTTTATAGGCGAAGGGGCGTCGTCAGAGGTGGAGCCAGGCTCCCTCAC
The DNA here is from genome assembly GCA_007115705.1 of Dactylis glomerata. Lineage (NCBI taxonomy): Eukaryota > Viridiplantae > Streptophyta > Magnoliopsida > Poales > Poaceae > Dactylis > Dactylis glomerata. Next base: position 2,397,376 of record QXEO01000237.1, read on the forward strand.
ACAGGCCTGGCGCGGCCAGGGGTAGGGCCACGCCACCCCTGTGTGTGGGACCCTGGTGGCCCCTCTCCGTCTCTCCTTCGGATGTCTGGAAGCTTCCCCGTGATATAAGTCTTCAGGAACTTGTTTTGTCCAATTCCGAGAATATTTCCTGTGTATCACTTCTGAAACACAAAAACAGCAGAAAACAGGAAACTGGCACTGTGGCACTTGTTAATAGGTTAGTTCCGGAAAATGTATAAAAGTGCCACTAAGTGTAACAAAACAATAGGCAAATGGTGTAAAAACAAGCATGGAGCATCAAAAATTATAGATACGTTTGAGACGTATCAAGCATCCCCAAGCTTAACTCCTGCTCGTCCTCGAGTAGGTGAGTGATAACAAAGAATAATTTTTGAGGTGACATGCACCTACACAATCTTGATCATATATGCAAGCATTGGTGAGCTGGGATCAATAGAACTTAAAACATGGGCATGAAAGATATAATCATGACAATAAGAACTTAGCAACCATGTTGCAAACATGTAAATGAACACAAACAAAAGATCATGATAATTAAACAATGAAAGTCAAACGTGTGTTCAAATCATAAGGAAAAACATACAAATGGTTTTCAGCTTGTCCTTCAAAGAGAGCAAAACATAAATGCATAGGACACCTCAAAGTTTAAGAGGGCGACTAGATACAAATAATTTAAGAACAAGTGAAACCAACAATATGAATCAATCAATGAACTTTGGGACAATGCATATCACACTAAGAATGACAACTATGCTCTCTTAATGGTGCATAAAGAAAGAAGGTGGTGACTCAACATAAAAGTAAAAGAAAGGCCCTTCGCAGAGGGAAGCAGTGATTTAAACATGTGCTAGAGCTTTTCATTTGTAAAACAGAGAGATAAAACTTGATTTTGAGAGGTGGTTGTCTTTGTCAACGACTGGCAATGGGGTTCTTACTATCTTACATACAAAAATAAAGCAAGTTTTTGAGAGAGAGATTGGCACTCTTGTGCTCTTTTTATAAAACTTGGCACTCCTCCCCACCTTTTCCTTTCACATACCATGGCTAACCGATTCCATCGGGTGCCCACCAACATTCACATTCTTTGGAGGAGTGCCTTTTTTCTTTCTTTTTTTTCCTTTTTTTTTCTTTTTGGAATAAGCAATATGGAAGATAGCAAATCCGACCACTACGTCCCCATGAGCTGAAAACAGTGTCACAAAACGAGAAGTGTTTTGAAGGTTTTTGAAAGGTAGCACACGAAAATTTTACTTTGGAATGGCTTACAAATACCATGCATAGGAATTTATAGTGGACACAATGGCAAACTTTGGCTTGTAGGAGTTGGATGCACGAGTAGAGCTCATACTCAGTACAAGGCGAGGGCTAGCAAAAGACTGGGAGCGACCAACTAAGAGAGCAGTAATGGCCATAATCATGCAAAGCGACAAAGCGACATTAAAAGAAGCATACGATGGCATCAAAAGTCAAAAACTAAATGATCATGAAGGCTAATGGCGACTTTGTAAGAGTCTAACATGTGTGAGCATGCGCGAAGTCAACCCAAATAAAGCATCAAGGAGAAAACCAAAATAATGCTTCCATACAATAAAAACAACGCATGATTTTTTCAAAGGCTCATTAAGCAATCTCAGTTATTTGAGATAAGTCATGCTACAGCAAAACCACTAAGCATACTATCAAAAAGACATCAAGCATGACATGAAAAAGCCTAAGCCGCAGTCTACACAAGCTCCTTCTTGTACCACTATTTTGCACAAAGCTTTTTCTCTTTTCCAACACCATTTGAAATTTTTATAAACACCTCTTTTGATGAAAACCAATAAAGATCAGAGGCAAAAATACACCTTGATGAAAAGATATTACAAGATCTGAACGCAAATCAAGGCGAAAATGAAAACCAAAAGCAGTAGCAGAAAAAGTAAAACGCTCGATAAACGATAAGAGTGAAAACTAGAGCGTTCTTTGCAAATGAAAACGAGTACATCTCCTCCAAAGGAAATTTGTTGGGGTCCAACCATTTATTGCAGCAAACAAACAAACTAAACAAACTAAGAAAACTAAAACAACTGACGCTCCAAGAAAAACACATAGTGCATGAAGCAATAAAAATATAGTGTTTTGAAAGGTGACCTGATTTTTGCCGATGAAGAAGGGGTGCCTCGGGGGCATCCCCAAGCTTTGACGCTTGTACTTCTTGGATATTTCTTGGGGTGATGCATGGGCATCCCCAAGCTTGAGCTTTTGTCCATTCTTCAACTCATCTCATCATTCTCCAATCCCTACACTTGAAAACTTCCTTCATACAAAACTAAACACAATTCTATTAGCAACATTAGTGTAAGCATAAAATATATTCAACCTCTTTTAGCTTCAGGTTTCAACCCAAAACCACCACATATAAAGTATATACTACTGTAGCAACTTCCACAAGAGTTCCATGATCAAAAAGAACTCAAAAGAAAGCGATAAAGTGGCAAAAACAAATATTGGCAGAAATCTGTCAAAACTGGACAGCTGACAAAGGACGAATTTTTGAGGGATTTTCCGTTGCTCAAATCAAAAAGTGTTCAATTAAGAAAAGTTTAGATATAACCTGGGGCATATGCACAAGAAATCGCAGGTCCAAAAGATAAACAGAGAATTTACACGAATTTTTACGGTGCAGCACCGAAAACAGTTTCAGGACAGCAACATCCCCAAATCTTTACCTCACTCAAATTAGAGGCTTCTCTTGGCACAAAAACGAAATAAACAAGATAAGGAGCGGTCATTACAGTAGTAATGACTTCCAAGACTCAAATAAAAGAAAAGTACTGAAAAGTAAACAATGGGTTATCTCCCAAGAGTGCTTTTCTTTAACGCCTTTGAGCTAGGCGCAGAAAATTGCGAATCAAGTAATATCAAGTGATGAAGCATCAAGCTCATAATTTGCTCTAAGAATAGAGTCAAAAAGTAATTTCTTTCTTTTCCTAGGGAAGTGTTCCATACCTTTCTTTAATGGGAATTGATACTTGATAGTGCCTTCCCTCATATCAATGATAGCACCTACAGTTCGAAGAAAGGGTCTTCCCAAAATAATAGGACATGAAGCATGGCATTCAACGTCCATAACAAGAAAATCAACGGGAACAAGGTTATTGTTAACCACAATAAGAACATCATTAATCCTTCCCAAAGGTTTCTTCTTAGCAACATCAGCAATAGGAACATCAAAATAACATTTTTCAAGCGGTGGTAAATCAAGCATGTCATAAATCTTTCTAGGCATTATAGAAATACTAGCACCTAGATCACATAAAGCATGGCAATCATAACCATTAACATGCATATCAATGATGGGTTCCCAACCGTCTTCTAACTTCTTGGGAACAGAAGCTTTTTGCTTCAACTTTTCATCCCTAATTTTCATGAGAGCATTGGTAATATGCTTAGTAAAAGCAATATTTAAAGAACTAGCATTGGGAGTCAAAGCAAGCTTTTGCAAGAACAAAATAACTTCAGATATATTGCAGCCATCAACATCAAAATCATTAAAACAAGTAGAGCTATCATCTCCCACACTCCGAAAAATTTCAGCACTCTTTTGAGAAAAAGTTTTGGCAGTTTTAGGCTTTTTAACACAAGGAGTGGGAGTTTTCTCTACACCAATCAAAGTAAGAGGATTACTACTAGTAGGAGCAACATCATTAGAGGTAGTAATGGTACATACCTTCATCTCTCTAGCCATCTCGTCTTCTCTTTCCCACCTGGCATGCAATTCCGCTAACAATCTAATATTTTTATCAATTCCAACTTGGGTAGCATTAGCGGCAGCAACAACATTGCTCACATTCACATCATTAGGAAACACTTTTAATTTCAGAAGTTCAACATCATGAGCAAGGCTATCAACTTTAGAAGCAAGAATATCAATTTTGCCTAACTTTTCCTCAACAGACTTGTTAAAAGCAGTTTGTTTACCGATGAAGTCCTTGAGCATTACCTCAAGCTCGGAGGGCGCGGCCCTAGTGTTGTTGTAGGAGTTACCATAAGAATTACCATAACCATTACCATTGGTAGAAGGATACGGCCTATAATTGTTACTAGCAAAATTGTTCCTATAAGCATTGTTATTAAAATTATTGTTTCTAATGAAATTCACATCAACTTGCTCTTCTTGAGCAACCAGAGAGGCCAAAGGAACATTATTAGGATCAACATGAGTCCTATCATTAGCAAGCATAGCCATAATGGTATCAATCTTATCATTCAAGGAAGAGGTTTCCTCAACAGAATTTACCTTCTTACCTTGTGGAGCTCTCTCGGTGTGCCATTCGGAATAATTTACCATCATGTTGTCGAGTAGCTTTGATGCGGCGCCCAAGGTAAGGGACATAAAAGTGCCTCCAGCAGCTGAATCAAGTAGGTTCCTTGAAGAAAAATTCAGTCCTGCATAAAAAGTTTGGATAATCATCCAAGTAGTCAGTCCATGAGTGGGGCAATTCTTTACCATAGATTTCATTCTTTCCCAAGCTTGAGCAACATGTTCATTATCAAACTGAGTAAACTTCATAATATTGCTGCGCAAAGCTATAATCTTAGCAGGAGGATAGTATCTACCAATAAAAGCATCCTTACACTTAGCCCATGAATCAATACTATTCTTAGTCAAAGACAGCAACCAATCTTTAGCCTTTCCTCTCAAAGAAAAAGGAAACAACTTGAGCTTAATAATATCACTATCAACATCCTTATATTTCTGCATCTCACATAGCTCAACAAAATTGTTGAGATGAGCTGCAGCATCTTCAGTACTAGCACCAGAAAATTGCTCTTTCATAACAAGGTTCAATAAAGCAGGCTTGATCTCATAAAAGGTGGTAGCAGGAACAGGTGGTGCAATAGGAGTGCAGATAAAATCACTATTGTTCATGCTAGCAAAGTCACACAGCTTGGTGTTTTCAGGAGTACCCATTTCAGCAAAACGAAAGTAAACAAGTAAAACAGCTACCAAGGATTCTAATTTTTTTTGGGTTTTTGATAAAAAGCAATGCAGGTAAAATAAAATAAAGTAAAGCAAAACAATAACAAAGTAAAGAATGTGTGTGCGAAGAACTCCCCTCGCAGAAGTCTTCACTCTTCCCCGGCAACGGCGCCAGAAAAATAGCTGCTACTCCAAGTTGATGCGGGAGCAAACTGTCCTTGTGCGTGGTGAATGACCAGCCCGTTGGGAACCCCAAGAGGAAGGTATGATGAGTGTAGCAGCAAGTTTTCCCTCAATTAAGAAACCAATGTTTATCGAACAGGAGAAGGGAGACGATGACGACTGAAGGTGTTGTGGAACCTGCACACACACAAACAAATACTTTGTTCCAAACTTGCGATGAGGTTGTCAATCTCACCGGTTTGCTTGAAACAAAGGTTATGAGTGTATCGAGTGGAAAACAGTAGTAATGTGCGAGTAAAGTAAACAGTGCGGGAAAAGTAAACAGGTGATAGCAATATGATTAAAATAGGACCGGGGTCCACAGTTCACTAGTGGTGTCTCTCCATAGATAAAATAACATGCTGGGTAAACAAATTACAGTTGGGCAATTGATAGAATAAAGATAACGTGATATGTCAAGAAGATCACTATGAGATTTACTCTGGGCATTACAACAAAATACATAGACCGCCATCCAACTGCATCTATGACTAATAATCCACTCCCGGGGATATCATCCGAACACCCTAGAAGTATTAAGTTGCGAACAACAGATAATTGCATTAAGCAAAGTGTGTAATGTAAACAAAGCATATGCCCTTGAGCATATGAATGTTGTTTTCTCCCTAGTAGCAACAGCACATCTACCACCTTAGAGGTTTCTGTCACTCCCCCAGGTGAAATAGAGACATGAACCCACTATCGAGCATAAATACCCCCTCTTGGAGTCACTAGCAACTACTCGGCCCAGATAGCTACTAACAACGGAGGGCATGCAAGATCATAAACAACATAGAGATAACAAAAGATATAATTCAGTACAGCAACTTAATCATAAACACCAATATTCATCGGATCCCAACAAACCAACATCATAGAATTACATAACGGTGATCTCAATCATGTATGGCAGCTCATGAGATCTAAACATGAAGCACATGGTGGAGAATACAACCATCTAGCTACTGCTATGGACCCATAGTCCAAGGTAGACTACGCACTCATCACTCCGGAGGCAAGCATGGCGATGAAGAAGACCTCCGGTGGCGATTCCCCTCTCCGGCAGGGTGCCGGGAAGAGCTTCTGGACCCTCCCGATCTTCGGGTCGACGGCGGCGGCGGATCGCGATGTATTCTGGAAAACTGATCGGGTCCTTAGGTTTTTCTCGTCGGGGGGTCTTTATAGGCGAAGGGGCGTCGTCAGAGGTGGAGCTAGGCTCCCTCACACAGGCCTGGCGCGGCCAGGGGTAGGGCCGCGCCACCCCTGTGTGTGGGACCCTGGTGGCCCCTCTCCGTCTCTCCTTCGGATGTCTGGAAGCTTCCCCGTGATATAAGTCTTCAGGAACTTGTTTCGTCCAATTCCGAGAATATTTCCTGTGTATCACTTCTGAAACACAAAAACAGCAGAAAACAGGAAACTGGCACTGTGGCACTTGTTAATAGGTTAGTTCCGGAAAATGTATAAAAGTGCCACTAAGTGTAACGAAACAATAGGCAAATGGTGTAAAAACAAGCATGGAGCATCAAAAATTATAGATACGTTTGAGACGTATCAAGCACATACCTACCAACCCTGGCAGTCGCATATTCCAGTCGCATCTTCCTCTCTTACTCTGGCGGTCGCGGCGGCGCGGATCTGCAGCGTGCGTGCGTGCGTGCGGGGGCGCGGATCTAACCGTGCGTGCGGTGGCGCGGATCTAACCGTGCGGCGGCGTGGATCTAAGAGTGCCGGTGAGGATCTAACCCTCAGAAATAGTTGAAATGTCTCTCTCTGTCTCACTTTCGTTTATCTTCTCAGATCTGTTGATGATAAAGAACACCAAGACGGTGGCCGTGCCGACAGTGCTCACCGATGCTAAGACGATTGAAGCCATCGCCTACAACATCGCTGCGACGGCGCAGATCCAGCCTTCAATGTTGGAGCCTGCCGATGTCTCACTTCCGTTACCCTCCTCAGATCTGTTGCTGATGGACACCAAGACGGCGGCCGTGTCGATAGTGCTCATCGATCGTCTTGAAGCCATCGCCTACAACATCGCTGCGACGGCGCAGATCCGGCCTTCAATGTCGGAGCCTGCCGATGTCTCACTTCCGTTACCCTCCTCAGATCTGTTGCTGATGGACACCAAGACGGCGGCCGTATCGACAGTGCTCATCGATCGTCTTGAAGCCATTGCCTACAACATCGCTGTGACCTACAACATCGCTGCGACAGCGCAGATCCAGCCTTCAATGTCGGAGCCTGCCGATATCTCACTTCCGTTGCCCTCCTCAGATCTGTTGCTGATGGACACCAAGACGGCGGCCGTGTCGACAGTGGTCATCGATGACAATACGATTGAAGCCATCATCCACAACATCGCTGCGACGGCGCAGATCCAGCCCTCCTCCATGTCCGAGTTTGCGGATGGCGCAGATCCAGCCCCCTCAGCCGCCCGTCGTCCAGGCCCTTCTAGCCCATCGGTGCGCGGCCGTGTTCGACGCCGCAAATTGGGATAAATTATGATAAATTTGTATTTTTCAATTTCAATTTGGGATAAAATTGTTCGAACTACTACCTCCGTCTCAAAAAAAGCTTCTCCACTTTCTCGATGTGTCCTTGTACATTCGAATGTATGATTTGAATTCTATCCCAACTTGATTGGGAAGATTGATATGTATTTGATCCGAGAGGCTGGTACATGCTTTCACTTTTGGGATCCCTTCACTTTTATAAGATGTTCATGCATGAAAATTATCGCGCGCATTACTTAGCACAACTAGGAAATTGTACGACAAAATACAGTGGTTAGAGCCACACCAAAATACAGTGGTTAGAGTCATCTACTGAATAACAATTCTATACTATCTAAATCATCTACCACAACCACATAACTGCTAGGACAGGGATGACACCTAATAAAACTGCCCAGATGAATCTACTTTTCGCCTCTCCCATCACTTGAAGTTCATGTTCTAGATTTTCTACCACTTGATCAAATACGGCAAGATCTATCTAGAGTATCAACTTCTCCTTGCGAATAAGCTTTGAATTCTTCTTTTCTTCCTCCACAGTACGCTTCAGCTCGAATATCATCAGGTTTTTACGGGCCAATTCATCACCTAAATTGGCCACCTTCTCCTCCAAATCCATCAGCTAGATACCTGCACTTCCGACGAGGTAGGAGAAGTAGAACGTGGCCACGACATGATCGAATCCCCACCCTCGCCGGTGTACCCGCTACGACCAGACATTGAGGACTATTTCGCACCTGCAAACTCCAAATAAATTACGGGAACCGAATCGATTAGGGGGCGGGGGAGGCGGAAGCGGAGGTCGTCGTGGGGGGCGGATCTGCTTGCGGCGGAGCAAATCCCGGTCATCGTGGGCGGCGGATCTGCTTGCGGTGGACTTTCCTGCGGTGGGTACAATGCGTGCAGACGAAACAAGTGCTGGAGCCGTGGTTGACGTGCAGCGCCGCAGTCCGTCCGACGCCGCCGGGGAACAGAGCTGGCGGCGCGACGAGGCGCCGACGATGGCTGCTCCGTCCGAGGATGGGGAACGAGCTGCCAGCGGTTCTCCGATGACTAATGAGATGCACAACACTAGGTTCCAGCCATGTTTAGCACAAGATTCACTTTAGATTAAGCTACGAAAATAGTCACCTGCTAGGTCTAGCTTAAGAAAAATTAATTAGCGAACTTGTTGCTTCTCTCTAACTAAAAGCAGGGATATATGCCTTTTCACTAAGGGCGACCCCAGCGGTCATTGGCTGAGGCGGCCCCACAGAGCGGCTCTATATGATTTTCTCTAAATAAATAGATGACCCCAGCGGTCATTGGCTGCGGAGGCCCCACAGAGCGGCAATATATGATTTTCTCTAAATAAATTGACGACCCCACTGGTCATTGGCTGCGGCAGCCCCACAGAGCGGCAATATATGTCTTTTCCTGAAAATTACATGACCCCACTGGTCATTGGCTGCGGCAGCCCTATAGAGCGGCCCCATTTGTCATTGGCAGCACCGCGTATACAATCAGGAAATAAAACAGCCCACACGTCAGCGATAGATGGATGGCTGCTCCGACGTGTCTCCTGACCCTACCCGTCAGCACCATTCAAAAGCATCGGTCAATTCACAACCACCGCGGCTCCCTAGCCGTCACCGGTAACAGTCAAGGCCTCTGACCAGACCGCAACCCTCCCGTCCGAGCGTCTGCGAGGGGTTTCAAACTACAGCGAGGGGAAAACTGAGGAAAAGTTAAGCGGCTGGGGAAAACTGAGTACAACTAAGGACCCGAGGGCACGAAAATAGAAATCCCATAATAATATTGTTATTATAATATTTCTTGTTCATGATAATGTTTATACTCCATGCTAGAATTGTATTAAGCGGAAACATTAATACTTGTGTGCTTTATGAACAACACCGTGTCCCTAGTACGGCTCTACTAGACTAGCTCATTGATTAATGATGGTTAAGATTTCCTAAGCATAGACATGAGTTGTCGATTAATAATGAGGTCATATCATTAGGAGAATGATGTGATGGACATACCCAAATTAAGCATAGCAATTAGATCGTGTCATTGTGTTCATAATTGCGTATCTTTTCCTATGTCAGTATCCTATTCCTTAGACCATGAGATAATGCCACTCCCTGGTACCGGAAGACAGCTTTGAGGTCATCAAACGTCATCCTATGAGAGGGTGATCATAAAGGTGTCTCTCAGGTAATCGGAAAGTACTTGTTGGGTTGCATGTATCAAGATTGGGATTTGTCCCTCCCATATCGGAGAAATATACTCCGGGCCCACTCGGTAATCAATATCATACACCGTTTGCAAACACGTGATTAATGATTTTAGTAACAGGGTGATATTGGATTGCGGAACGAGTAAAGAGTACTTGCTGCAAATGAGATTGAACTAGGTATGGCGATACCGATGATCGAATCTCGGGCGAGTAAAATATCGCGAGACAAATGAATTTGTATATGGGATTAATGAATCCTGACATCGTGGTTCACTGATAATGATCTTCGTTGAATATCTGGGAGTCAATATGGATTTCCAGATCCCGCTATTGATTATTGATAGTGATCATGTCCACCTATTCTCGAACCCGTAGGGTCACACACTTAACGCTCATCGACGCTAGGGTAGTTTCGGGATTTATGGAAATTATTTCAGAGAGTTACAGAATTGTTCCGGGAAGAAGATTAATAATTTATTAATTAATTGAATTAATATATATTTATTTATTGGAAATAAATAGGGACTAAAAAGTAGTCCATAGGAAGTTTTGCTAATGGACTAATTTTATAGCCCATCTAGACAAACTGCAAAAGGAAAAAGGCAAAAAGAAAAAAAAAAGGAGGCGGAGGGCACATGGGCCGGCCGGCTGGGCCGGCCGCTGCACCACAGCCCCGCCGGCTCAATTGCTCCCGCAGGAGGCCCACTGGGCTGGCTAGGCCGGGCGCGCAGGAGTCCCGGTCGGGGCCGGCTCGCTCGGGGAGGCCGCCTGCCTAGGCCGTGCCTGGGTCACGGGAGCCGGAAGCCTGGCTCGCTCGGCGCCAGGGGGCCACACTCGAGGAGGCCCTCGATCGATCGCCAGAGAGGCCGCCGTATCGAGCGCACGATCAAACCAATCGATCCTAGGATCGGATCGAGGGCGGTTGGTGTGACTTCCACGCAAGTGCTTCGATCGGCCAGGGAGACGTGCGTCACGCGTTTCAGAAATCGTGGCTTGTACTCCAAGGCACACATCGGTGCGTGCGGCTATAAAAGGGAGAGGCCGGATGAGATCCGTTTGACTGAAAATAGTTTTTAGCTAGCGCAGCCTCTGCCCTTTTGTAGTTTTTTTCTCTAGTTTGACTAGATCTTTAGCCTTTCTTCTTCCACCTCGCGCGCGTAGGTGAAGCCCTGCCCGCATATACTCTCCACCATAAGCACCACGCCGTCGTGCTACTGATCCCATCTACCACTCCACCGCACCTTGCTGGACCGAGGAGGAGGAGTCGTCGCTGCACTATACGTGTGCATCACTCGGAGGCGTCGCCCGTTGTGGCGCTTGAATCGGATCAGATCGCGAGGAGGAGACGCTAGTACGACTACGCCGACCATGTTCATCTGAACATTTCCGCTGTGCGATCTACAAGGGTATGTAGATCTAATCTCTCTCGCTCATTGTTTTGCATCTCGTAGATCAGATCTTGGCTTGTTCTTGTTCGTACTCGTAAGAAATTTTTTGTTTTCTATGCTTCGAAACCCATCAGTGGTATCAGAGCGAGATCTATGCGTAGATGTTTTACATGAGTACAACACAACATGCTTGTTGCGGGCATTGATGTTTTCTGTTGCAAACCTCTATTTTGTGTACTTCTTATGGCGCGGTATAGTGAGATCGAAGCGGTCCAGGCCAACCTTACGCGATCTCGTTCGTGAGACCGGCTCCGCACTTGACATGTGGCTTGTTCCACACATGCGGCTAGTGGATGCCAGTTTCTCTCACTATAATTGTCATGGGATTTACAATGGATGTTGGCAACCATAATATCACCGTTGTGGCTTTGCGTAGGTAAGAACTGTTCTTAAGCGTAGCTCCCATAAGCCACGTAAAACTTGCAATCAACAAATTAGAGGCGTCTAACTTGTTTTTGCAGGGAGTGTTTGTGATATGGTATTGCCACAAGATGTGATGTGTATGATATATGTGATGTATGCGATGATCATGTTTTGTAATGTTTCACGACTTGCATGTCGATGAGTTCACAACCGGCAGGATCCATATGGTTGTCTTTATAATTTTGTATGACCTGCATGTCAACTTCTTATACGCCATGTAATAGCTTTACTTTATCGCTAAGTAGTTAGCAATAGTCGTAGTTGCTATTTGTGGTGGAGGCAATCGTGGTGGAGTGATGGAGATCATGCCGGCGCGCATGAGATGGAGATCAATGTGCGAAGATTGGCTATACCATGTCACATATTATATATGTATGTGATGTTTATCCTTTATGCATCTTATTTTGCTTTGATTGCGATGGTAGCATTATAAGATGATCCCTCACACTTAATTTCAAGATAAAATGTGTTCTCCCCTCATATGCGCCATTGCAAAAGATCGTCATTTTGAAGCATCACGTGATGATCGGGTGCTATAAACTCTACGTTCACATACAACGGGTGTAAGCCAGATTTACACATGCGAAAATACAAGGGTTAAACTTGACGAGCCTAGCATGTACAGACATGGCCTCGGAACACACGGACCAAAAGGTCAAGCATGAGTCATATGGATGATATGATCAATATGTTGATGTTCACCATTAAAACTACATCATCTCACGTGATGATCGGTCTTGGTGTAGTGAATTTGGATCATGCTTCACTAAACAACTTTGAGGGATGTTGAATTTAGTGGGAGTTCATTAGTAATTCTATTAACTTGAACTAATTATCATGAACTAAATCTTAGTGTATTTGCATAAGTCGTTGTAGTCTTTGGCAACCGTTTTCCACCGACACTTAGTTTTAATTGAGTTAAAAAGAACTATAGAATTCTGGATAATCACTTTTCGGACTAGTGTCGTTTAGTTAGAATGTCAAGACTAAAGATTAAGTCCTATCACATTTTTAGCAAACCTCACTTGCTCCATGCGATTTAATAAGTTGTATTAATCTAAGAGCAACAATTCAAGTTTAGCATCTAAGATCATGTTTGCCTCCATGAGAAATTGATCTTCAAAATTGTTTGAGAATCAAAGTGATCATCGAGCTGAAAGAATTGTTTCAGAAATAAACAAGAAGCGAAAGATATTTGATATCTAAAACTTTGATTGTTTGCAAAATGATGAAGTATAATTTAGTAAAAGAACATATGCTCATATTGTATGAATATATGCGAAGATTGAAGGCGCTGGGCGTCTAGATCACCCAAAAGTTTGGGAACTAATATTATACTTGCATTCATCCCTATGAGCAATAGTAGTTTTATCATGAAAGTTGTCATGATAAGATGGATGAAAAAGGTATCGGCTAAATTGTTTTGCTATACCAAAGGAATGCTAAAGAATGGAATCTAGAAGAACACCAATTATATGATGATGGTGATCCACCTCAGAGTGCAAAATCTAAAGCTATTAGTATCTGACTAACGCGCTTTGGACTATGTGTCAAATGATTGGCGCCACTATTGATGTTGATAGATTCTTCTAATGGAGAGAAAATGCTAAATAGGATCTACAAAATATTTGGTAGAAAAGGAAAGGACTGGAAATGTCCAGCTCAGGTATATAAACGATATACATTGTATAGATATATTTCTTTGCTCGTTAACAATGTAATTCTTGGGTATTCGATACTAGATTGTTGGTATGAAATGTCATACAAAGCAACACAATGCAAGAACTATAATGGCCTAAATAACCAGCAAAAGAATATGGTAATGATGCGCGTCAAGAAACAAATAAAAGTGTTATTGTGTTTTTCGTCGGCATCAAACCTAGCCTTCAAGATTCATTATGAACTTAATAATTGTTATCTTGTTCTGGTATTATGACAACAATGGTTGTTCAAATTATTACCGTCTTCCATATTCGATGGATAGATTACTATTATCTTGTTGGTGAAACAAACATTTATAACACTGATGCTAAAGGTCGCAAGACAAAAGATTTTCACTTATATGAGACATCGTCATTTAATTCATATTGGAAATATAACATGAAAGAAATTCCATATCGATGGATTTTTCAGTCATTTGATTTTATATTGATTGACACTTGTGAGATTTTTCCTTAAGATGATTAAACTCCGTTCATGGACAGAACAAGCAACTAACTAAATGGAGATCATACATATTGATGTATGTAGTCCATGGTGTGAAGTCGATGGTGGTGTATTTTCTATTTCATCAATGATATATGGTATATCTACTTGATGAGAAAGAGGTATGAAATGATTGAAATTGTTCAATTTATGAAGTAGAAATTATTGTAATAAGAAAAATCAAGTTTTATGATTAGATCATAAAGAAGAATATTTGAGTTACAAGTTTAGCAAACATCTAAGAGTTAAGAGAATTGTTCTACAAACTTGCATCATGATAAACACCATATTAGTATGGAGTTTTTGATGGGTGTAATCAAAGCTTGTTTGACATGGTTAGATCAATGATGAAATAAAACTACCAATATAATTTGTGGATTATGCTTTAGAGACTACCGCTTTTCACTAAATAGAGTGCCATCATAATCCGATGAAATGACACCGTACAAGTTATAATTGTCTTTTCTTAAATTTTGGTATGCAAGGCATATGTAAAATGTTTACAACCAAAATTGGATTAGTAAGTCTTTGTAGGTTATCCCAAAGAATGTTGATGGGTATTCCTTCTACTATGAACCCGAACACATAGTGATTGTCGCTAAAGAAGTGAATTTCTTATGAAAGAGTTTTTTCGCGAAAGGTTTAAGTGGGAGGAAAATAAAACTTGATGAGGTTATTGAACCTGAGCAAGATGAGCAAAGTAGCGCAGCACCGGAAAATGTTCTGGAAGCGGCAACTGCATCCATGGCTCTCGCATCTACAATATGTTGTAGTGTCGGATATAAAAGTTCCTATTTAACCAAGTTGGTCGTAATCAAATAGCAAGATTTGAGGATGAGATATTATTAGATAATAGTAACTGATAATATACAAAGAAGCGGTGATGGGCCCTGACTTCGTCATATGGATTATTCTAGCAACAATTACATATTAAGATATGATAGTTGAATAAATGAAACAACATTCCTCTACCGGAATGCACACTAAGGACATGTACCAGACACGACCCATTGGGTTTTGTTGATTCAGAGGTTGCTAGATATGTATGCAAACTTCTATGGTAGAAGTAAGCATAGCGAAGTTGGAATCTTCAATGATGAAAATGTTAAAGAGTTAATTTCATCAAGATATTTGAAGATGCTTGTATTTACAAGAAAGTAAGTGGGAGCGTTGAGACATATTTCTAATGCTATATGTAGACGACATATCGTTCATTGGAAATTATGTGTTTTTCTTGATATTGTTAAGTTTTCATTAAAATTAGATTTTGATGAAAGACTTAGGTAAAACCAGAATATTAAGCATCAATGTCTATGCAGATAGATTGAGGCGTTAATATAGTTTTTCAGAGTACATAGATGAAATATTGAATTTGTTCAATATGGAAACAATAAGAACGGTTCTTGTTGCATGGTGAAGGGAATATGCCCGAGAGGCAATAATAAAGTGGTTATTATCATATTCCATGTTTATGATAAATGTTTATTTCTCATGCTAGAATTGTATTAATCGGAAACATTAATACTTGTGACATTAATAAACCAAAAGGTTCCTAGTGAAGCCTCTCTTTTATACTAGCTCGTTGATTAACTGATGATCAAGGTTTCCAGATCATGAACATTGGATGTTGTTAATAACGGGGTCATATCATTAGAAGAATGATGTGATGAACAGTCACACCCATAGTAAGAATAGCAATACGATCAAGTCATCAAGTTTCATTGCTATATCAAACTCATACGAACTAGTTCTAATCCTTAGACCATGAGATCATGTTAATCACTGATACCAGAAGGGTACTTTGATGATATCAAATGTCACACCGTAACAGGGGGATTATAAAGCTTGATTTGGGTACTCTGAAAGTATTAGTTGAGGACCATGGATCAAAAGTGGGATTTGTCCATCCGGATGACGAAAGATATTCTTTGGGCCCTCTCAGTGATATTGCATTGACACCGCTTGCAAGCATGTGACTAGGTCACGGGAATGCATTATCATGGAATGAGTAAAGAGACTTGTCGGGAACGAGATCGAACTAGGTATGGTTGATACCGAATGATCGGATCTCGGACAAGTAATAATATCGTGAGACAAAAGGAATTGACTATGTTCGTTAATGGTTCACACGATCACTAGATCATCGTCGAGTAAGTGGGAGTCATCATGGATTTCCAGATCCCGCTGATGATTATTGATCGGAGCAGAGTCTCGATCATTTCCATGTTATTCACAAACGGTAGGGTGACACACTTAAGGTTCGTTGTCGTTTTTGAGTGGATACCATACTCCGATTGAATTATAGGAAAGCATGAGGGTTGTTTCAGAAAAGTGCCGAAACTATTTTGGCATATCGAAATAACTCAAGGGGGTTTTTGTTAATGTTTGTTAATTGATTGAATTAACAAATATTAAAGAAATAAAAATGTTTTATTAATTCAATTAGTGTGAGTTTTAATTAGCATGAATGTCATGCAAAATTAAAATGGGGGTTACCACCATGAAGAGGGGTTTACCACCATGAAGAGGGGGTTACCACCATGAAGAAAGGGATGCCACCTCCTCTCCTATAAAAGGAGCCTTCTTCTCCCTCTTCTCACACTTCTTGATCCCTCCCTTCCTCCCATAGTTGCTGCTCCACCGTTGACATTGCTTAGCGAAGCTCTGCCGAAATTATATTTCAAATTCATACACTTAGCAGAAGTGGTGTTGGAGTGTCTGGCGGATCCCTTCTTCTACTGCCCCGCTGGACCGAGGGCGTGGAGGAGACGATGACAAATCGTACGTGTGACCGAGTACGGAGGCGCCGCCCGGATGTGGCGCCTTGTACACGATCGTAAGATCGTCAAGTGAACGACTACATCAAGTGAACAACTACATCGACTATGTGCGTCTTCGTCGAGTCTTCATCGGCAACGTTTGTGCGGGAACGTAATCCCCGCTTCCGGTCTTCGAGGGTTAGTTCTCCATTGCTACCATCTCGTAGAGTTTTCTTGGCTAGTTTTGTGTTCATGCATAGGAAATTTTTTGTTTTCTATGCTACGAACTCATCAGTGGTATCAGAGCCATCTCTATGTGTAGTTGGTATGCACGATTAGAACACATAGAGATGTGGGCGTTGATGATCATGTTATTGCTATTTTTTGTATTTTGGATCATAGTGGCATAGTGGGATTGAAGCTGCCCGAGACTAACCTTACGTGACCGCGTTCACGAGACTTGTCCCGCACTTGACATGCTTCGGCATATGTGGCTTTGCGGGTGCACGTTTCTCCCACTATAATTATGATCTATTTTATAAAGAGTTGTTAATAATATTTTTATCACCGTTGTGGTTACATGTTCGTAGGTAAGAACGGATCTTCCTAGAAAGCCCCAAACCACGTAAAATATGCAAGACAAATTAGAAGCGTCTAACTTATTTTTGTAGGGCATGTGATGTGATATGGTTAAATTGTTTATGTTACAAATTGTATGCAATGATCCTTTTTGTAAGTTATAAACAACCGGCAGGAGCCATATGGTTGTCTTTTCATTTTATGGCCTGCGTGCCGAATATATATATATCCAAGTGATATATTGTAATGGAGGAAGACAATCAAGGTGGTGCGCCATGGACCTTGGCGCTACGCTGGTGGAATGATGGAGATCATGCCATGACGCACAAGATGGAGATCGAATGTGTGAAGGACCATATCATATCACATTATATATGCATGTGATGTTTATCCTTTTATGCATCTTATTTTGCTTAGATTTGATCACGCGGTAGCATTATAAGATGATCCCTCTCACATAAATATCAAGATAAAAATGTGTTCTTCCATAGCATGCACCATCAAGAAAGTTCATCGTTTCGACACACCACGTGATGATCGGGTATGACAGACTCTACGTTCACATACGACGGGTGTAAGACAGTTTTACACACGTGAGTGCTATTGTTCTACTTGGCGAGCCTAGCATGTACAAACATGGCCTCGAAACACGAACCGAAAGGTTAAGAATAAGTCATATGGTTGATATGATGAACATGGTGATGTTTGCCTTTGAAACTATGCCGTTGCACGTGATGATCGGTTGCGGTATAGTGAATTTGGTTCGCGTAATCACTTAAGAAAACTAAGAGGGATGTTGTTTTTAAGTGGGAGTTCACTTAGTAATTTTGAATTATAGAACTCAATTTATCATGAACTAAATCAAAGTGAATTTGCATAGTTTGTTATAGTCATTGGCATCCGTTTACTACCTTGCGATTAGCTATAATTGAGATAATAGAACTATAGAATTCTGGATGTTAACTTTATGAACTGGTATCATATTGTAATGTCAATCTAAAGTTTAAATTCCTATTGCTAACTTTTAGCAAACCTTGGTTACTTGATAAAATTTAATAAGTGGTATTAAATCAAGAGTAACAATTCCAGTGTTAGTATCTAAGTATCACATTTGCCTCCATAATCCTTGATATTCAAAAGTTGTTTTTAGTATCAAGGTTGTCTAGGAGCTGAAAGAATTGTTTCATAAACTATCATATGTGGAAGATATTTTGATATCTGAAATAATGTTTGATTGCAATGTGATAGAGTATAATTTAGTAAGACACATGTTCTCGTATTGTATGAGAATTTGTGAAGATTGGAGACGCTAGGCATCCAGATCTCCTAAAAAGGTTTTGGGAACTAGCATTATACTCAAAATTCATCCTCACGAGCTATAGTAGCTTGATCATGAAAGTTGTCATGATAGGATGAATAGAAGATGTAGGTAAAATGTTTACTACACTAAAAGATTACTAAAGAATGGAATTTGGAAGAACGCCAAATATTTGATAATGGTGATCTACTTCAAAGTGCGAGTCCAAGGGTATTAGTGTTTGACTAATCATGCTTTGAACTATGTGCCATATGTATGGCGCCACTATTGATGTTGATAGATTCTTCTTAAAAGGAAAGGAATTGCTAAAAGAGAATCCGAAAATTATTTTGGTAGAAAAGAAAAGACTAGAAATGTCCAGCTCGGGTATATAGAATATATACATGTAATGGTTGTATTCGTTGCTTGTTAAAACAATGTGGTTCTTGGGTATTTGATACTAAATTGGTTGGTATGAATTGTCATATAAAACAACGCAATATAAGAACTACAATGGCCTAATTAACTAGCAAATGAATATGGGATGATTCTCATCAAAAACAAATAAAGTGTTATTGTGTTTTGTTGGAATTAAACCCAGCCTTCAAGATTTGTTTTAATAATTGTTATTTTGTTCTGGTATTATGAGAACAATGGTTGTTCAAATTATTACCGCATTCATAAAAGATGGATGAACGCTTATCTTGTTAGAGAAATCACATCCATAACACTGATGCTAAAAATGTCTCAAGACAAATGATTAGAAGATCACTTATGAGTGACACCACCGTTTAAATCATATTGGAAAGTAAACATGAAGAAACTCCATGTTGATGGAATTTTGGAGTCTTTTGATTTTGAATCAATTGACGCTTGTAAAATTTCCTAGAGATGATTAAAACTCCGTTCATAGGCCAAAGAAGAACGGACGACTAACTTATTGGATGTTGTACATGTTGATGTATATTGTCCATTATATGTAGCTGTGAGTGGTGAATTCTTGAACTTCATTTACTTTAACCAATGATTTGAGTAGATATATGTGTATATTTACCTGATAAGGAAGAAGTATGAAATATTTGAATATTGTTCAAAGTATTTCTAGATGAAGTTGAAAATCATTGTAACAAGAGAATAAAGAATTTATGATTTGATCATAAAGGAATATATTTGAGTTACAAGTTTAGCAAACACCTAAAAGTTGAGGAATCGTTCCATAGACTTGTATTTCCCGAAACACCATAGGAGTATGGAGTGTTCGAGAGATGAAATCAAACTTTGTTTGACATCATTGGATCAAAGGTGTCATCTATAAAACTGCCATTATATTTTAAGGATAAAGCTTTAGAGACTGTCGCTTTTACATTGAAAAGAGCGCCATCATAATCCGTTGAAATGACACCATATGAGTTATGGCATGGGATAAAACCCAGGTTGTCTTTTCTAAAATTTTGGTATGCTAGGCATATGTAAAATGTTTACAACCAAAGTTGGATAAATACATCTTTTTATGTTATCCCAAAGTAACTATTGGGTATTCCTCTAGAACACCGAAGACAAAAGTGTTTGTCGCTAAAAACGTCAAGTGTCTTGAGAAGGAATTTTTTGCGAAAAGTTAAGTGGGAGAACAATAGAACTTTGATTAGGTTGTTGAACCTAAGCTATATGTGTTGAGTAGCGCAGCGCCGGGAAGTGTCCCGGAGGCGGCCACAATGCGCATGGCTACCATACCTCAAAGGTTGTGGTCACAGATATCTAAGTTCCTATTGAACCGCGTGAGTCGGGTAACAATTAAATAGTTAGATTTGAGAACAACTCATTATTGTTTGACAATGATGACCTGACTACATGCAAAGAACCGATGATGGGCCCTGACTCCGTCAAATGGCTAGAAGCCATAAACTTCCGTGATAGTTCCATACATGATAAACCAAGTTTCTGAACTTGGAAGACCCTCAGAAAGGCATGAATCCCAGTGAGCGTGTTAGGATCTATAAAGAAAGACAAGGATGTTTAACATCTATGAAATAGTCGACATATCATTAAAACTGTTTACGATTATGTTCAAGGAGCTGACTGTGACAAGATTTGATCTTTCATAGCGATATTTTGTCTGGACGGATTACTGTAGCAACCACTACATATGCCAAGTTTGGCATATGTTAGTTGAACAAACAAGACAACATTCTTCTAATAGAATGGTTACCTAGGACATGTACATGACATGGTCCAATGGGTTTTGTAAATTCAAAGGATGCTAAAAGGCATGCAAACTTCAATGGTTGAAGTAAGCATCGCGGAGTTGGAATATTCACCGTGATGAAATAATTAAAAGATTTAGTTTCATTAAATACGATGAATATGCTTGCATTTGCAAGAAATTAAGTGGAAGCGCTGAGACATATTTCTAGTACATTATGTAGAAGACATATTGTTAATTTGAAAGACTTAGGCAAAATCAAAATATTGGGTATCAATGTCTATGTAGATATATCGAGGTGCCAATATGGTTGTGCCAACGTACATAGATGAAATATGGAATGAAGTTCAATATGGAAATGATGAGAAAAGTTCTTGCCGTATGGAACAGGTTGAAACAAGATTCAGGTGTGGTTGACACTTGATGAGTGAAGCCACATGAATGATTTGATCGATCATGTATACCGTGATATGTACATATCTAGATATGTCCTATGCTCTAAATGTTATGAGCATATACCAGAGTGATAAATGTCATAAGATGATCACTGGACAATAGTAAAGATATCCTTATGTGCTTTGGAAGGAATAAGGATATATATAATGTATGACAAAGTGACACATAGTTCATTGTAAAGTGTTACATTGATACTAAGTTTGTCACAAGATACAAATTAAGTTTATCTCAATTTTAGCTATATGTTTAGGTGGCACAATGTAATGGAAGGAAGTTCCATGATGGATTTGGATGAGTTCCAAAGTTAAGACATTGTGATGGATTCTACAACAAAGGTTTAGTATATGGCTGCTTTAGAAGTAGCAAAAGAGGGCATTTGTGTCAAGAAGTTTGTTATCAAACTAGGTGTAGTTCCAAGCGGGCTATTACTATGAAGATCTATTGTGTGACAATAGTGACAACATAATTTTAGCTAAAGGAACTAAGGTCTCACCTAAGGACCAAATTTATACCCAACTGTCTCATTTGAGAATGAGTGATGCATTGAGACGCAAAGACATGCAAATACACACAGAACTGAAAGTGTCAGATCTGGAGATCAGATTAACCACATGCAACGCGTATGGATAACACGTGAATGCCATAAGTGTTATATACGCAAGTATCAACTAGATTATTGACTCTAGTGCAAGTGGGAGACTGAAGGGAATATGCCCGAGAGGCAATAATAAAGTGGTTATTATCATATTCCATGTTTATAATAAATGTTTATTTGTCATGCTATAATTGTATTAATCGGAAACATTAATACTTGTGTGATTAATAAACCAAAAGGTTCCTAGTGAAGCCTCTCTTTTATACTAGCTCGTTGATTAACTGATGATCAAGGTTTCCAGATCATGAACATTGGATGTTGTTAATAATGGGGTCATATCATTAGAAGTATGATGTGATGAACAGTCACACCCATAGTAAGAATAGCAATACGATCAAGTCATCAAGTTTCATTGCTATATCAAACTCATACGAAGTAGTTCTAATCCTTAGACCATGAGATCATGTTAATCACTGATACCAGAAGGGTACTTTGATGATATCAAACGTCACACCATAACAGGGTGATTATAAAGCTTGATTTGGGTACTCTAAAAGTATTAGTTGAGGCTCATGGATCAAGAGTGGGATTTGTCCATCCGGATGACAGAAAGATATTCTCTGGGCCCTCTCGGTGATATTGCATTGACACCGCTTGCAAGCATGTGACTAGGTCACGGGAATGCATTATCACGGAATGAGTAAAGAGACTTGTCGGGAACAAGATCGAACTAGGTATGGTTGATACTGAATGATCGGATCTCGAACAAGTAATAATATCGCGAGACAAAAGGAATTGACTATGTTTGTTAATGGTTCACATGATCACTAGATCATCGTCGAGTAAGTGGGAGTCGTCATGGATTTCCAGATCCCGCTGATGATTATTGATCAGAGAGGAGTCTCGATCATTTCCACGTTATTCACAAACCATAGGGTGACACACTTAAGGTTCGTCATCGTTTTTGAGTGGATACGATACTCCGATCGAATTATAGGAAAGCATGAGGGTTGTTTCAGAAAAGTCCCGAAACTATTTTGGCATATCGAAATAACTCAAGGGGGTTTTTGTTAATGTTTGTTAATTGATTGAATTAACAAATATTAAAGAAATAAAAATGTTTTATTAATTCAATTAGTGTGAGTTTTAATTAGCATGAATGTCATGCAAAATTAAAATGGGGGTTACCACCATGAAGAGGGGGTTACCACCATGAAGAGGGGGTTACCACCATGAAGAAGGGGCTGCCACCTCCTCTCCTATAAAAGGATCCTTCTTCTCCCTCTTCTCACACTTCTTGATCCCTCCCTTCCTCCCATAGTTGCTGCTCCACCGTCGACATTGCTTACCGAAGCTCTGCCGAAATTATAGTTTGATTTCATACACTTAGTAGAAGTGCTGTTGGAGTGTCTGGCAGATCCCTTCTTCCGCTGCCCCGCTGGACCGAGGGTGTGGAGGAGACGATGACAAACCGTACGTGTGACCGAGTACGGAGGCGCCGCCGGATGTGGCGCCTTGTACACGATCGTAAGATCGTCAAGTGAACAACTACGTCGACTACGTGCGTCTTCGTCGAGTCTTCATCGGCAACGTTTGTGTAGGAACGTAATCCCCGCTTCCGGTCTTTGAGGGTTAGTTCTCCGTTGCTACCATCTCGTAGAGTTTTCTTGGCTAGTTTTGTCTTCATGCGTAGGAAAATTTTTGTTTTCTATGCTATGAACCCATCACATGGAAGAGGTTGGAGCAAAAATCAAGTGTTTTGACACTTGATGAGTGAAACCGCAAGAATGATTTTATCAATCTTGTATACCATTATATGTAGATCCAGATATATCCGATGTTCTAAAAGGTTACAGGCATTCATATGATGATTGTTGGACAATAGTAAGAATATTCTTATATACTTTCGAAGAAGTAAGAATATGTTCTGTACCCAGAAGTGACAAATGGTTTATTGCAATGTGTTACATTGGCTTTGTCACATATACAGTTGAAATTTTATCTCAATTTTAGGCTATTTGTTTTGAATTAGAAGGTGGCACAATAAGATGGAAGAAAGTTCCGTGATAACTTGAATAAGTTTCAAAGTTAGATATTGTGACGGATACTGCAATGAAGGCTAAGTATATAATTGATCTAGAAGCAGCAAGAGAACTAGGTGTAATTCCAAGTGTGCTAGTACTATGTAGTTCTATTGTGTGACAATAGTGGCAACATAGTCTCAGCCAAGAAACAAAGGTCTCACCAGAAGACCAAGTTTATATGATGTCATCTCATACAAGATGAGTAATGCATGCTGACGCAAAAGAATATGCAAATACAAATGGACCTGAAAGTGTCAGACCCTTAGATAAGGTTTACCACATGCAACGCGTATGAATAACACCGGAATGCGATAGGTGTTAAAGGTGCAAGTATGACTAGATTATTGACTCTAGTGCAAGTGGGAGACTGAAGGAAATATGCCCTAGAGGCAATAATAATATTGTTATTATCATATTTCTTGTTCATGATAATGTTTATACTCCATGCTAGAATTGTATTAAGCGGAAACATTAATACTTGTGTGGTTTATGAACAACACCGTGTCCCTAGTACGCCTCTACTAGACTAGCTCATTGATTAATGATGGTTAAGGTTTCCTAACCATAGACATGAGTTGTCGATTAATAATGAGGTCATATCATTAGGAGAATGATGTGATGGACAGACCCAAATTAAGCACAGCAATTAGATCGTGTCATTGTGTTCACAATTGCGTAGCTTTTCCTATGTCAGTATCCTATTCCTTAGACCATGAGATAATGCCACTCCCTGGTACCGGAAGAGAGCTTTGAGGTCATCAAACGTCATCCTATGAGA
This sequence comes from Dactylis glomerata, assembly GCA_007115705.1. NCBI lineage: Eukaryota > Viridiplantae > Streptophyta > Magnoliopsida > Poales > Poaceae > Dactylis > Dactylis glomerata. The sequence continues at coordinate 2,422,143 of QXEO01000237.1, forward strand.
GGGTGATCATAAAGGTGTCTCTCAGGTAATCGGAAAGTACTTGTTGGGTTGCATGTATCGAGATTGGGATTTGTCCCTCTCATATCGGAGAGATAAACTCCGGGCCCACTTGGTAATCAATATCATACACCGTTTGCAAACACATGATTAATGAGTTTAGTCACAGGGTGATATTGGATTGCAGAACGAGTAAAGAGTACTTGCTACGAATGAGATTGAACTAGGTATGGCGATACCGACGATCGAATCTCGGGCGAGTGAAATATCGCAAGACAAAGGAATTTGTATACGGGATTAATGAATCCTGACATCGTGGTTCACCGATAATGATCTTCGTTGAATATGTGGGAGTCAATATGGATTTCCAGATCCCGCTATTGATTATTGATGGTGATCATGTCCACCTATTCTCGAACCCGTAGGGTCACACACTTAACGCTCATCGACGCTAGGGTAGTTTCGGGATTTACAAAAATTATTTCGGAGAGTTACAGAATTGTTCCGGGAAAAAGATTAATGATTTATTAATTAATTGAATTAATAAATATTAATAAATATATTTATTTATTGGAAATAAATAAGGACTAAAAAGTAGTCCATAGGAAGTTTTGCTAATGGACTAATTTTATAGCCCATCTAGACAAACTGCAAAAGGAAAAAGGCAAAAAGAAAAAAAAGGAGGAGGAGGGCACATGGGTCGGCCGGCTGGGCCGGCCGCTGCACCACAGCCCCGCCGGCTCGATTGCTCCTGCAGGAGGCCCACTGGGCTGGCTAGGCCACGTGCGCAGCAGTCCCGGTCGGGGCCGGCTCGCTCGGGGAGGCCGCCTGCCTGGGCCGTGCCTGCGTCGCGGGAGCCGGAAGCCTGGCTTGCTCGGCGCCAGGGGGCCGCACTCGAGGAGGCCCTCGATCGATCGCCAGAGAGGCCATCGTATCGAGCGCACGATCGAGCCAATCGATCCTAGGATCGGATCGAGGGCGGTTGGTGTGACTTCCACGCAAGTGCTTCGATCGGCCAGGGAGACGTGCGTCACGCATTTCAGAAATCGTGGCTCGTACTCCAAGGCACGCAGCGGTGCGTGCGGCTATAAAAGGGAGAGGCCGGATGAGATCTGTTTGACTGAAAATAGTTTTTAGCTAGTGCAGCTTCTGCCCTTTTGTAGTTTTTTTCTCTAGTTTGACTAGATCTTTAGCCTTTCTTCTTCCACCTCGCGCGCGTAGGTGAAGTCCTACCCGCATATACTCTCCACCATAAGCACCACGCCGTCGTGCTGCTGATCCCATCTACCACTCCACCGCACCTTGCTGGACCGAGGAGGAGGAGTTATCGTTGCACTATACGTGTGCATCGCTCGGAGGCGCCGCCCATTGTGGCGCTTGGATCGGATCGGATCGCGAGAAGGAGACGCTAGTACGACTACGCCAACCATGTTCATTTGAACATTTCTGTTGTGCGATCTACAAGGGTATGTAGATCTAATCTCTCTCGCTCGTTGTTTTGCATCTCGTAGATCAGATCTTGGCTTGTTCTTGTTCGTACTCGTAGGAAAATTTTTGTTTTCTATGCTTCAAAACCCATCAAAATATTATAAAAGATGAGACTTTACCAAAATATGACAGGAATAATATGTGTTTTGTTCTTATTAATGAAAATGAGGAATCCTCCAAAGTTTCTTCTATCATTTCTGATAATAAACCAGGGTATGTGGAGAAGCTTCCTTTCAAGCCTCTCCCTCTTAAAGAGGGGAAGAAGAAGAAGAAGAAGAAGAAGAGGAGGAATAAAAGGGGAGAGGAAATGGTATCTTCTCCTAAGCATGTTGCTCCTATTATAGTTTTTGCTGATGAGTCTGAACTCGATGATGTTCCTATGCCTGTTACCTATAGTAGTGATCATGATTGGGAAAAACACACTACTTTTGATATTGAAAATCTCTTGGGTACCAATTCTGAAAATGATGATATTAATAATTGTTGTACTATTAGTACTATCCATGTTCCTTCCAATGATGATATGTTTACAAATGAACACACTTTGGAAGATAGCTATTCTATTGCTTATGATGATACTATACCTCCAATGTATGATGATTACAATGATGAATATGATATTTTTAGTCCACCTACTATTGAGGAGAAAATTAATTATGATTACAATATGCCTCCTATATTTGATGACTATGGTGATGAGAATAATAATGATAGCTATTTTGTTGAATTTGCTCCCACTATGATTAATAAGAATGACTATGCTTATATGGAGAGTAATAATTATTTTATGCATGTGGCTCATGATAAGAATGTTTTATGTGATAGTTATATTATTAATTTTATTCATGATGCTACTAAAATTTATTATGAGAGAGGGAAACATGGTTTTATGCATCTCAATAATATTAAGTTTCCCCTCTTTATGTTGAAAGTTTTGATGTTGCACTTGTTTTGCCTTCCTATGCTAGTAGCCTCTTGTTTCAATAATTTGTTTTCTTACAAAATTCCTTTGCATAGGAAGTGGGTTAAACTTAAATTTGTTCGATATTTGCTTCTTGATGCATTCTTATATGTTCAATTTATACATATGAGAGCGTCATAGAATTTATCATGCCTATCTTAATGGCTATAAAGAAAGAGCTTTTGGGAGACAACCCATTATATTTTTTGCTTTCAGTTTATTTTTGTTTCTTTGAGTCTCGGAAGTTGTTATCTCTGTAGCAACCTCTCCTTATCCTTTTTATTTCGTTATTGTGCCAAGAGTAGCCTCTAATAGGAAGAAGGTAAGATTTGGGGAAGTTGCTGTCCCAAAACAGATTTATGTTCTTTGCTGTAAAAAATCGTGAAAAATCCCAGAACGTCGTATTGATCTGAAATTTTTTGTGTGCATGCTCCAGGTTATTATCTAACTTTTGTTAGTTTTGCACTTTTCGATTTGAGCAACAGAAGATTTTCGAAAAAATCGATCTTTACGTGTTGTTCTGTTTTGATAGATTTCTGCCACTATTTGCATTTGCCTCTTGATCTCTTTCTTTTTGAGTTCTTTTGATTGGAAGAGCTTTTAAAAGAAGTTGCCACAGTAGGTAATGTTTTAATGGATGTTGTACCTGAGTTGAAACTGAACCAAAAGTGGATCTACTATCTTGCATACGCTAATGTTGCTAATGAGAATTATGTGAAGTTTTGTATGAAGGAAGTTTTCAAGTGTAGGGAAAGGAGAATGATGTGATGAGATGAAGGATGGACAAAAGCTCAAGCTTGGGGATGCCCATGTCACCCCAAGAAATATCCAAGAAGTACAAGCGTCAAATCTTGTGGATGCCCAAGGCACCCCCTTCTTCATCAACAAAAATATCATGGCATCTTTCAAGACACTATATTTTTATTGCTTCATATACTATGTGTTATTCTTGGAGCGTCTTTATTTTTGTTTTCAGTTTTTGTTTGTTTGTTGTAGTATATTGTTGGATCCCAGCATGTTTGTTTTGGAGAGAGACACGCTCTGTTTTCATAGTTTAGAACACTCTAGTTTGCACTCTTATTGTTCTATGAGTGTTTTCTTTTGCTAGTATTGTGTTTAGCTTTTGTTTTCACCCTTATTTTGTTCAAAACTTTTTAGTTCTCTCTTTTTAGTTAGGTATGTTTAGCCCTCTGGTCTTTGTTGATTATTATCTTTGAGAGTTATTTTAAATAAGTTGATTGGTGTTGGAGAAGAGTAAAATATTTCATGCTTATAGTGGTGCAAAAGGAAGCTTGTTTCGACTGTGGCTTAGACTTTAGCATGTCATGTTAGATATTATTTTGATTATATGCTTAGTAGTTATTGTTCTAGCATTACTTCTCTCAATGACTAAGAGTGCTTAATGTACCATTGAAAGAATCTTGTGTTGTTTTTACCATACAGAAGCATAATATTGTGGTATTCTCCTTTAATGCTTTATTTGGGTTAACTTGGAGCATGCTTACACCATGTTATGACTATAAACCAGTCACCTCAAGCCTCTATGATCATTTAGTTTTTGACTTGTAATATCACTTTATGCTTTGATTAATAATGTTTTGTCGCTACGCATGATTATGGCCGTTATTGCTCTCTTAGTTGGCTGCTCCCAGTCTCTTGCCAGCCTTCACCTGTACTGCGTATGAGCTCTACTCGTTCATCCAACTCCTGAAAAACCAAAGTTTGCCAATGTGTCCACCATTCTACCTATTAGCATTATTTCTACTCCAAGTATATTCATCATGCTTTTATCTATCTTCCAAATTAAATTTTTTGTTATGAGAAAATTAGTTAGTAAAGCTCTCACAAACTTGATGGCTCATTTACTTTCTTGCACTTAATAAACTTGACCATTGTGATTCTCTTATGAAGTTTATATGCTTGCAAATTGTGAGTTGAGAATTAGCACAACAATGCTTTCATGGGGCACGTTTTCAATATTGCACTTATTCCTATTTAGTTGATATCATGATCTTTTGTTTATGGATGCCTAGTTGTGTGAAATAAGTTGGAAACTTGTAAGCTCATGGAGTTTGTATATGTGTTAGAGAAACGCCTGGGCCGCTAATCTAAACCATGCATCATTCATGGTGGAAATTTACAGTTAACCATAGTGGACATTCGACGATGCATCTCATAATAAAAAGCTATACCCAATGGTAAATAAAAGAGATGTCAAGTTGTTCATTGTCTCTTTGTCTTGTCATTTTGATATGGGAAAACTTCCATATCATCGGGCGGGAGGTACCTCGTTGGCGTTCTCGATGATACATGTATGCTTACAATGACAAGAACTTACTTGGGACCTAAGTCGAGTAGCATGCGGTTTAGGTACTAATATTCAAGGGACATGAGATTTTCAACATATAGTTTGTCAAGCATATAACTCATATTTGCACTCACATTAACCTTAACCATTCAAGATGCCAATGATAGGGGCAATGAGAGCTCAAAGCTAATAAGTACCATAATTTTTGGAAGCTTTATAAAACTTGACATCCCTACTTTCCTTTGCGAAGGGCCTTTCTTTTTACTTTTATGTTGAGTCTTCATCTTCTATCCTTATGCACCAATTAAGAGAGCATAGTTGTTATTCTGAGTATAATGTGCATAGTCCCAAAATTTATTATTGATTAATTCATGATTATGGTATTGCTTGTTCTCCAATTATTTGTATCTAGTCACCCTTTGAACTTTGAAGGTGTCCTATGCATTTATATTTTGCTATTCCATGAAGGACAAGCTGAATACCAATTTGCTATTTTTTTCTATGCTCAAAACAAACAAATAACTTTCAATGCATTGTTATTCATGATCTTTTGTTTGTGTTACTTTTCATGTTGTAACATGGTTGCTAAGTTCTATTGTTAGAATTATATCTTGTATGCCTATATTTAGAGTACTTTGATCTTAGCTTGCAATGCTTTCACATTAAGTAGATCAAGATTGTGTTGGCTGCATGTCACCTCAAAAATTATTTTTGTTATTACTTACCTACTCGAGGACGAGCAGGAGTTAAGCTTAGGGATGCTGATACGTTAAATATATATATATATAATTTTTGATGCTCCATGCTTGTTTACACCAATTGCTTTATGTTTTGCTTGCACTTCGTGGCATTTTTATACATTTTCTGGAACTAACCTATTAACGAGATGCCACAGTGCCAGTTCATGTTTTTTGCGGTTTTTCTATTCCAGGTTTTTACCAAAGGAAATATTCTCAGAATTGGACGAAACAAAAGCCAAACCTCCTATTTTCCCGACACGAAGACGGAGTCCAAAGCAGAGATAGAGGAGGGCACCGAGGCAGCTGATACGTCTCCAATGTATCCATAATTTTTGATGCTCCATGCTTGTTTTTACACCATTTGCTTAGTGTTTCGTTACACTTCGTGGCATTTTTATGCATTTTCCGGAACTAACCTATTAACGAGATGCCACAGTGCCAGTTCCCTGTTTTCTGCTGTTTTTGTGTTTCAGAAAAGTTACACAGGAAATATTCTCGGAATTGGACGAAACCAAAGCCAGACGTCCAGATATTCACAGGAGCTTCCAGAACACCGAAGAGGAGACGGAGCCGGACCAGAGGGTGGCCACACCACCAGGGGGCGCGGCCCACCCCTGGCCTACGCTGGCCTGTGGTGTGGGCCCCCTGGTCCACTTCTGACGCCGCCCCTTCGCCTATAAAGACCCCCCGACAGGAAAAACCTAAATACCCGATCAATTTGCGAGAATACATCGCAATCCGCCGCCACCGTCGACCCAAAGATCGGGAGGGTCCAGAAGCTCTTCCTGGCACCCTGCCGGAGAGGGGAATCGCCACCGGAGGTCTTCTTCATCGCCATGCTTGCCTCTGGCGCGATGAGTGAGTAGTCTACCTTGGACTATGGGTCCATAGCAGTAGCTAGTTGGTTGTCTTCTCCACCATGTGCTTCATGTTTAGATCTCGTGAGCTGCCTTACATGATCGAGATCACTGTTATGTAATTCTACATGTTGTGTTTGTTGGGATCCGATGAATATTGGTGTTATGCTTGAGTTGAAGTACTGAATTTTATCTTAAGTTATCTCTATGTTGTTTATGATCTTGCATGCACTCCGTTGTTAGTAGCTATCTTGGCCGAGTAGTTGCTAGTGACTCCAAGAGGGGGTATTTATGCTCGATAGTGGGTTCATGCCTCTATTTAATCTGGGGGAGTGACAGAAACATCTAAGGTTGTAGATGTGCTATTGCTACTAGGGGGAAAACAACATTCATCTGCTCGAGGGTATATGCTTTGTTTACATTACACACTTTGCTTAATGCAGTTATCTATTGTTCGCAACTTAATACTTGTGGAGTGATACGTCTCAAACGTATCTATAATTTTTGATGCTCCATGCTTGTTTTTACACCATTTGCCTATTGTTTCGTTACACTTAGTGGCACTTTTATGCATTTTCCGGAACTAACCTATTAACGAGTTGCCACAATGCCAGTTCCCTGTTTTCTGCTGTTTTTGTGTTTCAGAGTGATACACAAGAAATATTCTCGGAATTGGACGAAACAAGTTCCTGGAGTCTTATTTTACCCGAAAGCTTCCAGAGATCCGAAGGAGAGTAGGAGGGGGGCCACCAGGGCCCCACACGCAGGGGCGGCGCGGCCAGGCCCCTGGCCGCGCGGGCCCCGCGTGAGGGCACCTGGCTTCCCCTCTGACATCGCCCCTTCGCCTATAAAGACCCCCCGACGGAAAAAACCTAAGTACCCGATCAGATTTCCAGAACACATCGCGATCCGCTGCCGCCGTCGACCCGAAGATCGGGAGGGTCCAGAAGCTCTTCCCGGCACCCTGCCGGAGAGGGGAATCGCCACCGGAGGTCTTCTTCATCGCCATGCTTGCCTCCGGAGCGATGAGTGAGTAGTCTACCTTGGACTATGGGTCCATAGCAGTAGCTAGATGGTTGTCTTCTCCACCATTTGCTTCATGTTTAGATCTCATGAGCTGCCCTACATGATTGAGATCACCGTTATGTAATTCTACATGTTTGGTTTGTTGGGATCCGATGAATATTGGTGTTTATGATTAAGTTGTTGTACTGAATTATATCTTTTGTTATCTCTATGTTGTTTATGATCTTGCATGCTCTCCGTTGTTAGTAGCTATCTTGGCCGAGTAGTTGCTAGTGACTCCAAGAGGGGGTATTTATGCTCGATAGTGGGTTCATGTCTCTATTTCACCTGGGGGAGTGACAGAAACCTCTAAGGTGGTAGATGTGCTGTTGCTACTAGGGAGAAAACAACATTCATATGCTCAAGGGCATATGCTTTGTTTACATTACACACTTTGCTTAATGCAATTATCTGTTGTTCGCAACTTAATACTACTGGGGTGTTCGGATTGATATCCCCGGGAGTGGATTATTAGTCATAGATGCAGTTGGATGACGGTCTATGTATTTTGTTGTAATGCCCAGAGTAAATCTCATAGTGATCTTCTTGACATATCACGTTTATCTTTATTCTACCAATTGCCCAACTGTAATTTGTTTACCCAGCATGTGTTATTTATCTTATGGAGAGACACCACTAGTGAACTGTGGACCCCGGTCCTATTTCCATCATATTGCTATCACCTGTTTACTTTACTCGTACTGTTTACTTTACTCGCATACTATATTGTTTTCCACTCGATACACTCATAACCTTTGTTTCAAGCAAACCGGTGAGATTGACAACCTCATCGCAAGTTGGGAACAAAGTATTTGTTTGTGTGGTGTGCAGGTTCCGCGTTGCTGCTGGCCGAAGACGAGTCAACAAGTATCGTTAACGGCGCCCTTGTTGGAGTGTTACTAAGCCAGTCCGCATCACCTTCAGTCGTCATTGTCTCTCCTCTCCTGACCGACATTAAACCTTGGTTTCTTAACTGAGGGAAAACTAGCTGCTATACTCATCATACCTTCCTCTTGGGGTTCCCAACGGGCTGGTTATCCACCACGCACAAGGACAGTCTGCTCCCACGTCAACCACACGTCATCAAAGGGATCAGCTAGTTTTCTGGCGCCGTTGCCGGGGAGGAAGAGAAGACTTCTGCGAGGGGAGTTTTTCGCACACACATCCTTTACTTTGTTTTATTGTTTTGCTTTACTTTATTTATTTTACCTGCATTGCTTTTTATAAAAAACCCAAAAAAATTAGAATCCTTGGTAGTTGTTATTTCTTTACTTTAGTTTATCATGTTGATCCCTAAGTACGTTCTGGAGGACCTCTCAGTAGGTAGTGGTTCGATTATTGGCAAAAGTAACATTGAGGAGTTCTTTAATCATATTAGTATGCATGAGGAAGTTGAGGAAAAGTCTTTGGTTGAGTTAGCTCCTAGCTATGAAGTTGCTTCTGCTCATTTAGTTCACATGTTAGAAGCTAGGTTTGCTAGTCTTAATCCTTTTATGCAATATATGTTCCTTAAGCTTCATGAAATTGAGGATCCCGAAAAGAAAGCTTTTATCTTGGAAACTTTGCGCCTAGAATTTAAAGATGTCGTTATTGAAGCTAGAAAGGTTCTTAAACGTTTTAATAAACTCGGTTCGCCTATAACGGTTATTAGTACAAATGATGAAGGGGCCGAGATACCTATACCTTGCAAGCTTTTGGGATTGTGTGAAGCTTTCGAAAATAATTTTGACTGGATCTGTCCTGAAAATCTTTTTGATGAAGATAGTGTACCAAAGCATGATCACAAAGGGTCTTCTAAAACTTATGTGGATGAAATACAATGCCTTATTGATAAGACCTCTGCAGTTGATCTTAATGCTTCTTCTGAAGTTACTTGATTCGCAATTTTCTGCGCCTAGCTCAAAGGCGTTAAAGAAAAGCACTCTTGGGAGATAACCCAATGTTTTCTTTTCAGTACTTTTTCTTTTATTTGAGTCTTGGAAGTCATTACTACTGTAATGACCGCTCCTTATCTTGTTTATTTCGTTTTTGTGCCAAGAGAAGCCTCTAATTCGAGTGAGGTAAAGATTTGGGGATGTTGCTGTCCTGAAACTGTTTTCAGTGCTGCACCGTAAAAATTCGTGAAAATTCTCTGTTTATCTTTTGGACCTATGATTTCTTGTGCATATGCCCCAGGTTATATCCAAACTTTTGTTAGTTGAACACTTTTTGATTTGAGCAACATAAAATCCCTCAAAAATTCTACCTTTGTCAGCTGTTCAGTTTTGACAGATTTCTGCCAATATTTGTGTTTGCCACTTTATCGCTTTCTTTTGAGTTCTTTTGATCACGGAACTTTTGGGGAGGTTGCTACAGTAGTATTTGCTATATATGTGGTGGTTTTGAGTTGAAACCTGAAGCTAAAAGAGGTTGATTATATGTTATGCTTACACTAATGTTGCTAATAGAATTGTGTTTAGTTTTGTATGAAGGAAGTTTTCAAGTGTAGGGATTGGAGAATGATGAGATGAGTTTAAGAATGGACAAAAGCTCAAGCTTGGGTATGCCCATGCATCACCCCAAGAAATATCCAAGAAGTACAAGCGTCAAAGCTTGGGGATGCCCCCGAGGCACCCCTTCTTCATCGGCAAAAATCAGGTCACCTTTCAAAACACTATATTTTTATTGCTTCATGCACTATGTGTTTTTCTTGGAGCGTCAGTTGTTTTAGTTTTCTTAGTTGGTTTAGTTTGTTTGTTTGCTGCAATAAATGGTTGGACCCCAACAAATTTTCTTTTGGAGGAGATATACTCGTTTTCATTTGCCAAGAACGCTCTAGTTTTCACTCTTATCGTTCATCGAGTGTTCTTCTTTTTCTGCTACTGCTTTTGGTTTTCGTTTTCGCCTTGATTTGCGTTCAGACCTTTCCATATCTTTTCATCAAGGTGTATTTTTGCCTCTGATCTTTATTGGTTTTCATCAAAAGAGGTGTGTTTAAAAATTTCAAATGGTGTTGGAAAAGAGAAAAAGCTTTGTGCAAAATAGTGGTACAAGAAGGAGCTTGTGTAGACTGCGGCTTTGGCTTTTTCATGTCATGCTTGATGTCTTTTTGATAGTATGCTTAGTGGTTTTGCTGTAGCATGACTTGTCTCAAATAACTGAGATTGCCTAATGAGCCTTTGAAAAAATCATGCGTTGTTTTTATTGTATGGAAGCATTATTTTGGTTTTCTCCTTGATGCTTTATTTGGGTTGACTTGGCGCATGCTCACACATGTTAGACTCTTACAAAGTCGCCAATAGCCTTCATGATCATTTAGTTTTTAACTTTTGATGCCATCTTATGCTTCTTTTAATGTCGCTTTGCATGATTATGGCCATTATTGCTCTCTTAGTTGGTCGCTCCCAGTCTTTTGCTAGCCCTCGCTTTGTACTGAGTATGAGATCTACTCGTGCATCCAACTCCTAAAAGCCAAAATTTTCCAAAGTGTCCACCATATATACCTACTAGCAATTTGCTATTCCAAGTAAATTTGACTTGCTTTTATTTTCTCTTCAAATTAAACTCTTACCAGTATTATGCGAAATTCGGTTAGTAAAGCTCTCACGAACCGGAAGGCACACATTACTTTTTCCTGTTCTTAAAAATTTGACATTGTGGTCTCTTATGTTGAGTTGTTATGCTTACAAGTTGTAAGTTGGATTCTAGCCCATCCATGCTGTCATGGGGCAAGCTTTCAACATTGCACTTCTTATTTGAGTTGATATCGTGATCTTTTGTCTATGGATGCCCGCGGTGTGAAATGAATTGGGAATCTTGTGGGGATCATGGAGTTTGTATATGTGTTAGGGAAACGCCGGGCCACCAATCTAAGCCATGCATAATTCATGGTGGAAATTTGCAGCATACCCATGGTGAACATTCGACGACGCATCTCACAATAAAAAGCTAAACAAAAGGCAAATAAAAGAGATGTCGGGGTGTTCATTGTCTGCTTGTCCTGTCATTTTGGTGTGGGCTTGTTCCATGTCATCGGGCACGGAGGTACCCCATTGGCGGTTCTCAATGATATGCATATACTTACAATGACAAGAGCCTTGCTTGGGACTCTAAGTAAAGTAGCATGAGGTTTGGGTACTCGTATTCACGGGGCACGAGGTTTTCAACTTATGATTTGTTAAGCATATGCATCATAATTGTTCTCGCATTAACTTTAACCATTCAAGATGCTTATGATGGGGGCAATGAGAGCTCAAAGCCGGTAAGTACCATAATTTTTGAAGGTTATAAAACTTGCAATCACTGCTTCCCTCTACGAAGGGCCTTTCTTTTACTTTTATGTTGAGTCACCACCTTCTTTCTTTATGCACCATTAAGAGAGCATAGTTGTCATTCTTAGTGTGATATGCATTGTCCCAAAGTTCATTGATTGATTCATATTGTTGGTTTCACTTGTTCTCAAATTATTTGTATCTAGTCGCCCTCTTAAACTTGAAGGTGTCCTATGCATTTATGTTTTGCTCTCTTTGAAGGACAAGCTGAAAACCATTTGTATGTTTTTCCTTATGATTTGAACACACGTTTGACTTTCATTGTTTCATTTTCATGATCTTTTGTTTGTGTTCATTTGCATGTTTAAAACATGGTTGCTAAGTTCTTATTGTCATGATTATATCTTCATGCCCATGTTTTAAGTTCTTATGATCCCAGCTCACCAATGCTTACATAAATGATCAAGATTGTGTAGGTGCATGTCACCTCAAAAATTATTCTTTTGTTATCACTTACCTACTCGAGGACGAGCAGGAGTTAAGCTTGGGGATGCTTGATACGTCTCAAACGTATCTATAATTTTTGATGCTCCATGCTTATTTTTACACCATTTGCCTATTGTTTCGTTACACTTAGTGGCACTTTTATGCATTTTCCGGAACTAACCTATTAACGAGTTGCCACAGTGCCAGTTCCCTGTTTTCTGCGGTTTTTGTGTTTCAGAGTGATACACGGGAAATATTCTCGGAATTGGACAAAACAATTTCCTGAAGTCTTATTTTACCCGGAAGCTTCCAGAGATCCGAAGGAGAGTAGGAGGGGGGCCACCAGGGCCCCACACGCAGGGGCGGCGCGGCCAGGCCCCTGGCCGCGCGGGCCCCGCGTGAGGGCACCTGGCTTCCCCTCTGACATCGCCCCTTCGCCTATAAAGACCCCCCGACGGAAAAAACCTAAGTACCCAATCAGATTTCCAGAACACATCGCGATCCGCCGCCGCCGTCGACCCGAAGATCGGAAAGGTCCAGAAGCTCTTCCTGGCACCCTGCCGGAGAGGGGAATCGCCATCGGAGGTCTTCTTCATCGCCATGCTTGCCTCCGGAGCGATGAGTGAGTAGTCTACCTTGGACTATGGGTCCATAGCAGTAGCTAGATGGTTGTCTTCTCCACCATTTGCTTCATGTTTAGATCTCATGAGCTGCCCTACATGATTGAGATCACCGTTATGTAATTCTACATGTTTGGTTTGTTGGGATCCGATGAATATTGGTGTTTATGATTAAGTTGTTGTACTGAATTATATCTTTTGTTATCTCTATGTTGTTTATGATCTTGCATGCTCTCCGTTGTTAGTAGCTATCTTGGCCGAGTAGTTGCTAGTGACTCCAAGAGGGGGTATTTATGCTCGATAGTGGGTTCATGCCTCTATTTCACCTGGGGGAGTGACAGAAACCTCTAAGGTGGTAGATGTGCTGTTGCTACTAGGGAGAAAACAACATTCATATGCTCAAGGGCATATGCTTTGTTTACATTACACACTTTGCTTAATGCAATTATCTGTTGTTCGCAACTTAATACTACTGGGGTGTTCGGATTGATATCCCCGGGAGTGGATTATTAGTCATAGATGCAGTTGGATGACGGTCTATGTATTTTGTTGTAATGCCCAGAGTAAATCTCATAGTGATCTTCTTGACATATCACGTTTATCTTTATTCTATCAATTGCCCAACTGTAATTTGTTTACCCAGCATGTGTTATTTATCTTATGGAGAGACACCACTAGTGAACTGTGGACCCCGGTCCTATTTCCATCATATTGCTATCACCTGTTTACTTTACTCGTACTGTTTACTTTACTCGCATACTATATTGTTTTCCACTCGATACACTCATAACCTTTGTTTCAAGCAAACCGGTGAGATTGACAACCTCATCGCAAGTGTGGTGTGCAGGTTCCGCGTTGCTGCTGGCCGAAGACGAGTCAACAAGTATCGTTAACGGCGCCCTTGTTGCAGTGTTACTAAGCCAGTCCGCATCACCTTCAGTCGTCATTGTCTCTTCTCTCCTGACCGACATTAAACCTTGGTTTCTTAACTGAGGGAAAACTAGCTACTATACTCATCATACCTTCCTCTTGGGGTTCCCAACGGGCTGGTTATCCACCACGCACAAGGACAGTCTGCTCCCACATCAACCACACGTCATCAAAGGGATCATGGAGTTCTCGGATTGATTCGCCACAAGTGGATTATTAGTCATAGATGCAGTTGGATGGCGGTCTATGTATCTTGTTGTAATACCCAGAGTAAATCTCATAGTGATCCTCTTGACATATCACGTTGTCTTTATTCTATCAATTGCCCAACTGTAATTTGTTTACCCAGCATGTGTTATTTTATCTTATGGAGAGACACCACTAGTGAACTGTGGACCCCGGTCCTATTTCCTTTATATTGCTATCACCTGTTTACTTTACTCGCACTGTTTACTTTACTCGCATACTATTACTATTTTCCACTCGATACGTTCATTCCTTTGTTTACAGCAAACCGGTGAGATTGACAACCTCATCGTAAGTTGGGAGCAAAGTATTTGGTTGTGTTGTGTGCAGGTTCCACGTTGCTAATAGTTGAAGACGCGCTAACTCATTTTATCATAAATGGTGCCCTTGTTGGAGTGTCACTAGGCTATCAAGCATCACCTTCAGTTGTTTGGCTTCTTCCTCTCCTGATCGACAAACCTTGGTTTCTTACTGAGGGAAAACCTTGCTGCTATATTCATCATACCTTCCTCTTGGGGTTCCCAACTGGACGATGCTTTTCATAATCAACACCGTGCCGCATCAAGCTCTTTTCTGGCGCCGTTGTCGGGGATTGAAGAAGAAGAAGCTCCCACATCAACTATACGCTCCCACGTCAACTACGCGCCAGCTCTTTTCTGGCGCCGTTGCCGGGGAGGAAAAAGAAGACTTCTGCAAGGGGAGTTTCGCACGCACATCCTTTACTTTGTTTTAAGTTTTGCTTTACTTTATTTTTACTTGCATCGTTTTATCAAAAACACAAAAAAATTAGTATCCTTTGTAGTTGTTTATTATGTCTAGTTCAGTTGCTACTACTATGTCGCCCGAGGATATGATTTTCACTTTCAAACAAAAAGAGGAGGAAAGTTTTAAAGAAGCTTGGTCTAGAATTTATGATTGGCATGGAAAAACTAAACCAAAAAAGACTTTTAGTTTGCTTCTTAGTTGCTTTTACTTTGGACTTGCTCTTCGCTATAGATATACTTTGGATGCTACTGTAGAAGGAGATTTCCTTCATTGTTATGGAGATCAAGCCTTCAATATTATAAAAAAGTTGATTACAATTTATAGTATGCCAACTTATTTTGATTCCTCTCTTGTGTGCATTTTTAATAGACTTAATACTCTTGAGACTCGCACTGCTAGTTTGAATACTTGCTACAATACTTTGCGCCAGCATTTTGATTATGTGCCAGCAAATGCTGAACCTTCGAGTTGGTACCCTACGGTAAAAATCACCATTAATGGTGAAACTTTTCATGCTCGTTGTGATATTATGTCTGAATTTTGTCTTATGCCAAAAGATGTTTATGAATCTTTGAGTCTTTGGAAACTTTTTGATGGGGGAGAAGAAATTTCTCTTACTAATAATGCCACTATATTTCCAGTTGGAATAGCTGAAGGGGTTTTTACAAAAGTCCTAGGAAGAATGATATCTACTGATTATCTTGTTATTGAATGTGTAGGAAAAGGACAAATCACACTTGGAAGATCCCTACTGAAGCTCCTGGGCGCCGTTATAGATGTGGGAAAAGTCAATATAAGATTTATCTCTCCATCTTGCAATAGCCATGTCTTTCCTAGAGTCAAGAGCAAAGGTAATAAAGGAAGACGTAAGGCACCCGCTGACCCTAGCACTTCATCACTTGATATTACTTGATTCGCATTTTCTGCGCCTAGCTCAAAGGCGTTAAAGAAAAGCACTCTTGGGAGATAACCCCATGTTTTTACATTAAGTTCTTTTTCTTTTATTTGAGTCTTGGAAGTTATTACTACTGTAATGACCTCTCCTTATCATTTTTATTTCATTTTTGTGCCAAGAGAAGCCTCTAATTTGAGTGAGGTAAGATTTGGGGATGTTGCTGTCCCGAAACTATTTTCGGTGCTGCACCGTAAAATTTCGTGAAAATTCTCTGTATATCTTTTGGACCTGCAATTTTTTGTGCATATGCCCCAGGTTATATCCAAACTTTCATTAGTTGAACACTTTGTGATCTGAGCAACAGAAAATCCTCTAAAAATTCGACCTTTGTCAGCTGTTCTGTTTTGACAGATTTCTGCCAATATTTGTGTTTGCCGCTTTATCGCTTTCTTTTTGAGTTCTTTTGATCACGGAACTTTTGGGTAAGTTGCTACAGTAGTATATGCTTTATATGTGGTGGTTTTGAGTTGAAACCTGAAGCAAAAAAGGGTTGATTCAATATTATGCTTACACTAATGTTGCTAATAAATTTGTGTTTAGTTTTGTATGAAGGAAGTTTTCAAGTGTAGGGATTGGAGAATGATGAGATGAGTTGAAGAATGGACAAAAGCTCAAGCTTGGAGATACCCAGCACCCCAAGAAATATCCAAGAAGTACAAGCGTCAAAGCTTGGGGATGCCCCCGAGGCACCCCTTCTTCATCGTCAAAAATCAGGTCACCTTTCAACACACTATATTTTTATTGCTTCATACATTATGTGTTTTTCTTGGAGCATCGGTTGTTTTTAGTGTTCAGTTTTGTTTAGTTTTGTTTGCTGCAATAAATGGTTGGACCCCAATAAATTCCTTTTGGAGAAGTTGCCTTGCTTTTCATTTGCCAAGAACACTCTGTTTTTCATTCTTATAGTTTCAACGAGTGTTCTCTTTTTCTAGAACTGCGTTTAGCTTTCGATTTTCGCCTTGATTTATGTTCAGATCTTGTTATATCTTTTTATCAAGGTGTATTTTGACCTCTGGTCCATGTTGATTTTCATCAAAAGAGTTGTTTATAAAAAGTTCGAATGGTGTTGGAAAAGAGAAAAAGCTTTATGCAAAAAAGTGGTACAAGTAGGAGCTTGTGTAGACTGCGGCCTAGGCTTTTGCATGTCGTGCTTGATGTCTTTTTGATAGTATGCTTAGTGGTTTTGCTGTAGCATGACTTGCCTCAAATGACTGAGATTGCTTAATGAGCCTTTGAAAAAAATCATGCGTTGTTTTAATTATTTAGAAGCATTATTTTGGTTTTCTCCTTGATGCTTTATTTGGGTTGACTTGGCGCATGCTCACACATGTTAGACTCATACAAAGTCGCCATTGCCTCTATGGTCATTTAGTTTTTGACTTTTTATGCCATCTTATGCTTCTTTTAATGTCGCTTTGTCGCTTTGCATGATTATGGCCATTATTGCTCTCTTAGTTGGTCACTCCCAGTCTTTTGCTAGCCCTCATTCTCTACTGAGTATGAGCTCTACTCGTGCATCCAACTCATTAAAACCAAGTTGCCAAAGTGTCCACCATATATACCTATTAGCAATTTTCTATTCAAGTACATTTGACTTGCTTTTATCTATCCTTCAAATTAAACTCTTTTTGGTGTTATGCAAAAATTGGTCAGTAAAGCTCTCACGAACCTAATGGCACACTTTACTTTTCTCGTTTTAAAATTTTGACATTGTGGCTCTCTTATGTTGAGTTGTTATGCTTGCAAGTTGTAAGTTGGAAATTAGCCCAGCCATGCGTCATGGGGCAAGCTTTCAACATTGCACTATCTTTCATTTGAGTTGATATCGTGATCTTTTGTTTATGGATACTCGCGATGTGAAATAAGTTGGGAATCTTGCAGGATCATGGAGTTTTTATATGTGTTAGGGAAATGCCTGGGCCGCTAATCTAAGCCATGCATAATTCATGGTGGAAATTTACAGCATGCCTATAGTGGACATTCGACGACGCATCTCAAAATAAAAAGCTATACCAATGGTAAATAAAAGAGATGTCGAGGTGTTCATTATCTGTTTGTCTTGTCATTTTGATGTGGGCTTGTTCCATTTCATCGGGCAGGAGGTACCCCGTTGGCGGTTCTCGATGATACACATATAATTACAATGACAAGAGCTTGCTTGGGACTCTAAGTCGAGTAGCATGAGGTTTGGGTATTCCTATTTCACGGGACACGAGGTTTTCAACTTATGATTTGTCAAGCATATGCACCATAAGTGTTTTCGCATTAACTTTAATCATTCAAGATGCCTATGATGGGGGCAATGAGAGCTCAAAGCCGGTAAGTACCATAATTTTTGAAGGTTTATAAAACTTGCAATCACTGCTTCCCTCCGCGAAGGGGCCTTCTTTTACTTTTATGTTGAGTCACCACCTTCTACCTTTATGCACCATTAAGAGAGCATAATTGTCATTCTGAGTATAATGTGCATTGTCCCAAAGTTTTCATTGATTGATTCATATTGTTGGTTTCACTTGTTCTTAAATTATTTGTATCTAGTCGCCCTCTTAAACTTGAAGGTGTCCTATGCATTTATGTTTTGCTCTCTCATGAAGGACAAGCTGAAAACCATTTGGTATGTTTTTCCTTATGATTTGAACACACGTTTGACTTTCATTGTTTCATTTTCATGATCTTTTGTTTGTGTTCTTTTCATGTTATAACATGGTTGCTAAGTTTCTTCTATCAAGATTATATCTTTCACTAGTCGTTAACCCGTGCACCTGCACGGGCTAGCAAATCTTAGATGTGATTTAAAAAATCTGAATTTTATGATATAATGTCAAATAATATAAATATTGGTAAATGCTTTAATAGCATGTTTTGAAAATATTAAAATTGCAATGTATATTAGTTTTTCTATCATCTGGAGGTCAAACAGAAATAATGTTACTATACTTTTTCCTTCTGATTAGACCTTACTTAGTGATGTAGGTTAGATAGTACAGAATGCAAGTTTTCCAATGGACTGATGGAATTATAATTCTCATGTCGCCATATTGGTTACTGGTGATTCGAGAATACAAATTATACATGTCTTTGGAATAACATTCATGTTGGAATGTGTTATAGTGAGATAAATTGCTTTTGTGAGTCGTCGTGAATTTAAAATTATGGAATTTAATTTGCATTTATGTGCTTATAGTTAAGGATATATTCATTTCATTTGTAAATAGGTGACTTCTTAAGAAACATGCGGTTGAACTTTTCTAATATTGATGAGAAAATATGGCTATACTGGTAATTTGAAGATACTGCAATTGGACTTTTATTTAAAAATCAAAATTAACACTATATTATCTACCTGTGTACCTATGGAGACAATAATTATTCAAAAGAAGTTTCTTAATACAGATTAGTGATTTTGCTTGCCACTAAAATGCTTGGATATCATTTTGTTTTAATATTTCTAATAATCTATATTGCAGGTAGACAATTTCACAGAAGGGAAGCATACTTATTAGCATTAAAGTGAATCAAATTGGATTAAACCCTATTTACATGGATTGTCTATACAAAAGTATGGCTACATTGTAAGAACGGAGATAAACCATGGTATATCATAATGAACTTTCCAGCTATGGATTTTAGCCTGGATGTAAATTCTTCTCTTGTGGTATCCGTGGTCATTAGATGTACTCACCAAGCTATGTAGTTTGTAAAGTAAAAAAAATGGATTAGCTCTGCCTATGCAACATATTTTTAATTCAGACAGGAAAGAGGCAAGCCTACCTGTGTAAGCTCCAAGCCAGTCGGCAGCATAGCCGAGCATGCAGTGATGACCAATTCTGCGACACATGTCCGCGCAAACTTTCGTACTCTAACAATTTGTTCAAAAACTTATCAAACATTTGGTATGCAATGATAATGGCACCTTAATTAGATATGCGGTAATAAACTGCAGTAATAAGTTTTTCTCTCTAATAATCAAAATTTCAATCTACACATCATTGAACTTGATGTATGACAGAGTAATTTTTTTTTTCCTATTTGGCGTTTAATTGGTAGGCCTTCATAGTCCAGCTCCAGCAAGATGCAAGATATAATGCATTGGATTAGCAAAAGCTGGACGTTTACTTCCTGGTAAAATTGGGGTGAGCGAAGGCACACTCAGCTGGATACATGAAACCTTTACGTGTTAGCATATCAAGATTGGTCTGTGGCAAGAAAATATACACAGAATTAGATCAGTACGGGGCAATATGTACTAATGAAAATCTGGCATGCATGATATAATCCTAATATAATCTTGCAATGTACAAATAGAGATACCGATCAGCCATAGCAAGTTTTGGAGGTGCTACGTGTCGTGACTGACCAGGTCGTTTGACCCTCGCTGGCCTGGTCATTAGCAGCCGGCGGTGGCCAAGCAAAGTTATGGCTTGGTATCGAGCGTGCCTGAGATTATGAGAGCAGTTAGAAAATTGAAGACGGAGGTACTTCGAAAGTTTGCCGCAGAAGCGACTGGAGGCTAGCTCAAAGAAAGCTGGAGAGGCGGCGACTATGGCTCGCCCAGATCCATCCGCGGGGGCGACTCGTGGAAGAGTTCCATACAAACACGGCGGGTGGGGACATCGAGCGAGGATACCTCTCAGAAATTCTATCGGATGGCTGTCAATAAATTACGGAAGATCGGATGGCTGAATATTTTAGTTTTTGAGGATTAACGTGGTGCCTCGTATGGTGCCTCCAATTAGTAAATATATAAGATACCCATGTTTTAAGTTCTTTTGATCCCAGCGCACAACGCTTACATAGTTGATCAAGATTGTGTAGGTGCATGTCACCTCAAAAATTATTTCTTTTGTTATCACTTACCTACTCGAGGACGAGCAGGAGTTAAGCTTGGGGATGCTGATATGTCTCCAATGTATCCATAATTTTTGATGCTCCATGCTTGTTTTTACACCATTTCCTTAGTGTTTTGTTACACTTCGTGGCATTTTTATGCATTTTCCGGAACTAACCTATTAACGAGATGCCACAGTGCTAGTTCCCTGTTTTCTGCTGTTTTTGTGTTTTAGAAAAGTTACACAGGAAATATTCTCGGAATTAGACGAAACCAAAGCCAGACGTCCAGATATTCACAGGAGCTTCCAGAACACCAAAGAGGAGACGGAGCCGGACCAGAGGGTGGCCACACCACCAGGGGGCGCGGACCACCGCTGGCCCGCGCCGGCCTGTGGTGTGGGCCCCCTGATCCACTTCTGATGCCGCCCCTTCACCTATAAAGACCCCTCGATGGGAAAAACCTAAATACTCGATCAATTTTCCAGAATACATCGCGATCCGCCGCTGCCGTCGACCCGAAGATCGGGAGGGTCCAGAAGCTCTTCCCGGCACCCTGCCGTAGAGGGGAATCGCCACCAGAGGTCTTCTTCATCGCCATGCTTGCCTCCGGCGCGATGAGTGAGTAGTCTATCTTGGACTATGGGTCCATAGCAGTAGCTAGTTGGTTGTCTTCTCCACCATGTGCTTTATGTTTAGATCTCGTGAGCTGCCTTACATGATCGAGATCACCGTTATGTAATTCTACATGTTGTGTTTGTTGGGATCTGATGAATATTGGTGTTATGATTGAGTTGAAGTACTAAATTTTATCTTAAGTTATCTCTATGTTGTTTATGATCTTGCATGCTCTCCGTTGTTAGTAGCTATCTTGGCCGAGTAGTTGCTAGTGACTCCAAGAGGGGGTATTTATGCTCGATAGTGGGTTCATGCCTCTATTTAATCTGGGGGAATGATAGAAACCTCTAAGGTTGTAGATGTGCTGTTGCTACTAGGGGAAAACAACATTCATATGCTCGAGGGCATATGCTTTGTTTACATTACACACTTTGCTTAATGCAGTTATCTGTTATTCGCAACTTAATACTTGTGGAGTTCTCGGATTGATTGACCACAAGTGGATTATTAGTCATAGATGTAGTTGGATGGCGGTCTATGTATCTTGTTGTAATGCCCAGAGTAAATCTCATAGTGATCCTCTTGACATATCACGTTGTCTTTATTCCATCAATTGCCCAACTGTAATTTGTTTACCCAGCATGTGTTATTTTATCTTATGGAGAGACACCACTAGTGAACTGTGAACCCTGGTCCTATTTCCTTTATATTGCTATCACCTGTTTACTTTACTCGCACTGTTTACTTTACTCGCATACTATTACTATTTTCCACTCGATACGCTCATTCCTTTGTTTACAGCAAATCGGTGAGATTGACAACCTCATCGTAAGTTGGGAGCAAAGTATTTGGTTGTGTTGTGTGCAGGTTCCACGTTGCTACTAGTTGAAGACGCGCTAACTCGTTTTATCGTAAATGGCACCCTTGTTGGAGTGTCACTAGGCTATCAACCATCACCTTCAGTCGTTTGGCTTCTTCCTCTCCTGATCGACAAACCTTGGTTTCTTACTAAGGGAAAACATTGCTGCTATATTCATCATACCTTCCTCTTGGGGTTCCCAACTGGACGGTGCTTTCATAATCAACACCATGCCGCATCAGTAGCCACACCATAGGGTGGCGTGGGTCCCCCTGGCCACAGCTGGCCATGGTGTGGTCCCCTCGGGCGTCCACCGACATCGCCCTTCTGCCTATATATTGCCCTCGACGCGAAAACCCTAGATGAATCGGCATCCATCCACAAAAAGTTTCATAGCGCCGGTGCCATCGAAGACTAATTTCGGGGGACAAAAGTCTCTGTTCCGGCACCCTGCCGGGATGGGGAATTGCCCCCGGAGCCATCTCCATCGACTCCACCGCCATCTTCATCGATGTTGCTGACTCCCATGATGAGGAGGGAGTAGTTCTCCCCGGAGGCTGAGGGCTCTATCTCTCTCTCCCATGGTTTGATCTTTATGTGATCATGAGCTTTGTAATCTAGTTGAATAAGTAGATGTTACTCTTCATCTATTATGCTACTCAAGTGCTTTTATTAATGTGATCTCCAGAGACACCTTGTCCCATGATGTGAAGGTGACAGTGTGCGCATTGTGTGTGGCTCTTAGGCTAAGGATTACAGTAATACTTATCACGAGTTATAATTTGAGTTGGATGTCTCTATGAAATTGTGGTGTTTGTCTGGAACCATCTAGTGCGCTCAAGGTGATAGTGTGGGGCTATCTAGATTGGGGAATGCGAACTTTAAGGAGTGCTTTTATAGCCCTACGCAATGAATTGGTGTTCGTTATCCAACCAGAGTATAGTTCAGTGTAGCATAGTGAAGAAAAGATATTTATATGTTCAATTATGATATCATTGTTGAGAGTGTCCACTAGTGAAAGTATGATCCCTAGGCCTTGTTTCTAAGCATTGAAACACCGTTTACAACCAGTTCTGCTACATGTTTGCTTGCTGCCATTTTTATTTCAGATTACAATTACCACTTATAATCATCCATATTACTTGTATTTCACTATCTCTTTGCCGAACTAGTGCACCTATACACCTAACAAGTGTATTGGGTGTGTTGGGGACATAAGAGACTTCTTGTATCTTAATTGCAGGGTTGCTTGAGAGGGATATCTTTGACCTCTACCTCCCTGAGTTCGACAAACCTTGGGTGATTCACTTAAGGGAAACTTGCTGCTGTTCTACAAACCTCTACACTTGGAGGCCCAACACTGTCTACAAGAATAGAGGCATGCGTAGACATCATGTGATGGTAAGCTACTCCTGCGTTTTTCAGACCGAAGGGCATTGTCACATAGCAATATGTGCCATAAGGTGTTACGAACGAGGTAGCAAGCTAGTCGGACTCTTTCATCTTGATCTGATGGTAACCCAAGTAGGCATCTAAGAAGCATAACAGCTCCGATCCCGCAATCGATTCAATGACTTGGTCATTGCGAGGCAAGGGAAAAGGATCTTTGGGACACGCTTTGTTCAGGCCAGTGTAGTCTACACACATGCGCAGAACCTTTGTGTTTTTCTTAGGAACTAGCACGGGATTAGCCACCCACTTGGTATGGATCACTTCTTTGACAAAGCCTGCTTTCAATAGCTTGGATATTTCCTTTGCTATGGCACGGCGTTTTTTGTCTCCGAAGCGTCTCATTGCTTGTCTTACTGGCTTGGAGCCAGGTATTATTTGTAGTGCGTGCTCGGCGAGTTCCCTGGGTACACCAGTCATGTCCGATGGCTGCCATGCGAACATGTCCCGGTTCTCACAGAGGAACTCGGCGAGCGCGCTTTTCTATTTGGGACTTAGATTTGTCCTGATGGCGGTGGACTTGGTGGCATCGCCAGCGACAAGTTCCACCTTCTTGGTATCGACTGTAGGCTTAAAGCTAGGTGGGGATGCCGAAACTTCCTGTTTGGACGCCGGCATCTCCGCAGGATCCGTAGCGGCATGGATTTCTTTAAAGTCCTCACCGAAGAACACGGCCTCTGCGAAGGTGGCTTTGCCATCCTCACACTCCTTTGCCTTCTTGAAGCTACCAAAAATGGTGATGATACTGTCTGGTCCTGGTATCTTCAACTAATTGTAGATGGAGCACGACCTGGCATGGAAACTATGGAAGGTGGGGCGGCCGAAGATGACATGGTACGTACTCTTGAAGGGAACCACCTCGAAGGTTATGGTCTCTTCGCGGTAATTTTTTTCATCGCCGAAGGCAACCTTGAGGGTGATGGACCCTAGGGACTTAGCTTGGCGGCCAGGGATCACTTCATAGAAAGTGACATCACTATGGCGGAGTTGGGTCCTGGTAAGGCCTAGCTTCGTCAAGGTTTCTGCATACATGATGTTCAAGCTGCTGCCGCCATCCATAAGGCACTTGGAGAACTCGTAGCCTTGGATCAGAGGTTTTACTACCATGGCATAGCATCCATCTGGGATGTGCTCTGGGTGATCTTCGCGGCTCCATTGCACTGGGACTGCTGACCATCAGACGTACTGGCGGATTTTTGGCACGATGGCATTAAGAGATCGCATGGTGGCTCTCTGTGCCTTAGCCGTGGGAGGACCAAAGAAGGTGTGATAAGCTCCCTTTTTGGTGTTTTTGTATGAGTTTGATCTGCTAGCTCTAGCCTCGGTTTTTTTAGCGGGCTTGGGCGCAGGATCTTCTTCCATATCGCTTCCATCCTTGGACTCATTTTCCTTGTCCGATTTTCCCTTGCCACGAGGTCTTGGCCATCGGGTGCATTTGTAGCCAGCTTCTTGGTCTGCCTTGATGTCATTGACAAACTTGCAGTTCCGGTTGGTGTGATTGCACTTTCCTGCGGCGTCCCAATGGGCAAAGCATGGCATATCGCGGTATTCATCGTAGGAGACGGGAGCAGCTGGCGCCGTAGCGGGAGCTGTGGAGCTCCGCGGCTGACTGCTGCTAGTCCCGCGTCCCCGGCTATGTTCTCCACTTTGTCCCTTCTCGGCGAAGGTTGTAGCCACCATATGAGTTTGTTGTTCTTCTGGCGGACTCTTCCTTTTGTTGCTATTCCGCTGTCCAGTATTTTGGATGGCGAAAGCTTTTAAAGATTCGCGGGCATCGTCATTGGTGGCCGCGTAGTTGCTTGCGATGGAGATCATGGAGTTGAGAATTAATTTGCCCTTGTTCCTTTCCCGCAGTAGGCGATGGCGGAGCAGCTAGCCTCTCTCCAAACTGTCGATGAACGATAAGATGGCGGATTCATCAGTAACCCCCTCATAGGAGTTTTTCATATCCAGCCATCGCGCAAGGAAAGTTCAGGAGGTCTCGTTGTCTGCTCGCTGGCATCGTTGGAGGTCTCCGATGTTGTATGGTCGCTTATAAGTTCCCTTGAAGTTTTTGGTGAACGCAATCTGCATGTCAAACCAGGTTTGGATGGAATTTTCCGCCAAGTCGTTGATCCACTGCCGCGCTATGTCGGATAGCATCAGGGGTAGATAGCGGACATCAACATTGGGTGATCCCCCTGCGAACTACACTGCGTTGAAGTAGTCTTGTAGCTAAGTCATAGGCCTGTTGACTCCATTGTACTAGCGGATGTTTTTCTCGATCTTGAACCCATGTGGGATGGGCTCGTCGTGAATCCTTTGGCCAAAGCACTTTGGGCCGAGGAAGAAGGTTGTTTGAGACTTGGCTATCTCGTTTAGGTGGGTACACGTGTCGTAGACCTTTTGCTGTGGCGGAGCTCTTTGAGAGCTGTGGGATCTGGCTGGTCCGCCACCACCGCTGCCACCGCCATGGGGGCTGCTTGGTGGGGATGGGGAGGGATCTCGCTTTTTCTTGTTCTCAACGTCCTATGACTGCTTGCGGCAACTACGACGGCTTCCCTCTGCTCGACGAGGATCTGGATCTTTCTTGTCATCAAAACGGCGGGAGCCTTGCCCTTTGTCATCGCGATGGCAGGATGCACGATTCTTGTCACCGCCGCATTGCGCGCCATTGTCATGGCAATCTTGTTCCTTTTGCCTGGATTTGCCATCTCGACTAGCTTCCCACCGTGGCGGCTCGTCTCTGCGGCCAGCGTCACAGCTTCGTCCCCTCCTGCCTTCATTTTCACGGATGGTTATACCTCCCTTTAGGATCACGAAATTCTTATGCTGAGGAGGTGGCATATTGGTCTTGTGGCGGGGAGCAGCTTCATCTTGACGGTAATTGCCATACGCCGGGTAGTTGTTGTGAGGAGGTGATGGGTACCTCTACGGGTTTTTGCCATGTGGTTTATCTTCGGAGGATACTGGGATAGCATCGTTCCTGTTACGAGCTTCTCTCCTTTGGACCTCTGTAGATCTGGTACAAGATTTGTTTTCAGGTCGAGTACCGTCATAACCATCACCCCGAGGCTTAGTGGCGGCACTGGATCGGCATAACGCAGCGTCGGAGGCAAGCCTTCCTGACGAGGTGGCCTTTTCCTGCTGCAGCAGTGCTTTTGACATTAGTTTTACAACTGTGTCCAAAGCTGCCGGGGTTTGGTTGTTTTCCAGTAGCTCCTTTGCTGCCACAATATTCTCGATTGGGGTAGCCCTGACCTCGTCACGACTTTTATCCACATATGGCGGATTCTTGATGTACATCTTGGCCAGCGTCCCAGCGGTTGGTACGATGAACTCTAGGTTTCGTACCAACTATGGGTCGCTAGCCTCTTTAACTTGCTGCTGGATGAGAGTAACATACTTCTCCTCCATGCTTCTTGCGTGTTTGAACGCGTCTTGTTCTGGAGCAATGTCGCCATCCAGCTTTTTGCCCGTCTTCTCGACTCGCTTTGCTTCCTTCAGGACTTCACGTCTCTTCTACTCCAGATTGCTCACATCCTTCACATATTCAGGGGTGATTGGATCTCCTAGGGTTCCATAGATGATTTTGTCTAGCGGGGTCAGGAAGTCTTCCGGGCGTTGTTCCATGGGGATGGCGGGTTGGAGCGGCCTTGGTCCGTCGTGGATCTCGGGCAGCGTTTCCGTGGTGGTATTAGCAGCCAAAGGCGGGTTACCCTGCTCTCTGGCGGCCTCTACGTCCTTGGATGCTTGAGATGGCGGATCTGTGGCACCTTGCCCAGCGTCATCTCCCTTGTTGGTCACAAACACTTGCTTGGCGGCAGCTAGCTTCTCTTCTAGTTTCTCTTGAGCTAATTCCGCATCGAATTTCTTCATAGCGGCATCATATTCGTTGGAATCATAGCCTTTGCCATCACAGTCTTCCGAGTCACCACTTTCGTTAAGTGCCTCTAGGATAGATTCGCTTGGGCTGCCATCTCTATTGGAGGTAGAACCTGAAGTAGTTCCTGTGAAAGCCACAAGGCAGTACCATGGTGTCTCTAACGCCTGGTTGCCCATGGTGGATTCATAGCGGTCTTCGTCCTCTTCCTCTACCTCCAGGGCGGGTTGGGTGGGATTTGCTTTTAGATCCAATCTGGATGACATGGAAAGTCCGAGATCAGATGATTCCTCCTCTGTATTCAGCTCGAGAGCGGTCCAGATGGGAGTTTCAGCCATACCGATCCGCCAGAAATTGGTTTCCGTGGCGGGGGTAGGGTTTGTCTCTCCGATGAAGATGTGGATATCTCTGATCGGAACAACGGAGAATCGGGCAGGGTCTTCTCTAGCCGGAACCCAGAGGTTATCCGCTGGAACAATGGGGAAGCCGGAATTGTAGAGGACACGCCCGATGGCGACGGTGTCGCCGATGCCTGCGAAGGCGAATCCCGCCTGGATCCGCGCTCCTAACGCGATCTGCCCCACGGTGGGCACCAACTGTCATGGTTTCGTCAACAGATCTGCCATAGGGGTAGGTGTATGGCGGTTTGTGGAAGGGGGTGACACGGCGGAGTGATCCGGGACGGTGGTAGCACAAGTTTACCCAGCTTCATATCCCGCAACGGTGGCGAGACCCTACATGCTGCTATAATTCACTATATGGCAACAAGTGCTCGGTTACAATGATGAAATTGTCTGTAGCCTCAAGGGATCCTCCACGCAGGCTTATAAAGGTGCCATGGCGTGGGCATCACGGTGGTTACGGGGCGGATACAATATGGAGTCCTAGACTAAGTCCTACATGATGTCGTACGCTAGATGGCAAATCTGCCATAGGCCTATTCTAGGAATCCGCCATAAGCTCATGCATCCTCCAACCGCCATGGGCTTTCCAGCAACTGGGCCGCCCGATAGGCTATCCGCCATACCACCTTCTATGGGTCACCCTGGCTTGCTGGTTTAGGACTACATTGCAGGTATACCTATTTGGTATATCCCCAACACTGTGGCTGTCGTTTATCCACAGCGTGGGGTGTTTAATTCACCAGCTCATATCTTCTCATCTCTCGATCAAATCTGTCCAATGCCCGTTGATCTTGAGAAGTTCTTCCTGGACCTCTTTCCAGGTGCGAGATGGGCATGTCATCTTTCCCCAATTATAACCAGCAGTGACCTAAAGGAGGATGATGTGAGTGTTGACAAGTTCCTGAAATGGAACCAGCCCATTGTTCCTTCTAATTCTGCAGGCTGCCTCGAAAAGTTGGAGGGACATAAGTGTGGTAAAACTATGATCAAGAGGTGCCATCTTTGGCAGGATACAATGAGCTAGAACCGAAGTTTAGATGTTCTTATAGGACATCAAGAATAGAAATGGTTGTTTCTATCCTGTCCAATGGCGGTCAATATCTGATCCTTGTACTTGCCTGTCAAAAACATTCCATCTACACATAACATCGGTCAACAGTAATTGAATGCTTTGATGCATATGTTGAACGAGAAAAACATTCGTTCCAAAACCTTCACAATGGAGTCGTCCGTAATCCAGGAGTCTTGGATGTCAACATAGGTGCCCGGATTTCTTTCCTGCAATGTCTGCAACATACGGAGTCGTACGAGTCAAAGAATGACCCAAATCGGCTCTCTAGTGCCTTCTGCTTAGCCCTCCAGGCCTTACCGTAAGATATGTTGTACTTATATCTTAGCTTTACTGTCTTTTGGATAGCCTTAACCTCCATCGCTTTGCCTTCGACTATCTAGGTATGAAATAGTTGAGCTACCAGGGTAGAACTAAGGTTTTTATGATCCACCAGCTGGTTCCTAATAACACATGTGTGATGCACGTGGTCGCTCACCACCCAGAATGTGTCATTCTTATGAAGGTAGCCATGCACCCTTGCGGGACATCTATCGTTGCTACATTCCACTGTCAAATATTTCTTGCTTGACAGTATAGTTTTGAAAACCCTCTGCATGGACATTGCCCAGCTAGTGATTGCATCCTGCAGACGTTGCTTGTCGGCATATAATGCACTGACTGAGATGTTGTTCGGGTGATACTCCCATGCAGAATCATGTCCTTCGTTCACTCTCAGTATAGTTGAAAAGTCCTGATTCCATGAATTGGGAATCAAGGCCTCCGTCAGATCATCTTCTTGATCTTCTTCATTAGATTCAGATGAATTAATATCATCAGCATCTCCATCAACATCTTCCGCTTCTATCTGCTGCTGCAAAACCTCATCTTCATTGTCTAAAAATATCCCGCCACCTCCATCATCTCTAGCTACACCAGATGCATGACTGCTCTTCCCTTTTTCATACCCACTGTCTTGAGTATAAGACATGGACATAGCAGGCTAATCAACTGGTTGGATGCTCTATCATGAACCATACTCAATTGCCTGGATGCTCTGGCTAGACTCGTCCTCACCCCGACTCGCTTCGTCTTTGTAAGCACTAGGGCAATAGGGGGAGTTCCCCGATGCTCGCACCCTTTCAGCCAGCCGACCCACTGAGAGGTATGCTCTATCTCTTTCAAATGATAAAACATATTGATACTGGAGTTGCTCCACAGAGCTTGCAAACTGATAGTGGACACCTCAGAATCCAACCCAAAAAAGACAACTAAGATCGACTTGAATTGCCGAATACGGATACTCTCAGGATCAGTCAACAGCAACTCCTCAAACTGAAACTCACTAAGATCAGCTCCAGCAGCAGTCGTATGGACCGCGTCGTACCCATGATAAATAAAAAACTTAACTACTCCAGACATGACTCCTGCTATATAAAAATCCTAGTTTCATCAACTACACCACTAAAATATATCTACAAAAAATACAATAGCATCATTTGAGATTAGGATTTTACCCTTGAAGCGTGTAGACCACCATCTTGCAACTGCCTCGTGTCACACCACTTCAGCCGCACCGAAATCAACCTATAGAACACAAGAACATCATCAAGAACACAAGAACAACCTCAACAATACAAGAATAGCTACAAGAAAATTTACACTAACTACAACAAAATGCGACTAAATGCACTAATGAAATTTCTCTAGAAGCTAACCCATTTGTAGATCGGGCTCTTCCCTACTTCTTGCAACAAATCTCACTAAATTTGGTCAAGAATTGCTCTAAGAATCAAAGAAGAATGGATTGGAGAAGAAGAGAGTTGAGCTGAGAAAAGAGCAGGAGGAAGAGAGGAGCAAGCAGGGCGATGGAGGAGTCTGGGGCATCGCGGGGGCTATGCACGGTTTACAGCCGCATATGCCACCCTGTCCCGCCCGACACCCGTGATAGGAACCTAGTCGCGTCCGGCAGACGCGAGGCCACCTAATCATGCCCGACGTGGTCGACGGGTAGCCACTCATGGCCAGCAGATGCGATAGGGTCTGTCAGCATGTAGGGTCCCAGCCCGCGGCTACCTCTCGCTCCCGGCAAACATGATTAGCCCTACTCGCATCCGGTGGACAGAAGCCATGCTAGATTTGAAAATAGTTCAAATATAATATTATTTTTGAAAATGATGAAAAGATCATAATATTTTAAAAAATATTGCGGAAAGAACAGAGTTTCAAAAGTCATTGATCCGTACTATATAATACTCACTATAGCTGACCTTCTTATAAATGAAGTGTGGACATCTCTAAAATAGAGATGCCACATTAATCCATATCAACTCATTTTTTTTAATTGTTAGATTTAAAATTTAGTGGCTAGGATTAAATAAACAATTGTTAATCACGTAATCGTGTGATTTTAGGTTAACATAGTTATATCTCAAAGAGTATGTACTTATAAAATGAATCTAGAAAAACAAAATAATAAAAATGAGAAAAGATACACTCCGTATTGTCATGGCCCATGAGGAAAGAAGCTGCAGTGGGCGCTACAACATCCCACACTGCTCGATCTATAGAAGCCCCCTAAATGTGGATAGCTTTGGACGTCAAGGCCCTGTTGGACGCAAATAAGAGCCCTAGGCTCCTCAACGTATTTGATTTTGTCGGAGATTCTTGTTCAAAGAACACGGGTACTCACGAGGGACCCAAAGTGACTTATCAAACACAAGGGGCTGAACACATGGTACCAAGATTCGCAAGACACATCAACGACGGACTCGCAACGAAAGGAACAAGCACCAGCATGGCAGAGAGGGACATGGTGATCCTACCCAGGTTCGAGGCCCTCATGAGGAGGTAACACCCCTACTCCAGCCTTTCTGTATTTGCACCACGAAGGCTCGCAAGGTACAATAGGGTTTGTTACAAGGCACTAGCTTGAAGAAGCTGTCGCCCAGATCTAGACACCAAGTTCTAAAAGGCGAAGCCAGAGATCGGATCCCTTTTACAGAGCAGCCGCATCAATTCTTATAGAGGCGTCGGACCTTGTCCCCTAGAAGACTTGGAGGAGAGGTTTCCACAAGCATGCCGAAGGGATGGGACAGTTGTCTCCCTCTGATTACAGATAGACTTGGTCCATGGTGCAAAAAGCACCGGTCCACGAAAGTAGTTGGAGGCCTGCTGACGTCCTCCCCTCGCACGCTGATCCACTGTGTCCTTTGTGGTAAAGTAGCAACAACATCACAGCTTTATGCAGGTGTGTGTCAGAGGTTTGTTTCTCCAGGGATGGAGACATGGTCGTCGTTCCTGCCTTTACGTTCGTCACCGCTTCCGTCAGCATCCTTCTTTTTCATGTGCCTTGTCCCTGGAAGAGGCAGAGTGCGTAGGGAGCACTCCCTGCCTATGCCTTGCGAGGGCTACCCTGCGAGGGGTTCCTTCACCTTCGAAAAGCGCTAAGTGTTGTTCCCCTCACAAAGTATTCCTCGCGGGGGTCTTCTCCTCCTGAGACATTTTGGGCCTCGAGGAGCAAAATTAATAGGAGGCAAGGGGTGGGGGTCCACACCTTCTTCTAGCAAAGGGTCTTCATTAGGTGGGCCAGCTCCCAGGAGGACATGCTGCAGCACCTCAATTGAGAAAGTCCAGGACCTGTTAATTTTGCTCCCCAAGTAGCTCCAAAACCTACTCAAGATTTACCTGCTCAAGGCAGTAATGCTGCTGCCTGGGAAGATAACAACTGGGACAATAACAATCAGCAGGTGGATATGGAAGGAGAGCTTTTGGAGAAAAAAATTAAATGCTCAAGACAATGATGTGCAGAGTAGTGTTACCTTGACCATCTCAATGTCTGCTGGTGATAACTCCACTAATCTTCAGCAACTGCAGCAACCTGCAAATGAAGAAGTAAACCAGATGAATAATGAGAACTTATTTCTGGAAGAGGAAATTGCTCCTGTAGTTGTCCAAGGGGAACAACAAGCCTTGAATATAAATAAATTTCAGCTTCTGGGTGAAGGAGTCCATAGCCTATCAAGGTCTAGAAGAGGAAGTTGATATTGCCCCTGTGGTAGACGGAAATCAGGACCAGGAAATGGAAGATAATCTTTCAGAGGGGAATGTTTCTGACCCCAACATGGAAGCCTTCCAATTCAATGACATTGTTCCCCTGAGGTGTATCATTTGCAGATAGCCAGAATTGAGACTTACATTTTCCCAGAGCATGAAGTTTAGAAGTTCTCCAAAGAGGGCATGGAGCTATGGGAGAAATACTTTGCCCCACATATTCGGACTTCTTCTGATGCTGCAGGGGAAAAGGTACTAGAAATTCCTGTCAATTGGTTTAATTTTATAACTCTCATGCTTCTTACTCCTGAAAAATTTGACTGGGCAATTTTTTTTTCTTCTGAATTCTGCTCTTTGGGAAATTCTGATGGAAGAAGAAAGAAATTCTAAAAAAAATATCTTTTGTTATTCCTGATAAATGCACTGTGTCTCAGGCTCCAAAGTGTACCATTGCTGAATTGGAAAGCACCTTGGATGCTCAAGATTCTGAGGTGAATCCTCCATCTGCCCCAAAAAGGAAAAGGAGAGGAAAGGGCCCTCTGGTGGAAAATGAGGTAAGAAGGAGTCCAAGGATACAGGAAATTAACAATGGCTTTAAGAGTCACTCCTCTTGCTCTGATAGGAATTGCCTTACCTGCTCTTTTGTGCCTCCTGCATTTAGACCAAAGGTGGTAAAAAAAATTGGCTGCTTCTTTTTGTAAGGTTGAAGAAGACAACTTGGAGGCCAAACTGAGCAAGAAGGGGAAAAAGATGAGCAAGGAGAAGAACCCACTGGTTGCTGATGGTAACAGTCAGAAGAGCAAGTGCTCCAATAAGAACTAGTTCCCCATGTTAGATTCCACTACTTTTGATAAGGACAGAGTTGTCCTAGTACCATGTAATAAATTTATCATGTTAGACTTTGTAAGTGACTATGCCTGCAGTGGTATGACTTGGTGTGTCTTACTGATACTTTATTGCACCTTGAACTGTCAAAGTCACAGCTTGCTCCATATAATCAGTTGGACCTTCCCCTCAGCTCCTTTTGTTTTGAAATATATGTTATATTGCAATAATATTGACAATGATATCCCAGAGTTTCCCAATGGATAACAACAGAATTTGGAAAATAATGACTGGAACATCAGAGAAATTAAATCTGAGAAGAAATGGTTGGCCCTGGGAAATAAAATTGATGAATGTGGCTGTGAAATTATCTGTCTGCAAGAAACTAAAAGAGAACACTTTGACCTGCAATTCATTCGAAAGTTCTGCCCCAAGAAATTCACAAAATTCCTTTTTGTTCCATCAGTTGGAGCATCTGGCGGTATAATTATTATTTGGAATGGAAATGTATTCAGTGGTGATCTGGCCTTTCAGAATGAATTCTCCTTGTTTGTTAACATGACAAAATAACCTCTCCAATGAGAAGTGGATTTTCACAAATATTTATGGCCCTTATCAAAGTGGCAGAAAAGCCTCTTTCTTAGATTGGTTTTCTAATATTGATATGCCTGATGATGCTGATTTGCTTATTATGGGGGATTTTAACTTCATCAGAAAGCCCTCTGAGAGAAACATGCCAGGAGGTGATATTAATGGCATGATGTTGTTCAATGATGCAATCAGTAATCTTGGTTTAGTTGAGTTACCCCTTAAAGGAAGAAGCTATACTTGGGGAGTAATATGCAGCAGGATCCTCTATTGGAGAAACTTGACTGGTTCTTTACTTCTGCCTCCTGGACTGCTTCTTACCCCTCCACTTTTGTGTACCCTCTGGTTAAACCAACTTCAGATCATGTGCCCTGTGTGGTGGCAATATGGACAAAAATTCCAAGAGCAAAAATATTTAGATTTGAAAATTATTGGCTGCATCACTCTACTTTCAAAGAAGTGGTGCAAAAGGCATGGAATATCCCTGTCAACTTCACTGATAGTGCAAAAAGGGTGAATGCTAAATTCAAAAACCTGAGAAGAAGTCTCAAATTGTGGGCAAAAAACCTTCCTTGCCTCAAACAGAATATTGCCAAGGTGAATGATACTATTGAACTTATGGATATCTTGGAAGAATATAGGCACCTTACCCTGGAGGAGAGGAATTTGAGAGATCTTCTCAAATCTCATCTCTTAAAGCTTTTACACAATCAGAATGTATACTGGAAGCAAAGAGGCAAAATTAAGTGGGTCAAGCTTGGGAATGAAAACACAAAATTCTTTCATACAAAGGCTACCATTAATTACAGGCACAACTTCATTGCTATTCTGAAAAATGAGGACCAAATGGAAATTTCTGATCATGAAGGAAAAGCTGCCATTTTATGGAAAGAATTCAAGGATAGAATGGGACAGTCTGAAAAGCCCACTATGTTGTTCAATCTTCCAGAAATATTAGAAGACCACTCTCAAGCCAACTTGTTTGCCTCCTTGGAATGCCCTTTCTCAGAGAAAGAAATAAAGGATGTGATTGATGACCTTCCAAATGATAAATCACCTGGGACTGATGGGTTCAACAATGAGTTCATGAAGAGTTGCTGGCCAATCATTTCAAAGGATGTTTGTGCAATGATTCAGGATTTCCATGATGAAAATCTTACATTGGAAAGTATAAACTCCTCCTACATCACTAATCCCAAAGATGGACAATCCAGTGTCAGCAAATGATTTTAGACCTATTTCCCTACTTAATATTTTCTTGAAAATAATCACCAAGCAGATGGCAAATAGATTACAAAAAATCATTCTCAAGATTGTTCACAAGAATCAGTATGACTTCCTCAAGAAAAGATCTATTCAAGACTATTTGGGCTGGGCCTTTGAATATCTATTCCAATGTCATAAGTCCAGAGAGGAAATTCTAATCCTTAAATTAGACTTTGAAAAGGCATTTGACAGAATTGATCACTCTTCAATCATTGAGATCTTGAAAGCCAGAGGGTTTGGACAGAAATGGATTAGATGGGTGGAGATGATTCTTTCATCAGGGACTTCCTCTATGCTGCTAAATGGTGTGCCAGGGAAGAAATTCTACTGTAAGAGAGGAGTTAGGCAAGGGTATCCACTTTCACCACTCCTGTGATTTAGTATGCTGATGACACCCTAGTAATTTTAAAGGCAGATGCTATGCAGCTTCTTTGTGTTAAGGCTATTCTCAATTCCTATGCACAATCCACTGGCCTCAAAGTAAATTACTCAAAGTCTAGCATGATGCCAATAAATATATCGGATGAAAGATTGGAACACTTTGCAAACACCATGCAATGCAAGAAAGGAAGTCTTCCCTTCACCTACCTAGGTCTCCCTCTAAGTATTACTGCCCCTAGTCTGGAACACTTCCTTCCAATTGTTACCAGAGTTGAAAGAAGGCTAGGAGGAATTGCTGACTTCTTGGACTATGGAGGGAAATTGTTAATGGTTAAGTCTGTTCTAACCTCTCTTCCCATTTTCTTCATGTCCTGTCTAGACATTCCAGTGTCCATCAAAAAAAGTGTGTCAAATTCATGAGACACTGCCTATGGAGGAAGAAAAGAAATGATGTTCAGTCCAATGGCCCTGCTCTGGTTGCTTGGGATAAGGTCTGCAGGCCTAAGGATCAAGGTGGTCTCAGGGTTCTTGATCTTAAAACTCAAAATGAAGCACTTCTGTAAAAAAATCTTCATAAATTCTTCAACAGACTGGATATTCTGTGGGTGAACTTAATATGGAACACTTACTACAGCCAAGGTTCTTTGCCAGGTTTCCAACTAGAGGGTTCTTTCTGGTGGAAAACACATCTTAAACTTCTAGATAAATATAAAGGCATGAGTAGATGTTTAATTAGAGATGGAAAATCTGCTCTATTCTGGACTGATTTGTGGAGTGACACATGTATGCATCAAAAATTTCCTCATTTGGTCACATTTGCAAAGAAAACAAGTCACTCTATTAATGAATTTGTTCAGATTGAATTTCTTGAGGACCTTTTCAACCTTCCATTGTCAACAATGGCATACAATGAATTTTTAGAGCTGGAAGTTCTTTGTGAGACAACCAGATTACTGACTCAAGATGGCTCGAAAGACTCTTGGTTTTATATTTGGAATTCAGAAGAATTCTCTTCAAAAAAGGCCTACAAAGCTCTGATTGGATGGCAACCATGTGCTCCTCACTTCTCTTGGGTCTGGAATTCAACATGCCAATCCAAGCACAAGTTCTTCTTTTGGCTGTTGCTTTTGGATAGGCTGAATACTAGAAATTTGCTGGGAAGGAAAAAGTTTCAGTTGCAAAATTATAACTGTGTTACCCTAAATTGCCAGCAGGAGGAAACTCTCATTCACCTTTTCTGGAGCTGCCCATTTGCCTCTAAATGTTGGGATTCAATATGTCCACAAAGGGCTAAAAATTTGTCTATTCTGGAATCAATTGTTGATATGAAAGAAAAGCTAAGAAAGCCTTTTAGTATGGAGATAATCATCTTGGCATCCTGGAGTATCTGGCTTGTTAGAAACAATAAGCTATTCAGAGATGAAACAGCTAGATAGTCAAACTGGAAAGCCATTTTTAACAAAGAGCTTAATTTGCTTGCTTACGGAATGAAGAAGAAGTTAGCAACTGAATTCAGGAATTGGGTTCAAAGCCAGTACCATCTAAATCCAGATTGATGCTTGTATAATTTATACAGAGAGACTTTTCTTCTTTTAATCTTTCTTTCCACCTTGTGGAGTTTGTTGTACAAAGTCT
Organism: Dactylis glomerata; assembly: GCA_007115705.1. Lineage (NCBI taxonomy): Eukaryota > Viridiplantae > Streptophyta > Magnoliopsida > Poales > Poaceae > Dactylis > Dactylis glomerata. The sequence continues at coordinate 2,459,626 of QXEO01000237.1, forward strand.
GTAAATAACTCTTTGAATTTATAAAATTGCAGTGAGATTCTCTGCCACTGCCTTAACCCCTTCAAAAAAAAACGTTTTGGGCCTCAGTTGGTCTGTTCTCCTTATCATTGAAGATGGGTTGTTGGCGGGGGCCAAGAGCAGGTGGGTCGTGCTACCCCCGAAACCACTACATTAGCAGATTTCACGACAACAGTGGGTCAAAACGGTCGAGAAACATCATGGGCACAGGCTGCCCCTGACTTGTTCAATCATATTACTGCAAAAACTATCGAGCTCTTGCTCGACGAGGCGCGAAGAAAACCTATATGCCGCCCACTGTAGCACTAGTCGGCAACGCCGCACACCCCTAGGTGGCTTCTAGGCCAGACCATTGGATGCGGTCCGGTTTTTGAACCTGCCTTTTTGTGTTTTCTATCCGGATTTTTGGGCTTTCTTCTCGGCTTTATAGTTCTGGCCGCTTTTTTGGTTTTTGAAAAATATTTGTTTAAAAAAATGTTTGATTTCCCTGCAAAAAAATGTTTGACTTCGGAAAATGTTCTTTTTAAAAATATTCAATTTTGAGTAATGTTTACATATGAAATGTTTCAGATTTGAAAAATGTTCAGTTTTAAAAATGTTCATTTTCAAAATATATTCAGATTTTGAAAATGCTCAATTTTAAAAAAGGTTCAAATTTTAAAAAATCTTTGTAAAAATTTTAATTTTTTAGACAAAAATAGATTTTGAAAATGTTTCATTTAAAAAACATATTTTTAAAAACGAAAAAAAAAACACAGAAAAGTAAAATTGCCTGAGCGTGATGGGCCGCGGCCCACCAAACCGGCGCAGGGGTGCGCGGTGTGTGTGGCTCCGCCCCGATATGCCCATATAAGGAGCTCCCGCCGTGGTGGCCGGTGCACCGTCCAGTCGTTGTGCAGAAATCTATTCCCACCGCCACCGCTGTAGGGCTCAGGCAGTCATGCGAGCATCCAAACACCCGTCCCCAGTCCGAGCTATCTGGGCACATGGCACCGACGACTTCGCCACGCAGTTGGCGAATCCGCGTGCGCTCGAGGAGCAGGTGAGGTTTCTGCCCGCTGCTAATCGTAATGCCTATGGGACCTTACGCCGAACACCTTAGGGGCAGTGACTACCTTTCTCAAATTGTCTTTTTCCTACCACTGTGATGCTGTGACTGTTAATGTAGTTCAAGGATAGTTGGATCAGTTCATATTTTGTGTTACCAGCTGAATTGTGGCCATGAATTAATGCCCAAAATGGAATACTCCCATAAGCTCGATAAATGGCTAGAGTTCTGGACCATTCCTAATGTCAGTATTCCACTGCTAATGCCATAGGAGATCGATACCGGTTCCAACTTAGCACAAAGTGTGTGCTAGTATTTAGGTTGGAAAATTTCACTTCCACTCTGGAACACATTTGTCTGAATCTTAAATTCGTGAAAGATTTTGAGTAGGTGTCACACATTTCATTTCGCAGAGAGCATCATAATGCTGCAAATGTACAAGCAGACTGCAAAACTAAAAGCTTGAAAACTACAAGCAAACTAGCTAGCCGAAATGCTAATGCTAGGCATCATGGTGCCTGCTGTGGAGCGGCAAATGGCAAAGCGCCTAGCCTCCAGCCATCTGCCACAACTCGGCTTCGTTGAGGCTGAACTCACCCACCTCCTGGCATCGCTGGGCTGAACCACCGAACGCAGATGCATTCTGTGAATCTGTGGTCGCCAAATTTTCCAAATCCTCGGGCTCATTAGAGAATTGGTTTCCATGATTTCTTCATCACCCGAGCACTCAGCAGTGTGTAAGAACCTATCATATTTTTTCGAGAATACACCCGAGTGGGTGCATTAATCACATAGAAGAGACAACGCCGAAGAACGGCAAGATGCTGCCAACAGGAGGTGGCAGCTCCTCGAGTTCGAAAAGGACTACTCTCCCCCTATCCACGGCACCGGCTCCGGAAAGCCAAACCAATCACTACGGAATAGCCTAGCTAGACACCACCTACCGTACTCCTCTCTAATCCTCGCTAGGATAACCTCCACGTCTGGCCGGGCTCCATTGAAGACAACGTCATTGCGGTGCCGCCAAATACACCAGAAGATCAAGGTAATGGCCGTCCAAAGGTCACGTTGCGTAGCCTTGGGGCAAGGCCTCGACGCCCACCACTGAAGGAGATCAGTGTCGGCCTCTGGGAGCCATTGCAGCCGATCCCAGTGGTTTAGGGCCCATGCCCATACCTCCCGAGCCACCACACACCCAAGCAACAGGTGCTGAATCGTCTCCGGCTCCTGATGACAAAGTGGGCAGGCCGCGGGATGCGGGAGTCCTCGACGCTCAAGACGGTCCGCCGTCCAACATCTATCCTTGGAGACGAGCCAAGCGAAGAATCTACACCCGTAAGGGGCCCTCGAACGCCACACCTGAGCCACCGCTCTCGCTTGGGTGCGCCCCACAAAGAAGGCATTGTAAGCCAACTTAGACGAGTAGATCCCATCCGCCGACCAAGCTCACAACAGCTCGTCCTCGCGCTCTGGAGAAAGCAGCACCTCAGCAAGAATTTGCCAGAGAATGAAGAACTCCGCCAGCGCCTCCGCCGTGAGGTTGGGCCCGCAATCTCAAAGCCACAGACCGGATAGCCCCTCCTTGACTGATCGGGCCTTGGCTTTGCGAGGAGGAACCAAGGCCGACAAGTTGGGTGCAACATCCTCCACACGAGCGCCGTCCAACCAACGGTCCTGCCAAAACCGAGCCCGCTCGTCGTTACCCAGACGAACGGTCGTGGCCGCCTCAAAGAGGGCCACCGAGGTCCGAGGGAGTCGCAGATCAAACTCCGCCCAAGCCTTAGTAGGATCTGTCCACTGGAGCCACGCCCAACGGCAACGAAGCACCAAGTTGAGAAGGCGCAAATTAGGTAACCCCAATCCTCCCACCGACTTAGGGGCGGTTACCTTGTCCCACGCCACCAGGCAATGGCCGCCATTCACCTGTCGCCTACCTTTCCACAGGAAGGCCCTACAAATTTTGGTGAAAGCCTCAAGAGTCTTCGGTGGAACGTCCAGAGACATCAATGCGTGAACCAACATCGCCGAGAGCGTGCTTTGCACAAGAATCACCCGTCCACCATGATTCATGAGTTTGGCGCACCACGGCTGTACTCTCTTCATCGCGTTGTCTACCACCGGCTGCAGCTGCGCCGCGGAGACCTTGCGGATGCCAAGGGGCAACCCCAGGTACTGGAAAGGGAGGGATCCAACCTCGCAACCAAGAATGTCACGTGCCAATGCCACCTGCACAGGCGTACACCGAATCGGGTGTATGGAGCACTTGGCAAGGTTGGTGCACAACCCGGAAGCCACATCAAAGTCCTCGACAATGGCCGAACAGGTGAGAAGGTCCAACCAAGTGGGTCTCACAAAGGTAACCACATCGTCAGCATACATCGAGGTGCGATGACGCAAACCCCCATCGGAGAGAGTCGAGAGAAGGTCATCGCTAGCCGCCCTCTCAATCATTAGATGGAGCACATCCATCACCGAGTCGAATAGGAGGGGGGAGAGAGGTTCCCCTTGTCTCAAGCCACGCCTGTTGAAGATGAGATTACCCGCCACACCATTAACCACAACAGGGGTGGAGGCCGTCCCAGATCATGCAGATCCAACACTGGCCGAATCCTAGCTTAGACATGACGTCAAGTAGGAAGGCCCAATCCACCGTGTCAAAGGCCTTGGTGATGTCGAGCTTGAGCAGAATGACGTCTTTTTTGAGGCGGTGCAACCTTCTGGCGGTTGCCTGGACTAGCTGAAAGTTGTCATGGAGACAACGCCCACGAATGAACGCACTCTGCTGCGGGCCCACAAGGTGCGGCATGCTCTGAGCGAGGTGAGTAGAGAGCACCTTGGCGATCAACTTAGCCATACTATGAATGAGGCTGATTGGTCTGAAATCCTTAACTTCCACAGCATCCGCCTTCTTGGGCAAGAGAGTGATCAACGCCTGGTTGGCCACGTGCAGCCCTCTGCAGTCGCCTCCCCACAAGGTGCGGAAGGCCTCCATGACGTCGTCCTTGATGATCGACCAGCACGACGCATAGAAGCGGCCTGTAAAGCCATCCGGCCCGGGAGCTTTATCCAACTCCTGCGAGCGGATTACCCCCCACACCTCCTCCTCCGAGAAAGGAACCTCCAGGCCAGAGAGGTCATGAGCCTACACGCCTAGAAAATCTAGGTCAAGACCATATCCACGCTCTGGGCAGGACCCCAAGAGCCGCTCGTAGAAGGAGTCCACAGCCTTGGCCTTGTCGTCTTGGTCCGATATGAGGACCCCATCCACTTTGAGATGAGCGATGAAATTCTTCCGCCTACGGTGATTGGCGTGAAGGTGGAAGAACCTCGTGCACGCATCACCCTCGCTCAGCCAGTGGATCCGGGAGCGGTGTCGGGCAATAGTGCGCTCCAACGATGCAAGACCCAACAGCTTGCGCTTCAGGAGACGCCAAAAATCCCGCTCCTCAGCGGAAAGAGGCCGGGAATCCATAGCCACGTCGAGCCTCAGAATCAGCTCATTCGCCACTAGGATCTGTAGTTTGTTATTGCCGATGAACTTGTCACTCCAACTAGAAAGCGCCTTAGCAGTGGCCACGAGCTTGGCTGCTAGGCGCTTAAACGGGTTCGCAATCGGCGGGGGCGAAGCCCAAGCCACCTCCACTGTCTCTTGAAAGCCCACGGCCTTCGGCCAAAAGGACTCAAAGCGGAATCTCTTCCCTGAGTTAAACTGCAGGGCAAGGTTGAGCAGCAGAGGGCAGTGGTCAGACGTCGAGGAGCTTAGAGCGGAAAGAAAGGACGAGGGGAAGGCCACCTCCCAGTCCACAGTAGAGAACACCCTGTCCAGACGCTCAAGCGTGGCCCTCTCCCGCTCATTGGACCACGTGTATCGCCTCCCATTGAGGTAGAGCTCATTCAATTCCACCTCTGTAGCTTCCGGAACTTGCCCATCATACGCCGGTTGAGGTTGGCGTTGTTCTTGTCAGCCGCATCCCCAATCAGGTTGAAGTCTCCCGCAACTACCCACGGGCCGGGGTGAAGATCCCTCACGTCCTTAAGCTCCCGAAGAAAGAGACACTTATCCACGTCGGATTGGGGTCCGTAAACCCCGGTGAACCACCAACCGGTGGTACCGACATCACCCACACGCACCAAGAACCTATCATATCTCATCCGGCTGCAGTGTGATTGCCTGCAAGCCAAACCTCGAAGGTCCTTGTGCAAGACTTAACTAGTGAAGACGTACATCCTCAAAAGCTGTGATACTGTCTCGTCTTCTCGATTACAAAAAGGAAAGCATTGGGGTGTTCGTCCAGATGCCCCTCTTCCAATCTCTTCCTTAAGTGGCTCCCAGCAACCCAAGATAGACTGCCAAAGGAGGGAATCGACCTCGCCGTCCATGAGGACCCAGTAAACACAACAAGCTGAATACTGCCCCGATGGACTCCAGGGCCAGATGAACTTATCCTCGAGATCTAGGCGCAGGCTGCAATTGGTGATTAGATATGTCAAGTGCAAGAATTATATGATTCCTTCCACGTTCAGCACTCCAGAGATATCCCAAATACATTGCCCTTGTGATGGAGCCTCCTGGACTATTCTCTACTGAATGTTGTAAGTTGCTAATTTCGTTATTTGCTAGGATAGTCATGCTAAGTAGTCTCTCATGGTTGCAGCTAATAGTTCTCTGTTGGGGGGAACTTATTTTTTTCAAGAAACAGTGAGCATCTTCGGAAGTTGTTATATGCTCCAAAAGATTTAAGAGTATGCAAATTAAACTCTTTCCTTTTACTTGCAAGGAAAAACTACTCTTCGTGTACACATGGCATCTTATATATGTCGTACGATCCTAAAGTGACCCATGCTGCCTGTGAAAAAAAAAAAGGCCACTGCATTTCATGCAAGAGTTCCTATGGCACTGAAAATTTTCAATACAATTATACTTGGTTTTACACCTATTACCTTGAAAAGGATTTATGGAACACAAGACCTTACATTTTCTCTAGTAATGATTTAATTTACTTTCGAATACCACATCATACAAACTATTTGTTCTTGCAAATTGAGATATTATAGCTTATCGCAGGTCACCATGAGTAGGCTGGGTGATTGTCATGGTCATCACATGGTAGCAGAGCTTTTACTATTTCATTCATCGTAGGCCTGCTGTTTCTTTCTTCAAGACAAGATAAAGCCAATTTCACAATTACCACCACTTGCTCAGGATTGAAATGGCCATGCAGTCTAGTATCAATTATATCCTTGACATCTCCGCTCACCAGCAATTCTTCCACTGCCCGCACAAACTGTCTAAACTCTATCTCTTTACCATCCACTGCTATTCCACTTGAGATCCTACTTCCAGTAATTAACTCGAGAAGGACAACACCATAACTGTATACATCGACCTTTGCATTGATTGGCAAATTCAGTGCCCACTCTGGTGCCATGTAGCCCATTGTTCCTCTCATGTGGGTGAGGTTGAAACTGGAACTGTCTCTCTTTGAGAGTTTGGCTAGTCCGAAGTCTGCTATCTTGGCTTCAAAGTCGCGGCTCAGGAGTATGTTCTCTGGCTTTATATCACAATGGACTACCCACTCAAGGCACTCATGATGGAGGTACGCCAAGCCTCTTGCAGTTCCTAATGCTATTTTGAATCGTTGGCTCCAAGAAAGTAATCTCTCAGTACTTATATCACCAAATATAAACTTATCGAGCGATTCATTCTCGACATACTCATACACCAGTAGTTTGTGTTGTCCCTCAGAGCAAAACCCCCACATTCTCACTAAATTCATATGGTTGATCCTTCCGATTATATTCATTTCTGCCCAGAATTCCTCCTCACTATGTGAAATGTTTGTTAGCTTCTTCACCGCAACTACTCTCTTATCTTCAAATACTCCTCGGTAAACAGTTCCAGATGCCCCTCTTCCAATCTCTTCCTTAAATTTCCCAGTCGCGTCCTTTAATTCTCGGTATGTGAACATCCTGAATTGGCTCATCACCATCATGTAACCTGCTTCCATTGATTTGGGTATGTTCTGCTTGCTGTAAAGAAATGACCAGCTTGTACCTATAAAGAGCAGCACCAGGGCTCCAAGTATTGCTGCAAATATATAGTAAGTTGTATAACTTTTGTTAACATCATTCATTCCATACATACTTGCAGTGCCTTGTACAACCACCGGAATATCCAGATTACATGTGAGACCGGACTGTTTGGAGGTACCCATATTCTTTGCTACTTTGATATAGTTATCTCCAGGAAAATTTACGGATTTATAACAGTTGAATAGTACAGATTTGGTGTAGCAAAGTGCTGACCCTGTCTTGTACGTGAATGCTGAGCAAGAACAGATGTCCAAGCATGTCTTTTTACATTCTTCAAGTGAGAAGGACTGGTTGTAGGTCAGATCAAAACCATAACAGTCACTTTGAGGGACCTTGATGAAGTCAAACTCTTCTGTTTTGCTGCAGCTTTTGTTGAATTGTGGCCGGCAACCGCTGTTCCAGTTATGCGGATCAGTCATCTCATATCCTGGGGGACATGAACACCTGAGGCTTGGCAAGTACTCACATATCCCGTTTTGTCCGCATATCCCGTGCACATTGCACATTTCTGCTATAGCCTCCCATGATACTATCCAGCTCCCAGTCGACTCATTCAGACTGTACATTCTGAGGTTTCCATCATAACCAATGCTCAGCCTTCTCTTCACTCGAGTTCCCCAATCAGAAGCCTTGACATTCAGCCCATCACTTGAGAGGAAAAATCCTTCAATGTCGAGGACTGCAATCCTGGTGCTGTTGTAGTTAGTCCGTCCATTTTCAAAGACAGAATAGTCTGCGCTTGGCCAATAGATACTTGATATCTCTGGACCATCATACATAAGGCGTAGCACATTGTCGTTGTCGAAATAGAGGCTGTAATAACTGGAGACCAGTCTTGTACCTTTTTTGAGGGGCTGTAAAGGCAGCAGTGTATCTGTCGGTGAAGAGAAGCTTTCCCACAACATTTCACCAGTGGAGTCTTTGACGATGAGGTTGCCGGTGTCAAGAAGGGAGACCATTGTGTCCACTCTAGAGCTTGTCTTGCTGTCCCAAGCCACGCTGCCATTGACATCTGTGAGGACAAAGTTTCCATTATGGTTCAGAAACATCATGGAACCACGGCCATTCACTGGAGAATTGGGGTTGGCAGACCATACAACAGTCTTTTCTATGGTGTTAGTGAACCAAATAGAGAAGGAGAATGCATTCCTTCCAACTTTATAGAAGCCACAAGAGAAATCAGCATTTGGCGAGATAAGAAAGGTCTCACTATGCTCTTCTACAGACAAGGATGTGCCAGTGGTTAGCATCGACTGGGGCAAAGCATATGAGCATGGCAGAACAGTGAGCAATGGAAGAATGATTTGGAAGAGGAATTTGGCCATTTCTCTTGGTGCTCTGGGAGTTGTATGAAGGAAGGTACTTGTAAGGTTGGTGTTTCTTCATAACGATGTTTGACTCTTATCCCAGTCAGTCTCGGCGGCTGCGCATGCGAGGATTCTTTGTCCTGTTGAAGTTCCCCAACCGGGTATATTTTAGAGATACCAATCTTTGATGATAATTTTTAAAACCTTTTAATCAGAAGTTCGTTAGTGACAAGCTGGCATCATTAAAACCTTTTTTTCTATGGAATCTTGATAATCATTTAGGAAGCATGGGTTTGGGTTTCCTGTTGTTTATTTTATGGCGTTTATTGGCATGAATGTTTGCTATTGCCCAGTTGCAAAGTTGGACAAGACACAAGTGGAAAGTGGTTAGGCCGCCTGCCTAATGCCCTGTGCGTTACGCTGACAACGATGTTTAGCATGGTGCCATGGACTTGATCGGAGCAGCTTGGCGTTATCATGGTAGTATGTCACTGTCTGTAGGCATTAATCTATGCCATGGCCACGCTAACGGAAAGATCATGATTTCATCTTCTTTTAATTTTTTACTAGCTTAATGCCCATGCTTTGCCACGGATAAAATCATATTTCTCAAACACAGTGCATTATGCATGTTTCTATAATCAGCCAAACGTTGTTCTAGCTCATGCCACTTCTCCGGCTACTATATGCTCAGTTTACACAATGGTGTTGACTGCAGTCAATTGTCTACTCTACATCCCTCACATTTCTGTGCGAAAAAACCCGAATTTCATGGACACTTAAAGACAGTTAGTGTGGTTCATCGGTAGCTGCTAGCTGTGCTTACAGGGTCCTACTTGTCAGGTTGTGAGGGAAGGTGAAAAGCTTGAGGTGAACGAACGACTATGAACTGAAAATTTTATAAGTAGGAAAGATTCTGTTTCTTGTGGAAATTATTGGTTGATTCTTGCGTACAAGGCAAACTAAAATTATGTTCCTTACATTTTCATATGCATGTGACGTTTTGGCTCCCAGGAGGATATGCTTCCAAGATGAAAAGCGTTCAAGAAATTCAGAAGAAGCATTCTTTGATTACATGTTTGTGTCTTTTGTGTGCATGCAAAGTCTCGTGATCCTGGAAAAAACTCGGTTTTCTCGACATGCAATTTTTAGAGCATTTACAAAAAAACACATAGAACACAAAACTTAAGTTTATCCATGAAAAGTTACATGTAGACTTACACAGTTACACAGACATATGCATGCGTAAAAAATTCAGTATTTTTTACATCAAGAATATTTTTTCAATATAATGATTGTAGGCAAACAGTTGTTTACTCTTTTTCTTCCAGTAGATGAAAAAGAAAATAAAGATTAGTTTTTCAGTTTTGATGGCAAATGCAGTGTCCATAAAGTTTCCCCGAAAAAAGAAAAATCCATAACAGGTTACAACAAGACAAGAAGGGTAAGCAGTGTCTGGAGTGACTTAGGACAAGTATTCTGTAGAGAAATCAAGAACGATTTTGCCAAATCTGTTAAGCCGGCCATTCTAGTACTTCCTCTGTTATAAAATATAAGATGTTTTAGTAAGCTAAAATAGCCTATTAAAACGTCTTATATTTTGGTACGGAGGTAGTAACACTCTGGTCTGTTTCAAACAGGTGCAGTCTACTGTTAAAATGTCCGAACAAGGATCTATCTGATTCCCGCACTATGTGTCGTTGTAAAGCAAACTTGTTATTTCCCTCTCTTTGTTCAGTTGGGTCTAAGCTTTGTTCAGGGACAACTTTGCTAAGTTGCAGGCAGTTCACTGCATGAGATGTGCATTCTACAGGCACCTGGTGGCCTGGATGTTTGAATAGTTTTACTCCCTTCAATTTATTGTAAGTGTATTTTATACTAATTTAGTATAAAATTTGTACTAAGTTATCGACACTTATTATTATGGATCAGAGAGGCACCTTGCTAAAAAAAGCATTTTCTACACTGCTTTAGAAATTCGGCCTGGGCCGAAGTTCACTATAGTCCACTTTGTCTCAACTTTTAGCGAGAAAAATACAGTACTCCCTCCGATCAGAAATAAGTGTCGGTGATTTTGTATTAGCTCAGTATAAAGTTTATACTAAGTTACTGATATTAATATTTCCAATCGAAGGGAGTAGCTTTTTTTTTTGAAAATCAATACCACGTATATTTATAGCAACAAATAGTACATGGTAGAGTTATACGAGCTGTCTTTGACGATTACAAAATAAAGTCTAAAAGAAACTAGCAAATCTTCGAGGTCTTCAAATTCTTTCTTCTTCCATGACACAATTTTGTACTTTTCTAAAGGCAGCCCAAGATAGATACCAAACCATAAACCTGTAAATACCAATGGAGGTTCTCCCATAATTTTAATTTGAGCCGCAATGTCAAGGCTACGTGCACGCGCGCAACCATTGAAGTAGTCAATCCACATCGGCAAGAGTACCAACATCAGTATGTCAGGGCAAAATAACCGGACAACTTGATCGCCGTCGCTGGGGAGTCGAGGGTACGAATCACCATTGTCGAGGATGTAGCCGCCGGGACAAATACTGCGAGGATAATTCTCCTCGCGGCAACCAAGAGAAAAGATCCAAAATCGATCTGGCGAAGCAAGATCTGAAGGACCATACCTAAAGGAGTTTAATCTTCCAACACCACCATTGACGCCGGGAGGAAGATCTCGTCGTCGATCGAAGGGTCGAAGATCAATTATTGTCGATGATGCCATCTCCATTGACAGAGGCCACAAGAAGATGGCTACTAAACCCTAATCTAATCTTATAAAAAGACTACTTTTATCAAAACCTTCACTCATAGATCAGGTTCCCCACCCCTCCTGACACCGGCGAGGCCGGCCGGAGGAGGGGGAACCAATCTATGGTGGAGTAGGGGGAGAGATGGAGGCTAGGTCAAGAAGCGGCGGCTGAGTACGGGAGTTGTATATTCCACCCGGATAGTGACTTTGATGTTGCGATGTCTGGTCCAAATAATCGAAGGGAGTAGCTACTTTATACAGCTGCGGATAAATGGCTCCCCAATCTGACAATCTCTTCTTTATTTTGAAATGATGATTCATGTACCGAAGGCTGAAGTGAGGAAAGTTGGCATTGGGTTGGGTACGGGCCATTGGGCTGGGTACGGGCCTCGTCCCATCCAGCAGCCTGACAGCTCGCTTCAAGCAACATCAGCCAGCCGGATCCCTATTTGACGCACGTTAGCGCGTTGCGCACGTGTATCTCTACAAATCTCTACAAATAATATTGGAACCCGACTGATATGTACGTACGTTGGTACCGTCGTGCCGTTTTGCAATTTCATCCCTCAAAAATCTCCAACACAACCCGTAGTCCCTCATCTCACTACTAGGAAAAAGCCTATCCGTGACGTACAGAATTTGATCATTGGTGATGTATCTCTGTACGCCACGGATAGGCTTTTTCCTAGTAGTGAGATGAGGGACTACGGGTTGTGTTGGAGATTTTTGAGGGATGAAATTGCAAAACTGCACGACGGTACCAACGTACGTACATATCAGTCGGGTTCCAATATTATTTGTAGACATTTGTAGAGATACACGTGCGCAGCGCGCTAACATGCGTCAAATAGGGATCCGGCTGGCTGATGTTGCTTGAAGCGAGCTGTCAGGCTGCTGGATGGGATGAGGCCCGTACCCAGCCCAATGGCCCGTTCAAATTCTGTACGCCACGGGTAAGACGCCACTGGTACAGGCCTACCCGTGGCGTACAGATTGTACGCCACAGCTAACTCAGTCACCCGTGGCGTACAGGCCTGTACGCCACGGCTACGATCCCTACCCGTGACGTACAGGCCTGTACGCCACGGGTGTATTTTGTATCCGTGGCGTACAGACTTGTACGTCTCGGGTGTGTTTCGTAGCAGTGGCGCGCGGCCTTGTACGCCACTGACTTGTACGCCATAGAACTTCTATTTTGTACGCCACGGCTGTGTTTTTTCGATTTTTTTATAGTGATTTTACTGGTATATTGCAGATGAGATATAACAGTATATATTACAGACATATAGCAGTATATTACAGAATATAACAGTATATATACAAAACAATATATAAATAGTCATTTCCATCATATTAGAAGTATCGGCCAAAGTCACATTAGTACAAGTTGACAAATATCATATTATTACACAAATACTACAAGTCTTCATCGAGCTAACTAGTTAGGCATGCATGCATATCACCGCCGGCGGTGCCGGTAACCGCCGGTAGTCATCTAAACTACCATCACATACACAATGAGCAAGATCATAAGCAAGACGGAGATAACGATGAAGCATGTCTTCATCCTACTCCGCCCCTCTCTCCCTCGCCGATAGTTGTTGTACCTAGCTTCCGCCTCCTCTCTAGTCTTGAATCCTTTGTAGTTGTTGCTCTTGAACTTGTTGACTTGCTTGAAACAGTCCTCCCACTTGTCGTAGACCCCTGGAACCCTACCCTCGAACACGACGTACCACCTCGTCGTTATCTTTAAACCAAAAACATCACAAAAGATTTAATATATGATAATATGCGAGACATAACATTAATTAGTCAACGAAAACAAAAAAGGCTAAAGCATGCATGCAAGAATATACACAAGCATATACAAAAGGTATATATCGAGAGCAAGAGCTAGCTAGAGTTTAGTACACATGTTCATGAAAAGTAATAACATTGTGCGACAACATTTTTTGTCCATCACGATTACAACAAGTCACAAATATCTATCGCTTCATTTTGTGCTCTTCGGTTTCGGCGGGAAGGGGTGGATGCCCCGTAGCGTGTTGAAGGGCCTGCCGTCGCCCTGCATCTCTAAGCGTGCTTCTATCTCCTTGTTGGTTGGTGGGATAGGGCCGTAGTAGAACACCCCTTCTCTACTGTAGACATCTCTGTGGATTATCTGCGCGATCTTCTGCTGGATGCGGTAGATCTCAAGGCGGACATCTGCATCAGATGCGTTCGCAAAGTCTTTGCGCCATTCCTGGAGACTACTCGGCAACAGAAGATGATGTTGATCCCGTACAAACTCCCGCATATGATGGATGGCATAGTAGCCGTCCCTTGAACTATTTGCTGGCTGCTTGAGGCATGGGAAGGTCGTGTTGTGCCTGAAGATCAGCTGGCCTCGCCTGACTACTTCTTTCTTGATGGGGCCAGCTTTCTCGACGAAGCCGTTGATGGCATCATCTAGAACTCCCTTGATAAATGTGTAGTCCTTCTTCTTGTCAGCACTCCCCGAGTCAAGATACATGGCATATGAGTCTTGCGGGTAGAGTGCGATGAGGACACAGTATGTGCTTCTGCGGAAAACAATTCTAGGTGTGTTATGCATGTTAAGGATTGACGGAAATCTAGGAAAGCACGTTCTGACGGCAAGCGAATGACTTACTCGAAAAAGTACGGCATGAGAAATACTGTCTTCTCCTTATTCGCCACCATGAAGTCCGTAATGTAGTTCGTCACTATTTGACGGGTGCCTTTGGTCTGCAAGTATATGTCTTTCATGTAGTAGGGGTCTAGTATCGCGACCTTCGGAGTGTTCTCTTGCATGAGCTGGTGCGACATACTCAGCGCAACTAGGCGGACCAAGGTTGGGTCGAGGCGGCGACGGTGGAACATCTCGAAGATATCATCAAATCTTAGGAAGAACACATCACCGGGGGATCTGTCGACGAAGCCCAATTTCTTCGGCACTCTGACATAGAAAACCGGGTATGTGGGAGATGTCATTGAGAGAAGATGCGTCTCCCATGTGAGTACGCTATCATGTAGGCTCCTCATATACCCAGTTAATGTCTTGAGAGCTTTCGGCGGTAGGATCGGTTCGCCCGCCACGTGATACTCCCTCCACCCCTTGATCGGTATGTTGTCCTGACTCCGGATCTCCTTCACGGGCTTGTCGGCTGCGGGAGTCACAGGTTGGCTGCTGGATACACCTTTATCCTTCTTAGCTCTTTTCTGCGGCTTCTTAGGGCGAGAGACAACTTCTGCGCAAGCCTCATCGATCAGCCCATGGAGTGTATTCGGGGTGATAATATTTGCCGCCGCAGTTTGAGTATCGGCGGCGACATCCTCTGGCGTTTCTTGAGACAGGAAGCTCAGACGATGCTTAGAGACATTACTTTTCTCCGGGAGCTGTTGATCAGGGAAGCAACCGTGGGGAATATCCACTTCAAATGGTCCATCGAAGTCAGCGATGAAGGCATCGATATGATCCATATTATTCTGTGCCACAGGCTCTACAGGATCATCCGCTATAGGAGATGGCGCCACTGGCGGCATAGTGCCCTTTCCCTGGCTTGGCGCCGATCCGACCGGCTCTGCCAACTTCTGTGAGGTGCTGGTGCTGCCTATGATAGGGTTGCTTGGCGGCGCCGATCCGACCGGCGGTTCTGAGTTGCTGGTGGTCCCTGGGTGGTCTAGCCAAATCATTTCTTTCGGCCATAGCATCATATAACCCAAGCTTCCTCCTAGGTCCACCTCGCTCTCGGCTCCGGGTGGTTGCATAGGAGGGTCTACTTCTTCATAACCCGGCAACACCCAAACAATGGAAATCCTGTAGGCATTGGGGGGCATTGGCTGGCTGTGGAAGTTGCGCTCGAGTGGTTGAATGATATTAGCTTTCACGACCTCATGTAATTCCTCGTTAATAATCAAGAGGAGGGTGCATCCCACTTCGTTCTCCTGCGGAGACATGTGTAGGGCGTCAGAAAACGGATGCAAGCTAATGAAAAAGTTACTTGCTGAGGATTGCGACGCTTATATACCGTTATGGCATCGAGTTCGGCTAAAGTCGAAGGGCCACGAATGGGCGTGCAAGCGACGGAGGGGCTGCTACAAGGCGCAGTGCAGGATGGCGACTCATCATCCCTAGTACCAGCACTAGGGTTGGAGGCCGCCGGCGGAGACTCCACAACTCGTGCGTTCTTCTGGACCAGGTCCGAGATGTTGAGCGAGCTGCTCTCGGTAAAGCTGGCCAGCGGGCTAGGCCCGATTTTGCCTCCGTCAACCCATTCCGTGTAGGCGGTAAGCAGGTGGGGCAGGAGGGCCACGACAGTCTTTGTCACCGCATCATTGATCATCTCGGGCATCTTAGCCAACTGAGACTTCACATCTGTATCCTCCTGCTGCTTCCTCTTCGCTCGGTCCTCCGTGCTCTTGGGAAAATACAGACTAGGTCTGCGACCTAGTCCTTCGCCAACACTATGGCCACGGTGCGGCGGTTGCAACACCGGCCTTTCCATCACCTTGTTCACGGCCCTGTGAAAAGGGTTATCCCACGGGGCCTTCGACGATGACCCCTGGGATGACGAGCATTGAGCAGCAAGTTTTTCGTCTTTCTGCAGACGGGAAAGAAGAACCATATATTAGGAAAATTACTACCGGAATTTGTCGGAAGTGAGGATAAGATAAGCTGGTAAACTCCTTACCAGATATTCTTCCTCAAGTTTCTTCACCTTATCGGTTGTGACAAGCAACCCGGATTTTGGGTCTATACGGTATCTTGACCTGATAAATTTCTTGGCCTTCTCATCGGTGAACTTGTTCCACGGGTTCGGCTTGCCCTCACGTTCTAGGGCCTCGTCCTCTTTCTTCCAAACTGGCTCCTTTCCGGCGTACCCCCGGCTTCCGAGGTTGTGGTTACCCAAGTTCTTCTCCCGCATGTCCTTCCCACACTTCTTAAGCCGCGCGACTGTAGGTTTCTTTTCATTGGCTAGGAATGTTTGAATTGGTCTTCCGATATCTGCAGATAGTGTTTGTGGACCTCTTCAAAACCACCAACTTTAGTAATCATCACCCTCAACCTAGTTTTCCAGGCGCTCGGGGCTTTGCTCATCTTTCCAAGGGCTACTGTGTTCACCAGGTTACCCGTGAGCTCCTGGCCATTGTAGGGCGACGGGAACTGGTATCGAGCGTGCAACTTGGAAATCAGGAGGACGGCAATGGATTTCTTGAGCTTCTGCCTTATGTTCTGCTCGTTGATGGTGACGGTGTCTCGGAGGATACAGGCGACGGTGTTGCCGTACCCCCTCGCGGCTTCCTCGGGCAGTTTAGGCAAACCGCTCTGCGGATCCACTTCAAGTATTACTTCTTGCACGGGTTTTAGGTGGTTTGGGCGCCTATCCTTCTTTTGCTGGCTATCATCCGTGGACGCTCGGCCGGTATCCATGCTAGGCTCTTCCCCATTGCCCTCCTGGATATCCACAATTTCCTCCTCATCGTCCTCATCGGACATCTCATCAGCGGCATCAAAGTCCTCATCGGACATCTCTTGGTTGCGCTCGCTGATAACAAGGGGCCTAGACACCGGCTGGTCCCCCTGCGATGCATCTAGGGCTGCATAGTACTGCGCCGCTAAATCGGCTTCATTTTCTTCTTCACTGCCTTGCCTCCTTTCAGAAGTCTCAGCTTCGTCGTTTGTCATGTCTGGACTAATCAAGTGCAAGTTACTAGTTAGTAAAAAAAATTGGCGGAAAAGTTTGGCATGACCTTTGCTAAAAAACTACCTATGGAGTGCACAAATTTTGCCGAAACGGAAGTAAATCAACATTTCAGGCAAAATTGGCAACTCAACTTTTTAGAATCCCTGTAATACAAGTAGCAACAGCAGCAGCAAGTATATAACAGCAGCAGTAATGCCATATATAGTAGCAGCAAGGCATCAGCACCACCAGAAGCATGAAAATAGCAGCACCACCACCATAAACAGGATAAACTGCATCAGCTAGCACCATAAGCATGATAAACAACAGCAGCAGCACCATAAGCATGATAAACTGCAATAGCAGCAAGGCAGCAACACCACCAGAAGCATGAAAACAATAGCAGCACCACCATACACATGATAATAGCAGCAGCGGCTAGCACCATAAGCATGATAAACATGATAATAAGCATGATAACAGTGCAGAACTTGAACCAATTGCCTAGGTAGCTAACACAAGAAGGTTGCTTGACCTGAGCAAGATTATTCAACAACTTTGAACAATGATAGGCTGCTACAGAAATCTTATTAGGTTTATCATAATGTTACATTTATTTCGACAAGGAAACATGGAACATTTCAATTACAAAGTCATGCTTATCTGTTCCTCTGAATGCTTAGATTATCACATTCAAAAGTAGATGAGTTATCATGTTTTATACTTAGCTATGGTATCACTATCTTATATATTGGAGTGCTCGGCTAATTACGCTAGTTTATTTCCTCTCTCTATATTTGTCTAGCCATGCAACACTTGGCTTGTTTAAAAAACTCCAACAGAGAGCGCCAAAGTCATTATGAAGGTATTGTTATATTATCAGTAGCCACTTTTCTCGTGTTTGTATTAGTGCATAATCAAATATCCTAGCATGTCAGAGATAAATCTTTTATTTTAAAATTTTCATCATTTGCAGGTGGGAAAGGTGTGGGCAAGTCAAGGTGGTTGTGAAAGTAGCTAGAAAGCGAGGAAGATATGCTTGTTTTACAAGTAAATATTCTTCCTTTTCGTGCACTGGCTCATTAATCTTCAAACTACTCTGGCTATATCAACATATTGTAACATAGAAAAAGCACATGTAACAAAATACTTAGATTATTATTATTTAATATATTTCTATTTGAATAAACTAGATATTGAAGAATATGCCGTATCCTAAAAAAGTAACTATTACATTCTTTTACCCCTTTTTAGAAAATGAAACATTTGATTCTTAGGTTATTGCAAAAAATTAAACCAAGCTATAATATTCCTAAAACAGTCTTGGCATAATTTCCTATGCTTAACGCTTGCTTATCCATCACATTTAATTTCACTTTGTGGTCCAGGGAAGAGCAAAATCTATGAATCTGCCAACTCACATTACCATTGATGCTGGAAGAACACAGATTGCACCAAGTGAGTTTTCTAATCTCCATTTATGCAATTATCTTGATGCAGTTTAATTCTTTTTGTTTATGTCTTGGATTAAACTTGTTTTTCTTGCAATCCTGCAGATTCAAGGACAGTCATGGCTATTCTTGGTAAAATCTATGGTTGATGATGTCACTGGTGGTCTGAAGCTCTTATAACATCACTTCAGCATTCTCAAACACAGGAGTTTTGAAGAGCAATGCTGGAATTTTGCAATCAACAGTGGTCTTGCACTTCCACTGATCTCCTGCTGACAAGGGTATAGTTAATAGAGCCTGTTAGTTGAGTACCCCTGAGGCCCGATAAGCTAGGCCCAATTGTAATGATAGTCGAATACGAGTTAATACCGTATGTCGATATTTGTAATCTGTATCGAACTCTACCCGATCCTCGAGACCTGGCCACCTATATATAGGGGCCAGGAGGGGACGGTGTAGGGCAGATTGAAAGCAAGCCAGGTTGAACACCCAAGTTTACTTTCGATACACACCTATTTCGACTAACTTTACCTTCGAGTTCATCCGACGCCCTATCTCCCCGATCCTAAGTCCTTCATCTAGGACATTTGTCGAGTTAACCCTCGTCAATTGGCGCCGACCGTGGGGACTTTGGGCGTTGGAACCATGAATTCGACGGCTTTTTCGCTTTTAGCCAACAGCAGTCCAAAAGTCGACCGAAGTCAAGAGGTAGAACTGACAATTGGAAGTATGAGCATCCTCATTGGGCCATCGGGTTCATCCCGCCTCTCGGAGTCGACAAAGCCAGATCCGTCGGCAAGCAAGCCCGAAACAAAGGAAGCATTGGAATCATCAGAAGGCTCTTCCAGCGAGATAAACTCGCCGGTCAGCTTAGAAAAAGCATTAATCGCAGAAAGCGACGAAAGTCAGGAAAAATTCGACTCAGAAGAAAAAGCGTGTCAAATGCACAACAACGCAAGGGACTTCGCCGTAGGAAGCAGCGGCATCTCCAAAGTACATCAGCTTTGTGTCATTATCACTGAAGCAGAGGAAGGAAACAACAGCGAAGAGAGTAAAAGGGTCGACAGGCAAGTCGACAAAGTGAAAAATCACAACAAAAAGGAAAAAGAGAAAGTCCATGTCTCGGCTGGTGAATGGAGGATGATCACATCAGCCATTAATCATGGTACAGAAGTACCCGAAGGATCGCGAAGAGAAGTTCTAATGGGATATCAGTATGCACTATACCAACACAAGAAAAAGCTAAGGGAGGAAAGAGACATGATGTTTCAAGACAACAACAGCATATCAAAGGAAGAACACTGGGAAGACTATAGTGAAGATTCAGAATATAGCAGAGAGATGCGTGGAGATCCAAAACACAGAAGGGGGGCAACAGCACGCAACAGAGAAGAGGGGTACTCGAGGAGCTCCACCCCACAGCTAGAAGAGGAGGAAGATGATCCGATACAAAAAACGCCAGAGGCGGCATTAGCAGCAGCACAAGTGTATTTACTAGCCACAAGACCAGAGCATGGGGACCCGCGAGAAGATATGCACCGAGCCGCGATACGAAGCCTCGGAATAGTAGAAGGTAAAATCAGGGAGCAAGCCCCAGAGATGAAGTCGACAAGCTACAAGAGAAGTGGCAAAGAGAAGTTCAGGTACAAGTACTCAAACGATGACTATAGCGAATCGTCAGAAGAGAAAAAGCGGCAGAAAATGAAGGAGGATGCAAGGAATATAATAGCACAAGCCCGAGTAGATAAATCACGGCATGCTTGGAGGGAAGAAAATTATGAAGACGATGATAAAGATATGGGTGCATTATGCTTTACCCGCAGGGTTCGCAAAACGCGAGTACCCAAAGGATTTAAACTACCCCACGATCAGAACAAGTACGACGGGTCGCAGGAACCCACCCTATGGCTATCAGATTATCTGCAGGCAGTGCAGATATTAGGAGGAACAAAGGCGACCGCAATGCAAAGTTTGCAGCTGCACCTCACCGGCGCCGCCCGGTCCTGGTTGAACACCCTACCCGACGAATCCATTGGAAGTTGGGGGGAACTCGAAAGTCAATTCGCAAGAAATTTTCGTTCCACCTACAAGCGCCCAGCATCATTGGAAGAAGTTAAAGCATGTGTGCAGAAGAAAGGCAAAACGCTACGATCTTATATACAACGCTGGAGTATAATTAAAAATTCAGCAGAAGACGTCTCCGACGAACGAGCAATAGACGCTTTTTCGGAAGGACTTCGTCGCTCAGATCTTGTGGAAGAAATAGGAAGAACAAGACCTACGACAGTAGCTGAGCTAATGGAACAAGCCAACAAATTCGCTGATGGAGAAGACGCGTATAACAATAAAAGAGGGCGCTCGCCAGAAGTCGACAGAACAAGTCGACAAAGGAGACGATACCGAAGCGGGGGTAACCAAGGAAGGCGAAATCAGATAGCCGCAGGTTATATACTAGAAGAAGAGGAAGGGTACGAAAGTAAGAGGTTTCAGGCAAAGGGAACAGAAAAGTCAAGATACTCTGGTCCTTCGGCTGAGGAGATGCTATACGGACCTTGTCGAATCCACTACGCGTATCTTGACGGGAAAAGGGTCTCAAATCACCAGATGAAGGATTGCAGAACATTCCTAAGGTTGCAAGGTGCCATGGGCTCGAGTCAAGAAGGAAGGCAAGGAGAAAAACGTAGAAGTCAAGGGTATCAAACTCAAAGGTTATCAAAGCATCTAGAGTCAAAAGTGTACATGTCAGCCATGATTCAACCGGTGCCCAAGTCGAAAAAAGAGCGAAAGAGCATATCCAGGCAAGTGAACCTAGCAATATCATCACCACCAGCTACCACAGAGTACCTACGATGGTCAGAGCAACCAGTCAAGTTTAGTAGAGCGGATCACCCACGGAAAGTTCCTAGGCCAGGCCACTCGCCCATGGTTCTAAAAGCGCAAATAGGAGGATACGACATCGGAAGAGTGTTCATGGATGCAGGGAGCGGCATAAACTTAATATATGCTAGAACACTAAAGGCTATGTGCATATCACCGACGAGTCTGAAGCCAACAGATTGCTCTTTCCACAGGATAGTACCAGGAGCAGCAAACTACCCTTTGGGAAGAATAGAACTCAATGTCTGCTTTGGTAGCAGCGAAAATTATAGAAGAGAGAAACTGGAGTTCGAAGTTATGGATTGGCCGTCACAATATCATGCAATCCTGGGGCGCCCAGCATTTGCAAAATTCATGGCAGTACCGCACTACGCGTACCTCACATTAAAAATTCCAGGGCCCAAAGGAACAATCACAGTACAAGGGAGCTTTGAAGTAGCCAACACATGCGACAGAGAATTCAACAAGATGGCACAAACCTTCGGCATGACAGCAGAATACGAGAGGTTAAAAGGAGAAACAGATCATAACGTGCTACCCGACGTTGGACGATCCCTGCCAGATAAGGCTTTCAACACAACACAGGATTCAAAGAAAATACAGGTCCACCCTACGGACCCAAACAAGACGACATCAATTGCGGTCAACCTGGATCCCGCATAGGAAGGCGCGCTCGTCGAGTTCCTCCGTGAGCGCTGGGAAATCTTCGCCCGGTGTCCATCGGACATGCCAGGGGTTCCCAGGGAACTCGTCGAGCACGCACTAAATGTAGATCCCAAGGCGAAACCAGTCAAGCAACCACTGCGACGATTCGATGAACCCAAGAGGAAGGCAATAGCGTCAGAATTGCACAGATTAGAAAGTGCTGGATTTATCAGAGAAATTAAAACTTCGAGTTGGGTGTCGAACCCAGTAATAGTACCCAAGAAGAACACAGACGTACAAAGAGTATGTGTCGACTACACATCTCTCAATAAGCACTGTCCAAAGGATCCCTTCCCCTTACCCCGCATCGATCAAATAATCGATTCAACAGCGGGCTGCGCAAGGCTTTCCTTTTTGGATGCATATTCTGGCTATAACCAGATCAAGCTGAGAAAAGAGGACGAGGAAAAAACGGCCTTCATCACACCGTATGGGGTGTTTTGCTACCAAGTGATGCCATTCGGCCTAAAAAATGCAGGAGCAACTTATCAAAGGATGATGCAAAGTTGCCTAGGGAGCCAAATAGGGCGCAACATACAAGTCTACATTGATGATGTAGTCATCACTACAAGAGAGGAGAAATCTTTAATCAGCGACTTGGCAGAAACCTTCGACAACCTGAACAAGTTCAAGCTTAAGTTGAACCCGACAAAGTGTTCCTTCGGAGTATCAGCAGGGCAACTTTTGGGATTCTTGGTATCAGCACGAGGAATAGAGGCAAATCCAGAGAAAATTCAAGCAATTCTAACAATGGGGAAACCCACGAAACTCCACGATGTGCAGAAATTAGCAGGACGAGTCGCGGCATTAAGTCGTTTCGTTGCTCGACTAGGGGAGAAGGCGCTTCCTTTTTATGCACTTATGAAGAAGTCAGACGACAAATTTGAGTGGACAGAAGAAGCAGACGCAGCGTTTGCGCAATTGAAAAAAGTGCTCTCCACGCCGCCAGTGCTGGTCGCACCTAAAGAAAAAGAGCCACTACTACTATACATCGCCGCAACCCATCAGGTGGTAAGTACAGTTCTAGTAGTCGAAAGAAGTGAAGAAGGCAAAGCTCATGGCGTCCAGAGACCGGTATATTTCATCAGTGAAGTGTTATCTCCAACCAAACAGAGGTACCCGCATTATCAGAAACTGGCGTACAGTGTCTTCACCACTGCACGAAAATTACGACAGTATTTTACTGTGCACCCAATTATAGTGGTAAATGAAGCGCCACTATCAAACATATTGAACAACCCTTTAGCAACAGGCCGTGTCT
This sequence comes from Dactylis glomerata, assembly GCA_007115705.1. Lineage (NCBI taxonomy): Eukaryota > Viridiplantae > Streptophyta > Magnoliopsida > Poales > Poaceae > Dactylis > Dactylis glomerata. The sequence goes on from QXEO01000237.1 coordinate 2,482,834, forward strand.
CTTTGTGGGGAATCGAGTTATCTCCCATGGACATCACGTACGAAAAAAGGAAGGCGATCAAGTCGCAAATTTTGCCAGATTTTACAGCAGAGTGGCTCGAGTTGCAAAGCACGGGACCACCAGATTTATCGAGTACTTGGACAATGTACTTCGATGGTTCAAAGCGAGTCCAAGGAGCAGGCGTAGGAGTAGTATTAATATCGCCTCACGACGACAAACTAAAGTATGTCTTACGGATGAGCTTCCCGCAGGCTTCTAACAATGAGGCGGAGTACGAGGCTTTGTTGCACGGAATGAAGATGGCTAAAGCTTGTGGAGCAACTCGCCTAAAGATATTTGGAGATTCTAACCTGGTTGTCCAGCAAGTTATGAACAGGTGTGACACAATCAATGACAACATGATGGCCTACAAGAATCTGTACCATTATCTAGAAGGAACGTTCGACGGATGCGAAGTCTCTCACGTCAGCAGGAACAGCAATGAAGAAGCCGACACTTTAGCAAATATTGGATCACAATGCTTACCTGTACCATCTGGAGTATTTTGGGAAGAAATAGCGGAAAGATCAATAAAAAGTGCTAAAAGTTCGACTACCACGGCAGGCTCGGGGGCTATGACAGAACCAGAGGAGGTCATGATGATAGAAGAAACATGAATGCAGCCATATCTTGCGTACATGATAAATAAAAAGCTACCAGAAGATGCAGTGGAGGCTAAGAGGATAACTCGAAGAGCGAAAGCGTTTGTCGTGATTGAAGGAAAACTATACAAGAGAAGTATTACAGGCGTTTTACAACGCTGTGTCACACCCCAGGAAGGGCAAACAATATTGAAAGACATACACGGCGGAGTATGTGGCCATCACGCCAGCAGCAGAGCAATAGCGGCAAAAGCTTTTCGAGCGGGATTCTACTGGCTAATAGCCATCGAAGACGCGAAAGATATAGTTCGAAAGTGTGAAGCATGTCAAAGGTTTGCATCCAGACCACATGCACCAGCAGCGGAGCTACAAACAATACCATTATCTTGGCCCTTCGCACAATGGGGACTCGACATGGTGGGAAAGTTGCACAAATCTTGGCCAGGAGGGCATGTCTATATGCTGGTGGCAGTCGACAAATTCACCAAATGGGTGGAAGCGGCCCCAGTAACAACTCAAGACTCTACAGCAGCAATCAGTTTCATCAAGTCGATAGTTTTTCGTTTTGGTGTACCACATAGCATCATCACAGACAACGGGACAAATTTTACTTCAAAAGAATTCAGAAGTTATTGCGAAGGATTGGGAATCAAGCTTAAATTCGCATCTGTGGCGCACCCGAAGACAAACGGGCAAGTCGAAAAAGCTAATGGCCTGATAAGTAGTGGAATAAAAAAGAGGCTTTTAGCACCTCTCGAGAAAGCCAAGAGCGCTTGGGTAGAAGAATTGCCCTCCGTTCTTTGGAGCTTAAGAACTACGCCCAATGCAGCAACTCAAGAAACTCCTTTCTTTCTGGTCCATGGCGCAGAAGCCGTGCTTCCAGTCGAAGTTACACACGAAGCTCCAAGAGTGACAGCATATGACGAGGCGACATCAACAGAAGCATTACAAGACGACGTCGATGCGCTAGATGAAGCAAGAGACAAAGCATTAGAAAGGGCTACGCAATATCAACAAAGTCTACGAAACTACCATAGTAGTCGAGTTCGTCCACGATCCTTCGTGGTGGGAGATCTTGTTTTGCGACTTAGGCAAGACAGCCATGGCAAATTGGAGTCCCCTTGGGTGGGACCTTACATCGTCACGGAAGTAATACCAGGAGGAGCATATCGACTACAAGACAAGAAGACCGGGAAGGACGAAAGCAACCCGTGGAATGCAGAGCAGCTACGACGTTTTTACGCGTAGACTAAGTATAGAGATATCAATATATTCGAGTTAACCTTCTGGACCCAGAACATGAGGCCACAGGTCGGGTTCTTTTGGGTTGTACTCGACAAAATTGTACGATTCTCGTGTTACTTCTCCGCTCGGGGGCTTCAACCCCTGGGTCGTATGGAAAAATCGTTATGACAAGTTGAAGGGGTCTTCCTTTAAGGTTGTTCACATAACCCGATAAATATAGAGAGAATTTGGTTCATAAAAAGAACCCGATATCATCCTTACATTTATTGGTTCGCAAAGAACCCGACATATGGAAAGCATATCTCAGAACATGACTTGTTCTCATGGTACTAGTAAACGATATCAACATAAAGTACGAATATTTATTGCAAATATCATTGCAGGAAGGACATTGTCAAACGAAATTACATGGATAACAAATCCTAATAAAAGAGGGCTTCAAGCTTCATACTTCTTCTGGCAAAGAGTGCCATTGTAGATCTTCACGTCAAACTTCGACGTACCGACGTGGAAGTCGAAGGCCATGATGAAGCCTTGATGGATGTCGTGGTCCTCAGCAAATTGCGACCAGCCACCTCTGAAGTACTGCTCGCCGTCGCCATCATACCACACCTCCACCTCATAGGGGATGCCACCGCCAAACTGTTCACGAAGAACCGCCTCTCGCAGTTCGCGGCCATCCATAAACTTCGTGAAATCTAGCGGCAAGCGCTGAATCTCGCGGTACTGCGCCATGGCAATGCAAAGGAAAGAAAATATGCGGGGAAGTACAGCAGGAGCAGCCGAAGCAACAGATGGAGGAGCGATTGGACCTGGAGTGATGTTAGTCACTTTGGGTTTGTTCTTGCTACCAGATGGGCGGCCGGGACGGCGCTTCGCCGGAGCATCTGACGAAGTACCTGCGGCGGTCGGCGCGGTGTTCTTATTCTTGCTGCCGCGAGGGCGACCTCGACCTCGTGATACCGCCGGGGAACCAAGGTTCAGACGGGAGCCTGCAGCATCTGCCATGGATGCGAGAGAGAAACCTCAGAAAAACCCTAGATGGAGGAGAGAAGATGATGCGGCGGAGGAAAGAATCTGATTAGGGTTTTTATCCTTAACAGATGGTGCTTTATTTATAAGCGCGTATTATTAGGCCCCCGTGCTGCGGTGCAGCCCACAAACAAATTTTAAGTAGGAGTTAAATTCTGCGTAGAGCAGACGATAATATCAATGAAGAAAAACAAGACAGGAGGCTATGATCACGCGATATGGAAACCTCGACTTGGACTCGGGGGCTCGTCAAATAGTAAAAGGTCCACAATGGAAAGAAGAGCTGAACTTTGAGCCTATGCTTGACTACAAGTTGCCAAACATAGCCTCGGGGGCTACTCCCATCGGGAGCGCTGAGCGCGCACCCGATAGAGATGAAATAGTCAATATTGAAATTGCAGAAGGATAAGCATACAAAAATCTTCGACTACGTAGTCGACAAATTAAAGAGAAGTTACTCCCATCGGGAGCGAGTTTTATGGTTGTAGAAACCCGAATATTTTCAGTCAAACTTTGACTGCGACATGAGATTCTCGAGTTGCGTTATCGCAACGAAACTCGAATGCCGTGATTTATCACGAAGGTAAGACCCCGGGATCCGTCCTGTGTGGCCTAGTATACGCACATGGATGCGCTCTGCTGGTATGTATCCGTGTCTACGACGCGAAGAAAATCCTGGTGGACGCACTGGGTACCCTGAGAACCACTGGGACTCATTTTTTGTAAGTCCTAAATGAGGCAAAAGAGTGAGTTTGACCGGTATCCCGAATTCAAGTCCAAGGGGATTGAGTTTGAAGTAGGTGACAAGTATCTGTTCCGGCAGTTAACTGACCTCTTGATCCGTCAGAGTTGTCAGGCTTGTTCATCGAGACCCCTTGCGAGCAAACTATCATCAATATAAGTCGAAAGACCAAGTCGAAGATTTGAAGATAAAGTCGAAGAATTAATCAAGTCGAAGATTTGAAGGTTAGAGATTCAACCTAAATCTGTAATTCTGGTAGAATCTCAGGGGCTACTGACAAGGGTATAGTTAATAGAGCCCGTTAGTTGAGTACCCCTGAGGCCCGATAAGCTAGGCCCAATTGTAATGATAGTCGAATACGAGTTAATACCGTATGTCGATATTTGTAATCTGTATCGAACCCTACCCGATCCTCGAGACCTGTCCACCTATATATAGGGGCCAGGAGGGGACGGTGTAGGGCAGATTGAAAGCAAGCCAGGTTGAACACCCAAGTTTACTTTCGATACACACCTATTTCGACTAACTTTACCTTCGAGTTCATCCGACGCCCTATCTCCCCGATCCTAAGTCCTTCATCTAGGACATTTGTCGAGTTAACCCTCGTCACCTGCTGAAGAATGAACCTTGGCTTCATTGTTATTTCAAATCCTAACTCTAGCGGAGCACGAGTAACCAACTAACTGGAACTGGAAGGAATCAGATTGACAGAGGAACCGGCCTGGTCCACTCAGATCGATTAGACCACTAGGGTGCAGAGGTTTGTGATGCTGTGTCATACCTATGCTTCCGAGAGGTGATGTGGTCGGGAGGGAGTGGCAACGGGGAAGAAGATGTCGACCTTGCTAGTGTCGACCTGCTGCTCCAGGGGGTGGTGGAGGTGGATGGCGGCCTCGGCCGCTCCAGGAGGAGAGGAGCTCCAGGCGGGCCGGTGTCGACCTCGGGCGCTCCAGACGGAGAGGAGCTCCAGGCGGGCCGGCCGGTGTCGACCTGCTGCTCCAAGGGGTGGTGGAGGTGGGCGCTCGACGGCGGGTACAAACCGTGGCGGCACAGGGAGATGTGGGAGGACGGCGAGGGGCGGCGCGGATTCGGGGGAGGCGCGGCGCGCAGAGATCTGATGATTTGGGGATCGAAAAGGGGCCGGCGGGGAAGAAGGCTAGGGCAGGTCCCACCAGACAGTATCGGAGGCGTACAACAAGTACGTACGCCTCGGATGCGTTCTTACCCAAGGCGTACAACACACCTGTACGCCTCCGATACTGACAGGTGGAGCCGGCCACTTAACGGGGTGCGTGCCCCACCTGTCAACATTCGTGGCGTACAGATAACATGTACGCCTCGGCTAAGTCTTCACCCGGGGCGTACAGGAGTCCTGTACGCCACCGATGCTGACAGTAGGGTCCCACCACTTTATGTCATTAGCTTATTTCATTATATTATGGGATTAACATATTTTATTTTCTTTTCTTTTCCTTTCTTAGCTTCTTTCCTTTCATTTCCTGTTTTCATTGGGGATCGCTTCATTTCATGCGGATTGCGCGTTATTTCATGTGGGTCATCATGTGGGTCTCAAATCGGACGGCGTCATTTTATGTGACCTAGTTTGTCGGAACGAGGCCATATCGGACACGCGCATGGCCGTCGGGATGGCGAGTATCGTCACGGAGGCCGGTTTTCGTTTCGACCGACGAAAATTGCTTTTTCCATTTTCGGAGTGCCAAAATAGGGTTTTTTTGTGAAGCGGCTACGGAAACGTGAAATCAAAAGCTGGGAAAAACACCACACATAAATATTAAACCACCTGGGATAGGCATATGAGCTCTCATTTCATTGCGGCAGCCTTTGGGGGTTATTTTTGAATTTTGCGCAAGTTTCTGCCGATTTCTTTGGAACCGGAGTGGTTTTGCACTTTAGCGCTAAAAAGTAAACCTCCTGATTTTTTGCAAAAATTATTTTTGGATTCGCAATACGTTATTTCTTCACTAAAGAGGTGGCGGAAAAACGAGACTCCGCACTGCCTGGGCGCGAGCGGTAGTTTTCGCGCGTCATCATTTCATGTGGTCCCAAATCGGACGTAACTAATTCAAAAAAATCAAAAAAATACGAGACCTTCGCACGGCGTCATTTTATGTGACCTAGATGTGAAAAAAATTCAAACCTTGAGAAAAAATGTTTAACAGAAAATCCCTTCACAAAAATGACCTATCACGTTCGAGGTTGCACGACTTTTAGGTTAAATGAGCTAGATTCGGCTCTGAGCATGGCATAGTTTGTCAGAACGATGCCATATTGGACACGCCTGTGGCCGTCGGGATGGCGAGTATCGCCACGGAGGCCGATTTTCGTTGCGACCGACGAAAAGTGCTTTTTCCATTTTCGGAGTGCCAAAATAGGGTTTTTTTGTGAAGCGGCTACGGAAATGTGAAATCAAAAGCTGGGAAAAACACCACACATAAATATTAAACCACCTGGGATAGGCATATGAGCTCTCGTTTCATTGCGGCAGCCTTTGGGGGTTATTTTTGAATTTTGCGCAAGTTTCTGCCGATTTTGTTAGAACCGGAGTGGTTTTGCACTTTAGCGCTAAAAAGTAAACCTCCTGATTTTTTGCAAAAATAATTTTTGGATTCGCAATACGTCATTTCTTCACTAAATAGGTGGCGGAAAAATGAGACTCCGCACTACCTGGGCGCGAGCGGTAGTTTTCGTGCGTCATCATTTCATATGGTCCCAAATCGGACGTAACTAATTCAAAAAAAAATCAGAAAAATACGAGACCTTCGCACGGCATCATTTTATGTGACCTAGATGATGAAAAAAAATTCAAACCTTGAGAAAAAATGTTTAACAGAAAATCCCTTCACAAAAATGACCTATCTCGTTCGAGGTTGCATTACTTTTAGGTTAAATGAGCTAGATTCGGCTCTGAGCATGGCATAGTTTGTCGGAACGAGGCCATATCGGACACGTGCGTGGCCGTCGGCATGGCAAGTATCGCCACAGAGGCCGATTTTCATTTCGACCGACAAAAAGTGCTTTTTCCATTTTCGGAGTGCCGAAATAGGGTTTTTTGTGAAGCGGCTACGGAAATGTGAAATCAAAAGCTAGGAAAAACACCACACATAAATATTAAACCACATGGGATAGGCATATGAGCTCTCGTTTCATTGCGGCAGCCTTTGGGCATTATTTTTGAATTTTGTACAAGTTTTTGCCGATTTCGTTGGAACCAGAGTGGTTTTGCACTTTAGCGCTAAAAAGTAAACCTCCTGATTTTTTGCAAAAATCATTTTTGGATTCGCAATACGTCATTTCTTCACTAAAGAGGTGGCAGAAAAACGAGACTCCGCACTGCCTGGACGCGAGCGGTAGTTTTCGTGCGTCATCATTTCATGTGGTCCCAAATTGGACGTAACTAATTCAAAAAAAATATGAGACCTTCGCACGGCGTCATTTTATGTGACCTAGATGTGGAAAAATTTCAAACCTTAAGAAAAAATGTTTAACAGAAAATCCCTTCACAAAAATGACCTATCAGAGTTTGATGACAATAATAATAAGTGTGATACATCAATACTAATAAGTGTTTTCTCAGAGTTTGATGACAATAATATAATAAGTGTGATACATCAGTATATCGATCAATACAACCAACATCATCATCATACAACATAAAAGATACAGACAATATCATATAAGGCGTACATCTCAGCGTTTGACAATCTTCTTGCCTTTTTATTTGCCGCTGAATAATTTAGCCCCACATCATGACTTCTTCTTCTGAACGGCAGACCTTGTTTGGGTAGTGTGGTCCTGCTTCTTCTAGTGGTGCGTGGTGTGTTGTCTTCATCATCATCCTCCATCGGGTCACCATACTGATCGAAGTCTTCCTCGTTGGCGACGCCATCCATTCCAATTATGTTCCTCTTGCCTCTCCTCATGACAACACGAATAGGCTTTGCTGGGTCGGTTATGAAGAAGCATTGGGTCACATGCTTAGCCAATACCCATGGCTCATTTTGTGCGGTAACGTTTGCACCGGCGGTCACTGTTTTTGCTTCTGGTATAACCATGGTGGTGAACCCACGTTCTGCTTTTTCGACACTCTTAGCCCATCTGACACGAAACATTGGGACCTTCTCTCCTGAGTAGTTAAGCTCCCATATCTCCTCTATCCTTCCGTAGTATCTTAGCTTTACGTCACCGGTGTAGGACTCCATCGTTACCCCTGAGTTCTGGTAATCACTATTTTTGTCCTTTGACTCAGCATAGAATTGGTACCCGTTGATATCGTATGCTTGATAAGTCATGAGGTTGGGCGCGGGGCCATGCGACAAGGCGAATAAGAGTTTGTTTTCGTCAGAGTTCATCGGTGGGGGCTTAGCCGTAAGCTGCTCTTTGAACCATTGCGCGAAAGAGGAGTTGTGCTCTCTAAGTATTTCTCCTTCCGTTCTCTGGCTCAAGTAATTCGCCACAATTATGGTTTTGTGCTTTGCAAGCCAAGGATCGACCATTTGAATGTGTTGTAGCACTACCAAGTTGGCCCTGTCAAAGTCTGCGCGCCTGCCAGTGAAGCCCACATGCAGTTCACTCTGGCCAGTTTTGTGACCAACTCCATTGAGCCTGTCAAGGTGCTTGTTTCTGGGCAAACCAACAGGGTTTTCGACGTCTAGATAATTTGTGCAGAAAGAGATGCATTCTTCGGTAAGAAAGCCTTGGGCGATGCTTCCATCCGGACGGGCTCTGTTACGGACATATCCTTTGATTACCCCATTCATCCTTTCGAACGCCATCATGTTGTGAAGGAATAGCGGCCCGAGATGGATGATATCATCCACGATATGGACCAACAGATGAACCATCACATCAAAGAATGCGGGTGGGAAGTACATCTCAAGCTCGCATAGAATCACAATGATCTCCTCCCGCGGCGGCGTCCCATGTATTGACCCCTGCAGTATTCCATAACGTGTCTAGCTCATCTTTTAGTAGCTGGAGATACAGATTCAGGTCATTCCCTGGCTGTTTAGGCCCTTGAATTAGGATGCTCATGTGTATGTACTTCCTCTTCATGCACAACCATGGTGGGAGGTTGTATATCCATACAAACACGGGCCATGTGCTATGCGTGCTGCTCTGGCTCCCAAACGGGTTGAGTCCGTCCGTGCTCGCACCCAACCTGATGTTCCTTGGCTCGGTCCAGAAACTACGATATTCAACATCTAATGCTTTCCACTGGGTTGCATCCGAAGGGTGTGTCAACACCACGTCTTCATCTAGCTTCTTCTTCCGATCATTCATAACTGCCACCTTTCTTTCAGCGTGCCAGCGCATCAACCTCGCTTCCTTGGGGTCCGCAAAGTACCGCTGCAAGCGAGGAATGAGCGGAAAGTACCACACGACTTTTCGAGGAGCTTTTTTGCCTTTTTTCTTGTATCGTGCAGCGTTGCACACTGGGCATGTGGTCTTGTTCGAGTCCTCTTCTTTCCGATAAATGTAGCAATCATTGATGCAGGCGTGATATTTCTCGTGCGGTAAATCCAGAGGACACACGACTTTCTTGGCTTTGTCTAGACTACTAGGACACGTGTTCCCATCCGGAAGGCGATCGTGCCAGTATTTAAGGCTCGCGTTGACACTTACGTCAGTCCATTTGTATTTTGCCTTCATCTGAAGGACATCAAGCGCAACTTTTAAGCGGGTATCCTCTATGGTACAACCTGCGTACAATGATGTAGTAGAGTCTATCTCTAGTTGCACCAGCTTAGCTTTCTCTCTAGCAGCACCTCTAGCGTCACATGTCTTCCTAGCAAGCAGTTCTTGAAGATGAGGGTCATGCATGGCTGAAGTCAGCGGCGCCCACGTGTCCTCGTCATCTACATGTTCTTCCTGATCATGGTCTTCATCGGCATCATCATGTTCTTCATCAATATCGTCTTCTTGTCCCTCGTTGTTGTTGTTGTTGTTGTGGTTGTTGTTGTTGTTGTCTTCATGATCCTCATCCTCATTCCCATCTTCACCCATCCATTGAGTGTGGCCATCCATAAAACCACTCATCAGCAGGTGCTCCAGCACTTTGCCCGAAAAGGGGTTGAACAAGGTCCTTAGTTTGCATTTCCGGCACGGACACCTTATCTCTTTAAGGTTGTTTTGGATCATGTCGTCCGTCGTGTGGCTCAAATATCTAATCACGGTGCTTTCCTTCATCATGACCATTTTCACCTGTACGGCATATATGCAAGAGAATAAGAAGCATATGGTGGGTTGTCATTCAAAATTTCAGCATGACCTTCCTACAAATAAGACCGATGCCGAGAGCCAATTTTTTATCGAAATGGAAATGAATCAACATTTCGCCAAAAAATCGGCAACTTATTTTCAAGTCATCAACTTCCAATCAAAAACACAATGCAAATTCACATATATATAGAATCAATTACATCATCGCATGCATGCAACGCACACACAATTTTTCCCACAAATTTCCATATTACAATATCTACTTTATGCATCCTCCAAGCAAATTATAGTCACCTATTAGATAGGTAACGGGATATATGTCGATGTCAACCGGGTGGCTTGCCGATGAGCGGAGACTTCTAATTAGTACACCTAGATCTAGATCTAGATCTAGATCTAGATCTAGATGAGGTGTATGGAGAGATCCACATATACAATCATATATAGGGACAAGGAGGGAGTGATTTTGTAGATAAAATGATAAAATAATGGTTTAATTGGTTAAAAAGAGTGATATATATGTGAGAAATAGGGTGGAGAGGAAGGAGAGTTCGAGCTAGGAGGGGGGAATAAATGTTGTGGCTGTTTTGGTAGGTGGGAGAGGCTGGTTGGGTTAAGGGTTAGTGCCAGGTTATCCGTGGTGTACAGGAAGCTGCGCGCCTCTGCTACATAAAGCACCCATGGCGTACAGAAGTCATGTACGCCACGGGTATAACTGGTGGGACCGGGTTGCGATAGGGCCGACAACAACCTGAGGCGTACAAGGCGTTGTACGCCACTGATATGACTTGTATCCGAGGCATACACGGTTGCTGTACGCCACGGATAGGTTTGGTGGGCCCAGAGGGTACCAGGACCAATAGCATCGGAGGCGTACAGGTCTCCTGTACGCCACGGATATGGCACTATCCGTGGCGTATAGAGATCCTGTACGCCTCCGATGCGGTGCCCCGACCAGCCCAAACCCACCCTACCAATGCTCTATGGCGTGCGTGCATTCTGTACGCCACGGCTATGGCCGCAGCCGTGGCGTACACTTTTCCTGTACGGCTCCGCTACATAGCCGTGGCGTACAGAATTTTGTGTACGCCTCTGATGAGCATTCCTCCTATGACCTATTTCCTAGTAGTGTCTGTTATCTATGTTTGTCTTCGAATCTCTTATCTATGTTTGTCTTCGAGAAGCGCGAGAGCAACGGCCAACGGGGCACGGCAGGGGTTGGAGGTGGAACGAGCTTAGACGGTGTTCGACGCGAGTTTGAGGTCGATGCGAGGTGGTGGAGCGGGCGAGCGTTCGGGCCACGTGCCAGAATGAGGAGGAGGGGAGGAGGAGGAGGATGCAGCGGATGGGGAGAAAGCGGTAGCGGCAGGATAAGAAGAGAGGAGGCACGTGCTAGGGGGTAGCGACTCGCGCACGTGAGGCCAGGCGTTGGCGGCGTGGTGCTGGTGCTGGCCGAGCTCCTGCGCACCGACCTCGTCGCGCTCTGCCAGTTCGACACGTCTGCAACGCTTTAAATCTAGCTCAGCGCTCCCGGATCTTCCAGCGACACCGCCATGAGGCCTCGCAGCTGCCCACGCTCAGCTGCTTCTGCGCGCCGCCTGTATGCCGATTCCGCGTGAGGCCTAACCTGCTCGATGCCTCCACCACACTTTAGTTGTGGCTGACGGGATGCATGTGCTCTATGGATGCGGTGATGCGCTTGCTCTGATGGAGGTATATTAGCATAGGAGCTTTTTGTGTGCAGTGCACCGCACGTGTTTGTTAAAATGGCCAAACGACAATAGTACTTGTTCGATCGTAAAAAAAGAGTACTTGTTCATCGTCCTCCACAACTTAGCATCATGTGAATAAAGGAGATGGAAAGTCCATAAGCTACTACGTTTAGTATTTCTTGGGCTGTATGAGAATGGTATAAATGTTCAAAGCCCCCAGGATAGGAAGCACAAATTGGTGAATGTGCAGGCTGCCAAATGGATTCCACTCCTCAAGGTTATTATGTTGCTAAAGAGAGGCAGAGCTGGGATGGCTGCAGTGAGAGAAAAAAAGATTCTCTGTTATTTGACCATCCCTAAAATAAATGATGGTTGCAGATTGGGAGAGGTATAATGTCTTCCTTGCTTATGTTGTGTATGTTCAGAGAGCATTATGCCAATGACATCCGATTGTGCAGCTGGTTTGGTCTAACAATCTCTATCCTCTCCATTTCATCATCTATGGAACTATGCAATAAGAAAGTTGGTTGACTCTGCCTCCCGGGTCGCCGCCCCTGGCGACTCCGGAGGCCCCCGCGCCGCCTCCCAGAAGACTACCCTCCAGCAGTCCCATCCACCCCGTCGCCGTCGGAGGAGGCCGCTCGGCGGCTGACGGCGGCGGCGGGGTGCCCTTTTCCAGCCTTTTTTCTCGTCTTTTTGCCCTAGCAACTTCTTCTTTGATCTGGAACTAAGATCTGGTCAACCCTGCTGTCTCCTGCATGTTGATGCGAGGTCAGTCAGCCTGCCGTCTAGTCGAGATTCATATACGGATCCAGTGGTGGATAGTTGTTGGCCTCTGTCCGGTGGCCGGTGACCATGGCTGCCGAGATCTGACATGCTTTACAATTCAGCTAGAGCGCTGATGGGCATGGTTGATTCGCTAGCTATTCAGGTCAAGATTCTTGTCCCGGCTGGCCGGCGCCACATTCAGTACTAGTACCGGCCAGATTGCATGGTCTCTATCTCTCAGCAAGCATGCAACGTGTTGGCCAGCAGAGAGTAAATTCAGACGGCGCAGTGAACAATTGGGACTGACCACGTCCAAGCTCCTGGCCTAATTCAGGAGAAGCTAGGAGCTGATCAATTCCCATTGCTCAATGCAACATCTCGCCGATCTGCCTCTGGCTTCACAGGTGTGGTCAGCGCAGAGCTAGCAAATGCCCTCGGATGGGCTTGGCGATGCCGATGACCTTTCAGCATGTCTTGCGCTAGATGGTCTGTGGTCTGTGTCACAAGTCCGATGATGGTTGTCCTCACAACGGTGGCTGCTTAAGTGGGCATGGTTATTGGTCGCATGACGACATCAAGGCCATGCTCGTGGCCTACTATCTCATAGGATGATACCAGAGGGGCAGACATGGTTGAAGACCGGATAGGCTCTTGAGGTTCTATCTCGCATGCTCTTGTCGAGTCGAGAAGACCCCAGTGAGTACTTGTGACGGATTGGAAGAAGTATGTGTGTCGGTTGATCGGCATTTTGCAGCAGCGTTCTCAACAAGTGGTGGTGACCTTGGCAGACTTTGTTCTTGACGGTGCTGCTTGAGCTCTGTGTCTCAATTTCCAGGGTGAAAACCCTAGGTCTGACCTTAAGTGGTTGTACCTAACAATGGTGGCTCTCTGGCCATTTTCTTGTTGAAGACATTGTGTGGACTTTGGACCTTCTTCAAGGTGAAAACCTAGGATCTGACCATGTTGGTTAGACCGGACGACGATGGTGTTTATGCACAGTTACCTTCTTGTAGGCGTCGTTTTGGAGAAGCTTGTTTGGAGTCGAGGTGTTGTCATCATTGGTGGTGCTATTGTTGCTGTGAGCTGATTGTTTCGACGGGGTCTTTGTTTTTTGTTTCTTATTCTTTTATTTTTTCGGTTGTGTGCATCCTTGACGTCTAGACTCATTTTAGTCGTTTTGTTGTTGCAGAGGCTGGGTGTAATTGATATCATCTTGGTATTAATATATTCTCATTATCAAAAATAAAATGCAATAAGTATAGAAAATCCATTGTGAGGCCAACCAAGTTTCCAGTATATCAGGAGAGGACAAAGTTTTTAGTTTGGATATGCATAATGCAAATTGAATATGTTCATTTTCACATTGTAATTTGATTGAGCTATAAAAGTGCTACCAATGGTAAAAATATGTTTGATCATCATTTTTTAGTTTTATGAGCTCATAATTCAGTTAGGTACCCGTTGCAAAGCACGGGTATATTGCTAGTTTTTCTTAGACTACTCATAGTCTGAGAAATGCATTGGGGCACCCCGGGTGCCACACTCCTCAACAGCTATGCTGACACCTGTCCATGGAGAGATGTATTAAACCGGTATCGATCTATTCTTCCCGTGGTATTTGAGCCACGAACAATGACTTGTTGAGTCCATATAGCAGTTAATGTTTTGTACCTTGGCCGGTGGTAGCTTCTCTCCAATCTGCCCGTTGCTGCACTTACCATGGGCCCGCATCATTATTTCTCAGCCACTACCAGCGAGGCAGAGCCACCAAAAGCTTCACCTACCTTGGCCGGAGAATGGAACGAATTGAAGAAGAAGGTGGAGTGGCCGGCGGTTCCAGGTCCGACTCCGCACAGCTCCAACGGAGCATCTCAGGTTTGCTGCCACCGCCCAGGTTCACCTCCGCCACCGCCCAGATTTGCCGCCGCTGCCCAGGTTCAACGGAACCGCACAGGTTCGCTGCCGTCGCCCAGGTTCCCCGCTGCCGCCGCCTAGGTTCCCCGCCGTCGCCGCCCAGGTTCCCTGCCGCCGCCGCCCAGGTTCGCCGCCGCCGCCGCCCAGTTCGCCGATGCTGCCGGAGTCGTCGCACGTCCCAACCGTCGTGCTTTCTCTCTCCCCCGTCCTCCTAGCTACTCTGGTGAGGGCAATTTTTTTGGGTCGACAGAGCTGCTGGTTTCCAGTGCCTTGCTGGCTTCCAACCCCGGCGAAGAAAAAATTTGCAGGCGGCGTTCTCCGGCAGAGCTCCGGCCAATAAAACAACTAGAGCTCAGCGGACAGCGATACTGATGTAGCTATGTGTATCTCCGTTTTGATTTCAGATTTCTATACTATTCACTATTTAGGCCATATGTCCCATATCCATTCAATTTGTTGGGTAGACTTTAATTTTCTGCCCCACAAAACACTGTTTCATGTCAGGTAGACATACATGTATATCAATGTATTTTGAATTAATTGACTTTCCATTTTTCTTTTCACTATCTTATGCCCACATCTCATAGCAAAAATGTATGGTGGATCTATGAGGGTGGGTGGCTCCCATGAGCCAAAAGTCTGCGTTACTCATAGTCTCTACTATAAAATTTGAACCCGTTGGTATGTACGTCGCTCTAGAATTAGTCTTCAAGTTCACACTTATTTATGAGCTATGCCACCGCCAAGTCACTTACCGGTTCACTTTACAGTTTTTCGTTGGCTCCACACTCCGCGCCCTGCCCCCATGGCCTCTGCTCCCCACTTCCTTCATGCCCCTCCATGGCTCTGTTGCCCGTCCCCCTATCGCCTGTCAACAACATAGGCCATGGGGAGAAGCGGTCAGCAACAACAGAGATGGAGGGGACACGGGGCGGTGGCAAAGTTTGGTGGGTGGTGGTCGTCCCAAGCCACAGCGGGAGCACGCATGGAGCAGGTGAGAGCGGGGAGGGACTCCCTCTGAGGGAGTGCTAGGGGACTGTCGCTGGCATCGGAGGCCAGATGCGAGGGCTGTGCGTGGGGAATCTCGGAGCTGGGTGCGAGGGCCCCTCCTCCGCGTCGTCCTCATCCTCGTCATCCGCGAATGTGAGGCAGCTTGAGAATTGGGCCTCGGTGCAGCCGGGCTCGGCGTCTTGGCGGCCACGGGTCTCCCCGGAAGGTCCGGCGTCTTCGACCTTGGTGGCCCCTCCGTCGTCTTCGTCCGTGTGGCCCCGGAAGTTTGTGCGGTGGTTGCTCATCTCGGCGCGTACGAGGTCCTTACGCCGACGGTGGCGGACGTGAACGGAGCCTGCCGGCGGGAGTTTCTTGGTGTGGATTAGCGGCGGCAAGGAATTATGGGGTCCGCCTCATGCGATGTGGTTTCTTAGAGCATTTCCAGCCGTTGGCGCCCCCCACGGCCAAATCCGGCGGTAAATTGCGCCGGATTGGATGAAAATTGGGCGTGGGGAGCGCCGAACTTCCAGCCGGCACCCCAGGAAGACGCCCGGAAATCAGCGTTTTTGGCTTATTTTTACAAATAGACGTTCCAGTTCGGCGAATTTCATACAGTTTGCCAACATTTAGCTCAAATAAACGTTACAGTTCGACGAATTTCATACAGTTTAACAAATCAAGCAAATAATTTGACAAAACAAGCAAATAATTTGATAAGTTTTCAAACAAATCAAATAGAAACTAGTTGGTGTTGCCTCAAAACCTCCATATGTGCTCCACCAGATCATCCTGCAGTAGTTGATGCATAGTGGAGTCTCGAATCTTCTGACGCATAGCGATGAACGCAGCCCACGATGCCGGCACCTGGTGATTAGGCTGTGCAAGAGAACCCTCTCTCTCATATGGTAGAGCTTGTTCGCTCAAAGGAACCGGGTACTTCCGCTCATCCTCAACAATCATGTTGTATAAGCACACACAATAGTTCATCACCTCCCATATCTGATCTTTGGACCAACTCATAGCGGGGAACCAGACTATAGCAAATCTCTGCTGGAGGACACCAAATGCACGCTCGACGTCCTTTCGATAACCCTCTTGTGCCTTCACAAACTCTATCTCCTTCGGGAGGATGGGACCCGAGATAGTCTTCACAAATGTTGCCCACTTTGGATAGATACCGTCTGCAAGATAGTATCCCTTGTTGTAGTGTCGGCCATTGATCACAAAGTCAACCGGGGGAGCATGACCCTTAACAAGCTTGAAGAAGATCGGCGAGCACTGCAAGACGTTGATGTCGTTGTTGGATCTCGGCATACCAAAGAAAGAGTGCCAAATCCAGAGATCATGGGTAGCCATTGCCTCAAGTATCACAGTGCAGCCTTTTTTGTGACCCTTGTACATTCCCTGCCAGTAAAACGGACAGTTCTTCCATTTCCAATGCATGCAGTCAATGCTTCCAAGCATCCCCGGAAATCCTTGAGCTTCATTGAAAGCGAGGATCCGAGCAGTGTCTTGGACAGTGGGTGATCTCAAGTACGTGTCCCCAAACACTGCTATCACCGCCCTACAGAACCAGTAGAAACAATCAAAGGCGGTGGACCCCGCCATCCGAAGATGGTCATCGGTAGTATCACCAGGAGCTCCATATGTCAGCATCCGCATAGCCACCGTGCATTTTTGGAGGGCGGAAAACCCTGCCATGCCGGTGCAATCTAGCTTGCATCTGAAATAGGAGTCGTAGTCTCGAAGGGCATAGACAATTTTCAGGAAAAGCTTTCGACTCATCCTGAAACGACGCCTAAAACAGCCTCACCGTGCAATGGATTGTCGGCGAAGTAGTCGGCGTAGAGTATGCAGTAGCCCTCCATTCGCCGCCTCGGCTTGCACTTTTGGCGACCTGGTGCCGACCCACCACGAGGACCAATGGTCGCCTCCACGTACAAGCCCGACAGGCAAGCTAGGATCAGCATATGCTCCTCGTCTTGGGCGGCGGCTGCCATCTCTTCTTCAAACATCTCGGCGAACATCTGCTCCTCCTCGTCGTCCGAGTCCATTTCCGGCCAGGCAAATGGGCGAACACCTATCGGGCATGTTGACGAGGCGTGACGGGAGGAGTTGCCCGATGGCGGAATATAGCCAGATGGCACGCCGGACGGCAGAATATAGGCTGGTGGGGGCTGGTGGGAGGAGGGACGGCGAAGTTCAGACAACCGGCCGGCGGATTGGCGAGGCGTGGTGCCGGCGGCGATAGAGCAACGAGGGGAGGGAGAGGGGGATTTGTGACCAGATTGTAGGGTTTGCGTGTTCTCTCGCCGACAGAGCGGGTCCGTTCCCGCTTTTCTCTCGTCTGGACTTTTTATTACTTGTTATGAAGGAGACTGAATAGTTTCAAGTTTTCATAAACAATTTTGAATCTGCAAAATATTTTGTAAAATAGCAAAGGATCTTTGGAAACAGAAAATAGAAAAGGACTGTTGAAGAAAAAAAAGGTAAACTTCCCCTGGTTTGGGCCGTTTCCAGCCCAACCCTCCCCCTCTCATTTCCCTGTCGAGGCCCACCTTGGCCCAGCCCACCTCCTCTTCCGTCATCTTCCTCCAGACAACGAGCTCCTGCGTGTCGACGCCATTGCCGTCGATCCCAGAGGAGATGCACGCCGCGCCGACCGCCCAGACGAGGGGATAAGGACCCCCTGCCGCTGTCTCCCTCTCTCCCCTCCTCTCTCCCGCGCGCGCAGGCTCTCTCCCTCCCTCTGCTTCACTTATCCCCGCGCCCGAGACCGACGCCACGGCCGGCCGCCCGATGCCGCCGTTTGACGCCACCCCGAGCGAGGCCAGGGTGAACCGGAGGTCCGCCGCCTCCTACTCTTCTTCCCCTCCGTCGGAATCGACGCAGAGCGCCCTGGTCCGACGCCGCCGTCGCCACCTTCTCCGCCATGGCTGAAGCTCGCCGGCGTCGGTGCCGCTACTGCCGACCTTCCCCACCTCGCCAACAACCTCCTGGTGAGCAGCCGGTGCTCCGACGCTTCTTTCCGTGCCCCCACGTGAGCCGTAGCGCCGCCCCTGCAAGGTCACCGGCGTTGGCCGCCGTTGATCCGCGGTCATCCGTAGGCTAAGGCCAGGCCGGGCCTTGACCGGTTGACCGGCCAGCGTGGCGCTACCGTGTACCCCTGGCCCATTGGTCAGTCTCAGGGGTTAGATCTGGTTCAGTGTAAAACGTTTTCCAGAGTATCTCTGTTAATTCCAGAAAATAAGCAAATGTTGTAATATTCATATCTTATTATCTGTTTATCAGAAAATTATGTATAATATATCAAAATGCTCAGAAGAATGAACTCTACCTGTTTGTGTCAATATCATGCATTGATAAACAACTTTAACCCCTGCCTAATTAGAAGAACTAAATGTAATCCCTCCGGTGAAATCTATGGTTTATCGGATCACCGTTTTGGAGTCGTCCGAAAACCCCGCTACCTGACTAGCTAGTATTAGGGTTTATTTTGAGCATCCTAAACTTGTCATATCATCATATTTGTTTGCGCATCGATGCCATGCTTGAATGTTGTTTTCCTTTTCCGGTGTGTTTCTGCTTCTCCCCGGTAGGATCCGGAGTTGATGCGAGCAACGATCCGATCTCAAGATCGACAACACCGAAGACAAATACTTGTCAATCAATGAACAAGTCAAGAAGAAGAACCCTGGATGTCTATTTTATTTGGTTAGCAACAAACAAGGCAAGCAGCCCCCCCTCTGAACCTATGTTTCAAAGTATTTCAAAACTTACTATTTTGCACCACCCGGTTCAACTGTCTTTTATCGATAGATAGAGTTATCCTACCTAATGCATATTCCATTCTTGTCGCCTAAATACCCTGATCCACTGCTCGTAGCATGACTAGGTTTTGCTTGTGTGCGTCGCTAGAGCTTTGTATCTGAAATGCTTAGCCATGCTTAGTTTTTACTCGGGTACATATGGTTAATGAATCAGAGCTGCAAATGAATCTAGTATGATAGGATGACGTGGTGTGATGTTAATATGAGTTTAAACATGCTAAAAGGCTTGGATGAGCCGCCACATTGGGATGTGGTTATTTGACTCATTCTTGCCGCCCTAGGACCCGAGTTCTTGTCTCTTGATCCAAGACTGAGCGTACGACCACACGTGGAGGTATGGGACTCCCGTCGACTCACTAACTTGCTTAGACTTATCCATGAGCTACCTAGTTCGGGCTTTCCATTTGGCATACGCATCAAAAATGTTTTGAAACGAGATGGTGGAAGAGCTGCATACATACAGGATGTGGCCGGGGTGAAGGGTGCTTGGTGGCATTGAACTGGATCCCCTGCACACAACGAACGGTTCCGCGTCCGAGAACGGCCGATCTCGCGATGGCGGACTAAAACCTTTTGGCGTGGCTCATGGAATAGGTCGACGTGAGGTAAAGGTTGTAGGCGGCCATCACTCCGCTAAGATCCTTCCGGAGGGTCCAGGGGACGATCGTCACGTGTGGGTAAAGTTGTACACCCCTGCAGGGTTAAATCTTTTCGAAAAGCCGTGTCCACGGTTATGGACGACTTGGAAACAGATGCTTGATCATAGAGAACTTTAACCTCATCGTAAAACTTGAAAAGCAAAGTGAGAATAGGATTGATTTCCTCTGGGGTTTGGAGGATGTAATCCTAGTGGATAGGTTCAGCTGATAATGATTCGGTGGATGTCTCAATGATTAAAGATATCGCTCTCTTACTCTTTTTAAATGTTTTGAGTAGTCGAGCTTCTTCTCTTACTTATTTTATGTAAATAAAGATTGCTTTACGCAAATAACTCCACAGAAAGCTTTTCTTAACCAAGTTTAGTTAATAGGATACGTAAGTCTTGCTGAGTACCTTATGTACTCACCCCCCCCCCCTTTGTTGATATTTTTGCTGCAGAGTAAGTTCCACAACAAAGGTGAGTTTCGTACGAAGATCGACACCGATGAGTAGCTTGTGGTTCCCAGACAGCAGCTTGGGGCTGCGGAATGGGTTGTCGCTGTTATGCTTCTGGCCTCTTAGGCCATGTTTTCCCTGCTATGTCTAATAGCATAACCTTCCTTCCGTTGTCTGATGTAATGTTGGTCAGTGACCTCTGTTTGTAATCCTTTGGATCTTTGCTCAGGTAAGAGCTTTACAATATTACCTTTGAATCGTAGAGTCGTTGTTGTGTACCAACTTTGGTTACCCATCTCGTGCATGATGCGTGTATGGATATAAAGTGCACGAGAGGGGTTTAAGATTCTCGAGCTCTCTGTTATGCAGTCTTTGTTATTATTAGTTTCACGGCGCTTCGAGATGTGTAGAGCCGATGTTTAATTCCGGCCTGCCTGCCGATGGTGTTCCGGCCTGGGACTTGTAACCCCAGTATCACTCGTTGCTAGCGTGATTAATACACATAACATCTCTGTATAGCTTAGATCCCGGGGTTCCCGACATCTAATTAGAAAAAATGAACTCAATAAAAACAAAGTTTAAAATCTAACCGCTTTTCAAAAAGCATATATTAATATTTGATTTATCCGTAGCAACGCACGGGTATTATGCTAGTATGGGTAATATAGCTAGTAACATCACATACTTCAATGCATTTTGATAACATGGCATGCTATTAAATAAGAAAAGAGAGTATTGTGGTAATATATTATGTTACTGTAACATCACACATTCCAATACACAATGAGTCTATAACCTAATAAATAAGGTCTTGCATGACACCACATATATGTTATTCCCCACTATGAAGATAGTAACGTAAACTAGTAACATCTGTATGACACTAGTCTATGTTACTCCCCACTATGAGCAGCCTTAATGGCCCAGTGCCAATACGCACTAGATCTGTTTTTTTCACCTTTGTGTTGGTTTTTTCCCGATTTTTTGTTCTTCGGTCTGGGCAGGTTTCGCTCGTTTTTGTGGTTTTTCCTAATTTTGAAATTTTGTTCAAATTTAAAATTTGTTTTTTTTTTGTTTTTGATTTTTTTTGTAAATTTTTTATTTTTGTTCAAATATGAAATATGTTCAGATTTGAAAATTGTTCAAATTTAATTTGATTTTTGTTCAAATTTCAAATTTTGTTCAAATTTTAAAATTTGTTTGTATTTTGATATTATTTAAATTCAAATTTTGTTCATTTTAAATTTCTGTTCAAGTTTAAAATTTGTTCAAAATCAAATTTTAATTTCTTTTCTAAAAAAATTTGCTTTAGAATAAAACGGAAGAGAAAACAAAAAAAGAAGAAGAAATACCGGTTATTGGGCCCTTTTCGGGGAGCGGCCCACGAGCAGCGCTGCGTACGGGACGCTATCCCACGTGTGAGGCGATTCCTATACTCCGACCAGGTCGGCCGTTACCGCGCTCCGCACACTCCCGCGGGCGATATGGGCCGGCCTGGTCGGCCCATTTGGCTTTTCTTTCTCTTTTGTTGTTTCTATTTTTTTCTTTTTTCTTTTAGGAAATTACGGCAACTTTTACGACTTTATTCTGATTTAAAAATGTTCAGTTTTTTTAATAAATTAATAAATTAGATTTCAAATTTGTTTGAATTTGGAATTTTTTCCAGATTTTGAAATTTGTTCATATTTAAAATTTTGTTTGAATTTTGAAATCTGTTCAATTTTTAAATTTGTTCAATTTTGAAATTTGTTCAGATTTCAAAATTGTTTCGCTTTGAAATGTGTTCCGATTTGAAATTTGTTCCAATTCAAAATTTGTTCAAATTCGAAATTTGTTCCAATTCGAAATTTGTTCCAATTTTAAATTTGTTCAGATAAATATTTTGTTTCGATTTGAAATTTATTCCAATATATAAAATACATTCAAAATTTTAAAAGTCATCGACGTTCAAACAAACTGGAACGAACTGTTTCTAGGCCTCAAATTCCCGAACACTCGTTGTTGGGCCGAGCCCACGTTCTCCTGGAGTTGTGCGGCGCTTCGTAGCGCTTCGACCAGGTCGGAGTAAAGGAGCTCCCACGTGCGATGACTAGGAGCCCCCTAGCCGCCTGTTTACGGAAGGCAAATTTCTGAGACCAATGGCATGACCGGTAGCTAGTCTGCTACAGTATTATGATCACCAACTATAGATCTTTGTCTAGTTTTCGGCGTGATCTACCGACAATATGAACATTGCCCGACACTTGCAGAACCAGATACTTTCGACACAAAGTCAGAATCCCCAACCTCGAATAGAAATCTCGTTGGGATATTCATGAGATCTGTTGGAAAATACGCTCCACGCAAGTAAGATACCACGAGACAAAATTTGGACGGCATTCCAAAACTATTAGGTGAGACCCTTTTATTTAGGAAACTAGGTCAGAGTCAGACACTGAGGTAGCGTTGCCAATTGTTTTGCCGTTCCCACGAGCCAAGCCAAAACTCCCACAGAGGACGAGATCCATAAGAACAAAAATAGAGGGATTTCCCGCCATTAAATATACTGTTAAACCGATGCACGATAGCCATCTGATGATCACAGGGGTACACGTATGACGTATCAACAGATAGCACTGATTCAACTATCTGAAGAAAATAGAGCCGCAAGGTACCCCGTGCTCTCAGACCATGTGTGGTCCAGACCGTCGGATGAGGGATTCCAGTCGATCCTAGCCATCCATCTGACCTCCTATTTGGCTCAGATTTTCTACCCGCCCTGAGACTAAGTCTAGCTACTGTCACTGATTCGCGGGCCTGCATCGTCCGGGGCGTGCTTGTCAGTGAGAGGCGCAGCATCACGCGCTGTGTGAGACCAGCACAGCAGCACTGTAATCGGTAGGTCGTTGCACAAAATATTCGTACGAGAGAAACATTTCCGAGTCGGTGGTCAGTGGTCACGGAAAACAGCACATGATCAATACCTATGGGTTCATGATACCGCAGTGGACCATATGTGAAGGCGGTATTCGGTGGTAATTTCCTGCCTGAAGAAAAAGGATGCGAAAGCTGGAGGGAACTTAGACCGAATGAGCACCCTGTTTTTCTCTTAATAACCTGAGGAGGCAGCCAAGATGGCAAGTCGAAAGCAGAAAAAAAAAGACGCACGATCATTGGATAATACTGGTCACGAAATGGACAGGAACCACTGAAAGAGCCCACACTGGATACATAAGAGGGCATAGAACCACTAAAAGAGCCCACACTGGATACATAATAGGGCATACTCCCTGTCATCAACTCCAACAACCAGAAAAAGATGTCTAGCAGACGACCACAGATCTCTCCTGTGGCCATGTGTCGAGGATCCTGACGAGGAACTTTGAGCTCATGGGTGGCTGATGAATCTTGAAGCTACCCGAGAAGGACCACAGTCTGGAGAATGGAGCGACCATGCTTCCTCCCCTATAGCCAAGAAGGCCACAGTGCAAGGCACCCGGGTGACACCTACCTCTACACTGGATGCCTCCTCTTTGGTCTCGCCAATCTAAAGTTGATCAGCTGCAAAAACTAGCCGGTGTGGATGCACCAAGGGCTTTGTAAATTTGCAACTTGTCCCTCCTGCCGTTTTTTGTTAGTCTTTATTCCCCTATCGCAGCACTTCAGCTATCTTTTGAAAACACGCATGTGCGTGCTTGTTACAAACTTGAACCTTGATCCGGCTTGTTTCTGTGGGTTTCGTTGATCTGATCAATGGAACCGGGGATGGAGATCCCTATGAATCTACAAAAAAAAGATGTATAGCCTCCTCTATCCAATCCTTCTTCCCTTCCTCTCTGTTCCGATGTGCTCATGTGTGTCCCCATGGCATACTATAAGCACGGGCACATCTCTGCAACTACAAGTAGATCATGAGAAAGTTCTGCTCATCTCACTACACACGACCTTCTCTTGCGGCTTTTACCCATCCGAAAACGGCACGAATGCCACTTCTCCATCGGGTTCACGCATGCCACCAACAAGACAGTCGTCTGGACAGCAGATCCTCGCTTTCCGGTGAATGGCCGATGCTACAGGATATCTTTACTGATGTCAATGGCTCCACAGCCTGGGAGAGCAACACAGGCTCGGGCAAGCCCACGACAGTAGCTCTTTTCGAAACTCGGAACCTTGTGACCATTGACCAATGCTATCACTTCTACTAACAACGAGGCTTGCATGAGTACTTGCAACACATCAGAATATCAGTTGATTTAGGCAAAATAGAATCACCGATTTCATAATCAAAATATTAATCTCATATTTAGCAATCACGCCTGAACTTGAATGCAATTAATTTCAGAAAATAATCCGGCTACATAACTTGCAAGCCAATCTAACTTGCAAAATTCGAACACAAGAACAGTGCCATCCATTTTGCACAAAATTGAGATAGGCGGATGGTCGATACCTATCCCCGGGAGCTCAGGGACAAGGATGGAGGCCGGCGACCGGGACAGAACCGGCGACGGGGACAGACTTCGGCGATCGTGACGGGAAAAAGGCCGGCGACTACGACGGGCACCAGCAATGGGGACAAAACGGGTGACGGAGACAGGCACAGGACCGACGGCGATGGAGGCGGGGGACCAGGGATGTAGAGAGGTAGAGTGCAGGGAGAGGCGATGACGCCCCGGGCAGCCAGAGTGAACGGCTTCCATGACATGGTTGTTGGGGAGACGGCGGCCGACGGCGGTAGGGTGGAGCGGAGTGTGGGTCTATGTGGCGGTAAGTTAGAGCATCTCCACTCGCCGCCTCATAACCCTCCAGCACCAGATAAAGGTACAGGTACGCTTCCAGCTGCGGCCCCCAAACACGTCTTGAGTCCATCGTCCGCTTCCATTCGAGCCCATTCTATGCTTTCATTGAAGATGCACAACGTTCACCGCTGTCGCCATGCCTCCCAGAGAGACGAAGCCGGCGAAGACGCCCTACGTCAAGCCACGTAGGAAGCGTACGTCGAAGGAGAAGCCGAGGGAGATGTCGCAGGAGGCGTGGGAAAGGGACTGCATCCGGCGACAATACGCGACGGAGGGCGGGTGGTGTGATGCTGTCGTGATGATATGTGTGATACGTATGGCCAAACTTGGCCGACTTTTTCTGGTGGGTACTTTGAATTATGACCTAGTTAGTGGCGCCGTATTGGTACCACAGCTAGGAAGAGATGCCCCCCATTCAGAGTCACTCGTGTTGTCGCCCCCCAAATGCCCGATCTGATGCTTGTGCCGGACATCGTTTGGAGGCGTGACTGAAGATGCTCTTAGATGTGAAAAGCAAATCGGGAAAGGGTAACTGCGGTAAGCGTTAGGGCGAACAGCGCCAAACATGTTGACTGAATTCAAAAACTTTGCCTACTTCGGTGCCAGGGCCATTTGCGTCAATATTACCACGTAGGATTCTATGTGGTTTCTATGTTGGCGCCGATACGTATAACCTTGGGGCCATCCTCACTGGCGCCGACCCGAGAGGTCAGATTTCGATCAAGTTTTCCGAATAGGCCAGATGAGGAATAAGTTTTGGCCAAAGGCCAGATTTGGCCCCAAAAAACTGGTTTT
The DNA here is from genome assembly GCA_007115705.1 of Dactylis glomerata. NCBI lineage: Eukaryota > Viridiplantae > Streptophyta > Magnoliopsida > Poales > Poaceae > Dactylis > Dactylis glomerata. Next base: position 2,508,616 of record QXEO01000237.1, read on the forward strand.
GTCGAAAGTATTGGGCGGGAATACTCTTGGAAGATCCATATCTAGGATGGTGCTAGTCTGCTAGACACTGCTTCATGTCCGGGGTGAAAATCAGCGCTCTAGCCTTTAGGTCAGACCACTTTGTGCGGATGATCTAATCTTGATTAGTTGGACCCGGCACCCAGGATAATCGTCGCCTTGAGCTTTACGTGCTAGACTTGCAACTTCCGCACGAGTGTGTTTTTCCTTCTAGAGACGTTGATGCTGCAGAAGGTGACTTGGTCATAGGTGTTTAATTGGCATACCTTGTCGTTCCTCCGTCATACCAAGAATAGTCGGCTTGTTGTTTTGACCTCGTTGCTTTGCACCAACTTTATATCTCATGTACTTACCCGGCTTGTTGTTTTGGCCTCGTACGTTTCCTCTTCCTTTACAAAAAAGTTGCTTGGTTGGTACTGCCTCAGTGCCTCCTGCAAAACAGACCAGGTCAAAACCTGAGCTGCTGATTCTTGCTTTGCTAAGATGCCTACTAAAGTAAAGATAATAAAGATCGATACAGAAAGATTGATGGATGGGCACTTCAGATAAGATCAAACTATTCCGTAGTAGCTAGTAGGCCAAGTCATGCATAGAGATGTTAAAAATTATTAGTCTACTACTCCCTCAGATCTATATTATTTGTCGTTAATTTAGTACAAAGTTATACTAAATCAGCTACAAGTAATATGGGTCGGAGGGTACTCTAATCTTTAATAAAAGGTTGTGTGCATTCGCTTCGGTGCGGAGGCCGGGGATATGCTCCCATTTCAACAACAAAAATATCTCTAATCTTTGGTTCAACTTCCTAATGAAAAACATTTAGGGCGACAATACGGAGACAAGTACTGAAACCACCAACTTCACAGAAATATCATAAAAACGGTTCAATGTAAACAAGATATGTCTGACAATTAGTTTTATAAAGGAAACTTCAAAAGAAAAAATAGTTGCTATATGTTTAAATAACGAAAACATGGTACATAATTGTATTGTGTGAAAAATATATAAACATGAACACTATAATATACTCAATACACAAATCGTGCACTCTGACACTGCAGGGCACTGCGGCGCCAATGATCTGAACTCGAAGAACCCTTCGCAACGCCATCAGGAAGAGCATATTCAACTAAAAAAAAATTTGTTTCTCTCCAAGATACTCAGTACTCCACTGAAGAAAATAGCATGGAAAGAAAGCGGGGAGCTTATGTTCACATGAACCAGAGAATATCGTTGAAAAAAAGAACTAAATGGGCCCCATGAGTAGATACTCTATCTGATGGGAAGTCATTACAATATTAGAAAGTCAAGCAACTTACTTAGCATTGATTCTCATTCCAGTAGTCGTTCAATATTGATTTTGGATGATGCAAATGTGGATGCATTGAATTTACAAACGATATAGACTCTGTGTATTCTTCTATATAGTTTAACATGCAAGAGAAAACAAAGAATAATCACCCGGTTTGCACAAAACAAAAACTAGAACAGAAATAGTATTAGTACTGTGTAATCCCCTTCTGCACACAGACAAGGAAAAGTTCCATCAGTTAACATCATACTTAATTACAGCAATACAATGTGCACACTCTGGACCCGCATGCGTTTTTTGTCTTCTCGCCCTAATTTTCAATAGTTCAAGTCAGCATCGAAGACAGGTCTATGCGCTAATGCACATCGTTGTATAATTATGCAGCAAGGCGTTAAAGCATAACCCAAAGCCACCTTACCTCTCTCTAGTCTCTACGCCTTCATAGCCAAGTAGAGTTTGCCTGGAAGGGGGAAAATGGCTGTCCTGCTCTTTCTAAGCCTTCTTTCATCACTCTTCTTCCAGTTTTGCTCTTGCGCTTCCCCATGGCAGACTATGACCACTGGCTCATACATGACACCAGAAGATCATGACAAAATCTTCCTCCTCTCACCAGATACCACCTTCGCTTGTGGCTTCCATCGAGTTGGAACAAATGCTTTCACTTTCGCCATCTGGTACACCACCGTGAAAACGGTTGTCTGGACGGCAAATCCCTACTCCACGGCGAATGGCTACTATTCCCCAGTGAACCTTTACGGCTCCAGGATATCGTTGAACAAGGATGGAAACCTGATCCTGTCAGATACCAATGGCTCGACAGTATGGGAAAGCAAGACATCTTCAGGCAAGCACACAATTGTTTCCCTCCTCGACACTGGCAACCTTGTGATCAATGATTCTGGCAACAAAATTGTGTGGCAGAGCTTTGACTCACCAACAGACACCTTGCTCCCTTGGCAAAACCTGAAGAAAGACACAAGGTTAGTCTCTGATTACCATCACCTCTACTTTGACAACGACAATGTCTTGCGCCTATTGTATGATGGCCCAGAGATTACAAGCATCTACTGGCCAAGTCCCGATTACGATGCACTGAAAAACGGACGCAACAGATATAACAGCACCAGGGTAGCATTTCTCGATGACATGGGTAATTTTGTGTCAAGTGATGGGTTTAACATAGTCGCTTCAGATTCAGGCCCGGGCATCAAGAGGAGGATTAAAATTGATAAGGATGGCAATTTCAGAATGTACAGCTTGGATGCATCAACAGGGCGCTGGGCGATTACAGGGCAGGCTGTAATACAGATGTGCTATGTGCATGGGTTATGCGGCAAGAATGGTCTTTGTGACTACTTAGGAGGCCTTAAATGTAGATGTCCTCCAGAATATGTGATGGTTGATCCAACAGATTGGAACAAAGGATGCAAACCGACATTCACAATTAGTAGCAAGCAACCACATGAGGACTTTACATTCGTTAAGCAACCTCATGCAGATTTCTATGGCTTTGATCTGGGCTCTAATCAATCTATCTCATTTGAAGAATGTCAGGGCATTTGCCTCAACAGCAGCTCATGCGTATCTTTCACATACAAGGGTGGGGATGGTTGGTGTTACACTAAAGACATACTCTACAATGGTCAGGTGTACCCGTATTTCCCTGGAGACAACTACATGAAAGTACCGAAGAGTTTCAACAGTTCAGCATCCTCAGTCTCCAAACAAGAAATCCTAACTTGTAGGTCCCACGGTACTGAGATCATGCTAGGATCGGCAAATATGTACGAAATAAAGAAGGACAGCATAAAGTGGATATACTTCTATGTCTTTAGTGCAATATTAGGAGCCCTAGAGTTGCTTGTTATTGTGACAGGGTGGTGTCTTTTTTTCAGAAAGAGTAACATGCCCAAGTCAATGGAGGATGGATACAAGATGATAACAAACCAATTCAGGCGGTTTACATACAGAGAATTGAGGGAAGCAACTGGAAAGTTCAAAGAAGAAATTGGGAGAGGGGGTGCTGGAATTGTTTATAGGGGAGTACTTGGAGATAAGAGAATAGTTGCAGTAAAGAAACTGACAAAAGTTCAACAGGGAGAAGAGGAATTTTGGGCAGAAGTGACTCTAATTGGAAGGATCAATCACATAAATTTGGTCAGGATGATGGGATTCTGCTCAGAAGGGAAAAACAGGCTATTAGTATATGAGTATGTGGAGAATGAGTCACTGGACAAGTACCTCTTTGATGAGAGAAGTACCAAAAACATGCTCGGCTGGAGCCAAAGATACAAGATCGCCTTGGGCACAGCAAGGGGTCTTGCTTATCTCCATCATGAATGCCTTGAGTGGATTGTCCATTGTGACGTGAAACCAGAAAACATACTCCTAACTAGAGATTTCAATGCCAAAATAGCAGATTTTGGACTAGCCAAGCTTGCGAAGCGAGACACCCACATCTTCAGTTTCACCCACATGAGAGGCACAATGGGCTACATGGCACCAGAATGGGCATTGAATATGCCAATCAATGTGAAGGTCGATGTTTACAGCTACGGGGTTGTGCTTCTGGAGATTGTGACTGGAACTAGGGTTTCAAGTGGAATAATTGTCGACGAAAGACAAGTGGAGTTTCCAGAATTTATCCAGGAGGCCAAACAGATTCTGGCAACCGAGAGTATCGCTGATCTAGTGGACGCCAAACTGAAGGGGCATTTTGATCCAGAGCAGGCTAAAGCAATGGTGAGAATAGCTGTTTCATGCCTTGGAGACAGAAGCAAGAGGCCGACAATGGACGAAGTTCTGAAGGCTCTTATGTCATATGATGATGAAGACGATCATCCTGCCTATTCATATTGACATGAAGTGATGCGAAAATTGGGCTATGCACACTGTTTGTAAACTCTTTTGACGTTGTAGCCAGTAGGCATAAGTACATAGTAAGATGCCAAGAGTGAATTGTTGAGCGCATTTGCAAGAACCTATTGTGATGTGTATCAGATGCACGAATACACAGTATGCTGGACTGAAATGTCCTTACATATCTGCACCAAGTTTTCTCGTAGCAGCAACGCTTTCTTTCAATCAACGAAATTGGTCAATTTAGATAAAGGGGGCAAGCACAACTCAGTAATACGTCCCTGTAAACGCTATGAAGATCTTACAGTTACAAACAGTATTTTCATGTCTCCAGTCTCCCCACCAAAAGGGAACAGCTCCATAAGCAAAGCAAGAGAATATCCGTGGTGCGCATTGATGTACAAGGAAGGTGTTTTTCTCTTAAACTAGCACCTTCTGGTGGATTACATGAGGGAAATTAGTCTGCATGATCAGTCCTGATGCATTCCTGATGCGTGAAATTACCTCGGCCGAATCTCCAAGAGATGTCAACGTCAGTTGTCAAGTATAGTAAACAGGAGATGAATTTAATTTAACTGGACAAAAAAAACTGGCACTAACTCCATGAAATCTAATTACCAGTACGGTGATAAGTTCCCCATCCACACCGAAGTAATGCTACTGCCAGACACTAAAATGGTAAAAGTTTGTTCAACACTGGGGCATTTGCTTTCTACGAAAATAGACATCTTAACTAGGCATGAGTACAGCAGCTAAGCACTTGTGTAAGTTTGGGCGACACTAGTACCTCGAAAATTGACGGGATTGTGCCATTACGGCATTACTATGATAACAGGATACTCCTAGATCTGACGGGATTGTCCTCCGAGTGCTCACGCCAGCGTTGGCCAAAAGCTGAATCAGGGAGAAAGGGAATGGCTAATTAGGGCGCCGAACCTGCTGCAGCCAGCGGCAACCGCGGAGACCGGAGAGAGGAAGCGGAAAGGCGAGGGCGAGGAATTTTTTGGTGGCTCGCCGGAGCAGGATAGTGAGCATTGGGCTGGGTACGGGGCGCTGGGCCTGTTCCACACGAGAAAGGGAGCTCAGCAAAATTTTAGCGAAGGAAAATTTGACATCAGCATCTGAAAGTTTTACGACCATCGCCGGAGCAGCAATGCATCATCACACCAATAAATAACCATCGCCGGAGCAGCAATGCATCATCACGCCAATAAATAAAATTTGTGAGAGCGATGGCATGACATGTAGCTATTCTGGTATTGTGACTGCCACTATAGTCACCAACTAGTACTACTATGTTGATTTTACTGTATTTAATCCTCTTGCATCTGATCCTTAAAAGCTCGAGAGAAACTTGGCGACACGTGGTAGTATCGTGGCTGCCATCATAGCCATTTCTTGGATATTCTGCCATCATAACCACATGTAAAGCACCACGCAGGGTGCCGTAAGGAAGTACTAGCTTAAAGCATCTTCACTCACACGTCCGACGAGGCCCCCGACAGGCGTTTTTTCATCCGGACGGCGTAAATCGGCTCAGTCGTGCCCCCGGATCCTCGTTTTCGCCCGGATCTGGGCCTTCATCTATCTGGCGAGCCCAGGCCATCCCCGGCCTTCCGGGGCGCGCTCGGGGACTCCGGATGAAACAAACTGGCGCGAAAAGGCGGGGAAAATTCGCGCGCGTTCCCGCGGGTCGTGTGGCCCTGACCTGTCGGCGAGAGTGGGCGGTCGTCGTCCTCATCGTCTCGTCTTCCACGCATCGTCTTCCCCGCACGCATCGTCTTCCGCGCGCTGTAAAGGTTGCCGCCGCTGGCCGGCCAGCCACGCGGCGAGGCGCGTTAATGCCAGTGCGGCTATATAACGCGGCCTACCGCGTCTGGCCGGCCACATTCGCCACCAGCCATCTCCCCCAGTCCACCAGAGCACCTCGCCCACTCCGACGATCCGAGCTCGAGCAATGGCGAACCACTCCGACGACGACGGCGCGGCGAACAACGGCTTCGGCCGCCGCTCCCTCCACCAATGGGAGGGCCGCCTCCTCCACGCCGCCGGCTACATGGCGTCGCCGGACTTCCGGGCGCCCGGAGGTTGGCGCCTGAGCGCCGGCGGCATTCCCATCCCGCCGCCGCCGACGGGAGCGGCGCTCGACGCCGCTATCGACGAGGTCATCGAGACCATGAGCGACGAGCAGCGCGCCGATCCGCGCTTCTTCCCGGACAACCGGGAGGCGTGGACGAGCTTCTTCCGCCGGCGATACGAGCGGAAGCTAGCGTCCTACGACGGGCCGCCCCCTCCTCCGGCGCGCAACAACGCCGCCGGGCGCCGCCGATGGTGGAGCGCGCCGGGGAGGACGCTGGAGTTCGTCCTCCAGCACATCGAGGAGGGGAACGACCCCGTCCTCGAGATGCCGCCGGCGCAGCGGCCAACGCTCTCCCGCCGCCGCGGGAGCAGCTGGATGCCACGGCGGATGGCGACGTCCGGCTCGTCCGGGACGGCGTCGTCCGGGTCGGCCACGAGATCCGGCTCACTGTCCTCGGCATCGACGCCGAGGACAGTGAAGAGGGAGCCGGCGAGCGCGCCTCGCCGCAACAGCGGCGCCCTCGTCATCCGCGAGGGAGGGGCGCGCACCGCGTCGCCGCCGCGCCGTCGCAAGGCGGCGAAGAAGGACGCCGCGCACAAGGCCGCGTCCGAGCTCGCCGAGGCGGAGGCGAGGCGCGCCGAGGAGGCGGCGACGGAGGAGGCGATCAAGCGCTCCCTCCGCGACGTCGTCCCCGCCGAGAACACCATGCCGCTCGACGCGGCACTGGAGTGGTCTCGGCGGGAGTGGGAGCGGGAGGAGCGGGAGCAGCGGCGGCGGCTGCTGGACCTCGCCGCCGCCCAGCGTCGCGCCGCAGCCGCGACTCTTCCTCGTCGCGGCGCGCCGCCCGTCGTCAAGCTGGAGGATTCCAGCGACGACGAGCTGTACCGCCCAACTCCGCCTCGCTTCGGCGACGCTGGGCAGGGCTCCAGCCGCCAGGCGCCGCCGCCGCAGGAAGACGACTCCTCCTCCGACGACGGCGCCGACTACACCACGCAGATGTACAGCCGTTTCGGCATGTAAATCGGCGTTTAGTTTAGGCCGAATTCATATATATGTCGAATTCGGCCTTTTTATGTAAAATAACTCTATTTTCGCCTCATATAATATAAATATCTCTAGTTTTCGTCTAATTTCGTCTGATTTCATCAAAATTCGCCCAGTTCTACTTTGAATTCAAAAAACGTCCTGGACTCGCGGCTGGAAACATGGGCCTCCCCAGGCCGAAATTTGCATCCATCCGGCGCTAAATAGCGCCGGATTTCGGCCTGGGGGCCTTCAACGGCTGGGGATGCTCTTACTACTCGCGCCCTCCCACGTCTACAAGCAACCCAAATGTGCCACTCCTCCACAATACGAACATTGCCCTTCTTTGGGTAGTCCTCAGCGAAATCTACCAACAATACGAACATTGCCCTACACTTGCAGAACCAGATATTTTCGATATGAAGAATTCAGAATCCCCAAAGACGAATAGAAACTTCGCTGGGATAATCACGAATTCTAGTAGAAAATACGCACCACGCAACTAAGATACAAATGAGCACTCTTACCACGGGATAAGATTTTGGCGAGATGCCAAAACTATTACCAGGTGAAACCCCTTTATTTAGGAAACGAAGTCAGACAGTCAGACACTGAGTGCCAACTGTTTTGTCCTTTCAACGAGCCGAGCCAAAACTCCCAAAAGACAAGAACCATATGTATAAAAATAGAGGGTTCCAACCATAAAATATGGAAACCGATGCACGCTAGCCATCAGATGATCACATGGGGATGAACTGATCCAACTATTTTTTTAAACAGTCAATCATGACGTTTTAAGACTAAGCTTAAGATGGGAAAGCTGGACCAGTGATCAGGGAGAAACACTTCCGAATCTGTGGTCAGGGAAAGCTTATTGAACATCACAAGGACCCCCAAACTATTCACACGAGAGAAACACTTCCGAGTCTGTGGTCAGGGAGAGCAGCACATTATCAATATCTATGTGTTCATGATGCCCCTATGGACCATATGTGAAAGCGATATTTTGTGGAAATTACCTGCCTGAAATAAAAAAGGATGGGAAAGCTGGAGGGAACTTGCACAGAATGAGTACCCTGTTTCTCTCTTGATGACCTGAGGAGGCAGTCAAGATCACAAGTTAAAAGCAGTACAGTACAGATTCTCAGTGACCCTGGCACGAGCAGATGCTCGAAGCCGTACAAAGCCAGCCAGACTCATGAGCCCCCACGAAATGGACAGGAACCACTGAAAGATCCCGCACTGGATACATAAGGCATACTCCCTGTCATCACCTCCAACAACCAGAAAAGGATGTCTAGACTCCACTATCCAATCCTCATTTCCTTCCTCTCTCTTCTGGTGTGCTCTTGTGCGTCCCCATGGCATACCATAAGCACAGGCACATCTCTGCAAGTAGATCATGAGAAAGTCTTGCTCATCTCACCAGACACGACCTTCTCTTGCGGCTTCTACCCATCCGGAAACGACACTAACGCCTTCTACTTCTCCATCTGGTTCACACATGCCACCGACAAGACTGTCGTCTGGACGGCAAATCCTCGCTTTCCGGTGAATGGCCAGCGCTCCAGGATATCCTTGAACCATGAGGGCAACTTGGTCCTTACTGATGTCAATGGCTCCACAGCATGGGAGAGCAACACAGGCTGGGGCAAGCACACAACAGTAGCTCTTTTCGACACCAGGAACCTTGTGATCAAGGAATCAACTGATAAGATCATATGGCAGAGCTTTGATTCTCCTACTAACACCTTGCTTCCATCGCAGCATCTGACGAGAGAAAAAAGGTTGGTCTCTCATTCTGATTACTATCATGTCCTCTATTTTGACAATGATAATGTCCTGCGGCTCCTGTACAATGGACCAGAGATCACAAGCATATACTGGCCAAGTCCAGATTACAATGCAGTGCAAAATGGTCGGACTAGGTTCAACAGCAGCAAGATAGCAGTCCTGGACCACAAGGGCAATTTCTTGTCAAGTGATGGGTTCAGAATGATAGCCTCTGATTTAGGTCTGGGGATCCAGAGGAGGATTACCATTGATTATGATGGAAACTTCAGAATGTACAGCTTGAATGCATCAAGTGGCAACTGGACTATCACAGGGGAAGCTGTACAGCAGATGTGCTATGTACATGGATTGTGTGGAAGGAATGGAATTTGTGAGTACTCTCCACGTCGTGTCAGTTGCACTTGTCCTCCAGGATACGAGATGATTGATCCGGAGAACTGGAATAAAGGCTGCACGCCAACATTCAGCATTGACTGCGGGCAACCATATGAGGAATTTACATTCATCAAGGTTCCTCATGGTGACTTCTATGGCTTTGATCTTACATCTAATATGTCAATCTCACTCGAAGAATGCACGCAGATTTGCTTGGAGAGCTGCCTGTGCATATCTTTCACATACAAAGGTGGGGAGGGTTTATGTTACACTAAAAATCTGCTCTACAATGGCCAGGTTTATCCATATTTTCCAGGAGACAACTACTTCAAACTTCCTAACAATGTCAGTTCAGCATCTTCGGCCTCCAGACATACTGGTATTACGGCCTGCAGGCCAGAAAGGTCAAGGCATATGCTAGTACCTGAAGATGCATACAACAAAAATTCTGACAACATAAGCTGGGCATACTTCTACACATTTGCTGCTATATTGGGAGCAGTTGAATTGCTTTTTATCATGACAGGATGGTACGTTCTTTTCAAAATGCATAACATGCCCAAGTCCGTGGAGGAAGGTTACAAAATGATAACAAACCAGTTCAGGAGGTTTACATACCGTGAGTTGGTTGAAGCAACAGGAAAATTCAAAGAAGAGCTTGGGAAAGGTGGCAACGGGGTAGTTTACAGAGGAATACTGAGAGACAAGAAGGTTGTGGCAGTAAAGAAGCTTACAGATGTTAGAAAAGGTGAAGAGGAATTTTGGGCAGAAGTGACTCTAATTGGGAGGATCAATCACATGAATTTGGTAAGAATGTATGGGTTTTGCTCAGAAGGTCAACACAGGTTATTAGTCTACGAGTTTGTGGAGAATGAGTCATTGGACAGATACCTATTTGATGACAGAGGCAGTGAAAGATTGCTCTCATGGAGTCAGCGGTTCAAGATTGCCTTGGGGACAGCAAGAGGCCTTGCTTACCTGCATCATGAATGTCTCGAATGGATTGTCCATTGTGATGTAAAGCCAGAAAACATACTGCTGACACGAGAGTTCCAAGCCAAGATAGCAGACTTTGGACTATCCAAGCTCTCCAAAAGAGATAGTTCTAGCTTAAACTTTACTCATATGAGAGGCACAATGGGCTATATGGCACCAGAATGGGTACTGAATTTGCCAATCGATGCAAAGGTAGACGTTTACAGCTACGGGGTTGTGCTTCTAGAGATTGTCACTGGGAGTAGAATTTCCAGTGAGGTGACAGTAAGCAAAGATGATATGGACTCGGTGCAAATTTCGAGTGGGGAAACAGAAGGCAGAGAAGAGATGGGGTTGATGCAATTTGTTCAGGTGGTGAGACAGATGCTCACTAGTGGGGCTGACCTGGATATAGTGGATGCTAGGCTGAAAGGGCATTTCAATTGTGAGCAAGCAACAGTTATGGCGAAGATAGCAATTTCATGTCTTGATGAAAGAAGCAAGAGGCCAACAATGGATCAGATTGCCAAAGATCTCATGGCATACGATGATGAAGATTACCATCCTGCGTACTTTTGATGACCTGTGACTAGAAGCATAAATGAACAAAGCTTAGTTTATCTACACCTACTATAGAAGAGAAACAGAAGAAACATACAATTATGTCATTTTCTATGTTGTATACCATGTAGCATGACATGAAAAAGTCAGATCCATCCTCCGGATTTTCTGCCTTGCCTTACTGAAATTGTTCATCAGAGGCTGTGAGGCTCTCAGGCTGGTAGGGGGAATTAGGTCTGCAGTATTTTCTTTTATGTATCTGTTGTATATACGTCATCTTTTTATTTGCTGTTTTCACATTTGCGAGGGTTCTGGTATAAATTGTTTCTAATGCAGAACAATATAATCATTATTTGGTGGATTTCAGTAAATTCACTATTCCTTAGATATCAACTTAGAAAAGCTGAAAGATGGAAACGTGGTTGGTGTGCTTAACCACAAAGTTTAGTTAATTATGCCTTCTATCACTTGGTTACTTATACATTCATCCAATGTTCTTTTTGTGTGTTACTCTAGTTCAAAGAGCATTGGTATTTGAATTTTCTATTAAGATACAAATGCAGTTAAGCAGGAAAATTTCTCTACTAATAAGAATTATAAACTATTAGTTCCTGCTTTCAAATTCAAGAAGAACAACACACTGTTGCTTAGTTGTGTTAAGATTTCGTAAACCAGGATTCAGTGCAGTTACTCAGTCTAACAAATGCATCTGACATAATATTCAAGAACAAAAACACTTCCGAAATATCAAACCAGAGACTGAATACAGTGCAGTTACTCGTTAGCAAAGCGTTGGCGTATAAAGGCAGTGTATACCCTTTATCAGTAACAAATTTAATGGACCACACCATCTATATGTCGTTTTATAACATGCCATCTATATGTTGTTTTATTAACTCTTGTGGTTTTTATTTGCAAACAAATACTTCAATTTTCAACAGAAGTACAGCAAGAAAAACTGTAATGGAGGAAATCACTACAAATTCTTTAAATAGCCATTTCTTTTATGACTTATTATGAACCTTATGTACAAATTTTCAAAATTAAGAATTTAATACGAAAATTATTGGGATGGTGAGCTAAAAACTTACTTGCATTCAAGAATCTAATACAAATATTCAGGCCTGATCGACAAATCAAAGTTTTCTCCAAGCATGACAAAAGAGTTCTGCAAACATTTTATTGCAGCCTTATGTGGCTTCAAAAGGTTGCACAGATCTGGAAAAGACTAGAAATATGAAACGGCATTAATCATGTTATAACAAATCTCCGCCTTCCAGTGTGCCGCGCAATGTTTTCAGTTTCACATGCCATCTCTCTTTAAAAACAAAGTACAAATCATTCTAATCAGATCAACAATGCATAATAGTATGAATTATGACACCAGACATCACTTAAGCCAAACTGCTATGTTGCACTATGAGTTACTGATTGGTGTAATCGCCCCAAATGAGCAAGACGTTCTGATGGTATAAAAGCCGTAAAGAACCTTGAGCATATTTAGAAGAAGACAGCTACACTTTTAACGATTTGCCATAAGCGCAACACCCTTTACAGGTTTTTTTGGGGGGAGCATTGAGAATGTAGTCAGAGGCATGAATTTGTTTCACAATAAGGTGTAAGCAGTGCCCCCTTTGATACCTTCATGCCCCATGGACCCATGGTATCTTATTCATTCCATTTAACTGTTTCTAGCTACAGCCTCCACTAAGTTGTTTGCAGAAAATCAGCTTAAAATTACTCACTTCATTAAGAAAGACCTGTCAGTGCAATGCTCTGCAACTCATGTAGGAAGCACTGATGTACCTGCAAAGTGCCAACATAAAGTGATGAAATTGTCTAGCTACTTTCCTGCACCAAGAAGCACCATAACTGGGGTCTCTTGATACATATGAAAATACCAAGTTGGTTTTACTTTGGTCTTGGAAAGACAACCCTATGGTACCTCTAGACAGCTCAAACCAGTTCAACAGGAACAAAGCTAGTGGACAACACAAGAGGTCCATGGTAAGAATCAATACCATTAGGCCTTGTTTACTTCTAGTGTATTTGAGGGGATCGGAGGGGATTATTCCGTATCCCCGGAAATCCCCGATATGTTGTTTACTAGGCCGGGTTTTGAGAGGATAATCGTAGGATATCCCCACAAATCCCTTCCACACTAGTGTATTTTTGGCTAGGTTAAAAACTCTCCATCAGGCCTTGTTTACTTCTCCGGTATTTTTACCACCAAGAGATGTGGGGATATGCGGGGATTTGGTGTTCACCCAATACTCTCAAATCCCCTCAAATACTCTTCCCCAAAAATACTCTACTATGGTGGGGAGTTTTTATTGTAGCCAAAATTACACTAGTGTGGTGGGGATTTGTGGGGATATCTCGGGATTATCCCCTCCAAACCCGGCCTAGTAAACAGCCTATCGGGGATTTTCCGGGATACGGGATAATCCCCTCCGACCCCGCAAATACACTAAGGCCTTGTTTACTTCTAGGGTATTTGAGGGGATGGGAGGGGATTATTTCGTATCCCGGGATTTCTCCGATAGGTTGTTTACTAGTCCGGGTTTTGAGGGGATAATCCCGGGATATCCCCACAAATCCCCTACACTCTAGTGTATTTTTGGCTAGATTAAAAACTCTCCATTATGGTGGAGTTTTTTTGGGAACGGGTATTTGAGGGGATCAGAGAGGAGATTATTGGGTGAACACCAAATCCCCGCTTATCCCCGCATCTATTGGGGAGGAAAATACCGGAGAAGTAAACAAGGGGATTATCCCGTATCCCGGAAAATCCCGGATAGGTTGTTTACTTGGGAGGGGATAATTCCGGGATATCCCCACAAATTCCCTCCACACTAGTGTATTTCTTACTAGATTAAAACTCTCCACCATGGTAGAGTATTTTTGGGGAAGAGTATTTGAGAGGATTGGAGAGGATTGGAGAGTATTGGGTGAACACCAAATCCCCACTTATCCCCACATCTGGTGTGAAAATACACTAGAAGTAAACAAGGCTTATATCTAGTCAAAAATACACTAGTGTGGAGGGGAATATCTCGGAATTATCCCCTCCCAATCTGGCCTAGTAAACAACCTATCCGGGATTTTCCAGGATACGGGATAATCCCCTCCAATCCCCTCAAATACACTAGAAGTAAACAAAACCTAGATGTGGGGATAAGCAGGAATTTGGTGTTCACCAAATACTCTCCAATCCCCACAAATACTCTTGCCCAAAAATACTCTGCCATGATGGAGAGTTTTTAATCTAGCCAAAAATACACTAGTGTGGAAGGGATTTGTGGGGATATCCCGGGATTATCCCCTCCAAACCCGGCCTAGTAAACAACCTATCGAGGATTTTCTAGGATACGAAATAATCCCCTCCGATCCCCTCAAATACACTAGAAGTAAACAAGGTCTAAAAACTCTCCACCATAGTAGAGCATTTTTGGGGAAGAGTATTTAAGGGGATTGGAGAGTATTGGGTGAACACCAAATCCCCACTTATCCCCACATCTCTAGGGTGTGAAAATACACTAGAAGTAAACAAGCCTGAGCATGGGCAGCCCGGCCCGACTCGGCCCGAAAATGGCCTGGCCCGTTGGGCCAAAACATGCTGTCGGGCCAGGCCTAGGTTGGGATTTTTGGTCCAATAGCAATAACAAGCCGGGCCTGGGCTGGAAAAAACAATGATTTACTGAAGGCCTGGCCTGACAGCCCGACAGCCCGACGATTTTTTTGCCCGACATGCTGGGCCTGGGCCCAGAAATTTGAGGCGGGCTTTTTCCTGGCCCGGCCCAACCCAGCCTGCCCCAAAAAAATGCCCAGGTATAGAAGTAAACAAGGCCCTGTTGGGGAAAAAATGCCAGAGAAGTAAACAAGGCCTCAGAGTGAAGACTGTAGGCTTTTTTCTTGAGAGAAAAGCCACTTTAGGTTTTAGTAAGTATTAATAAATTATGCGAAAAATAGTCAGTAGTACTGACATGTGGCCCGGACAATTTCACTATCAAACTGTCATATATAACCAGGAGGCACACAAGCATCAAAAAGAAAAGACAGCTTGCTATGATTCTAATCATGATTCAAAAACCAAGAATAACAATGTAGAGTTACTGCCTTTCCTGGTTATCCTACTCAGAATCAGTATCTCGTACATGGCCACTGTCAATATATATTTGACTAGAACCAGTTTGGCCAATAGCTGGATAATATCTGGCATTTTCTGTTTCCAGACCTAAAATAGGACTTACATGTTTCTAGTAAAATCCTGACCATCTGGATTTGCACAAGTAATAAGCACGAATTCACCATCTGGAATAGTTCCACTACCAAAATTATGAAGTTTCGATTCTAAAAGCGTAGGAAAGTTATATCATGCCTCCCAATCACCCCTAGTCCAACAAAACATACCCAGTGGAAATTGCTTAGCTTCAGAAGAGACAAGTCATTGATAAATACAAATCCTGGGACAATCAAACCTATTGCATGGCTATGGCAGGTAACTGGCTCTAACCCATCAGTCATCGTTTGCTTCAAAAATATGATAAGAGTTCTTACTGACATCTAAGGTTCACTGCTTTATCCATATTGTTCAAAAAAGAGTTGGAAGTCATCACCAATCAACACAAAAATATTACTAGTCATTTTTTCTGCTGCCAAAATGAACTCCGTTAATATAACTAAAAACCAACACTGTTATAATATGCATGTCTAAATAACACCAGACTCACAATTATACAGAATTACCATGCTGAATGTCAGTTGCTCATTAGAAAGCATTCCAGTGACCAGTCTGAAGGTAATACCCGAATCTGCTAGTATTTGTCAGCCTTGTTTCAACTTGATGGCTTAATTGAGTTGTAATACATAATACAATGAGAATTGAGAAGGCGTAGCATTCATCTAGCTCTACAGATTCCTCCATCAGTAACAGCTGTCCTTGTCTACAGCAGAGCCACTTAATTAACAAAAAAAAGATCAACCGCTTCACTTCTCCAACCAATCTGTATCTCACAACAACTACGCAAGCCAGCATTCCACTGCCAACAATAACCGATAGAGATGTATTTCAGACGGCTAGCTTGAAAGCTGCATCAAGGATGAGATAACAGAAGACTTGCTAATCTTATAGTGGACAAAACTATAAACTGTGGCATCTTGAGCATTGGAGAACGCATTGTATTTCTATTTGCTCACATGATGACATCACTTGGGGATCTGAACGAGCATAGAAAGTGTTTCTGGTATTGAGCAAACACATAGGCTTTTAAAGTTGCAATCAAGTGTGATTCCTGCAGTGAGATCTTGTGGCATCAATACACCATCCTTAAAGAAAAAACTTAACGACCGTCCACATAGAGAATGGCTCTCCTTATTACTGGTTTCAGCCTCTCCACTGCTTCCCAAGTGGCATGTACAATCCCTTGAAACAAAACTAGCATCACTCTGACAAACACAATGATCTGAGATGATTTCTGTGTCAAGCATTTTTCCATTTTTTTCTTCACGGCCAACTACATCTTGAGAGCTGTACCATTTTCTAACTGCTGCTAGTAGATTCGATGAGCGTGATGAGAGAATGTCATGCATATCATCAATGGCTAAGAAATGGAGATTAGGCCGTACTGAATTTGAAAGAATATCATGGGACACCTTATAAACAGCATGGAAGCATGCAGGGCAACATTTGTAGACACACGAAGATTTTGGAACAGGGAGCTTCTTTATGCTATCTTGCGGTTGACCATTAATCGAATGATCTGATTCAGCATCATTCAGAGGAAAGCTGGCATTCGACTCATTAACATTGCCATGAGCTTCAGAAGACACCATATTCTTGGATATTTCTACATTATCCATAGTAGTTGAGGGCACGAAGAAATTGTCAAACCTTTGCATATTGTCTAAGGCTTCAACTGATTCAGAGAGGCTTCCAGATCTTTGAATATCCGGGTTGCACTTTTCTTCACCATTGGATACTCTGGACATTTTCCAGCCGTTGTTTACTCCACCAGATCCTCCGTCACTTATTACTGTATCTGCCGGTGTAAGGGGACCCTTGTGCAACTCATGCAAAGCCGGATGGACAAGGTCGTGTTCCACTGTATCATTCCTGGATATAGATGTCAAATGAACACTATCAAGGTTGCAGACCACACTATGAATTTCAGGTTGGTCTGGACCTTGATGGACTGGGTTGTCTTGCATCTCACTAGGACAGGAAGCTGGGCCAACTGGATGGTCATGTGACTGCTGGGCTGAATTGTCTTTCACCTCCGTACAGCAGCCAACAGGAGCAGCCTGCACATCGCTTTTTGTAGTATAACAAGTACTTTCACACACTCTTGTGCATGACTTTCCTAGACTTGTTGTCTTTGTACCTAATGCTCTTGTATTATTGTCAGGATGTAATCTGTAGATAAAAGCAAAGGGAAGAAAAGAAAAAAGGTCAGCAGCTTGTCATGAGATCAGCAATATTAAGAACCAACATCCTATCATTGGCCAAGTGCTTTATATTTTACCTGACCTAAGAAAAAACAATACTGACAATCAATAGAAACATAACAAAGACTCGTCAGGCATACCTCTGGAAGGTGTATGCCCAGCTGTTCACAATGTCATCCAGATATGCTACTTGAGATAGGATATGGAAGTATCGATATCGACTTCTCTTTTCCAAGATTTTAGTTTGGATCTGTCCAACAAGCAGTTCCAAGACCCTTCTCACATCAGCACAAACTTCCATAACAGATGCATAAACCTCCCTATATGCTAATAAACCAACAGCAACCAATCCTCTCACATAAAGAGCCTTTTCCTTGCCCTTAAGAACAGTGTTTTCTTCAGGCAATGATTTATCAGGTGAGGTACTGCTATGCAACAAACAGGAATTAAATGGCCAACCTTTCCATGGTCCATTTATATCAGTGCAGGGACCTTCCCGCAGTTTTGAGGTAACCCAACAGAGTTTGGAGAACTGAGGGTGCTGCAGTATCTGAATTCCAAAGGCAATAATAGCAAGTGATTCATTGCCCTTCACAATTCTACTGGAAGGATTTCTTGAGGCACTCTCATGAAAATCAAGTTTCTCAGGAATTTCCTCTTTATCTTTTACATCAAATGCTGGTGGCTGTAGAGGAGAACTGCATGTAGCCAGCTTAGCAGGACATGAGGGTCGTTTGTCAATGTACATAGAAGATTTCCCTAATGTGATGGATTCATTATTCTCAAAGGATTTACATTCACCTGGTGCACTAATTTCCATGGGAGTACAGACTTCTTTCTGTTCACCGTGATTGTTATGAGCTCTGTCATGTAACAATTGAACATGATGCTGGATTACATCATGTGATAACCGCAAAGAACATGAATCGAGCACATCGTCCCAGTTAATATAGGTGTCAACGTTCACAGAAAACCTTGGTATTGTGTGTTCTGAAGAACCAAGACATTGATCTACAACATGTGTGCTGAAGAAATGCTTTACTCCGCATGGAAGATCTTGAAACTTTAGCTCACTAGTAGCCTGAAAGTGAATTATCAGCTATATATCCTATTTATATAAAATCAGGTCAGCTAATTACCACTAAATTTCAACTCCAAGAAAGAAGGGCTGATACGCAATGATGATAATATCCCCCGTGTTCTAACGAGCATGAGATCAAAGATTAACCAGCATGACAGCAACAAACAAACCAAGTAGCTCTTATCATTGGCACACATTGTTGCTATTAAGATCCATGTGCAGTTACTGCTATACAAATTATGAGCAATGACTCCCAGGTATAAAGTACTCAGTACACAAGAGCAAAATTTGGACTTAATTCGGCAATGTGTTGGCTTTTAGGTCACAGTTTTTTTATTAGTTCCAGATATGCGTAATCAATATCTTAGAGCCATAGAAGAACATTTTGACTATGATTGGTAAGGATTCTCTCAACTAACTATGTTTTGCAGCAAGGACAGATCGCAACAACAAACGGCTCCTTGGTCTTCTATTACAATACACTGCATGTCCTTTTAATTTTAATCTTGTAAGGCTCAAAAGCATGACTTAAAAACGCTAAACTCAATATACCCAATAACATATGGGTCAATCCATCTATTTGTCCTCCCTTTTATTTGAATATATGATTAATGGTTCAAAAAATAAGTGATTAGCCCAGCAACTACGTACTAAACAAGTAATTATTTCATATTAAGAGTAGCTTGGAGCATCATTGTCAATAACAGTTTTAGTGATTTTAGTTAGGATTGTTATATAGAGATAAATACAAACAAGGCGATAATGTTGTATGAATCGGAAACCCCAGCATTGTATTCATCATGTTAATGAACCTGAAATCTCGGTATTTTAGAATGAACAAACCATGGACCATTCACATTCCTTCGTGACATTTTATGGAAAAGGACAGTATGAACATGCATACATGTCCAGAAAATTTCAAGCAAAGAAGGAATTGAAAAGGCATATCCCGTGAAGAGTAATCAAGCTTACCAGAACACTAATGGATACAGAAGCTAACAATGAATCCATCTGATCAACCAATGTATTCCAAACTTCTGAACATTTCGTCATGATTCCCATTGGTGAGGAGGACAACTTGCTTGTCCCCGTGTTGCGCCCATGGTCTTCTGTTTCTTGTTCATGGACCTTGTCGACTGCCCATAAATCAATTCTAGGCATGTAGATTATACACCTTCCAAGGTTTATGCCTTTCACTAGTCAAGGAAAAGCAAATAAACTTTTGTTACTTACTCATATCTGTTGGAAACAAATGAAGGATATTAATAGGGTAAGGATAGTCAATAGATCAATAACATAGTTTACCTACGTAGAAAGGCACTTTCCTCCGTAAATTTAAATCACAGAATCAACATTATACCGATTGCCATTGGATGGTGTGACAATGGCTTCTAAGCTCGGATGATATGGCCAAAAAGGGATGAACTCAACTAACTCTTGCTAATTTACATCGGGCCAGATATGGGTTGCATTAAATTCAATCTATAAAGAATCATCGTTTGTATGATGCATCAATCTTCAGTGCATATGTAAATTATGTTCAATGATCCAACGTGGAAATGTGCAGCTCAACTGAAACGAATTCAACCTCAAATGGATACACAAACTCGAATTGTGCAATGTAAATGTACATTAGCAATATACTCACACAGTATCAAATTTGCAATGCACTATTTAAACAGAAATGCAACTTTTTGTCACCAGAAAGGTCCAACATTGAGTGCATAACTAACTTCATATAGCTACTGTTCTTGATAAAAACAAGTTGTTTGTTTTTACTTCTTGTGAGCTGCAGAGTGCTTGTGAAAATACGGTTTCAGTGAATGGCTGCCCATATCAGATTAGAGTAGCACATGCAGATAAGTAAAGCCCAATAAGATAGATAGATATCAGTTTTCTATCTAAATAGACTCCTGAATACATGACTGATGGTTAGGTCCAGGAAAGAAAAGCTCGTACTTTCTAAGTTAAGTCCAAAGCTGTTTTAGAAAAGCCAGAATATGTGATGTTGATAGAGTGCAGAGAGTATGTAATCCAAAGTCATAGCAAGAAATATCAGTGTCCTCTATGCTGCTGCAGTTACTGTGCAGCGGCCAACTTGCTTCTCTACCTAGCCCCTAGCCTCCCCTGCTCTCTCTTTTGTATATTCCTCTGCCCAATTTTTATATTCCCCTCTTTCTTGTATATATCGCCCTTTGTACATGTTTCTTTTTTATAAAATTTACTGTCGGGGCCTCCCCTAGAGCTTCTGGTAAAAATGTAGTACCATGAACTTTCATAATGACAAGATCTGCTTACAAAGTAAAACAAATTAAGGGTAAAGGGAGTTATCGACTTAGCATTGATTCTTAATTTCTTATACAGGTAGATTCTGAGTGGACGTTCATTTTACATACTCATGAGTCACTTTTTTAAGATGAGATTTTAATCATCCACAGCCTCTGTTATAAGCATATACAGTATAATATAAGGAAAAATAGAATACACAGGCAAAGAACACTAACACCCAAGTTACAGGAAAGTTAACCTGTAATTGCTCAGTCAACATTTCAGAAGTAAAAGGAAATTAAAGGAACTTACGAAGAATTTGTGTCAATCCATTAAGAATGTCACCGTTTCCCTCCTGTGCCATAGTTGCAAGATCAAGCTTGTGTATTACAATCTGACCCATAAAACCATGAAGAAGGCAGCGAACTAGATGCCGCTGGCCTGATCGGGGTGCTCCAGCAACTAAAGCTCGAAAACCCGATAATTTATATGATAACCCTCCTTTGTTTGGAGAACCAGTGGAACTCAACCTGCGGTCATCAAACTTCTCATGTTTCTGACTTAACAACATTGAACCGTGATTTCCTAATTGAGACGCTGTAAGACCATAGCTTGACAAGATTGACTCAATTTTATTTGCAATATCCTTCTGCTGTATCAAAGAGGGAAGATAGGATGACCAAAAAGTGTGAGGTACATTATTTTTTTCCATAGACGAAAACAGAACTTCCTTTATAAAGGAAGATGCCTTCAGAAGAGAAGAAGGTAACCAGATTCGCTCATCCAAGCAGAGGGAAATAAGGAGGTGAAGTAATGGTTTAAGAAGGCATGGTAAAAGATAGGAATCAATCGGAGCAGAAACCAGATCATTTGCAGCAATCCCGGCTTCCCTTTGTGAACAGGGTGGGGGAGCAGCTGCAAGAGCGGACAACCAATCCCTTTCATCCACATCAATCAATGGTAGAGGAAGTCGCCCATGTTCCGTTCCTTTCTCAGCAGAGCGTAAAATGTCCTGCAACGGGCAAGCCCTTTTAAGAGCATTTAATGCAGCTTGGGTGCAAATTGCCTGCAAATCAGCACCAGCATATCCGACAGTTTGGCTTGCAACAGCTGAGAGGAATGTGCCTGAAATAGGACTTGGCCAGTTTTTTGTGTGCAACGATAGAATAGCAGACCTACCCTCCAGGGTCGGGAGCGGGAAGTATATCTCACGATCAAACCTTCCTGGTCTCCTAAGAGCAGGGTCGATAGCGTCAGGACGATTCGTAGCCCCAATTACTATAACTGAGCCCCGTGATTTCAAACCATCAAGCAATGAGAGCAAAGTCGCTACAACTGAATTGTGTGTCTGGTCTTGTTGTCTAGATCTGCAAGGTGCTAAACCATCCATCTCATCAAAAAATATGATGGAGGGTTGGCATTTTTCAGCTACCTGGAATAGAAGTCTTAACTGCCTCTCAGCGTCACCAACATACTTGCCCAAACAATCAGCTCCTTTTCGAGCAAAATAAGCAATCCTTCTGTTACCCTGAGAACATGCCCCTATTAGTGCCCGTACAACAAGTGTTTTGCCAGTACCAGGGTGACCATGCAGCAGAACACCCCTTGGTGGTGTGAGACCTAAAGAGCTAAAGAACTCAGGATACAGAAGAGGCAGAATCACCACTTCCTTCATGCTCTGAATAACATCACTAAGCCCAGCAACAGATTCCCAACCACGGTAAGACTTCTCATTTTCAGAAGAACCTCCTATGTAAACGGGTGCAATCCTCAAAAGATCTCTGTTTAGCCTCTTCCCTTCACGTTTCAAGAACTCTTCATCTTCACCACAGTTCTCTAACCATTTCTCTTCAGCCTCTATATCCTTTCTCCATGCATCATGTGACACCTTTCTGATATCAGCCTTCATCTTTTTTATCTTCATCTTCCTGAGTAGTTCAGCATATTTATCACCTTGGGGTTGGAAGAGATGCCGATGATCATTGCAAGTTATAAGAAACTTCCGGTGATCAAATATGCAGGCTTCTGTTCGACTGCAAGGCTACAGAATACAGATGGGGAGAAAATAATGCATATTAAAGAGCAACAGTAAAATTATAGAATGATGAAGTGTAGCCTAAGTACGTTACCAAATGGTAGGTTTTTGGACAGCGGTCAACACGACACCCAATAGTTGCTCCAGGTCTGCCACATCGACTGCACTTCAAAAGCCTTCCACGGACAAGTGCAGCTCTAACATTTTTTAGGCACCCCAAACCAGCAAAGTAAACCTGAAATTTTACACCAAAATATGGATTTTCATACAAGACACTACATAAAATCTTAGCATCACTAGCATGATGTATACTGATGCATTTAGCTAGTTTTATTGGCAATACATTATCTTGGAACTTAATAAGCAATCCACAAGAACCAGTGCAGATCCATAACTAGTTAACCACATAGTGGGACATACTATTTTCAGCAAAACAAAGCATGGAAGCTAAGAGGGGGTTATTGAGGACGCCTAACTATCTTTGGTGGGGGAGTGGATGTACAACCCACTATCTGGGCTCAAGTTCTCGCGGGCATGAATTTGGGTTCCCATTTAACTATAGGGGCTTCCTCTACAGTTTTTTTGGAGGGGGTGGCGTATTGGTAAGGGCATTTCTGCCTGTCTGCCTGTACAAAATAGAGCTAAGGTACAGCAATGGTACGCAACAAAAAAAAGATGTTACTCAGCATAGACATTAAAATAACACATGAAGAATTGAAATGTACTGCAGGAACATACCTCAGGACTCCAAACTGCACAATTCTGATGAACCCAAACACGAGCAATGCCAAATCGATCATGTATTGGACCCAGTAACCTTCCGAGCCATCCAGGATCTTCACTGAACCCATCGTATACATCATAGTTTGGCTCCTCTGAAGGCAAAGCACCCTCATAGGCTTCATTCTCGCTGTCAGCGGTATCATGCAGTGCGATCCTAGGTGGTCTCCCATCAGTCCCTCCTCCACATAGCCCACACCTCCTTCCTTCTTTAACTTCTAGAACTGCTCGTTTTTCATCTGAAACTAGAGATTTCCGCGCTCTCTCATTCAGAGCCTCCTGAGACAACACTACATTTGGGGCATCATCCATCTGTTCATCCTGCTGGACCTCTTCCACTTGCTCACCAGGACCAGGACCATCAAGTTCCATTTGCTGCTCATCGGGAAGGTTGCTCACTTCCGCAACCTGCCCATGGTGCACATCGAGCTGCTCATTTTCCCCCCAATCACCAGACTCGACCTTATTGGCATTCTCATCACAAGCTAACTCATTGTCATTTTCTCCTTCTAGTTGTACAGGTGCCCCTGGCAAACCATCCCCCTCCCCCACTTTCTCCACGTTGCCTTCGTCTACACCAATTGCGGCACCAGTTGCTTCTTCTTCCTCATCCTCATCACCATCACCTTCCTCCTCTGCTCCTTCTTCCTCCGCTTCTTCTACTACAGTGACACCCTCAATAGCCTTGGGCGATCCTACATTCAAATCAATGGTTAAATTGATCTCCCCCCTCTCTCGGGATGACAAAGCTCCGCTCTCCTCGCCCCCATCCTCTTCCTGAGTGCCCTCCCGAACGCCTACCACCACCCTCCTCGTCTCATCTTCCTCCCCATCTTCGTCTTCTAACCACAGGGCCCTCGCTCGCCTCCTCGCTCCGGCCTTCCCCTTAGCCCTATCCCGCAGCCGCGAGCGCCACGCCGCATTACCCCCGCCGTCCTCCTCATCCTCCTCCCCCACTAATCGGGCAACCGCCTCGCCGCGTGCCCTACCCCCCTTCCGCGAGTTCCCGCTAGACCCGGCCACGCCCCCGCCGGGGCGGAGCCTCCTGCGGCGGGGCGAGGCGGCCGGCGAGGTGTCGAGCGTGACCGGCGCGCGGCGCAACCGCGTGCTCCGGCGGACGGCCTCCGCGTCGGAATCGTCGCCGTCGCCGCCGCCGCCGCCGCACGGGGAAGGCGGCGGCGCGACGTCGCAGATGGCGTCGAGGCGCTTCTGCTTCTTCCGGGTGCGGGGGGAGGCGGCGGCGCCGCGCCGCCGCTTGGGCGTCGACGGGGGCATCAGAGGAGAGGCACGCGCAGAGGTAACGAGGGTTTTGGGGGTCTCGCTCGCTCAGACTTCGCCTTGCCGTTTCCTTGTGTGCGGCCAGTCGACTGGAGGGTGGGAGGGGAACTGATTTCAGTCTCGGCCACCGATATACGTGAAAAACAGGTGGTTTCCATTGTAGGGGCAAAAAAAAAATCGAATGTTTTGAACTCTTTTTTTTACAAGAAATTTTTTGAACTTTTGAATGTCAATGATAACGACGGATATGGAGGATGTATCCTGTATTCCCGTAACGGCCGTGTGCTTATAGAAACTCTGACATATCACAGATACCGAAAATATGGTACTCCTCCCTCCGACCTATAATACTCTTCACTAATATGGAGTAATATGGGTCGGAGGGTATACTAAATGCAACGAGAACACCAACACGTGCGTCCAGACCCCCGCGTCGGGGAACCCTAGTCGCCGCTGCTTTTTGAGCCCCACCATCGCCCTTCCCCGCATCGCCGCCGCCGGGGGGCTGCCGGTGAAGCCGTGTGCACCCCGGAGAAGGTGGCGGCGGGGCATTTTTTTCGTCTCCCGGCGCGTGGGAGCTCTCCCAGGTGGAGATCGAAGACGACGGGTGACGAGGTTTGCCCCCGACAATGTCTATGCTTGAGGACTTTTGACTTGTGAGAAGAGGGATCCGGCGGACTCGACGGCGGTCGTGGTAGCGACAGGGGGCACACGATGGTTTACTCAGGTTCACGTCCCCTCGGTGGAGGATTGCTACATCTGCTAGCAATTTAGTATATGATCATAGTTGTATTTACAGGGAGCCGCCGTAGGCGGAGTTGTGTTATCTAGCAATGCGTTAATGTAATTTGTGTCTCTAGGGGGTGCCCGTGGAGGCTTTATATATGCAGCCAGTTAGGGTTTACATGGTTTCTTTCCTTCTACTCTAAGTCGGCGTACTGGGCCTTGCGGGCTTCATTATCCTTCGAGTGGGCTTCTTCCTTGGCCGATACGGGTATGCTAAAAGTGAAGACCCGATGGGTCGTGTCCTCGTCAACGGGGCTTAGGGCGTGCGAGGCGGCGGCCGGCTGTCGGCTGCAGCCGGCGGGTGGAGAAGCTTGAGAGCTGGATCAGGAGGGTGCAGCGGCGCAGTGCTGCTGGAGGTGCTTGGGGGCGTCGGCGAGGGATGGGCCCGATCACCATTGTCACGCGCCATAAGCTCCTCCATGCCACACTCATGCAGAAGGTCCGGTTGCAAAAAAACGGAAACCATGTCGAATACACAAATTCTGCTATAAGTGTCTAGCATAAAACATTTATAACTTGTATATTGATAGCGGTGCTGGCCGCCCAGTTGGGAACCCCAAGAGGAAGGTATGATGAGCACAGCGGCAAGTTTTCTCTCAGTATGAAACCAAGGTTTAATCGAACCAGTAGGAGAAAGAAACCACTTCTGAAGGTTGATGCTAGCTGGCTTTGGTATCTGCTCCAGAGAATTTATATATGGCGCCTATCTGGGGCATAGCTTTGGCACCAGCAGCAACGTGGAACCTGCACACAACACAACCAAAGTACTTTGCCCCAACTTGCAGTGAGGTTGTCAATCTCACCGCTTTGCTGTAAACAAAGGATTAAACGTATCGTGTGGTAATAGATATTTGTTTGCAAGAAAGTAAATAATGCTTGTAGAAAGTAAACGGTAATATGAATGTAAAAGAATGGACCGGGGTCCATAGTTCACTAGAGGTGTCTCTCCATAAAGATAAATAACATGCTGGGTAAACAAATTACAGTTGGGTAATTACAGAATAAAGAATGCAAGCAATGCATGTACATGTCATGATGATCACTATGAGATTCACTTGGGCATTACAACATAATACATAGACCGTAATCCATCCGCATCTATGACTAATAATCCACCCGTCGGATATCATCCGAACAACCGTTGGGTATTAAGTTGCAAGCAACAGATTATTGCCTTAAGCAAAGTGTGTAATGTAAACAATACAAATGTCCTTGAACACAAGATTGTTGTTTTCTCCCTAGTAGCAACAGCACATCTACAACCTTAGAAGTTATTGTCACTCTCCCAGATTACTAGAGGCATGAACCCCCTATCGAGCATAAATACTCCCTCTTGGAGTCACTAGCATCTACTCAGCCAAGATATCTACCAGCAACGGAGAGCATGCAAGATCATAAACAACATAGAGATGATAAATCACAAATCAACTTGACATAGTACTCAATATTCATCGGATCCCAACAAACACAACATGTAGAATTACATAACGATGATCTTGATCATGATAGGCAGCTTACAAGATCTAAACATGAAGCACATGGAGGAGAAGACATCCATCTAGCTACTGCTATGAACCCGTAGTCCAAGGTAGACTACTCACACATCACTCCGGAGGCAGGCATGGTGATGAAGAAGGCCTCCGGTGGTGATTCCCCTCTCCGGCAGGGTACCGGGAAGAGCTTCTGGACCCTCCCGATCTCGCGTCGACGATGTCGGCGGCTTGCAGTATGTTTTCTAGAAAAAAGTTTGGGCCCCTAGGGTTTTCCCATCGAGGGGATTAAATAGGCGGAAGGGCGATGTCAGGAGGTGGACCAGGTGGTTACACCCCTGGTGGCGCGGCCTAGGGGTGGCCCGCGCCACCACCAGGTGTGGCCGCCCCTTGGTCCGCCTCTGACTCTCCTTTGGACTTCGTCTTCGTGTTAGGTAATTAGAAACTTCAGCTTTTGTTTCGTCCAATTCCAAGAATATTTCCTATGTAACTATTCTGAAACACAAAAACAGCAGAAAACAGGAACTGGCACTATGGCATCTTGTTAATAGGTTAGTTCCGGAAAATGCATAAAAACGCCACGAAGTGTAAACAAAACACAAAGCAAATAGTGTATAAACAAGCATGGAGCATCAAAAATTATAGATACGTTTGAGACGTATCAAGCATCCCCAAGCTTATCTCCTGCTCGTCCTCGAGTAGGTAAGTGATAACAAAACAGTAATTTTTGAGGTGACATGCACCAACACAATCTTGATCAAAACGATGTAAAGCATTGAGTGCTGAGATCAAAGTACTCTAAACATGGGCATAAAAGATATAATATTGACAATGGAACTTAGCAACCATGTTATAACATGAAAAGTAACACAAACAAAAGATCATGAGTAATAATGCATTGAAAGTCATTTGTTTGTTTCAAGCATATAGAAAAACATATCAAAGTGGTATTCAGCTTGTCCCTCATGGAGTAGCAAAACATAAATGCATAGGACACCTTCAAGTTTAAGAGGGCGACTAGATACAAATAATTTGAGAACAAGCAAAACCATAATCATGAATCAATCAATAATAAATTTTGGGACTAGGCACATTATACTCAGAATGACAACTATGTTCTCTTAGATGGTGCATAAAGGTAGAAGGTGAAGACTCAGCATAAAAGTAAAAGAAGGGCCCTTCGCAGAGGGAAGCAGGGATTTAGCATGTGCTAGAGATTTTCATTTGTAAAATAGAGATAAAAAATTGTTTTGAGAGGTGGTTGTTCTTGTCAACGACTGGCAATGGGGTTCTTGCTATCTTCCATACTAAACAAGTCGAGAGAAGTTAGCACATTTGTGGTCTTTTATAAAGCTTGGCACTCCTCCCTACTTTTCTTTTCAGAAACCATGGCTAACTGAATCCTTCGGGTGCCCACCAACTTTCACATACCATGGAGGAGTGTCTTTTTCTTTTATTTTTTTATTTTTTAAAGAGGTTATAATATGGAAGATAGCAAATCCGACCACTACGTCCTCATGAGCTGAAAACAGTGTCACAAAATGAGAAGTATTTTGAAGGGTTTTTTGAAAGGTAGCACATGAAAATTTACTTGGAATGGCTTGAAAATACCATGCATAGGAATTTATAGTGGACTCTTTGAAATAACTTGGTTTTTGGTAGTTGGATGCATTAGAAGTATTCCCTCTCAGTATAGATGAAGGCTAGCAAAAGACTGGGAGCGACCAACTAAGAGAGCAATAACGGCCATAATCATGCATAGCGAAAAACATTATTAACCAAAGCATAAAGTGGTATCACAAGTCAAAAACCAAATGATCATAGAGGCTTGAGGTGACTGGTTTGTAGTCAAATATGGTGTGAGCATGCACCAAGTCAACCCAAATAAAGCATCAAAGGAGAATACCACAATATTATGCTCTCATATAATAAAAACAATGCATGATTCTTTCAAAGGCACATTAAGCAATCTCAGTCATTTGAGACAAGTCATGCTACATCAAAAAATACTAAGCTTATAATCAAAATAACATCAAGCATGACATGCAAAAGTCTAAGCCACGGTCTAAACAAGCTCCCATTTGTACCACTATAAGCATGAAACTTTTTACTCTTTTCCAACACCAATCGACCTTTTTGAAACAACTCTTGAAGATGAAAAGCAACATAGACCAGAGGTATAAACACACCTAGCTACAAAGAACTAACAAGTTCTGAACAAAAATCAAGGCGAAAAACGAAAGCTAAACGCAGTACTAGAAAAAGAGAACACTCGTTGAACAATAAGAGTGAAAACTAGAGTGTTCTAGGCAATGAAAATGGAGTGTGTCTTCTCCAAAAGAAACATGTTGGGGCCCAATCATTTATTGCAGCAAACAAAACAAAATAAAACTAAAAGCAAAAATAAAGACGCTCTAAGAAAAACGCATAGCATATAAAGCAATAAAAATATAGTGTCTTGAAAGATGACCTGATATTTTGTTGATGAAGAAGGGGTGCCTCGGGGCATCCCCAAGCTTTGATGCTTGTACTTCTTGGATATTTCTTGGGGTGACATGGGCATCCCCAAGCTTGAGCTTTTGTCCATACTTCATCTCATCTCATAATTCTCCTTTACCTATACTTGAAAACTTCCTTCATACAAAACTTCACACAATCCTTATTAGCAACATTAGTGTATGCAAGATAGTAAATCTACTCTTTGGTTCAGTTTCAACTTAAGTATAACACCCATTAAAACATAAGATACTATAGCAACTTCCTCAAAAGTTCCATGATCAAAAGAACTCAAAAAGAAAGAGATCAAGAGGCAAACACAAATAGTGGCAGAAATCTGTCAAAATAGAACAACCGGTAAAGATTGATTTTTTTGAAAATCTTCTGTTGCTCAAATCGAAAAGTGCAAAACTAATGAAAGTTAGACAATAACCTGGGGCATGTGCACAAGAAATCGCATATCAAAAAGATGTTCTGAGAATTTTAACGAATTGTTATGGTACAGCGCAGAAATCTATTTCAGGACAGCAACTTCCCCAAATCTTACCTTCCTCCAATTAGAGGTTCTTCTTGGTACAAAAACGAAATACAAATGATAAGGAGAGGTCATTACAGTAGTAATAACTTCCAAGACTCAACAAAAAGAAAAAGTGCTGAAAAGAAAACATTGGGTTATCTCCCAATAGTGCTTTTCTTTAACGCCTTTGAGCTAGGCGCAGAAAGTGGAAATCAAGTATTTTCAAGTGATGAAGCATCAAGTTCATAATTTGCTCTAAGGATAGAGTCAAAAAGTAACTTCTTTCTCTTTCTAGGGAAGTGTCCCATACCTTTCTTGAGTGGGAATTGATATTTAATGGTGCCTTCTTTCATATCAATAATAGCACCAACAGTTCTAAAAAAAAGGTCTTCCCAAAATAATAGGACAAGAAGCATTGCATTCAATATCCAAAACAAGGAAATCAACGGCAACAAGGTTATTGTTAGCCATAATAAGAACATCATTAATTCTTCCCAAAGGTTTCTTCTTAGCAACATCAGCAAGAGGAACATCAAAATAAAAAAATTCAAGAGGTGGTAAATCAAGCATATCATAAATTTTTCTAGGCATAATAGAAATACTTGCACCAAGATCACATAAAGCATTGCAATCAAAATCATTCATATTCATCTCAATGATGGGCTCTCAACCATCTTCTAACTTTTTAGGAATAGAAACTTTTTGTTTCAACTTATCCTCTCTAATTTGCATGAGAGCATTCGTAATATGTTTTGTAAAAGCAACATTCATAGAACTAGCATTAGGACTTCTAGCAAGCTTTTGCAAGAACAAAATTACTTCAGAAATATTACAACCATCAACATAAAAAATCATTTAAGGTAGTTGAACTATTATGTCCCATACTCTGAAAAGTTTTAGCACTTTTATTAGAAAAAGTTTCTATAGTTTTAGGCATTTTCGCACAAGGAGTAGGAATTTTCTCTACACCAATCACTCTACCATTAAAAGAAGGAGGTTTGCTAGCATTTGAAACAACATCACTAGTGGTGGTAATAGTACAAACCTTCATATTTCTAGCCATCTCATCTTCTCTTTCCCACCTAGCATGCAATCTGCTAACATCCTAACATTATCATCAATTCTAACTTGAATGACATTAGTAACAGCAAAGGGATCAGGTTTAGCATCCATTCTATTAATCAAAGAAGATTGCGCATCAGACAAGGATGAAATACTGGTTTCAGCATTAGAAACCTTAACTTGCAACTCAGGAATATCCCTATTCAAATTCTCAAGTTGATGACTAATAGTCTTCAACAAGGCAGATTGTTCCTCCATGGTTTTGGTGAACAACTTGTTCTGCTCATATTGCATTTGCATAAAATTCTTAGTATCCCTTTCAACTTCTAAAATCCTTTCTTCACTAGGCATTCTAGGTCTACCAAGATAGGCATTATCACTATTAGAAGGATATGGCATATAATTGTTGCTACCAACATTGTTCCTATATGCACTATTGTTAAAATTATTATTTCTAATGAAGTTTGCATCAACATGCTCTTCTTGAGCAACCAAAGAGGCTAAAGGAGCATTATTAGGATCAACATGAGCTCTATCATTAACAAGCATAGCCATAATGGTATCAATCTTATCACTCAAGGAAGAGGTTTCTTCAATAGAATTTACCTTCTTACCTTGTGGAGCTCTCTCGGTGTGCCACTCTGAATAATTTACCATCATATTATCAAGGAGCTTTGATGTGGCGCCCAAGGTGATGGACATAAAGGTCCCTCTAGCAGCTGAATCCAAGAGATTTCTTGAAGAAAAATTTAGTCCTGCATAAAAGGTTTGGATAATCATCCAAGTAGTCAGTCCATGAGTGGGACAATTCTTTATCAAAGATTTCATTCTTTCCCAAGCTTGAGCAACATGTTCATTATCAAACTGTTTAAACCTCATAATATCACTTCACAAAGATATAATCTTAGCAGGAGGATAATATTTTCCAATAAAAGCATTCTTGCACTTAACCCAAGAATCAATATTATTTCTAGTTAAAGATAGCAACCAATCCTTAGCTCTTCCTCTCAAAGAGAAAGGAAACAACTTAAGCTTAATAATATCTCCATCTACGTCCTTATACTTTTGCATCTCACATAGCTCAACAAAATTGTTGAGATGAGCTGCAGCATCATCAGTACTAGCACCAGAAAATTGCTCTTTCATAACAAGATTCAACAAAGCAGGTTTAATCTCATAAAAATTTGCCTTAGGAGGAGGTGGCGCAATGGGAGTGCAGATGAAATCATTGTTGTTTGTCCTAGTAAAGTCACACAACTTGGTGTTCTCAGGAGTACTCATTCTAGCAAGACTATAAGCAAACAAGCAAAAATAACAACTATAAAGGAACTAAATTTTTTGTATTTTTGATAAAATGATGAAAACAAAAATAAGGTAAAGAAAGTAAGCAAAAGAATAACAAAGTAAAAGATTGGAAGCGAGAGACTCTCCTTGCAGAAATCCTCCTTCTCCCCGGCAATGGCGCCACAAAAAGTGCTTGATGGCGGTGCTAACAACCCAGTTGGGAACCCCAAGAGGAAGGTATGATGAGCACAGCGACAAGTTTTCCCTCAGTATGAAACCAAGGTTTAATCGACCAGTAGGAGAAAGAAACCACTTCTGAAGGTTGATGCTAGCTGGCTTTGGCGACAGCTCTAGAGAATTTGTATGGCGCCTGTCTGGGGCATAGCTTTGGCGCCAGCAACAACTTGGAACCTGCACACAACACAACCAAAGTACTTTGCCCCAACTTGCAGTGAGGTTGTCAATCTCACTGGTTTGCTGTAAACAAAGGATTAAACATATCGTGTGGTAATAGATGTTTGTTTGCAAGAAAGTAAATAATGCTTGTAGAAAGTAAACTATAATATGAATGTAAAAGAATGGATTAGGGTCCATAGTTCACTAGAGGTGTCTCTCCATAAAGATAAGGGATTTCTATTTTCGTGCCCTCGGGTCCTTAGTTGTACTCAGTTTTCCCCAGCTCGTTAGTTTTTCCTCAGTTTTGTCCAAGCCCTTGTCTGAAACCCTAACAAGTGCTGGAACGGCCGGTTGCCCGACGGGTCAACAACTTTGACCGTTATGTGCTGACTAGTGGGGCCACGTAGAGCTCGCAAAGACACGTCAGAGCATCCATCTTTGTTTGACCGTAAGCATCGCCGTATCCCTGACTAAAACGCGGATGAGTGGGGCTTCGGTATATCGAAGGACAAGTGGGGCCATGACGCTGATACAAGGGGCAATACACGGGTAGGATTAGATTTTTAAACGGAGCTCTACAGCGATGGCACGGAGGAGGTGGCCTGCGGGGTGCCAAGATGAGATCGACGTCCACAAAGAACTGCATGAGGCGAGACCAGACGCATTAGATAGATATGAACTAGACGCGTTTAACCATGCAAAGAAGAGAAGAAATGGTCGAGGACATCGACGACGACCTCAACACTTTGACTGACGGTGTCGGACACGAACGCGAGCAATGTAGAGAAAACTAGTGTCTCTCCTTTCTGGCGTGTATAGATGGGTGCTAGGGGAGTGTGGTGGCGAAGGGAAAGACCTCGCGGTGGTCTGTGGCATCCAGCATAGCGGGGCAGCGTGGCCGTGCCCACAGCGGCGTGCATGTTTGGCATTGGTATCAGCATGTACGTTCGCCATTGGCCTCGGCGGTATCTCTGGTGTGTCAGTGATCGAATGAGGGGACGGGAATGAGGGTGCATCCCGACGGTGACCTAGCAGCGGCGGCGAGCATGTATAGCCGTTCTGACCATGCCGATATCGGCATCGACATCGTTTGGAGGCTATGGTGCTCGAATCATGGTGGAAATTGCGATTCCCTATTATTTTTACATGCATAATATATAGAAAATAGCTAGATCTCTAAATCGATGCATATAAAGCTACATATATATTCTTGGTCATAATCCCCTTATCTAAAGGGGATGGATGCATGGCTTCACGTCGTCGTCGCTTTAATCGTCAGTATCTTCGTCGTCCGTTTAGTAGTACTTCTTGCACAATGTTACGTCGAACACCTTCACTGTGAGCACATCATCGCCTTCATATTTGAAGTGTAGGATGTAGCCGAAATCCACACCGTGCGCGATGGTGAAATTCTCCCAGCCCTTGTCGAGGTACATCCGGCCTTGTCCGTCAAATAGGACCTCCACGGTCCAGAGACGAGGACCGCAGTCAGCTGCTCACAGATACACCTTTGCGGGCTCCTAGCCGTCAAGATAGTCTGCAAACTTTTGTGAGAGTGTCTGCAAAGAGATCGAGCGTCGATCGTTTGAAATTAAAGGCTTTTTGGAACATGCACATAATTAATCACATGCATCATATATGTGGGAACGCGTACGTACCTTCTTGGCCAAAGGGTCTTCATAGATGACGATTAAGAACTCCTCTATGATCAATGGCAGTATTGACGGTGGTGGTGGCAATGATGATGATCCACCACCCAGGCCGCCCCTTCCCCTTCCCTTTCCCCTTCCCCTTCCCCTTCCCCTTCCCCTTCCCCTTCCCCTTCCCCTTCCCCTTCCCCTTCCCCTTTCCCTTCCCCTTCCGGTCGGTGTCCGAGACGTGGAAGCCATGGCAATGGATCAAGTATATGTGAATGAAGAAGAGAGAGGCAGAAACAAAGAAGAGAGAGGCAGAACCTATTGACATGAGGGATGGCTGTTGTGGGGGTTTATAAGGGAGAGATGATCGTTGTGGGGTTTACACAATAAATTAAGGAGGAGATGACCGTTGTGGGGGTTTATATCTCAACAAAAAAGAAATGGAAATTCGTGATAGTTTATTATTTTACTGTGAAAAGTAATGCCTAAAGGAAATTCATGATAGTTTATCATTTCACCGTGAAAAGTAATGCCTAAAAGAAATGGAAATTCGTGATAGTTTATCATTTTACCGTGAAAAGTAATGCCTACAAGAAATGGAAATTCGTGATAGTTTATCATTTTACCGTGAAAAGTAATGCCTACAAGAAGTGGAAATTCGTGATAGTTTATCATTTTACCGTGAAAAGTAATGCCTAAAAGAAATGGAAATTCGTGATAGTTTATCATTTTACTGTGAAAAGTAATGCCTACAAGAAATTCGTGATTACCAAACTTGTTGAATCCGGTGGCAAACTCGTTATTTAGCATTCATAGAGGGGTAGTAGTTTGCCACCGACAAATAGAGAGAGGGTGGCACGATCCTGCCCGTTAGATCATAGGATCGACGGTAGGTGGGCACGATCCGTGTGACAACAGCTCGACCAATCAGGCCAAGTTTGGGCTTCTGTGAGAAGGGAGAGGGTAAAACTGAGTAGTATTAAGGATACAAGGGCAAGTAAATAGTAAACAGGCTAAGGAATTCAAATAAGAGATTTAGAAAAAGAAAAACACATGTTTTGTACAATGAAACCCAGGTTGGCCTACCTCAAAGTATTAGCAATTCAAATATACATGAGTGTAAAAATTATGGCCTCATTCAGACAAACTATGTTTTGGGTATAGATGTTTTGAGAAGGGGTTTGAGTGGAAAGCCATTAATCTTCATAGCTACTAGTGATTTGAGAAGTGGTCATTTGTGTTAAAACTTGATTTATACATGATTGTCTACGTGGCAGGTCGCGTAACAAGACTCCATGAGTAGGAGGCACTATGATTTTATTTTATTTGATTTTTTTGCACATGAAATGACTCAATTAGATAGCTTAATCCCATTTGTTGTCTCTCTGTTGACCAGCCACTTGAGGGTAAAACTAAGTATATTGCACTAGCCAGTATTAGTACTCGAGGGGAAAACTGAGTACAGATATTTTTCCAGTGTAAGACTCGAGGGTAGAACTGAGTACACGTAATGGTGCAGACGTGCAGTCCCACGGACGCGTGTCGCGGTGCGCAGCGGTTAGCCGCGCGGTGCGCGTGTTGAGACCAAACGTCAACTGCTGAGACGAACCATCACTTTGCCAGTACAGAGCCCCTCTCTCCCTCCCTCTGCACACAGTCTCATTATAACTCACGCACGCAACCACGCCTCTCACGTCCTATCACCTTCTCCAAATCCAAAAAACCCCAACCGCCCTACGCGCGCTCCCCTGCCGGCGATGGAGAAGAAGAATGCGCCGGCGGCCGTCGCCCCCGAGCCCGTCACCTCCGAGCCCATCGCCTCCGAGCCCGTCGCATCCGAGCCCGTCGTATCCGAGGGTGGCGCATCCAAGCACGGCGCATCCATGAACTGGGCCTCTCTTAAGGGTGACGGACCACTTCACAAGATCGACGACTGCTTACTGGCGAACGAGGAGTATGTGGACACCTACTGACGAGGGAATGCCCTTCGTGTACTCGCAAATTAGTATACCGGGTCCGGCCCATGATGGAGGTGGACTGGAACAAGGACTCGAAGATGACTTGGAGTAGAAGAAGGAAGACTCTAATCCGTATTCGACTAGAACTCTTGTAAAACCTTAGCCCGGTTGCATATATAAAGCCAGGCTGGGGCGCCCCTAGAGGGAGAACTCAGACAACTCAAGATATCTCATAGACATCGAATATCATAGACAAGCAATATTAGAGATACAAGATAGATTAGACAGAGAGATTAGACATAGACTAGATACAATATTCCGCCTACGGCGGCACCATGTAAACACCATTGTGATTATCTACTAGATTGCTAGCAGGATGTAGCGATCCTCCACCGCGGGGACGTGAACCTGGGTACATCGTGTGCCAATCTCGATCCCGGAATCTCTAGTCGTTGCTCTTCCCCCGATCCTAAGTCCTTCATCTAGGACATTTGTCGAGTTAACCCTCGTCAATTGGCGCCGACCGTGGGGATCGCGGTGACTGGATTTTGTCATCCGGGCGGGATCCTTCAACTTTTTCATCGACAAGATCAGCAAATTTTGCGGCTGCCAATAGCAGCAGTAATCAGATCACATCTAGATGAATCATCAGCTGTTTCGGCTCAGCATCTGCAAGTTCGCTACGAGAAGCATCGATTTCGTCAGGGCCAAGTCGACAGGCTTGGCGACCGTCTTCAAAAGATCAGATCATACACCCGTCCGTGTTGCTGGTGGCATGTTACCCCGCGCGTGCGTGAAAGAGGAAGGAAAAAAGAAATTATCGACAAGATTGGAAACTTTCCGCAAGATCGGAATTTTTTCAGCTGTGCAACACGTGTTGTCTTTGCGATTGATTTATCCAGATTGATGTAGCCTTTGTCTTAGGTGTGCTGCACGGACAAGGAAAAGAGCGTAACCAAGTTTGTGTTCACGACGGATCACCGCGTCACCGTGGCAGAAAAATCAATCTACAAAAGCACGAGTTGGTGTTCGCGACGGTTCCGACAGCATCCGACAGCAATTCCCCAAGTTGGACTGGATAGATCTTTCTACTTGGAGAAAGTTATGATGCACTCGTCGTGGGTAAATAAAAACAAGGCGGTGCACGTGGTGTACATCTTCAAAGCAAGTTGAATCAACAATACCAAAAATCAGATGGTCGATACGTACGGATGAAGATTAATCAAGATATCAAATAAATCAGCGGCAGTCTGTACTGGCGAGTTACCAGAGCTGCTCGGACAATTCGGAGAAAAATATTTCAATTACTTCGCTCGGACTACTTTAAGAAAAATACTTCGACTACTTCGTCGACTACATTTGCGTCAACTGCGGCTTGTTACGCTCGGGGGCTCGCCGCCACGCACTCGCGCAAACTATCGGCCACGCTCGGGGGCTCGACATCAACTCGCCCTAGAGTGCGGAAAATCACTCTCAAGACCTGCGATTTTGTCGACATCAGCAATACGACAATCCCAACAGCGTTCGGGGGCTCGACAACAACTTCACCTCCGATCGTGGCTGCAATTCTACGACAACAACTCGACTACGTCATCGTCGACTACGCCGCGCCGACCACGCCGCATCAGATAAAAGCTAAGTTTTCCTCTTCCAAGAGTTGATTATTATTTTACTTTTGCCGCACCCGACGCTCGGGGGCTCCGCCGTGAAAAATCATCTTGCATATCATTGACTTTGAAAAAATTGCGAAAGCCCTAGTAGCTGACGTTCCTTGTCGAATACTTGATAATTTAGTTTACAGTCGCATGAAGCTCGACTAACGGTTGGCAAGGCACAAAATCTTGGGGCGTCAGGCTAACGAAAAGGCTTAGCAAGTATCTTCAAAAATGCGGCAAACGCACCACATTACGTCTGACCTGAGTAGCTGATCGAGCCGTGAAGTGCATCAGGATAACGAAAGGGTCTTACGTACGAGCAACAAAATTGCACAAAAAACATCGAGTTTTTATTTTACATACTACATCATCATCACTACAGGATGCAAAAGCAATATTTCTTCGAAAGACAAAGTATTTCACAATTATTCATATTTTCTGCAGGAGTCGACAAAATCATCAAGTCCTTCAACAGGAGTCAAACTTCATCGAGTAATACAACTTGAGTCTATGCCCGGCTACAAGTACCCGAACATAGACTCGGGGGCTACTCTCATCGGGAGCGCTGGCCGCGCACCCGAGAGATTGACAATTTCGAGAAAGAATTCAACAAAAGGAGATGAAGAGGAAGAAAATTTGAGCCTATGATCGACTACAAGTATCCGACCATAGCCTCGGGGGCTACTCCCATCGGGAGCGCTGGGCGCGCACCCGACGATGTCTTTTCATGAATATTACAGAGATGAAGGCGAGAGAAGCTTCAGGAATCGTCATTACTCCTATCGGGAGCGAGTTAATATTAATCAAGGTTAAATAACCCGAATATTTTGTACACTGATCAGTCAAACAAGGTTGCGACATATGATTCTCGAGTTGCGTCATCGCGACAAAACTTGGATGCCGTGGTTGAAATATATCACGAAGGTAAGACCCCAGGATCCGTCCTGTGTGGCCCAGTATACGCACATGGATGCGCTCTGCTGGTACGTATCCGTGTCTACGACGCGAAGAAAATCCTGGTGGACGCACTGGGTACCCTGAGAACCACTGGGATTCATTCTTTGTAAGTCCTAAATGCGGCAAAAGAATGGGTTTGACCGATTTCCCGAATTCAAGTC
The DNA here is from genome assembly GCA_007115705.1 of Dactylis glomerata. Taxonomy (NCBI): domain Eukaryota; kingdom Viridiplantae; phylum Streptophyta; class Magnoliopsida; order Poales; family Poaceae; genus Dactylis; species Dactylis glomerata. The sequence goes on from QXEO01000237.1 coordinate 2,547,901, forward strand.
CAAGGGGATTGAATTTGAAGTAGGTGACAAGTATCTGTTCCGGCAGTTAACTGGCATCTTGATCCGTCAGAGTTGTCAGGCTTGTTCATCAAAACCCCTTGCGAGACATTATAATAAAAGATAAGTCGAAAGACCAAGTCGAAGATTTGAAGATCTGGAGAATTCAAGTATTGATCAAGTTGAAGATGAAAAATTATTTCAAGAAGAACGATGAAGAATTACTTCAAGAAGAAGAGCGAGGAAGAAAATTTCGAGTCCATGGACTCAACATTTACTCCCATCGGGAGTGAATATTTCAAGAACTCGAAAAATTAAAGAAGTTAAAAGATTGAAGAAGTCGAAAATTGAATAAATCGAAGATTGAAAGAAGTCAAAGATTGAAGTTTTGAGACTCAACCCGAGTCTGCAACTCGAATTGAGTCTCGGGGGCTACTGACGAGGGAATGCCCTTCGTGTACTCGCAGATTAGTATACCGGGTCCGGCCCATGATGGAGGTGGACTGGAACAAGGACTCGAAGATGACTTGGAGTAGAAGAAGGAAGACTCTAATCCGTATTCGACTAGAACTCTTGTAAAACCTTAGCCCGGTTGCATATATAAAGCCAGGCAGGGGCGCCCATAGAGGGAGAACTCAGACAACTCAAGATATCTCATAGACATCGAATATCATAGACAAGCAATATTAGAGATACAAGATAGATTAGACAGAGAGATTAGACATAGACTAGATACAATATTCCGCCTACGGCGGCACCATGTAAACACCATTGTGATTATCTACTAGATTGCTAGCAGGATGTAGCGATCCTCCACCGCGGGGACGTGAACCTGGGTACATCGTGTGCCAATCTCGATCCCGGAATCTCTAGTCGTTGCTCTTCCCCCGATCCTAAGTCCTTCATCTAGGACATTTGTCGAGTTAACCCTCGTCACCTACGCTGCTTTGAGGCAAGTTTGTACAAATTGGCGCTCAGATCTACCAGAGCCCGACGTGCACCTGCACGAATGGATCATGGTAGAACACGCCCTTCCACGCGACGCTGAGTTCTCCTTCCTCAACCTCCGCACATCCCGCTACGTCACCATCGATCTAATGGAAGTTCATGCAAGGTTCAAACTCCTCCATATCTATAGAGTTAATCTATTTTTATTTTCAATCGTAAACATCTTAGTGCTGAATATTATCTTCATCAATATATTTTAGATACTACTTTGTCAGCTTTTACCGTGGCGTTATCGTGCTTGCCCAGAAGAACCAGCCGCACAAGATATGGCTTCTGAACCCACTCACAAAGACATTAAACACTACATTTGAGGCGCAGATGCCATCTATGATTGTGGAGTCAGTCGCTGTAATAAAGTCCCCGATTATGGTCTTCATTTGCATAGGTTACCCCAATGAAATTGCTTGGGTCGATGAGAGCTCTTCTACTAAGGATATAGATGAAGAAGATTGGGGAGAAGGAAGATTTTTGATCGAGGACCATTCTCTGCGTTGCATTACCCCATTCAATGGTGAATTGTATGCAATCGCTGTGAACAATTTTGAGTTCGAAACATTAGTGTGCACCAACAATGTCCAGTTGGAGTAGCGCGCGAGCACTGTCAACATGGAGACACTATTTTCATTTCCAGAACTTGGAAATGACAAGTTCTACCTTGTGAAGTCTGATGGTGATCTGCTGCTTGTGTTGTTGGGCGGCAGCAGTGGCAACAGGCATTTGGAGGAAGGTCAACCATTGGTGTACCGTGTAGACACTGAGAGCCGCTCTCTCCATGCCATCAACATTGGCAGTCGTGCCTTCTTCGTCAATTATAAACGGTGTATCTCCGTCGACACCAGAGTGCACCCAATAGTTCGACCTGGCTGCATCTACTACGTGGATTTCGGTTATATCAGACAGTACTTTGATGATAGAAAGGCCTGGGATGAGTGGCCATGACGTGTGGATAGATTAGATTACGACGGTCTGAAAATAGAACATAGGACATACCGTTTGGAGGATGTATTGGCTGCACACTGCAGACGGAAGGAGTTCAGTCAATATTTTTTTTGTCTCATAGAATATAGCGACGACGAAATATATGGTGAAGAATGAAGAACCTTCATGTTGGGCATACATTGCGTCTTGTATTATTTTCAGCTTAGTTTATCATAAACATTAACATCGTTATTGGCTGCTTTTGGCTGCTGTATGCAGTTTATGTATTATACTATACTAGCTTCTAGATTTGCTACTAGATTTGTTACCATATTGGGCAAAAAACGAGGGCCAAAAGGCAACAATCATTGAAGAAAGACAGAAATAGAAGCTTCTCTAGATTTGATACTAATTTGGTGAAAAGAGAGAACTGTTACAGAGAGAGGGGAAAAAGGCACTCTGAAAAGGCGCTCTAAAAAGGCAATGCCAATTTGGCCCGAGAGAGACAGAACCGAGCTCTCACGTACAACCAAACGCGGTCTCGTCCTGTCCCACGCGGTCCCTTTCTACCAGCCCCACGCGACGCGGCCCCACACGATGCGGCCCCACACATCAGCATGGAATGGTCAACTAAACGGGAATCCTCCCGTCTGAGCTCCTTCTGAGGGTTTCAGACAAGGGCTTGGGCAAAACTGAGAAAAAACTAACAAGCTGGGGAAAACTGAGTACAACTAAGGACCTGAGGGCACAAAAATAGAAATCACTAAAGATAAATAACATGCTGGGTAAAAAAATTACAGTTAGGCAATTGACAGAATAAAGAATGCAAAGCAATGCATGTACATGTCATGAGGATCACTATGAGATTCACTTGGGCATTACAACATAATACATAAACCGTAATCCAACTGCATCTATGACTAATAATCCACCCATCGGATGTCATCCGAGCAACCGTTGGGTATTAAGTTGCAAGCAACAGATTATCGCCTTAAGCAAAGTGTGTAATGTAAACAATACAAATGTCCTTGAATACAAGATTGTTGTTTTCTCCCTAGTAGCAATAACACATCTACAACCTTTGAAGTTATTGTCACTCTCCCAGATTACTAGAGGCATGAACCTACTATCGAGCATAAATACTCCCTCTTGGAGTCACTAGCATCTACTCGGCCAAGATATCTACTAGCAACGGAGAGCATGCAAGATCATAAACAACATAGAGATGATAAATCACAAATCAACTAGACATAGTACTCAATATTCATCGGATCCCAACAAACACAACATGTAGAATTACATAACAATGATCTTGATCATGATAGGCAACTCACAAGATCTAAACATGAAGCACATGGAGGAGAAGACATCCATCTAGCTACTGTTATGGACCCGTAGTCCAAGGTAGACTACTCACACATCACTCCAGAGGCAGGCATGGTGATGAAGAAGGCCTCCGATGGTGATTCCCCTCTCCGGCAGGGTGTCGGGAAGAGCTTCTGGACCCTCCCGATCTCGCATCGACGACAGCGACGGCTTGCAGTATGTTTTCTGGAAAAGAGTTCGGGCCCCTAGGGTTTTCCTGTCGAGGGAATTAAATAGGCGAAAGGGCGATGTCAGGAGGTGGACCAGGTGGTCACACCCCCTGGTGGCGCGGCCTAGGGGTGGCCCGCACCACCACCAGGTGCGGCCGCCCCTTGGTCCACCTCTGACTCTCCTTTGGACTTCGTTTTCGTGTCAGGTAATTAGAAACTTCAGCTTTTGTTTCGTTCAATTCTGAGAATATTTCCTGTGTAACTTTTCTGAAACACAAAAATAGCAGAAAACAGGAACTGGCACTGTGGCATCTTGTTAATAGGTTAGTTCTGGAAAATGCATAAAAATGCCTTGAAGTGTAAACAAAATACAAAGCAAATGGTGTATAAACAAGCATGGAGCATCAAAAATTATAGATACGTTTGAGACGTATCACCGAACCTGGGTAAATTCTCGCGTACTCATGTTTTTGTCTGAAGCCGTCGAATCCGCCAAGCGCCAACGCTCTCTCCATGAATTGAAAGCCCTAAACATGGGCATTGCCAGGGTAGAACCTCGTCAAGCGCCTCAAGCTCAACAACCATCAAACATGAGCTGGTGTTTGAAAAATGCTCCCACGATTCAGACTTTGTGGTATGAAGCACAGTGCAATAGACTTTTTATAGAATTGTCACCGCGATCATGATAATCACTGTTATCATTCCTGATCATGAAAACCCCTAATGTGTCTCCTAATGGTCATTATATCACATAGAGCTAATCATTATTATTTTAGGACAATCCTCATGTATTGGTATAATCGATAAACTTTGACCCGTCAATTTTAAGTTTTCTTTATGCATAAAAAGACTAAGATGGTTGTGGACTATTCATCTACACAAATTTGCAAAGATATAAAAACTAAGTTCATAATATGAGTTCAATTGGCTTATTAATTCAAATTAATGCAAACTAGGTGAACTCCCACTCAAATTAACATCCCTCAAAGTTGTTTAGTGATTACACGATCTCAATTCACTACACCAGCCCGATCGTCACGACCGATGATATAGCTCCAAAGGTAGACTGGGTCTTTTCAATCACAATCAACATGTGACTCGTGCTTAACATTTCAGTCACTTGTGTTCCGAGGCCATGTCTACACATACTAGGGCTCGTCAACGCAACCTTAGTCTATACTTGGCACATACAATGCTTCTACCCACATCTTATGTGAACTTCGATATGTCTAGCCCCTGATCATCATGGCTGGATTCATAACTAAGAACTTTGGTGGCGATTGCTTCACTAAGGGGAAACACGTTTGTTAGAATTTTTATTAGAGAGATTGATACGTCTCAAATGTATCTATAATTTTTGATGCTCCATGCTTGTTCTTACACCATTTGCTTAGTGTTTTGTTACACTTTGTGGCGTTTTTATGCATTTTCCGGAACTAACCTATTAACAAGATGACACAGTGCCAGTTCCCTGTTTTCTGCTGTTTTTGTGTTTCAGAAAAGTTACACAGGAAATATTCTCGAAATTGGACGAAACAAAAGCTAAACCTCCTATTATTTAATGAAGCTTCCAGGAGTCCGAAGAGGAGATAGAGGGGGGCCACAGGGCGGCCACACCACCAGGGGGCGCGGCCTGCCCCTGGCCCACGTCGCCCTGTGGTGAGGGCCCTCTGGCGCCGCCCCTTCGCATATAAAGACCCCCCGATGGGAAAAACCTAAACACCCAATCAATTTTCTAGAAACACATCGCGATCCGCCGTCGTCGTCGATCCGAGATCGGGAGGGTCCAGAAGCTCTTCCCGGCACCCTGTCAGAGAGGGGAATCGCCACCGGAGGTCTTCTTCATCGCCATGCTTGCCTCCGGCGCGATGAGTGAGTAGTCTACCTTGGACTATGGGTCCATAGCAGTAGCTAGATGGTTGTCTTCTCCACCATGTGCTTCATGTTTAGATCTCGTGAGCTGCCTTACATGATTGAGATCATCTTTGTGTAATTCTACATGTTGTGTTTGTTGGGATCCGATGAATATTGGTGTTATGTTAAGTTGATGTGCTGAATATTATCTTATGTTATCTCTATGTTGTTTATGATCTTGCATGCTCTCCGTTGTTACTAGCTATCTTGGCCAAGTAGATACTAGTGACTCCAAGAGGGGGTATTTATGCTCGATAGTTGGGTTCATGCCTCTATTTAATCTGGGGGAGTGACAGAAACATCTAAGGTTGTAGATGTGCTGTTGCCACTAGGGAGAAAACAACATTCTTGTGTCCAAGGACATTCGTTTTGTTTACATTACACACTTTGCTTAATGCAGTTATATGTTGTTCGCAACTTAATACTCGTGGGGTGTTCAGACGATATCCCCATGGGTGGATTATTAGTCATAGATGCAGTTGAATGGCGGTCTATGTATTTTGTTGTAATGCCCAGAGTAAATCTCATAGTGATCCTCGTGACATATGCATGTTATCTTTATTCTATCAATTGCCCAACTATAATTTGTTTACCTAGAATGTTGTTATTTATCTTATGGAGAGACACCACTAGTGAACTGTGGACCCCGGTCCAATTTTCTTTACATTGTTACACCGTTTTACTATTACTCGCACTGTTTACTTTCTCGCATACTACTACTGTTTTCCACTCGATACGCTCATACCTTTGTTTACAGCAAACCGGTGAGATTGACAACCTCATCGTAAGTTGGAAGCAAAGTACTTGGTTGTGTTGTGTGCAGGTTCCACGTTGCTACTAGTTGAAGATGCACCAACAAGAATTGTAAACGGCGCCCTTGATGGAGTGTCACGAAGCTAGCAAGCATCACCTTCTCAAGTTTGCCTTTTTCCTACTGGATCGACAAACCTCGGTTTCTTATTGAGGGAAAGACTTGCTATTGTTCTCATCATACCTTCCTCTTGGGGTTCCCAACTGGGTGGTTATCCTGCCCGCATCAAGCTATTTTTCTAGCGCCGTTGCTGGGGAAAAAGAAGACTTCTGCAAGGGGAGTTTCGCATGCACATCCTTTACTTTGTTTTAGTTTTGCTTTACTTTATTTTTACTTGCATCGTTTTTATCAAAAATACAAAAAAATTAGTTTCCTTTATAGTTGCTTTTACTTGTCTGCTTTTAGTTTTGCTAGAATGGGTACTCATGAGAACACCAAGTTGTGATTTTACTAGCACTAATAATAGTGATTTTATCTGCACTCCTATTGCGCCACCTGCTCCTGCTGCACATTTTTATGAGATTAAACCTGCTTTATTGAACCTTGTTATGAAAGAGCAGTTTTCTGGTGCTAGTACTGATGATGCTGCAGCTCATCTCAACAATTTTGTTGAGCTATGTGAGATGCAGAAATATAAGGATGTAGAAGGTGATATTATTAAGCTTAAGTTGTTTCCTTTTTCTTTGAGAGGAAAAGCTAAGGATTGGTTGCTATCTTTGCCTAGAAATAGTATTGATTCTTGGGCTAAGTGTAAGGATGCTTTTATTGGAAAATACTATCCTCCTGCTAAGATTATAGCTTTGCGTAGTGATATCATGAAGTTTAGACAGTTTGATAATGAACATGTTGCTCAAGCTTGGGAAAGAATGAAATCTATGATAAAGAATTGCCCTACTCATGGACTGACTACTTGGATGATTGTCCAAACTTTTTATGCAGGACTGAATTTTTCTTCAAGAAACCTATTGGATTCAGCTGCTGGAGGCACTTTTATGTCCCTTACCTTGGGCGCCGCAACCAAGCTTCTTGACAACATAATGGTAAATTATTCTGAATGGCACACCGAGAGAGCTCCACAAGGTAAGAAGGCAATTTCTGTTGAAGAAACCTCTTCCTTGAGTGATAAGATTGATTCTATAATGCTTATGCTTTCTAATGATAGAGCTCATGTTGATCCTAATAATGTTCCTTTGGCCTCTTTGGTTGCTCAAGAAGAGCATGTTGATGTAAACCTCATTAGAAATAATAATTTTAACAACAATGCTTATAGGAACAATTTTACTAGTAACAATTATAGGCCGTATCCTTCTACCAATGGTAATGGTTATGGTAACTCTTATGGTAATTCCTCCAACAACACTAGGGCTGCGCCCTCTGAGCTTGAGGTAATGCTCAAGGACTTCATCAGTAAGCAAACTGCTTTTAACAAGTCTGTTAAGGAAAAGTTAGGCAAAATTGATATTCTTGCTTCTAAAGTTGATAGCCTTGCTCTTGATGTTGAACTTCTGAAATTAAAAGTGCTGCCTAATGAGGTGAAGGAGAACACTACTTTTGCCACTGCTAATGCTATCCAAGTTAGAATCGATGAAAATGTTAGGATGTTAGCAGAATTGCATGCCAGGTGGGAAAGAGAAGATGAGATGGCTAGAAAGATGAAGGTATGTACCATTACTACCTCTAATGATGTTGTTCCAAATGCTAGCAATCCTCTTACTTTGATTGGTGTAGAGAAAACTCCTACTCCTTGTGTTAAATAGCCCAAAACTGCAAAAACTTTTTCTCAAAAGAGTGCTGAAATTTTTTGGAGTGTAGTAGATGATAGCTCTATTTCTTTTAATGATTTTGATGTTGATGGCTGCAATATATCTGAAGTTATTTTGTTCTTGCAAAAGCTTGCTTTGAGTCCCAATGCTAGTCCTATAAATGTTGCTTTTACTAAGCATATTACCAATGCTCTCATGAAAATTAGGGATGAAAAGTTGAAGCAAAAAGCCTCTATTCCCAAGAAGCTAGAAGATGGTTGGGAACCCATCATTGATATGCATGTTAATGGTTTTGATTGCCATGCTTTATGTGATCTAGGCGCTAGTATTTCTATTATGCCTAGAAAGATTTATGACATGCTTGATTTACCACCACTTGAAAAGTGTTATTATGATGTTCCTATTGCTGATGTTGCTAAGAAGAAACCTTTGGGAAGGATTAATGATGTTCTTATTATGGTTAACAATAACCTTGTTCCCGTTGATTTTCTTGTTATGGATGTTGAATGCAATGCTTCATGTCCTATTATTTTGGGAAGACCCTTTTTTCGAACTGTAGGTGCCATCATTGATATGAGGGAAGGCACCATCAAATATCAATTCCCACTCAAGAAAGGTATGGAACACTTCCCTAGAAAGAGGAAGAAATTACTTTTTGACTCTATTCTTAGAGCAAATTATGAGCTTGATGCTTCATCACTTGATATTACTTGATTCGCACTTTCTGCGCCTAGCTCAAAGGCGTTAAAGAAAAGCACTCTTGGGAGATAACCCATTGTTTTACTTTCAGTTCTTTTTCTTTTATTTGAGTCTTGAAAGTAATTACTACTGTAATAACCACTCCTTATCCTTTTTATTTTGTTGTTGTGCCAAGAGAAACCTCTAATTTGAGTGAGGTAAGATTTTGGGATGTTGCTGTCCTGAAACAGATTTCGGTGCTGCACCGTAAAAATTTGTGAAAATTCTCAGAATATCTTTTTGACCTGCGATTTCTTGTGCATATGCCCCAGGTTATACCCAAACTTTCATTAGTTTTACACTTTTTCATTTGAGCAACAGAAAACCCTCAAAAAAATCGACCTTTGTCAGCTGTTCTATTTTGACAGATTTCTGCCACTATTTATGTTTGCCTCTCTATCGCTTTCTTTTTGAGTTCTTTTGATCACGAAACTTTTGGAGAAGTTGCTACAGTAGTATATGCTTTATATGTGGTGGTTTTCAGTTGAAATCTGAATCAAAAAGGGGTTGATTCATTATTATGCTTACGCTAATGTTGCTAATAGAATTGTGTTGAGTTTTGTATGAAGGAAGTTTTCAAGTGTAGGGATTGGAGAATGATGAGATGAGTTGAAGAATGGACAAAAGCTCAAGCTTGGGGATGCCCACGCACCCCAACAAATATCCAAGAGGTACAAGCGTCAAAGCTTGGGGATGCCCCCGAGGCACCCCTTCTTCATCGGCAAAAATTAGGTCACCTTTCAACACACTATATTTTTATTACTTCATGCACTATGCGTTTTTCTTAGAGCGCCTTGTCTTTAGTTTTCAGTTTTGTTTTGTTTTGTTTGCTGCAATAAATGGTTGGATCCCAACAAATTTCTTTTGGAGAAGTTGTCTTGCTTTTCATTTGCCAAGAACACTCCGTTTTTCACTCTTATCATTCAACGAGTGTTCTCTTTTTCTAGAACTGCGTTTAGCTTTCGTTTTTCGCCTTGATTTTTGTTCAAATCTTGTTATATATTTTTATCAAGGTGTATTTTGACCTCTAGTCCATGTTGGTTTCATCAAAAGAGTTGTTTTAAAAAGGTTCGAATGGTGTTGGAAAAGAGAAAAAAATTATGCAAAAAAGTGGTACAAAAAGGAGCTTAATTAGACTGTGGCTTAGACTTTTGCATGTTGTGCTTGATATCATTTTGATAGTATATTTAGTGGTTTTGATGTAGCATGACTTGTCTCAAATGACTGAAATTTCTTAATGAGCCTTTGAAAAAATCATGCGTTGTTTTTATTATTTGGGAGCATTAATTTGGTTTTCTCCTTGATGCTTTATTTGGGTTGACTTGGCGCATGCTTACATCATGTTTGACTCATACAAAGTCGCCTTAAGCCTCTATGATCATTTAGTTTTTGAGTTTTGATGCCATCTTGTGCTTCTCTTAATGATGTTTTGTCGCTATGCATGATTATGGCCGTTATTGCTCTCTTAGTTGGTCGCTCCCAGTCTTTTGCTAGCCCTCATTTTGTAACGAGTATGAGCTCTACTCGTGCATCCAACTCCTAAAAACCAAGTTGTTCCAATGTGTCCACCATACATACCTATTAGCAATTTGCTATTCCAAAGTACATTTGACTTGCTTTTATCTATCCTTCAAATTAAACTCTTTTTGGTGTTATGCGAAAATTGGTCAGTAAAGCTCTCACAAACCTGATGGCACACTTTACTTTTCTCGTTCTTAAAAATTTGACATTGTGGCTCTCTTATGTTGAGTTGTTATGCTTGCAAGTTGTAAGTTGGAAATTAGCCCAGCGATGCCGTCATGGGGCAAGCTTTCAACATTGCACTTCTTATTTGAGTTGATATCGTGATCTTTTGTTTATGGATACTCGCGATGTGAAATAAATTGGGAATCTTGCAGGATAATGGAGTTTGTATATGTGTTAGAGAAACGCCTGGGCCGCCAATCTAAGCCATGCATAATTCATTGTGGAAATTTACAGCATGCCATAGTGAACATTCAACGACGCATCTAATGGCGCGGTGATGATGATGCTAGAAAGATTGATTGCGTTTGTTGATGAAGTAAAATGACCGGCCAGTTGGAAACCCCAAGAGAAGGTTTGATGAATATAGCAGCAAGTTTTCCCTCAGTTATGAAATCAAGGTAGTCAATCCAGTAGGAAAAAGCCAAACGACTGAAGGCGATGCCCTCTAGCTTCGCAACAGCTCCGGACAATTTATAGGGCGCCTCGTCTAAGCTTTGCTTTGCAAGCGGCAACGTAGAACCTGCACACAACACAACCAAATACTTTGTTCCCAACTTACGATGAGGTTGTCAATCTCACCGGTTTGCTTGAAACAAAGGGTATGAGCGTATCGAGTGGAAAGTGATAGTAATATGCGAGTAAAGTAAACAGTGCGAGTAAAGTAAACAGGTGATAGCAATATAAAGGAAATAGGACCGGGGTCCACAGTTCACTAGTGGTGTCTCTCCATAAGATAAAAAAACACATGCTGGGTAAACAAATTACAGTTGGACAATTGATAGAATAAAGACAACGTGCATGTCGAGAGGATCACTATGAGATTTACTCTGGGCATTACAACAAGATATATAGACCATCATCCAACTGCATCTATGACTAATAATCCACTTGTGGCGAATCAATCCGAGAACTCCACAAGTATTAAGTTGCGAACAATAGATAACTGTATTAAGCAAAGTGTGTAATGTAAACAAAGCATATGCCCTTGAGCATATGAATGTTGTTTTCTCCCTAGTAGCAATAGCACATCTACAACCTTAGAGGTTTCTGTCACTCCCCCAGATTAAATAGAGGCATGAACCCACTATCGAGCATAAATACCCCCTCTTGGAGTCACTAGCAACTACTCGGCCAAGATAGCAACTAACAACGGAGAGCATGCAAGATCATAAACAACATAGAGATAACATAAGATAATATTCAGCACATCAACTCGATCATAACACCAAAATTCATCGGATCCCAACAAACACAACATGTAGAATTACATAAAGGTAGTCTCGATCATGTCAAGCAGCTCACGTGACCTAAAAATGAAGCACATGGTGGAGAAGACAACCATCTAGCTACTGCTATGGACCCATAGTCTAAGGTAGACTACTCACTCATCGCGCCGGAGGCAAGCATGGCGATGAAGAAGACCTCCGGTGGCGATTCCCCTCTTTTGCAGGGTGCCGGGAAGAGCTTCTGGACCCTCCCGATCTCGGGTCGACGGCGGCGGCGGATCGCAATGTATTCTGGAAAAGTGATCGGGTATTTAGGTTTTTCCCGTCGGGGGGTCTTTATAGGCGAAGGGGCGGCGTCAGAAGTGGACCTGGTGGGTGATACGTCTCAAACGTATCTATAATTTTTGATGCTCCATGCTTGTTTTTACACCATTTGCCTATTGTTTCGTTACACTTAGTGGCACTTTTATGCATTTTCCGGAACTAACCTATTAACAAGCGCCACAGTGCCAGTTTCCTGTTTTCTGCTGTTTTTGTGTTTCAGAAGTGATACACAGGAAATATTCTCGGAATTTAACGAAACAAGTTCCTGAAGTCTTATTTTACCCGGAAGCTTCCAGATATCCGAAGAGAAGTAGGAGGGGGGCCACCAGGGCCCCACACACAGGGGCGGCGCGGCCAGGCCCCTGGCCGCGCGGGCCCCGTGTGAGGGCGCCTGGCCCCTCCTCTGACATCGTCCCTGTTGGCATCGATTTTGTCATAAATTGAAAATATATATAGCAATTGATTATTAAATATGGTAAATTAAATAAATAAATCTTAAAGAAAAAAGATTGGCTTCCACCGACATCGTTGACCTAAATTCATGATATCACAGAGGACTCTAGATATTCAAAATATTCGACCGCAGGGTAATAGTCGGCTCCATCCCGATAACCCTATAAAACACGGTCACGTTGGTTTAAAATAAAGGAAATATTATATGCATAAGATTTTGCAAGAAAAGAAGGTTGGAAATATACATCGAAATTAATTGCTGCTAAACCTTGATGTCTTACTAGCTAGCTAACTCATATCTTACACGCTAGCTAGAAATATTATGTGCATTTCCTAATCGATCATGTGCATAGCCGGCACCGCTCAACTCAGGCCCTAGCCCACATGGCAGCAGCTGAGCAGCATACCGAAATAGGCCAAGCGTCGTGATCGGACTTGGTCAGCTCTCCAGGCTACTCACGATATCAAGTCTGTTCAAAAGACTTCAGCGATCTGCAGTCGGTTAAAACAAAAGAATAACCCAAATGCTAAAAAGTACTCGAGTGCTCGTTGGCACTCCGAGCACTCGATTCTCGTCCGTCGGATTCACAGATCAGCCCTGGTCGGGCGAGTTGTACATTCCGACCAAACCCCACGTGAACTGCAACTGCCACACTTGACACGTCCCCTCTCCATCCCCTTCCTCTGCTCCACGCCTCCACAGACTGCGGACGGATCCAACCTTCTCCAGAGTCTCCCTATCCCAAAATGGCAAGCCGGCCGCCGGCGATACCGCCATTTCGCCCTCCACCCCACCCGCCCGCTTCCTCCTCTCCATCGCGGCACTTGCTTTCCTCCTCTCCTCCCAGATCCTAGCTGTATTCATTCTCGACGGCGCCGCTGAGCCCTGCGCGGCTCCCCTCGACACCTCCGCTGAGTCCGACGGGTCCAGAGAAGTAGGGCTGCCTGGTGAGCTGCTTCCGCCCTGACCTAGTCCGCGGCGCTGATGGGACCATGTACTGGTGCTGCTGCTCCCAGATCCTAGCCGTCTCCGACGTCTTCGCTGAGCCCTGCGCGTCTCCCCTAGACTCCGCCGTCGAGCACTGTGCGCCTCCCGTCGACGCCTCCGTCGTGTCCGACGGGTCCGGAGAGGTAGCGCTGCCCGGTGAGCTGCTTCCGCTCCGAGCTGGTCTGCGGCGCCGACAGGACCTCGTACTGGTGCTGCTTCTGCGAAGCCGCGTGCGCCGGTGCCAAGGTGGCGCGTTGCAGATTCTGCAAGGTTTGTGGCCGGGTCGTGGAACACCATGGCCCTCGCCCTCCCAGCCGTCGACCTCACACTTGCAGCTCCCCTGGTTTTCTGATTTGCTGCGGTGATGGCCGCTGCTCCAAAATGAATCAGGGATGAATTAATGTTCAAGCAGGAGAGCTTAGGGACCTGCTTACCTGCAGTCTCCTCTGGTCCTCCGTGCTGTCCTTGGAGATGCCCAGTTTCTTTATCATCGGCCATGAATGGGAAGCTAAAGGGCAATGGTGCTGATGTGCATAAGATTGGATTTTTTGAGCTTCTTGTTGCAGGTGAGTTTGAACATGCAAGAGAAATGCAGTACTTGTGTTGCCGTTGATCTAGTTTTCTCACTCTGACTACTACTGAAAGCTATGTGCGTCAGTTTATGCCCGGAGGTCTTTGTGTGTCAGAATGTTACTTCATTCAGAGTTTGCCAGGTGCCAATGCTTGCTGGTTGCTCCTATTTTTTGCTGCTGGAGCCGGCTGTGGATGCATCACGGATAAGAAAGAAAATAGGGTAGGATACAGTGTATGCAGTGATCATAGGATAAGAATTTCTAAGAACAAACGTGTGGTACAATAGAATAGCTCAAGTACACATCTTGCCGCAAGGAAGTGCACACTTTTGATTAGGTGAGTCGAGAAAACATCCTGTTGGAAAAGTGTTAAATTTATTGTTCTTTAGCTCTTAAGTGGTAAACTAATTTTCATTAAATTGGCTTTATATTCAACTTAGTTTAGTTGGTTGCTTAATCAAACTAATTTTTTATTTTTATATTTAAGTTTATTTATATTTTTTGAGCACTACCACCTAGTTGCACTTTGATTTACATTAAGTTGCAGTGTTCAATATAGTTGTAGTTTCTATTAAGTTGTATAATGATTTCCATTAAGTTGTTTGACCAGCAAAGCTAAGTTGGTTAATAAATTCATATTAGTTGATTCTCTATCACTATGCCTTACTTGTGTTTTAACTGATAGCTAAGCTATTTTTTCACCACAATCATTATGATCTTATTTCATTAAGTTGGTTTTCAAATATGGTTAAGTTGATTTCTGAAACCAGCAACAACAACAGGCCACCATCGGCGAGAGGACGGCGAGCTTGGCGACGGAGGGCGGCGGGCTCGTCGGCGGAGGGCGAGCCGCGCGAGAGGGCGGCGGGCTCGTCGGCGAGGGCAAGCCGAGCGAGTGTCCTGCAGGCTCATCGGGGGAGGGCGAGCCGCGCGAGTGTCCGGCGCGAGCTCGTCGGTGGAGGGCGGGCAAGGTTATCTCTGCTAGCTCCCCACTGCCGCTAGCCTCCAACGCGCACACGCGGCTAACCCTAGCCGTACGGCTTGGCTGCCGGCGCGGCTTCCACAACTGCGCTACCCCGATGCCCTCTCCTTCGACATCGACCTCGAGCCCCAGTTCGACTCTGCTGCCACGACCTACAGTGGTGTGGTGATGGTACTGTGGTGATGCTGCTGCCTGGGCTGGTTGTGTCCTCCCGCACCCGTGGTATGCTCAGCTTCCTCTGCTTCGGCTACTTCGGTCAGGTATTTCCTCAGCTCTCCCCTGCTCTCTCCCGTGCAATCTAATGAAGTGATATTAGTCATTTGTACATTTATGTGCTTTGTGGTGGATCTGTATTGCATGGTTGATCTGCTGGTATCAGGTGTCCTAGTTCATTCTTTGTTGATTACTTGTTCGGCTCCTGGTTGATCTGTTGGTATATGTGTCCTAGTTCATTCCTTCTCGATTACTTGTTCAGCTCCTGATCTGGTCTGGTAGGACTTGTTGTTTGGGTCCTTGTTATCTCTAGCTACTATTGTGCAGTGGATTATATGCTTTGATTGATGCCGATGAATATATATATAGTACAATTAGGGCACACATACATACTGTTTTTCATCAAGTAAGTGTGGATGTGAGGTGTTGAAGTGATTACATAGGAGAAATATATGTTGTAGACTTGTAGTATAAGTAACTTGCAGGAACAATTGTCTTTCTGCAGTTACATGCACTTATTCATGTGGGAATCATGCAATAGAAATAGTACCCTGACCAAGAATATATTCCTGCAATTACGTGCACTTCAACCGAATGTGGACGAGCAGCTTGTTGTGAGGAACAACAGCAGCTTTAGAAACTCGTGACATCGGACTGTAATTATGCTTAAGTATGATTCTGAAAGTAACTGAGTTGTTTCAATAATTATGCCTAACATGGCTTCTGAAAGTAATTAATTTGTTTTGATACCACGCTTAACTTGGCTTCTGAAATTAATTGAGTTGTTTAGCCTAGTATACCTTATTTGGCTTCTGAAAGTAATTGAGTTGTTTTGGTACCATGCCTATGTTGGCTTCTGAAAGTAACTGAGTTGTTTAGATAATTACGCCTAAGTTGGCTTCTGAAAGAAAATTAGTTGTTTTGATACATGCTTAACTTGGCTTCTGAAAGTAATTGAGTTGTTGCGATAATTATCCTATATAGTATGCGAATATCCACTCATAGACACCGTTTGATCATTTTAATCCGACGGTTCATAGTTATTGGCTTAAAGTAGAGAACTACGTGGGCAAATGTATGCCATTCGATAGACCAATCTAACGGTCCACGGAGCAGGGATTCGCGCCCCGTGCTGTCACCCCTCTGAACACCTTTCTACGGCCGCCCTGTACATTCTGCCAGGATCTATGGAATTTTCTAGCTAGCTCCAGAGAGAGTGCGTGCAACATGCGACATGCAACATGCAGCACCGCAGGAAAGCCACCACCCACCAGGCAAGATTTTTTTAACAAGCAAACAAATGATTGGGACAAAAAGGGCATGCAGCCACAGTAAAGCTCACAAGTTATAGATTAGATGAGAAACGATAAAAAGATAATCTTTTGTAATTATATAGAGCAGCTTTTATTTCTCTTATAATTCTTTCTTACTAATATTGGGCCATGAATTTATTTTTATCTTTTACAAATCATTTATATGTGTAAAATCTGATCAATCAAAACGTACCTATTCGCAATTCAAATAATAATTATTTGAGTCATACCAAATTGGTACTCCCTCCGACCACTAATACCTATCTCTATACGTATGTATCTAGACACTAGATACATGATACATACGTATAGAGACAGATATTAGTGGTCGGAGGGAGTATTATTTTTTATCTTGAATATGAGGAGTATTTGGTTGATGTTTCTCACATTCTTTTTTCGAATAAATGGCCACAGTTATCGTTGATTGGTGAAAGGAACCACTCCACTCATCATAGTCGATATTGTATCATTATATTTAATTCCCTTTAAGATAATTGAAGTCATAGGCTTGTCCTACATCAAACTTATCTAAATTTTAGCGTCGAATATATAGCACGAAAATATATGATAAATAAACAAAACTAAATTGGTGCTTTGGACGTTGATATATTTTTCAATAATTTTGGTAGAGCTTAACGTAGTTCGACTTATGATAATTATAAGACTTAAAATAGTTTGGAATGGTATACATCATCTACTTTCACAATAAATTATGTGAGGTTACCATATATATTGTTGAGACATTTGTTAAGAAAAAGTAGTCATCGTAAGTATATGCATCTTGCATAAAAACAAATAAATAGGTAGCACTAATTATCATTCATTTATGTTCACATGCGAAGCATGTACCCTTAACTAGTATGCCTAAGTTGGTTTCTGCAAGTAATTAAGTTGTTTTGATAATTATGCCTAAGTTGGCTTTTGAAAGTAATTGAGTTAGATTATTCAGATTTAAACAACCCCAGGTCATGCAAGCTACAGATAAATCATAAGTAACTTATGCATTTTTTAGTACAACGACCCACCAAACACACACTGTTGTACTGATATGATTGCATGTTTTTAGGCGAGCAGTTGTGGTGGTGGCAGCATGATAAAGGAAGCAAATTGTTATTCCTACTAGTAGTTATTCCTACAACACATACTTAGAAAGTCAGATACTTAGTGTTTAGAAATTACTAGTGGTTGAAGCTAGCGTCTCTCGAAAACATATTTGGTCGAAGCTAGTGTCCTGGAACTACTAGTAACATGTCTGATTCCGGGGAGCCTCAAGTTTGTGTCACAACTGCTTAATATTTTTTTTCTTTGTTCACATTGATATATGTTGGATACACCCAAGTTTTCTACTATGTCATGATAAGTTGCACCTGGGAGTTATGGTTTTTATCGTTGTACTCGCCTGTCATCCATGAAAAAATTTCAAGTAAGCATGCACATCCATTTTTATGTTTTCATAGGCTTGGTACTAAGTTGTACCTATGTAATCTACTAAGATGATTTCTGGCTATAAAGAAGTGTGTTCCTTTCCTAGTGTCCCAACTTTGTTCCACCTATGACAGTACCATCGCTGCTGGCGGTAGCATTGGTGGACATCGCTTATAGCATCGGCAGACATCACTTGTAGCACCGCTCCACCTATGGCAGCACCATCGCCGCCGATGGTAGCGCCTTTGGACATAGCTTGTAGCCTTAGCAGACATCGCTTGTAGCATCGCTATCCACCTATGGCAGCACTATCGCCGCTGACGCTAGCACCGGTGGACATTGCTTGTAGCACCGCTATCCACCTATGGCAGCACCACCACTTACCAATGGTAGCACCATCATCCCTCGCTGGTAGCAACCTTTTAAGTTGACATCTGAACATGGTTAAGTTCGTTACTGAATATAACTAAGTAGGATTATCAACCTTTAAATTGAGGTTTATTTATGTTTCATCTTCTAGTTAGTTGGTTACGGAATCTAACTAAGTTGGCTTCTGAACACGGTTAAGTTGGTTACTGAATTTAACTAATTTGGTTTTATGAACCTTTAAATTGAGGTTTATTTGTGTTTCATCTTCTAGTTAGTTGGTTACGGAATCTAACTAAGTTGACCTCTCAATGTTGGATAAGTTGTTTCCTGAATCAAAGTAAGTAGGCTTCTCAATTCTTGGTTAAGTTTGTTTTTCTGAATCTACTTAAGTTGGTTTTCCAACATTAATTAAGTTACTGTCTGAATTTAGGTAAGTTGGCTTCTCAATGTTGGATAAGTTGTTGGATACATTACGTTTGTTGTTCCGCAACGCACAGTTAGTTGCTTTTTATCTACCTGTAGTATGAATTTGACTTTTCTTCTTCTTTTGAATTATGAATTTGTCCTTCGTAGGTTCATGATGCTACCTAAGTTGCTTATCATGTTTCATTAAGTTGATTATCCACTTTAGGTTAACTTGTTCTATGCTTTCTCTTAAGTTGTAGCTTGCAGTCCACCAAGTTGCTTTCTTGGACTAGATAAGTTGTTTTACATAACCTAACTAAGTTTCTTTGCTCCATGCATTTAATTTTTGGTTAAACAACCAATGAGGTTCCTTAGCTTAATAATGACTTTTAATTAGAAAATTGCATTTTCTAGCAGGTAAACTTCAAGTCTGGTAACACAAAAATGGCGAAAGAGATGTACAAGTGTTCTTGCCAGCGTTTACCAGAAGTTGATGCAGCAGCAGGGCACCGTCCACCTTGTCCGAAAACTTGTCAGCAGGTACGTGTTTAAGGATGAGCGATAATTATGGGGAAACTCTTAAGTGTTGCGATATGCTAAACTGTAGCCATTGAATTCATGAATCAAGAGTGTGGAATAAAGAGTGGCTCAGCTCTGCATGTTACTCACCACTAGCTAATGGTTCGGATTGTAGTAGACAAACTGGGCAGTTTGCAGATACTTACATGGGGTAGTTTTAGTTCTTATGATTTCATTTTGAGCTATATGGATAAGTTGTGTAGCAAATTTAATTAAATTGTTTTATCACTATGCTTAAGTTGTGTACTGAAATGAATTAAGTTGATTTGCTCGAGCATGCTTGAGTTACATATACTGAAATTAATCAAGTTGATTCCTCCAGCATGCTTAAGTTGCAATGTATTGGTAAAATATAACTATGTATTTGTTTTGAGCAATATGATAAGTTGTTCCCTAGTTTAATTAGGTACCTTGTCAACTTGCTTAAGTTGAAGCTGAAAATTAATTAAGTTATTCTTTCTGGTATATATGCTTCAGCTGTGTGGGTATCTATAGTCTATCTTGTGGTTTTTGTTTTCGAGCAACATGCATATGTTGGTCATTGGTCTAATTAAGTTGCCTTATCAACATGCTTATAAGGTGCTTATTTGTGATATTGCTAAGTTGTACTGCAAAGCGGTGGATCCCGGGCGGCGTAGCTAGTACCATCCTGAGTGCGATGGTGGAGCAGGCCATGGCGCGTAGCCCGAGCAGGTGGCGGCGGCCACGATGCTTAGTGCGAGCGCAAGCCTTCTGTGGCCCCTGACAAATGTAAGTTGATTATCAATTTTAATTAACTCACTGCAACATTGTTAAGTTGATTTCTGGTAATGTTTAACTTTTGCTAAACATTGAGGCTAAATTGCTTTTCTAGGTAATATTAAAGTTGCCTTAACTTAATGCTAAGTTGGTTTTCCTGTTGCAGATCATGTGTTGTTTTATGATCTACAGAAGTCATGGTTTTAGCCAACAGATTTCCATGGAAATCTGGAGGAGGAAGAAGAGCTGTCTGGAGGAGGAAGAAGAGCTGGAGTAGTTCGTCTTGCACTGGA
Source organism: Dactylis glomerata (assembly GCA_007115705.1). Taxonomy (NCBI): domain Eukaryota; kingdom Viridiplantae; phylum Streptophyta; class Magnoliopsida; order Poales; family Poaceae; genus Dactylis; species Dactylis glomerata. The sequence goes on from QXEO01000237.1 coordinate 2,568,211, forward strand.
GGAGGAAGAAAAGCTGAAGTAGTTCACCAAGTGCATCTCACGCTCTGTTGTATGCTGTTTTTCCCTTATGTGTAAATTTCCTCTTTTTTCTAATCGGGCGCTGAATCAGTCAAACCAAGTGAACCTGGCCCGGTCGCAAGAGGTTATACTGAGACGTAGTCTGACAAACCGTGGACTGCAGGCAGATATGACTGACGAGGAGAAGCTCTGGAAGAAGTTATGGAACATCAAGGCCCCGGGTAAAATGAAGATTACTCTGTGGAGGCTCGCACATGACTGTCTTCCGAGTGGCTTTCAACTTCGTCAGAGGAACATACCAGCAGAGGAGACCTGTAACTTCTGTAACCGAATGGAGCGAGCGGAACACTCGGTTTTGTTTTGCCCATATGCTGCTGAGGTATGGCGTGCCGTTAAAGCGGCTTACCATGTTCATCTTCGAAGGAAACACTTTGTCAGTCCGAAATATTGGGTACTGGACTTTCTGGGAAGATCGAACGATCGTGAAGCGATGATTTTGGCTGTTTCGGTGTGGCATCTGTGGGAAGCACAGAATGCAGTTCGTAATGATGAAAAAAGAAAACATCCGAACAGTCTTGCTGAGCAGATTAAGGCATACATCGCGTTGATCCTGCTGCATCTCTTCAAGCCTACTACCATCCATAGTCGTGACTCCACTTCTACTTCACCACAGTGGTCTCCGCAACCGGAAGGTACGGCTATTGTTAATGTTGATGCAGCGTTGTTCTCTTCTTCATCCAGAATGGGGGTAGGTGTTGTGATCAGGGACCACAGCGGCAAATTTCTTGTTGCTTGCAGCAAGTTGCTTGATGAGGTCATAGCACCGGAGTTAGCAGAAGCACTCGCTGTCAGAAGTGCAATCACCCTCGCTTTGGAAGAAGGCCTGGACAGGATCATCCTCGTGTCTGACTGCCTCTCGGTGATTCAGCGCATCCAATCTCCTAATCGAGATAGATCGCTTGTTGGAGTAGTGGTGGAAGATATCAAGACTTTCGCCACGTCTTTGTCATCAGTGACTTTCCGTCATATTAGTCGTCGTTGTAATATTTCAGCACATACTATGGCTCGGAGAGCTGAACTTGTTGGTAGTTGCTTATTTCGTGTTTTTGCTCCGGAGTGCATCCGTGACAAACTTTGTTTTGATGTTATTTGATCAATAAAGTGTTGAATTCTCAAAAAAAGTGTCTGCTACTTTTTGTCTTACGTACAACCTCCCTTTTGCCTGGTCGGGTGCTGAATCGGTCAAACCAGCATCCAGATGCTGTGTCAGACAAACCAGCATCCGGATGCTGGGATGGACCAACCAGCACCGGATGCTACGTAGCCGCGTCCAAAGAATAAAAAAAGGATAGAGGGGAGCGTAAAACCGCCAGTCCAGTTCCACGATCTCTTGAACGTGGGCGCGTCTCCCCGGCCGCGTCGATGCAGAACTGCTCCCTGCCTAGCCTATAAATACTAGCGGCAGGCTCAATTTCAAGGATGGCCATGGATCCATAAAACACAACGCGCGACTCCATTCCAGTCCATCACCACACACATACACATCACCCATACAAAGAAGAATCGAAAATCAGGATCACAGATCACCAATCGCAAATCACCAACCAGAGACGAAAAGAGACACCATATCGCTCTACCTCTGGGTAAGTTCACACAACACAAGACAAGCAAGAAGAAGAGAAGCGCTTCAGCGTTCAACTATTCAAGACAAGGTGGGATTCATGGCTCTTTCCTAGCCTTTGGTTTGGCCATGCGTACAAACCAAATGGCCTCCATCTACATCCTCTTCTTTAGGCTTTGGTTTGGCCATGGGTACAAACCAAGGAGCTCTCTCATATCTACAAAAACTCATGCCCTTGATTCGGCCATTGCGGTACAAATCAAGGAGCTTGCTTTATCATATCGGAAATTATCATCTTTGGTTTGGCCATCATGGTACAAGCCAAGGAGCATATTTGCATATACTTTGTTCTTGATATTTTCCTCTTGATTCGGTCCCCTTTGCGATACAAACCAGGACGAAACGTGCGCGTGAGCCTCGTTTCTTGGTTCGGTCCCTATACGTGGATACAAATCTAGAGATTAATACAAGTACAATGACCCCATAAAATTCTCTTGAGTCTGTCTACAAAAATAGATACGACTAAGTTCAAATAAAAAGAAGAAATTATCTTTGGTTCATTCCCTAAAGTAGGATACAAACCAAAATAAGTAGAAAATCCCCATAATCTTATGTTTGGGAGAAAATATGCATATGCATACTCTAAATAAATCATATAATATACTTCTTGTTCGGTTACGCTACGTGGCATTTTATGTCGCTAGTAGTAATACAAAGATGAAGAAAATAAATCTTCATCTTGGTTATGCTTCTCGTAGGCATTAATTGCTATCCGATGGTAGTAGTAATTTAAGTGAAGCCAAACTGAAAATAATTCCTATATGGCATACCTATGTGATAAAGTAGGATAAAATCATGCCTAGCCAAAATCAATACTCATCATTCTTGTAAAACAAAAGAAGATGAGCAGAAATAAACATGTTGCATGTTATAAGAAATATGCATCATATAGTATAAATTTGGTTGGTTTAAATAATAAACTACTGAATATAAAATCATGGTACAGTTCAAAATGTACAACATGTTCTAGCTATCCCAGTCCTTCAAAATAGATGTGGATCTAGTTCAGAACGCAAATAAAATAAAGTCCTTTATACGAGCCATCATGCTCCAAAAGGTCAAGTTCATATTGCTGCTGAAAACAAATAGCAGCCCATAATTAATACCTCCCTGCGTCTATATTAACATGTACGTAGGGCCAAAACAATTCAAATGCAATCTGCCCCAAACAAATCAAGTCAGTACTACATCAATTAGTACAACCAAAATATGAAATCCTAAGTGTATGGAACTACCGTTTCACGCATATAAAAAATTGCCTTCCATATATAAGTAGGGCTAAAACAACTCAAAATACATATCTGCTTCAAAGTAAAATTAGTACTATATATCTTAGTACTAAAAGTAATATGAAAAGTGACTACATGGTCGCTGCATGCATGTAGAATAATTATCGTGTGTATGGCTTATGACCAAAATTGCATACACCATTTTGGGTACTTAGTCGGCTAATCAAACGAAACAACCTCACCAATAAATAAATAAAATATTTGTGATGAGCCGATTAAATAAATGAGTATCCAATACATGCATTCTTCTTGTGCTGCATACTAGCACAAGTAAAAAATGCTCCCCCGAGTATAATGGCGTCGACGACAGCAAGGCGGCGAGGAGGACTTCTTAGTTTTATTTTTATCTTTTGTAATAGTCATTTGATGTAATCCTTAGAAATAAAAATGTTGGAATTCTTAATCAGGGGTTTTCTCTTCGGAGATGTAATTAACGGAATTTTTATGCAAATGTAAGAGTTCCGGAAGTAATGAACCGCAATACTTGATATTTGTCATTTATATTCGCGCACTTTAAATTAAACTATATCTGTCTCTATGACGCGGACGCGAGTATTTTCGTCGCCCCATTTTCCCGTCATCAGTCCCTTCGCCTATAAAGACCCCCCGACGGAAAAAACCTAAGTACCCGATCAGATTTCCAGAACACATCGCGATCCGCCGCCGCCGTCGACCCGAAGATCGGGAGGGTCCAGAAGCTCTTCCCGGCACCCTGCCGGAGAGGGGAATCGCCACCGGAGGTCTTCTTCATCGCCATGCTTGCCTCCGGAGCGATGAGTGAGTAGTCTACCTTGGACTATGGGTCCATAGCAGTAGCTAGATGGTTATATTCTCCACCATGTGCTTCATGTTTAGATCTCATGAGCTGCCCTACATGATTGAGATCACCGTTATGTAATTCTATGATGTTGGTTTGTTGGGATCCGATGAATATTGGTGTTTATGATTAAGTTGCTGTACTGAATATTATCTTTTGTTATCTTTTGTTATCTCTATGTTGTTTATGATCTTGCATGCTCTCCGTTGTTAGTAGCTATCTTGGCCGAGTAGTTGCTAGTGACTCCAAGAGGGGGTATTTATGCTCGATAGTGGGTTCATGTCTCTATTTCACCTGGGGGAGTGACAGAAACCTCTAAGGTGGTAGATATGCTGTTGCTACTAGGGAGAAAACAACATTCATATGCTCAAGGGCATATGCTTTGTTTACATTACACACTTTGCTTAATGCAATTATCTGTTGTTCGCAACTTAATACTACTGGGGTGTTCGGATGATATCCCCGGGAGTGGATTATTAGTCATAGATGCAGTTGGATGGCGGTCTATGTATTTTGTTGAAATGCCCAGAGTAAATCTCATAGTGATCTTCTTGACATATCACGTTTATCTTTATTCTATCAATTGCCCAACTGTAATTTGTTTACCCAGCATGTTTTATCTATGGAGAGACACCACTAGTGAACTGTGGACCCCGGTCCTATTTCCATCATATTGCTATCACCTGTTTACTTTCTCGCACTGTTTATTTTATTGCATTATCTACTGTTTTCCACTCGATACGCTCATAACCTTTGTTTCAAGCAAACCGGTGAGATTGACAACCTCATCGTAAGTTGGGAGCAAAGTATTTGTTTGTGTGTGTGCAGGTTCCACGTTGCAGCTAGCAAGCAAAGCTTGGACGAGGCGCCATATATAAATTGTCCGCTGCTGTCGCAAACTAGCAAGCATCACCTTCAGTCGTCACCGTCTCTCCTCTCCAAGAACGATAAACCTTGGTTTCTAACTGAGGGAAAACGAGCTACTATACTCATCATACCTTCCTCTTGGGGTTCCCAACGGGCTGGTCATTTACCACGCATCAAGCTCTTTTTCTGGCGCCGTTGCCGGGGAGGAAGAGAAGACTTCTGCGAGTGGAGTTTTTCGCACACACATCCTTTACTTTGTTATTGTTTTGCTTTACTTTATTTATTTTACCTGCATCGTTTTTATATCAAAAACCCAAAAAAATTAGAATCCTTGGTAGTTGTTTTTACTTTACTTTAGTTTATCATGCTGTTCCCTAAGTTCGTTTTGGAGGACCTCTCAGTAGGTAGTGGTTCGATTATTGGCAAAAGTAACATTGAGGAGTTCTTTAATCACATTAGTATGCATAAGGAAGTTGAGGAAAAGTCTTTGGTTGAGTTAGCTCCTAGTTATGAAGTTGCGTCTGCTCATTTAGTTCACATGTTAGAAGCTAGGTTTGCTAGTCTTAATCCTTCTATGCAATACATGTTCCTTAAGCTTCATGAAATTGAGGATCCCGAAAAGAAAGCTTTTATTTTAGAAACCTTGCGCACAGAATTTAGAGATGTTGCAATTGAGGCTAGGAAAGTTTTTAAGAAGTTTAACAAGCTTGGCTCGCCTGTTAAGGTTGTTGGTACGCCCGATGATTTTAAAATACCAATACCTTATGAACTTATAGGAATTCATGATGCTTGGGAAAAGAATTCCAGTTGGATTTGCCCTAAAAATCTTTTTGAGGAAAGTAGTGTGCCAAAGCGTGATCGTAAAGGAGTTTCAAAAACTCAGTTGAACATATTTTCCTTCATTGTTGAAAAGATCTCTGCTGTTGATCTTAATGCTTCTGCTGATATTACTTGATTCGCAATTTTCTGCGCCTAGCTCAAAGGCGTTAAAGAAAAGCACTCTTGGGAGATAACCCAATGTTTTCTTTTCAGTACTTTTTCTTTTATTTGAGTCTTGGAAGTCATTACTACTGTAATGACCGCTCCTTATCTTGTTTATTTCGTTTTTGTGCCAAGAGAAGCCTCTAATTTGAGTGAGGTAAAGATTTGGGGATGTTGCTGTCCTGAAACTGTTTTCGGTGATGCGCCGTAAAAATTCGTATAAATTATCTGTTTATCTTTTGGACCTGCGATTTCTTGTGCATATGCCCCAGGTTTTATCCAAACTTTTGTTAGTTGAACACTTTTTGATTTGAGCAACAGAAAACCTTTCAAAAATTCGACCTTTGTCAGCTGTTCAGTTTTGACAGATTTCTGCCAATAATTGTGTTTGCCACTTTATCGCTTTCTTTTGAGTTCTTTTGATCATGGAACCTTTTGGGAAGTTGCTACAGTAGTATTTACTTTATATGTGGTGGTTTTGAGTTGAAACCTGAAGCTAAAAGAGGTTGAATATATTTTATGCTTACACTAATGTTGCTAATAGAATTGTGTTTAGATTTGTATGAAGGAAGTTTTCAAGTGTAGGGATTGGAGAATGATGAGATGAGTTGAAGAATGGACAAAAGCTCAAGCTTGGGGATGCCCATGCATCACCCCAAGAAATATCCAAGAAGTACAAGCGTCAAAGCTTGGGGATGCCCCCGAGGCACCCCTTCTTCATCGGCAAAAATCAGGTCACCTTTCAAAACACTATATTTTTAGGGATTTCTATTTTCGTGCCCTCGGGTCCTTAGTTGTACTCAGTTTTCCCCAGCTCCTTAGTTTTTCCTCAGTTTTGTCCAAGCCCTTAGCTGAAACCGTCACCGGTGCTGGAACGGCCGGTTGCCCGACGGTTGAACACCTTTGACCGTTAACTGCTGACTAGTGGGGCCACGTAGAGCCCGCAAAGACACGTCAGAGCATCCATCTTTGTTTGACCGTAAGCATCGCCGTATCCCTGACCAAAACGCGGACGAGTGGAGCTTCGGTATATCGAATGACAAGTGGGGCCATGACGCTGATACAAGGTGCAATACACGGGTAGGATTAGATTTTTAAACGGAGCTCTACAGCGATGGCACGGAGGAGGTGGCCTGCGGGGTGCCGAGATGAGATCGATGCCCACAAAGAACTGCATGAGGCGAGACCAGACGCATTAGATAGATATGAACTAGACGCGTTTAACCATGCAAAGAAGAGAAGAAATGGTCGAGGACATCGACGACGACCTCAACACTTTGACTGACGGTGTCGGACACGAACGCGAGCAATGTAGAGAAAACTAGTGTCTCTCCTTTCTGGCGTGTATAGATGGGTGCTAGGGGAGTGTGGTGGCGAAGGGAAAGAACTCGCGGCGGTCTGTGGCGTCCAGCATAGCGGGGCGACGTGGCCGTGCCCACAGCGGCGTGCATGTTCGGCATTGGCATCAGCATGTGCGTTCGTCATTGGCCTCGGCGGTATCTCTGGTGTGTCAGTGATCGAATGAGGGGACGGGATTGAGGGTGCATCCCGACGGTGACCTAGCAGTGGCGGCGAGCATGCATAGCCGTTCTGACCATGCCGATATCGGCATCGGCATCGTTTGGAGGCTGTGGTGCTCGAATCATGGTGGAAATTGCGATTCCCTATTATTTTTACATGCATAATATATAGAAAATAGCTAGATCTCTAAATCGATGCATATGAAGCTACATATATATTCTTGGTCATAATCCCCTTATCTAAAGGGGATGGATGCATGGCTTCACGTCGTCGTCGCTTTCATCGTCAGTATCTTCGTCGTCCGTGTAGTAGTACTTCCTGCACAATGTTACGTCGAACACCTTCACTGTGAGCACATCATCGCCTTCATATTTGAAGTGTAGAATGTAGCCGAAATCCACACCGTGCGCGATGGCGAAATTCTCCCAGCCCTTGTCGAGGTACATCCGGCCTTGTCCGTCAAATAGGACCTCCACGGTCCAGAGACGAGGACCGCAGTCAGCTGCTCGCAGATACACCTTTGCGGGCTCCTGGCCGTCAAGATAGTCCGCAAACTTCTGTGGGAGTGCCTGCAAAGAGATCGAGCGCCGATCGTTTGAAATTAAAGGCTTTTTGGAACATGCACATAATTAATCACATGCATCATATATGTGGGAACGCGTACGTACCTTCTTGGCCAAAGGGTCTTCATAGATGACGATTAAGAACTCCTCTATGATCAATGGCAGTGTTGACGGTGGTGGTGGCAATGATGATGATCCACCACCCAGGCCGCCCCTTCCCCTTCCCCTTCCGGTCGGCGTCCGAGACGTGGAAGCCATGGCAATGGATCAAGTGTATGTGAACGAAGAAGAGAGAGGCAGAAACGAAGAAGATAGAGGCAGAACCTATTGACATGAGGGATGGCCGAGGTGGGGGTTTATAAGGGCGAGATGACCGTTGTGGGGTTACATAATAAATTAAGGAGGAGATGACCGTTGTGGGTGTTTATATCTCAACAAAAAAGTAAGGGAAAAGTAATGCCTAAAAGAAATGGAAATTCGTGATAGTTTATTATTTTACCGTGAAAAGTAATGCCTAAAGGAAATTCGTGATAGTTTATCATTTCACCGTGAAAAGTAATGCCTAAAGGAAATTCGTGAAAAGTAAAGCCTAAAAGAAATGGAAATTCATGATAGTTTATTATTTTACCTTGAAAAGTAATGCCTAAAGGAAATTCGTGATAGTTTATCATTTCACCGTGAAAAGTAATGCCTACAAGAAGTGGAAATTCGTGATTACCAAACTTGTTGAATCCGGTGGCCAACTCGTTATTTAGCATACATAGAGGGGTAGTAGTTTGCCACCGACAGATAGAGAGAGGGTGGCACGATCCTGCCCGTTAGATCATAGGATCGACGGTAGGTGGGCACGATCCGTGTGACAACAGCTCGACCAATCAGGCCAAGTTTGGGCTTCTGTGAGAAGGGAGAGGGTAAAACTGAGTAGTATCAAGGATACAAGGGCAAGTAAATAATAAACAGGCTAAGGAATTCAAATAAGAGATTTAGAAAAAGAAAAACACATGTTTTGTACAATGAAACCCAGGTTGGCCTACCTCAAAGTATTAGCAATTCAAATACACATGAGTGTAAAAATTGTGGCCTCATTTAGACAAACTATGTTTTGGGTATAGATGTTTTGAGAAGGGGTTTGAGTGGAAAGCCATGAACCTTCATAGCTACTAGTGATTTCAGAAGTGGCCATTTGTGTGAAAACTTGATTTATATATGATTGTTATGATTTTATTTTGTGCATGAGTTGGAGGCACTATGATTTTATTTTTTTGAATTTTTTTGCGCATGAAATGACTCAATTAGATGGCTTAATCCCATCTGTTGACTCTCTGTTGACCAGCCACTTGAGGGTAAAACTGAGTATATTGCACTAGCCAGTATTAGTACTCGAGGGGAAAACTGAGTACAGATATTTTTCCAGTGTAAGACTCGAGGGTAGAACTGAGTACACGTAACGGTGCTGACGTGCAGTCCCACGGACGCGTGTCGCGGTGAGCAGCGGTTAGCCGCGCGGTGCGCGTGCTGAGACCAAAACGTCAACTGCCAGTACAGAGCCCCTCTCCCTCCCTCTGCACACAGTCTCATCATAACTCACGCACGCAACCACGCCTCTCACGTCCCATCACCTTCTCCAAAAAACCCCAGGCGCCCTACGCGCGCTCACCTGCCGGCGATGGAGAAGAAGAATGCGCCGGCGGCCGTCGCCCCCGAGCCCGTCGCCTCCGAGCCCATCGCCTCCGAGCCCGTCGCATCTGAGCCCGTCGCCGCCGAGCCCGTCGCATCCGAGGGCGGCGCATCCAAGCGCGGTGCCTCCGTGAACTGGGCCTCTCTTAAGGGTGACGGACCACTTCACAAGATCGGCGACTGCTTACTGGCGAACGAGGAGTACGTGGACACCTACGCTGCTTTGAGGCAAGTTTGTACAAATTGGCGCTCAGATCTACCTGAGCCCGACGTGCACCTGCACGAATGGATCGTGGTAGAACACGCCCTTCCACGCGCCGCTGAGTTCTCCTTCCTCAACCTCCGCACATCCCGCTACGTCACCATCGATCTAACGGAAGTTCATGCAAGGTTCAAATTCCTCCATATCTATAGAGTTAATCTATTTTTATTTTCAATCGTAAACATCTTAGTGCTGAATGTTATCTTCATCAACTCCCTTTTAGATACTACTTCGTCGGCTTTTACCGTGGCGTCATCGTGCTTGCCCAGAGGAACCAGCCGCACAAGATACGGCTTCTGAACCCACTCACAAAGACTTTGAACGCTATGTTTGAGGCGCAGATGCCATCTATGATTGTGCAGTCAGTCGCTGTAATGAAGTCCCCGACTATGGTCTTCATTTGCACAGGTTACCCCAATGAAATTGCTTGGGTCGATAAGAGCTCTCCAACTAAGGATATAGATGTACATGATTGGGGAGAAGGAAGATTTACGATCGAGGACCATTCTCTGCGTTGCATTACCCCGCTCAATGGTGAATTGTATGCAATAGCTATGAATGAGTTCGGAAGAATAGTGTGCACCAACAATGTCCAGTTGGAGCAGCGCGCGAGCACTGTCAGCATGAAGACACTATTTTCATTTCCAGAACTTGGAAATGATTATGATTCCAAGTTCTACCTTGTGGAGTCGGATGGTGATCTTCTGCTTGTGTTGTTGGGCGGCAGCACTGACGACAACCGGCATTTGGAGGAAGGTCAACCATTGGTGTACCGTGTGGACACTGAGAGCCGCTCTCTCCATGCCGTCAGTAACATTGGCAGTCGTGCCCTCTTCGTCAATTTTAGCCGGTGTATCTCCGTCGACACCAGAGTGCACCCGACAGTTCGACCTGGCTGCATCTACTACGCGGATTTGGGTTATATCAGAGAGTATGATGATGATAGAAAGGCCTGGGATGAGTGGCCACGACGTGAAGATAGAATAGGATATGGTCCGAAAAATGAACAAAGGCCATACCGTTTGGAGGATGTATTTGCTGCACACTGCAGACGGAGGGAGTTTAGTGAATATTTCTTTCATCTCATGAATTGTAGCGACGACGAAATATATGATTCAGAATGAAGAACATTGTTATTGGCTGCTGTATACAGTTTATGTATTATATTTAGTTTTCTGGATTTATTATGCTGCTATGAATTCATCCTATACTAGCTTCTAGATTTGTTACCATATTGGGCAAAAAACGAGGGCCAAAAGGCAACAATCATTGAAGAAAGATAGAAATAGAAGCTTCTCTAGATTTGGTACTAATTTGGTGAAAAGAGAGAGAACTGTTACAGAGAGAGAGGGGAAAAAGGCGCTCTGAAAAATGCCAATTTGGGCCGAGAGAGACAAAACCGAGCTCTCACGTACAACCAAACGCGGTCTCGTCCTGTCCCACGCGGTCCCGTTCTACCAGCCCCACGCGACGCGGCCCCACACGACGCGGCCCCACACGTCAGCACGGAACGGTCAACTAAACGGCAACCCTCCCGTCCGAGCGTCTGCGAGGGGTTTCAAACTAGAGCGAGGGGAAAACTGAGGAAAAACTAAGCGGCTGGGGAAAACTGAGTACAACTAACGACCCGAGGGCACGAAAATAGAAATCCCATATTTTTATTGCTTCATGCACTATGTGTTTTTCTTGGAGCGTCAGTTGTTTTAGTTTTCTTAGTTGGTTTAGTTTGTTTGTTTGCTGCAATAAATGGTTGGACCCCAACAAATTTTCTTTGGAGGAGATGTACTCGTTTTCATTTGCAAAGAACGCTCTAGTTTTCACTCTTATCGTTCATCGAGCGTTCTACTTTTTCTGCTGCTGCTTTTGGTTTTCGTTTTCGCCTTGATTTGCGTTCAGACCTTGTCATATCTTTTCATCAAGGTGTATTTTTGCCTCTGATCTTTATTGGTTTTCATCAAAAGAGGTGTTTATAAAAATTTCAAATGGTGCTGGAAAAGAGAAAAAGCTTTGTGCAAAATAGTGGTACAAGAAGGAGCTTGTGTAGACTGCGGCTTAGGCTTTTTCATGTCATGCTTGATGTATTTTTGATGGTATGCTTAGTGGTTTTGCTGTAGCATGACTTGTCTCAAATGACTGAGATTGCTTAATGAGCCTTTGAAAAAATCATGCGTTGTTTTTATTGTATGGAAGCATTATTTTGGTTTTCTCCTTGATGCTTTATTTGGGTTGACTTGGCGCATGCTCACACATGTTAGACTCTTACAAAGTCGCCAATAGCCTTCATGATCATTTAGTTTTTGACTTTTGATGCCATCGTATGCTTCTTTTAATGTCGCTTTGTCGCTTTGCATGATTATGGCCATTATTGCTCTCTTAGTTGGTCGCTCCCAGTCTTTTGCTAGTCCTCGCCTTGTACTGAGTATGAGCTCTACTCGTGTATCCAACTCCTAAAAGCCAAAGTTTTCCAAAGTGTCCACCATACATACCTACTAGCAATTTGCTATTCCAAGTAAATTTGACTTGCTTTTATTTTCTCTTCAAATTAAACTCGTACCAGTGTTATGTGAAATTCGGTCAGTAAAGCTCTCACGAACCGGAAGGCACACTTTACTTTTTCATGTTCTAAAAAAATTTGACATTGTGGTCTCTTATGTTGAGTTGTTATGCTTGCAAGTTGTAAGTTGGATTCTAGCCCAGCCATGCTGTCATGGGGCAAGCTTTCAACATTGCACTTCTTATTTGAGTTGATATCGTGATCTTTTGTTTATGGATGCCCGCGGTGTGAAATGAATTGGGAATCTTGTAGGGATCATGGAGTTTGTATATGTGTTAGGGAAACGCCGGGCCGCCAATCTAAGCCATGCATAATTCATGGTGGAAATTTGCAGCATACCCATGGTGAACATTCGACGACGCATCTCACAATAAAAAGCTAAACAAAAGGCAAATAAAAGAGATGTCGAGGTGTTCATTGTCTGCTTGTCATGTCATTTTGGTGTGGGCTTGTTCCATGTCATCGGGCACGGAGGTACCCCATTGGCGGTTCTCAATGATATGCATATACTTACAATGACAAGAGCCTTGCTTGGGACTCTAAGTAAAGTAGCATGAGGTTTGGGTACTCGTATTCACGGGGCACGAGGTCTTCAACTTATGATTTGTCAAGCATATGCATCATAATTGTTCTCGCATTAACTTTAACCATTCAAGATGCTTATGATGGGGGCAATGAGAGCTCAAAGCCGGTAAGTACCATAATTTTTGAAGGTTATAAAACTTGCAATCACTGCTTCCCTCTGCGAAGGGCCTTTCTTTTACTTTTATGTTGAGTCACCACCTTCTTTCTTTATGCACCATTAAGAGAGCATAGTTGTCATTCTTAGTGTGATATGCATTGTCCCAAAGTTCATTGATTGACTCATATTGATTGGTTTCACTTGTTCTTAAATTATTTGTATCTAGTCGCCCTCTTAAACTTGAAGGTGTCCTATGCATTTATGTTTTGCTCTCTTTGAAGGACAAGCTGAAAACCAATTGTATGTTTTTCCTTATGATTTGAACACACGTTTGACTTTCATTGTTTCATTATCATGATCTTTTGTTTGTGTTCATTTGCATGTTTACAACATGGTTGCTAAGTTCTTATTGTCATGATTATATCTTCATGCCCATGTTTTAAGTTCTTATGATCCCAGCTCACAATGCTTACATATATGATCAAGATTGTGTAGGTGCATGTCACCTCAAAAATTATTCTTTTGTTATCACTTACCTACTCGAGGACGAGCAGGAGTTAAGCTTGGGGATGCTTGATACGTCTCAAACGTATCTATAATTTTTGATGCTCCATGCTTGTTTTTACACCATTTGCCTATTGTTTCGTTACACTTAGTGGCACTTTTATGCATTTTCTGGAACTAACCTATTAACAAGCGCCACAGTGCCAGTTTCCTGTTTTCTGCTGTTTTTGTGTTTCAGAAGTGATACACAGGAAATATTCTCGGAATTGGACGAAACAAGTTCCTGAAGTCTTATTTTACCCGGAAGCTTCCAGATATCCGAAGAGAAGTAGGAGGGGGGCCACCAGGGCCCCACACACAGGGGCAGCGCGGCCAGGCCCCTGGCCACGCGGGCCCTGTGTGAGGGCGCCTGGCCCCTCCTCTGACATCGTCCCTTCGCCTATAAAGACCCCCCGACGGAAAAAACCTAAGTACCCGATCAGATTTCCAGAACACATCGCGATCCGCCGCCGCCGTCGACCCGAAGATCGGGAGGGTCCAGAAGCTCTTCCCGGCACCCTGCCGGAGAGGGGAATCGCCACTGGAGGTCTTCTTCATCGCCATGCTTGCCTCCGGAGCGATGAGTGAGTAGTCTACCTTGGACTATGGGTCCATAGCAGTAGCTAGATGGTTGTATTCTCCACCATGTGCTTCATGTTTAGATCTCATGAGCTGCCCTACATGATTGAGATCACCGTTATGTAATTCTATGATGTTGGTTTGTTGGGATCCGATGAATATTGGTGTTTATGATTAAGTTGCTGTACTGAATATTATCTTTTGTTATCTTTTGTTATCTCTATGTTGTTTATGATCTTGCATGCTCTCCGTTGTTAGTAGCTATCTTGGCCGAGTAGTTGCTAGTGACTCCAAGAGGGGGTATTTATGCTCGATAGTGGGTTCATGTCTCTATTTCACCTGGGGGAGTGACAGAAACCTCTAAGGTGGTAGATGTGCTATTGCTACTAGGGAGAAAACAACATTCATATGCTCAAGGGCATATGCTTTGTTTACATTACACACTTTGCTTAATGCAATTATCTGTTGTTCGCAACTTAATACTACTGGGGTGTTCGGATGATATCCCCGGGAGTGGATTATTAGTCATAGATGCAGTTAGATGGCGGTCTATGTATTTTGTTGTAATGCCCAGAGTAAATCTCATAGTGATCTTCTTGACATATCACGTTTATCTTTATTCTATCAATTGCCCAACTGTAATTTGTTTACCCAGCATGTTTTATCTATGGAGAGACACCACTAGTGAACTGTGGACCCCGGTCCTATTTCCATCATATTGCTATCACCTGTTTACTTTCTCGCACTGTTTATTTTATTGCATTATCTACTGTTTTCCACTCGATACGCTCATAACCTTTGTTTCAAGCAAACCGGTGAGATTGACAACCTCATCGTAAGTTGGGAGCAAAGTATTTGTTTGTGTGTGTGCAGGTTCCACGTTGCAGCTAGCAAGCAAAGCTTGGACGAGGCGCCATATATAAATTGTCCGCTGCTGTCGCAAACTAGCAAGCATCACCTTCAGTCGTCACCGTCTCTCCTCTCCAAGAACGATAAACCTTGGTTTCTAACTGAGGGAAAACGAGCTACTATACTCATCATACCTTCCTCTTGGGGTTCCCAATGGGCTGGTCATTTACCACGCATCAGTGGGGCTCACCATAGGGGGGCACGGGCCAGCCCTAGGCCGCGTCCCCTAGTGGTGAGGCCCACCAGTGGCTCCTCTCCGTCTCCTCTTCGGTTCTCTGGAAGCTTCGGTAAATTTCTGGACGTCTGGCTTTTGTTTCGTCCAATTTTGAGAATATTTCCTATGTAACTTTTCTGAAACACAAAAGCAGCAGAAAATAGGGAACTGGCACTGTGGAATCTCGTTAATAGGTTAGTTCCGGAAAATGCATAAAAATGTCACGAAGTGTAACGAAACACTAAGCAAATGGTGTAAAAACAAGCATGGAGCATCAAAAATTATAGATACGTTAGAGACGTATCAACATCTCAAAATAAAAAGCTATACCAATGGTAAATAAAAGAGATGCCGAGGTGTTCATTGTCTGTTTGTCCTGTCATTTTGATGTGGGATTGTTCCATGTCATCGGGCACGGAGGTACCCCGTTGGCGGTTCTCGATGATACGTGTATACTTACAATGATAAGAGCTTGCTTGGGACTCTAAGTCGAGTAGCGTGAGGTTTGGGTATTCGTACTTCACGGGATACGAGGTTTTCAACTTATGATTTGTCAAGCATATGCTTCATAATTGTACTCGCATTAACTTTAACCATTAAAGATGCCTATGATGGGGGCAATGAGAGCTCAAAGCTAATAAGTACCATAATTTTTTAAGGTTATAAAACTTGCAATCACTACTTCCCTCTGCGAAGGGCCTTTCTTTTACTTTTATGTTGATGCACCACCTTCTATCTTTATGCACTGTCTAAGAGAGCATAGTTGTCATTCTGAGTTTAATGTGCATAGTCCCAAAGTTTATCATTGATTGACTCATGATTTTGGTTTCACTTGTTCTTAAATTATTTGTATCTAGTCGCCCTCTTAAACTTGAAGGTGTCCTATGCATTTATGTTTTGCTCTCTCATGAAGGATAAGCTGAAAACCATTTGCTATGTTTTTCCATATGATTTGAACACATGTTTGACTTTCATTGTTTCATTTTTCATGATCTTTCATTTGTGTTCTTTTTCATGTTATAACATGGTTGCTAAGTTTCTTCTATCAAGATTATGTTTTTCATGCCCATCTTTTAAGTTCTTTTGATCCCAGCACTCAATGCTTTATATAGATGATCAAGATTGTGTTGGTGCATGTCACCTCAAAAATTATTCTTTTGTTATCACTTACCTACTCGAGAACGAGCAGGAGTTAAGCTTGGGGATGCTGATACGTATCAAACGTATCTATAATTTTTGATGCTCCATGCTTGTTCTTACACCATTTGCTTAGTGTTTTGTTACACTTCGTGGCGTTTTTATGCATTTTCCGGAACTAACCTATTAACAAGATGCCACAATGCCAGTTCCCTGTTTTCTGCTGTTTTTGTGTTTCAGAAAAGTTACATAGGAAATATTCTCGGAATTAGACGAAACAAAAGCCGAACCTCCTATTATTTAACGAAGCTTCCAGAAGTCCGAAGAGGAGACAGAGGGGGCCACAGGGTGGCCACACCACCAGGGGGCGTGGCCTGCCCCTGTCCCACGCCGCCCTGTGGTGAGGGCCCCCTGGCCCACCTCTGGCGCCGCCCCTTCGCCTATAAAGACCCCCCGACGGGAAAAACCTAAACACCCGATCACTTTTCCAGAAACACATCGCGATTCGCCGCCGTCATCGACCCGAGATCAGGAGGGTCTAGAAGCTCTTCCCGGCACCCTGCCGGAGAGGGGAATCGCCACCGGAGGTCTTCTTCATTGCCATGCTTGCCTCCGGCGCGATGAGTGAGTAGTCTACCTTGGACTATGGGTCCATAGCAGTAGCTAGATGGTTGTCTTCTCCACCATGTGTTTCATGTTTAGATCTCGTGAGCTGCCTTACATGATCGAGATCATCTTTGTGTAATTCTACATGTTGTGTTTGTTGGGATCCGATGAATATTGATGTTATGTTAAGTTGATGTGCTGAATATTATCTTATGTTATCTCTATGTTGTTTATGATCTTGCATGCTCTCCGTTGTTAGAAGCTATCTTGGCCAAGTAGATACTAGTGACTCCAAGAGGGGGTATTTATGCTCGATAGTTGGGTTCATGCCTCTATTTAATCTGGGGGAGTGACAGAAACCTCTAAGATTGTAGATGTACTGTTGCCACTAGGGACAAAACAACATTCTTGTGTCCAAGGACATTTGTTTTATTTACATTACAAACTTTGTTTAATGCAGTTATCTGTTGTTCGCAACTTAATACTCGTGGGGTGTTCGGACGATATCCCCGTGGGTGGATTATTAGTCATAGATGTAGTTGGATGGCGGTCTATGTATTTTGTTGTAATGCCCAGAGTAAATCTCATAGTGATCCTCGTGACATATGCACGTTATCTTTATTCTATCAATTGCCCAACTGTAATTTGTTTACCCAGTATATTGTTATTTATCTTATGGAGAGACACCACTAGTGAACTGTGGACCCCGGTCCAATTTCCTTTACATTGTTACACCGTTTTACTATTACTCGCACTGTTTACTTTCTCGCATACTACTACTGTTTTCCACTCGATACGCTCATACCTTTGTTTACAGCAAACCGGTGAGATTGACAACCTCATCGTAAGTTGGGAGCAAAGTACTTGGTTGTGTTGTGTGCAGGTTCCACGTTGCTACTAGTTGAAGACGCACCAACAAGAATCGTAAACGGCGCCCTTGTTGGAGTGTCACAAAGCTAGCAAGCATCACCTTTTCAAGTTTGGCTTTTTCCTACTGGATCGACAAACCTCGGTTTCTTATTGAGGGAAAGACTTGCTACTGTTCTCATCATACCTTCCTCTTGGGGTTCCCAGCTGGGTGGTTATCCTGCTCGCATCAAGGATCATCTTAAAATTGCTATAATTGCTATATTAATTAATATAAGCAAATTTTAAGATTACCTTGCCCTTTTGCAAATTTTAAGTTAGACCCTTCTACTTATCCTTTGCAAATTTTATGTGGCTGCTAGGGCTATGCTAGGAAGAAATGCTTCTTAACCTATGAGCATGCAACCACAACGGTGATTCCCTAATTGTTTCTTTAACCCCCCCCCCCCCCCCCCCGCTAAGGGCTCTCCATGGCAAAACTCATGTCCACTAAAGAGGAGAAACTGACACCTCCCTAAGCCACTTGTACGATGGAAGTCGTACGTCAATCGTGGAACTAGTCTCGCCGAAGCATAAGGTCGGTTTGCAAGGCCGCTTGCAATCCAACAATGCTGCAGACATGAACAGATGCAAATAAAAGGGTAACAATAAGAAAATCAACGCACGCATCCATGATGCGTTCTAACCATACCAGTACAACTGTGCATAGATCGGCTCTAATACCACTGTTGGGATTCGAAGCAGAAAAATAATAAAAATCTCTACACCCATAGCCCATGATCTATCTACGTAGTTGAACAGTAATGGAATAGCGATAGTATTCATACCCTTGAAGACCGAGTGCGCGGGAACGTTCCCGCATGAACATTGTCGATGAAGACAACCAAAGTCGACCTCAAGGTCGTGTAGTCGTACCAGTCGAAGACGACCAGCGCCACATGAACATGGCGCCACAACGCCACGATGCCATGGTGCCATGATGTCAGTGCGACAGCACCAGTGCAATGACATAGTGCCGCAAGTGCGGCACCTCCGAGGAATTACACACATACGGTGTATAGATGGTGTCCGGGCTCCGGGCCAGTAGAGCAGCGGAAGAAGATGGATTTAGACTGGAAATCTGGCAGCGCGATGGCGTTTAGCACATGGAGGTTTCCTTCAACTCGCTAGAACAGCTCCAAACGTGGGAGCCAAGCTAGGAAGAAGAGAGGAAGAGATAGGGAATCAATGAGCCAATGGGTCCTGGGGAGGCCTTTATATAGGCAAAGGGGCTAGGTAGCACCTCTCGGGGTGAGCCTCCCCAAGGGTGGTGCCCCAAACCCTAGCCGCCGGCCCCTAGGGTAAACCCTAGGGCGCCCTTGGCCTTGGCTTGGCTGGCCACCCTAATAGGCCAATCCCATTGGGATTTTACCTTTTTCTTTTATTTTATTAATTAATTAATTCTCTTTTAATATTTAATTACTTTAATTAAATACTAAACCCGTTAATTAATTAATACCTTGGCATAATTATTTCACTGGAACATTTCCGATAAAGTCCAGAACACTTCCGATATCCCTGGAACCCTTTTGATATTACTCGCAACTTATCGGTTAACTCCCTGTGATTTCCTACAATTCCAAATCGATCCCTAAGCATCGTATACCCTTAAGTGTGACACCCTACGGGTCGAGGAATACTCTAGATATGATCGAGACCCCTTTCCAATCAATGACCAACAATCAGTTCTGGAAAACCGTGCTGATCCATGTGCATTCCACGAAACTCTCTGTTGATCCGTAAACATCATATCCCATTCCATTTGTCTCGTGATACTAGATCTTGTCCGAGGTTAGATCAGCAATATCACTATATTGTGTTCACCCTCGTTACCGACATGTCTTTTACTCGTTCATGACATCGCATCCTCCGTGACCTAGTCACACGCTTGCAAGCTTCATAGATGCAACTGTCACCTAGTGGGCCCAGAGTATCTATCCGTCACGCGGATGGACAAATCCCACTCTTGGTGCACACGCCTCAACCTACCCCATTGGCATACCCAAGAGACATCTTTTCCAGTCAATCCTTTTACGATAGAGATAGTTGATGCAATCAAAGTAGCCTCCGGATGTAGTGATTAGATGTGACCTCACGGTCTAAGGACTAGGTTACTTTGTTTCTTAGTTAATTGCAATGTTGAACTTGTGACTGATCTAATTGCAATAATGGTGCTTGGGTGTGTGTCCATCGTATGTGAAAACATGACCTCAATGTTCATTGACGTATTTGCCCATGATCAGGAAACCTTGATCATCAGATGACACACGAGCTGGTTAACTAGAGATAACCAGGGACCTGTTTACTTATATGCCGCACATGTACTAATGTTTCCGCTTAATACAGTTATATCATGACATATAATATTATGAACAAATGAGATATGACAACAAAAATACACTTTATTATTTGCCTCTAGGGCATATCTCCTTCAGTCTCCCGCTTGCACTAGACTACTAGAGTACAAATAATCTAGCTGCATTCAATCATGATATCATATCAGACATATGTGTTCTTAATCATGCTTGCTCATGAGAGAGTGTTTTAACGATCTGTACAACTCAAAACTTTTATATTATTTGCAACTTGTCAACCAGTTTGACATTATCCCATCATCAGATGATGTCGTTAAAGTATATATGTTTTGGTAGAAGAGTGAGACTTTGTATTCTAGTGTTGAAACATACCAGAACCACACTCATCTTAAAGTCGAACTTTCAAGGCCATAACATTACACTTGCCACTTTTAAGTAGCCTCTAACTTTTCAATTTATGTAGATTCAATCGGAAGTGCAAAATGCAACTTCGATGTATAACCACGTTACCATTTATCTAAGCCTTTAGTTTGCAAATTTCCAAACCCGATAAATGATACGTCCATTTTGCATCACTATTTTATATCATAATTTACTATTATTCATTGATATATTTCATATTTAGAGATGATACTTATGTTATTTCCTTCATTTTTTGCATGTTTGATGATTATTGGAGACTTCACTGCTGGAGTCAGGATTCTGCTGGAAAAAGGACCGTCAAGATACAATATTCCTAAAGACCGGCACTTCTAGGAAAATACCCAGAAATTCATATTTCGCCGGAAGACGGAAGTAGCCAGAAGGAGAGGGCGAAGTGAGCCACCAGGGGCCCACACCACCTTGTGGCGCGGGCTAGCCCTAGGCCGCGCCGCCTGGTGGTGTGGCCGCCCTGGCCCACCTCTGCCATCGCCCCTTCACGTATATCGTCTCCCCGAAAACCTAAGACTGAGGGGGATCGCAGATATACTTCGCCGCCTCTGCGGGGTGGAAAACACACAGAGAGAGAAAGGTCTCTGGCAGGCAGAAATCTGCCAGGGAAATTCCTTCCCAGAGAGGGGAAATCATCGCCATCATCACCGCCATTGAGCTAGGCTTCATCGGGATCATCATCATCACCAGCACCTTCATCATCTTCATCACCACACCGCCCCGCTGTAACATCTTGGAGTGAATCTTGTCCAGTTCATAGGGGAAACTTTCTCGGTGTTGATTACTCTTGTAGTTGATGCTATTGAGTGAAACCGTTGAATTAAAGTTTATGTTCAGATTGTTATTTATCATTATTTCACCTCTAATCATGATCCATATGATGTCTTGTGAGTACTTCGTTTAGTTCTTGAGGACATGGGAGAAGTCAAGATGTTAGTAGTGGAACTACGTTGAGTAATATTTAATGGTTTGATATATTTATGTTGTGGTGCTATTTTACTAGTGGTGTCATGTGAACGTCGACTACATGGTACTTCACCTTTATGGGCCTAGTAGAATGCATTGTGTATTTGGCTACTAATTGTGGGGTTGCCAAAGTGACAGAAACCTAAACCCCCATTAGGAAACCAGTGCACCAGGGAGTATAGGATCTCAGAGTTTAAGGTTGTGGTTAGATTTATCTTAATTACTTTCTTGTAGTTGTGGATGCTTGCAAGGGGTATAATCACAAGTGTGTATTAGTCCAAGTTGGGGTATTGCATTAGCATAGGTTCACCCCCATAACACTTATCAAACCAATGAAGATTATTCAGCTATATGAAGCGAAAGCGCTTGACAGAAACTCCCGTGTGTCCTCAGGAATGTTTGGTAATCACAAGTAACACAACCGGCTTGTCCTTTGCTCTAGAAAGGATTGGGCCACTCGCAACAATTATTATTACTGTCTTTTATTTACTCATACTTTATTTATCTGCATTATCAAATACCCCTGAAAACCCGTTTGCTAGTATTAACAGTGATACCTTGATCAAAACTGCTTGCCAACACCTTCTGCTCCTCGTTGGGTTCGACACTCTTATTTATCGGAAGTACTATGATACACCCCCCTATACTTGTGGGTCATCAAGACTATTTTTTGGCGCCGTTGCCGGGGAGTAAAGCGCTATTGAAGAGTGGAATTGGTAAAGGAAACTTTCGCTGTGAGTATTGTTTTTATTTCTGTCTTTTATTTTATTTTATTATGGAGAAGTCTCCATTTGGTTACCTATTTGGGAATACTACTGCCACTATTACGGTAGTAGATGAACCACCGCCTGCTCAATTGGATCCTTTTAAAATACCTATGAAAATTGTTGAACGTGTTATGAATAACTTCTATTCAGGAGATGGAACTGTCCATCCGGGTGATCATTTGATCTTTATACATGAATTATGCGAGTTGTTCAAGTGTGCAGGTATTTCAACAAGTGAAGTTAAGAGGAAGCTATTCTCTTTATCACTGAAGGGCAGAGCTGCAGAATGGTATAAGCTGCTCAAGAATGGCCGATCTATTGGTTGGGAGGAAATTGTACCTCTCTTTTATTCTAAATTCTATCCTCCAAGTGAGATTCATAAAGATCGGAACTAAATATATAATTTTTGGCCTCATGATGGAGAGAGTATTGCCCAAGCGTGGGGGAGATTGAAATCACTAATGCTCAAATGCCCCATTCATGAGCTTCCCAGTAATATTGCTATTAATAAGTTCTATGCAAGGCTTTCTCTTCACGACAAGGATTTATTGGATGCTTCTTGCTCTGGATCATTTACACATATGAAAGAAAAAGCTAAATGGGATCTTCTTGACCGTATTCAGGAAAATACTGAAGGATGGGAGAATGACAAAGGTAGAAAGTCAGGTATAAATTATGATTATGAATGCATTAAATCTTTTATGGGAACGGATGACTTTCATAATGTTAGTGTTGTTTATGATCTTGACTCTCAAATACTTGCCAACTGTTTTAAGGCCTTTTCCTCTTATCTTGATGTTCCAAAAAAAGATTGGAACGAGTACCATGCGCCTTATAAAGATACTATTAGTCGTGTTCCTGCTAGAAATGTTGAAGTTTGTACTATTGATCGTATTTTGCCTGAGCCTTATTTTGAGAAAACACCTTTCCCTGCTAAGGTAAAGGAGCATTCTATGTTAACTAGTGTGCTTAATAAAAGTACAAAGAAAGCTTTAGAACCTGATGAGCAAATAACTGTTAAACCTGTAGTAGCAATAGTAAAGGATCTTGTTACTAAAAATGTAGAAGATGGAAACATTATCTTTTGTGAAGATGCTTCTAATATTGTTTCACATCCTAGTAGATCTAAGAAAACAAGTGTTCCTGTGCTTTCTGTCAGGATAGGTGATCATTGCTATTATGGTTTATGCGACATTGGTGCAAGTTCGAGTGCTATTCCTTATGAGCTTTACAGAGAAATCATGCATGAAATTGGTTCTGGTGAACTTGAAGATATTGATGTGGTTATTCAGCTCGCTAACAGAGAAACAATCTCTCCAATTGGTATTGTCAGAGATGTGGAAGTTCTATGCGGTAAGACTAAATATCCTGCTGATTTTCTAGTACTTGGTTCAGCTGCTAGTAAAACTTGTCCTATCATTTTTGGTAGACCTTTCTTGAATACTTGTGGCGCCATTATAGATTGTAAGAAGGAGAAAATTTTGACTAAGTTTGATGGAGAATCTTATGAGTTTAATTTTTCTAAGTTTACCAAAGCTCCTTATGAAACTGAATTGCCTAATGAAGATTTTAGAGTTGAACAACTTGCCTCTATTGCTCTTGATCCTAATGATGCTTTGCAGCAATATATGGAGGACCACGAAAGTGAGATCTTTAGGGAAGAAAGAAATGAGATTGCCAAGATTCTGCTTTGTCAACCAGAGATGCTTAAACACAATTTACCTGTGGAGGATTTGGGTACCACTTTGCCACCAAAGGAAGATCCTGTTTTTGATTTAAAACCTTTACCTGATGATCTTAAATATGCTTATATTGATGATAAGAGAATATATCTTGTTATTATTAGTGCTAAACTTTCAGGAAAGGAAGAAGAAAGGTTATTGGAAATATTGAGGAAACACCGAGGAGCTATGGGATATACTCTTGATGATTTAGAAGGGATTTCCCCAACTATATGTCAGCATGCTATTAATATGG